>CM044319.1:39210000-40460000 GCA_024291935.2 Okapia johnstoni | reverse complement strand
TCTAACACCCCCAGTGCTGAGACTATGTATTTTTTTCTTGGTCCAAGCAGTTTCAGGCACTTTTAAGAATATAAAGCAAGGTACAGCCGGTCAGTTGGGGAAGGTGGTATCTAAACACTGGTCCTTGGGGCTTCTTCTTTCAAGTTCCAATCCTTCTATTGCATCTTCCCTAACTTTAAGCTCCCCTCCCCCATCTCTAGAATTTCACATTGCTATAGAGTTCCACATTGCTAAGGAACTATTTTTCATTTGCTCTTTACTATTTTATTCATCAAAGAAATTTATTAAATTATATTACTCCTCTATTCTCATTTATGTTGTAGCATATTCTTGAATTTATTTTAAGTTTTACTGGAAAACTTTCTCTAATTATTATTATTTTTTGGGGGCCATGCTGCATGTGGGATCCTAGTTCCCTGACCAGGGATCAAACCTGCACCCCTGCATTGGAAGGGTGAAGTCTTAACCACCAGACCACCATGGAAGTCCTCTCTAAAAGTCTCTTTAGAGTATAGTTTTATATAATCTATTGAGGCTTAAAATGTCTAAAAATATCTTTACTGTGTCCTTAATATACATGATGTTTTAACTATTAATAGACATAAAATTTTAGATCCAATTAGAAAACAGTCAAAAGACATGATAAGACATTACACCAAAGATTATATGTGGATGGCAAATAAGCACATGAAAAAATGTTCCACATCAAACCATTAGGGAAATGTAAATTAAGATCATAAAAAGATATCACTACAAAACTATTAGAGTGTGGGCTAAGTCACTTCAGTCATGTCTGACTCTTTGCAACCCTATGGGCTGCAGCTCTCCAGGCTCCTCTGTCTCTGGGATTCTCCAGGCAGAAATATTGGAGTGGGTTGCCATGCTCTCCAGGGGATCTTCCCGGCCTAGGGATTGAACTTGCGTCTCTTATGTCTCTGTAGTGGCATGTGGGTTCTTTACCACTAGTGCCATAATAAGATATCACTACACACCTATTAGAGTAGCTGAAATAAAACATGACGTTAATACCAACGTTAGTGAGGATATAAAGAAACTCGATCTTTTAGATAAATATATGTCTACATAAAAACTTGTATGTGAATGTTCTTAGCAACTTTAATTGTAATAGAAAAAAACTGGGACCAAATGAAATGCGAATGATTAACCAAACCATCTGACATCTATACCATGGAATACTACTCAGCAATTAAAAGGGACAAACTATTGATACACTCAACAACTGAGGTGGATCTCAGGGGCATTATACTGCATGAAAAAAAATGTGCTAAAGATCACATGTTTGATTACATGTATATAACATTCTCAAAATGTCAAAATTACAGAGATGAAGGAAAGATTCATGCTGCCCAGGTATTTGGAATGGTGAAGGGTAAGAAGGTGGGTATGACCATAAAGGGGTAGCATGAGAAAGATCTTTATGGTGATAAAACAGTTCTGCATCAAGAAAACAGAAATATTCACAAGGGTCAGCATGGCCATCATCAAAACATCTACAAATATTAAATGCTCAAGAGGGTGTGGAGAAAAGGAATCCATCTACACTGTTGATGGGAATGTAAATTGGTACAGCCACTGTGAAAAACAGCATAGAGGTTTCTCATAAGACTGAAAACAGAGCTACCATACAACCCAGCAATTCCACTCCTGGGTACACATCTGAAAAAAATGAAAATACAAATTTGAAAAGATACATGCACCCCAGTGTTCATTGCAGCACTGTTTACAGTAGCCAAAACATGGAAACAACCTGTGTCCTCGACAGATGAATGGATAAAGAAGACTACATTGATGAATATATTAATATAATATACTACATATTATATTATTAGTATAATATATTACTACAATGGAATATTTCTCATCCACAAAAAGAATGAAATCATGCCATTTGCAGCAACATGGATGGACCCAGAGATTATCGTACTAAATGAAGCATGTCAGATGGAGAATGGCAAATGCTATATGATATCACCTATATGTGGAATATAAAAATAATACAAATGAGCTTATTTACACAATAGAAACAGACCTCACAGACATAGGAAACAAACTGATAGTTACCACAGGGAAAAATAGGGGAAGAAAGGGTAAATTAAGAGTATGGGATTAACAGATACACATTACTACTATATATAGAATAGATCAACAACAAGGATTTATTGTGTGCAACAGGAAACTACATTCAGTATCTTGATCTATAATGGAAAGCAATCTGGAAAAAATATATGTATGGGGACTTATCTGATGGCTCAGTAGGTAAAGAATTTGCCTGAAATGCAGGAGAACAGGAGACGTGGGTTCAATCCCTGGGTCAGGAAGATCTCTTGGAGAAGGAAATGACAACCCACTCCAATATTCTTGCCTAGGAAATCCCATGGACAGAGGAGCCAGGGGACTACAGTTTGTGGAGTTGCAAAGAGTCGGACACAACTGAGCAACTAAGCATGGATATATATGTATATAAAACTGAATCACTGCACTGTACAACTGACACTAACACAATATTGTAAATCAACTATACTTCAATAAAAAAAAAAGATAGCGGTGGTGTTCCATGAATTTGCATGTGAAAAAGTGGCACAGAACTATTTTTTAAAATGATCTGTTATTTGAACATACACACATTTCAAAGGACTAAGTTACTTTCTTTCCACATTTTGAAAATACTCAGAAGACTTCTTTTCTCCAGTGGTATTGATGAGAAGTGTAATTTCAAGTGATTTTTGTATTTTTGTAGGTAATCAGCTCTTTTTTAAATCAGGAATTTATCTCTCATGTAGGTGTTGAATAATTTATTTTGTCTTTTCTTCATTTCCTGGCATGAACTTCTTAAATCCTTGGAATTTCTTGAGTAGTGGGAAATAGTGGACTGCTATACAGGGGTCAGAATGGGAGCTGGTCACCAGAAATACCAACCATGATATTAGAACATTTGGATTTTGAGCCAGCCTGACCTCCAGAGAGGGGAAGAGTAGCTGGAGATTGAGTTCAACCCTGTGGTTAAAGATTTAATCAATCATGCCCTAAGTAATGAAACCCCAATAAAAACTCTGGATTCTGGGCACAGTGGAACCTCCTTGTCTGTGGATGAATCAATGTACCAGTAGGTGTGATGCACCCTGATTCTGTAGGGAGAGGGCACAGAAGCCCTGTGTTTAGGACCCTCCCAGAACTCATCCTCTGTGGCTCTTTATTTGGCTCTTCCTGACTCATATCCTTTATCATAAAACTATAATTGTAAGAATAGTGCTTCCTTGAATCTTGTGAATCACTTCAGCAAATGATTGAACCTGATGAAGCTGTGGAACCCCCACATTTGTAGCCAGTCAGAAGAAGTATGGGTGGCCTGAGGACCTCCTGAACTTGCAGCTGATATCCACAGTGAGGAAAATCTTGTGGAAGATGGAACTCTTAATTTGCGAGGTCTGCACTCATTCCAGATTTGCCAGAACTGAATTGCGTTCCCCTCAGTTGATGTTACATAGTGAAGATTTTCTCTCTCATCTTTTGTGCTATTTACTTGAGTCTGTCATTCTAATGATTTCCTACATATTATACTGGGATATTCTTGTTAGTTTTCCAAATATTTCCTGTCTTTCATTTTCCTGCTCCTGCTGAGACTCCTAGGCACTGGGAGCCGTGCGTGAGATTTATTTAGGAAGTGTTTTGAGGTCAGTACCTGGTGGGAAATGAAGAAGGCAGAATTGGGCAAGGAGAGAAGTTGAGCTGTGATGCAATCACACCAAAGACTCAGAGGATCTCAGAGTATGGATGGTCTTCTAGAGTTGTCCTCAAGGAAGGAAAGGGGGTTGGGCTTGTGTGCCCTCAAATGTACCAAGCACTGAGTCTAGGCTGCCACTAGAAGGGAGTCTGACCTTGGATGAAGCAGCTCCCTTCTGAGGACAGTGCATGGAAAGGGATTCAACTGAGAGCTATACTGGGGGAAGTACTGAGGAAATGTGCACTTGGTTACTTAAGGGGGGATTTGGGTCAGGAGCTAACAAGCTGTCCTTTTTTAAAAATGTGGACCATTTTTTAAGTCTTTATTGAGTTTGCTACAATATGGCTTCTGTTTTATGTTTTGTTACTTTGGCCGCGAGGCATGTGGGTTCTTAGCTCCCCAGCCAGGGTTCGAACCCACACCTCCTGCTTTGAAAAGTGAAGTCTTAACCACTGGACCGCCAGGGAAGTCCCTGCACTGTCTGTTTTTGCAACCAAAGTTTACAAGGGGTTCTCCCTGTGCATCTGTTTTCATGTACTCTTCCCTCTGTCCACATTTGCCCCTGTGTCTCTTCTCTTCTTATAAGGACACCAGTCACACTGGATTAGTATCCAGTTCCATCCTTGTGATTGCAGTGGAACTTGGTTATACCTGCAAAGACTGTAGCCAGATAAGGTCCCATCCACAGGTACTGGAGATTAGGACTTCAGCATATTGGGGAGGGGGCACGATTCCACCCAGAAACAACCAGAAAATATTATCATTTACCATTTAATGAAACTTCTACAAGATAAAACCTGCAGTCCAGGTTTAAGGTGCAGTGGGGAAGCTGTTCTTTCCCATTGGCTTGTGTGAGAATTGAGCAGGTAGGGGTTGACAGATGATTCTCTTGTCCGTTACCTTAGTGACCAACAGCAAAAAGACAGCAAATGGGTTTTTCCCAAGTGCCTGACTGCTGAAGTCCCTCAAGTTGCTTGAGCTTATCTAATAGCCACCTTGACAGGCTTGTAAAAGTTTTGCAATGTTCTTATTTAGAAAAAGCAAAAAATATCCAAAGCCAGTAAGCTGTCCATGGTAGAGATAGTTGGTTGACTTGCTGCCAGCAGTGCCCTATGTGTCTTAGAAAGTCTTATCTGTCTGTCTACCTGCCAACTCTGAAAAATAAAATCTGCTTTTGTTATTGTTGTTCAGTCGCTCACTAAAGTGAAAGTGAAAATGCTAGTTGCTCAGTCATGTTTGACTCTTTGTGACCCCATGGCAAGGTTTCTCTGCCCATGGAATTCTCCAGGCAAGAATACTGGAGTGGGTTGCCATTTCCTTCTCCAGGGGATCTGCCTGACCCAGGGATCGAACCTGGGTCTCCTGCATTGCAGGCAGTGTCTTTACCATCTGAGCCACAAGGGAAGCCCTAAGTTTAGTTGCTAAGTCATGTCCAACTCTTTGTGACCCCATGGACTGCAGCATGTGGTCCTCCCTGTCCTTCTCTAGCTCCTGGAGTTTGCTCAAACTCATATTCATTGAGTTGGTGGTGCCATCCAACCATCTCATCCTCTGTCTGCTATACAGGGTTAATATAAGGTTGGAAAGTTAGATAAGTGCAGGTCTTTTATCCTTTTCCCCTGAGGGTGCCATTCACATATTGGTCCCTGATAATCCTTCAGAGTTTCCATGTGTAGATTGATCATTCACAGTAAGCCTGTGAGACCGACAGACAGCAGTCATGGTGTCTTATGTATCCTTTGAAAAAGATTTTTCTAAATTATCAGGGCTTTGCATTTGATGGCTTCTCAGTCCATGAAACCCAAGCGCCTGCCCAAGTGAGCAATGATGGCAAATTAGACCAGACTGGACATGCTTCTTGTCTGTCCCTCAACTGGCATGCACCCACCTGTTTAGCACACTTGTGCTGGTGATAGGAGGGGGCCCATACGGGGCATCCTGGTGACAACACTGAGTATCAGAATTGCCAGAGCATATATCCATGGACTCTGGGCTAACTGCCCAACAGCTCAAAGAAGAGGCCAGACCTACAGTGTCAATTCTTGCAGAAGATACAACACCTCATGCCAATTCCATCTGCCGAGGAGTCCTGGATTCTGGCCCAGTGCAATTTTCATAGTTGTAGACACCAAGCCACTAGTTGTTTCCACGCAAAGCCGTGGTCTCTCTCTGAAGAGTCTCCATCCAGCGTATTTGAAGGGCAAGAGATGAGGACATGATTGGCTTTGATTGTTTTCCTGGAGGCAGAGAGGCAGAGGACCTGCTGCTTGAGTTTTGGGTGAAAGTCATCTCTCCCTGTTTTCCATTCTTTTTTGACTTCTCTCTTTGCAACAATGGGAAGCATATTTATTGTTGTAGCATAGTCATCAGGACTCATAAGAGAGTTTTTTCTTCCTCATATTTGTCAAACCGCAGACATTTCATAATGGAGGAAAGATGGTATTAAGAATAGGGGAAAGATATTATTAACAATGCAAGTCTTTCTTCTTTTATTCCCAATTTAAAATGGGTTGTGGTCAAAAGTTTGGAACAGAGAACAAACATTATCTCATAGAGTAATAATGCTGGCTGGATCCACAAATGCATATTTCATCCATACTGTGAGCTGAGGGAGAAAGGTAAACATCTCCCAGCTGACAGGTTAGTCCAGCTTCAGTGCCTGAAGCAGCTACCTTTACCTGGCTTTGCCTTCTATAGCTTTTTTTAGTTTCTGTACCTTTGAACTCAACCAGCCCATTCCTTATACACTGTAAGCTCTAAAGACAAAGGCAATGAAGGTGTGACCTCTGGGTGGTCAGAATTAAGTAGACTAAGTACAGTCATTGGTAGGACAGGGTCTGTGAGAATTTTTTTTTTTTTTTTGGTCTCCATTTTTAAAGATAAGAAACTGTGGTTTTGAGCAGCTGATTTTAGTTCAGGAAGTTGGTGTGTTTTCTGTGTGTTTGGTTGCTAGTTTGTTTGTTAATTCACCAAAGGGTTTTTCACAAGGCAGCCTGCATTTAAACAGGGAGTGGGGCAGAGGTGCCACTTGCTCTATAGTCTGCCAAATAGGCTGATGCACCCACCAGCACACGAGGGATGTTAATGAAACTGTGGTCGCACTTGCCATCCCTCTGAGAGTAGCCATTTCATTGTGCCTTAGAAAAAGCTCCCTAAGGCCACAGAATATGTCTCTATGCTGGCCTATTGCCACTTAATTACCACAGCTCTGTAAGCCACTCAAAGCTCATATTTAGTGATGATAAAGTTAGAGTATAGAGTGTCTGTTGTTCAGTCAGTTCTCTGTGTTGTGTGGTCTGCTTGAAAACAGCGAGCTCCGCTGAATGAAATATCTGGTTATTATGAAGATTCCCTACATGTCATATATGCACCCCCAGTTTGCAGAGGCTAGGAATCTTGCCTTGCCTGTGAAGACAGATACCACTTTATTGTATCTGTAGCACTTACTGCTGCCACCATTAACTTGCCAGTGACTGTCTAACGATATCTCACAATTTATGTGCCCCTGGCTTGACTTCCTACAGAGGTGTGACTGTCTTACTGCTTTATATTCCCCATGGTGCTTTCCAGAAAGGATACGCTGAACCTGTTATCAGTTGATTTAATTTGAGTGGAATTCAGGGAGATGTACTTAGCACTGAATCCTAGCTCACACCATAATGGTACCCAGGGTGTTTAGAATGTGCTTTAGGACCTTGCAGAGCCCCAGGTCCAGCAGTAAGAGCAGCAGCAGCTAATGGACTGTGGACATGACATTAATGACAGTCAACCCCGATCTAGCACTTTCCTTGTGCCTGGTATTGTTTTTTGTGTTTTACTTTTACTATTCTATTTGGTTCTGCAAACAACATTTTGAGGTGGGTACTGTTATTTAAGCTGAAATTGAAAGATGAGGAACTGGGGGCCCAGAGAGAGAACGGTGCCCAAGGTTGCACAACTGGAGGGCAGTAGATTCCAATCCAAGCAGTTTGGCTGCAGAGTCTGTGCTTGGACCCACTGAATCATACCATCTCTTTCACAAGAACTAATACATATATGGGTATGGATCACATGCCAGACACTTTTTATGCAAATTCACTAGGAATAGTAAGAAGTGTTGGACTGTAGAGTGCTTTATAAGATGCCACTGAAACTTCCATCAAGCCCAAAAAAGCACTGTATCCTTGAACAGTCACTGGGGCTGGGGCTATGTGTGGTTTCTTCCTAAGTGGGCTGGGACAGCAGTGCCAGGCAAGAAAAGATAGTTTGTTCTTTGCTTGGAAAATTTTATGATCAGGAGATCAAGGCTCAGGGGTACTGTTTATTTTAAAATAAAGTTATTTATTTTTAATTGAGGGATACTTGCTTTACAATAATATATTAGTTTCTGCCATACATCAACATGAATCAGCCATAAGTATACATATGTGCCCTCTCTCTTGAACCTTCCTCCTACCTCCCGCCCCAGGTTGGCTATGGTAGAAGTGCAGAAGGTCAAGGCACTGCTGTTTTCCTGTGCTCTGAGCAAGCAATGTGCAAGCTATGCAGTAGGGGAGCAGCCCAGGTGGTAGGTATTTTCTGCCCATTGGCTTGCAGCAACTTCACAGAGACAGGGTGGGGAGATGCTGGGGTGAGTGGTTTTTTCTTGCCTCCCTCTGGGTGCCCTAGACTGAATGGCCACTCTTCTTTCAGGGGCTGTCTGTCTCTCTTGGATGTATAGCTTAATAGGTAGCAGGGAGACTCCCCTACAAATGAGGAGTCTATTATTTCAGTGAGCACAAAATATCCAAGTTAAAGGAAGAAAAAAAATGAGAGCCGAACTAAAACCATAACTCAGTGGTTTATCCAAACCAAAGAGAACCTTTTTCTTTTCTTAGTCACTTTTTCTCAATGGGGAAAGAAAGGGAACCTAACCCTAAGAAGTATCTTAAAGGATGGAGGTGGAGGTGTGTGACCTAGAAAGGACCCATGGGATGGAGGTGGGGTCTTCTGGGTGCTGACAATATTCTATTTCTTTACCTAGAGCAGTAGTTGTTGTTCAGTCCCTAAGTCATGTCCAACTCTTTGTGACCCCCATGGACTGCATCATGCCAGGCTCCTCTCTAGTTATTACATGACAGTAACTACATGATGCTTTGCTTTGTGATTTTTAATGTTCAGTTTTTTGTATCTTATGGGCTCTGTGCATTTGTATATCATAATACTGTAAAACAAAACATTTTAAAGAGTGAGAACACCCACTTAGCCTGTTGGATTAGCTGAGTCAGTTCTGCTGTTCACCCAGTGGGATGACAGTGCTGCAGCCAGATCACTCTCATGGTGACAACAGTGGTAACAACTCCCATTATTAATACCTGTTTCCTACAAGAAACTGGGGGCCTCTTGGCGAGGCCTAAGAATGGAGGTGGCACAGCATTCCATCAGATCCATGCACCGAGTCTTCACAAAGCATGCCATTTTCCATGAGGCCTCCCCAGCCTTGTTCTTGGGACCTGGTGGTGCTAGATCCTCAGGCTGTTTGCCAGATGGCATTTCAGGGGTAAAGAAAAAAGGAAGGAAGTCTCCAGGGTACATGTCAATGATTCCTCGGGGTCCAACTTGTCATTGATCCTACGCTCGTCTAGATAGCACTGTAAAGAATGTGGACAGGCTCCTGGGTAGACTGGAGAGAAGGCATTTGATGTGTGATTTACAGATATGCAAATAGGAATAATGACCCTTAACTTTCAGGGCTATTTTGAACATTGAACAAGTTGGTGTCTGGGCACAATAGGTATTTAATAATGGGAGCTATTACCACTGTTGTCGGGGCTTCCCAGGTGGCGCAGTGGTCAAGAATCCACTTGCTGATTCAGGAGACGTAGGAGACGCACCGGTTTAATTCCTGGGTCAGGAAGATCCCACTCCAGTGTTCTTGCCTGAAGAATTTCATGGATAGAGGAGCCTGGTGGGCTCTGGTCCATGGGGTAGCAAAGAGTCAGACATGACTGAGCACCTGAGCACATATACAACAAAGTCACACCACTGTTGTCACTGTGAGAGTGATCTGGCTGCAGTACCTCATCTCACTGGGTGAACGGCAGGACTGACTCAGCTAATCCAGGTGGCTTATGTGGGTGTTTTCCCTCTTTAAAAAGTTTTGTTTTACAGTATTGTGATATATAAATGCACAAGGTCCATAAGACATAAATAACAACATTAAAAATCATAAAGCAAAACATCAGGTAATTACTGTCATGTAACAACTACTCTGTGGATAGTGACTGCAACCATGAAATCAGATCAGAAAACGATTGATTCTTAGCAGGAAAGCTATGACAAACCTTGACAGTGTGTTGAAAAGTAGAGACATTACTCTGTCAACAAAGGTCCATATAGTCAAGGCTCTGGTCTTCCCAGTGGTCATGTATGGTTGTGAGAGCTGGACCATAAAGAAGGCAGAGTGCCAAAGCATTGATGCCTTCAAACTGAGTTGCTGGAGAAAGCTCCTGACAGTCACTTGGACATCAAGAAGATCAAACCAGTCAATCCTAAAGAAAATCAACCCTGAATGCTCTTTGGAAGGATTGATGCTGAAGCTGAAGCCCCAGTATTTTGGTCACCTGACGAGAAGAGCTGACTCACTGGAAAAGACCCTGATGCTGGGAAAGATTGAAGGCAGAAGAAGAGAACATCAGAGGAAGAGGTGGCTGGATGGCATCACCGATGCAATGGACATGAACTTGGGCAAACTTCGGGAGATGGTGAGGGACAGGGAGGCCTGGTGTGCTGCAGTCCATGGGGTCGCAAAGAGTCAGACACGACTGGGCGACTAAACAGCAACTACTCAGGTGAATAAATCAAATATTGTCCGCACCCAGAAGACCCCACCTCCATCCCATGGGTCCTCTCCAGGTCACACCCCTCCATCCACCCACAGGAGGTGACTTCCATCTTATCTTTATAAATAAATGAACAGTTTTATTCTATATATCCCCATATTTCATTGTTGTTCAGTCGCTATGTCATGTCTGCTACCCCATGGACTACAGCATGCCAGACTTCCCTGTCCTTCACTATCTCCCGGAGTTTGCTCAGATTCATGTCAGTTGAGTCAGTGATGCTATTCAATCTCATCCTCTGCTGCCTTCTATACATATATCTCATATTATTACACTTCACTTAATTGTGCTTCACAGATGTTGTGTTTTTGTTTTCCAAACTGAAGGCTTGTGGCAGTCATGCATTGAGCTAGCCTATCAGCACCATTTTTCCAACAGCATTTGCTTACTGTGTCTCTGTGTCACATCTTGGTAACTCTCACTAAATTCCAAACTTTTTCATTATTATATTTGTTATGGTGATCTGTGATCACTGATGTTTGATGTTAACTGTGGCATGAAGATTATGACTTACTGAAGCTCAGATGACTAGCAGTTTTTTAGGAATAAAGTATTTTTTAACTAAGGTTTGCACATTGTTTTTTGGATGTAATGCTACTGCACACGTAATAGACCATGGTATAGTGTAAACGTAACTTTCATATGTACTGGGAAACCAAGAAATTCCTGTGACTCATTTTATTGAGCTATTTGATTTATTACAGTGGTCTGGAACTAAACACATAATATCTCTGAGGCTATATAAATGTATAAATATCCCCCCAATATTATTGTTTTATCTGCATTTAAATGTTATATAAATTGACTCATCTATTCTTTTGAGTCTTGCTTCCTTCATCCATCTTTATGGTTGTAAAATTCCATCACATTGTTTTCGTAGAGGCAGTATATGTGTTTTCAGGGTTATATGGTAGTTCTTTCTACGAATATGCTGCATTTTGTTATTTATCTTCCTATGGATGGATATTTTGTTTGTTTGTTTTTTTAGGTTGGGGTAATTACTGATAATGTTGCGGTATACATTCTTACTTATGCATTGTGTTGACATGAGCTGTATGTAGGTATATACCTAGGAGAAGAATTGCTGGGTCACAAGATATGTTACATCTAACTTTAGTTGATGTTGCCAAACTCTTTTCCAAAGTGGTGGTACCAACTTACTCTATCATCTGCAGTTTACAAGAGTCACTATTACTCCACAGCTTCAGGGACAGATGGTATCCATTGTCTTTAAATGTTAGGCAGTCTGGTAGGTGTGTAATTGTGTTTGTGTTTTTAGTTTGCATTTCCCCAACTACTGAAGAAGTTTATTGTTTATTGTCCATCTGGACTTTTCTTTTGTGATTTTTCTTTGGTTCATATTTAAAGTGGGTCATCTTCTTGCTTGATTAATGTTATCCAAATGGATACTTGACTATACCAAGTAGCATTTACTGAGAAGAGTGGTGTCTTGGAACTCATCAGAGTAAATGGTTAAAACCACAGAAGTTTTGTGAGTAGATTGTTAAAGTGGGTATAGCTTGAAACCAGCCATTATGGGAGTTTTATACCATGGATATTGGCAAGTGCTACAATTTGAGGCAGTCATCTACTACAGCAATGGAAAAGAACATCTCTTCTACTCTGACCGTCAGTGCCACCTCTGTCAAAAACCCTGTCCAGACATGTGTGGATTTATTTCCATGCTATCCCTTCTGTATCTTTCTTTTATTTTTGTATCTATCCTTGTGTCAAAGCCATACTGCCTTATGAAGTGTGGCTTTATAGTAACTCTTCATATGTGGTATAGCCAAGTCCTCTCATCTCAGAGTATCTTGCTGATTTTGGGCTCTTAAAAATTTTAATTTTAGAATTAACTTACTGAGTTTATAAAGAAAAAATTGTTTGAAATTTGAGGGGGTTACATTGATTCTGTAGGTCAACTTAGGGAAAAATGCACATTTTTATGCTTCCCTGATGGCTCAGTGGTAAAGAATCCACCTGCAGTGCAGGAGATACAGGTTTAATCCCTGGGTTGGGAAGATCCCCTGGAGGAGGAAATGGTAACCCACTCCAGTGTTGTTGCCTGGAAAATCTCATGGACAGAGCAGCCTGGCGTGTTGCAGTCTGTAGGGTCACAAAGAGTTGGAGGCAACGGAGAGACAGCATGCATGCACATTTTTATATGCTTTGGGTCACTGTGGAAATTACTCATTACTGTGTAACATCAATTGCATATATTTCATGTAGGTTTGTTATTTGTCATTTAAATTTGGCTACAGTGTTTCTTCCCTTGTGGAGCTTTACTTTTATTAAAGTTTAACAACCTTTTTCTTCATAGCTTCTATCATTTATGTCATAAGATTAAAAATTTTAATTTTAAAATTCTCTGGTGTTTTATTCTGTCCTTTAATGATTTTCTTAATGATTACAGTCCAAAGATTTTAATCTTTGATCTACCTGGAATTTATATTACATAAACTTATGATAAAGATTTTTTAAATCCTATTTTTAAAAATCTATTGTCCCAATACCAGTTCCTGAACAATCTGTCCCTACTGATTTGAAATGTTACCGTTATCATAAATGAAATTTCTATAAGTATTTGGATTTTTTTTCTTGGACTTTGTCTTTTGTTTCATTACCTGCTTCTGTTTATAGTATCACAGTTCGATAGGTATCATGTGAGCCACAAATGCAAGCCACATGAAATTTAAAATATTCTTGTGGTGGTTTAGTCACTAAGTTGTATCTGATTCTTGTGACCCCATGGACTGTAGCCAGCCAGGCTCCTCTGTCCTTGGGATTTCCCAGGCAAGAATACTGGAGTGGTTGCCATTTCCTTCTTCAGGTGGTCTTCCAACCTATCAGTTCAGTTCAATTGCTCAGTCGTGTCTGACTCTCTGCGACCCCATGGATTGCAGCATTCCAGGCCTTCCTGTCCATCACCAACTCCCGGAGCCCACTCAAACCCATGTCCATCGAGTTGGTGATGCCATCCAGTCATCTCATCCTCTGTCGTCCCCTTCTCCTCCTGCCTTCAATCCTTCCTAGCATCAGGGTCTTTTCCAATGAGATAGTTCTTCACATCAGGTGGCCAAAGTATTGGAGTTTCAGCTTCAGCATCAGTCCTTCCAATGAATATCCAGGACTGATTTCCTTTAGGATTGACTGGTTGGATCTCCTTGCAGTACAAAGGACTCTCAAGCCTTTTGAAACACCACAGTTCAAAAGCATCAATTCTTTGGCACTCAGCTTTCTTTATAGTCCAATATCCATATGACTACTGGAAAAACCATAGCTTTACTAGATGGACCTTGGTCAGCAAAGTAATGTCTCTGCTTTTTAATATGCTGTCTAGGTTGGCCATAGCTTTTCTTCCAAGGAACAAGCGTCTTAATTTCATGGCTGCAGTCACCATTTGCAGTGATTTTGAAGCCCCCCAGAATAAAGTCTCTCACTGTTTCCATTGTTTCCCCATCTATTTGCCATGAAGTGATGGGACCAGATGCCATGATCTTTGTTTTCTGAACGTTGAGCTTTAAGCCAACTTTTTCACTCTCCTCTTTCACTTTCATCAAGAGGCTCTTTAGTTCTTCTTCACTTTCTGCCATAAGGGTGGTGTCATCTGCATATCTGAGGTTATTGATATTTCTCCTAGCAATCTTGATTCCAGTTTGTGCTTCATCCAGCCTGGCATTTTGTATGATGTACTCTGCATATAAGTTAAATAAGCAGGGTGACAATCTATAGCCTTGATGTACTCCTTTCCCAGTTTGGAACCAGTCTGTTGTTCCATGTCTGGTTCTAACTGTTGCTTCTTGACCTACATACAGATTTCTCAGGGGGCAGGTAAGGTGGTCTGGTATTCCCATCTCTTGAAGAATTTTCCTCAGTTTGTTGTGATCCACACAGTCAAAGGCTTTGGTATAATCAATAAAGCAAAAGTAGATGTTTTTCTTGAACTGTCTTGCATTTTCGATGATCCAGCGGATGTTGGCAATTTGATCTCTGGTTCCTCTGCCTTTTCTAAATCCAGCTTGAACATCTGGAAGTTCACAGTTCACAGTGTTGAAGCCTGGCTTGGACAATTTTGAGCATTACTTTGCTGCTGTGTGAGATGAGTACAATTGTGCAGTAGTTTGAACATTCTTTGGCTTTGACTTTCTTTGGGGTTGGAATGAAAACTGACCTTTTCCAGCCCGTGGCCACTGCTGAGTTTTCCAAATTTGCTGGCATATTGAGTGCAGCACTTTAACAGCATCATGTTTTAGGATTTGAAATAACTCAACTGGAATCCCATTACCTCCACTAGCTTTGTTTATAGTGATGCTTTGTAAGTCCCACTTGACTTCACATTCCAGGATGTCTGGCTCTAGGTGAGTGACCACACCATTGTGGTTATCTGGGTCATGAAGATCTTTTTTGTATTGTTCTTCTGTGTATTCTTGCCACCTCTTCTTAATATCTTTTGCTTCTGTTAGGTCCACACTATTTCTGTCCTTTATTGTGCCCATATTTGCATACCAACCCATAGGTATCACATGAACCACAAATGTAAGCCACATCAAATTTAAAATATTCTAATAGTCACATCAAACAAATTAAAAAAAAGGTGAAATTACTTTTATTATTTTTTAAATTGAAGTATAGTTGATGTGTATAGTATTATATAAATTACAGGTGTACAATATAGTGTTTCACAATTTTTCAAGATTATACTCCATTTATAGTTATTATAAAATAGTAGTTATATCCTCCACGTAGCACAGTATATCCTTTTAGCTCCTTTTCTACCTAATAGTTTGTACCTTTTAATCTCCTACCCCTATATTGCCTGTCCCCTCTTCCTTTTTCCTACTGGCAACCACTCATTTGTTTTCTACATCTGTGAGTCTGTTTCTTTTTTGTTATGTTCAAGTTTGCTGTATTTTGTAGAATCCACATATATGTGATATCACGCAGCATTTGTCTTTCTCTGTCTGACCTATTTCACTTAGCCTGATGCCAAGTCCACCCACGTTGCTCCAAATGGCAAAATTTAGTCTTTTTGATGGCTGAGTAGGATTCCATTGTCTTTGTGTGTATGTGTGCATGTGTGTGTGTGTGTGTGTGTGTATCTCACATCTTCCTTCTCTGTTCATCTGTTGATGGATACTCAGGTTGCTTCTATAACTTGGCAATTGTAAATAATGCTGCTATGAACATTGGGATGCATGTATCCTTTTGAATTCGTGAAATTAGTTTTAACAATATAGTTTATTTAACCCATTATAGCCATTACATCATTTCAACATGAAGTCAATATATAAAAATAATTACATTTACATTCTTTTTTTCATAGAAAGTCTTTGAAATGTGGTATATATTTTATGCTTACAACACATCTCCAGATCCCAGGTTGGACTAGACATATTTCCAGTGTCATGAGCTACAGGTGACTAGTGGCTCTCTAGTTTGGTATCTCAGGTCAGTATCTTTGTTAAGGCAGGTCTAGAGTATCCTTGGCTCTGTGGCTAGTTTAATTCTACTACTAAGGTCTGGCCCTTCCAGGGTTGGTTCAGTGAGGTTTCTTCACTCATTGCTTGGAACTTGAGCATCTCACAGCAATTTGGGACCTTAAGAATTGTCTGGCTTACAGCCCCAGCATTTGTTCTTCCCTCAGTAATCATACTTTGCCCAGTTCCTGGAGTTTCACCTCCACATGTCCACTCAGTATTCTGGCCAAGGACTAAACAGAACCTCTGCACCAACGTCTGCAACCCTTTCTATGTCCCTCAGTCCTTTCAGTGCTGTGCTCTGTGAAGTCTAGCAGCCTTTGCCTCCGCTGTGCTCTGCATGGAATCTCTTCCTGCCCCATGGTTTGGAAAGCTCCTCAGGCAACAAGTTTGAGTGGTCCTAGGGTTCACCTTGTTTCTCCTCTCTGAGGGTCACACCTGTGCTATGGGAGTGGGAGATGCAGGTTACCAGACTGATACTAGTCTTTCTTGATGATTAGTCCTACTTAAAAATTTTTTGGGGGGCATATTTATTAGTTCTACTCTTTGGTTCTTCCATAATTCCTTTGATCTTTATTAACTCCATATTTTCCTTAATTTTATTCTTTTAATAACCTTTTATTATTATGCTTTCCTGTTTATTAGAATAACTAGTTAGGGCTATGAACTTTTCTATGAGAACTCCTATAGCTATTTTTTATAGGTTCTGATAAGGAAGTCTTTTTGTGGTCATTGTTCTCTCTATACTTTACAGTTTTGGTTTTGGCTTTCTTTTGAGATGGTGGAATTTTCTGGGTCTGTTATAATGTTTTAGTTGTACTGCATTCTTAATAAAGCTAATTACACTGTTTAGAAGTTTTGAAAATTATTGAAGTTCTCTTTATAGCTTAGTGTATAGTCACTGTGATTTTACCATGAACCTTTGTAAACAAGGTGTTATTCACTTTTTAGGGTATAAGTTATTGATTGATTTTATATGAGTAAATGTTAATTTGAGTATACAAAATAAATTTAAATTTACAAAAACAAATATATATGTATATATAAGTGTGTGTATTTTTTTAAACTTTGGTTGCCAATATAAGATTTTATTATAAAAATTAGAGCTTAAAGTGTGAAAGCCACTTGGCTAAGTGACCCCAAAGGTCACTTGGAAAGTGTAAAATGTGAATATAAGTTAGTGTAGACCCAGAATGACCCTGGAGTAGAGCTGATATCAAAGGGTACCTAGCGTATTCTTTCCTCTCTCTTTTCATTATTTTTCTTCTATTTCCCCTCTATATAATATGCTAATAAGAAATCTAGATTACACAGAGCCAGGCCAGGTGTTATACCAGTCTTTTATCAACAAATGAGAGCACATTATACAGTTTTTAATTGGCCTTAGGAAAAGCAAAGGTGAAATGGAAATTCAATTCTCCTGGACCTTTGTTCAAAATGCAATTTTCCATCTCTACTCTAAGGAACGAATTTTAATTAGCTTGATTCTCACCATTTGGCCATGCATTTGTAATCCTTGTTCACACTTTGTGAAAGAAAAAATTGATGAAAGAAATTGAACAATAATGGAAATCTTGTCTGAGCAGAACAAATTGGAATTATCAAATACATTGCAGAATGACTGGCATGCTGGAGCTGGGGAGAGGAGAAGCGTCTGGTGACTTAGAAAAAGCTCCTCTCCCCAAAATGCCACTATTCAGCCTGACACGGTTTTGTCCTGCACAGAGAGCCTTCCAGAGTAGAGAGGGCTGTGGTGCCAGGCAGACCTGGCCTGCCTCCAATCTTTAATGGCTGGTCACTTAATTTTCCCAATCTTCAATTTCCTCATCTATAAAATGGGGTAATAACGTCTACCTAGTAGCCTTGTGAGGATTGAAAGAAATGAATCATGGAAAGTGCCAGACACATAACAGGAGCTCAAAGAATGACCAAGAGGAACTTTTCAAAGGTAGGATCAGTAGCAGGACTGAGGGATACTTGTGAGGTTCCTGACTTGTTTCCTCTTGAGAAGAAAGAAGTGGGTATGTTTGTACACTGTGCTGGTGGTACCAGTGGTTGGAGGGCGGGGGTTCTTCCAGACCTTCTTCTCAGTCACTCTGGGACAGCAAATAACCAGGGCCTTTTGCAGAGGAGTCCATTCAGGATTCTAATTTGTAGTTACCAAAGCTCCAAGGGTCCATTCTTGCTCAGTTGTGTGAGCTTTGTGGGACAGCAGTAAGGCCATGGAGGTCATGTTCACCAAGCACAGCTCACCAATGAGGAAATGAGTTAAGAGTTTCTGTGCCAGCAAGTAGGTCAAATAGCACAATTAATAGAAAAATAGGAAAAGGGGTCAGCAAAACAGACTATTGAGGGCTTTGTGGAGAGGTGTCAGAGAGGGAAAAGGTAGAGTTCACGGTCTCAGAGCTTGTAATAGAGAAGGGAAACAAAACAAAACAAAACTCTAGCCACATAAGGTGCTAACTGTAAAGATCCAATGTCCGTACAACTGTTTTCTTTTCTCTGAGACAGTGTCAAAATCAAATACTCCCTGAGGTTTTCAGCCCACCTGCCCAGGTTTGCGGAGAAGGCAATGGCAACCCACTCCAGTACTCTTGCCTGGAAAATCCCATGGATGGAGGAGCCTAGTAGGCTGCAGTCCATGGGGTCGCAAAGAGTCGGACAGGACTGAGCGACTTTGCTTTCACTTTTCCCTTTCATGCACTGAAGAAGGAAATGGCAACCCACTCCAGTGTTCTTGCCTGGAGAATCCCAGGGATGGCGGAGCCTGGTGGGCTGCCATCTATGGGGTCGCACAGAGTTGTACACGACTGAAGCGCCTTAGCAGCAGCAGCAGCCCAGGTTTGAGTTCAGAAAAGAAAGTCCCTGTTTCTGTATGTGTATTGTTCCCAGCTCAGTTTCTGAGCACCTCTGTGCTCCCAGAATTCCCTCCTTGTTAGGAGTATAGGTCTACTCAGGGTTTGATAGATCTGGGTTCATTTTCAACTCCCTCACTCATTCTCTTATGGCCTTCGGGGGCAGCATCTATTCCTCTGGACACCTGTTTCTTCATCTTTAAAATGGTCACATCACAGGGTGGTGGTTAGATAATTTTGTTGTTGTTCAGTCACTAAGTTGTGTCCGACTCTTTGCAACCCCATGGACTGCATCACACTAGGCTTCCCTGTCCTTCACCATCTCCTGGAGTTTGCTCAAACTCATGTCCATTGAATTGGTGATGCCATCCAACCATCTTATTCTCTGTCGCCCTCTTCTCCTGCCCTCAATCTTTCCCAGCATCAGGGTCTTTTCCACTGAGCTGGCTCTTTGCATCAGGTGGCCAAAGTATTGGAGCTTCAGCTTCAGCATCAGTCCTTCCAATGAACACCCAGGACTGATCTCCTTTAGGATGGACTGGTTGGATCTCCTTGCAGTCCAAGGGACCCTCAAGAGTCTTCTCCAGCACCACAGTTTGGAAGCATCCATTCTTCTGCACCCAGCCTTCTTTGTGGTCCAACTCTCACATCCATAAATGACTACTGGAAAAACCGTAGCTTTGTCGGCAAAGTGATGTCTTTGCTTTTTAATACGCTGCCCAGGTTTGTCATAACTTTCATGGCAGCAGTCACTGTCCAGAGTGATTTTGGAGCCTAAGAAAATAAAATCTGTGATAATTTAAGGATGCTCTTTTGGACAGGCCTATACTAGGCCCTCAGGATGAACAGATAAAGAGGATCTGTTTTCTTCCTTCAAGGCAGCGGTTCTCCACCTGGGCCAGTTCTGCTTCCTCAGAGGACAATTGGCAACATCTGGAGACATCCTGGCTGTCCTTGTTGGGTGGCGGTTGGGTGTGGGGCTGCAGGAGACCTGGGGATGCTAAATCTTCTACAATGCATCGGACAGCCAGCCTCCCCCCAGCACCAGAAACCCCCACCTCCTCACCCTACCCCCGCGCGCGGCCGCGTTCCTTCCTTCTTTCGGATTTTAGAATTAGAAGAGGAAGATGCCCTAAATGTCCCGGTCGCAGCTCCCTCGGAGGAGGACGGAGGACGCTCTTCCTACCAGAAGCGCCCGGGTGGATGGCGCCATCCTTACGCATCTACTTGTCCCCAGTTAGAGATTCCCCGCCGCCGCTGCCCGGGGAGGGCCCTGGGCAGCCGAGTGAAACTGAAAGGAAGGAGCCTGGCACTCGTTCCTTGGGTCTGTAGGCAGGGACAGGAGGCAGGCCCTGTGCGAACGCCGCCGAAAGGCTTTGCGGGAAAGGCAGGGCTTTTATGGCGACCTTATTAGACTTCTTGGGGCAGCAGCTCCAGCCAGGCATAGCCTGACCCTTCACTGTCAGCACACCCCAGGGCTCGACGCCTGGGCACCAAAGAGGGAGCGCTTGCTGGCAGCTCCGGGGACCCCCGCCAACTGGAGGGCGCCTGGGTCCAGCCGTAGCCGCCCCCCAAACTGGTAGTGGTGGCCCAACCTTTGAAGGGGACCCCAGAGGGCAGCCGGTCTTTCCGACCCTTAGCCGGGGACTCCAAGTTCAGGAGCGCACTCCAGCTTCCCCACGGGCTGCGCCTCCGGGGCTGGAATGCGCGTGCGCCCAGAAGGCAACGCTAACTCGGTGGTGGCGGCGTGGGCGGCGGGGAAGGTGGGGCCACCCGTCGCCCCGTGCTCCCGAGCCAAGATCTGGATTCGGGACAGTGCCTGGGTGCTGAGTCAATCCCCCCGCTGGGCTGGGTCTGCGGGCCGGGAGCGCAGGCGGCGGTAGTTAATGATTAATCGCTGACCACCCGGCCTCCAGCCTCTCCGCACGGGAGACCGTGCTCCCGGAGGGTGGGTTTGACTAGTAAAGGCCAGGTGGCTTGGAGGGGAACCGGAGGGAAGCCGAGCAAAGAGCCAGGAACCTGGAGGGGAAGGGCCTGTGCGCTGGGGGCTGTGGCTGACTGGCTGCAGCGAGTTTGGAACCTCCTTCCTCTGAGCTCACCACGCCTCGCCCAGTCACCACCCGCCCCCAAACTCCACCCCTAAGCGCCTCCAGCTTCTGCTAGGTTGGGCTGCCCCGGGAAGTTTCTATAAAAGCACCTGAAATCCCAAATTAGCTTTTCCAGGTGAGCTCGAGAAAGCCCTGCGCCCACTCCGGTGAGTTGCAGCCAAGAACTTTGGGCTCCGCAGGGAGGAGGAAGGGAAGTTGAGAAGGTCTTTGGACCCGGTTGCCTGGCTGGCTGTCTTCCTCATGGCTTCCCCCAGCCATCCCAGCAGGGACTGTTCCCAGGTCATTGATCACAGCCACGTTCCCGAATTCGAGGTGGCCCCCTGGATCAAAATCACCCTCATCCTGGTGTACCTGGTTATCTTCGTGGTGGGCATCCTGGGGAACAGTGTCACCATTCGTGTCACCCAGGTGCTACAGAAGAAAGGCTACCTGCAGAAGGAGGTGACAGATCACATGGTAAGCCTGGCTTGCTCCGACATCCTGGTCTTCCTCATCGGCATGCCCATGGAGTTCTACAGCATCATCTGGAACCCCCTGACCACACCCAGCTACACGGTGTCCTGCAAGGTGCACACGTTCCTCTTTGAGGCTTGCAGCTATGCCACGCTGCTGCACGTACTGACCCTCAGCTTTGAGCGCTACATCGCCATCTGCCACCCCTTCAGGTATAAGGTCATGTCGGGGCCCTGCCAGGTGAAACTGCTGATTGGCTTCGTCTGGGTCACCTCCGCCCTAGTGGCGCTGCCTTTGCTTTTTGCCATGGGAGTTGAGTACCCCTTGGTGAACGTGCCCAGTCACCGGGGACTCACTTGCAACCGCTCCCGCACACGCCACCAGGAGCAACCGGAGAGCTCCAACATGTCTATCTGTACCAACCTGTCCAGCCGCTGGACCGTGTTCCAGTCTAGCATCTTTGGTGCCTTTGTGGTCTACCTCGTGGTCCTGGTCTCCGTGGCCTTCATGTGTTGGAGCATGATGCAGGTGCTTAGGAGGAGTAAGCAGGGCACCCTGGCTGCCCAGGGGCAGCAGCCACAACTGAGGAAGTCGGAGAGCCAGGAGAGCAGGAGCGCCCGGAGGCAGACCATCATCTTCCTGAGTGAGTCTGGGGTGTAGGGCCTCCTGGGAGCAGACCTCACCCCCACCCCACCACTGCCCCCAAGGTCCTCTTAACCCAAGCCTTGCCTTATAAGTGTGAACCTAAGTTCATTGAGGTTGAAGAGGCAGGGATATAAGCCTCTGGATGTTTCTTCTCTCTGTTTTGGAGACTGGGGTTATGGTCAGAAGAGGACTTGACCAGAAGTCCGAAGGTCTAGGTCTGTTCTCCAGTGGCAGCTCCGTGACTGCTGGCCAAGTCACAGCTGGCCGACAGCTTAGGTAAAATGGTGATGATAATACTGAGAAATGTGAGGGTCGAACTAGGTAACTCAGGACAGGTGAAAGTCCTCTGAGAAGGGCCAAGTTCTGCAGGGCTGGAAGGGAGCATCCTTATCTAGCCCATCTTTACCCCGGGCAACCTTTTTCAGGCAATTAGACTGTGTTCCCATTTTTGTCCTCCTTAGCAGAAACAAGGCTGTCAGGAATACACTCTCCAGGCTGCGACTTTGTTCCCCCGAAGTGGTTTCCTACCCAAGTCTTGAGAAAGTAGAGCTCTTAGACACCCACTTTTCTGGGTAGTGCTTGAGTGTTCGTGGTGGTGGGTCTGTTTGTTATCAGAGCACAGAAACATAGCAGGAGTGGGCTGGCTTGTTTGTCTGAATCAGAAAATCTGGCTTCCCAGATTTCCTGCGACTTGATTGATGATCCAAAATACCCGATTTCCATGCAGAGAACTTGATTTGTTTCCCAGACTTTTGTTGTGATGCAACTATTTTGAGTCAGATCCTTCTGTGTGCCAGGAAGGAAGGGGCCCATGATCAGTAGCCCCCCAAGACCTTAGGAGAGAGTCCTGGTGGCCACCCTTTGAGAGACTGGGCTTTTCCAGAAACACACATAGTGTACGCAGCAAAGGGTCTTTCAAAATATTTTTTAGCAGAAAGGAGAAAAAGATATCCTTGTGAGTGTGTGAGTGTGTCAAGGGGGAGTTGATGGAACAAATGTTTCCCTTTCTCCCCAATTCCCTCTCCAGTGTGGCATCCGAGGAGGAATAAATCATGGTGCTGTTTGTTTTGGTGTGGGAAACCTGAGAAACAGGTTCCACGGTGAAAGTTAGACAAGAAAGAAAGTTGGAAGGCACTTGAAGAGGGATGACAAGAACCGGGTTTTGGCCCAGCCCTACCCCTGGCCTCCGGTGTGTCTGTACAGTGGGCCTGACTTTATTGTGTCTGTGCAAAATGAGAGAAGGGAGTTTGCAGGTTGGGGTTGCCTGATTCCGCATCAAGGGCTGTGCTTTTGACATATTTCCATTTCATAGAGGAGGAATTTCAGGCTTAGAGAGAACCTAGTTCAAACGCGCTTAAGTGCAGCTCCCAGATTTTAACCTTGCTTCTCCGGGGTGTTTCCGAGTTGCCTATCACTTACCACATGTCAGGTCAATAAATTGAGAGACAAGTTGTTGGGACAAGGAATAGCAACTTTATCTGGAAAGCCAGCAGACTGAGCAGATGGTGGACTAGTGTGCCATAGAAACATCTTACCTGAGTTAGAATTCAAGCTTTTATCAATATGTTAAAAGGGGAGGGGTATGGTTGGTTGTTGCAAGCTTCTCTGTTTTGTAGTCCTTTGTTTTTGCAGCTGTGTGTACAGGTAAGGTTGGTAAGATTATGATGTTCCTATAAACCTGCAATAAGACGAATGTTATTCAGAATAACAACTTTTTATCTCTATATGAATGGGAAAACGTTGTGTCTTTAAACATTAGAGCCTTGAGAGTGGTCCATCCTGTATATTTCATGCTGTAGGCAACATTCTTGTAGCAAAAGTGGTAGAATACATGTATTAAAGTAAAAGAAACAGATCCAATAAGGAGTCAAGATTTGCTTCTGTGTTATTACAAGGGCAGGGAAATAAGTGGCTGCCTGTGGCTTTTTCATAGGCTCAAGGGGAAGGGAAAATGAAAAAAAGCAGGACTTTGATAAGATGTTGCAACCTTTCTGGAAACTGGAGTAAGGCTCTGTATCATGTGACGTTGTCCAGGGACTTAGGAAGGGCACCCAACCAGACTCAATCTCTCTTACCCCCTGCCTTCTGCCCAGAATATTCCAGGAAGAAACAAGATATTGGATTTGTTTGACCATCTGTTGAAAGACTAGTTCTTCCTTCCCCCATATACCTTTAGGCATGTCTTAAACTGTTAGCAGTAATTCATACTTTAGTGTGAAGAAATTTCCTTTTTTTTCTTCTTTGAATATAGGACATTATCTCCCACTCTAATTTGGGAAGTAAGACTCCATTTGACCAAGAACAAAAATAATTGATTTCTCTTTGTTCTCTATCGTACCAATCTCTTCTTACTAATTTTTTAAAAATTTCTCTCAGTAGATGTCTGTTCTTCTTCTAGTGGGTATTGTTCCAAGTCAAAGTCAGTCTCCAAGTTGAAGTTCTGTCTCCATTCAGACATGAAATCAGAGTGTCCCAGACTTTTAGGAAGAGACAAATAGGAACTTGGAGATCATCTCATCCGGTTACTAATTGCTGAGGATGGGTCTGTTCTCTCAGCTGCCCTCATTCTTTCCTTCTCCTTGTCTCCCTGTTTCTTGTAACAACTATATATTAATCACCCACTGTGTTCCCTGCATAGATTGTTGAATGGCAATCAGGTGCTCAATGTGTGGTAATGGCTTGGGGGAATTTACCATTTGTATTTAGCCCGTTGCCTCTGCAGTAGGTTTGCAGAGCAGTTCTTGCAAATGTCCCCTTCTCCCAATGAATTTCAAAGAGCTTTTGAAAATAGGATCCTCGCTAATTAACTCAAGTTAGGAAATAAATTAATGGAATGAAGAGGAAGAAATCATGGTCTACATCCATCAGATTGATACAATGCAATTTACTTTGTGGGTTTCATAAAAACGTATGCTTTGGGGGCATTTTTAACCCAGAACAAATGAAAATATAAATTGCTTACAAATCGCTGAATTTAATATAGTGATTTAGCTGTCTTTTTAGCACTTCTGTTAACAGATGGATCAAATTAAAACAAATATTTGCTCATTCCAAACATCTTTTGCATTTAATGTGAAATGTAAATGACAACACAGCACAAGATGTCTTTGGAGCTCTGGAGGCAATAAAAAAACAGTTAAGGATTTTCTCCTCTCGTTGTTAAAAAATGCTAACTTCTGCATAACAGAAGGGAAATTCATAAATCTACCCAAGATGAGGAAGTCTATGTAGAAAATATTATTAATTTTTCCTTTCTGCATCCTTTGCTGTTGTGCCTCAGTCTAGCTGAGGTTCTGGGCTGGTGAATAATGGAAACAAATTGGGAAATCTGAACAAGAAAGAGATGCTGAGACACCTCCTAGCTCTCAAGCAATTTGCAGGAGAGAACAATAATAATGTGAAAGTGCACATTTCTGGACACATGAGTGTCCCTTCTTGCCTCCTCTCAGCTCAGTAAGAAATCAGTACTAGACATATTTCTTTCTGTATGGTCACTGCTGATGTGACTTGTCCCATGCCAAGACAGCAAGGACCTGGTACATTTGTCTCTCTGTACCTTAGATGTTGAGAATATGCGAAATGAGCTTTCCTTTCAAGAGGGTTTCCCAGACCTTCCATCTTGTCTTTCTGAACACTCACTTGGAGTTCTTTGCAATGCCTGGTCCACAGACATTCATGTTTGTGTTTGTTGTACATGTGGCTTGCTGTCAGATGTCACCCACTCAAAGTGAAATAAGAGTATTTTAAAAGAAGCATTGTAATTGGTAGCTTCCAAGAGTATAAAGTGATCAGAGCTCGGTTACAGCTACTTTCTAAGGATCTGTAAGGTAGTGATTGTCTTTCAAAGATAGTTATGAATTTTTTATTTTTTTACAGATAATTGTGAAATTAAAAAATTAAACATCATGGAGGCTTGTGTTGTTAGTCGCTCAGTTGTGTCTGACTCTTTGCCACACCGTGGACTGTGGCCTGCTGGGCTCTTCGTCCATGGAATTCTCCAGGCAAGAATACTAGAGTAGGTAGCCATGCCCTTCTCCAGGGGATCTTCCCGACCCAGGGATGGAACCTTTGTCTCCTGCATTGTAGGTGGATTCTTTACAGTCTTAGCCACCAGGACTCTATAATAAGTACAGTTTATTTTTTTTTAAATTCTGATTTGCTCTCCTGAGTCAGAGGGAAAGGGAAGGAGCTGCAGAGATGATGGAATTGCACGTCAGTTTGGGTTGATTGTGGAGGATAAGTTGAATATGGACTTTGTCCATCATGTGTATTGGATGGAAAAAAAATTGAGAGTTGCCATTGTACTGAACTATTCTGAAAAGAAAATTGATGCGTGTTTGAGTATTTGTGGGGTGGGTCAGAGAGAAGCAGGGAGGAGATCAGAATCATATCCTCTGGGTCTTAAGACCCCAGATATGAGGTCAAAGTCGTGTGTTCATAGGAGAGACGGAGGAAGCTGAGATGTTGACAATAGCTGGAGTCCAGAGGGAAGGAGGCTCAGGAGGGAGGGGAGATATAAGTATATATATTTAATTAAAATAAAATAATTATATATATATGTAATTATGATTGATTTGCATTGTACGGCACAAACCAACACAACATTGTAAAGTGATTATCCTCCAACTAAAAAAATAAAATGGTGTCCAAAATTTCTCATGAAAAGAGGTGTTATTGGGACGTCATTATGAAAACAGCAGTGAAAATTATGAAATTAGTCATATTTTATTAAATGTGGCTTCTAATCATATGTGAATTCTTATAATAACTTTTTTTTTCCAGAATGAAACAAATGCTTTTTGGAGGACGCAATTTTTCTGACAGAAGAGGTCTGATAGCCATTGTGTCTGATTTTCTAGAACAGCAAGCTTATAAAGAAAGCTTTCTCCCAAGAGCTTCTCTTAATTCTTTGCTGTTTAATTCACCCTCATTGAAGCTTCTGTCCTAGCATCATCTTTGTCAATTTCCCCTCCTTTTAGGATTAACTGGTCTAATTCAGCCAGACCTTCGTTTGTCAGTGGCTTGTCATTTGATTCCTATGTTTCTGCAGCTTTCCTTTCACTGACTTCATGAAATTCTGCACCCTATGTGCAGACCGTACGCAGAAATATAATTAATTGAAAAATCAATCTCTACAGCCTTGTGTGTATCAACTGATTACATGGAAATGAATGCCTTAAAATACTCTGAAGTGTCCAAAGAATTTTTAAATAGTTGTTTCTTGACTAGTTTAAATTCTAGTCTTACAATCATGTTCATGTTATTAATTTTCTTAGCAAAAGCTTTTTCTCTGATGTATAAGAGAACAGTCTCTTCCCTCAGTCTCTCAGGGAAATATCACCAAAATTAAATTAGTGACATTTTTAATATGAAAAATTATTTTGACTCAAATGTTTGGATATTTCAAGAAAAAAAGAGTTTCGATTCAAGAATTCAGATTCTTACTTCCTCCCTTTACTGGGGTGGATGTGGCTGTAATAAATGGTGTTTCATATTTATTTTTCTATTTGTGACATCTGTCATAAATTCCAAGTGTCCTGCGATCACCCTGGCAGACAGACATAATGATGCTGTTTTAGTTTTATAATCAGGCTGCCTCAATGATTTCATTTCTCTGTTGGAGAGATGCATCGTTCCTGTGGAAGGGAATATTGGAAGCCCAGTCCCCATTCATTAGCAAGTCTGTTCATCTGTCTTAGTTGCATGCCTCTTGGGGGCAAAGTGTAATAAGACAGCGGAGGCCTTCACTGAACAGTGCATTCAGCTTATTAATGCTGAAACCACTCAGAATAAAAGCCTTTTTGTGTGTAGAGACAGCACAGAGCAAGAATATGGAATTGGGTGTCAAGGAGCCTTGTCTCACTCCCCTAGGCAAGTTCCTCTGACCCACCACTTGGATGACACTGTCATCTCTCACCACCTTTTCCTTCTATCCACCTCCCCTGCTGATCTGCAACCCTGGGATGACCCAGCTGACTCTCTGCTTCTACTCCTTGGCTGCATACTGAACACTGGAGATAAGGCTGGTCACCTGCCACTGTGAGTTCTTGTAAATCGATGTGCTCAGCCTCACCTGGGCCCTGCTTGCTGCTGGCACCTTCCTTTGCAGGGACCTTCAAAGAGCTTTAGCTTCTGGAGTCCGTTTTCCACTTTGAGGGACCTTGACTGGATGTGTCACCACTGGAAGAGTGTCTGCGTCTACCCTTGGCTAGGGAGATCATGCTGCAGCCACTGGGGTCCCACTGATGCCCCCATTCCCTGCCGCATATGTTCAAGTCCCCTAGTGGCTTCCCATGGCTCCGAGGTCACAGATCAAGATCCTTAACACAAGGACCTCATGGTCCGCTGTCCCTTCAGCTTCATGGGGTGTGTTTCTCTGGTTGTGTTAGTCAGCTGGAGTGTCATGACAAAATACCACAGGTGGCGTGGCTTAAACAGCAGACATTTATTTTCTCGTAGTTCTGGAAGCTAGAAATTGGAGAGCCAGGAGATGGCAGGGATGGTTTCTTGTGAGACTATTCCTTCAGTTTGCAAATAGCAGCCTTCTCACAGAGTCCTCACGGGCTCTTGCTTGGTGGGAACAGGGACAGAGATCTCTGGTATGGTTTCCTTTTCTGATAGGGAAGCTAGTCTAACTGGATTAGAGCCCAGCACGTCTGATCTCGTTTAACCTTAATTACTTCCCTAAAGGCTCTGTCTCCAGACATTGTCACATTGTGGGGTTAGGGTTTCACCCCATGGATTTGGGGGCACAGTTCAGTCCATAACACCACTTAATTGCTCTGCCCCATGCCCCCTCCTTCAGTTCTTCATCAGACCATGGCCAGGCTCGCTCGCTCTCACAATCTGGTCTTGGCATGTGTTGTTTCCTTTGCCTGAAATGCTTTTCTGCCTTACTCCATGTTCTACCTCACTCTGCCAGCCCCTTCACCAAATTAGCATTTTCAGATCTCCCCTGGGAAGCATGGCCCATCCTCCTTGACTTCATTAAACCTCCCTTGAAGCAAGACTCAACAGTTATAATTTTACATTTAGTGGTGAAATCATTTGATTGATGTCGGCTTTCCCTCTCATTCCTCGAGGGCAGGAGCCCTGTCCTTCATCCATTGCGTAGTGCCTGGCACACAGCAGAAGAAGTGAAGTTGCTCAGTCGTGTCTGACTCTTTGCGACCCCGTGGACTGTAGCCTACCAGGCTCCTCTGTCCATGGGATTTTCCAGGCAAGAGTACTGGAGTAGGTTGCCATTTCCTTCTCCAGACACAGCAGATGTTCAATGGAAAATTGTTGACTGAATAAATACTTAAATGCCCCTGAGCTTGGGATTAGAAATGATGTTCTGTTTACCCTTGGGCATGCATTCCTCTGGAAATTTATCATTCCTCACAATTTTGGGGATTAGTCCAAACCTAAAGGTGCTCTTTTTTTTTTAAAGACTCATTTTTCTTTAAAAACTTTTTTTTAAATTTAATTTTGACTGTGCTTGGTCTTTGTTGCTGTGTGGGTTTTTCTCTGGTTGCAGAGAGTAGGAGCTGCTCTTCATTGTGGTGTGGTGGCTTCTCTTGTTGCAGAGCATGGGCTTTAGGGCTCGCAGCCTTCAGTAGTTGTGGTTCTCAGGCTCTAGAGCATAGGCTCAATAGTTTTGGTACATGGGCTTAGTTACTGTAAGGCATGTGGGATCTTCCTGGACCAGGTATTGAACCTGTGTCTCCTGCATTGGCAGGGGGATTCTTTCCCACTGAACCACCAGGGAATCCCAAGATGCTCTCTTGAAAGGGATCTGATTTGGCCAAGGCCTCTGAAAAGTGAAGACATTGTGGAGTACATTAAAGATTTTATCTCTCTTGAGCCAAGGAATAGTCTGTTAATCAGCCCTTAAATGTCAGCATTCACCATATGTACCTGCCAAGAGTTACCTTACAGTGAAAGTGATTAGGGTGCTGTTTAACAGTCCTTGTTACACTCTGTTTAACTGGATGGTAATGAAATAAGACACCTTGAAAAATTACTTCTTAGCAGGCCCTTTCACCACTTGTTGATAAGAGAGTCCTCAGGGTAATGGAGAAGGCAATGGCATCCCACTCCAGTACTCTTGCCTAGAAAATCCCATTAATGGAGGAGTCTGGTAGGCTACAGTCCATGGGGTCGCTAAGGGTCGGACACGACTGAGCGACTTCACTTTCACTTTTCCCTTTCATGCACTGGAGAAGGCAATGGCAACCCACTCCAGTATTCTTGCTTGGAGAATCCCAGGGACGGCGGAGCCTGGTGGGCTGCCGTCTATGGGGTCGCACAGAGTCGGACACGACTGTAGCGACTTAGCAGCCGCAGCAGCAGGGTAATGGAAAGATGATGAAGTGGGGGAAATATTTTAAAAATATTCAATCAATATTTTTTTTTGAAAAATATTTATTTATTATTTAGCTGCATCAGATCTTAGTTGGAGCACATGGGTCGCAGTTGAATGTGGGATCTTTCATTGTGGTGTGAGGGTTTCTGTAGTTACGACAAGCAGGCATAGGCTCAGCAGTCACGGTGTGGGCTTAGTTTCTCTGCAGCATGTGGGATCTTAGTTCCCTGGACAGGAATCAAACTTACATCCTCTACATTGGAAGGCAGATTCTTAACTACTGGACCACCAGGGAAGTCACTAACCAATGTTTTTATTTCCCCCTTAAATTGCATTTGTTTGCAGCCATCTCCCTCAAATCTTAACCAGAAGACTTGCCACCCCAGGGAAGTCAAGAAGCAAGTGCTGCCTTGTCCAAAGGTATTGTTTTCAGTTTTGAGCCCAGAAGCTGGACTTCTTGAACTTTTGATGAGGCAGTTGTCTTCTAAGCCTTCAGAAGGGTGCAGAAGGGTCGCTAAACTCTGTAGCTCTCCCTTTGTCATGTAACCAGCCCAGTCTGGTAGACGAGATCTACCACCACGCAGCTCGTTCCAGATAAGACCATAGCTAAGGGGTTTGCCATGTCTCCTTGGAAGTCAGTGAAGGGCTTGAAGTGGTGAAGATGCATAGTTAAAGATGTGCTGCTGCTCCTAGGGTGGTAGCATTTGTCACACGGCAGTTGAAGTCAAAATACAGGCCTGGTCATGTTCCCAGAGTAGAAAAGAGACAATCCTTCGTGGGGACACAGTCCTGGAAGAGCAGCTCATGCCAGTTAGTTCTTCCTGCCATTATCCAGGTCCCTGGCTCTTGGCTTGTCCAAGTCTTGCTGTTACTGCAGCCTTCTATGGCCAGAGAATGACTTTGTTTACATTCAGCTCCTCGCGTGTCCCCAGCACAGCAGCCCCAACTGCCCCCATATCACATAGGTTCTGGTTAGGAGTTGGCTCGGTCATAGTCACTCTGACTCAGTGGTCCCCAACCTGTTTGGCACCAGGTACCGATTTCATAGAAGACATTTTTTCCACGGATCTATGGGGGGATGGTTTCAGGGTGATTCAAGTGCATTACATTTATTGTGTACTTTATTTCTATTATTATTACATCAGCTTCTCCTCAGATCATCAGGCATCGGATCCTGGAGGTTAGGAACCCGTGCTCTCACTTATTTCCATTGTGCAATGGTCATTCTTCAGTGTGCTCATTCTTCAGTGACAATTTCAAGTCCCCACTTCTTCCTTGAAGCCTTTCTACACTGACCTTCCTATGAATAATGAGCCATCTGAGGCCCTATTTCTCAGATAGCATCACAGGTGTTGTCACCCAACTATTCTTGGGGCTCCCTGAGATCAGGGACTTTGCATACCTGTATTTTTTCAAACTTCTCTACTGGTCTGGTACACAGCGGCTGTGAGTGGCTTCACATTGTTGTTTAGGCAAGCATACTGGAGTGGGTTGCCACGTCCTTCTCCAGGGGATCTTTCCTACCCAGGGATCGAACCCATGTCTCCTGCATTGACAGATTCTTTTACTGCTGAGCCACCTAGGAGGAGCTGCTTCGAAGGTGCGGGAATTGAAATTCCCCAGCGATGGCTGCTGCCCTTGGGTAGGAGGGAGTTTGCACAAACTGCTATCCTCAGGAAGTCACTTTGGTTCTACCTGCCTTCTCCCACCTGCCCTGTGGTAGGCAGAAATCTGAGATGGCTCCTGGAATTGCTGACCCCCTGTGTACATACACCTGCTCCCACTTATTCAGTCAAACACTAATCGAGGTGTTGCAGTGAAGGGATTTTGCAGAAGTAATTAAGTTCCCAAATCAGTTGACCTTAAAATAGGGAGATTTTCTGCATGGGCTTAATCAAGTCACAAGACTCTTTAAATCTAGGTCTAGGAGTCAGACACAGGGCATGTCAGAGATCGGATCACAAGATGGGTGGGAGGTAAGAGATTTTCTACTGCTGGCTTTGCAGATGTGTGGAACCACTGGCCCGGACTGTAGGTGGTCCTGAGGAGCTGAGAGCCAGCAAAGAAATGGGGATCTGAATGAACTGAGAGGTGCATTTCCCCCCAGAGCTTCCAGAAATAACTCAGCTTGGCTGACATCATGAGACCCAGAGCAGAGGTTCCAGCCATTACTGGCTCTGGAGTTGTGATCCACACAACTATGAGATAATAATTCAGACACTAATTTATATTAATTTGTTATGTGACAATAGAAAACATACATTCTCTGAACTCTGATAAGGGGGCTCCAAGGTAGACACTTGTCCTGCCTTAGTTATATCTTCCAAACCTAATTTCCGGAAACGTCTCTGTGAAGAGTCCCACCTTCTAAGACCTGTACCCGAGGCCCAGCCATTCCAGAATTCACCCACCATTTATTAACATCTGCTAAGGCTCAGGGATTAGGAAATTTACCATGATCCAGGGCACCATGGAATTTTCTCTTGTTTGAGGAGTTCAAAATTTGTGGGTTTGAGCCCCATCAGCTAGAATTTTGAACCCCTAGATCCTTTGGTTGTCAAAGAGGAGGATTGTAGTGGGTTCATCTTCTAATGATCATTTTTCAAGTAGCTCTTTTTTTCTCAGAGCCTGGAGCTTAGAAGGTGCTGAATAAATGTTTGGTGAATCAGTGAATGTCTGGGCAGCTTTGCTGCTCACCAGGGCAGATTGTTTACATTCTTCATCATTTATTAATAGCTTCAAATAAAAAAAATGGGGGCAGACAGTGGGAACCAACCACAGTGATGAAAGCAAGTCTGAGAAAGAGATGTCTCACTTAAGGTTTCTGCCAATTGAGAAACCTGACAAAATTTCCTATTTACACTTACTGTGTGTAAGAGCCATTCTGGCTGACAGGAACCTGCTAGACATCTCATCACGCTGCTTTACACATCTCAAGGGTGGCTGCGTGGCTGGAGAGCAGCCGTGGTACAATAGTCTGGCAGACAGGGATCAGGAGGCTGCAGCATCAAATTGCTATTGTACTTGTTAAATGTCTAACTGGCTGTGAAACCAAAAGCATGCAGACATGGGAGTCAAGCCCAGTTGGGAGGGATGAGGTTCACTGAATTTGTAGAGAAAATCCATCCTCTTTCTCTAGTGAAGTGAAAAGAATCCAGCTTACCTTAGAAATAAGACACTGCACACAGGGTGTTGGGGTAGAACCAAGGTCCTTTGGTCTCTGGCTTTTATATATTATTATTTTTTGGAAGACATGATATACTCAGCAGAAGCAAAGGTTTCTGAGAAATTTATGGGTCAACTTTCTATGTGCCTCAATTCTGAAGGATTAAATATCATGATGAACTGACGGCTGCATATTTTATATATTTAGAGGACAGTGGATGTATTGTCATTGTGTTTTAAGCTCAAGTTTGTCTTGACAGGGGAGGCAAGTGAAGTGGTGATTGAAGATTGCTTTCTGGAGGGTGAAAAACTTACATAGAAGTAGCCTATTCTCCTTCTTGGATCTGGAATTTTTCTCATTACTGTATCTCTTGAAGGTCTCTTCCTCCAGGAAACCCTTGTGGACTGGCTTTATGCTGCTCTAAATTGTCCAGCAGGTCTTCATATTTCATTTTAGTGCTTCCTTCATCAAGTATTTACAAAAGCCTAAAATGTGAATGGTGCTATTAAGACTTTAGAGATCAGAGTGTTGGTTCTCCTCTTTGAGGAGCTCAGTATTTCTTTAGTTAAGGCCTCAAAGTATAGAGGTGAAGACTTGTAGAAAGAATCCTAAAAATACCCTTGATGAAGAGTTGGGGAGTACTGGCTGCTTATGAAGTAAACTGATTCTTGGCACCAGAATTTTTAACAGGGTGGTTAATTAGACATCACCCACTGCAGAGATGTCCTTTACAGTCTTGATATTCACAATGTGGTCCATGGATCAGCAATATCAACATAACCTGGGAAACTGTAAAATACCATCTTTGACCACACTCCATACCTACTGAATTAGAACTGCATTGCAAGCAAGTCTCTGTGGTTGCCACATATTAAAAAAGTGTGAGAAGCACCCATGTGCAACATGTGGAGGGGATTTTTTAACTCAAAAAGAATAAAAAAAGGATCATCTTAGAATGACTGAACTCACCATACATAGAACTAGAGTTGTAATAAGAGTTCTGTACAGTCATCACAAGTGGAAATTTGCTCTGTGACATGTAGTCACAAGAAACTTCACATTATTTTGAAAAAGAAATTTAAATCAGGTTCCAAAACCTTCTTTTGCAAGGTGATGAAAATTCAGTTTCAATGAAGTTTGGAGGAAAGTGAAAGAAAGTGTTAAGTCACTCAGTTATGTCCAACTCTTTGCAACCCCATAGACTGTAGCCTGCTAGGCTCCTCTGTCCATGGAATTCCCATGGAAAGAATACTGGAGTGGGTTGCCATTTCCTTCTCCAGGGGATCTTCCTGCCCCAGGGACTGAACTTGGGTCTCCTGCATTGCAGGCAGATTCTTTACCATCTGAGCCATCTGCTTCCTCATTTTGTATTAAAGATTCAAGGGTGCTTATGAGGTGTCCAGAAAAATGGAGCTTTTGGCTCTTCCTTCAAAATAAGTGTTTTGTTCAAAGGACTTCCTATTGTTTCTTCTCCTCTAGCATTCTGCTGCCAAGGCTGATCAGAGTGCCCAGGTGGGTCAGCCAAGGGGCTGGCCTTTATATTTCCTCTCTATTCCTTTCAACGTAACCATCATGAGGGTAGAATTATCCTTGCTTTTTGGAATTGCCCAAGGTCATCACCCATGGCAATTTGAACTGTGGCCTGATTCCAGAGTCCACACTCTATATGTCTTCTTTGGAAAAATGTCTGTTCAGGTCCTCTGCCCTTTTAAAAATTGGGTTGTTTACTTTTTTGATGTTGAGTTGTAAGAATTCTTTGCCTATTTTGGATAGTACTCCTTATCAGATATGTCATTTCCAAGTATCTTCCCCTATTCAGTAAGTGGCCTTTTTATTTTGTTGTTAGTTTCTTTTTCTGTACAATACTTTTTAGTTGGATGTAGTCTCACTTGTTTACTTTTGTTTCTCTTGCCTGAAGAGACAGATTCAGAAAATATTAAGGCTAATGTCAAACAGCATGCTACCTATGTCTTCTTCCATAAGTTTTATGGTTTTTAGTCTTACATTTAAGTCTTTAATCCATTTTGAGTTTATGTTTAGATATGGTGTGAGAAAGTAGTCCAGTTTAATTCTTTTGCATGTAGTTGCCCAGTTTTTTAAATATCATTTGTTAACACGCTGCCTTTTCCCCATTGTATATTCTTTCCTCTTTCGTCATAGATTAATTACCCATAAAAGTATGGGTTTATTTCTGGTGTCTCTATTCTCTGTCATTGATCTATGTGTCTATTTGTGTACCAGTACTGTACTGTTGTGATTACAGTAGCTTTGTAGTTTAGTAGCTGTGTAGCTTTGTAGTTTAGTTTGAAATCAGAGAACATACTTCCTTCCAGCTTTGTTCTTCTCAAGACTGTTTTTCCTATTCAGGATCTTTTGTGATTCAATAGAAATTTTGAAATTATCTGTTGTAGTTACATGGAAAATGCCATGGTATTTTGGTAGGGATTTCATTGAATATGTAGATTGCCTTGGATAGTATGGTCATTTTAACGATATTAATTCTTCTAATCCATGAACATGGTCTATCTATCCATCTGTTTTTGTCATCTTCAGTTCCTTTCATCATTGTCTCATTGTTAAGTACAGGTCTTTTACCTTCTTAGATTCATTCCTAGGTATTGCAGATGTTTGATGCAAATGCAGATGTGATTGTCTTTTTAATTTCTTTCTTATAGTTTGTTGTTTATATATAGAAATGCAACAGATACTGTGTATTAATTTTGTATCTTGTTATGGAATTTATTGATGAGTTGTAGTAGTTGTTTGGTGACATCTTTAGGATTTTCTATGTTTAATACCATGTCATCTGCAAACAGTGATAGTTTTGTTTCTACCTTTCCAATTTGGATTCTATTATTCTTTTTTTTTTTGAATGATTGCTGTGGCTAGGGCTTCCAATACTATTTTGAGTAAAAGTGGCAAGAGTGGGCATCTTGTCTGGTTCCTGATTTTAGAGAAAATACTTTCAGCTTTTCACTGTTGAGTATGATGTTGATTGTGGACTTGTCATATATGGTCTTTATTATGGTGAGGTATGTTCCCTCTATGCCCACATTCTGGAGAGTTTTATTTTTTACTTCATAAATGGATGTTGAATTTTGTCAAAAGCTTTTTATGTATCTGTTGAAATGATCATGTTTTTCTTATTCTTTAGGTTGTTAATGGGGTATATCACATTGATTGATTTGTGGATATTGACCCATTTTTTTATCCCTGGGATAAACCCCATTTGGTCATTGCATATGATCCTTTTAATATAATGTTGAATTCAGTTTGTTACTATTTCCTTGACACTTTTCGCATCTATGTTCATCAGTGCTACTGACCTCTAATTTGTATGTGTGTGATTCCACCCCCCCACCCCCGGTTTTGCTATCAGGGTAATGCTTGCTTCATAGAATGAGTTCAGAAGCATTCCTTCCTCTTCAATTTTGGCAATAATTTGAGAAGTAGTGGTGTTAACTCTACTTTTAACATTTGGTGGAATTCACCTGTGAAGCTATCTGGTCCTGGATTTTGTTTGCTGTTCCCCCCAACCCCCCTCCAGATTCAGTGTCATTACTGGAATTGGTGTGCTCATGTTTTCTATTTCTTCCTGGTTCACTCTTGGGAGATTGTATATTTCTAGGAATTTGTATCTTCTAGGTAGCTCATTTTATTGGCATATGGTTGTTTATAATAATCTCTTATGCTTCTATGTATTTCTGTGTTTTCACTTGTACCTTCTCCTTTTTTTATTTCTGATTTTATTGATTTGGGTCTTTTTTTTTTTTTTTCTTTGAGCCTGGCTAAAGGTTTTTAAATTTTGTTCATTTTTTTAAAGAACTAGCTGTTAGTTTCTTTACTCTTCTTGGTTGTTATTTAGTCTCTATTTCAGTTATTGATGCTCTGATTTTTTATTATTTCTTTCCTTCTACTCATTTTGGGTTTTGTTTGTTCTTCTTGTTCTAGTTCCTTTAGGCATACAAGTAGGTTGTTTAACTGACATTTTTTAGTGTCCTTGAGGTAGGCTTGTATTACTATGAAATTCCTTCTTAGAACTGTTCTCTGTGTCCCATAGATTTTGAATTGTTGTGTTTTCATTTATCTTCAGGTTTTTTTTTTTTTTTTTTTTTTTTTTTAATTTTCTCTTGGATTTCTCCAACGACCCTTTGGTTGTTCAGTATCATTTTGTTTAGCCTCGATGTGTTTGTGTTTTTCCTTCTTTTCTTGTAGTTGAGTTAGAGTCTCATAGCCCCGCAGTCAGAAAAAATGCTTGATATGATTACAGTCTGCTGACACTTGTTTTGTGGACTGACATGAATCTATCCTGGAGAATGTTTCATGTTCAACTGAAAGAAATGTGTATCCTGCTGCTTTTGATTGGAGTGTTCTATACATATCTATTAGTAGTGTAATGTGTCATTTAAGGCCAGGTTTTCTTATTGGTTTTCTGTCTGGATGGCCTGTCCATTGAGGTCAGTGGGGTGTGAAAGTCCCATACTGTTATTGTGTTGCTGTCAGCTTCTTCCTTTGTGCCTGTTACTCTTTCCTTTATGTGTTTAGGTGCTCCTATGTTGAGTGCATGTGTATTTGTAACTGTTATGTCTTCTCCTTAGATTGATCTGTTGATCATTGTGTAGTATCCTTCTTTGTCTCTTGCTAAAATCTTGTTTTAGTCTATTTTGTCTGATATAAGTATTGTTTACCTTGGTTCTCTTTTTGTTTCCATTTGCATGGAATGCCTTTTTCCATCTCTCATTTTCAGTCTGTGTGTCTTTAGATCTGAAGTGAGTCTTGCAGGCAGCATATATAAGAGACTTGTATTTATTTAGTCACTCTGTCTTTTGAGTGGAGCATTTTGTCTAGTTACATTTAAAATACTTATTGATAGGTATCTATTATTGCCACTTTGTTAATTTGGGGGGTTGTTTTTGTAGTTTTTTTCTGTTTCCTCCCCCTTTTTTTTCTCTCTCCTCTTGTGCTTTGTTGATTATCTATCTTTAGGGTTTTGTCCAAATTACTTTCTCTATTTTTGTGTGTATCTACCATAGATTTTTGGTTTGTGGTTACTATGAAGTTACAGTATACTACTGTATACTATATATACAGTATCCTATCTACCTGTCTTTGTGATTAACTTGCTGATCTCTTTAAGTTTGAACACATTTTAGCAACCCTATTTTGTATCCCTCTGTGTTTACTCTTTTTGACATCATACTTTACATATTATTTTGTGTATCTTGTAACTATTTACTGTAGATATAGACAGTTTTATTATGTTTGTTTTTTAACCTTCATATTAGCTTTATAAGTGGTTAATTTGCTACTTTTGCTCTATATTTGCCTTTACTAAGGAGATATTTTATTTCATAATTTTCATATTTCTAATTGTGAAACTAATTAGAATTAGTTTCTAGTTCTGCTTGAGAATTCCCTTTAAAATTTCTTGTAAAAATGGTTTCATGGTGCTGAGCTATTTTAGCTTTTGCTTATCTGTAAAACTTTTGATCTCCATCAAATCTGAATGAGAGCCTTTTTTTTTTTTTTTGTAGAAAATTCTTGTCTGTAGATTTTCCCCTTTCATCATTTTAAATGTATTGTGCTGCTCCCTTCTGGCCTGCAAAGTTTCTGCTTAAAAGTTATCTGATAGGCTCTAGGAATTCCTCTGTATATAGCTTGTTTTTTCCTTGATATTTTAATATTCTCTCTGACATTTTAATTTCAGTGTGTCTTGGTGTGGTCCTCCTTGGGTTGATCCTGTGTGAGACTCTGTGCTTCCCAGACTTGGTTGTCTGTTTCCTTTCCCAAGTTAGGGAAGTTGTTAGCTATTATGTCTTCAAATATGTTATCTGCTCCTTTCTCTCTCTCCTCCTTCTGAAACCCCTTATACAGCAAATGTTAGTAAGCTTGATGTTGTCCCAGAGATCTCTTAAACTGTCCTCATTTTTTAAAATTTTTTAAATTTTTTGTTCAATTTGAGTGATATCTATTACTGTCTTTCAGTTCATTGATCCCTTCCTCTGTATTATCGAATCTGCTATTGATACCTCCTAGTGTTATATTTTTATATAAGTTATTTTATTCTTCAGCTCTTTTGGTTCTTCTTTATATTTTCTACACTCCTTGTTAAATTTGTAACTGTCTTCATTCATTCTTCTCTTGAGTTCTTTGAGTATCTTTACATTTATTACCTTGAGCTCGTTATCAGGTAAATTGCATATCTCCACTCCATTTAGTTCTTCTTGTGTTTTATCTTCATTTGGAAAATATTTCTTTGTTGCCCTGTTTTGCCTTTTTAATTTTCTGTTTTTATTTCTGTGTATTTGATAGTTTGGTTACATCTACTGATCTTAGAGAAGTTGCCTTATATAGGAGATGTTTTTCACCAGAGCTATATTTCCCTGTGTATTTGATAGTTTGGTGGTCTGATCTACTGATCCTGCCTTTAGAGAAGTTGCCTTATATAGGAGATATCCTATGAGGTCCCATAGCACAGTCCTTTCTGATCACCAGAGCTATATGCACTAGAATCCCTGCGATGTGGGTTGCATGGGTCCTTCTGTTATTGTAGGCTGATTACTGTAGGTGGTCTGAGAGGTGGCCCTTGGTCTGGTTGATTGCCAGGCCCTGCCTTGAGTGGAGGCTGCTGGCCTATTGGTGGGTAGGAACCCTTGGGAATCCTGGAGCTAGTGCTGGCCCACTTGTGGGTGGAGCTGAGATGAAGTGACTGGCTGCAGGGGCTGGGGGTTCAGAGGTGGTTTTAGTTTGCTGGTGGGCAGGGTTATGGTCAGTAGGCGGTCGTGGTCCTGGGCTGCTACTGGCCTCCTAGTGGGTTATGGTGCTTGCAGTAGGCTAGTGCCAGCCCAAATGGTCGATGGGGCCAGGCTGGCCCTACTGGCCTCCTGGGGGGAGGGGTCCTGGGTGGGCCTGTCTCCACCCAGCTAGTTCCTTGATCTCGGGTATCCCAGGACTGGTGCTGACTGGCAGGTGGATGGGGCCAGGTCCCAGCACTAATAAACGAGGGGGAAGAGTTCCAAAATGGAGCTTGCCAGCACCAGTGTCCTCATTGTAAGATGAACTTCCCCAAATGGCTGGTGCTAGCATGTATAGCCCTAAAGTGATTCCCAGCTGCCTTCAAGATAAACAAGTGGGCCTGACCCAGTCTTTCAGGTTACTACTTTTGCCCTGGGTCCTAGAGCATGTGAGATTTTATGTGTATCCTTTAAAAGTAGAGTCTCTGTTTTCCATAGACTGTGGTTCTCCCCAGAATAAGCCTCCTGGCCTTCAAAGCCAAACATTTTTGGGGCTTGTCTTCCTATTGCAGAACCCTGGGCTGGGCAGTCCAATGTGGAGCTTGGACCCATTAATCCTTGGGAGAACCTCTGCAATTGTAATTATCCTTTTTTTTGTGTGGGTCACGTACCCGGAAGTGTGGGTCTTGACTGTGCTGTTTCTCTGTTCCTCCTACCTTTCCCGTTCATTGTGGTTCCTTCTTTATAACTTTAGTTGTAAAAGATCTTTTCTGTTAAGTCTTGAGGTCCTTTCATCAGTAGTTCTGTAAATACTTGTACTTTTGGTGTGCTCATGGGAGGAGGAGGTGAACTCAGGGTCTCCTTACTCTGCCATCTTGGCCATTCCTCCTCAGGACTTTCTTTGAGTCCTGCTTCCCCAAACACCATGATCAGAAACTTGCTTTCTCAGAATCCCTTGTGGCTAGGGTGATGCACGTGACCTGGGCTCCGTCACTCATCTGCCCTGGCATGGGATTCTCATTTGGAAGAGAGTGACGGGAAGGGGCAGCAGCCGTATAGAGTCTCCTTGGGGACAGGGCCATTGTGTGATCAGATGGCATTGAGAGAGAGCAACAGCAGGAGAACTAAGGGTTGTGTCCTTGGCCAGGTGTTGGCAGGGCCTCTGCAGAGTCTCTCCCAGACCTTGAGACAGTAGGGTCTCCACTGGTACAACCTGGTGGGCCAATCTGATGTGAATCTTGGTTGCGTACTCAGTTCTCTAGCACTTCCAAGTGTTATGTGAAAAAAAACAACAGCCTGCCTTCTGGTTTAAACTGAAATGGGCATTGTTGTTTGTACTAAGAACTCTGCGTGTCCAGAGAAGAGGTAATAGAACAGTTGGACTAAAGTTGGACCCGGAGGGAAACAGTGAATAGTGACTCTATACTGGAAAGTTGTTGTTTAGTTGCTAAGTTGTATCTGACTCTTTTGGGAATCCATGGACTATAGTCCGCCAGGCTCCTCCGTCCTTGGGATTTCCCAGGCAAGCATACCGGAGTGGGTTGCCATTTCCTTCTTCAGGGCATCTTCTCAACCCAGGGATTGAGCCCGCATCTTGACCTGCATTGGCAGGCAAATTCTTTACCACTCAGCCACTTGGGAAGCCCAGATTGGAAAATATATTGGGTCAAATATGGAGGAAGTTGATAGCTAGTTTAAAGGATTTGGACTACATATTGGTAGCAGTGGGGAGCCATGGAAGGTGTTTGAGGAGTGGTAAGAAGGCAAGCATGAAGACTAGTGTGGCCCCGGTGTGTGGTGCAGGCAGGGGAGGTGATGTGAGGAGCACAAGTATGGATGGTACTGGTACCATGCGATCTGACGATGGTGAATAGACAGGTTTCACCAAGAATAGTCACAAGGAGTAGTTGTCAGTGCTGCTACATATCAGAATCACCTATGGATCATTCAGCAATGCTCTGCTTCATTCATACCCAGATCTTTAGAGGTGGGGTTGTGGATATCAGTATTACTTAAGTTCTGTAGATAATTCTGCGTGGGGCCCTGACTGACACTGGGGAAGAGGGACTTGGAAAGGCTGTCTGAATCTGGCCTTGGAGACCTTGAACTTGGTGGCTATGCCAAGGTTCTTTGACTGCAAGTCTCAAAATCTGATCCTGACTTATTAAGACAGAAAAAGGAATTTTCTGGAAGGATAAGGTATAGCTCTCACATTCAAACAGAAAGCTAAAGGACCAGATTGTTCAGATATCTAGGGGATGATGTTTGTGGACACCTGGCTTGGGCTCCACCATAGAGGGGACACATCAGCTTAAGGCATTTTCCCATCTTTGTTGTCACCACCCAGGACTGAGACTCTTCCTGGGCTGATTGAGGTGGCAGTGGCAAAGAGAGGTGTGGTCCCCAAAGGAGATATGATGCTGTGTCCAGGAAAATTGTGATAGAGATGGGAACAGAAGCAGGAGACCTCCCCTTCCCTGAAGGGTCTTATCCAGTTTGATGAAAAGTGCCAGCGTGGCTGAGTTTCTTTTGTTTTTAAATTTATCAATTTATTTTTGACTGCACTGGGTCTTCATTGCTGCTCAAGGGGTTTTGTCTAGTTGTGGCAAGTGGGGGTGACTCTTTGTTGTGGTGTGTGGGCTTCTCATTGCCATGGTTTCTCTTGTTGTGGAACACGGGCTCTAGGACATACAGGCTTCAGTAGTTGCAGCATGTGAGCTTCAACAGCTGTGGTGCACAGGCTTAGCTGCTCCGTGGTGTGTGGAATGTTCCTGGGCCAGGGATCGAACCTGTGTCCCCCGCACTGGCAGGCGGATTCCCCTCCACTGTAGGCTTCCCTGGTGGCTCAGACAGTAAAGCGTCTGCCTACAATGTGGGAGACCTGGGTTCGATCCCTGGGTTGGGAAGATCCTCTGGAGAAGGAAATGGCAACCCACTCCAGTACTCTTGCCTGGAAAATTCCACAGATGGAGGAGCCTGGTAGGCTACAGTCCATGGGGTCACAAAGAGTCGGACACAACTGAGCAACTTCACTCACTGTACCACCAGGGAAATTCATGGCTGAGTTTCTTCAAGCAAGCATCCCCTACTCTGTTCCTGTGTGGTTTTCTTTCTGTATTGTTCTTTTTCTTGCCAAGTTTCCCTTGGTGATATTTCCCAGGGGTCAAGTTATCTTAGTGTGTGAGTCAGTTAGAGGGACCGTGGAGGAGGGACCAGCAGCAGAGCCACTCCCTTTTGAAATGCAGCTGTTGGGAGAGAGGCTAGTTAATGCCAAATCCGCAGGATGTATTTCCTACCTGGGAGCGTGACTCATTCACGCAGGTCACTGACCAGGTATTCCACTGTGGCTTTTCATCACCATGAAATCAGCTTCTGATTGCTCCTTGGTGTGGAGGGCAAAAGTCTCCAGCCATGCCTGAGGTCATGTACCTCCCACTTCCTTGGGCATTTTCCAATTGTCTTTGTATGATATTGGCCTCAAGCCAGGCCTCCTTGTCTCCGATGTAGACCCTACCTTTTGATGTCAAGGATATTTACTGTGTAAAATAGGGAATAAATGAGGTGTGTTCACTGCCTTCCAGAAGTTCAAAAAGTTATTTAAGAAAGAAAAAACCCAGCAATTTGTGAAGGATTTTATTTAGAAATTGGTTTGGACAGTCCTAGGTGTTCATTGGAAGGACTGATGTTGAAGCTGAAACTCTAATACTTTGGCCACCTGATGCGAAGAGCTGACTCATTTGAAAATACCCTGATGCTGGGAAAGATTGAGGGCAGTAGGAGAAGAGGACAACAGAGGATGAGATGGTTGGATGGCATCACCGACTCAACGAACATGAGTTTGGGTAAACTCTGGGAGTTGGTGATGGACAGGGAGGCCTGGCGTGCTGCGGTTCATGGGGTTGCAAAGAGTCAGACACGACTGAGCTACTGAACTGAACTGAACTTGTTGAGACACTGATGAAGCTTTGATTTCATATTTTGGCTGTGTTGGGTCTCAGTTGCGGCTTGTGGGATCTTTCGTTGAGGCACACAGATTCTCTAGTTGTGGCTTGAGGACTCTAGAGCACAGGCTCATTAGTTGTGGCACAGGTTCAGTTGCTCCTTGGCATGTGGGATCTTAGTTCCCCGAGCAGGGATCGAACCCATGTCCCTGCATTGCAAGGTGGATTCTTTTTTTTTTTTTAATTGAGGGGTAATTGCTTTACAGAATTTTGTGGTTTTCTATCATACATCAATAAGAATCAGCCATAGGTACGCCCATGTCCCCTCCCTCCCGGACCTCCCTCCCATCTCCCTCCCCATCCCACCCTTCAGCCTGTCACAGTGTCCCTGTTTGAGTTCCTTGAATCATACAGCAAAAGAGAGAAACATAGAAATTTACAATACCATATGTAAAATAGGTAGCCAGTGGGAATTTGCTGTATGACGCAAGGTCCGTTCTTAACCACTGGACAGGCAGGGAGGTCCTGAAACTTTGAGTTTTAGATCAGCTGGTTCTATCACTTGGGTGGTTACTGTTCCTCCTTTCTGCAAGTTGAGAAGCACAGAGGCTGCTTTGCGAAGCAGTTAATCATAGTCACTTCTCATGGTGGTGATTCCTGGGTGAGAGTTCCGTATGCCACTGGGCCTTACCTATGGAGCCTGACCGGAGCTGTGTGTACTGAAAACAGGGGAGAGAGTGGGACACATGGACTTTATAGTTAGTGAATGAGTCAGAAGTAGGTAAGTACTCTGTCTTCAGTGGCGTGATCATGGTCAGAGTAGTGTATTCATTTCCTGTGGCTGTTGTGGCAGATTGCCATGAACTTGGTGGCTTAAAACAACAGAAATGCATGCTCTCACAGATCTGGAGGCCAGAAGTCCATGATCAGTTTCATTGGGCCAAATATCAAGGTGACCATAGGGCTGCACAACCTCAGGAGGCTCTGAGGGAGAACCTCTCCCTTAACTCTTGCAGTTCCTGGTGGCTGCCGATATTCCTTAGCTTGTGATCACATCACTTCTGTCTCTAAGGCCAGCATCTTTAAATCTCTCTCTTTGATGTAGCTTCACATCGTCTTCTCTGTCGGTATCAAATCTCCCTTGCCTCCTTCTTATGTGGATACATCAGATGGAATTTAGGGCGCATGCTGTTAATTCAGGATACTCTCTCCATTTCAAGATTCTTGGTTTAATCCATGTGCAAGGACCCTTTTTCCTTATAAGGCAGCAGATTCCAGGGATTAGGACCTGATTTGGAGGGGCAGGTATTTTTGAGCATAATATTGGGTACTTAGCCAATGTAGCCTATATTTGCTGCATAGTAAAGGGATGCCAGGAAGTGTAAATGGAATGTGTTGTGTGAGCATAGTCTCCTGACCTTCAAAAACATGCTGTGAAACAGTATAAAAGGCAAAGGTTCCAATCCCCCTTCCATCACTTACACGTGTGTGAGACCTCGGACAGATTTCTCAGCAGTTCAGAATGTCTGTTTCGTCATCTCTGCATTGGACATACTTTGACCACAAAGGATGTTTTGAACTTCAATGGAAAGTAGGCGGAGGCCTCCATGCAGTGTCTGGCATGATGCAGGTCCTCATAAAAAGGTGACCTTGTCATATTACAGAATTCTGGTTGAGGACTCAAGAGACTTTTGTTCTCATCCTTGCTGGGCCACTGACTTGGATCATCTTAAGCCAATGAACTTCCTCTGTTACCTACACAAAGGATGTGAACTTGAGGAATTATCTCAAAAGTCTTCAGAGGAGTAACACAAACAATGGCTCAAGTCTTGAACACTCTGTGGAGTAGAGTGTCTGTGAATTCTCCATCTTTTCATTGTAGAGATGCATGGGCATTTGTATTTCATTGCCATTGCCTGATGCAGTATAAGAATGCTTTAAGTTGCTTTTCATAGAGTAAAAAGTGAGATGATTCTTAATAGTTTTGTGGAGCCCCACATTGTTTGCAGGTACTTCTGTGGTGGCTCAGCGGTAAAGAATCCACTTGCCAATACAGGAGATACAGGTTCAATCTCTAGACTGGGAAAATTCCCTGGAGAAGGAAATGGCAACCCACTTCAGTATTCTTGCTGGGATAAGCCCATGCACAGAGGAGCCTGATGGCGCTATAGTCCATGGGGTCACAAAGAGTTGGACATGACTTAGTAATTAAACAGCAACAACCCTGTGTACTCATTCTTGAGGGAGAGGTTGAGACCTAGAAGCTCTCTGAAGTCTCCATCCCTCCAAAACTGTTGGCTTTGACTATTTATTTTTAGTTTTTTTTATAATGTTAAAATGTAGTAAATTTATTTTAATTAAAAATTTTGATATTAGTACAATTTTAAAAGGTACTTTCCATTTACAGTTATTAGAAGATATTAGCTATATTCATCGTGCTATACAATACATCTTTGAGCCTATCTTACCTCTAATAGTTTGTACCTTTGACCTTTATTTTGTGAAAAGTTACTGGATGAGCAAGAACAGCTCCAAGCCCTGGCAGCCCACTCTAGGCAGGAGCTTTTGATAAATGAACACTTTGATGTTTTCTTTGTGTACCTGTAAGGCCAGGGCATATATGGAAATCGATATATCAAAATGAATTTTGGGAAAAGTGTCATCAAGCTGAGCTTTACTTGCAAAAACACAAAAAACTCTGCCACCAAGTGGGGGAAAGATGACTTTCACTGTGAAATAAACAAAGTTGATGGCTTAGACATCACTTAAGTCACTCGAGTAGATCTGAGATGCAGGTGCTGTGGTGACTGATTATTCCCAGAATCCATGTTCCCGGCACCCATTAAAACTTGCAGTGCTGAAGTCATGTTCTCTCCATTTTTCCCATTTTAATAATAATAAGAAGAACATTAAAATGACATTGTGAATTTATATTGCGCTTGTCTGAAACGTGCTCTAAGCACTTTACAGACAGTGTCTCATCAGTCCTCATTACCAAGCTGCGAGATGCTGGTAACAGGTAATATTTGTAATTGTATTCAGCTTAGTGAAGCACCCCCAGGCTGGAAGGGACTTCAGTGATGTGGGAGAGTGTAGCCCTGTGGATAGAGAAGAGGTGGAAACTCTGGGTTTTGGTTCTGCTGTCTGTTGTGTCCATCTCTTTTTGCCTCCGTTTCCATCAATCAAAAGGGATAATGGCATCCATGTCCCCTCATATTGCGGCAGTGTTATGTGAATGACTGTGGGTACCAATCTTACTAGCTTTTTGGTTTCTTGAGTACTTGCTACATGCCAGGCGTTCTCAGAGCCTTTTGTATATTCACTCATTGAATCTTCCCCAAATCCCTGTGAGGTGAGAATAGTTACTGATTCTACAAATAATCAAATTGAGATACAGAGTTTAAGGGACTTGCCTACGGTAACACAGCAATTAAATGGTAGACTTGGATTTGATTCCAGGCAGATGGACTCCAGAGCTTGTGGTATTACCATTTCATTTGAACTTTTTTTAAAAAAAAATATTTATTTTTGGCTGTGCTGGGTCTTTGTTGCTGCTCAGGCATTTTTCTCTAGTTGTGATAAGTGGGAACTACTCTCTAGTTGTGGTGTCTGGGCTTCACATTGTCATGGCTTCTCTTGTGGCGGACCATGGGCTCTAGGCCCGCAGTCTTCAGTTGTTGCAGTTCCTGGGCTCTAGAACACTACTTCAGTAGTTGTGTTGCACAGGTTTAATTGCTCCATGGCATGTGAGATCTTCCTGGAGCAGGGATCAAACCTGTGTCTCCTGCATTGGCAGACGGATTTCTTTTCTTTTTTTTTTTTTTTAACCACTGAGCCACCAGGGAAGCCTGAGTTGTTTGAGCTTTTATGTTATGAAAAAAGACACATGCATGTACTCAGACACTCATAGACACAGCAAACAAAAGTTTCACTGAAAACTATTTATCCAAACTTACCTCAGAATGTGAAATGCATTTCGGTCTCTTCATTAATAAAAATGCTGGTCGTGAGCCACTAAATTGGTTTTATGGTCACGAATAATTCTTGACCCCAGTTTGAAAAGCTCTGTGGTACTTGGATGCTCATGAGGATGAGTCTGAGAAGGGAGATGCAGGCAGTGTGTGTGATGGGAGGGCCCAAGAGTGTTGGAGGACATTGGAAAGTGTGAGGTGTGGCTCCTGGCTCTGCAACCACAATGTCACTTCCTGGGGTGACTGTTGTGTGTCTGGGCCTGTGAATGAGGTTGGGCCATGGCTGCCTCACTCTCCCCTCCCTACCTGCACTGTGATGCTCTTCGATATCTCTCAGCCTGGCCACCTTCATGTACAACCCAGGTACTTACTGAGCAGCCATTCAGTGCTGGGTCCAGAGTGATCAGACTTTGTCTGAGAGAACTACAGGGAAGCATAAGGCCTGGCATTTAACTTCAAGGAAATCACAAGCCTGCTAGGAAGAAAGGCAGACAGATGAAAGAACTGGGGTGGCTGAGTGATGTAAGGAGCTAGACAGCCTTACAGTCAAGTCTTGTTTGCCTCCTCCCAGTATTGTGATTTTGGACAACACACTTGACCCTCTTAGAGCCTTTCTTTTCCGACTGCAATTAAAGCTGAGTGAGATAATGATGGTGGAAGTGTTTGTTGAAACATAAAGTGTAGGAGAAAGTGAGTAGCTATTGTCATAAGCAGTATTGCCATACATTGAGAGCTTGGTGTACCAGAGGATGTTGGGGGTTCAGGGAAGGGATGGGTGTCTCTCGGGAGTCAGGGAAGACTGCCTGGAGGAGGCAGCATTTGAGTTTAGTCTGAAGGAGCACTGTCAGTTCCTGACTGGAAAGATCATGGTTTCATTCAAGGGGTAAAGACACAGATACGCAGGATACAATATGCCAGTTGTGTAGAATCCATGCTTATGTATAATCAAGTCATAGTTCTGACTCAAACAAGATGATCTTGAGCCACCTTTCATGAACTTTACATGTCCTGTTGGTGTGAGGTCACCAGCAGACAGCCACTTAATTTGCTTAGGCCAAGGCTCAGCAAACCACACACAGGCCAGGCCTGTTTCTGTACAGCACATGGTACCTGTAATGGAAGAGTGGTTTTTATTTTATTAAAGACTTGTAGGAAAAAAAGAAAAGAATATGTGACAGTGACTATGTAGCTTAAAATATTTACTCTCTGGCCCTTTAAAGAAAACATTTGCCAGAGGCTTCCCTGGTAGTCCAGTGGTTAAGACTTTGGATGCAGGGGTCATGAGTTCAATCCTTGGATGGGGACCTAAGATCTTACATGCCGTGTGGCATGGCCAAAAGATTAAAAAAAAAGAAAGAAAAAGATGGCAGCCTATGTGTTATGCCCTGAAGTGTGTGATCGCTGTTTTGTGTTGAAGGCCCTCCTTGGTTCTGAATCACCCTTGAGTCACTGTCCCTGCCTTTCTTTCCCGTCCCAAGAGCAGTCAGTGCCAACACCCTTGAGGGAGGGTAAACATACAGTGGTTGCTCATTTCCTCACTGCATGGCTGTCAGGAATCCCTTGCTTTCCTCTCATCGCACATTTCTGTGTAGCTCTGAGCATGTACTGTGTTTTTTTGACATGAGGCCCATCAGCGATTAGAGCCAAATGCCCAAATGCTGGGCTCTAGCCTTGGTGCTGTTCATAATAACATTCATAAGAATATTCCCCTGTGATGTAGATTTCCATTTTTCCAACATAAATAACATGGGAGACCAAATGTGATTTCTCTTCGTGCTCCACCCGGCCATTTGTAGTGAGCTGCAAGGTGAAATTTGATCAAAATAAGCAGTTAAACTGAGAAAATTGCAGTGTAGTTAAGGCCATCATTTCTTTTAAAAATCAAGAGAAAAACCAAGGGTGAGTGGCTACATTTTAAGTAATAGTATCTTGATGACAAGCTAACATACAGCTCAAAATCAAGGTACTGTAGGTAGAAATCACCTTTTTCAGACATCACTGAGGCAATATGCCAAGAGACTGCTGGCAAATGGCTTTGAAGAAGGACAGATTACTTTAATAGCTCTGTTGGAAATACAGCCATGTCCTGTTCAGGAGACTCTGACATGGCTCCATTTGACAGTGGTGGGTCTTGAACTGCAGGGAAACTAGATGCTTTTGGATAGGTTTGAGATGGTCCTTGACCTTTTTCCCTGTAGCAGAATTCTACCACTTACAAAGAGGACAGAAAGTTGAAGGAAGATCCAATGGAATGCCTTCTAGAAAAATGGTAGTTTGGGAAAAACACTTTCATTTGCTTCTGATGATTGCTTGGGGGCTCATTCCTGAAGTGGTTCTGTTCTGATATAGTCTTGGCTGGCTCTGAAGAGAGAAGTGGTTTTTCTTGTAAATCCTAGGGCTATAGAACATTCATCCATTGTCCTGAGGCTTCATCCTGATCTCATGACACACAGCCTAGACACTGGAGGGAGCCAGGCTAATTTTCGTTTGCTTGGCCCGATGTTTGTTTTTAGAAGTGTGAGTACCACTAGAATAACCTACACACGCTCCAGTTTGCTGCGGGAGTCCCATCGGGCTATTTTCACACCTTTGTCTACGAAGGAAGTGGAGTTCAAGATGCACCGTCAGGGCTTGTGGGCTACCGCCAAGCATAGCGCCTGCTTACCCCCTTCCTACCCCATCGTTTTGTGACTGCAGGACTCATGTGGACAGCGGGTGCCACGTGCCCCGCACCCCCTTCCTGAAGCTCAGCCTGCTTCTAGAGAAACTTCTCCCAGTGCTGCTGTGATGACCATGAGTCACAGATCCCAGTCTTCTCTCCAGGACTGCTGGACGAGTGACAGGTATCTGACAGTGGTTAACTGCAGTGAGTATTGTGGCAGAAAGTTCTGAGAAATCCTTTCCCCCTGCCCCATAGCATCTTGAGCTTTGGATCTTGGCTAGATTGGACCAAGTGGTGCTAAGGGCAGAGCGTGGGCTCTGGAAGTGGACTGCTGGCTGCCGATCTTTGTTGGCTCCTTCTGAGAGGCCTGGACAGCTTCTTAGGGGCAGGGCATGGTGAGCTAGGGGACTAGCCACTGGAGATACCCTTGTCGTTTAATTCGAGTTCTAGGAATGGGCAGGTAAATGCCAGCCCTGTGCTTCAATTAATGACTTCATGAATGGAAGAAAAAAGAATCTACCACTTAACAGAGTTTAATAACCACTGATGTCAGGGTTGATGGGAAGGGAGGAATTCATGCAGCTAAAGCACTTTCAACCATATTCTGCTTTGAGACATTGTCCAGTTACTGAGATTTAAAAAAAATTAATGGTAGGATTGTCATTAAAAAAAATAGAAACTAAAGTGGCTCAGTGGCAGCTGGTTCCAGGATGGAGAAGAGAGACACAGGTGCCTGAGGAGGGCAAACTTTAAGCAACTCCAGGGGGTGGGAACATTCCAGAATGAACATTCCATCTGGCTTGCCTTCCTCTGTCCTCCTGAGGGACACTGTTCCCTGCTTTTGTCTAAGTGAAGGCCTAAGCAAACAGAAATGACTATTTAAATCAAAAGCCCAGACAGGCTGAACTAGAACTCATAAGAAGCCTGCCCTGAGTGACTTCATTCCTTGATTCTTTCTAAAAACAAGTATGGTGGTCCTTGCTAGCCTCTCTTCTTGGCCCAAAGTGATGGGGGATACCCCCACCTCTGTCTTCCCTGGAAGCTGCTGGAATAGGAAATGAGACATGAATAAGTAACTGGGAGGCAAATCTCTGTGGGGTATGGTGGTCGGGGCAGGTCAGAGCATTAACAAATGTGTTGCATTCCAATAGAGAGTTTACAAACTCTTGATTTCGAAACTGGATTCATTTTCCAGCAGTGTTTCTTTTTTGTGCTTGCATGCATTTTTTTCAGATAACAAATATTTATTGAGTGCCTACCATAGAAGGAACTGAGACAACTGGGAAGAATAAACCGACTTCCCTTCAAGTTGGGGAGACATCTGTACTTAACAAACCCATGCAATGAAATAGTGGGTTTGGTGCTAAATTTTGCAGGGGTTATGTAGGGGTAAGGAATGGAGTAATTAATACACCTGAATTACTTCTTTTTCTCCCTCTTCTCCATCAGCTCCAAGCTTCAATTTCCTATTGTGCTGCATATTAGGAGGAAAGCAACTTGTTTAAATTTACATGAGACTAGGTCTGATGGGAGTGAGGGGTTGTCAGTAACTTTCTGAAAGGAAATTTTCTGTCTTAAGGTTCAGATTCGATTCTCCAAGATCTGGCCCTGCAGGGAGATTCCTCAGCAGAGGAATACCTTATGATATTCTCAACTCAGGCTGAGGAATTTCACCTGTTCCTTAAGCTTCTTATGCCTCCTTCCCTGGCACACCCACCCACAGGTTTTTCTTTTTAATGGCGGAAATATCTTTGACTTGGAGATTAGGTTCTAAAGTTAGTATAAAGGCAAAAAGTCTGTGTAGTCATAACTGCCCTTGAAAGTCAGAAAGACACCACATTGGAGACCAAATGAGCCTTGCAGCAAAGTCCGCCCCAACTACTTTTTCCTTCTATGCTGGAACAGATCATGGGATTGTTCAGGTGGAAAGCAGGTAATATAGATGGGTAAAAGAAATAGAAAAATATGAATCTTGAAACACAAACACTGCACCTAGAGTGGTGATGCGTCAGGCTGTTTAAGGCATGGCTGGGACTTCTAGAGACAAGTGGAGAGTCCTAGGTCCCATCTCAGACTCACTCCATGCCTCAGTGGGATGGAGGTTCTGCATTGTGGTCCTTATGGACTTGAGGGGCTCCAGCCATGGGCCTCTGCTTTAGAAGACCCTGCAACTCACACATAAGCTCAATAAACCTGTAGATACCCTGCCACTGGGAATCTGGTTCATGACCCACCACTTGAAACATCCGCTCTCTTGTTTATATCAACACTGCTCAGACCCAGAGAACTGTTACCACCACCCTGCCCCCATCTCCTGTGCGGTATCCTTGAAATAAAAGGTGTTTGCATCTGATTGCTAGGAAGGTTTATGGGTTTCACTGTTGCAAAAGATAGGGTTAGACTCTGCTTTGAAGGGCAAGAAGATGTGAGTGGCAGAAGTGCTTAGATAAGAGTAAAAAACAAATTAATTATCTTGTCAAATTCTTCCTCTCAGATGGTAGAGATGCCATAGATTCTTGTATAATGAATCCTATTTTCCCCTGTGGTGCTGAGCACTGATTTTCTTGCTTCTCTTTTTGTTCCAATTTGTGATTCCAGAGATTCTCATGGAATTCCAACAGTTGCATATGGTGACAAAAGAACCATTTTCAGTATTAAACATTTCATGTCACTCTGAACTGTGTACAGTGTTAGGTGATAATTGACTCCGTTTTTTTTTTCATCTTTGAAAACGTTGATAGCTTTATTTTAATGTTTAGTTCATGTTTGAAAGAATAAATGCAAATATGCAGTGTATTTGGAAAAGTCTAGAAAGTTAAAAAAATACATAACAAGTAGAAAATTTCACAGTCACAGACTCAAATGTATTTACAAGAATACAATATTGTTGATTTTCCTACCACTGAAATGCACTTAGCTTTTAACTTGCATTTCAACTTTCTGCAGTAAACCTAGTCTTAAATATATCTTAAGGATTTCTGATTTCACACTCAGTCCTTTATGAGTCTCCTCACTCAACTCTTCCTTCTTCCAAATTATAATTTCCTTTGGGTGTGAGTGTCAGCCCTCTATTCTTACCGCCCTCCACTGAGGTGTATATCACTTGTCTAGATTGGTCTTAGGTACCAGCTTATCTTCATTCAGGGCCAGTGTGCTTACTTGTGTAATACCCTTGATATGGGCAATGCTAGGTAATGGTTGGGAGGTAGGATGAGTGGGGGAATGGGAAGCCTGGCAGTAATCTCAGACTGATCGAACCCTCTTTACAGCAGTACAGACAAGTTGAGTTGCTGAGCCTCAGTCAAGTTCAGCAGCTTCAGTCTTTGGTTGTCCCATCTGCATCTTATTACTCAGTTCCTTTTCCCTGTACTATGAAGACACCCTGACAGACATACCATTTCTCAGTTCTTAGTCACTTTCCTTGCTCCATTCAGTTTAGTTCAGTCACTCAGTCATGTCTGACTCTGCAACCCCATGGACTGCAGCACGCTAGGCTTCCCTGTCCATCACCAACTCCTAGAGCCTGCTCAGACTCATGTGCATCTAGTCGGTGATGCCATCCACCCATCTTATCCTCTGTCGTCCCCTTCTCCTCCTGCCTTCAATCTTTCCCAGCATCAGGGTCTTTTCCAATGAGTCAGTTCTTCGCATCAGGTGGACAAAGTATTGGAGTTTCAGCTTCAGCATCAGTCCTTCCAATGAAATCAGGACTGATTTCCTTTAGGATGGACTGGTTGGATCTCCTTGCAGTCCAGCGACTCTCAAGAGTCTAATCCAACACCACAGTTCAAAAGCATCAGTTCATCGGTGCTCAGTTTTCTTTACAGTCCAACTCTCACATCCATACATGACTATTGGAAAAACTATGGCTTTGACTAGATCAACTTTGGTCGGCAAAGTAATGTCTCTGCTTTTTAATATGCTGTCTAGGTTGGTCATAGCTTTCCTTCAAAGGAGCAGATGTCTTTTAATTTCATGGCTGCAGTCACCATCTGTAGTGATTTTGGAGCCCCCCAAAATAAAGATTCTCACTGTTTCCATTGTTTCCCCCTCTATTTGCCATGAAGTGATGGAACCAGATGCCATGATCTTAGTTTTTTGAATGTTGAGTTTTAAGCCAATTTTTTCACTCTCCTCTTTCACTTTCATCAAGAGACTCTTTAGTTTCTCTTCACTTTCTGCTATAAGGGTGGTGTCATTTGCGAATCTGAGGTTATTGATATTTCTCCTGGAAATCTTGATTCCAGATTGTGGTTCACTCAGCCCAGCATTTTACGTGATGTACTCTGCATATAAGTTAAGTAAGCAGGGTGACAACATACAGCCTTGATGTACTTCTTTCCCAATTTGGAACCAGTCTGTTGTTCCATGTCTGGGTCTAACTGTTGCTTCTTGACCTGCGTACAGATTTCTCAGGAGACAGGTCAGGTGGTCTGGTATGCCCTTCTCTTGAAGAATTTTCCACAGTTTGATGTGATTCACACAGTCAAGGCTTTGGCATAGTCAATAAAACAGAAGTAGGTGTTTTTCTGGAACTCTCTTGCTTTTTTGATGATCCACCAGATGTTGGCAATTTGATCTCTGATTCCTCTGCCTTTTCTAAATCCAGCTTGAACATCTGGAAGTTCACAGTTCATGTACTGTTGAAGCCTGGCTTGGAGAATTTTGAGCATTACTTTGCTGCCATGTGAGATGAGTGAAATTGTGCAGTAGTTTGAACATTCTTTGGCTTTGCCTTTCTTTGGGATTGAAATGAAAACTGACCTTTTCCAGTCCTGTGGCCACTGCTGAGTTTTCCAAATTTGCTGGCATATTGAGTGCAGCACTTTAACAGCATCATCTTATAAGATTTGAAATAGCTCAACTGGAATTCCATCACCTCTGCTAGGTTTGTTCATAGTGATGCTTCCTAAGTCCCACTTGACTTTGCATTCCAGGATGTCTGGCTCTAGATGAGTGATCACACCATTGTGGTTTTCTGGGTCATGAAGATCTTTTTTGTGTAATTCTTCTGTGTATTCTTGCCACCTCTTTTTAATATCTTCTGCTTCTGTTAGGTCCATACTGTTTCTGTCCTTTATTGTGCCCATCTTTGCATGAAATGTTCCCTTGATATCTCTAGTTTTCTTGAAGAGATCTCTAGTCTTTTCCATTCTATTGTTTTCCTGTATTTCTTTGCATTGATCACTGAAGAAGGCTTTCTTATTTCTCCTTGCTATTCTTTGCATTCAAATGGGTATATCTTTCCTTTTCTCCTTTGCCTTTAGCTTTTCATCTTTTCTCAGCTATTTGTGAGGCCTCCTCAAATAACCATTTTGCCTTTTTGCATTTCTTTTTCTTGGGGATTGTCTTGATCACTGCTTCCTGTACAATGTCACAAACCTCCATCTATAATTCTTCAGGCACTCTATCGATCTAATCCCTTGAATCTGTTTGTCACTTCCACAGTATAATCTTAAGGGATTTGATTTAGGTCATAATTGAATGGTCTAGTGGTTTTCCCAACTTTTTTCAACTTAAGTCTGAATTTTGCAATAAGGAGTCCATGATCTGAGCCACAGTCAGCTCCCGGTCTTGTTTTTGCTAACTATATAGAGCTTCCCCTTCTTTGTCTGCAAAGAATATAATCAGTCTGATTTTGGTATTGACCATCTGGTGATGTCCATATGTAGAGTCATCTCTTGTGTTGTTGGAAGAGGATATTTGCTATGACCAGTGCATTCTCTTGGCAAAACTCTGTTAGCCTTTGACCTGCTTTGTTTTGTACTCCAAGGGCAAATTTGCCTGTTACTCCAGGTATCTCTTGACTTCCTACTTTTGCATTCCAGTTCCCTATGATAAAAAGGACATCTTTTTTTGGGTGTTGGTTCTAGAAGGTCTTGTAGATCTTCATAGAACCATTCAAATTCAGTTTCTTCAGCATTACTGGTTGGGGCACAGACTTGGATTACTGTGATATTGAATGGTTTGCCTCAGAAATGAACAGAGATCATTCTGTCGTTTTTGAGATTGCACCTAAGTACTGCATTTCAGACTCTTTTGTTGACCATGATGGCTACTCCATTTCTTCTAAGGGATTCTTGCCCACAGTAGTAGATATAATGGACGTCCGAATAAAAATGCTCAATTAGACACATAGAAACTTTTTATATTTCCTACACATAGCCTTGGAGGCCATGGGAGATTTAGGTAGAAGTGGTAATATGTGAAATTCCTCTCTTCCTAAACATGCTACACTGCCAGATAATTGATGCTTCACATCAGCAACTGGAAATGCATGTGAAAGTCTCTCAGCCATGTCCAGTTTTTTGTGACCCCATGGACTCTACAGTCCATGGAATTCTCCAGGCCAGACTACTGGAGTGGGTAGCCATTCCCTTCTCCAGCAGATCTTCCCGACCCAGGAATTGAACCAGGGTCTCCTGCATTGCAGGCGGATTCTATACCAAGTGAGCTATCAGGGAAGCCCTGGAAAGGCATGAACTGCTATAATTGGGAATCGTCTTATTTTTAAATATTTAATTAGATTGAATTTAGATGAAAAAATATAAGTTAAAACCAGTTTTATTTAAATCACCCTGATTTAAATTGTTGGTATGTTTTCAATATCATTACCATTTTTTTGACTTTTAATTTTAATAGAAAATGTGAATTTTTGTCTTTTAAAGTTTTGATAGAAAGTATATTCTAGTTTTATACACTGACTACAATCACATTTTATTTTTAATCATTTAGAACACAGTTGTCAGTGGAATACACATCAGTTTGAAAATTTGATTTTTAACAAGGTAATTAGCACTTCTGCCAAAATGACGGGAAGATAAATAAATTTTATGAAACAAATATATAATAATTTATGAATTATTTGTGCTTTTATTATATCACTCATTCATCATTGTTGGTGTAGTAACAACACACAGATATGTAATGGTCAGCAAATTTGTTCATCTTTGATTTTTTGCAACTTTTGGTCATATAAAAAGCATAACTTAAAACATACTTTAAGATTTTGTCATTATGAAGGTGTGTTTGTAAGGATGGAGGGTAGAATATATTTTATTGAATAATTTGACAGCTTGATCTGCAACTTTTAAATATTTATATGGGCCTTCATCTGTGCTCTTACACTGACAACGAGTCAGAATCACCCAAACTGTTCAATTGTTCTCTAGTCTCACCAGCACACAGTTGAATTCTGTTAGTTACTAAGACATAGGGTTATGAGATTCCATCAGATTAGGCTTCAGAACCCCCACTTGCTGGTTTCTGGATTATATCCACTTGTGGAATTCAGAGAGAGGGTATTTTGCAGCTGTTTTTGAAAACTTGTTAGGCCTGGTAATTGTTTCAAAGCTCACTATTGATGAAATGCTCAAACTTATCAGCCTGTTGGGCTGTGAAGGAGGAGAGAATGGCTTTAACATCCTCAGTTTCTTTTGGCTTTGCTGTAATTTAGTCCAGAATAGCAGAGGCCCTTCCAGATAAACTGAGAACATCATGAAGGACCTAGTGAACAAATGTTGAGTCAGTCCTTATTAAAGGAAAAAAAAAAACCTTTGAGTAGGTGACATCATATCCCATTTCCCTGGAACCAGGTGATATACACAGGTCTCCTGTCCATCTTGAAACTCGAGCAACCTCGCTCCCTCTGTCCCCCTTTTTAAAATCTTTCTAAAAATTGAAGTATAGTTGGTTACAGTGGTGTGTTAATTTCATGTGTGCCGCAAAGTGATTCATTTATACATATGTATTTTTTTTTCAGATGCTTTTTCCTTATAGGTTATTACAAAATACTGAGTGTAGTTCCATGTGCTAAACAGTAAATTCTTGTTGGTTATCTATTTTATATATAGTAGTGTGTTTATGTTAATCCTAAACTCCTAATTTGTCCCCACCCCCTGGCTTTCCCCTTTGGTACCTTGTTGGTTTTCTGTATCTGTGGGTCTCTTTTTATTTTGTATATAAGGTTCATTTATAATACTCTTTTTTTTTTTTTTTTAGGTTCCACATATAAGTGATATGTGGCTTTTGGCTTACTTTGCTTGGTATGATAATTTCTAGGTCCATGCATGTTGCTGCACATAGCATTATTTCATTCTCCTTTATGGCTGAGTGATATTCCGTTGTATGTATGCAGCACATCTTTATTCATTCACCTGTCAGTGGACAGTCGGGTTGCTTCCGTGGCTCAGCTGTTGTGAACAGTGCTGCAGTGAGCACTGGGGTGCATGCATCCTTTCAGATGATGGTCTCTCTGGATATACGCCCAGGAGTGGGCTTGCAGGATTACATGATAGTTCTATTTTTAGTTGTTTTAAGGAACCTTCACACTGTTCCCCATAGTGGCTGCATCAGTTTACATTCCCACTAAAAGTGTAGGAAGGTTTCCTTTTCTCTACACTCTGTCCAGCATTTATTGTTTGTAGACTTTTGAATGTTGGCCATTCTGACCAGTGTGAGATGATACTTCACTGTAGTTTTGATTTGCATTTCTCTAATGATTAGTGATGTTGAACTTCTTTTCATGTGCCTTTTGGCCATCAGTATGTCTGTTTAGATCTTCTGCCCACTTGTTGATTGTTTTTTTTTTTTTTTATATTGAGCTGCATGAGCTATTTGCATACTTTGGAGATTTATCCCTTGTTGGCTGCATCATTTGTAAGTATTTTCTCCCACCCAGGCCCATTTCCATATCAGGTATCACTCTTAAATTTTTCTAACATGATAAAACAGTCATTTAAAATCATTCACGAGTCATCATCCTGATAAAACTGTTTTCAGTGTGACATATAAACTCACATACAGTTGCATTATTACAATCATCATGTATGTATTATTACACATCATGTATGTATCCTTTTTCCTTTTCAGTATTATGTCATATATATTTTTACCTATAGTCTCCATAATTTCCATTTTTAGAATCTGCATAATATAGTGGAGTGATTTTAAGTGCTTTTTTTGTTACATTGAAATTTGAGAGCAAAAGAAGGAACTAGTTTATACTCCTTAGATAGCATCAAGTTTTTATTAGTCCTGTGGCATCCAAATCACTCCTTAAAACTCCTGCTGATTTCAACTTGGCAAGAAAAATGATTTGGTAATCAAAAGTTTAACTAATGAATGCCCACAATGGAGTTAGCATGTTTGTTTTAGATCAAATTTTATGATATAATGACTTAACCTTCACGTATGAAGCTGTGGACTTAAAAAATATTCACAACTCAGAAGCTGAGAATTATGTTTTATTTGGTGGAAATTTTTAGGACCTTAAACCCAGGAGACAGAATCTCAAGTAACCCTGAGAGAACTGCTCCCAGGAGGCAAGATAGGGAGCCAGGTTATATAGAAATGTTACAACAAAGCACAGGTAGTTAGAACATAAAAAGATGATAGTTAATTAAAGAAAACCAGATATCCCAAGTTAAGGAATTTAGTGCTTTTCTATGTATGGCAAGATGCAAGAGTCTGTGCTCTCTGAAATCATTCCTTTGATATGTACCTCATCCGTCTGGGGCCAGTATCCTGTATTTTCACATCCTGAGTTTCCTCAGGCTCACCGTAAGGAGTGGCTTCAGTCTGATGGCTGCTCGATGGCAGATATCCTTTTCCTTTCTGAGTTTCCTCAGGCTCATCAGCTCATGTTGAAGGGCTGCAATCACTGATGACTGTGACATCCTTGTTTACTGATATGGCAGGAAACATTTCTCAAAGCCTTCATGTAATTGGCGTGTAGAGGATGTTTAGGCCTATTTTCCAGGTCTTTTCTTTCATTGTTTTATGAGGCCTTTAATCCACATACAGAGATGTATTGTTGTGTCTTTGCTTCTCTGACAAATTGTTGGTCAAACCTGTGGTTTACTTTTCACTACTTTGTTCTACTAGAACAATCTTGAAATGTAACTCTCCAGTACAGTACTTACCCTGTGGGAAAATGAGGTTTGCTGTCTGATGGTCTGCCTTCTAGAAACTTTTAGATTAAAAAGTAGCCACTGCTGGCATTTGAACTGGTCAAGGGCAGGCCCCAGTACTGATAAGAGTCGAAAGTCAGTGGTCAAGGGGAGCCTTAGAAGGGGACAGGGATTGTCTGGGGTACCCACTACCATAAACCTTCATTCAGCTGCAGGTATCAACACAGGAAAGCGCAGGGGAGGGACTGCAAGGCAGGAGAGGGAGGGGCTGTTTTGAGGAAAGGTGGAGTGCAGAGCTATGACTCATCAGAGAGGCATGAGGGCAAAGTCTTGAAATATTAGGGAAGGGACAGTTAGTGGATTAAAGCTAATTGTTATATCACACTTTCAAAATTCTCTTCATTGGTGTACAGCGTGGATTAAGAACCAGCTGCCCAGCAGGAGGTGAGCAGCTGGTGAGTAGCTTCAGCTGTATTTGCAGCTGTTACCCATCGCTCACATTAACACCTGAGCTCCACCTCCTGTCACTTCAGCAGTGGCATTAGATTCTCATAGCATAAACACTACTGTGAACTGTGTGTACAAGGGATCTAGGTTGCACACTCCTTATGAGAATCTAATGCCTGATGATCTGATTCTACATTATAGTGAGTTGTTCAGTTCAATTCAGTCGCTCATTCGTGTCAGACTCTTTGTGACCCCGTGAACTGCAGCACGCCAGGCCTCCCTGTCCATCACCAACTCCCGGAGTTTACCCAAACCCATGTCCATTGAGTCGGTGATGCCATCCAACCATCTCATCCTCTGTTGTCCCCTTCTCCTCCTGCCCTCAATCTTTCCCAGCATCAGGGTCTTTTCCAATGAGTTAGCTCTTTGCATGAGGTGGCCAAAGTATTGGAGCTTCAGCTTCAACATCAGTCCTTCCAATGAACACCCAGGACTGACCTCCTTTAGGGTGGACTGGTTGGATCTCCTTGCAGTCCAAGGGACTCTCAAGAGTCTTCTCCAACACCACAGTTCAAAAGCATCAATTCTTCAGTGCTCAGCTTTCTTTATAATCCAACTCTCACATCCATACATGACTACTGGAAAAACCATAGCCTTGACTAGACAGACCTTTGTTGGCAAAGTAATGTCTCTGCTTTTTAGTATGCTATCTAGGTTGGTCATAACTTTCCTTCCAAGGAGTAAGTGTCTTTTAATTTCATGGCTGCAGTCACCATCAGCAGTGATTTTGGAGCCCAGAAAAATAAAGTCAGCCACTGTTTCCACTGTTTCTCCATCTATCTGCCATGAAGTAATGGGACCGGATGCCATCATCTTAGTTTTCTGAATGTTGAGCTTTAAGCCAACTTGTTCACTCTCCTCTTTCACTTTCGTCAAGAGGCTTTTTAGTTCTTCTTCACTTTCTGCCATAAGGGTGATGTCATCTGCATATCTGAGGTTATTGATATTTCTCCCGGCAATCTTGATTCCAGCTTGTGCTTCCTCCAGCCCAGCATTTCTCGTGATGTACTCTACATATAAGTTAAATAAGCAGGGTGACATTATGCAGCCTTGATGTACTCCTTTTCCTATTTGGAACCAGTCTGTTGTTCCATGTCCAGTTCTAACTGTTGCTTCCTGACCTGCATACAGGTTTCTCAAGAGTCAGGTCAGGTGGTCTGGTATGCCCATCTCTTTCAGAATTTCCCACAGTTTATTGTGATCCACACAGTCAAAGGCTTTGGCATAGTGAGTTGTATAATTATTTAATTATATATCACAATGTAATAATAATAGAAATAAAATGTACAGTAAATATAATGTGCTTGAATCATCCTGAAACTATCCCCCCTTCCCCGGCCATTCATGAAAAAATTCTCTTCCACGAAACCAGTTCCTGATGCCAAAAAGAATGGGGACCACTGGTGTAGAGATCTCTAGACTAGAGTGGCACATCCATGTATTGGGAATCTGTAACAGTTACCCAGAACAGGGCTGACATACCACGGTCACCCTCTCTTACATTCATCCACTGATGAGTGTCCTCTACATGCTGGGTGTGTGCTGGGCCTCAGGGGCACAAACCCACTAAACAGTGGCCTTTACCTTCTGTTTTCTTCCAGTGTAATGGGATAAGCATACACATACACTAATCAGATGCTGTAATTCAGAACGAAAGATGCGAAAACAGAGTCATGGTGAGGGGTCATGGAAGCACTCATTCACTCGGCAGGTCTGTGGGGCTTCTGTTGTGCACCTTGCATTGGTGATAGGTACTCAGGATACCTATGTTGGCCACCTCATGCGAAGAGCTGACTCATTGGAAAAGACCCTGATGCTGGGAAGGCTTGGGGGCAGGAGGAGAAGGGGACGACAGAGGATGAGATGGCTGGATGGCATCACTGACTCGATGGACATGGGTTTGGGTAGACTCCGGGAGTTGGTGATGGACAGGGAGGCCTGGCGTGCTGTGATTCATGGGGTCGCAAAGAGTCGGATATGACTGAGAGACTGAACTGAACTGAGCTGAACTCAGGATACGGGGGAAAGCAAAGTGGGTGAGCATCCTTGTATTGTGGTGCTTATAGCCCCATGGTGCTGTAATTTCCCCAGGAAGAATTCTGTTGCTTCTACCTGGGTTTTGGAAGATTTTCTGGAGGAGATGGTGCCAAAGCCAATTTTAAAGGGAAGTAAGACTGGAGAAGCAGGGAGGAAGGTGAAGTCGGGGCAGGAGTGGAGTGGGAGGGCCAGATATGGAAGAGGGGAGGGATGGGGTAGAATGGAGCTAGTAATAGAGGTGGGATGGGGGCAGAGGAGGAAGAGTGGAGTAGAGGGGAGGGAGGCAGGTGAGATGTGGGCCAGGAGGGAGGGGGATGTTGGTGGAGCAGGTGTTTTTCTAGTACAGAGCAGGTGCTGAGATACTGAAGCAACATGATTGGGCCCGAACATATGTTCCATTTGTAAGAAAAGAGATGAACTGATCCTGGTCCCAAGGGGTGTTTGATGGTGTTGGCAGTCAAGGTGAATACATGAAATGGTACTGTGCAGCCTGGTTGAAGGAGATGCTGAATTTTGCAGCTCTGGTTATAAATTGTTTATCAGCAGAATCCGAATAGCCAGCCTGTTGCATAACTTCAACCTGCTCTCTGGTCCTTAGTCATCCATTAAATGTTTATGAGCACCTCTGAGGTCCTGGATAGAGTAGATTCTGCCGATACAAAGGTAAAAACTTAAGGACAAAGCCTGTTGTTCTAGGGCCTCGTAGCTGTTAAGAGACAAAGGTAAGCTTCTATAATACCAAGAAGTGAAGAGTTTTTTCAGGAACAGGAAACAAATCTGAGTGGGGCACAAAGGAGCAGGCTGACATTTTCCGTGGGGCTTTGTTATTGCCTGTGTCATTTTAATTTTCTTAATTGTTCAAATATTTCCTTCATGCTTGGCTGTCATTTTTGCTGAAGCCTGCCTCCCACTTTCTTGTTTATGGAGATCCTCAGCTGCTGGTATGACTGCAGTTCAGGCTCACGGATCTCTCAAAAGGCTTGTAGTAAAATAATTAACTGAATATTGTCCTAGCTTCTCTGGTGGCTCAGGCAGTAAAGAGTCTGCTTGCAATGCAGGAGATGTGGGTTTGATCCCTGGGTCAGAAAGATCCCCTGCAGAAGGGAATGGCAACCCACTCCAGGATTCTTGCCTGGGAAATCCTATGGACAGAGAAGCCTAGCAGGATACAGTCCATGGGGTCGGAAAGAGTCGACTACAGCTGAGCAACTAACATTTGCGCTTTCAGCCTGCAAGCTGCTTGAGGACAGGAGACATCTTTCAGAGCCTTAACTGAGCACAATGCGTGTATTCCAATATAATTTTGTAAATTTGGAGTCATCAGAGAATAAGTCATGAAAAAATACCTCTAGAAGGTCAGTGGAAAGAGTATGACTTGGCTTTTTGATAAATCTGTTAACCCTTTGATTCCTTTTGTTGAATGCCAGCTCTCTACATGCCACCAACGCAACTCAGTCTGTTGATAAGACAAAGCTGAGTTTCTTATTTGTGCAGCAAGAAAGAAAAATACCTTGACAGCTTGGGTGTTGTCAAAGAGGAGGAATTTGCTGAGAGTTGGAAGTTTGGTCTAAGGCATATCTAGGTCTTTCAATGTGGGGGTCTTGATTAGGTGGGGCAAGGATCCTCATGGTACTGTTTAGGATTTGAGGAAACAGCAAGGCAAAGATCTTTGATCCAAGTGCTCCAAAGAATTCTAGGGCATAAACAGTCTATTGATGACTGATTTCTACAGAAGAGTTGATATTTCAGAAAGTTCCTTTAAAGCACAGTCAAATTATTCGCCTTAGCAAGAGTCTGCTGGAATAGTAAAGTCATAATAACCATGACAATGAAATAGTAAATTCACGCTAATGTAGACAGTAGGCTCTATGTAGGATGGATAGCTTTGGATCTCACTTGTAAGCCAGTGCAGTGCTCAGTTGTGTCTCACTCTTTTGTGACCCCATAGACTGTAACCCGCCAGGCTCCTCTCTCCATGGGATTCTCCATTCAAAAATACTGGAGTGGGGTGCCATTCCCTTCTCCAGGGGATCTTTTTGGCACAAGGATCGAACCCACGTCTCTTGCATCTCCTACATTGGCAGGTGAATTCTTTACCACTGCACCACTTGGGAAGCCCAACTTGTAACCAGGGAAGAGATAACTGATGGCAGGGAAACAAAAAGACAGGGAAAGTCTTCCCTGAAGATTTATCTGGGAGTCTGGATTTTTGCTTAGGCACGTGCAGAAGCAAAGGAAGCCTTCTGTTCATGAAAATGTGCTTCATGAGTGAGATGTGATCTGTTGACAAGTTGCTGGGTGCTAACCCAGGGGACTTGTCCTATGCTTGTGGTACCCTGGCTTTCTGTCCTAGCTCTTAACTGACACCAAGCTGGCTACAATAGTGATGCAGTGAGTTTCTATCTTCACTTGTTGCTATATCACAGCTTTCTGTTGTCATTTATCCTTCTAGAGGATGTTTACTAATGTGGAAGAAGGAAACTCCTATAGCTCTCCAGGTTCCTCTATCCATGGAGTTTTCCAGTCAAGAATACTGGAGTGGTTAGTCATTCCAATCTCCAGGGGATCTTCCTTACCCAGGGGTCAAACCCACTTTTGCATTGCAAGCAGATTCTTTACCATCTGAGCCACTAGGGAAGCCCTTACTAATGCAGAGACCCACCCAATGACAATGTCTCAGGATCTCAGGATACTTTATTTGCTATTTCATTAGGTCAGAGAACTGCAATGCTTCCCCCTTTCATGCTAAGTATATGTGAGAATCATTCCTTCTTTTAAGCATGTTGCAGAATCTCACCTGAAAAATCTGAAATTGATTTTTCTCCTCTTCTGTCCAGACAGTGTGGTCGCAAACATGGTGCCCTCCATGGTGAAATGGGAGGCTAAGCCCTTGTTATATAGAGTGATGCAAATTTCAGGAACAGATAACTTTCTGTCTCCCAGCTAGCTCTCTGCAAGCCCTTTGCAGACGGTTTGCAAGCAGCAGCTTTTCAAATACCACCGCAGGTGGTATTAAACCCTCTGCTTGCAGTCCTAGTTAAGCACTGAGTAGTCAAAATAAGCAACTGAGTTTCTGAGTATTAGCAGGTGGGCAGTGACTGTAGCCAAAGCTGCCACTCTCATACGCAAGGTTCCTGCAAACCTCCATCCCGCTCAACAGAAGTGTGACCCCTGCGCTCCCTTTCTTAATGGAGCTGTTTGAATGTCCATTTGGTTATCTTGGGTTCAAGGACTTCTCATCAGCCCTTCTCGGTTATTTTTTCATTTCAAAAACATACCACTTCACTCCTCCTCATCTTTGTTTCTCAGTTGCAAGAAAGCAAGTGTGGTTTTAATGAAGTGCTGATGCTTTTTTTTTTTAAAGTGTTTTTCAGCAGGCCTGGATAATTGGCATCCATTATCATTTTTCTGTCTGTTTTCTGCCTGGAATATAAAGGAACCTTGGAGTTCTTTTCTGTCTTCTCCCAGAGCCCCAGTGTGGTCTCATTTCTTTTCCTCTATCTCCCCCAATATCCCACACCTCTCTTCTTTCCCTAAAACTTCCAGCATCCCATGATATAATCCTATTGAGGCCCTTCAGAATCTTTAGGGGAAAGTAGCTGGACTGACTCAGATAGTTGGAAAAGAAAGAAGGTCCAGGCAGACAAACGCTGTGGCAGAACTTGGTCTGTGAACCTGTAGCTGGTGGCTGCAGCAGCTCAGAATTGTGAGGGCTCCGTTGCCCTTCGTCAGTTTCAGTATTCTTCAGCCATGGCCCAGGCCCTAGAGTGGTTAAGGAGGCCTGATGGGGCACCTCTGGCTGAGATTGCAGGAGTGTGCTGGAATCAAATCTGTCAGACCAGTATCTGCATGGAACTCTTTTTTTTTTTTTTAATTTGTCTGCACTGGGTCTTGGATGTGGCATGCAGGGTCTAGTTCCCTGACCGGGGATCAAACCTGGCCCCCTTGTGCTGAGAGCACAGAGTCTTAGCCACTGGATTACTAGGAAAGTCCCCAGATGGAGCTCTTTAATCCCTAGGTTGTAACCATCCCTACTAAAACCTCCACCTCTGATCAGCATTGTTTTTTGCTCTCATTCTCTCATGGTGTGTTTCACAAAATTCCAAAGTAAATGGGGGTCATCTTGCAGGCACCCACTTTGTAACTGGCATTTGGTCATAAAAACTCAGCTGTGAGGTTTGTACATTTTTTTAAATATGTTGACCTTTAAACATCCATTTTTCTTACCTGCATGCTATAAGCACCTGTGCCTGGGTTTTGTGAAAGTTCAGCAGGAAAGCATGTGTAGAGAAGCTGGCATAGTGCCACGCACCTGGCAGCCTCTCCAAAACTGTTTCCCCTTTCCTCCTGGCTTCCTTGGCCTACACCCTCTGGCCCCAGCCAGTCTGCAGGGTGCAAGTAGGTGTCTAGGGAATAGATGGCAAACTGAGAGTCTCACTGAAGAGACAAGAAAAAGTGCGCTGTGTTTGAACTTCTTCCATCTCCTCTGGCAGCCAGCTGAGCCAACTAAGATCAATGACAGTCAACCACTTCCTTTTAATTGGGATCTCCAATTCAGTGCCTTCAAACAGCTCCAGCAGTCAGCAGGGTTTAATTTTTAGTTTGCTTCTAAAATACTCTGGAACCACTTGGTAAAAGGTGTCTAGGTTTTCCTTAACAAGCTGACTCTGTTTGCCAGAGGTGCCTGGTTTTCTCTGATTTTCTGCCCAGATTCCAGTCTTTTCCAGGGCTTGAAGGTAACGGCCAAAGGAAAAGGGCTGATGAGACCATCAGCTGCCCCAGGGAGCTTCAACAGAGAGGCTGAGGGCTGAGACAAGGGGACCAAGAGGCTGTTTCTCAGAGTAGGGCTGTGGAAGCATGGGAGATAGGCTGAGAACAGATTGCCACTGTGGAGTGTATGTGTATGTTCGTGTGTGTGTCTGAGTTGTGCATGTGTGCTAAGTCGTTTCAGTCATGTCTGACTCTTTGCGAACCTATGGGCCACAGCCTGCCATTCTCCTCTATGGAATTCTCCAGGCAAGAATACTAGAGTGGGTAGTCATGCCCTCATCCAAGGGATCTTCTCAACCTGGGGACTGAACTCCTGTCTCTTATATCTTATATTGGCAGGCGGGTTCTTTACCTCTAGCACTACCTGGGAAGTCCATATGTCTGAATGGGAGGGCTCAAATGTCTGGAGGTAAGGCACTCCCTAATTATTATTTTTTTAATATCATTTTTAATTTTATATTGGATTATAGCTGATTTACAATGTTGTGTTAGTTTCAGGTGTAGAGCAAGGTGATTTACTTATCTATATCTTTATCTATCTATATATGTATCTCCATTCTTTTTCAGATTCTTTTCCCATCTAGGTTATTACAGAGTATTGACTAGAGTTCCCTGTGCTGTACTTGTTGATGATCTATTTTTATATATTATAGTGTATATACATTAATCCCAAACTGCTAATTTGTCCTTCCTCACCACATTTCCCCCTTGGGTAACCACATGTTTGTTTTTGAAGTCTGTGACTCTGTTTTGTAAGTAAGTTCATTTGTATCTATTTTTTCTGTTTTAGATTCCACATGTAAGTGGTATCATATAATAATTTTTCCTTTCTGTCTTACTTCACTTAGTATGAGAATCTCTAGCTCCATCCATGTTACTGCAAATGGCATTATTTTATTCTTTTTTATGGCCACGTACTATTCCATTGTGTGTATGTGTATACACCACACCTTCTTTATTCATTCATCTGTCGATGGACATTTAGGTTGTTTCCATGTCTTGGTTATTGTAAACAGTGCTGCCATGATCACTGGACACTCCCTAATTATGGAGAGAAGCCAGGCTACCTAAATTCAGGGCCTGATCAGCTCTGGCATTGGCTGGGTTCTTATCTGCCTCTGGACCTTTGCCCTTGACGTTCCATCTTTGCGGCATGCTTTGCCCTTTGATATTCACAAGGCTTCCCCATCCTATCCTTCTGGCGTCTGATACCTTCTTACCACTGCTGCTGCTAAGTCATTTCAGTCGTGTCCGACTCTGTGCGACCCCATAGATGGCAGCCCACCAGGCTCCCCCGTCCCTGGGATTCTCCAGGCAAGAACACTGGAGTGGGTTGCCATTTCCTTCTCCAATGCATGAAAGAGAAAAGTGAAAGTGAAATCGCTCAGTCGTGTCTGACTCTCAGTGACCCCATGGACTGCAGCCTACTGGGCTCCTCTGTCCATGGGATTTTCCAGGCAAGAGTACTGGAGTGGGGTGCCATTGCTCTTACCACTACCCTCCCTTTATTCTCTGTCCCTACTCAGCTTTATTGTTTTCCACAGGGCCCATGGCTAGTTGGCATTATATTGCATAGCTATTTGTCTATAATGTGTCTCCTTCCATTAAATGTCTGTAAGCTCCTCGAGGGCAGGAACTTGTCCATCTTGCTCACTTCCCTATTCTCAGCCCTGGCACACATTAGGTATTTAGAATACTATGACTGTTTGTTGAATGAATAAATGAGTACTACCTGGGACAGCAAGTAGCAAGGTGAGAGGTCATCATATGACATGGGTTTGACAGCAAATGAGGAGGAAAGCTGTTAGATTAACTTTCATTTAGTATATTCTTTCCTGCCCTCCCCCACTCTACTTCAGTGGTTATACTGTCTTCCTTAGGATTTACCTTTGACTGTTAATAAGTATTTATCAGCTTTTAATGTTATCTTTTCACTTCCAGCTCTAAAAGATCATGAATATGTAGCTTCCTCTTCCTTCCTCCTCTGTGAGTTATATCAGATTTACCTTGCCATGGATTACGTTGATAGATTTACATTTACAACCCATTTTTAAATCATAAATCCCAACTTGTTTTATTCTTACTCCTACATTTAAGTAAATTTGCTGTACTTTCCTGGGTTTTCCAGGTGACTCAGTGGTAAAGACTCTGCCTGCCAATGCAGGAGACCCAGGAGACTTGAATTTCATCCCTAGGCCTGAAAGATCCCCTGGAGGAGGAAATGGCAACCCACTCCAGTATTCTGGCATGGAAAACCCATGGACAGAGGAGCCTGGTGAGCTACAGTCCATAGGGTTGCAAAGAGTCAGACACAAGTAAGCATGCATGCCATGTTCTTTCCTAGGCCTTTGCTATTGTTTTCCATTCATTTCTTGGGAGGCTGCAAAGTTCCTCCTCTGATAGTTTCTTCAGGAAAGGCTCATGGAAACAAAATGCCTTAAATTCTTGCATGTTCAAAAGTTTTGGTTTATTACCACTACAATGAATGATAGTTTTCTGGGTATAAAACTCTTGAGTGACAATTTGTTTCCTGTGGAATAACTGCAAAGGTATCCTCCTACTGTCTTCTAATAGAAAATGATGCAGTGTTAACATTTGAGGTCAATTTCATTTTACCTCCATCATATGTGAAAGGTACCTGGCTGCCCAAAGATTCTTTGTCTTCGAAGTCTTACAAATATACCAGATCATGTTTTTCAACTTTTTCCTGGATACTCTGTGACCTTCAATATATCTAAGTCTTCCATTTCCAGGATGATATCTTCAAATATTCTTTTATGTCCTTTGCCAATCTTCTTCTCTGTCATTTCCTCGTAAATCCCTTTAAACTCTTCATTTATTTCCTTACTAAGTGTCTTACTTACTTTTTCTTTTTTTCCTTCATTTTTCCCGTCATTGTCCTTTCCTTTCTATTCTTTCTTGTATTCTTAGGAATGTCTTGTTTGCCTTGTTCTGTTTTCAATTTTGTCTTTATTTCTATAACGGTTTTATTTTCTTTTTTTAAAAATTTCACTTCTTTCCAGATTTCTGCTGGCTTATGCTTCAAATTCTTGTCTTACAACATTTCCCATGAACTCTTACATGTCTGCTTGATTGTGTGTATATGTGTGTGTTTGCTTCATTATGTTTTTAAAAATTCATGGCAAATTACTTAGTCATTTTTTTTTTTTTGTATCTGCTCCCTGGCAGATTGGAGTGGGAAATGGCCACCCACTCAAGTATTCTTGCCTGAAAAATTCCATGGACACAGGAGCCTGGCAGGCTACAGTCCATGGGGTCACAAAAAGTCAGACATAGCTGCACACACATGCAGATGCGTGGCAGGTACAAAAAATTGTCCTTTGCTATTATTTTTCTTGTTCCTTTCCTTATTTTCTTTGTAATATTTTTATAGAGCCTGTACTAGTCTTTTTTTGATTACTTAGTTTTGAATTAGGTGAACATTTTCCCCCAGACCAGCTATTTATAATTTGTAGGAGGTTTGTATAAAGAAGAAATTGGTATTCAAGGAGGAATTTTCCTTCATTCCAGGGTTTTGTGTTGTGAAAGCTCCACTGAGCTTTCACTTCTGTCTAGCCAATGAAGACCAGTGAATCTGTTCACAGTGCCAAGTCTCTGTCCTCTCCTCATGTGGAATGACTGCTTTTTGCATATGATGACATGTCTATGTGGCTCCTTATTCCACCTAGCCTCATCTGCTTCTAGAAACAAAACCTGATCCAGGAAGGTTCAAGCTGACAGTATTTTGCAACTTGTCTCCCTTGTGTTGTTCAAAACGAGGGATTGTGATTCTGTACCTTTCAGTGCGCTCCTCATCTTGGTGGGTATCTTTTGTGCTCCCTCTGAGATGGCAGCCTAGGGGTACCATCTCTCTGCTCCAGCTCTCCATTATTTTATGTTCATAGTTCCATGTCTCCTGGGCTCATCAAAGGTAGAATTTGTGTTTGGGTCTTGGTTCAAGGTTATTGTTGAAAAGGAAAGAATGGATGCTAACTGTGCACCACGATCAAAGGGGATGACCTCAGCCCTTTTTGAGCAATCTCTTTCTCTGTTAATATGAAGTCTGTTTTCCCACACTCTGGTTCCCCAGGAAGCTACTGTTTTCTTCTCCCTTTCTAGCCCTCTCTGGGTTTCTGAGTGCGATCAGATTCTTTGTTTGCAGACTGTTTTACCCTGACCTGTCTCTGAATCCCCACTGTGCTGATAGTCCATAGTGGGCATATCATCTATTGCCTTGTATTGCACCATCTTTTTATATGTATATACACTTTATTAACTAAATTGTCGACATCTGAGGGCATAATATGGGGCATGAATGTTCTACGCCCTCTGTAGTACTATTAGCACAAGACAGATGCAACATCGTGTTTATGGATTATTCCCTTATTGTTATGGTTTGCTATGGTATTTGAAATACTTTCCTTGTGCCTCATGAATTCTGAGTTTGTGTATTTTGTTCCTGTGCTGCCCTCTTACTGAATTAGATAGCTGTGTATTTGGCGTGTGTTATATATGCTATATACATTTTCATGAAGATTTTATGAATGTGAAGATTTTGTGAAGATTTTACAGACACTGCCACTGTTAAAAAACTAAGAGTAAGTATTCTCCTTGATTTTAGATGATACTCATCAATGTTATCAGGAATAACTTTAGCTTTTAGTGTCTCAGGGAGTAGGTAGGCCAGTGCTCCTTTTAAAGCCATGCTCCCTAGGTAGAGCCTTTGTCATCATGTGATGATGTTCTTGCAGACTTCATCCTATAAACAATAGTCACATTTCAGAGGGTCACACCTATAAGTGAAAGGGTCACCAGGCCAGTGATTCTCACAGGGGCTCTGAACACTCCTTAAGTAGAGGCATTTCAAAATCAAGGATTATAGGATTAATAGTTTGAAAATCAAACAGAAGTCCTCCATGTGCTAAAACCTCCAAGGAATATGTCTCCCCATATCCACCCCTACTCCCAGATTTAGTCCAATGCCTGTGCTTTTTCTTAGGAAGCAGGCACAGGGAAGGATGGGACTTGTTCAAAGTGATATATTTCTTGGGCAGTTTCTCCCAACCTCCTTTGCTACTCTTGCCCTTCATATGATAATCCAGAAACCACAAATGGACACTTCCTCTGATGAATGGATTTGATGTGTCTGAAAGTCAGCTCTTGCTGAAGTAAGGCATGGTGTTTGGGCTGGGCTGAGTGGAAGGACAAAACACTATTTTAGGGAAAAAATGGAGCCATTGGAGCAGATTGGAAAATGTGCAATTGACACCAATCAATGAGCCTGTGCTCAAGCTTAGATGTTCAGATATGATAAAGAGCGAGAGAAGCTAAAATGGTAATTTAAACCAGAGTAACCTCTTTGACCTCAACTAGTTGGAGACTCAATGGGGTAAACCATTGCTTCTTCAAATGAGAAAAAAGAGGAGGGAAAAGTTAATTTACAATTTCTGGGAAAGATGCCTAAAACATGATGGATTTGAAAACTCTGTGAACAAATTCTCTTTCTCTTTTTTTCCCATTACCTTCAACATCTCTGATGCTGAAATATTAATCTTTTAAATTTCATTTCATATCAATAAGGCAACTATTACTATAACCCCAGGTGAGAAAGAATGCATAACTACAGGGTAGTATAGCAGATCTGAACTGGGGCTCGGTCTGAGTTAAGATTTTGGGTAGGTAGGTGAGCAAAGCCAAAGCAGGCTGCCATGGACATCCTGGAGCTCATTAGCATAGCCTGAGCGTAGCTGATGGGGGAGTCGACAGAGGCGAGGGATGGAGCATATGAGGCAGTAGGGTTTGGGGATGAGAAGTGGGATATACAAGAAGCAGAATGGGTGCTGATCCTGCTAACACAGTTCTCAAACCACATGACTCCTTTCATGACTCTTGCCTTAGAATAATGAGGTAGGACCCTTGTGGGCATTATTCTCATCATATGGATGAAGAAAATGAGATGCTAATAAATGAAGTGGCTTGCTTGTACTTCGAAAGTAGCTCTGACAGAGCTCTACATAAAGCCCTTAACTCTGGGCTGTCTCCTTACAATGCTTCCATAGTACATTACTGCATTCTCGCTTTCTCTGTGTTCTCGCCAGCAGACACTTCCTAAGCACTTGCTAAATGCCTAGCATCCTGCTGGAGGTACTGCTATAAAAAGTTGTTACATTAATTCCAGCCTAAGAGGAGCTTATTTTAACATATTATTGGGTACATTTTCAGCTTTGAAAGTGACACATCACATTTCAGAAAATTTGGAAAACAGCAAGAATAAGAAACATTTAAAATAATCACAGCCTGTGAACCCTACTGTTATAGTCATTTGGATCTATGTCCTTCTGGTCATTTTCCTTATACGTTTAGCTTTTTAAAAAATCTAGTGAAAATTATATTACACCTACAATTTTATTTCTTGCTGTTTTTACATAGCTCTTTGTCATAAGTAATTTCCCCCATAATCACTTTTGTGGCAGTAAAATATTTGCAAAGAGCTTAATCACAAGCATTTACTAACCATAATATTAAAGTGTTTTATTGTATTAATTCAATAAATGTCCATTAAGTGCCTTGTGCCCAAGCTCTCAATTGCCCTGGTTATAGTTACCTTGACATGGGCCCAGGGATCGGAATGGCCAGAGCCATATTGGTGGAAGCCCTGCACATATTAGCGGGACTCGGGGATTTTTTCCTAGCACTTCCTCTGTTAGCGGGCCACCTGTAGTACAAACTACTTTCAGGCTGGCTGGGGACAAGTTCCAGGCAGTGAGATCATAGATTCATCTCCCATTTCTTTTCCTAATTCTTCCTCATGACTCTCTTAATCATCTCCTACTTATCCCTTTGGGGAGGAACTTGCTCCCACACAAGGTTTATGAGGATGGCCAAACACACTCTGACACTGGACAGGTGAGCTGAACAACAGTTTATGGTCACGTGTACTCACTGCCTTGGGGAAGAGGACATTGCACTGCACTCAGGGCCACACAGAGGCTACCCTCAGGAGCAGAGGGACTAGCCTGGGGCTGTGGAAGACAGTCTTCTCATTAGCAGAGGGAGGGGTGGCCCCTGGTTCCTGCAGGAAGGTGTGATTGGGTGGCTCAAAGCTGAAACCTAGACTCAGCAATGAACAGGAGCTACACTTGGTCTGTTTGATAGAGGACTGTTTGGTAAGAGAAAGCACCTAATACTGAGCCTAAATTTAAAATTTTGCATCCCAGTGACAAAAACTGCTTCCCCTCTCTCCTGGCCCCTCTATTTTCTCCAACACTTCCCTCTTCATGTTTTTCTGTTTGTTGTTTCAGTACTCTTGTGTTTTTGGCTCATCTTTTAAGAGGCTGATGATATGGTGGTTAATAGACTCTAGGAGAGACACCCTGTGCTCGGGTTCAGGCTTGGCCATACCAGCTGAGTTGCATTAAGCAGATCACTTCCCCTCTCTGTGCTTTGGTTTTCTCATTTGTGAAATGGAGACGGTTGTAATAAGACTACTTACCTTAGAAGGTGGTCATAAGGAGTAAAAGTTAATATATGTAGAGCTTTTAGAACAGTGCCTGATGTGTGCTGTGTTAATACTAATGTTATTCTTATCTTTACTTGGATTCAGTTTATAAGTTTAGTTGTATTAAGGGAATAATAATAGTAATATTCTATTTTTTTCAACTTTTCTCCATACTTGGTCTCCAAGGCTATAGTTAGTAGAGACTCATTTTCCAAAAGTGTACTCTGTCCATTATAGTCATTTATTTGTAAATTCATCTGTTTATCTGTTCAGTCAAGAGGCTCTGCTGTGTACTAGGCCCTGTTCCAGGTGATGCAATCCATGCAAGAACAAGACAGCTTAAACCTGTCAGGAGCTGAGGCTTACCACCCATGGTGAGGTGGCCAGTGGCAGAAAATGGGCAAGTAAATGAATAGAAAGGTACTATGGCTGGTGTTGAGAGCTCTGAAGTAAGAAAGAGACATGAAGAGAAGGCCATCAGATGAACACTTGAGTTCCCTTGTGCAAGGCAGCTGGGAAAAGGCAGGGTTTTTGTTTTTTTTTTTTTAATTTGGAGAGAATTCTGTTTTATCATGGGCTTCTCAAGTGGCACAATAGTAAAGAATCTGCCTGCAGTGCAGGAGACATGGGTTCAGGTGGATCTGATCCCTGAGTCTGGAAGATCTCCTGGAGAAGGTAATGGCTACCCACTCTAGTATCCCCGCCAGGAAAATCCCATGGACAGAGGAGCCTGGTGTGCTTTAGTCCATAGGATCGCAAGAGATGTACATGACTTAAACACTAAGCCACCACCACCACTTCTTTTATTATGAGGGTGATCCAAGATCCCCAGAGGGCCATCAATTTTCTTTTTCTTTTCTTTGGTTGTAGTTACAATATTCATAAATATTGTCTTCCAAAGAAGGTATATGTTTTTTTTGTCCTCTCTGATATCTTCCTCCTGCTCTCCATCTCCTTCACACCCTACCAAGGAGCAGCTTGTTGTCTTAACCGAGTTTATGCATCAATTTTGGTCTAGAATCAGGAAAGTGGACAGAGAAAGATAAGAGACAGAGATGTAAGAAGAGATGGAGAAAGAGTTACTTTGGAAAGTTAAACTCAGTGGATAAAATGAGCTTTGCACAAGTGCAGAGACTCAGAAGAAACACAAGCCCAAATTTTACTTATCAATTATTTATTGATACGTAACAAGCCACTTCAAAATTTGCTAGCTTGAGATGGCAATGATTTATTGTTCCTCGTGATCCTGTGGGTTGCTAGTTATTTCCTCTGCAGGTTTTCTGAGGGCTCCCTCATCCAGCTGCATGAGGGGCAGGGGTGGAAGGTCCCAAGTGGGCTCACTTACACGTCCAGAAGTGGGTGCTGGCAGCATCCTGGGCAACTTTGCTCTCCTCTCCCAGAAGGCAGGACCAGCTTCCTATATTGGCAGCATTTAAAGGCAGTGAAGGTAGAAATTGCTCACTCACCAGGCTCCTCAGTCCATGGGATTCTCTAGGCAAGAATACCGGAGTGGGTTGCCATTTCCTCCTCCAGGGTATCTTCCCAACCCAGGGACTGAACTCACTTACATCTCCTGCATTGCCAGGTGGGTTCTTTACCACTAGCACCACCTAGAAAACCCATTGGATCCTCAGCTCTGGAACCCATACAGTGTCACTACTGCCACATTCTGTTAGCCAAAGGAATTCACACCAGCCCAGATTCTAGCTGGTGAGACAGATGGTTAAATTAAAAAAAGAAAGAAACCCCCCTCGTTCTTGTTATTGAAGCAATGATAAGAAAGCTTCAGAAGTGCTATTTGAGCACATCTACAAGGAGTGACAGGGGCTCCCCAGGTGGCGCAGTGGTAAAGAATCCACCTGCCAATGCAGGAGATGCAAGAGACGTGAGTTTGATCCCTGGGTCAGGAAGATCCCCTGGAGTTGAAAATGGCAACCCACTCCAGTATTCTTGCTTGGAGAATTCCATGGACAGATGAGCCTTGTGGGCTACAGTCCATGGGGTCACAAAAGAGTCGGACATGCCTGAGTGCATACTCTGCTCAGTCGTATGACAGGAGTGATATTCCCAGCACCAAATCATCAGTTGGGTTGATTTTCCTCTTCTTGGATGAGATGCCATATGTATAGACAAGGCTTTTGGAGTTCAATTATGCAGAAAAAGTTGAACACAGAAGACCTGCTGCTGCCATGCTTGGACAGGCCTGCTTGCAAGTGGGTCCTTGGATAGTGGCTGGCAACTTAGATTTTAGGAGGGGCCCCACTGTCCCTGCCTGTTGAGGATGGTTTACTGTGTCTAAACTATTTGTGTAAACAAGGTAGCTTAGGCTAAACCCCTGTTTTCCTTATGGGAGTCTGGAATTTTGGTATCTGTTAGGCAGGGGGAACTCTTGTGACTTGTCCTCAATACAAATCTTGGGCACTAAATATCTAATTAGCTTTCCCAGGCAAAACAGGGCACATGTGTTGCTGTACTGTGTTGCTGAATGTAGACTGGGCTCTGTGTGACCCCCTCCTGGGAGGGAAAGAGCAGAAGGAAGCTTTTGCCTGAATTCCTGCAGACAGTCTGTGTCTTTTCCCCTTCTATTTGGCTGAATGTCCTTCGTACATCCCTGTAATAAATCATGTGCTCAATAGCTCAGTCCTATTCAACTCTTTGTGACCCCATGGACTGTAGTCTGCGGGGCTCCTCTGTCCATGTAATTCTCCAGGCAAGAATATTAGAGTGGGTTCCCATTTCCTATTCCAGGGGATCTTCCTGACCCAGGGATTGAACCTGTGTCTTCTGCATTGGCAGGCAGATTCTTTATCGCTGAGCTACCTGGGAAGCCCATAATAAATCATTCCCACTGATAAAACCATATGGTGAGATCCATGAGTCCTTCTAGCGAATCTCCCCATGTAGGAATGGTCTTGAGGATCCTGCCACTCTAATCTTATTCTCTTACAGTTTTTTCTTCAAAGAAAATGGGAGCCAGTTCCCAGGTGTCATGGTGCAATACCCGAACATCACCTTGGGGACTTTCATACCTGTGCAGGAAGTAATGGCAAGTTTCCTCAGAGCCAAGAGGTCCTAGTAACAGGTTTGGTGGCTCTCAAGCAGTGTTTTGAAATGGTGGTTTTTGACTTGCTGAGGAGCAGGATTTGTTTGGATTTGTGAGTGTAATTTAGTTAATTGGTAGTAAGTAGGTGGTAATTTAGAATATATGGAAATGATTGGTTCCCTCTGTACAGACTCTTTTACTAAAGAAGAAGGTACTGATTGAGACAAAAGTAAAACATAAAGAAGCCACTTTGACCTGGTCTGAACTGGAAAATCACCTGGAGCAAATCTGTAAGGACAGCTTAATGGGAGTGTCTCGAAGAGGTCCTCTTTGTCCCCTGCTTCTAAACCAGGTTCTGGGCAGCACCCAACCCATCAGAGCCCAGTGGCTGCTGGGACATATAACTCTGATAAAGGAAAAGTCAGCCCCTGCCACCCTGTACCCTGTCTCTAGCCCGTTGTTCTGGTGATGCTGGCAGTGAAGGTGACTGTGAGAGTGGGATCACTGCCAGCCATCACCAGGTCTTTGTAACAACCATTGCTGTTTCCTGGGGAGTCCCTGGGTGGCACAGAACCCCGTGACCAAAGAAAATGCCTATGTATCTCTCTCAGCAGATTTAAGGTGGAGTTCGTCCAACGTGTGAGGATCATCACAGCTTTTGAAGGAGCATTTATTTCTTGATATTAGAGAAGGGAAGGAAGAGTGTATAAAACAGCTTAACATTTAACACAAATGCATTCATTTTCTTACCCTGCCACTTAACAGCTGTGTGACCTCAGGTAGATTAATTAACCTCTGTGGTCCATAATGTCATAAACTGAGCAGTTATACAAGAAGAATGGGGTAGTGTGTATAATGCATCTAAATACCTAGTATAAGATAACTTAAATTTGAGTCCTTTTCAGGTGATAAGAATCTAAATGAAAAGTTTTTCTTTTGTTTGTATGTATCAGTTCAGTTCAGTCACTCAGTCATGTCCGACTCTTTGTGACTCCACGGACTGCAGCATGCCAGGCCTCCCTGTCCATCACCAACTACCGGAGTTTACTCAAACTCACGTCCATTGATTTGGTGATGCCATCCAACCATCTCATTCTCTGTTATCCCCTTCTCCTTCCGCCTTCAATCTTTCCCAGCATCAGGGTCTTTTCAAATGAGTCAGTTCTTCGCATCGGGTGGCCAAAGATTTGGAGTTTCAGCTTCAGCATCAGTCCCTCCAATGAATATTCAGGACTGATTTAGTTTAGGATGGACTGGTTGGATCTCCTTGCAGGCCAAGGGACTCTTGGACTCAGTTGAAAAGCATCAATTCTTTGGCGCTCAGCTTTCTTTATAGTCCAACTCTCACATCCATACATGACTACTGGAAAAACCATAGCTTTGACTAGACAGACCTTTGTTAGCAAAGTAATGTCTCTGCTTTTTAATATGCTGTCTAGGTTGGTCATAACTTTCCTTCCAAGGAGCAAGCATCTTTTAATTTCATGGCTGCAGTCACCATCTGCAGTGATTTTGGAGCCCCCCAAAATGAAGTCTCTCAGTTTCCACTGTTTGCCCATCTATTTGCCATGAAGTGATGGGACCAGATGCCATGATCTTTGTTTTCTAAATGCAGAGTTTTTAGCCAACTTTTTCACTCTCCTCTTTCACTTTCATCAAGAGCCTCTCTAGTTGTTCGCTTTCTGCCATAAGGGTGGTGTCATCTGCATATCTGAGGTTATTGATATTTCTCCCAACAATCTTGGTTCCAGCTTGTGCTTCCTCCAGCCCAGTGTTTCTCATGATGTACTCTGCACGTAAGTTAAATAAGCAGGGTGACAATATACAGCCTTGACGTAGTCCTTTCCTCATTTGGAACCAGTCAGTTGTTCCATGTCCAATTCTAACTGTTGCTTCCTGACCTGCATACAGATTTCTCAAGTTAATAGTGGCCAAATTTTCTGTAATGAACAAGCATTTTCTTTATAATGAGAAAAAGAGGATTAAAAAAAGCTTAGAGTTTAAAACCCCTTTCTTGCCATACCTCACATGTTTTTTTCTTGAGCTGGGTCTTTTCTGGGTCACCTTTGTTCTTAACTTTGGGTCTCTGTGAGCAGCTACTGTTCATTTACATCAACAGAGGCGTGGAAGGATCCATCTCTTAACTGAGTGACTGGAGAACTAATTTTCACTGACATAGGTAGAGTACCTCAAATATTTTATCTGTTTTTCAGTAATTATAATTTGAGTTTTTTTCATATAGAATCATTTATCTTGGCAGATTCACTACCAGGATATTAAAAAGAGAGAGAGAAAAAAAATCCTATTCTTTCTGTAAGGATTGTCCTTCCACCCCCCAACTTTATTTTCCTTGTGATTTTATTTTTGTTTCCCTTCCAGCTAGTAATGAAATGCCTTTTGCAGGAGAGGTCAGGAGGGCTCCAGTAAGTTCTGTAGCACTAAGGACTGTTCATGGGGTCAGGGTCCGCTGAGTTCTGTGGGGTGTGCTAAAAAAACCTCTGGGGTGCCAGCCTGCTAGGCTGCTCTCTTGAAGGGCAAGTACAAAGAAGGCAGCATAACCTCCTGGCTGGTAGGTTTGAACCTTTTTAGGAAAACTCCACACAGAGGCAGAGTGAGCTGAGGAAGAACCACTGTGTGTAAATTAGTTGCCAGGTCTCCTCTGGTGTTCTCTGCAAATCTGCAAAACTACATGGATGGAGAAGGACTGTGGATTTCAGAGCTGTATTTCTCCTGGAAAACTTTCAGGGAGCAGAGAACTGTCTCCGCATTCTAACCACACCTGCCCTCAGACAGTTGCCTTGAGTCTGCTCCCCCTGACTTGCTCTGTTGTTATACTTATGTTTGTAAAAATTCCCCTCCCATACTAGACTCTGACCTCACTCCTGCTGCATGGCAAGGCTGCTCTCCATTGTCATGTTTCATATTTTTTAACGTATTGAAAAATATCTGTCAAGAAATGGTGTTTGAGTATGTTCGCTAAGTGACAGGGATGCCCTGGGAGGAGAAGAAATGTTAAACAGCAAACATCACAAGAAATTCCTTCCAGCCTATTTTAGAGCCACATGGAGCCATCATAGTATCTGTCTTTATGAGAAGCTCAAGAGTTGAGAGTAAGTCCATAGGCAGGGATTGAGCACAACTCATGCTTAGCTGAGTACTGGCCATTAGGGGCCATTCAGAAGCTTCAGACATAATCTAGAGACAAGTTGATGAGCTATTATGGTACTGCTCATGGAACTACAGGCAACATAAAACTAGTGCTAATAGTACCATGTGTAAAATAAATAACTAATGAGAACCTGGGACTTTTCAGGTAGCATTGGGGTAAAGATCCTGGCTGCCAATGTAGGAGACATAAGAGATGCAGATTTGATCCTTGGGTCAGGAAGATCCCCTGGAGGAGGGCATGACAACTCACTCCAGCATTCTTGCTTGGAGAATCCCATGGACAGAGGAGCCTGGTGGGCTACAATCCACAGGGTCACAAAGAATCGACATGACTGAAGCGACTGAGCACACACACCCACAATGAGAACCTACTGTATAGCACAAGGAACGCTACTGAGCATTCTGATGACCTAACTGGGAAGGAAATCCCAAAAAAGAGGGGATATATGTCAATGTATAGCTGATTCGCTAATACAACATTGTAAAGCAACTATATGCCAATAAAAATTAAAATAAAAAGGCTCTATAGTACTGATGTCAGTTAAGGCAGGGAACCTGGTGGCCCAGAACAGTTGGGAGGGTCCCTTGCAGGAGGCTAGAATGAAACTGGGATCCAAGGGTTAAGCAGTGTCCACATGGTTTTAACTCTTTATACTTCTTTAGAGTGAATCACCTGCCACTTCTCTTAAGCCTTGAAGACTTTCCCAGGAATGATCAGAAGATTTCTTGAGTAGCCCTGAGCTAATAAATTCTAGCTGTGGAACTACATCTCTTTCTCACCCTGCCCCAGGCATCCTATAGAATGCCTCCCATTTCTCAAAGCCTCAGCACCTTAGAAGTCCCCTCCCCAGTGCTCGGTCTAATGCTTGGCACAGTAGGAGATTCTTTTCTCTACTAAGTAAAGCTGATCCTTGTGCCAGCCCCACAAAAATACACAATCTTCAAAATTAAATTCTACCCGACCAACATTTATCAAGTGTCTCTGGTTTCTCTCTGTGTATATAGCCCAGACACAACAGTGAAGTTTCCTGCCTTCAAAAGAGTTTACCCTCTAGGAGAAAATAAAACTACCTTGCAAGATAGAATGAGAGAGAAACTGTAACAAAGAAGGGTGAGATGAGTCCCAGTGGGGAAAAACTTCATGGAAGCAGCAGGCTTGGGGCTAGTCCATAGGAACACGTAGCACAGAATTTACAAATATGGAAATATGGGGTGGGGGCAGAAGTGGGGTTGGGCATATCATGTGGAAGGCATGGTGTGAATGGGCACACAGAGGTGACAGGAGTGGGGTGTGGTCCAGGTTTGGCCCAGGCTAGGGATGCGAATGGGGGTCATGGCAGTTAAGACTGGGATGATGAGTGGAGTTTGGAGCATGAGGCTGAGAGATGGGGCCCTATCCTTGGGGCAGGGAAGATGCTGGCAGAATTTTGAGCAGATAAAGGCCGTGAACTTCATGCTGACCTTTTCAGGCATGTGTTACGCACGTGTTCGGAATGGAAGGTTGTGAACTCAGGGTGGGAGGTGACTGGCTTGGGAGGGACAGGTCAGGGTTCCTCCCGTCTGGCAGTCGTCTGGGCAGGTGACAATGAAGGCTGTGAGTAGAGTAGGGCAGTGGTCCTGGAAGGGAGGGGACGATGAGAGAAGACGGGGGACATTTTGCTGGTCTTTTCTCCTTCCCAGGTGAGCTGATGCTGTCACTTAGCAGTTGTTTTAGGATTGCAGGAATCTGCAAGGCTTTTGCCTACAAAGAGAACGCTGCTCTTGAGATGTGACATTGAGAGCTAGAGTCCGCCTGGCTGGGAAGTCAGTTGGTTGGAACGCCTTGGGCACCATCTCTGGGACTGGGTATTTTAGCTTCTCGCGGCGGCTCTCGTTCTCCCCTAGGTGGCGCCACGCCCTCGCTACCGCCTCGTGCGTGCCGCCAGCGCCCCGCCTTCCTCCTGGCAGGCAGACCCGGCGGAGGCCAGGGAAGAGGAGTCTCCCATTTTAATCTTGCAGCACTTTGCAGCCCCCACTGACAGATCCTATTCGAGCTAAAATGAGTGGCTGGGGGCAACTCATACATAATTTCCCTCTATTTAGTGACTCCCTCCACCATGGGGTCTGCATGATTTCTGTTCATTTAATTAAAGGTTATATTGGCAAATTGTTATCCCCGGGAGTGTGGGTGTGCAGGGAGCGTTTCTGGAATGCATGGCAGGGTAATTCCCTTTGCCCTTTATTGCTTCTGCAGGCCATGCGAAATTGAATCGCAAATAGCACATTTTAGAAAGGGGCTAAGAGACTGAGGCCTGCTCTTCCTTTGGCTTTAATGAGAGAGTGAGAGTGTGTCTGTAAAGAACCTTCTGGTTCTGCAGGCAGAGCTGAATAGCTAGTGGGAGTATCTCCTCCCCGCCTCCACCCCTTCCCCGAGTCCTGAGTTCAGCAGCCTTCAGTCCTGCCAGGAGCTCTGAATCCACTAGCTGGTTCTGTCTTTGAAACATCCAGAGGGCCCATTACTGATAATGAAGTCTCTTCCAAGCACCAGCTAGAGACGAACCCCACCTGCACTCAGACTGGATCAAAGTCAGGGAGTGATAGGTCTCTAGGGTGCCTGCAGCTCCCGAAGTTCTTGTGCATGAGGGAGGTACCAACAAGTGGACCCTGTTAGGGGAAAGTTGTCCTCTAACCAGAGCAGATGATAAAACCCTGTAAAGTTCAGAGGGTGCAAAGGTCCTTAAATAGCGAATTGAGAAATGATGGGGTGGGTGTGGGCTAAAGCCGCAGGAACCACAGAAGAGGGAGTGGTTTCCTAGAATGCTCACTTCCACGTGGGCAAAGGCAGTGATCTTGAGTAGTTATGGCCGCCTCCAGTTTGGGAAGCAACTGAGATTGTTCAGTTCGGTTCAGTCACTCAGTTGTGTCCGACTCTTTGTGACCCCATGAACTGCAGCACGCCAGGCCTCCCTGTCCATCACCAACTACCGGAGTTTACTCAAACTCATGTCCATTGAGTCAGTGATGCCATCCAACCATCTCATTCTCTGTTATCCCCTTCTCCTCCCGCCTTCAATCTTTCCCAGCATCAGGGTCTTTTCAAATGAGTCAGTTCTTCGCATCGGGTGGCCAAAGATTTGGAGTTTCAGCTTCAGCATCAGTCCTTCCAATGAATATTCAGGACTGATTTCCTTTAGGATGGACTGGTTGGATCTCCTTGCAGGCCAAGGGACTCTCAAGAGTCTTCTCCAACACCACAGTTCAAAAGCATCAATTCTTCTGCGATCAGCTTTCTTTATAGTCCAACTCTCACATTCATACATGACTACTGGAAAAACCATAGCTTTGACTAGACAGACCTTTGTTAGCAAAGTAATGTCTCTGCTTTTTAATGTGCTAAGTTGGTCATAACTTTTCTTCCAAGGAGCAAGCACCTTTTAATTTCATGGCTACAGTCACCATCTGCAGTGATTTTGGAGCCCAGAAAAATAAAGTTTGACAGTGTTTCCATTGTTTCCCCATCTATTTGCCATGAAGTAATGAGACCGGATGCCATCATCTTAGTTTTCTGAACGTTGAGCTTTAAGCCAACTTTTTCCCTCTCCTCTTTCACTTTCATCAAGAGGCTCTTTAGTTCTTCTTCACTTTCTGCCATAAGGGTGGTGTCATCTGCATATCTGAGGTTATTGATATTTCTCCCGGCAATCTTGATTCCAGCTTGTGTTTCTTCCAGCCCAGCGTTTCTCATGATGTACTCTGCATATAAGTTAAATAAGCAGGGTGACAATATACAGCCTTGACGTACTCCTTTTCCTATTTGGAACCAGTCTGTTGTTCCATGTCCAGTTCTAACTGTTGCTTCCTGACCTGCATACAAGTTTCTCAAGAGTCAGGTCAGGTGGTCTGGTATGCCCATCTCTTTCAGAATTTTCCACTGTTTATTGTGATCCACACAGTCAAAGGCTTTGGCATAGTCAATAAAGCAGAGGTAGATGTTTTTCTTGAACTCTCTTGCTTTTTCGATGATCCAGCGGATGTTGGCAATTTGATCTCTGGTTCCTCTGCCTTTTCTAAAATCAGCTTGAACATCTGGAAGTTCACGGTTCGAAGGGTTGGGATAATGCCTTTGCCCTCAGCAATATCCTCACAGTGAGGTGAACATTTCCACAGAGCAGAGGTGTGGGGCTGCCATCTTGTGAGCAGTGGGGAGTTAGGGATGCTGTGGAGGGAAGGGATGAGAGTGGGTGGGTGTTACTATTAAGCTGTGTAGTGGGTAGACTGTGAGAATGTGACGTGGAAGCTAAGTCTGGAGGCAGTGAGGGAGTTAGTGGGGAAGATGTCCAGGGAGAGACTGTTCCAGGCAAAACATACCATGGAGGGGGGAGTGTGGAGATGGCACTCCCTAAGGCAGGAGTGGGCCCAGGGGATGGGGGACTAGAAAGTGAAACTGCAGCAGAGTGGGTAGGAAGGAGAGGCCAGAGAGGTGGGGCTGGGGACATGTACAACGTGCTGTGTTGGCTGCCTTAAGGAGATTGGCTTCTACTGTGAGCATAATTGGGAGCCTTTGGTCTGAGATATTGTTATTTGGATGGCCATCAGCAGACCAGGCATTTTATAAGCTCTTGCTCTGAATTTCTGACAGAAGTATTGCAAGCAGCCTGGCAAACTCCTATCTGCAGAGTGACTGTATCTCTGTGATGATGAACTGATGCACCTTCAGATGTGAAAGGGGCTGAGTGGCATCAACTGGCCAACAGGCTGGTCTTTCCAAGCCATCGTGCCATCTTGAGAATTCAGCATCTATCTGTGCTGCTGACAGACGGGTCATTCAGTGGTGGCAGGAGCCCATGCTGGTCCACCCACAAGAAGCTGGCTCACAATGTCCACTAGTATCGTCTTGTCCAGCTTGGGTCTTGAAAACTTTCTCAGGAATGGATTCTTTTTCATGACCATTCATAAGAAACAAAACTTTTCGAACATCTATCAGTCCATCTACACCTCCTTCTTAATTTCCAGGTTTATTCCTCCCAGCTGCTGAACTATTGGCCAAGTTACTTACCACTTCCAGAAGTTCATGTCTAGACTATGGGCCACTTACCCATTTCACTTTATATAAAGTGATGGCAAAGTGTATGCTACCCCTTTGCCTCCAGGTGAGTGGGTTGCAGTGCTGCAGCAGTCCATGTCCATTGCCAGGATTTCCTAAAACTCACCTGAGAACCAGGCTGTTTATTCTTCCTCCATCAGTTAGTCATAGAGAATCCCCTGTGTGGCCATTGATATGAATTGACAAAAAGGTGTTGATACTGTGGAAGTAAGTGACATGGTAGTCACTTAACCATGAATTTATCATTTCATTCAATTTACTTCTGTTTGTTAGATCTGCTGAAGTCTGCTACCAAACATGCCACTTTAACCCTACAGTGAATTGCTCCAACACCAGCCTGGCTCTGTAACTCTATGAATATACTAATATGAACACTCAGCTCATGATGGACAGCTCAAGTCACATAGTCACTAGATGTTCCAAGTTCAGATGTCAGTTTCACTGGGGACCCAGTAGCTCACAAGGAGCTATTTTTCAAACAAGGTAGTTCTTGGGTGCAGAAGACATAGTTTTGCTTAAGAACTCTCCAGCTCTTCACCACAGATCTCATAAGGAACTGGCCCAGCATCTGTAACCTCTATGGGTTCCTCCTGCACCATCCAACTTTCTGCACGGTGCAGTTCAAGTGGAGGAGAACTTGTACCAGTCTGAACTTGCTACAGAGTCTCCTCTTCCTCTGGCAGCCTCCTGATCCCCAGGAAAACACATTTGAGGAGTTTTCCCGAGTGTTCTAAGCAAGGCATTGAAACCCAAAGCATTCCAACCAGTCCTATGCTGTTTTCATAGTAGTAGGTGTACAGGTTGTTGAGGCAGTCTGAGCATGGGTTGGAAAAATAATTTCCAGACACAGAGCATTTCCAAAGGAAGTGAGTTTATTAAGAAAAAAGAGCAGAGATAATGAAGGCACTGCAAATGCAGCGTGGCGACCTCCTGACAGACCAGGGAGAGTCGACAGTTTTCATGGGTTAGTAGCCAATTTTTATAGCCTCAAGACAAAGAAAATTCCTGCTGGAAGGTTGGCTTTAGGAGATGAGTTAGGGTGCTATAGGGTGTTTACTGGAGTGGCCATCTTTGCCTAATTTGGAGTCAGGAAGGTTGTTAGTGATGATCAGGGGGCCTTTGGCAATGGTTACAAAGGGGTGACCCTGGTTCTGGGCTCCATTCTGTGGCCTTGGGGCAGTCTGTGGCCTTGGGGCAGGACTCAACAAAGTTATGCTGATTTTTCCTGTTGTTTGAAGGGATGTCCAGGAATGTCCCAAGCCTCTGGAAACCCTAGGAATGTCACAGATTTGTGAGGTCCCAAGTATTTGTGAGGTTTATATCTCATCTGCCAGAAGGTATGTATCCTCTTATTAAAGAATGTGAAGTACTCACCACTTCCTGTTCTCTGGTACAATTAGTATGATATCATCAAAATAAGAGACCAGTGTTGTTCCTCAGAATGTCACATTCCCTGAGCTCTAGATTATGACAGGAGAATTAACGGAGCCCTAAAGCTATTCTGGTGGAGGTGTATTGTAATCAAAATTACTTTTGATTCCGGATATTGAAAGAAAAAAAAAGCATTCATCAACTCAGTGGTAACATACTAAGTACTCGAGTCATTGACCTGCTTGAAGAGGCAAAGCTATTACATCTAGTCCATCAGTTGATGTTGAGGCTGATGTTTAGTTAATTTCACAGTAACCTATCATCATCTAACATGGTCCATCTGGGTTCTGCAGAGGCCAGCTGGGGGCATTGGCAGATATGATGTGGACTACTCTTTCTGCCTCTTTCTAATCTTTGGTTGTGGCATCAGTCTCTCCTTCAGGCATGAAGAATGGCTTCCAATTCATTATCTTGGCGGGAAAGGAGGTGGTTTCAGGGACTATATTTGGATTTATTACCATAATGGCTCTTACTCCACAAGTCACAGAGCATATGTAGGGTCTTGCTTGCTACTACGTCTGTCTATGCTGATTACACATTTAGTGATGGGGGAAGTAACTGCACTGGCCCACTGTGACTCAGGCTAAAACTGTACTTGTCACTTGGCTTCAGTAAGCCCTCCCTCTGGCTAGATAAGCTTGGTGGCATGTTTTAGGTCCCTTGTCGTTAGTGTTAGCTCAGACCCTGTATTTAACAGTTTTTGAAATTTCTGGATTTCCCCAGGAAATGGTCACAAGTGTTTTCTACATAGATTTGCACTCGTGTTGTAGAATCTTTCCTCAGGGAGACCTGGCCTTCAATCGGCCTCCCCACTACCGTTCATGACCTCCAGACCATTAACCCATGCCGGGACATACCACAGGGTGAGCAGAGCTAAAAAGGCCTTGTTCTGGTAATAGTAGACTGTGCACCAAAGGAATTCTAGGATTTTGCAAATATATAGTTTGGATATGGAGCTTTAGGTCTGTGAACGGACTTAAATCTGGAAAATAGAAGAAAGAATTGTATTTTTCTGTCACAGTTTATGTCAGCCTTGTGCTCACCAGCTTTTGTGTGTATCACTGTTTGTATGTGTTTATAACTGCCCATCCATCTTGCTCCTTGGGACACAATGATATATTACCCATCACCGTAGACTGCTGTCAGTCAAGGTACCCAAGTGCTACTCAGCTTTGCTGCACAGTATAGTAACTGTATCCAACTTGCTTCTGGTCTGCAAGTGCTGCTTTCCTGCCTTGACCATCTGGGACCCCCTTTATATTAGAGGTCTTGGTTCCATGGCAGCAGATTCATGGCAACTCCTGCTTACGAGTGCTGCCTCCAGAGAACATCTCAATGATTCTTGGACCCACTTCATCAGTACATTTCCTATTGAAGGAAGTATCCTTTGAGTTCTCCACAATTCATATAGAATTTAATCACGTGGGGAGGCTCAGGTTTTATGTAGCCAATCCATTCTGACAAGTCCATGTCTCCAAACTTTCTAATCAAGGAAGTTCCACGATCTTCACCCACGCTTTTTCTGTAGGCCATCATTGTGCCTGTGTTTCTGGGACTCATCCCAGCATTGTGTCAGGACTGGTTCTGGGTATTCTTATCAGCTCACTGAAACCTGAGTCTGAAGTGAGTGCTCCCCTGTGGACCACCATCCTCTATCTGTCTTTTTAACTCTGTCCTGTGGTCTGTTGCCTTTAAGATTCACTCTTGCACATATGTAAAATCCTACAGTTCCTCTGGTATACAGTCTGTTATTTCCCAGAATAGGCCTTGGATATCCCTGCCTGCATGGTGGCAGGCCTTGGCACTGGTGAGTGGTACTGGGGCCATGAGTAGTAGTGGGGGACAGATCCTGAGAATGAATGCCATTTGCCATGCACCCGTTTCAGATAAGCTCAGTACATGATCTCTAGACAAGTTGGTACAAGGGGGAGGGGACTAGTTCCCTCTGTCAGTCAAGAAAGACTGTGTCTGCTGGCCCAGAAGGTCCATGACTCTTAGGCTTAAAGTTAGCACAGATGTCTCCACCTCAACTTTCATAGTCCCACTCTTTCCCATGAGGGCTCTGACTTGGACACAGGAGACAGGTTGAAGCTGTACATTTAATCTCTGCCAGTCTAACACATGTAAAAATCACACCCTGGGCCTGATTTTCAATACAATCTGCTTTGCAGTTGCAGGTGACTAGTGTCTCTTTTAAAATGACACAGAGCGCTGACACTTTTGGAACATGCCTGAAGCTGGCAATTAGCTGCCCTGATTTAATTTATTTTTGGCAAGGTTTCAGATGCCTTCCAAAATCACCATTTCACACAACCACCTTTGTAGGTATCATTGTCCCCATCCATCAGATGATGCCACCATTTGACCTTCCAATGTCCTATATTTTATGAGCACCTCATCTCAATCAACTGCAGATGAAAGCTTTACTAATTGTGATGTCAATGTCTGCCAGGGATTAGTACCATCCCAATTATCACTAGTAATGGAGTCCTTCTTGTTTCAGACAGATGCATTCAAGAACTGTGAAGAGTAAGATTATACTCTAGTTGCAAGCCAATAACTTAGCCTGCCACAGTTTCCTGGATGCTGGCTGAAGACAAAGGCCTTTATCTGTGACCCAGCAGGGCCACTTTGTCCTCAAGAATCCCATGGATAACTGTCTTCCATAACTGGGCATTCTAGTTCCCAAGTCTTAAACTGAGGGTCTCTTGGGTCCCAAATTTTCTCACTTGAGGTCTCTAGAAAACAAAGCTAGAGGCAAAGTTTATGTCTATTTTTTTCCTAAGAATTCTAATTCCTCTGAAAATGTGGGGGGAAAGGAAGTGAGGCAGGGATGGAGGAAAAGCAGATGATACTTTAGCAAGTTGGCCACCATATCACAAACCAAACCACACACATGTAAAGTCATCACTTTTTCAGTTGTGTAGGACAGGGCTTTAGGACTTAGAACCATCATTGGTGGGGAGGAAAGGGAGGCTGAATCTGCCAGTTCCCTCCCACAGAGGTGTCTCTTACCCTACCCTTCCCAGCCAGCCTCTTGGGCAGCCTCTGGAGAAGCAAGATTCCCCACCTACATCTGATTCTGGGTTTGGTGGGAAGAACCGCAGCCTCTGTGTTACCTTCTTTTCCTGTTCTTCTGTCTCTGATTCTCAGGACTTCAGTTTCTCATGGACCCAGTGGGAATAGTAATACCTGCATCGCCTATTTTGAAAGATTGTTGTAAGAGAGAAGAAACTTTGAAAAAGTATCAGTGCAGTAGAAAAATTAGCTATTATTTACTTGGAGATTTCTTAAACTTGAATCAGAAGAGGATGAGGTAAGGGACTTCCCTGGTGGTTTAGTGATTAAGACTCTGTGCTTTCAATGCAAGAGGCACAGGTTCGATCCCTGCTCAGGGAACTAAGATCCCATGTGTTGGGCAGTATGGCCAAGGGGGAAAAAAAGAAGAGAGGTAAGACTTGAACATGACTTTGCAGTGTAGATAGCAGAAACATAGATGAGACACATGAGAGGGTCCTCAGGGAGTGCTTTTAGCAGGAACAAAGGACACATGTGACATGGTAAGAAACAGGGTTTGGCAAACAATGGTCCACAAACCAAATCTGGCCCTCCAGCTCTTTTTGTAGTAAAGTGTTACTGGAATGTAGGCCTAGCCATACTTCTAATATACTATATATTTCTTTATACTAGATAGCAGAATGGACTAGTTGCAACAAGAGACCATATGGCTTATAAAGCCTAAAATATTCACTCTCTGGCCTTTTCCACACCCCTGATATAAAATCAAATACCAGGAACTATACAATGTAGTTATTATTTTTAATATTTTTTTGTAACTTTTTTTGGCTGCACCATGTAGTGTGCAAGATCTTAGTTCCCTGACTGGGGATCGAACCCATATCCCCTGCACTGGGAATGTGAGGTCTTAACCACTGGACCACCAGGGAAGTCCACAATGTAGGTAATTAATAAAGGGGAATTGCCTTTCTCTTTCATCTTCCTTCTTTGACTCACAAAGAATTGATTGTATAAAGGCTACTTCATAAATACTAGTTAGCTGTCTCACTCTTAGAAAGGTATTTGATACCATGATTTACCAAATAGAGAGTTAATCCCAACGGATTTACAAATTTAAAATTATGACTGTAACCTACAAAGAATGGCAGACCGTTTATTCTGTTCCCTTTGCACTTACCATATTAATAATTGAGACACTGTCTCATACATAATTGGGTACACGACCAATTATTGAAATATGACTGTTCTAGACAGTCTGGGTTAATTTAGACTCAGCTTTACAATGACTCTTAAAAAGCCACAAACTGCTGAGCATGGAGACTATATTTCCACAGACACCAGGCTCAAGTCTGAAACATTTGCTTGAAGAGAGGAATCAAGTCTTCTATAGTTTGGATTCCCCAGTCCCCGGCCAAATACCTGGCAATTAGAAGGGATTAAATAAGAGCCTACTGAATAAATGAAGTGTCTATAATAGTGCCTGGCACAGGGCAGGTTTCGGTAAATGTTTGTTGACTCATCCGGCAAAATCATCCATTCATTCAAATGAATGAGAAATTTCAGGCCACAAAACAGAAACCATGGCTCTGTTGCTGCTGCTGCTGCTAAGTCGCTTCAGTCGTGTCCGACTCTGTGCAACCCCATAGACAGCAGCCCACCAGGCTCCCCTGTCCCTGGGATTCTCCAAGCAAGAATGCTGGAGTGGGTTGCCATTTCCTTCCCCAATTCATGAAAGTGAAAAGTGAAAGTGAAGTTGCTCAGTCGTGTCTGACTCTTTGTGACCCCCAAGGACTGCAGCCTACCAGGCTCCTCCGTCCATGGGATTTTCCAGGCAAGAGTACTGGAGTGGGTTGCCATTGCCTCCTCCAGCCATGGCTCGGGTGCACACAAATAGTTGAGTCTACAATACTTCTATTTTATTTGTCAGAGTGCTGGATAACCATTGGTTGGCCCCTAATACTGAGTGAGCTACCCAATCAATGTTATCCAACAAGCATACCTAGTTGGAGAAGACGGAGAGCTCAGTTTGGAGGGATCTCATGGCTCTGCTGTTTTAAGGCCAATTAACTGGTGCCTGACATCTTCCAGTAAATCTAAATGAAGTGTATCCTTGTGAATTCTAATTTCGAGTGAGTTTAATTGAACTTGAGAGGGAAGATACCATTGAGTGAATAAATAAAATGAAAATGAAATAATTGAATATTTTCCCAGAATTGTATTTGAAATGTGCTCCATCAATAGGTGGTTCAGAACCCAAATGACCAGCTGCTTCTGGTTAACATTTAGAGGAGGAGGAGGAGGATTTAAATGTCAGTTTGTAGCCACTAGGACGGTAAATGCAGCAGCCAGCTGTTCAATTACTGGATGTCAGCTCTACTTGGTCTTCAGAATCTTTTTTTAAGTCAGAAGTTAAATAATGTGGTCAAGAGAATTAGGATGAGTCTGGATGACTAAATAACAAAAACTAAAATCTCTCCTCATCCCCCTCACTCTCGAAGTACACGCAAAAAGAGAGCAGTTCTGTTGATCTGAGACTGTAGATATTTTGATGGGCTTAATCAACTGTTTACACATTAAAATGTTGAGTCCTTTATTAAATGGCTATACAGTGAGGGCTTGCCATGTTCCAGGCACCATGGGAGGTAGATGATTGAACAAGATTCAGTCTGTGGCTTTAGGAACTTTATGTTCAGTAAGTGAGATGCTGCTGCTGCTGCTGCTAAGTCGCTTCAGTCGTGTCCGACTCCGTGCGACCCCATAGATGGCAGCCCACAAGGCTCCCCCGTCCCTGGGATTCTCCAGGCAAGAACACTGGAGTGGGTTGCCATTTCCTTCTCCAATGCATGAAAGTGAAAAATGAAAGGGAAGTCGCTTAGCCGTGTCTGACTCTTAGCGACCCCAAGGACTACAGCCCACCAGGCTCCTCCGTCCATGGGATCCTCCAGGCAAGAGTACTGGAGTGGGGTGCCATTGCCTTCTCCAAGTGAGATGAGACCAGAGAATAAATGTGGATAGAAAAAGTAAATATGATACATACTGTTAGAGCAACCTCTGAGTGGTGAAGAAAAATGTGAAGTTCTGATTGAAACCAAAGATCTCCTCTTAGAGGGGATGGCATTTGAGCTTTAAATATATACAGGGGGAAAAGAAAGCAAGGAACCTGTTTGGAAGATGATTAGATATTAATGGAGCTGATATGGAAGATTTGTGGAATGAGATCGTGTGAAATAAGGTAGATGTCATTCAGTTATAGATGCTTTGAATGGGTTTGTACTTCATTAATTAGGCAGCCTACCTTGACCAGATAGGGAGGATGAAGATGAATATAAATATAATGCTCAGCATCGCTGGTCATCAGAGAAAGGGAAATCAAAACCACAATGAGACACCATCTTAAACCCATGTGAATGAGAACTATTAAAAAAACACAAAACAAAACAGAAAATAACAAATGTTGGCGAGGATGTGGAGAAATTGGAACCCTTGGGCAGTGTTCATGGGAATGTAAAATAGTGCAACCACTGTGGGAAATAACTTGAAGGTTCCTCAAAAAAAATTAAACTAGAATTATTACTGTATGATCCAGCAATGTTACTTCTGGGTATATATCCCAAAATAATTGAAAGCAGGGTTTGGAAGAGGTATTTGTACACCCATGTTCATAGCATCACTGTTCAATAGCCAATAGGTGAACTAACTAAATGTCTATCACTGGATGAAGAGATAAACAAAATGTGGTCTATACATACAGTGGAATATTATTCAGCCTTAAAAGGGAAGGAAATCCTGTCATATGCTACAATGTGAACATGTGAATACATGAAATAAGCCAGTCACAAACAAAGACAAATTACCATTTGTTGTTCAGTTGTTCAGTCGTGTTCGACTCTTTGTGACCCCATGGACTGCAGCACACCTGGCTTCTCTGTCCTTCACTATCTCCCAGAGTTTGCTCAAACTCATGTCCATTAAGTCATTGATGCCATCCAACCATCTCATCCTCTGTTGTCCTCTTCTCCTGCCCTGAATCTTACCCAGCATCAGCGTCTTTTCCAGTGAGTCAGCTCTTTGTATCAAGTGGCCAAAGTATTTGAGCTTCAGCGTCAGTCCCTCTAATGAATATTCAGGGTTGATTTCCTCTAGGATTGACTGGTTTGATCTCCTTGTTGTCCAAGGGACTCTCAAGACTCTCCTCCAGCACCACAGTTCGGAAGCATCAATTCTTCAGTATACCATATGATTCTACTAATATGAGATATCTAAAGTAGCCAGATTTGTAAAAACAGGAAATGGAGAAATAGAGTGGTGGTGCGAGGGGCTGAGGGGAGGAGGAGGTGGGAGCAGTTACTTAATGAGTATAGAGCTTTCAGGTTTTCAAGAAGAAACATTTCTGGGGGTCTCCTTCATGTTAATGGGAATGTATTTAACACTGTGGAACTGTAGGATGGTAAATTTTATATTTTGTAGTTTTTCTTACCACAATAAAAAGAATACAGATGTAGCAGGTGGTGTGAGTTGCATTGGGGTTGAAAGTGAGAGGAAATAGGAAATCATTTCAGAGGTGTTTGTCTAAGGCCTCAAGAAAGGGACAAGGGCAGGGAGGGGAAGAATGGAGAGGAGTGACCAAGGAGGAATTAGCAGGATTTGGCATTTGCTGGACACTGGATTGAGGGAGCAGGAGTCAGAGATTCCCTACCTGTGCTAATGAGAAAATGATGGAGCCTTTCCCAGAACTGGTGACGTGCACGGGTAGATAAGGCGTTTGGTTTTGGATTAATTCTAACTGCAGCTTGGGATTGATTGTGCTGGAGTTGGTCTGATGACATTGTGCTCTAAGGGCTCCTGAAAGCTCATTTTTTGTTTGTTCGCTTTCTGTTTTCTCTCACTTTTCCACGTCTTTGACCTTCAGCTCTCCATTGGCCTTGCTTGATGCTTTCTTCTGAACTCTCTGAATTAAAGATGAGGTGCAGATTGTAGCACGTGGACCTCGGATGAATTTTTTCACCGTGTCCTTCAGTGTGAGGTTGAATGTTTTGTTGGAGTTGTTGTGAAAGTGAGGAAGCTGTGAGGCTTCTTTTACTCAAAAGTGCCCTTTTTCTCTCTCAAAAACTTTTTCCATCCCTTTCATTAGAGACTTTGTTTCCAAGCTGGTTAGAGATGAACACAATAGCTTTACCTTTTCTTCCTGTGACGTCTCACTCATCTAAGCTGGAAGCGGTCTCAGAGGTGTGAGCTTCGTTCTTTCCTGTAGGCGTTGCACAGGGACCAGAGGTTTACAAATGTATTCATGTCAGTGCTTTACAGGGTCACCACCTCCAGATTCCTGGAGTGGTGGCAGTAGCTGATTTGTAATTCCAAATCTATGTGCTTGTGGTCAAGAGAATTCTGTTGAGGATAGAAAAGGAGAGCAATGAAATAGCCTGGTTTTGCCCTGATACGGATTGGTCTACAAAGATAATCACCTCTTGGAGTACTGCAAAGTGTCTTTTTAATGCTTGTGGTACCAGGAGGTAAAAAGAACCACTTGGGGATATTTTCAAAGGCCAGAATCTGAGATTATAATGAGATGTAATTTTACAGGCTTTATTGTGTCATGTATGTCAGAAAGAATTTGTATACTGATATTTGTGGGTAGATGGCCGTGAATGCTGAAGTGAGGTTGAGCTTTGTTTACCAAGTTACATATATAGATATATTTCAGGCCTTGAAAGGCTCAAATTCCTAGAAAATTCACCTTAGGCTTTGGAGAACACGTTACCTTCTGAAACAAGAGTTTTAAAGACAATATTTTACTAAAAGAAATTGTAAATAACTTTTTTTCTGAAATTGCAAATGTAACACACATTTATCATAGAAATTTTAGAAGATGTAGATGGGTAGAAATGGTCCCAGTTCCCACCACCCAGCAGTACTTCCTGTTAGCACTGTGTCACCTGTCTTTCTTGTATTGTGGGGAGTGTGGGTCTGTGCTTGCAAATGTATGTGTTTTTAATGTGACCATCCTGTGTGTTTTCGTTTGCAGTCTGATTTCTTTCCATTAATGTATCATGTACATCTTTCCATATGGCTGAATTTTCTTCTAATATTTTTCAAAAAATGATACATGGTTATTTTACTGATCCTCCATGCTGGACATTTAGATTGCTTCTATTTGGTACTTTGGGTTTACACCTATTATCCTCTGACTTAATGATTAATAGCATTTACTTTTTCATCTCAAAAGTGACCAGATTTGGGCAATAAAGAATATGGTCACCCTAATCACTAAGAATAAATGTGAAAACAGTCTTATAACTTAATTTTTATGCATGCCATTAATATCTCCTTAGCATATACCTCTTTTTAAAAATTAATTAATTAATTTTAATTGGAGGATAATTACAATATTGTGGTTTCTGCCATACATCGATATGCATCAGCCATGGGTGCACATGTGTCCCCCCATCCTGAATCCCCCTGCCACCTGCCTCCCCACCTCATCCCTCTGGGTTGTCCCAGAGCACCGGCTTTGAGTGCCCTGCTTCATAGCATATACCTCTTAAAAATAGAATGTCTGACATAGAAACCTATGTGCCCACTTCACTCTGGCAAACAAAAAGAAATTTGTGACTACCAGAATTTGGTGCTAAGAAGCTTCATCACCTTTTTCTCCTCAAATAATGGGAGTTTTGAAAACCTTGAACACTATTATACATGCAGATGTATAACATACATGGTTTTTTGTGTGAATAGAAGTTTCTAATATCTACTTCAGATAGGTGTTGAAGCCTGTGTACCCCTCTCTTAGAAAATAACTAATGTGCTCTTTTAATATTAGTGATCCAAGAGCAAATTTGTTGATTGAATTGTATTTATTTAACATATTTTGGGGGCTTCCCCAGCGACTCAGTGGTAAAGAATCTGCCTGCAGTGCCAGAGACACAGGAGAATTCAATCCCTGGATTGGGAAGATCCCCTGGAGGGAGGGCGTGGCAACCCACTCTAGTATTCTTGCTGGGAAAAATCCCATGGACAAAGGAGCCTGGCAGTCTGCAGCCCACGGGGTCACCAAGAGTTGGACATGAGTGAAGCGACTGAGCATGCATGCATGTATTTTGGAAATTTTTAATTTTGAAAAGGGTTTAATTTTTGGAAGCAGCTTGTTTCAGCTATTAAAAATGGTATCTCATCCTCCATCCTCCCCAATATAGAATGTCTATGTCAGACAGCGTATACTTGTAAGGTATTTGATGCATGTCGACAGATACCCTTCAGAAATGTTATAAGGAGCCTGTAAGTTTGGCTGTGACTAATCTACCCACTAAGTATGTTTCTAAATATGTACTTTCTGTTGACTTTGTTGAAAGTCATTTTGATCTTTCACAAGTAGGAAAATAAGCATAGATATTGTAGAGCACGAGGTGTTAGGGAGCTGAGGGAGGAAGGGAGAAAATATAGAAAACTTCGGAGGTACATGGAGAATAGAGAGGTTATAACCCTACAGCTCTTTGGTGGTCAGCCAACATGACCTTGATGTCCATCATTATTATTACAATAATGGTAGCTCCATTTACTGAGGGATGAACACTTTGAGTAAAGTCTTTACTTCTTCAAAGCAATTCTGCAAATAGAATTATTTTACTGGAGAGAGAATTGAAGCTCAGAGATCTGATAGTAAGTACACACAGCTGGTGAGCCATAGAGCTGGAATTTGAACACAGGTGTGACCAACTCTGACACCCAGTTTCCTTCTATTTGGCTGTACTTCTTCTTTTGGTTCTCTTATCTACCTTATATTCTGGATTTCCACAATTTTTGCCATCAAACATTAACAGTGGAGGAAAGAGGTAGATAAAGGATGCTCGGGGTCCCCAACCCCCTCTGCTGGTAACCTACTGTATACAATCCTTTCTAGGCAAACTCGGGAAACCCACTTCATTCCAAGTGCTATCTACATTTCCTTGTGGATGGCCAGCAGCCAACAACTTTCTTATTAATTTTTTAATAGTCCAACAAAGAGGCAAGATCATAGGGAGAGAATGTGTGGAGATCATTCTTTGGCTTCCTTCATTGAACAGCTCAGTTTTTCACTTGTTAGAAGACAAAGTGAGATTCTCTGTTCCTTTGAGAATCAGAATATTAGAAAATAATGATAGAGCAGACAGAACAGATGTCACCAAAATAAAAAAAAATCAGATGTGCCCTTGACAATCACAAGCAAGCCATTTTTAGACTCATACTTAACAACAGGTTGAAGATTTGGAGCAGAGCATCAATTAGGTAGTGGAAATGGATTGATGCGAGGAGTAATATAACATTGACTTGTTTCATTGCATTTTGATGGAATATCTCCCATGGAAAATTATCCTTCACTTACAGTCATTATCAAGTTAAATATTGTGTTAAAAAGGAGCCACAGAGTTACCATGTGCTGAAAATGGGTGAAATGGGACACTGAAATGGGGCAAAGTTGAAGGGAGGCATTAAAATGAAAGTCAGGTTATCTTTGAACACAATTCCCATCCAACTGCCTTCATTCCACTGCTCAACCTGAAATAAGAATACAATACTCAGCAGTGTTCCATCCACAGCTTGCTGTCCCAGGCTTTCCTCATTACCTCATCAGCAAGTTCCTCCCCCCGTCCCACCGGGTTAAAGCTGGAGTGACAGTATCCAGGTCAGGGGAGACTGCCTTATTTAACCCCATGAAAATGACGCACAGAGCAACAAGGCCATGATGAGGGCAAGCTGGACATCTTTATATACTGGATACTGATTCTTCTCTCAGTATTGTTTTTCTTTAGACAATGGATCTGCATTCATCTCCAGCAGTGTCACAAGTAAGGGTCAGTGCTCATTCCCTTTCCCTGCCGGTTTGCCTCTGTTTGGCTGGTTTAGTTGCTAGGTCATGTCCACCTCTTTGCAACCCATGGTCTGTAGCCTGCCAGGCTCCTCTGTCCATGCGATTTCCCTGGCAAGAATTCTGGAGTGGGTTTCCATTTTCTTCTCCAGGGGATCTTCCCGACCCAGGGCTTGAACCTGCAGGTAGTCTCTTGCATTGCAGGCTGATTCTTTACCAATGGAGCCACGAGGGAAGCCTAGCCTGGCAATTCACCAAGTCCAGGTTTTAATATTTGACCTATGTTCTTTTCTCTCTCTCAGCCTTGTGGACTCAAGGATATTTTTTTTTCTTCACTCCTCTTGTCCTAGTAATCACAAGTTTTCACACTCAGTATGTGTCTGATGCCCACACATGTTTCACTAACAAGATGTCTCTGGCGTGCTTTTATCTCTGAGATCCAGAATCACAGATCAGTCCTTATTTTCAGAAGTCATTGTTTTTCTTTCATGAAAGAGAGACTGGAGCCCAGACCTAGGGTAGCACAGGTACATGTGGCGTCTGGGGACAGGCAGGCAGCTCCAGAGACAGCAAGACTTAGTTCTAGAATGGAACAGGATCTTTTATGCCAGGCAGTCATTGCTGAAAATATCGATTATTATTTATTTGGCTGCTTTGCTTCTTTGTTGTGGTGTGCAGGCTCTTTGCTGCAGTGTGCAGGCCTCTCTGTAGTTGCAGTGTACAGGCTTGGTAGTTGTGGCACACGGGCTTAGTTGCCCCGCTGCATGTGGAATCTTAGTTCTCTGACCAGGGATTCAAGTCACGTCCCCTGCGTGGGAAGCATGGGGTCTTAACCAGTGAGTCACCAGGGAAGTCCTCATTTCTACATTTTTGATACGGTGATCATTTTACTAAGTTCCTTGTCCAGATCTAAATCAAGAGCACCTCAATTTTTGTTCTCCTACCTTTATTTGAGCTGCCAGGTTTCTTCTGTTGCTTTTTACATACAGTATGCCTCCAGCAGATTTGATAAGCTATACTATATATTTTCACATTAATCTGTGTATTTTCGTTACCTATTACTATGTAACAGACCACCCTGAAACTCAGGGCCTTAAGACAAGCATAGTTTCTTATTTCTCATTTCTCTATGTCTTGGGTAGGGCTTGGCTGGTGATTTTTCTGTCCCATCATGGTACCATTTAGCTGCAATTAGCTAGCAGCTGGGTTATCCTAAAGGCCCAGGAAAGCCTTACTAAGGTGTCTGGTGCCTCCATATGCCTTTTCCACATGGCTAACTTGGTCTTCCTCATAGCATGGAAGTCTGGATATAATTGGGTTTCTTAGAGAACGGCTAGTTTCCAAGAGTGCAAAGGTGGAAGTTGTCAATCCTTCTTAAGGCTTATGCTTGAAACTGGCATGGTATCACTTCTACCACATTATATTGATCAAAGCAAGGAAAAGACAAGGCCAGACTCAAGGAGGGGGAAATAGGGTCTAGATCTGGGTGGGAGAGTCCTGAGGCTGAGGAATTGTGGCCATATTTGGAGACTACTCTATGTATTGATTTATACTTTTTGAAATCTTTGGAAACACCTGTTTGATACCAAACTATTAACATCTTTTGGGTGCCAGTGAACCTATATTTCTAAGACACCCAATTGTATTGCCCTGGATTCTTCATTAGTAGTAGTTCATAAGTCAGGTGGAGCCAAAATAGTTTCTCCAAACCAATGCCAGTTTCTCTTCCTATGCTTTATCTTGTTTTCACAGAATTGAACCTTGTCTACATGTCCTGGAAAAAATAAACACTTACAGCATAAGTGCTTAGTGACTGTTCAACTTACAGAGATATCTTCCATACAACCTTTAGGCTCTACAAGAACATTCCTGCATGGTACATGGCAGAATAGTGTAGCAGTTGAAAGTACAGACTCGGAAACCAGATTGCCCGAGTTAGAATATGAACTCTGTTCAAACTGAATCACCTTGAACAAGCTTCTTAAGCTGTTTCTGACTCTCTTTCTTTCCTATAATGTAAAGGAAATATAATACAACCATATAGAAGTATTCAGTTCAATTCAGTTGCTCAGTCATGTCGGACTCTTTGTGACCCCACGAACCACAGCATGCCAGGCCTCCCTGTCCATCACCAACTTCCTGAGTTTACCCAAACAAATGTCCATTGAGTTGGTGATGCCATCCTACCATTTCATCCTCTGTCGTCCCCTTCTCCTCCTTCCCTCAATCTTTCCCAGCATCAGGGTCTTTTCAAATGAGTCAGCTCTTTGCATCAGATGGCCAAAGTATTGGAGTTTCAGCTTCAACATCAGTCCTTCCAATGAACACCCAGGACTGATTTCCTTTAGGATGGACTGGTTGGATCTCCTTGCAGTCCAGGGGACTCTCAAGAGTCTTCTCCAACACCACAGTTCAAAGGCATCAGTTCTTTGGTGCTCAGCTTTCTTTATAGTCCAACTCTCACATCCATACATGACTACTGGAAAAACTGTAACCTTGACTAGAGGGACCTTTGTTGACAAAGTAATGTCAAATATTACTTTGTATACTTGACAAAGTATGCAAAGTGTACTTGTATACTTGAGTATAGATGTATTATAAAAATTAAATGTGGTCACAATAGCAGTAGACAGATAAGTGGCATACAAGATACGTCAGATATTATTATTATTGTTATGACACAAGTCGATTGGTACCGGATATTTCGGGTGGGATATATGGGGAACATTTGGAACAGTCAAGGTGTAAGATCAACTCTCAACCATCCAGAAACCTATAGGTTCTAACCCATACTTGTGTCGCATCCATTTTGCCTCACCCAGCTCACTGGTGGGTGTGGCAAAGATGTTAGGAGTCTGGGGAGCCCTCCATGTGGGTTTTACCTCCACATAGTGATGGAGCTCTGCTGGGCACCTACCCTGTCATGATACAGGTCTCCCTCTGTTGCTCAGGCTGTGATGGACAGTTCTGGTCCCATGGTTGTATGGCTAATGTCAGTCTTTTGTTCTTACACCAGAGCGCGATAACAGGATGATATATCCCCCTGCAAAAGATACCTAACCCTCAGTTGTCCCTGCATTTTTTTGATACAGACCAGGGTTCTTGGCCTTCCTTAATAGAAATTGCTGAGGCCAGACAAGAAAGTCAAGCAAGGCTTTATTTGGGCCCTTGCTGCAGCAGGGGGAAGGAAAACAGATAACAGGTTCCCTTGCTCACTTGCTCCCAGGGCAGGGCGAGCTGCATCCTTATATGGAGTGAGGGTAGGGGGGTGTCTAGGTGTGTCCAGGAAGCAAGTGGGGTGGCTTAGGTGATGTGCCTACCCTTTTGGTGGTGTTGAGTGCAAGGGGCATGTGCAGTACCATGCTTTTGTTCCCAGCTCTTCAGAAGTGACAGTTGCGTTTTTGGTCTTTTTGTAGCTTGTCCATAATTTGTCTCAGCTGCCCATGAACACAGTTATTTTTAGTTCCTTATAGTTTCTCTGTATTATATTGCTGAAGGAGATGTTTGTCCAGGTGCAAGCACTGCAGCAAAGGGTCACAGGTTTCAGGTCCCAGCCTGTCCCAGTTTTACTCCAGAACCTGGTTGCCCTTCAGTCTTTGGCCCCTTGCGGCAAAAGATGTCACCAAAGGCTCCAAACTGTCACTGAGAATTCTAGCCCTGCATTCTCTCCCTAGGCATTGGACTCACAAGCCTCAGAAAAGCCTGTGGTCCCTGGAGACCTGCTGCCTGGAACAGGAATAACAACTTTCCTGGTTTACTTTGCATAGAGGTGACTGTCAGGTTCTCCCACTGAATATGGTGTTCAAGGAGCCCAAATATTAATAGTATATCAGCTGACATTTTGTTAGTTGAAGGACCGGAGTGTAGGAGCTTTTCCTGACCTTGATAGGAGTGTCTCCACTCAGCCTCATACACTTAACCCGGAGGAACTGAATATGTAATGGAGGCCCTGTATCCTGCCTGGGTTAATGGCCCATTTTCATTCCCTTAGGCAGCTATCTAAAGCTAAAAGTGTACTTTTTAATATAGTTTCCCCTTCACCCATGATCACTGGTGTGTTGCACCAGCTATAGGTGTGTGGCCGGCTCCAGAGGCCAGTATTCCAGTGAACAAGCCTCTGGCCAGTTGCAGGGTATTAACACCTCCCTGGGGCTCTATGGTAAAGAGAATTCTGTGTCTTCCTTTTCCAGCTGTTTAGCCAACTAGAAAGCCTGGTGATAGCTTTCCTGCATAAAAGTAAAAAATATTGGCTAAACCACTTACAAATATTTCAAAAGGCATTGATAACCTGGCAGAACGTAGAGACCACAGACTAAATGAAAGTGGGTATCACGGAGGTGTTGTGACCTCTTGCAGGCATTTGCTGGATTGGGTGAACTTGCATTGGTTTGTGTAGCTATGGGAGAAAGACAAAAAAGCCCCAAGTGGGAAATCCAATTAATACGTTCAAAATGGAAATCTTATTGAAGGTTCTGACTCCCCCCAACATACACTATGTTAGGATCTCAAATAGCTATATCCTCAGAGTAAGGAGTGACTTCACTTTCACTTTTCACTTTCATGCATTGGAGAAGGAAATGGCAGTCCACTCCAGTATTCTTGCCTGGAGAATCCCAGGGACGGCGGAGCCTAGTGGGCTGCTGTCTATGGGGTCGCACAGAGTTGGACACGACTGAAGCGACTTAGCAGCAGCAGAGTAAGGATGAAGTGGGAAAAAGCCCCAGGGAATGGCAAAGGCAATGTCTCTATCCCTAATTCTGAATGGAAGGGAAATATTCTCACATAAGAGTCCATACGCCCAAATACCCTCATAAAGGTTATGGCCTGAAATCACACTGTACGGGTGGTTTGAAAAACCTCAGGTGGAAAATTCAGTTTTAAGTTGAAGTCTAGGTTGGTTGTGTCCTAGGGATGTGGCAACAGGAAACAGATCTTCTCTGCAGGAATTTACCTGTAATCCAGGCCTCAAGAAATTCTCCCAGATAATATTCTGGGATGGGGAGGTGGGGAGGAATGAACTTACACTTTGAAAAAAAATAAATAAATAAAACCACATATGGAAACAAAGCGATGAGAGAGCCTGAAAAGTGACCGATAGCTAAAGCATGTCCACAGTGATTTCAGACACTGGCATATAAGACGCGGATTATAAAATAAAGAGCTTTAAGTAACAAACAAAGTGACATAGAAGATAAGAAAGGGACATGTGATTTTAAATGATCAAGCAGATTTGGCAAAGAACCAAATAAAAATTTTTGAGGTGAAAGTGATTATAGTCAAAACTTCATTATTGTATTTAACAGATTTAACAGCCAATTAGGCATAGCTGAAAAGAAGATAAGTCAGCTGAAATAAATTTAGAGAAGTTATCCATAATATAGTCCTGAGCGGCAAAGAAATGGAAGCATGGGAAATTAAGAGCCATGGAGAAGAGGGTGAGAACTTCAAGAGAATATCAGGAAAAAGGCAATATTGAAAGATGTAATGGCTGAGATGTTCCCCAAACTGATGAAATTAAGCAGATTCAGAAAACTCATTTGACCCAGGGATCAAACCCAAGTATCCTGCATGGCAGGCAGATTCTTTACCATCTGAGCTACCAGGGAAGCCCCTGTTAAATCTCAAGAAGGTCAAATAAAAAAATCCACACCTCAACACCAGTGAAAATGTAACACCAAAGACAAATACAATACAAATATCGAGAGAAAAAAAAAGTATATACCTTTCTAAAAATCCATGCATTTTTAGTTACTGTTTGCTTTCCATTTTGACCGGCAAGGAAAGTGAATGGTCAGAAGATAAATTATTCCCCTCTTATGCATTCCTTGGTGGTGCTGGTTTTGTCACTCAGTTGTATCCAGCTCTTTGTGACTGCATGGACTGTAGCCTGCCAGGCTCCTCTGTCCATGGGATTTTCCAGGCAAGAATACTGGAGTGGGTTACTATTTCCTTCTCCAGGGGATCTTCTTAACCCAGGGACTGAACCCACATCTCCTGCATTGCACGTGGACTATTATTTAATGCTGAGCTACCAGGGCAGCCCCATGAATTTCCTAGACTGTGTGGTTATATTTTTAATTTCCCCAAGGAGTTTTAGATGGACATTTTAGAGCGCCCCATAGACTTCCCTTAGGATTGTCACTGTGGCATTGACTGGTTGAGGCACACAATTCAGTGTGCAGGTGGACAGGAAGGAGAGAGGGGGGCACTTTTATTTGATCAATAATTATAAAATAAGAGGGTTATTGCCAGGTGGATCAAATCTTTGTTCTAATTCTTGTCATCCTTGTATATGTGTACTACAGTGCAAGCCGTTTTACCATGTTAGGAGTGCCATTTATTTTGTCAGTGTTTAATATAAGTGTAAACTGAATCTGTAACTGGAAGCTGGAAAGTTACTTCAGAAGGTAGAAGAAGCAGAGACATAAATCCTTCTGGACACAGGCCCAGAGCTTGGAGGCAGAGGGATCACTTTGCTAAGACTCCAAGGGAAAGCCTTTGGTAAGTCGGAGCTGCAAAGGCTTTCCGTTCAGCTGAGAAGAGGCAGTGGATACTCATCCTCTCAAAGAAAGGAGAGACATACAGACAAATGGAAGGTTGGAGGAGGAGGAGGCAGCCTGTTAATGCATATATATGTTACCAAACCAAACTTGGGTCTGCTCCCCTGTCTACAGTAAAGCCAGTCTATTGACACCAGGTCATGGTGAAGAAAGTGCAGCATGTATTACAGGACACCAAACAAGGAGAACAGGCAGCTCATGCTCCAAAGACCCGAAATCCCAATTGGCTTTCAGGGAGGAGGGTTAAAAGGCCAGTATGAGGGATGGGGCTGTAGGGTGTGGGATCAGCTCATGTACAATTCTCAGATTGGCATCAAGGTGAAGTTTCAAGCATCATCAACCTTCTGGTTTCAACCAGTCTAGGGTCTGTGTTCCTGTGGTCATCAATTTTCATCTGGAAGGGATCTGCTTCCTGTAAAAACAGCTTAAGAATATGTGTCAGGCCTTTAGTTATACGTTTCAAGGAACCGTGAATTTGGAGATACTGCTGTGTGGTAGATTTTTAGTCTAAATTGTTACCAGTCCCCCAGCCCAGGAGCTATTCTCTGTTTCTACATCTTCACATTTCCTAGTCATTAATGAGTCAGCCTTTTGGGACTCAAAGGTGGCCTGGAGACTTTTGCTTCAAATTACAGGGACATAGGGCCTTGTATACACTTTCATATACTTTTCTTTGCTTTACCCTAGCATTGGAGGCAAACAGATGATGCAAAGGAAGGAAGGAAAGAGAATATTATAAGGGAAAACCCACTAGCAATGAGGTATTCTTCATACTATGTGAAATACATAGTATTATTTTAGTCCAATACATAGTTTTTAGTCCAAATCCTGCTTCTCCTTGGAAATCGCTTATCATAACCTCTACATTTTGACTGAGGGGGTTTATTTGATATTTAACATATATTTAATAGGTTTCTATTATATTCCAGGTACTATTCCAGACAGCACTGGGTATAATAGTGAAAAAGATGGACAAAAATGCCTCCCTCACAGAGGAGAACCAGAGCACAGGCCAGTGGTATATAGAGACTGTCAGTGGCTGGTAGGTGCAATGGAGAAGAATGAAGTAGGGAAAAGAGATTTGAGTGGGAAGTGAAAGGAGGGATGGGGGGCTGGTTTTAGGATGTTCAGGGAGGTCTCAGAGGCAAGGTAAAAGGAGCAAAGGACTGCAAGAGGTGGGGGAGCCCCAGTCTCAAGGAAGTAGGTGGGTTTGGTTCATATCAGCCCACGTAGCCAGTCCCTCCTTTGCCAAGAGGAAGCTGCCTGATGGTCAGCCTCCAGGTGTGTTGTGCTAGGGACCCCTCAAACATCCATCCCAGGGATAAACTGTGAGGCTGGAGGCTGGAAAGGCTCTGTGGAGGGCCACGGCCATGGAATCCAGGCCTGTGAGCTGAATTCATAATCGGGTGTCAGCTCAAGTGTGAATCACGGCTACAAGGAACTTAAATTTGCGAACCTTGAACTAGGCTGACCCCCAAATTAATCTTTTTTTTCCCCCCGATAAGCTGAGCACCGAACCAAGGATTTTCAAAACAGCAACACCTAGTGAGCCAGTTTGAACCAGAACCAAGCCTATTCATTTTCTAAAAGTATTGAACTGGAACAATATGGGAATATTAAAGTATCTTTCAAACTAAACCAGAATTGAGCTGATCATTCACAAGTGCCAGCTCAAGATGGAAAAAAAAACCTTCTTGGAGACAATTCTGTTTACATTGAACGTCTGGCTTGAAAGGGTGCCTGCCTCACCGCTAAATTATCCTGTCCCGTGACTTCTTTTTTAATGGTAATCTTGGGCTTAATTCATATGCTTAACTTTTCATCTGTACACTTTGTTGCCTACTTATTCCACATTTTCTTGATGCTGAGAGCCACATTTTGCATTGCCCAGAGATCTTAATGCAATTCCTGGTGTGCGATAGGTGTGTGTGTGTGGATGTATGTAGTGGAGGAGGCAAGGTGGGCTCCTTCAAACCAAGAGTTTGAAGTTTACTTTGCAAGCCAGAGGAAACTGTGGAATCATTTTAAACACAGGGTGGTGAGCTCAGATTTGAGTTTTTGGTGGCTCACATTGTGGGACAGTGGGGTGGAGAAGGGGGCAAAAATGGAGGCAGGGGATGGGTTAGAAAGTGATTGCAGTTATCTCGGTGAGATGTGATAAATAGCAGTGCTGGGCCCTGAAGTCAGAAACTGTCTGCATTCAAATCTTGGCTTTATTTTCTTGCTGTGTGACCTGGGGTAGGTCACACAGCTTCTCTGTGCCTCTGTCCCCTCCCCTATGGGATGTAGGGGCTAATAATGTTCACTCTGTCATGTGCTTGTATACATTATGTGTATAGTGTAGAGCATTTAGAACAGGGCTTGACAATAGTAAACAATTTTCATTAGTGGGGGTGGAGAACAAGTCATAAATAGGAGACATGTATGGATGGTAGAATCAGCATGATTGGATATAGGGAATAGTGAGGAGTTAAGGATGAGTCTGAGGTTTCTAGTTTGGGCAGTTAAGTGGATGGTAGCCACATGCCTGCAGGGAATTGGGGAAAAGAAGGAGGTTGGAAAGGCAAAATTTGAACGTGGTGAGTAAGAGGGTGCCTTTACCTCATAGGTCTAAATATCATCAGAGCAGTACAGGATGTAACTAGACACAGACCTGGGAGTCACTTGTAGAGATCTTGGTTGTGTCAAATTTTCTAGGGCGAGGAAGTAAAGTGAGCAGACAATATTTAAGGGCAGGTTGACATTTAAGAATTTAAGAAGAGGAGACTACAGAACTGATACCTGAAGAGGTGGGAGGGAAACCAGGAACAAATAGAGATCACAGAGGCTCAAGTGGAGGGGGGAGGTGGTGGTATTTCAAGTGCGGAATGATCAACAGTAACAGATACACCACACACTCCTAATCAAATAAAGACAGAAAATGTTTCTGGTGGCAATATGGCTACATTGGCCCCATGACTAGTGTGATTTCTCTTAAGGGAAAAGGATGGAAACAGGTTACAGAGGGCTGAGGAACTGCTGGGAGGTGGGGGAGTGGAGTGGGTATGGGTGGGCCACTGTTTCAAGAATCTTGATACTGATGAGGTAGGGCAGGATGCAGGCCCTCAGGGAGTTGCTTTCCCTGATTTAGTTTTGGGTTCTCTGGGTTCGGCCAGACTAGGGGACGTTACAGAAATGGTCCAAACCTTTACCTGGCTGATGCTTTGTATCTTTCTAAAGGAGATCTTCTCTAGAGCATCGTATCTCAGTACCCCCTCCCAGTTTTTCTGTGGAACCAAGATGGCGTAAACGTGTTTATTGTCTCTCTTTTCTAGTAAAAGCCAAGGTCCACAAAGGCTGGCATCTTTCCTGTCTGTTCTCTTCTGTTTCCCCCTCACTAAGTCGTGCCAGGCATTATGTTGGCATTAACTCCTGTTCCTCACTCTATTCCTCCATCACAGAGGTCTCCAGTGAGGGGACCCAGAGGAGACTGTCCCTCAGGCCTGAAGCCCAGGCATGATTTTCCCTGAGCACTAGAATTGTTTCCATCACCTAGACACTATGTTTTGTTTCATGATTCCCTCTGGTGATGTCCCTCTCTTTGGTCACCAGAGAACAAAGTCAAATTTGCATCCCATTTGAGCAGATGATAGAACATTCAGGTACATCCTTTTGTGTGAATTCATTCAGCACATCTCTAGTTTCAGCTTCTTTTTTCTCACTTTACTTTCTGTTTCCCCGATTTCCTTCTTTCCTGATACTTTCTCATCCTGAGTGCATTTTTTCCATGTTGCCTCAAATACTTTTTGAAGCAAAGTGAGTATATACATCAATAATGGAGAAGATGGGATGGTAACTAGAAGAGGCTGTGCAGGATGAATTTTTGAGACTGAAGAGTGTGATGAGGGAGAGGCTGAGGGTACAGATAGTGGGAGGGGATATGATCCACAGCTCTAATGAGTTTCCAGGTGATTTCAGCCTTGTTGGAGACAAGTCCAAAACACTAAGAAGAGAATGATCATATACTAAAACCATGAAGAGGATGTCACCGTGAATGGTTCTGGTGAGGAGGTACAGAGCTATCAGAAAGGAGCGGTCACCATCTGTGGATGGCATATTCTGGAAGACTTCATGGAAGAGTTGGGACAAATTCAGCCTTGAAGAAGAAATAGGATCCATTGATAAATAGTGCAAATAAATCTCATGCTTGTTGAGAGAGTTGAGGATGGCAGGAACCGTTAAGCCAGGTGGCTGGACATCTGAATCAACCTGTGCCAGGAAGAGGGCACCAGCTAGGTGGGGACTACAGTGTCCTGGAGAGGTCATGACCTCTATTTGGAACCCCTCCCCCCGGGGGGTGTCCCTGCCGAGGTCAGAACAGGACAGGACCTTTCTTGCTTGGCTGCTTGACCTGCCTCTCCTGGTCAAGCTTTTGAAATCAGCCTGTGCCTTCCTGCCCTTTCCAGTTTGCTTGCTTGGCTGACCTCGGTGTCAGCAGAGAGGCCAGGCTGGATTAAAATTCTACTTAAGTTGCACAGAGCACACCATCCTTGCCGACTCATCAGCCAGTAGTAAATGGAACTTCTTGACAAGTTTTAAATTTCCTTCCAGGGAGCAGGTGGTGAGTTCCTCTGGAGAAGCGGTGTTGGAGAAGTTTCATCAGTGTCTGGCTACAGTATGCGTTTTCTCTCCCTCCTCCTCTTGGCTTGCTCTTCCCTTACCATCCTCACCTCTCCCCTTCCCTCCCGCTTTGCATCTCTTCCATCCCTACTCACTGAAAATTAATTTAGGGACCAGGCGAGGCTTTCTCTGCACGGCCTGCTGAGTTACTCATTACTGCCTTTAAGATTCAAAGAGCAAACCTCTTTTTCAAGGTTCTTTTAATGAACCATTTCAGCCTCGGACTTTCAATTTTCGCTTCTGCCAGACAACAGCCGTTGGGAAAGCCTGGGAAACTGGACTCGCTTGCAGAGACTCTCGGCCATTGGGCAGTGGGAGCAATGTAATTATTCCCCATTAGTGCTCTGTGAAGGCACAGATGGCGTCCTGATGCCGCTTTGCCTGTCTCTCTCCCTTGCAGTGAAACATTCTGGTTTATGTCACTTCATTTCAGAAAAGAAGGGTTAAAGCCTGGCTCAGCATGCCTACCCATCTCTCCCACTGGACAGGTTCATGTCAGAGTCCAGGGTTGTAAATTTCCTATACGGAGCCCATAATTACTTGTTATTTACCCGGGCATACGAAGATACGTGTTAGCCTCCAGCAGGAAAATCTGTGTAATCAGAACTCCCTTTTGCTGCTGCAGGATACAGGAAGAAAAAAAAAAGAAGAAAGAAAAAATCGGTTACTGTAAAACAAAGGCAATATCCTGAAAAATAATCCAGTGGTCATTTTATTAGTGATTATCATCAAAGCAATTAAAACAGAAGGGCAGATGTCATCTAGGGAGTAGACTTTGGATCTTTGCCAGGCTCAGTCATCCCCTCTAACAAACCTTTTTTGCCTTCTCTCCACTGGTCCCGTCTGTTTGGGATTAGAAGTATTTCTGACATACTGTGCAAATATATGCAAATTTGATGTGAGTTCTCGTCATCTCCACTTTGCCAGGTGTGGCCGGGCCACCAGCCTCCTGGAATCTCGGCAGTATGGTCTGTACTCTGGTGCCAGGAGCCATTAGGAGCCCTGATGAATCGGATTAAGGTGCCCTGACGGCTCCATGGGGGCCAGAGTCATTCCCAGGCTCCTAGGGTGTGGAGTAGCACAAGGGAACATCAGAGGCAGGAGGAAGCAGGCTGACTTCCACCGGTTTTTAAGACATCTGTTTGGTTTCTGAGTTTTACTTTCATTTTTCTGCAGGAACTGTGGAAATTTGCTGTCCTGACAGGAACAATTATTTGATGATGTACTTATTCATGTATCTCTTTCAGAGCTGGTCTTACAAGCCAGTGATCAGTGCTGAGATGTTCCAGAGGAACCCATCCTGATATGTGTGGTTGGATGGAGAGAGGCCTGAGTGGTGTGTGTATATGTGTGTGTGTGTGTATACATGTATATATATATACACACACCCACACATTCAGAGTGTTATCATCACAAGGTCAATGTCTCATTCACATATAAATTCCAAGTAACCAATATTTGGCTCCTAAAATGGCCATCTTCAAGCAGTTGAACATTTTCCATCATTTTCTTGAGCTTGTCGTGGGTCTTCTTCCCCTCCTTTCCTCTGAGGTCTGTCTCTTCTCTCTTCACTCACCACCCTTGCCTGTTCTCTGTAGGCTGAATGTGAGAGGAAGAGGAGCTTTAGTTAGGTGGGAAAGGGAAAAAGGTGGGAAAACCAGGAGGAGAATGTTAAAAACTTATGTGACTCCTACCACCTTCAAACACAATTCTTCTTTTAAAAAATTGTTTTTTAATTTTTATACAATGTTAAAGGTTACTTTTGATTGATAGTTATTATAAAAATTGGCTATAATGCACGTGCTGTACAGTCTATCCTTATGGTTTATATGTAATAGTTTGTACCTCTTATTTCCTATCCTATTTTGTCCCTCCCCAGTGGTAACCACTAGTTTGTTCTGTGAGTCTGCTTCTTTTTGTTACGTTTATTAGTTCGTTGTATTTTTTAGATCTTACATAAAAGCGATACCATACCATATTTCTCTGACTTATTTCACTGAGCATAATGCCCTCTAAGTATCCATCCATGTTGCTGCAGATGTCAAAATTTCCTTCTTTTTATGACTGAGTAGTGAGTAGTCACACACACGCAGAGTATTCCATTATGTGTCATTATACACACACACACACACACACACACACATATATGTAAAATCATTATATACATATATAATCATTATCTATTTATAAAATCATTATATATATAATCACATCTTCACCCATTCATCTGTTGACAGACACTTAGGTTGCTTCCATATCTAGCCTGTTATAAATAATGCTGCTATGATCATTGGGGTGCATGTATCTTTGGGAATTAATGTTTCTGTTTTTTTTCAAATACATACTCAGTAGTGAAATTGCTGGATCATATGGTAGCTCTATTTTTAGTTTTTTGAGAAACTTCTGTCAGGGGAGTGTAATCTACTTGGTTCTGTCTTGTCTCAACAAAAATTTGAAGCGACGGACGTTAAAGCCCTCGGTGCGTCGCAGCTCTCAGACAGACCATGTGATAGCTCTCAGGTCTCGAATAGACTATGTTATAGCTCTTGGACAGATCAGTGTTACAGCTCTGTGTTACAGCTCAGTTTTGTTTAGAAAATAACAGGAAAATACATCCTTGAGGTGTGAGGGCATGCCGACCCAAAGATGCAAAGAGGAGAGAGAGCCCGGCCCTTTGGCTCCTCTTTTTTATATGTTTTTTCCTCCCCCTGGGCCTGCGCTGTGTAAATTGGGCTGGCCAGGAGTGCTGTTTGTCCCACCTGAGGTCCCCACTCTGGTCCTCGGACCTTCCTTTGTTCTATTTTCACAGGCTTTTCCCTTGTCTTTTAGCCATCGCCATTCTGGACTCCTGTTTCCTATTCTAACTACCTAACATTTACATACTGTTTTCCAAAGTGGCTGCACCAGCTTACATTCCCACCAACAGTGTATGAGGGTTCCCTTTGGTCTGCACCCTCGCCAATATTTGTTATTTCTCGACTTTTGGCGGTGGCCATTCTGACAGGTGAAACACAGCTCTTCTTAAATGAGCCCGAGTCGAGAGCAGAGGATCCTTTACTGGAATCCGAATCTTACCTTTCTTGCTCATACATAATTATGCAAACAGTAAAAAGATGAATGTTGGGCTTTTTTAGGATGTTTATGTATTCATCATAAGTAATTAAGAGTCATAATTATTTCCCATTTGGAGCAAGGCTCTAACATTCTACTGAGTATGCCACGATCTGGAGTGTATATGAACAAATTCCTATCACTACTCATACTGAAGCTGCTCAGGTAAGAAGCAGCTCAAACAAACTATAACCCCTGCATTTGAAGTATCTACCCTAATGACCTATTAATGGTTGTTGAGAAACAGATACCTCTTAAGTGTCTGACACAGAAGGGAGTGGCTTGAAGGGTTTCTTGGTATCCAGGGAATATATTAATAAAGATTCCTTTAAACCACACTCTGAGGGCTTCCCAGGTGGCTCAGTGGTAAAGAATCCACCTGCAATGCAGGAGTCACGGGAGTCATGGGATCGATCCCTCGGTTAGGAAGATCCCCTGGAGGAGAAAATGACAACCCACTCCAGTACTTTTGCCTAGGAAATCCCTTGGGCAGAGGAGCCTGGCAGGCTACAGTCCATCAGGTTGCAAGGAGTTGGACACGATTCGGTGAATAAGCAACAAAGCCACCCTCTGTTGAAATGCATAGCTGGTACATGGATAACAGCCTATATTCTGGGTCAGCCTGACTTTATCATTGGAGCTGCTTCTCTTAGGCTCACTCTTCAATTGTAGGTGACAGTTTTTAACATCAGACTGATGTGTGATTCTTGAGCCACAGAGAGTTTAAAACCATCATTTGTTTCCTTTACTGTGGTATCTAAATGTGCGTTTCATGTGCTTCCTGATTGGCAACAAAATGTCCCTCAGTGGAACTTTGGTTTTGGGTTTTCATTACTTGTGAAAGAAAGAGCAAGTCACTCCCAGCTGTTGTGCCCTTGGCCTCTCAGACCTCTCAGGACTCTTGAAGCCCAGGGTGGTGACTGCCAGCCTTTCAGGTACTCAAATTCTCCTTGGGCTTGAAGCCTCAAGCGAGACCAGTTATCTCCACTAGCTGTGAAATGCTCTTCCTGTGGGTGCTCTTAGAAGACCCCATTTCTGCCAGTTGACTTGACACAGGTTCCCCTCAGTCTAACTTTGACATTCTCTCACCCTTCTCAGTTTTGGCTCTGTCTGATAAGGCCATTTTGTGTGGCATATTTTTTGTGTGTTTCCAGGCAAAAACCACCACAATATTGTAAAGTAATTATCCTCCAAGTAAAATAAATTAAATAAAAAAAGAATTAAACCAATGACTTAAAAGAATTATTTGGTGACTTCCTATCACAGTCATTAAGCTCTAGCACAATTTTAAATATATATGTTTATATATTTATATTGAATTCATTTGTTGAAATGTTTTAAAAAAGTTTTCTTGGTATAAAAGGTAAACGATTGCAGTGCTCCAAGGTCCCCAACGCAAAGTTTTTGTATACTGCCTAGCCTGTATTTGGAATGACATCACCTCAAATTACCTCTCCAAATTTGGTGAAATACTGTCCAGATGTTACCATGTGTTATACTGATAAATCAGTATGTAAACAGCAAATTTTATTTATATATAAACCTGAGACATGAACAAGTCAGTAAGGAATATATTAGGCAGCAGTCAGCAAAATGTGAAAAAGTGTGGAGCAGACCAGAGCATTTTTATATTGGGTAAGACCTTAAAAGAGATAGAAGAAGTCTTTAGCAAGAGAAAAATAAGTCCCTGTCATGCTCCCTGGCAGGGTGTAGGTCTCAGTGATGATAGATAACATTTATGGGTGCTTCTGGGCTTCCCAAGTGGTGCTAGTGGTAAAGAATATGCCTGCCAATGGAGGAGATGCAAGATATGTGGGTTTGATTCTTGCATTGGAAAGATCCCCTGGAGTAAGAAATGCCAACCCACTTTAGTATTCTTGCCTGGAAAATCCCATGGACCGAGGAACCTAGAGGGCTACAGTCTATGGACTGTATTGGAAAGAATAGTAGATGGCACAGCTGGAAAGCCCCAGGGTTAGGGTTTGAACCCCAACAGCCTACAGTGCAGTTCTGATGCTGACTACCTGGAATTAATTAGGTCACATTGCACAGGTTAAGAGCATAGTCTCTCACACGCTTGCTCTCACTCCAGACACAAGCTACAAGCTTAGAGGGTCCCCTGGCCATCTGTATCTCTGACCAACTGGCTACAAGTCTGGACTATCTCATGACCCCCTTAGAATCCATAGATTGCAGAGCAGTTCACAAAACTCAAGAAAGCACTCAGGAAAACTTACAATCTATTATAATGGATTCAAATCAAACCAGAGAAAAGGAGAACTACATAGGGTGAGGTCCAAGAAGGTCCCCAGCACGAGGCTTTTTGTCACCTTCCAGCCCAGTTAACCAGGAGGTTCTGATTAACTCTGAGGTCCAGCGGCCTGAGCCTGCGGCAGCTTGAAGGGGGCTTTGGCTCCCAGCCGGAGATTGAGGTTGGGTCTCAGTGGCGAGAGCACCGAACGCTAACCACTAGACTGGTGGTTGGTGACAAGCTGGTTCTTCAGCTTTACAGAAAAGAAATCCCACAAAGACAGAAAGTAGTGAAACAAATGAAGTATTTGTTAAGAAAAAGAGTACAGTATATGTGGATAGACACTTGAGCAGACTCAGAGGGAGAGTCCCTGAGTCGCACCTTGGTAGTAGTTTGAGTTACCTTTATGCAGCATTTTCTTCTGGGTTTCCTTTGAGCAGTCATTTTGATTCCCCTGGTTCAGAGTCCATGTTTGGTTTACCTCAGGATCCTTCCATGTGTGTGCATGCATCTCTTAGCCGAGATGGATTCTTCCCAAGAGGCCTGTGGGTCGCTTGGCATCATGTAGCATCACTCCCCTTTGACCTCCAAGGAGCCTTTCTATGTCTGCATAGTCAGGGAAGTCTCTTGACCTTGAGAATGAGAAATATGTGGTCTCTTATCTTCTATCTGGGCAGGGCGCAGCCTTCTCCTACAATTGTTCTGCTATTCTCATCTTGGAGTACCCTGGGGGTCCCATCTACCTTTTGTCTCAGCTCCACTGAGCTTTGGTGTCCAGTGTTTTTGTTGGGGTTTCATTATGTAAACATGATTAGTTGAGTCATTGTCCATATAGCTTTAGTTCAGTCTCTAGCACCTTCCAGACTGATAGCACTCAGGTCTAAGTCTCTAATCATGTAGTTGATTTTTCTGACTTGGCCAGCTCCATCCTGAAACTACCTGGGAGCCCACCAGGAACCATCTTGTTAGCATAAACCCAGGTGTGGTCTGAGGGACCCACCTGGAATAATGAAGACCCTACTGTTACTCGGCAGAATTCCAAGGGTTTTGAGTCTCTCAGGGGCAAAGGCCAGCCAAGTTCTTTATCATCCAACACAGTCTAACTCCAGAGGCTCATCATACTCTGCTTAAGATTCTCAGGTCTTTTCTCTCCCTGGCCTGTAGATCCAGCCTTCAAACAGTCTCCTGGCTAAACACAGGCTTTGGCTTCTGAGATCTTTCCTGAGTCAAGGTCAGGTGGGTCACTAGAAGGATTGCCCTCTGAAAATCACAGCCTGAATATTCAGTGTTCTAGCAAGTCACCTAATGAGAAGATGCTAATTTTCCCTGAGAAGACAGGAAGCCACCCATTTGGACAGCAAGCATATCTACACATTTAATGGAATCCAGAAACCACAGGGGTCTTTCCCAGGAACCAAGGTCAGCATTTTGTTAAGTGTAGTAAAAATATCTATATGCCACTGAGGGTGATGAGTATATGTGGGACTCTCACCTCCTGTTGGTGGCTGGAATCCAGGAGATGCCCGATTCACCATTTTATAGAAACACATGTTGGTGGAGGAGGATGGGGTCACAGCAGCCTGGGACAGAGAAGTGCTCACACTGTTTGCCAGTCTGTACACCTTGGGCCAGGGGACCCAGAGCTTCTAGGATGCAGGGTTTGGGGTGTATGGATTACACATTAAATTCATAAGCTCCTCAGTTTTCCAGGAGAGGGGAGGTGGACGTGGAGGGAGGAGCTTTCCAGAAATGCATGATCTGGCTGTGCGAGGAGGTGCCTGGAATCAGAACTGCTGGTGAGGGTGAGAGATGAGAAGCCGGAAGGAACTGCTTCCCCAGTCTTCCCAGATCACCCCATCTTCTCCCAGTGTGATTGGTGGCCCTCTCACCACCCACCCTCCACCTGACAGCCCAGGAGGAGGCTGTTTTTGGCCTTGCTGTTTTGAAGAGTAGGTAACAAGCAAAATGTTGCTTAGATTTACCCCTCCAAAAACTCTAGACTTTCTCTTTTTGAGAATATTTATTTCTTTATTTGGCTGTGTTGGGTTTTAGCTGCAGCACTGGGATCTCCATCATGCAGGGTCATTTGTTGCCAAGAGCAGGCTCAGTAGTTGTGGCGAGCAAGCTTAGTTGCCCTGAGTCACGTAGGGTTTTAATTCCCCAACCAGGGATCAAAAATAGGTCTCCTGTATTGGAAGGCAAATTCTTAACCACTGGACCACCAGGGAAGTCCCTCCCACCCCCAACTTTCTGATTGTTAAAATAATATATGAGCATAAGGGAGAAAGTGGAAAGATGTACAGAGCAGCAGAAAAATTCCTAAATGCTGACTCTTCTAGAACTCAAAGACAATCACTTGGAAAAACTTTGTATCTAAACCAATACCATCTATAACCCCAAACAGCACACACACATATATACATACACATGTGTGCATGCTTGCTCACACATGCACACACCTTCGTGTATGTTCACACACACTCATACATGTCCCCTGCTGAGAGCTCACTGTATGAACACTGGAACCAAACAAATTCAGACCTGAAGATGTGCTTGTAGTAGTGTCTGAAGAAGTTTACTTCTATTGTATTGTAACTATGTTTTTATACCTCATAATTCTTTGAAAACAAAATTTTGGATGGTCATTAAGTCAATCCCTTAACTGCTTTGACTCTCAGGTTGTCCCTCTTTGATGATAAGTAAGGGATACCCAGTTGGTGCTAGTGGTAAAGAATCTACTTGCCAATGCAGGAGACATGCGTTTGATCCTTGGGTTGGGAAGATCCCCTGGAGAAGGAAATGCCAACCCACTCCATTATCCTTGCCTGGAGAATCCCCATGGACAGAGGAGTCTGGCAGGCTACAGTTTATGGGGTCACAAAGAGTTGGACGTAACTGAGTATCTGAGCAGCAGCAGCAGCAGGAAGGATCCCTACCTCCCAGAACTGGCAGATGGAAGGTCTTGCAGAAAGCTGAGGGTGTGCCAGCACTGTGTGGGTGGTGTGGTGGGTGCCCAGTCACAGTAGGTTCCCTCTATGACTGTCCCCATTGGCTCCAACGGTTGGTCCTAGCCCCCACCATGCCTCACTTCTGCAGACCCCTGCCCAGGTCCTCAAGCATCCTGATAGAAGATGCCATGTAGAGCTCAGAGGAGAGAGGCCTGTATAGGGGGGATCCCCTGAAGGAGGAAATGGAAGCCCACTCTAGTATTCTTGCCTGGATAATCCCAAGGACAGAGGAGCCTGGTGGGCTACAGTCCATGGGGCCATGGACTGTATGGGGGAAGGTCTCCCAGGAGACTGCTGTGAGCACAAGGGAAGGCCCCCAGGAAGGACAGGAGACAGGTATTTTCCAAGCAGTAACTTCACATATTAAAAATCTCTATGTTGCTCAACTATAATGGAGAGCCCTTGAGGGGGCCATTGGTGTGGATCAAACTAATGGGCTCACGGTTGAACAGGTTGGTCATGCTGTGTGTATTTAATCCTGACAGGTTCCTTGGATTCTGACGTCTTGCAGGTTAGCTGTTGTGGAGGCTTTGACTGTCCTATAGCATCAAATTCTTTTTGTTTTTGGTTTTCTTTTCTTTGCTACCACAACAGATTTGACAAAATGGCTAAGGAACATTGATACTGAAATATGTGAAATGAATGAGGAGCATAAATATGACAGTGACTCTTCCAATGTGCTTAAGGATGGTTTTATCTGATCATATATTAAGTTCATTTGCTCACCAGGTGTACCCAGTACATCAGGGTAGCTCCTGAGCTCCAAAAGCCTTTGTTAAAAAGAGAAAATAGAGTGACGATCACATCCAGTTTGACTTTTCATGGGTTATTTGTAGAAATGCTTTAAAGAAACCCCCAAATAAGCCTGCCTTATCTCATCATCTACAAGGAAAATACAAAAAAATTATAAAAATTCGTGAGCTTATTTTTAAGGTGCGTGTTGTAAGAATTCCCCTCATCCCGTCATGAAAGCAGAGTTTATTTCAGATGTGGCATCCTACATCCTGTGTGTGCATGCTCAGTCATCTCTGACTCTTTGTGGCCCCATGGACTGTAGCCCACCAGGTTCCTCTGTCCATGGGATTATCCAGGCAAGAATACTAGAGTGGGCTGCCATTTCCTCCTCCAAGGGATCCTCCCCATCCGGGAATTGAACCCACGTCTCCAGTGTCTCCTGCATTGGCAGGCAGATTTTTTTTTTTTTTAAACCACTGAGCCACCTCAGACATGGCAGCACATTTTAATGTATGTTCAGTCCCCAAGCCAAATCTGATTATTTTAACACTTGGGGATTTATCGTCAGCAAATCAGATTTTTCTTATATAATTAATCTAGAGTAAATTAAACTGTGTGCATCACCTGGTAAATGGAAATAAGGACAAATTTGACTACATGTTATGAATATTATTAAATCCAGTTAAAGATATAATTTATAATGCATTCTTTACACTGATATGAATGAGATATTTTAAACTTAAAACCAGTTCTGTGTGATATTCTATACAAAAATGATGGAATGGTTTTTAAAATTCTGGAGACAATTGGTAAGAGTCCGCATTACTGTAAGCAGAATTCACGAGTCACAATAGGAAGTGCTGAAGGAGTGCTCTGATTAGCTTGTTGACCAACCAGAGCAGTGTTATATGTAGGGACTGATGGTGATTAATTTCTCCTGCAGTGTTCATGCTAGGGTCAGAGGCCATTTGCAAATAATTGCAAACAATTATTTAGTGCTTTCTTTGTGCCAGGCATCATTAACTAATCATTTCTTAGTAATATCTGTTTAATCCTCCCAAACACTTTATGAGGCAGGTACCATTACTAATATCATGCCCATTTTAAAGATGAGGAAACTGAGGTAGAGCAGTCCAAGCAAACATGACTCAAACCCAAGCTGTCTGCATCCAGACTCCATAGACTGAAACACTGCGCTGTATGCTTACTACAAAGCACATGAACTCATGATTGATGTCTCATGGTGTGTGGCTTATCGTTTTTCCTTATCTTCAACCTTCAGCCCTCACAATTCCAACCCTCTGTCCTGGGCCAGGTGTAAGAAGCTAGTCCTGTGTCAGCCAGGGTGCCATCTTTCCTCTCCTGAGGGAATTAAGCTGTAACTTGGCTCGTTGTCTGTCAAGGGCTAAGTGGGCAATTTAGGGGTAATTATATATTTGTTCATTCTTACCTCTATGGTTTTGCACAAGTAAGCTTTGCAGGAGCTGCTGAGCTGAAGGAAACCTAAAGCATACAGGTTAAGATAAGTACTGAACTCTTTGCTGGGAAAATAGGCCAAGGTTAACTGGGGCTTGCCCTGCACACTCCTGCAGCCCAGCAGTGGAGAAGTTGAAGCTAGTGGAAGAGATATTCCAGAGTACCCAAAAGGATGAGGGTGGGGCATGACCCCCTTCTCCTGGAATTCTCTAATGGCCTCTCAACCCCCTAGTCCTCTCCGCATGAATGTGTTCTGGCTGCCCTTGGTGGTTATGGTTTGTCTGTGGAACAACCTCAGACAGAGCAGAGGCTGGGGACTCCAGCTAAGGAGTCAGCCTGGAATCTTGGCTCTGGTCTTTATCAGCCGTGTGACCTTGGGTAAGTAACCTGACCGCTAGCCTTTGTGACCTCCAGAGCTAACAATAGTTTTCACCTAACAGGGTTTCTGTGAAGACTGAGTGAAGTTTGATTATAAACTACCTACTAGTGCCTGGCCCAGAGTAACTGCAAAGAGCATCATCATACACTAATATATGCTGCACTGAAGTGCCTGCTGTCTCTCCATAACATACACACACACATGTATACATACATGTATGATGCATGCACATATTTCTTCTTGTTTATTCCTCTGGGTGCCTAGGAAACTTAGACTTGCCAACTGACATTTTCATTATTCATTGCTATGTAACAAACCACCTCAAATCACAGTGGCTTAAAACAACCAACATTTTGTTCTCTCTCACGATGCTTGGGGTTGACTGAGCTCAGCTGGGCAGTTCCTCTGCTCCATGTGAAGTCAGCTGGGGCTGCACTCATCAGGGGATCCAGTGGGGCTTGTTCTGTCCAAGATGGCTCAGTGACCTGTCTGCACCTGTATGTGGCCTCCATGTGGCATGTGGCTGGGTTCCAAGAAGCAATATCCCATGAGTGAGAGTTGCTGAAGTCCCAAGTGGAAGCTGCAAGAGTCCTCATGACTCAGAAGTCAGGCAGTTCTTTCTTTCTTTTTGTTTAATTGTTTATACATTTTTGGCTGCTCTCAGTCTTTGCTGGTGGGTGTGGGATTTCTCTGGTTGTGATGAGTGGGGGCTATTCTTCATTATGGTGCTCAGGGTTTTCATTGTGGCAGCTTCTGTTGCAGCTCTCAGGCCCTAGAGCCTTCAGGTTTCAGTAGTCATGGTGCGTGGACTTACTTGCTCCCCTGCGTGTGGGGTCTTCTTGGACCAGGGATCGAACCTGAGTCCCCTGCAATGGCAGGCAGATTCTTAACCACTGCACCACCAGGGAAGTCTCAGAAGTCAGGCAGTTCTGGCTGAAAGTCACTGAAAGCCCTAGACGCAAAGGGACCAGCTCTTTGTACCTCTCTCTTTGGTGGAGGTTTTCTCACTGCATGTCTAGAGAAAGGGACAGAGCGGGTGGATGCAAACATCCCCACATGGAGCTGAATTTGCCTATATCCCTGTTTGAGGTGTGGCTCCAGATGTTGGATACCAACCTGGTTTCTTCCCTCTCTCTCTGCCCTCTGCCTCTCACTGGCCCCTAGGCCCCCACAGCATTTGCCTCTGTCTCATAGCACCTCTGTTCAGACCCTTCCAGGCATGGTAATAGGGAATCTTCTCTATACTGAGAAGAGACCAATATCTCATTAATGTCACTGAAACTTAGAAAATCTTTGTTTATCGACCATGACTGGCAGTCAAGATTAATGACTCGACTAGAAAAAACAAAAATCCCGTTTTGTTGACAAAAAACCAAACAACTTTTTCTTTCTATTAGAGTTCTTGCTGTAACAATTTTCATACTTCAGCTTTATCACCCATGGCTCTTGGTTTCCCTAACCCCACAGGGCATTACAGCTGCCTCTGGCTGCCTGAAAGAGAGTTCTTTCATGGAAATGCAGAGTGAAAAGTACAGTGCCCTGAAAACATCATCCATAAATAGTAGCTATGATTATGGTAGTGATTATCCCACATCAAGGTCATGCATTCACTTCTTGGTGGCTGGGACTAGCTGAGGTTACTCTGATATTAACCTGGACCTTTGGCAAGCTGCCAGTGGGAGACTGTGTTCTGCTTGGGTCTTCACTGCGTCCCCAAGGCCCCTTCCTGCCTGCTGTTTCTTATTCTCTGATGTCATCTGGCCACAGTGACTGCCTGTGGGCAGTGAATGGGCAAGAGGGAACTGCTAACCTGTCCACACTTAACAGAGCTCTTCATTTACTTATTTATTGGCTGGCCATCTCTCTAACTTGAATGTAACCTCCCCAGGGCTAGGACTGTCACTGCTGTATCCCCAGCAGCTAAAACAGTGCGTGGAACATAGTGTACACTCAATAAACATTTATTGAATATTGAATGAATTTGGACTCCCTCCCTGATCGTCCCCAGGCATCTGTCTCTTGTGCGCCATTGTTTCTATTTCCTGGGGCCAGATCAGCCCACAGGGGCTCACTCCTGTGTCCACCTTTTGCTCACCAGGCTTTTGCAGGGAGTGAAGTTCTCAGTGTCATTGTCATTGGCCGCTCTTTAGAGGGCTTCTGAGTGAGGGTGTGCCTTGCCGATGTAGAGGTGGGGCCTCAAAGGAAGGGGGCATATTCTCTGGCGAACAAAGCATCTCAGCAGATGGTCTTTCTCAGGAATAAGGGCTCCACTCAGACTTTGTTAGCAGGAGGATGCCTGCAGTGGTTCAGAATTTGGAATACTGCCTCAGGCTGCTAGAGAAGGTCTTGGGTCTCCAACAGGGAGGAGGAAACTACCTAGAAATGATAGAAGGTGTTTGAGGGGTTGGGGGTGCAGATGACTGACATTTCCTGTTCTGATTATTCCCCCACCAGGAGTACAGAACATAGATCATCAGTTCTGGGGGCTCATCCAAGGCCAAGTAGATGGAAAGTTCTCCCAATTTTGTAGTTGGCCACTACTCTGGTGACCTTCAGACTGAGGGGTCTCTCATTAGTACCTACAATGACTTCCTAGAAAAAATGAGTTTGAGTGGGGGTGATTTGCTGTCTGTTCCCCTTTATCCATTGGCTGGTGATGGGCCAGTGTGACGTGGCCTTCAGTGCTCCATGGGGGACCTTAGTGCGGCATCGGGCCCAGGTACACACACAGTGAATGTTTATCTAATGAAGGAGTGAATGAGAAAAACTGAAGGAAAGAAGGAGAATTACTTCATGGAGATGATGCCAGTGCTACGTTTGAAATCTCTAAATTTTTATAATAGCAAAAAATTAAGCTTAAATGCCCATCTGTAGGGGCCTGGTTGGTTCACGGCATAATGAGATACAATGGATCAACTTAAAAATGCAGATATTCTCTATGTGCTAATAAGAAGACATTTCCAAGATATTATAATATAAAAAGCCAAGTCACTTTGGTGTGTGTGTAGCAAACTACTTTGGTGAAAACACAAGGATAGAAAAATAAGATAATCTACGTTCATGTGCCATCTAACCAAAAAAAAAAAAAAAAAAACCTTTGAAAGAATACATTAGACCTTCCTTAGTAAAAATAGTGAACCTTTTGGGGTAGGAGGAGGCTGGTGTGGGGAAGAGATGAGAAAGGAAAGGAAATTTTTTCATTATATATATATTTTTGCCTTTTATAATTTTTGTACCTGGCAAATGCATCACTCTTTCCACAAAATGTCTTTAAGTCCCAGAAGTCAGGGAGCATCCTGGTTGAATTTCCTTTATCTAGTGCATGTGACTGGAGCACTCCCTCAATCATGACAGAATTGATTTCATAATAGAATCCGATCCTTCTCATTCTAGCCAAATCTATCTTATCTGAATTGTTGCCCTCCAGTTATAAGAAAGAGAAAATGGCTTGGCTTGAAATAAATGCTTAGATATTGATACATCTTTTTACTTCACAATTGGGGTGAATTATGTTATTGATCTCTAAATTTGTGGGCAGTTTTTACCTCAACAAACATTCAGCTTTACCAGTAAATGTTTTTAACTATCAAAAAAGTTGGTAAGATTCAGGTATGGATACCACTGGCCACAATTTTTACAAAGAAGGCCAGTCAGAAACCAGCCTGTGTCAACGCCTTTTCTGTCTCTCTCTCCTTTATGTCTCTTTCTTTGAACATGTTCAACATCTTTTATGGGTAAACTACAGATAAAAAAAACTCAGAGACATATATGGATATGTGGAAACCATTATTATGTCTACAGGAGCTTTTTTAGGGCATTATGTTTGTGGAGGAATAGTAAATTATTGCACTATAAACATATTGGTGTAAGTGGCTTATAGTCTTAACTTTAATACCAATTGGTAATTTCCTAACTCATTATAACCAGACTTTAACATATTAACCCAGCAAAGAATTGATCAATGTCTTCCCCGAGAAAATATGTTACAACCTAGCACATTCCCATCTATTATAATATTCTTGGTCAATAAACATAATTTTTATTGTAATTATGGAGAGCTGTCTTCCCTTCTCGTGCAGAGCATGGTAAATGCAGAAGTATGAGATTGTGTGGGATCAAGGTGCCATCTGTAATGGCACATTCAGCTAGATTTATGTCCCTCTCCAATTAGGAAACAATCAAGCTCAAATTAATTTAGCTCACAGCTACTAATGAGCAACAGCAAAAGCAGCTCACTATAAAAATTGTTATTGAATTTTATTTCCTTCAACTTAATGTACCTTGGTCCCCTGGGAGGAAATGCCAGCTTGAGGTCTGTGGTGAGGGACCTTGAGGCTGTCTCATCCGCTCTGTCCCTGGTTTTGGTGACAGCTCCATCCCCTGGTGGACCAACATCTAATGAGTTGTTAGAGCTCCACAGGGATGGACCTCCTCAGCCATCTTATCCTTCATGGCTGCCTTCTGAGTGAATTCTGTGCTCTAGGCCTGTCCCGTATAATTCCAGCCACATCTGTAACTTAAAATCTTTTAGGAGCCATGTTTAAAAAAGTGACATTAATTTTGAAGTATTTTATTTGACTCCATATATGCAAAATATTATTTCAGTGTGTAAAAGAATTGTAAAAAGATTAGTGAGCTAGTCACATTCTTTTTTTTTTGTACTATTAAGTAACAGATGTGTATCTCATATGTACAGCACTTCTCAATTCAGTCGAGTCTCAGTTCAAATGAGCACTGACCCTGTGTGACTTGTGGCTGCTGTGTTGGACAGAACAGGTCTGGATTGAATTCCTTCTACTGTAATAAGATCTTAACTTCCCTCTTTAGGGTTTGCAGGTTGTGGGTAGATGGGCATGAGCTTTGGGGGCTTAGTGGCAATAAAGAACATGTAAAACCTACAAATGTGAAAAGGCACTACATTTTCATTTCCCCTGTTAGTCTTGCCTGCCATTGGCATATTTACAGTCTCTGTGAATTGGCTTATAGCTCCTGCCACCATCCACCTTCCACACTAATAAAGGCAGAATAGATCTTCATAAATAACCCGTTTCCTCATTATCAGAGCTTGGCTTCACCAATTATGGCCTCATAAAAAAGGGTTTTTTCACATTATTATTATTTGTTGCCATAAAAAAATGCACATTTTTTGGAAACCTAACTCTAGTGCAATTGCTTTGATATCAAACAGAGCACAAAGCATATTGCCAAATATCTATTTGGGGAATAAGGAAACCACTGAGTATTTTATCTCACTGAAGAAAGCACAGACTGAAATTTAGGAGAATATTTTAATTGTTTAATACTATAAAAGTTTAATAGGAATTCCAGGGTGTAAGGCAAGGACATCGTTTGTCACTGAACTTGATGACTGCAAACTGGGATGTGGTGTGGTGTAAGCCTGGGGCTCTGGTGTTTCCATCGTGTAGAGACCTTACCCTCTAATGAAATAGGAGGGAGAAGAAGGGCCACCAATGTAGCTGCTGTGATGGACGTTTATAGCCATGGATTAGGCTCCCCGCCAGCATAGGAGGCCCTCTGACGCTGCTCTGACAGGCATCAACCGCACAATCTCATCACTGCTATTTCCACCCTCTTTCCTCTTGGACTGAACAGGTAGCTTGTGGAGAGCTCAGGAGTTTAACTTCCACCCTGATGACAGTGAGAGCCATTGACACATTTTTAGCAGGGCATGGATGGCCAGGCCTACTGGACCGAGGCTTTTAGTGCCTACCCTCACCTCGTGTGAATATCTGTGCCAGTATCGGATGGTGGGGGCAGGGGTGCAGAGGACAAGGCCAGAGATAGGGACTTGTATCAGCTAAGATTTACATTCCATTACCTCGTGTGAATATCTGTGCCATTATCAGATGGTGGGGGCAGGGGTGCAGGGGACAAGGCCAGAGATAGGGACTTGTATCAACTAAGAATTATATTCCATTACATGGAAAAGCAAGTTGAGAGAATAGTGGCTGAAACAGAATGGGGGGTTCTGTTTTTCTCATCCAGCAAGAAGCCTGGAAATGGGCCAGGGCTGGCACAGAGTCCCCAGTGTTATTAGCATCTGTCCTCCTCCACTGTCCTTAGCACAGTGAGCTTTGCCCTCAAGTCACAGGATGGCTTTACCTTTCAAGCAGGAATGAAGGGGAAAGGTGAAGTTCAAAGGGCACAGAAAAGCTGCCAAGTCTCTTTCCTGGACGGCCACCCAGTGACCTCTGGGCTCCTCATTGCCTGGGTTGTATCCCATGGGCAATATTGCATGGGCATCACCAGTTGTAAAGGAGTCAGGAAAAGCTGCCCCCCCTGCAAATTGGGGTGCTGTTGCTAAAGAAGAAATGGATGGACATTGGGTGGTAACTGGCCTTAACACTCTGACTTTCCAGCATCTTCCTGTGAGGTCCATTTTATCTTCCTCATAGCATTTAACTGCCTCTGGAATTACCTTCTTATGTGTTGACTCATTTGTTGGCTGTGTCCACCACTAGAATGCATGATGTGTGAAGAAAGGGGCCTTGTAACACCACAGAGGTGGTCTCCTGCACCTCCATGCCTCCAGATCAAGAATAAAACCCTAAGCTCAATTCCCCAGGTAGTATTCAGAAGGGCCAATATTCCCAAGGGCCAAGGCCTTTCTGACATTTTGCACACAAGTGATGTCACCGAGCTGGTAGCCTTATCACCATCTCTGGGACCTTTATTTTTTTTTTCTCTTATTAAACAAATTAGCCAGTGTGACACTGGATACCGATTAGCAATTTGTAGAGCAATTATTTAAAAAATTGGCAGAATTCCATTGTTTTGTTCCTTAATTCTTAATTCACATACTTAACGTGCTATGTCTTCACTCATATGATGGGATTTCCTCTTTTGTATGTGTCTCTAATGAAACAAAGCGTTTGTCCCCCCCTCAAGTAATTACAAACACTGAAGAGTTAAATTCTTCAGTCATTTTATAGTTTGAGCTGAGAATATTTATGGCCTTTTCCTCTCCTTTCCTTTGTGCCAAGTTAGTAGTTGTTGGTGTAAATGGGCTCAAAATGTGAAGTGGGATTCTGATACTTCTAGAACCTTCTCTGTGGTCCAGAATGCAATGGGAGAGTCCCTGTCCCATTGGAGGCCATCCTCAGCCTTCTGGTCAGCCCTGCACTGTGATGTAAATGATCAACACATATGTCCCCACCGCTCAGAAACGCTGCCCATCCTCCCAGCTCCCATGTTAACTGGTGCTTCTGCAAACATAATTCTTCCTCTGTAATGAGATCAGTCATTTAATTGTCCACTGAATGTTCTAGAGAGGAGCAACTTTGCCCTCCATCTCCTAGGAGCCCACTGAGAGGGTGGTAAGACATCCATAAGTGAACCTGAAGAACTGAGTTATAGTAAAAGCGACATCCAAGTATACTCTGTATGATAGTCATTGTTCTTGTGTGTATGTTAGTTGCTTAGTCGTGTCTAACTCTTTGCGACCCCATGGACTGTAGTCATTCTTCTTAGTTGCTTTAATATACTAACGCACTGACTCTTTACAACTACCCCCTAAAGCAGGTGCTGTTACCCTGATTTAATGGATGAGGGACTAAGCCAAGAGATATTGGGTAGCCTATCTGAGATCACACCATCAATATCTGGAGAGTAAGACTTGGCCCCAGTCACGTGTCACTAGGACCCGCCCACCTGCACCCTGCACTGTGCTGCCTTCTGCTGTGAATGGAAGCCACCACTTACTTACTTGGCATTAGGGACAGGAAGCAGAGCTTTCCTTGTCTGATTGAGGGGCCTCCATGTGGGGAAACCAGCCCACTCTGCCTCAATTCCAACAACCACTTAAGAATAGAAATAATAGCAAAGAGGTGGGAGATGAATTGATATGGACCTTCCTTAGCACCCGAGGACTGCCTGGTAGGTGCTAAATCAGAATGTTGGGGAGAAAAGCCCCTCACACTTCCTGGAGGGCTGTGTCTATAACTATATGCAGCCCTGGGGAAAGGAGATCCAGCCTCCATAAGGGACAGGGCCCTCTGAAGAACATGTGATAGGGCTAGCGGGTAGAGGGTTGGCCTATGCCACCACATACCCACAGACAAGTCACTCTGAGCTCTCATTACTGTGCAAGATGCACGTGCCCTTTCGGTGCCTGGAGACAGAGTGGCAGGGTGTTGTCACCAGGAATTTCACAGACCAGCAATTTTTTTAAAAAGAGAAAGGGCTGAAATGAGTTCTTCACCCATTTTTTTTTTTGCCAAGTAAGAAGATTTTAAAAAGGACAGAGGGAAAGAAAAAGACCAACTCTTGCCACCATCATTTGATAGGAGCATTTTAACTCCCTAAAGTATAAATGGACTTGGAGAAAAAGTTCATTCAGTTGAGTTCAGATGGTTCACCTAAAGAAAAACTCACATTGTCCTTGTTCTGTTCAGTCCAGTTGGGACCTATGCAAGTTCTATCAGCTATCATTGAGGGCCAGCTTTGGAGAACAAGTAAGGAAGGAAAGGGGCCTTCCCCAATGTCTCAGTGTGTAAAGAATCCACCTGCAGTGCATGAGGCACAGGAGATGCGGTTCAATCCCTGGGTTGAGAGATCCCCTGGAGGAGGAAATGGCAACTCACTCCAGTATCCTTGCCTGAAAATATCCCTTTGACAGAGAATCCTACTGGACTACAGTCTATGAGGTTGCAAAGAGTCTGACACAACTAAATGCATGCACGCACGTGTGCGCGCACACACGCACGAAAGGAGAAGCCCAATTCTAGCCATGCTGCCCACCACTTGTGTGACCTTAGTCGATTTATCAATATTTAGCACCTTTGATCTTTAGTTTTCCCCTCTGTGAATTGGGGGCAGCTTTTCAGAGGTTTCATGAAACTTAAATGAGCCCTGTCGAGTACCTGTTATCTGGGGGAGGAGTTCGGACCTTTCTCAGAGATGTTAGAGCCGTGCTTCTCAGAGTGATTCTGCCAGGCAGCACTAGCATCCCTGGGAACTTTTGAGAGATTCATATTGTCGTTCCCACTCTAATCTGCTGCATCAGGAACTGTGGAGGTGAAGCCCATCAATCTGGATCTTAAACTGCCCTCCTGGTCATTGTGATGCCAGCTCAACTTGGAGAACCACCGCTGTAGAGAAGGCAGCCCTCTTTCTGAGGGTAGCTGGGCTCTGGCCTTGCTCCCAGAGCACCTGGGAAGAAGGGAGGGGGCCTTGAGTTTTCTTGGGAATTGTCCAGCTCAAGCTGCTTTACCCTTATCCATCCATCCCTCCTGGTCCCTGATGTGTTCACCATGGGTCACCTACTTGCCTGTCCCTGTTAGATTCTCATGGGTAAGCTCAGGACACTGGTGGCCACCTTCTAGCCCAGCAGTGGGGCATTGCTCTGCAGAGTGGAGGCCCCTCCCCAGATCTGGCTGCCTCTGACTTCTATCCGCCAAGAGCTGGGCAATCTCCATCCTGTGCTTTGTTGTTGGCTAGCACCTCTCAGTGGGTGTGTCTCTCAATTCCTCCATTGGATGAAGCACGTGGGTGGCTGCTGTGTCTGCACACTCCCTCTGTTCCAGTCTGATGCCGCTGCATGCTGTCCTCAGAAACTTTGTCCCAAGGTACCGCTTTGACTGGGTCATGCTCAGTCAATGGGAAGGCTCAAAGTGGACTCTTCACAAGGCACCCACAGAATAAATCCCAAGTCTTTAGCTTGGAACACAAGGACCTCCAAAATCTAATGACAGTGATCGGATTTCTTTTAAAATAAATGTTAAAGCTCTAGAAAGCACAAAGAGTAGTGTAATGTGTACTCAAAAGCACCACATGTTCATATGTGCTCAGTTGCTTAGTCATGTCTGATTCTTTGTGGCCGTATGAAATGTAGCCTGCCAGGGTCCTCTATCCATGGAATCTTCCAGGCAAGAATACTGGAGCAGGTTGCCATTCCTATTCCAGGAGATCTTCCAGGCCCAGGGATCGAACCCGCATCTTCTGTGTCTCCTGCTTTGGCAGGCTAATTCTTTATCACTAGTGCCACCTAGGAAGCACATGTTAATATATCACATTAAAAACTTTTTTTTTTTTGGTGAAGAAATTATTTATAAATAAAGCCTCCTTTCCCCTTATTCCTTCAAACCACATTTAGGAATGTGCTTCTGCATCTCACCTTTGTACAACTTACACTTGAGCTTGACTGGACCTCTGGGAATTCATAGTAGAAGCTGGGGCTCTCCTGCCCACCTGAATTTGTGTATAGGGGACCCTATCTGGAATGCCCAGTCTTGTCAACCTCCCATCAGCTGCCCCATCCAGTTCTTGCTAAAACTCTACTTGCCTTTCAAGTACCAGTCCAATGACACACCTCCTATAAATTCCCCATATTTTCCCTCCCTCACCTCTCACACTTCTCCAGCCCTCCCCACTCTCACCCTTGGCTGAGGATAACTTCTAAATCCCTGTGTTTAAAGCACAGAGTTAATTCAGAGCACAGTGTTGAAGGCACAACCTGGCAATCAACTAAATCTGGCATCTTTGACAGACTCAGTCTCCTCATCTGCAAAATGGGGCTTCAGTGTAAAATGGTCATTCATTGTCTGAGGGGCAGCCAGATGGGGAGAGCTGCTGGGGCTTTGTGGAGGAAGAAGGGGTGTGCTCCCAAGGAGCCTCTGAGGTTAATGCTGCAAAAAAACAGACATCTAGCATCTCACAGCTTCTGGCTTGGAAATGATCTATTCAAAGATATGGCCAATGATCTTGGAGGAAAACTGATCTTGGAGGTCTGTGATCCAATATCCCAAAAGTTCTGAAAACTGGAAATTTACCATAACTTATTTGGCAGTAAAACCTGGGCCAACTTGATATGAGGCTATTTATGGTATTTATCAAACTGAAAATTCATGCCTTTTGCTGTAGAAATGTATGTGTGTGTGTGTGTGTGTGTGTGTGTGTGTGTGTGTGTGTGTTTGTGAGATTACAGGATTCTTTCCCAGAACCTGCAGGGAGAGTTTTGTGACTCAGAATAAATGCACTGTATCACTTTTCTAAAATCTGGGCAATTCTGAATTCCTAACCACATCTGGCCCCCATGGTTTTAGCCAAGACTTTTAGACCTGTACAGACCCCAGCAGGGGGCATCCTCCCCCTGTCCCCCCTCCTGTCCCCAGCAAGTTCCCAGTCCTATAGGCTCCCAGGAAAATAGTTTTCTTCCACGTGGGAATCTTTGATGTGCACATAGGGTCCAGCTCAACCTGCAGCCAAAGCCCGGAGTGATCCTGTACTCATTGCAGAAGTGTATGTTTTGGGTATTAGGAACACAGCATAGACTAACAAGAAAGAGGGCTCACACTGCCTATGGGATGTTCTGGACCTTATTGGATGGCTGTACCACCCCGTAGGGGTTAATACTCCAGGCTGCTCACCCCACTCAGTACCCAAACACTCTGGGCTTTCTCTCTTGCCTCCCCATACAGTGGTGTGTAAGGAGAATGTTCCCTTTTCTCAGGGCCCTCCTAGGTCCTAAAGTCCTAAACTAATGGTGCTCAGGAATTAATAGGCGGCATAGGCTCTCAGTTTTATTTCTCTAAAGGCCATTTACACTTTAGCAGGGTGTCTTGTGCTTCAACCCAGAGGGGTGACTAATTGAGGGTTTTCAAATAAGATGCTAGACAATTAGGGAAGGTATTTGGGGCAGAGGAGTTGTTCTGATTACTGAATGTTGCTTAATGAACTTCCCCCAAACCAAGTAGTAGCTTAAGGCAACCGTTTTATTTCGCTCACAGTTTTGTAGGTCGGGGGAGCGCTCGGCTAAGTGTTCCTCTCTGATCTGCATGAACTTAGCTGAGGTGGCTGTAACATCAACTTCCATCTTATTCTGTCCATCAAAGTGGTCACCAGGCATGCTCAGATTCAAGTGGGGAGGAAAATACAGCCTCCTTCTGATGGCATATGGTGTGAGAGAGCATGGCAGGGGAAGCCCCGGACCACTTTTGGAAAAAATACAATGGGCACAGGAGGCCTCATGGAAGATCAGATGCCCAAGTGGAGGAATCTGGAATTCTAGTCCCAAGAGTTATGATGGAAGAAACTCGTGGTGCAGGGAAGCCAAAAGAAGATTGTTCCTCTTTACATATATATTGGCAGAGGAAAAGGAAGTGTTATTAGGAAGATCAAGAAGTCCCCTGTCCCTACACCTCACCTACATCCTATCCACACCCATCCCCCCACTTTTCCTTATACCCCCATTTCCCACACTTTGGGTACCCCCATCCCTCACACTTCTTTCTTGTACCTCCATCCTCAAGGTGGTGAAAATTCCTCTACCGTGTAGAAAATTCCTTTTCCTCTGTAAAAATATGCAAGTTAGAATTAAGTACAAAGGGCTGGGAAAGCTAATAGCAAGGCTCCCGGGGAGTTCATTGTGAGACTAGGAATGCAGCATGAGCCCCAGGGCCTGGAGAACTGAGGAAGGGGAGGAGGGTGGTCAGGTTGGAGAAGGCCCACCATCCCCGTGTCACAGGGGCATGGAGGGGTCCCGCTGGCCTGACTCCTACCCGCTCCTCAGCATCTCCTCCTCTGGGCACTGTTCCCACTGGACTTGTGCGGTGGACATCTCCCACATGGGAAGAAAGCTGCAAGGAGCTTTTTTATTTCAGCATGTGTTAAAACAGCTCTGTCTGGCCACCTGGGCCACGCATCCGTGCAAGTGTGCAGTTGAAGGCAGTCTTGCTGCCACCACGGGGAAGCTGTGAAACGCCAGCTGAGAGCTGCCCGTCCTGGTTGACCTGTGACTGGGCCCCACATCCTTTCACTCTAGAGTGTGGTGTGAAATCGAAATTGGGTTGGGGTTAGATTCTTTCCTCCAGATGTACTGCCTTTGAAAGGAAAAGAATCACGGTAAACTCCAAGTTTCACTTTAACCAGCAGTGCTGCCATGCAGGTAGCCAGCTCCCGGTCCACCCTGTGATTATTTCCTTAGTGGCATCTCTGGGGTGACCACCCGGCTGTGGCTGCCTCACCTCTCCACATGTTCTGGACCCCTCCTTTCCCTCTTAACTGCGGTCAACTCAGGAAACACAGGCTTTTTCTTTAAGGAGCCTGACCCTGAATTGAGATAATAGACCTTTTGGAAAATTAAAATTTTATCCTATATTTACAGGGCCAAAGAAACATGTTTTGGGTGTTCCATTGTTTTCTCTTATTCACACCGCTATCTTCACCAACCTGCAACATGGTTGAAAAGCTCAGGGAGAAGATGAGGGTGGGACGTTCTGGGACAATAGCATTGAAACATGTATATCATTATATGTGAAACAGATCACCATTCCAGGTTCGATGAATGAGACAAATGCTCAGGGCTGGGGCAATGGGATGACCCAGAGGGATGGGATGGGGAGGGAGGTGGGAGGGGGGTTCAGGATGGGGAACATATGTAAACCCATGGCTGATTCATGTCAATGTATGGCAAAAACCACTACAATATTGTAAAGCAATTAGCCCCAACTAAAATAAATTTATTAAAAAAATAAATAAAATCACACACACACACAAAAAAAGCTAAGGAAAAGGATTCACTTGGGCTAGTTGTAGAGACTGAAAACCCAGGAACAGGGGAGGGAACAGGAGTGTGGGTAACCCCTGAAGATGGCAAGGCAGTGGTGGGCAGGGTGATTTGGGGTGAGTGTGGGCAGAGGGCTTGAACTTTTAATCATACGGATTGCCACAGCCATCTGTGAAGGAGGCACAGGCAGCTGGGCAGGGATTTTGGTTGTTTTTGTTTCATACCTCTGGGTTTTGGTGTCTTCATCACTAAAACAGATATTAGGAGTATCTTGCTTAGAGGGTGGATTGGGAGATTCAATGTGAAAATATGTGCAAAGCACCAAGAACAGTGCCTGGAACAAAGGAAATCATAAATATTCACTGCTATTGCTACTATTTTTTTGTCTTTTTAAAATTTATTGTTAATTGGAGGATACATTGTTGTGTTGGTTTATGCCATACATCAACATGGATCAGCCATAGATGTACACATGTCCCCTCCCTCTTGAGTCTCCCTCCCACCTCCCTCCCAATCCCACTCCTCTAGGTTTATCACTATTGATACTACTTGATAGAAGAAGAAAAGGTGGCACAGTGAAATGAATGAGAGAGGGAACGTGGTAGAAAGGCAAGTCTACTAGGCCAGATACACAGGGGAATCTTGGGTCCTAATCTCAAATCCACCAGTTAGCTATCATATGACCTTGGCAAGTTCTTTAACCAACCTGAGCATCAGTTTCCCCACCCCACCCCCACCCTGCAAACCAAGAAGATGGCAGATTCTGATCAGCAGGTTTAGGGCAAGACCTGGGATCTTGGGTTTCTCGTAAGTTCCCAGGGGATGCAGATGAGGCTGGTCTAGAACCACACTCTGCATGACCCGGGACAGTGATGTTCTGTGATGACTGGAGCCACCCAGGACAGAGGACTCGCACAGGAGAGAGGGAATGATAGTTTTCTTGGTCAGAGCCTTGAGGATTACCGGAAGCTTTCCCTAGAGATTCCACGTTTATTGAGGCATCCGAGGATGAGGAGCCCATCAGCATCAATAATGGGCATGAAAGATGGTTGATCAGACCCCTTATGTTTTTTCCCCATCAGCATTAAAGAGACATTTGGTTGGGAGTAGGTGCGTGGAGAAAACTAGACCTTGACAGCCACAGTTCTCAAACTTGATTGAGCATCAGAATCTCCCCAAGGGCTTGTGAAATGCAGATTGCTGGGCCCTAATTTCTAAATCATCAAGCCTGGATTGAGGCCCAAGAATTTGCCTTTATGACAACTTCCCAGAGAATTCTGAGAACCATTGGTTTTATAGCAAGAGGCTCCCCTAGGACACACAGGCTAGGAGGAGCTAACTGTGATAACTGGGCACATGCAGGTGGGCAGAGAAAGAGAAATATGGTGGGAGGGTCTGCTGGAAGGGGTTTTGTTAGGACAGGACCTGAGACTTGAGACTTGGTCAGATTGGTTGCAGTGGACAAGATGATGAGAACTGACCTCCGAGTTGTAAGTTGCTTATCAACCTTTGGATTCTTAGCACCTGGCACAATGGAGACATAGTCATCGCACCTGAAATTGCTTTTCTTCCTTCCCTCCATTCTTTCTGAAGCATGCTGCCTTCCAGGAGCCTAGCTATGAAAATGAACTGGTCAGCCCCACCAGGCCTCAATGGACTCTCACATGTTAGGGGTCTGTTGGCTGTTCACAGGGCTCTGGAGCTTGGGCAGAACCTCTATCTTTAGAAGCATTGAGATGGATTGGTTTCCAGGGATGCAGCAGCCCCCCGCCAACTAAGAGGGAGGCATTGTATATAAATATCAAATGAAGGGGAGGGAGGCTCTGGCTGACATTTTGGCTGACCCTGGATCCTCTGGGAAGAAAAACCACTAGGGCTTGAATTAATGTTAATTCAATGGAATATTTTCATAAAGTGGTCCTTGGAGCAGTAAGATGGTGTGTTTCATATTTTCTGCTGCCTCCGGTAAGCCACGCTGATGGAGGGTCACTGGGGTTGCAGTATGAGGAATCCCACTAATTGCATTATAAGGGATGTTTGCCCATTAGCTCACATGGAATTGTCTCCTAACAGAGTCCTTGGGGGAGAATGCTATTGCAGGTGGGGGATGGGAGGAAGGGAATGAAAAAGTAATTTAGATTTACAAATGGCATTTCCTTGGGCCACGGACAAAAATGAGTTCCATTTGTCCAGCAGGGGGCAGCAGTGCACAAACAGTAATTCTGATCATGCAAATCCGGACCTAGGGGTTATCTCTGAAAATAACAGCAGTGAGGATGGCTGAGGCTGCTTATAGATGATTTTCAGAGCTGACAAAGCTGGGCCTGTCACACCCATCCTTTCCCCCACAAGCAAACCTTTGATTTTGCTCAGTATGCTGAGAAGTCAATAAATGTTTAGGTCTGCTGGGTTTTAATTCTGGAAATTTTCTTTTCATCTTTTGGCTGTTTTGTGTAATTTAGAATTTCTGCAGCCTGACTGAAAATTGTAAGTAAACTAGGATTAAGAAGTTGGCTTTATTAATATAATATTTCAGTTAATAGCATTTAAAAATTACAATGCAACACACCTCCTTCTGGGGGTTGAAATTTTATTAGAGCTCTAATTGCTATGTGATATTTATTTTAAAGTTGGGGAAATGAGACTGACAAATGCAAGAAAACAAATCTCAAGGAATAGGCAATTTTTCCTGGTTTAGAGATATTAGTTCATCCATCCCTAAAACGAAGAATGTGGTTCTACTATATTTTTTTTAATATTTTCTCTTGTATTTGTTAAGTTTGCAAATAGCTTTAATGATAGATGGCTTTGCCTGCTTTGCTGGGCTGGAAAATTCTGCATCCCAGCGTACTTCTCCTTCGGTAAGCTTCTCACATCTTGCAAAATATTTCTCTCCACCACCCTCTGCTGTTACCACCCCCTGCCCCCCCACCTCCAAGATTAATTTAATCCTGTTGTTCTTAAATGACACACCCTAAATCATCCTCCTCCCCTTCCCTGTCTTCCTTCTCTCTGTTTAAACCCTTCAAGGATGTAATAGTCTGGAAAATATTTCAATCATCGTGTCTCCTTTTCAGCCAGCCAATTCCATTCTGCATGCTCTCTGTGGCTTGTGCTGAAGTGCAGTTTTTCACAGCATTGTTTTTAGTTTAAATAACATGCAGTGTACAATTGCTAAAGGTCTTCTGGAACATTCCACTTGGGGTCTTGCCATTAAATAATATTTTGATGGAACATGAACCCAACTTTCCATAAGAGGAAATGCTGTTGGCTCCCTGCCCTAACTGGCTATAAATTTAGCTAAAGGTCCATCTGCCTTGGGAATTAGACCATCTTCTTTAAGCTCAGAGTAGTGCCCTGAATTAGATGTTTAATGGATAGACTTGGTGAATAAATATGTATTTGTAAGTGCATCATTTAGAAAATTGTCAAGTGAAAGGAATTTAAGTCTGCTAAGCCAGCAAATGTAAGTTTTGTTTTCCTATGCTATCTTGCTACATGTCAGCTTTTCAATTTAGCAGCTCTGTGACCTTGCATATATTATGTAACCTTACTGAATCTCAGTTTCCTCCATTGCAAAATAGAGAATGTGAGGACCAGATAGAGATACGCAGTATTTAGCAGAACATAGTTGGTCCCCAAGGCATAGCACTGGCTTTTTGGTTTTCTTGTTCTGGGTGTTGCTACCACCCCTGTCATGATGCAGCCTGATTCCCATGCCTGGATGTCTTTCAAAGTTCACTTGCCTGTACATTCTCATTTCTCAACAAACATGACTCAGGGAAGAGTTCTCTGACCAGCCCCCCGACTCTGCCACCCACTATCAGACTCATTCAGATCCCCCTGTGAGTCACTGTTGTTGTTACATGTATCCTTCTAAGCATTCATCCCAACTACAGTTAGACAGTGGGTTGTACATATATTTATATGTAAATTATTGGTGATGTGCCAGTCTTAGGTTGGGTGACAGGTATCTAGGCATTCAGTAAAAGTCTTACAAGTTGCATTTATAAGATATTTTTGTCTGTACCAAATATATATTTTTTCTTTTAATTATTTTTACTGAAATATAGTTGCTTTACAATGTTGTTAGTTCGAGTGTACAGCAAGTTGGTTTAGTTAAATACAGAGATATATTTTTCAGATTCCTTTTCATTGTGGGTTATTGCAAAACAGTTTGACTATTGTTCCTCGTGCTATACAGTAGTACCTTGTTGTTTATCTATTTTATATGTAGTAGTGTGTATCTGTTAATCTCAAACTCCTAATTTATTCCTCCCCTCAGAAAACAATATATTTTAAAAGATAAAAGGAAAAAAACACACAGATTTTTGTAATTGTTTTCTGTCTCTGTCCTCATTTAGAACATGAGCTAAAAGACACCAGAGGCTGATTCAGTCTCAGTTATCCCTAAAGTAGCAGTGCCTAGAATCTGATCCTGCCACTAAGTGATTGCTTGAATGGGTGACTGGATGAATGAATGCACTTAATCCTTTATTCTAGTCAGCTGGGTGCTTCACTTTCCCTTGAGTGTGTCATGGTCAGCCTTTTTCCTGTATCACTACCATCAGATCAAATGCTCTTTCTGAATCCTATCCATCCTTCAAGTCTCTAAGAAGTTAAAATCGCCTCTTCTCTTTGGAATTGCCATGTCAAGTGTATCTGCATTTCCCAGGCTAGACTAGGAGCATCTTGCAGGCAGAAATCGGAGCTTTCCCTCTCAGGGGAGCCTAGACCAACAAACAAAGAAACAGACACACAGAGAGGGTTGCAATATCTACATGAAGACTGAGACAGTAACTTTTTTTTTTATTAAAGTATAGTTGATTTACAAGGTTGTGTTAATTTTTACTATATAACAAAGTAATTTGGTTACATACACACACATATCTATATACACCTTTTTATATTCTTCTCCCTTATATGATATTGAATATAGTTCCCTGTGCTATACAGTAGGACTTTGTTGTTTATCCATTCTGTATATAAAAGCTTACATTTGCTAACCCCGACTTCTCACTCCACCTCTCCCCCGACCCTCTCCACCTTGGCAATCACCGGTTTGGTTTCTTTGGCATGATTCTGTGTCATAGATAGGTTCATCTGTGTCATGTTTTAGTTTGCACGTACAAGTGATATCATATGGTATTTGTCTCTTTCTGACTTACTTCACTTAGTATGATAATCTCTAACCCCATCCATATTGCTGCAAATGGCATTATTTCATTCTTTTTATGGCTGGGTAATATTCCGTTGTATATATGTACCATGTCTTCTTTATCCATTCACTTCTCTATGGACATTTAGGTTGTTTCCATGTCTTGACTACTGTGAAGTGTTGCTATGAACCTAGAGGTGCCTGTATCTTTTGAATTATAGTTTTATCTGGATATACACCCAGGAGTGGGATTGCTGGATCATATGACAACTCTATCGTTTTTTGAGAAACCTCCATACTATTTTCCGTACTGGCTGTACCAATTTATATTCCCACAAACAGTGTAGGAGGATTCCCTTTTCTTTACAAACTCTCCAGCATTTGTTATTTGTTGGCTTTTTAATGATGATCATTCTGACCAGAGTGAGATGATACCTCAGTGTAGTTTTAACTTGCATCTCCCTAATAATTAGTGATGTTGAACATCTTTTCATGTGCCTGTTGGCCATCTGTATGTCTTCTTTGGAGACATGTATATTTAGGTCTTCTTCCCATTTTTGATTGGGTTGTTTTGTTGTTGTTGAGTTGTATGAGCTGTTTATATATCTTAGAAATTAAGCCCATGTCAGTCACATCGTTTGTAGATATTTTCTACCAGCCTGTAGGTTGTCTTTCATTTTGTTGATGGTTTCCTTTGCTGTACAAAAGTGTGTAAGTTTGACTGGGTCCCATTTGTTAAATTTTGCTTTATTTCTATTTTCTTGGGAGACTGACCTAAAAAAAAATTAGTACAATTTTTGTCAGAGAAAGGCTTGCCTATGTTCTCTTCTAGGAGTTTTATGGTATCATGTCTTATAGTTAAGGCTTTAAGCCATTTTGAAATTATTTTTGTGTATGATGTGAGGGTGTGTCCTAACTTCATTGGTTTACATGTGGCTGTCCAACTTTCCCAGCAGCATTTGCTGAAGAGACTGTCTTTTTTTTTCCCATTGTATATTCTTGGCTTCTTTGTCAAGGATTAATTGACTGTAGGTGTGTGGGTTTATTTCTGGACTCTCTATTCTATTTCATAGATTCATATGTCTGTTTTTGTGCCAGTACCCTGTTGTTTTGATTACTATGCTTTGTAGTATCAGACAGTGTCATCTTTGATTCAGTGCAAGGTCTTCATCTTTGCCCAGAGCATGTCCCACATGTAGCCTGTACAGGTTAGACTTTCAGTGGAGGTTTATTATGTTGATTAAGGCTGTGTGTCTACCAAGCTTTGCTCTCCCATACATATAGAAGGAGGTTTCCTTAAGTGTCTCAGTGTCTATATTACTATTTAACATGACTAAAAAGCTACAAAACCAAATCCCCACCTGGAGACTTCATCTCACTCAAATGGCAGACAGTTTCCTTGATTAAGAGTTTCACAATGACTTTCTAAGGTATTTGCCCTGAGAATCTCATTAACAAATGGCCCAGAACATGACTTCATTTCAGTTAACTCACTTTGATGCCAAGAGATCAGGCTGTGTCTTTTTGTGATGCTCACAAACAACCTGTTTAACAGTCCATTTTACATTTTTAAGGAGGAATTAGGTCAAGATGAACTGCCAGAGTTTCTGGAAATCAGCCTTCCCCTATTTCTGCAACTAGGATATTTTCTCCACTCCCATCTCCTGGCTTTTCCAGGAGCTGGTGGAGTTACAAACAGATTCTCTGAAGCTTTTCCTGGAATATTTCTCCACACGCCAAATGTAATTTTGCTGATTCAACACTCAATCTTATTGCCATAGATTGACGGCTTCCTTCTACCTCCAGTCTTGATGAGGACTTCAGTTGTTTTCTGGCACACTAGCTTTACACTGTCTAGTTTACAGACTCATTGGCTAGGAGGGATAAAAGCCCAGTTGGAATTTTAACACTCTGTTTTGTGTTACCTATTCATTTTGTCACACTTTCACTCATCAGTGAGTCTGTTCCTTTGTTCTGTTTGCTCTCAGTATCACTTTGAAAACCTTCTTTTGTTGTCTTCTTTATTGCTGATAAACCTCAATGAATTTGTGATCTTTCTCTGGATGCAATGATTCCTACATAACCTTGACATATTTTTAAAAACTCATCCTGACCTGCATGTCTCCTTCTATCCTTTGATTTCGCCCTTTAAACCTCTGAACTGAAAGAAGAGCCTTCTGCAGAGCATTGTTTCTTCCTTGAGAGGTTTCCCCTCTCCCGTCTTTTATTCCTTCCTGACTCAGGAGTGGCTGTGTGGTCAGAATTACATTTTAGAAGCAGGAAATTCTAATTACCGCACAGTGGCAGCTGGAGCAACTTATCCATACCGTCCTCCTGGTCTCCAGAAACAGCTGCTAAGAGGGTGATGATTGTGTAAGCAAACATGGTATTAATATGCTCTCCAGGTGGGCTCGTGTGGGCAACAGAACAAATGAGGATGATCCTATTTCCCCTGAAGGAGAAATATACAAGGTGGCGTTCAAGGGCAGAGAAGCGGAGGAGGGAGGCAATAGCAGGTGCACTCCAGGCTTTCGCTCAGCATCAGTTCCTCCTCATGGCCATGGATGGCAGGGGTGTTCCCACTGGGATTCCCTGCCAGCCTTCTTGAGAGCTGCTTGTAGCTGCTGGCAATGGCCAGTCACTGTTCCCAGGAAGTGGAGTCAGGGAGGTTACTCAGATCTCCATTTGCAAGAGTCTCACCTGTTGCCCAGTGGGACTGTCAGAAGCATGTGGATTTGAATTCTATTACCGTAGTGATGCCTTGAGGTCTCCAAACTTCATTCAGATCCTTTCTCACATACTCGAGGTAACCTTCTTCTCTTCTTCATTTTTCTGTCCTAGGTTCTATATATTCTATTTTTAATTCCCATCAGGTCAGATACTTCTCTGGGCTTAGTTATAGCCAGGATGAGGGGTTACTCAGAGTTGTAAACCTGCCTGATGCCAAGATCCATGGCTCCCAATATAAGAACCCTCCTCCTGTTCCTCATCTCAGGCACTTTTTTTCTGTCTACCTTTATTCTTACCCTTGTCTTCCCAGACCAAGATATCTGTTTTCAGCAGAAAGGTGTTCTTTCATATCTGTACCAAGAACCACATCCATGGATGCATGATTTTGTATTATTTTTTCTTTATTGAGCCTAAAATATGTTGAGTAAGGAGGCAAGGTAGAAATAAATGTCAAAAAATGTTAGAAAATTCCAATTTTTCAATCCCTGGTGAGATAATTGGTGGATGAGTTGATCATCGGTGGATGAAACCATTAGAGGTTGATGGATATCTTTACATGGTACCCATATTATCTTTGATTACATTTGGTGATTATGTCTGTGAGATCTTATGCCTTTATTGTTGCCGTGACATATGTAGAGTGTCTTACATTCTGAATTTGTCAGCGTGCCTCTTTGTGGTGTCATCTTTTTTGTTCCTCCGTACCCTGTATTTCTAGTCAGTGCAGCTTGATTAAATTCAGGGCATTCTGATTAAAGCTGAATGCCAGCTTTCCCCACACAAGCAGAGAGTATTGAGGAAGTGAGAGCAGGTAGGAAAGTGGAACAAAGAGAGAGAAGAGGGCTGGGGGAAGCAGGGTTAAAAAAATCAGCAGCCATAGACTGTACTATCGCAACTCACCAAATACAGGCTTCCATTGGCGGGGAGGGTGGCTGCCCTGAATCTCCCCTCCCCCCTCTTCAGGGCTTTGTTGTTGTTCAGTCGCTGAATCTTGTCTGACTGTGACCCCATGGACTGCAGCACGCTGGGCTTCCCTGTCCTTCACTCTCTCCCAGAATTTGCTCAAATTCATGTCCAGTTGAGTCAGTGATGCTATCCAAACATCTCATTCTCTTCTGCCCTATTCTCCTTTTGCCTTCTATCTTTCCCAGCATCAGGGTCTTTTCCAATGAGTCAGCTCTTCCCATCAGGTGGCCAAAGTATTGGAGCTTCAGCATCAGTCCTTCTAATGAATATTCAGAGTTGATTTCCTTTGCGGTTGACTGGTTAGATCTTACTGTGCAAGGGACTCTCAAGAATCTTCTCCTGCACCACAGTTCAAAAGTATCAATTCTTTGGCTCTCAGCATTCTTTATGGTTCAACTCTCACATCCATACATGACTACTGGAAAAACCATAGCTTTGACTAGATGAGGACTTTTGTCGGCAAAGTGATGTCTTTGCTTTTTAATGTGCTACCTGGGTTTGTCATAACTTTCCTTCCAAGTAGCAGCCATCTTTTAATTTCATGGCTCCAGTCACTGTCCGTGGTGATTTTGGATTCCAAGAAAATAAAGTCTGTCTCTGCTTCTACTTTTTCCCCTTGTGTTAGGACTGGATGCCATGATCTTAGTTTTTTGATTGTTGAGTTTTAAGCCAGCTTTTTCACTCTCCTCTTTCACCTTCATCCAGAGGCTCTAGTTCCTCTTCACTTTATGCCTCAGGGCTTAGGGTGCTGTATGCATGCTTCTGTGCTACCTTTTAACCCTTTAGGATGGTATACAGTGTGCATCTGTAGGCACTTGACTGTAAGCTCCTAAGATCAGCAGTTACCCTTTTGGTTTCCTGTTCCCCAGCCTTCAAACTCTACCTGTAACAGCTCCTGCATCTCTGTACTACTGCTTTGTCAGGCCTCGTGCATGTAGATGGATCTGTGTAAGTTGGTGAGGGAGATAAAAAGACTTCTGGGTATCCTCCTGAAAGCCCACCAAATTATTCAACCCAGTTGCCTCATTCAGAATTCACCACACAACACACAACAAGCTAAATCATGGAATAATAACACTGCAGCCTGGCCATTAATGAATATGAAAGCAACACATCACAGGGTGAAGTACTGAGAAAGACATCCATTGAATAGAGTTTAATCTTACCTTGGTGAAAGATCAAGGGCAAAAGCACTAAACGATTATATTAATTTTGAGAAAAGAAACTGGATAAGTAGCTAACATGCCATGGGTGAATGTAGGGGAATGTTCAATCAGTGCATCCATGATCCAGCCGTTTTGGAAGATGGCAGACCTCAGTGTTTAGATACTGACAGACAGCACTGTAGCATGGGAGGTACCTTCCTTTTGAAAGAAACATCTGGACTCTGTGTTGCACCTGTGGTTTGCATGGTATGAGTTGCCTCCACTTTCTTTCAAAGAAAGACTGGATATATTTATGACAAATGCAGGTGTATTTGTCCTTTTGGACTGATGCAAAGCATTAGAATATCAGCTATTGCAGCTGTAAAGGAGCCAGAAAATGAGGAAGCCACAGAAGAACTTTGTGTGTTTTTAAAGATAATTTATTTCAGTTCACAGTTCAAGCAGAATATCACATCTGAAGGGGACTCATGGGTTACCCAGTTTAACTCCTTCATTGCATAGATGAAAAATGAGGCCTATAGAAGAATAGAGACTTGCCTAAGATAATAATAACATTAGGAGTAATTAGGAGTACTTAGAGCTTGAATTGATGGTTTTTGATTGATGTATCAGTGATCATTCCATTATTATACCAAGCTACATTTCCATCCAGAATATTTGTATAATGCTGACTAAGCTGGCTTGTTTTGCTGAACTTTTCCAACATTTATCCTAGATTTCACCAAGTATAATTTTTAGAAATGCAGCTTTGTTAAAGCATTGAAAGATCTACTGTAGCAATTTCTTCTGGTTTACATGGAGGAAGAGCGCTGGCTACACATTCAGTTTCAGTAAGCTTGGTGGGTGTAGTATATCGCCATCAGTATTGTTATAAGAGTGCTTTTGGCTGCAAGAAACAGAAAACCTAACCACAGTTGCTTGAAGGAATATAGTTTCATTTTTCTAATATAACAGAGTCTGGATGTAGGAAGCTTTGGCTTTGGTTCAATGGCTCAATGATGTTAGGAACTGATGTCTGAGCCTCTTGGCCTTTTCTTCATGGTCACAAGATGCCTGCTGCAATACCAGCCATCATGTTTGCATTTGATGCAGCAAGAAAGAGGAAGAGGTGGAGCCAACTTCATCTTCCTTGTTACTAGGGGATAAAACACTTTCCCAGGAATTCCTAAGAAGTCTTCTGCTGGAATCCCATTGTCTAGAATTGGGCCATGATGCAAGTTGTAAAAATGGAGAACAGGATGGTCTTAGCTGACTTAGACCAATCATGATCCATTGCCTAGAGCTGGGCACATAATCAGAGCTTTCTAATACTAAGGGAGAAGGAAATAGCTCTAAATATTTCATATCACCCTAAAACTCTCAAGGTCCCTCACATGTATATACTTTCAGAGTACAAGCTTGATGTGAGGGCAGTGTTTTTTTTTTAATGTCTGATTCTGTAATCTTTTTATACTTTTAGTGGAAGGTTACTTTTGTACCAAAGACTTTTCTGAGGATAACAAAGCAATTCCATTGCCAGACATTTATAGAGCTCAACCTGAGGAACAATAAATGTCTAGAAAACTTTGTACCTGATGTGTAGTTCAACTTCTAAACCTAGACTAAAGGAGAAATTGTATGAAGAGTTCATCACATGTAAATACTAGACAGGTTATTAGGTTTCACGATATAAAAGACATAATTCTTAAATGACTGTGCCTGGAAACTCCCATGGATGGGGGAGCCTGGTAGGCTGTAGTCCATGGGGTCACGAAGAGTCGGACACAACTGAGCGACTTCACTTTCACTTTTCACTTTCATGCATTGGGGAAAGAAATGGCAACCCACTCCGGTGTTCTTGCCTGGAGAATCCCAGGGACGGGGGAGCCTGGTGGGCTGCCGTCTATGGGGTCGCACAGAGTCGGGCACGACTGAAGAGACTTAGCAGCAGCAGCAGCAGAATTCTGTTAGGTCAAATGACAGTAACCTATCAATGACACTTCACAGTTTTCAGAACTCATTCAACAGGTACTTGAGCACAGCTACAGTTGGGTCTCGAACAGCATGGATTCAAACTGCATGGATCAACTGATATCCAGATTTTTGATTGCATGGAGGGTGGGCACCCCTAACCGTCATGTTGTTCAAGGTCAGCTGTGTGAGCCTGGCTCTCTTCTAGGCACCTCAGTCAAATAAGAAAAGAATTTCTAGACAGATGAAAAAATAAATCATGGTGTATACACACAGTGGAATAGTATTCAGCCTTAAAAAATAGAGAAATTCTACTGTATGTGCAAAAAACATGGATGAAGTTTGAGGACTTTATATTATGTGAAATAGGCCACAGAAAGGCAAATACTGCATGATCCCACTTAAATGAGATACTTTCAACACTCAGAGAATCAACGAGTGGAATAGTTGGTGGTTTTAGGAGCTGAGGAAAAGGGGATGGGCAGTTACTAATCAACAGGCATGATATTTCAGTGAAGCAAAGATGAGTTAGTCTAGTGATCCACTATACATCATTGTCCCTGTGGTTCCCAATAATGGATTGTACACATAAACATTTAGTAAGCAGGGAGATCTCATATCAACCATTCTTATCACAGTGAAATAAAATTTAAAAAGAAACTGAAGAAAAGAATTTTGTCCTTGTGGAGTTTGCATTTAGGGGTGCAGGTCTTGGGAAATATATTAGGGTTCTCCAGAGAAATAGAACCAATAGTGTGTACACACACATACACACACACACACACACACACACACACACACACACATCTATTTCAAGGTTCAGGTGATTGTGAGGTATGGTGAGTCTGATATCTGCAGGTACCTGGCAGGCTGGATACCTCGGCTGGGTTTTTTATGTGACAGCTCAAGGCTGAAGGGACCTGGAAGCATAATTTCCTCTCAGATTGAAGGACTTCAGTTTGCTTGTTCTTAAAGCTTCTGACTGATTGCACGAGGCCCACCCACATTATAGGGGGGAATCTACTTTACTCGAAGTTTACTCATGGAAATGTTAATCTCATTTTTAATTGAAGTATAGTTGATTTACAATATGGTGTTAGTTTCAGGTATACAGCAAAGTGATTCAGTTATATATAACTAATTTTTCTGGATCATTTTCCATTATAGGTTGTTATAAGATATTAAATATAGAGTTCCTTGTGTTGTGAAGTAAATCCTTATTCCTCATCTATTTTATATATAAAATAAGTTTGTATCTATTAATACCATTTTCCTAACTTACCCTCCCTTCTCTCTCATTCCCTTTTGTTAACTAAGTTTGTTTTCTATGTCTGTGAGTCTGTTTCTGTTCTGTACATAAATGCATTTATGTTATTTCTTTGGAGAAGGCAATGGCACCCCACTCCAGTACTCTTGCCTGGAAAATCCCATGGATGGAGGAGCCTGGCAGGCTGCAGTCCATGGGGTCGCTAAGAGTCAGACACGACTGAGCGACTTCACTGTCACTTTTCACTTTCATGCATTGGAGAAGGAAATGGCAACCCACTCCCGTGTTCTTGCCTGGAGAATCTCAGGGACAGGGGAGCCTGGTGGGCTGCCGTCTTTGGCGTTGCACAGGGTTGGACATGACTGAAGCGACTTAGCAGCAGCAGCATGTTATTTCTTGAATTCCACAAATAAATGATATCATATTATATTTGTCTTTCTCTGCCTGACTTATTTCATTAGTATGATCATCTCTAGGTCCATCCACTGCCAATGGCAATATTTTTCATGGATGAGTAATATTCCATCGTGCATATACACATCTTCTTATATCAATCAATGGGCACTTGGGTTGTTTCCAAGTCTTGGCTATTGTAAAATAGTGCTGTTATGAATATGAATCTCATTTTTAAAATGTGTTCACAGTGACATGTGGATTAGTGTTTGACCAAATATCTGAGTCTAAGTGGGCACACACAATTTGCCATCAGAGAGAACCAGACAATAAATATAATCAATAGGTAAGGTTTGTAATAGCTTAGAAGACAGTTATAAATAATAGAGCAAGATGTTACAAGCTAAAATAAAGGAGTCATGTCCTTCGGAAGAATGTTAGAATGTATGTAGAAAGATTTTCAGAAGTCTTGAAGGAGCATTTGCAACATGTCAGGTGCCCTGCAAAGGAGAGAAATGGGAAGAAACACAGAACCTGCCCTCAAGGGGTACTTCCCCACTGGGTGACATGAATAAACAAGAAGATGCTCACAGAGCTGAAGGGTGGGTCCCTGAAGAGCACACGGGATACAGAGACAGGCACAGCTGTCCTCCCTGACTCGCTTGTCCCTCTAGGGTGAGCCCAGCATGAGGCCCAGAGAGCTGGACTGATGTTGCTCAAGTTCAGAGACCTGGAACACAAGTCCATGTTACCTGGCATATCTTTTTTAAAAAATTATATTTTAATTTTTTTACATTGATTTTTTTTTTTTTTGTCTGTGCCTCATGGTGTATGGGATCTTAGTTCCCCGACCAGGGATCAAACCCATGCCCCCTGCAGTGGAAGCACAAAGTCCTAATCACTGGACCACCAGGGAAGTCCCCACCTGGTTTAAATTGCTGTGTTGTTTTCTGGTAAAGACCTGGCAGGCATTGACATAAACTCTCTCTGATACCCCTGAGCAGACTCTTGAGGCAGGGAGGGTGAGTCCCTTAGGCTGTATGAATAAACATGGCACTGGGTATGAAGGAGAGTCACCAACTGGTGACATCAGAAGCCTTGCTGCTGGCAGTGCATTGGCCATGGAAAATGTTGGTGTGATGGAACCAGAAGGCAGTCATTGCCAGAGTAAATAGCATCCTATCCTGGAGGGTGAGGAAGCCTCTGGAGATGGGCTCATTTATGCTGGTGGAGGACAGCCTTTCCCTCATGGCCCAGGGTTCTGACACTGCTCTGCTGTCCTCAGCCCCTGGGAGAGAGAGGATCAAAATACATGCTAAATAGAACCTCTCTATGTGGACACACGAGGACCTGGTAGCAGCAGTGGTCTCAAGGGAAGAAAACTGGGGGTTGGCTGGGGACTCGAACTTTTATACCTTAGGGGTTTTACGCAGTGAACATGTGTTACCTTAAAATATTATATTACACAAGCTGACACCGGAGACCTTCTGAAGACAGTGAGAGTTCGGTGAAGGCCATGTGCTTGGGTTCAGTAACAGATAGTAGTTTCAGGTCACTTATTAGCTGGGTGCCCTCACTTATCTGCTCCAAGCTGCAGTTTTGTCATTAGGGATATGTGACAGTTGTGAGTTTGTGGTGAGGAATGAATGAGGGGGTTTACGAAGACTCTAGAAACCAGAATTTGGTCTTGTCTGTTAGTCTCCTGAATGTGCTGAAGGCAGTCACTGACATGCAGCTCTGGGTCCCTGGTTTTCTGCACTGACATCTAAATGACATCTTGTGTGCCCTGGTTTTCACAACAACCCCACACCTCATCAATAACAATCATTTTGTATTCACTCTGCTTAAAAACCTGAGGAAGGATACAGTTTAATGAGAAAGGAGACTGATTAAAATGCTGTCCTGAGGCTTAAAGGGGGCTGGAAAACTTAACTTTGCAGCATAACTCATTTTTTGAAATATTTGCATGTGCATTTTCCCCCTAGACTTACGATTTCTTAATAATCTAAAAAGTTAAAAATTACTTTTAGTGAATATATATCTCATCTCTCCCGTAAGTATTGAGATTCTTTTTGAGAAAGACCTTGTTTCATACAACTTTGTACCGTTCAAACCATCCCTGTGTGATTGCCCTCAAGCACTTTTAGTACAGTGTGTATTAGTTACCTATTGCTATGCAACAAATTATCCCAAAACTTAGTGCCTTAACATTCACAGTTTCTGTGGGTCAGGATTCATGCGGGGCTGCTTGGTTGGATGGTTCTGGCCCTGGTATTCCATGAGATTGCAGTTGTATGTCAGCTGGGGCTACAATCAAATGAAAATTTGTCTGGGGCTGGTTGGTCCACTGCCAGGGGGATCGCTCACATAGCTGGCATTGGTGCCAGCTCTCAGAGTCTATGCTATTCTTATGGGCTTCTCCATAGGGCTACTCTACTGTCCTCAGAGCATGGTGTCTTCTTCAAAGCCATTTCTAGCATCCCAGGACTCATTTCCTCAGAGTGGCTAGGTCTCCCCAGAGCACGTACCCAGGAGACCACAGTGAAAACTATACCTTTTATGATCTGGCTTCCAAAGTCACACATGAGAATTTCGGAACACTCTGCTGGTCACACAGACCCCTGATGATTCACTATGGGAGGAGACAAAATAAGGAAGTACCCTGGAAACCATCCTGAAGGCTGACTGTGACACAGGTGTTCTATAGAGCACATGGTGGTACTTAGTGGGTACCTGATAATTTGCTCATTGCATAGTGTAAGCCTGTACATTGTGCACACAATATATAAATGGTAAAAGCCAAAGGTTGGTTTTACTGTTTGGGGAGAGGGTACTCTTGTTCAGTGTCTCAAACCTGAGTGTGCATTACAGTCACCAGGAAGGCTTAATAAACTTGGGACATCCCTAAGGTTCCAGATTCAGTAGATCTACAGTGAGGAGGCACAGTTTTCATTCCAACAAGTTCACAGGTGATTGTGATGCTCCCCATCCAGGGTCACACTTTGACAAGCACTGATCTAATTTGTCTAGAGATGCTAGTGACTCTTTAAGAAAAGCAGCTGGAAAGCAAATATATCCTTGGTCTCTTAGAGCTAAATACCAAATGGTGAAACTCATTATGCGTATCATTTTTTTAAAACAACGTTCATATAGACTTTATTTTTTTAATTTCTTTATTTTAATTGGAGGCTAATTACTTTACAATATTGTAGTGGTTTCTGCCATACATTGACATGAATCAGCCATGGGTGTACATGTGTTCCCCATCCTGAACCCCCCTCCCTCCTCCCTCCCCATCCCATCCTTCAGGGTCATCCTAGTGCACCAGCTCTGAGCACCCTGTCTCATGCATCGAACCTGGGCTGTCGATCTGTTTCACCATATGATAATATACACGTTTCAATGCTAGCATATCATCTTAACTTGAGGCTTGCTGAGTTAATATACAAATCATAAAGAGGACAGTATATGGACAGCTCTAAGCAGTGGTGAGCTGGCAAATTCTCCACAAAAAAGAAGCAGCTTTGATGTGTAACTTGCCAATTTCTGTAGTGTAAATGCTCCTATCATGGCTGATTATCACCTGAATGTTTCACAACTGACTCCCTCGCTGGGCCACATCAACTCCAGCACATCACTGGCGCTAAGCCAGTAGTCCCCAACCTTTTTGGCACCAGAGATTGGTTTTGTGGAAGACAATTTTTCCACAGACTGGGGAGTAGGAGATGGTTTTAGGATGATTCAAGTATATTACATTTATTGTGTACTTTATTTCTATTGTTATTCCATCAGGCATTAGATGTAATAATAATAGATTATTACACACTGGGTTAACAAATTATTATAGATTAAGGTAATAATAATAGATTATTACATCAGGTTAACAGATTAATAATAATCTATTTTTATATATTATCTATTTAATAGATTTTACACTCCAGCACATCACTTGCTCTAAGCCAGTGGTCCCCAACCTTTTTGGCACCAAAGATCAGTTTTGTGGAGGACAATATTTCCACAGACTGGGTAGTGGGGAAAGTTTTCAAAGATGATTCAAGCACTTTATACTTACTGTGCTCTTTATTTCTATTATTTTCATATCAGCTCCACCTCAGATCATCATGCGTTAGATCCTGGTGGTGGGGACCACTGCTGTAACCAAGGTCTTTTCTCTGTCTTATGTTTCTGGGAAACCTGTGGTTCAGGTGGGCTGGAAATGGCCAGAGGATTTTGATAGCCGGTCCTTCGTATGCTAAGGCTGTCAATGCCAGGCTTGATATTAGTCCTACTTAGCCTGACGTTTTTTGAGGTAGCTAGAGGGATAGGATGTAATTGTGTGGACAACTCTATGTGCAAAGGTAAATGCAAAATGAGACTCTTCAGAGTCTTTCCCTCTGCATACTGCCCCCAACTTGTACAGTCAATTCTAATGACTACTCCAGGCCTTCTGCTCTAATCAAGCTCACCCTCACAGAGACTCCTCACCAGAGCCCTTTCTGGCCTCCCAAGACTCGTTTCCTCAGGGTGGGTGACAGGAGTTGCTTTAGTGAAATTCATATTTTGAGCTGCCAGGATATCTGTTAAGCGTTATTAATATAATGTCTGAGGGTCTACACACATTGCATAGAAAATTTATTTGGCACTTTACCCTCTGTGGGGCTAGTGACAATTATTTACCACACTGTACTATTGCTTAGATCTAAAATTGCTGTTTACTGTGTAAGCTTATTGAGGCTACAGAATTTTTTTATGTTTGCTACAACATCTACCATAGTGCCTTGGGTAAAATACATGCTTAATTAACATTTGTGAAGTGAAAGTGTTAGTCGCTCAGGTGTGTCTGACTCTTTGCGACCCCATGAACTGTAGCCCGCCCGTCTCCTCTGTCCATGGAATTCTCCAGGCAAGAATAACTGGAGTGGGTAGCCGTTCCCTTCTCCAGGGAATAAACATTTAATGAGTTCTAATTTGGAATTCTCTTCACTGCAGCAAACATTGTCATCCTAACAGAGCGTTTCAGTGGCCACAATCCCAATGAGTAAGTCATTTGGAAATTTCATTTACCATGAAAGATAAGTGGAATAAGATGTTTTGGCAGGAAGTCCTTTGAGGGTATCCCATAATGCATTTTGTTGTTGTTTTGTTATATAAAGGACAGATTCTAAAAAAATAGGACTCGTGCCAATTCAGTACAATAAAAAAGGCATAACTTTTGAGGTAGGCATGTTAACCGTGACTCCTGTGGGAGCGCCATCTTGAATAGCCTTAGTAATCATCTTAGTCTGGGTGGTTTTCTTAGCCTCTTTGAGCCTCGGTTGCCTGATCTATAAAATGAGACTAACAGTAGCCACTTGGCAGGTCTTTTGTGATGACGTAATGAGATAATTTGTGGAAAGTGCTAGGACAGAGCCTCATAGGCAGCAGACACATGTTAACCGCCCCCCACCCCCAACCCCCACCACCCCTCCCTTATTTAGAGGAATCCACATACCTGTTCCAGATGTACCAAAGATCCCATGACTCTGAATCTCTTAAATTCTCATTTTTAATGGCATATGCTTTTCTTTTTTGCCGTGAGCTTCTAAATTTTTGCATTTTTGTAAGGCAGCATTAATGACACAAATAAAAGTCGTTTCCTACACAGTGTGACTGGCAGGTCTTAATGAGCCGGGGGTGGGGTGGGGATGGAAGCATCCTGAGTGTTAGCATTTCTGGAAATGTTTAAGGACAAAAAAGTTATTTCTTCAGGGCCTAATTTGATTAGTAAGATGATAGATTTGAAATTGTATGTGGGTGGATTTCACTGTTTTCTGTCTGCTTCCTGAGGCTCCTGGGTTCCCAGGTTATTTTGGTAGTACAGCAGGAATTAAGCAGTAATGATCAGTCATAAATCCCAGGTTTGGAAAGGAAAATCTGGAAAGCTAGGGACAGATCTGAAAACAGGAAATAAACATTTAGCAGGTGGCTCAGCAAGTTGCCGCACAATTAATGTATTTCTTGATTCAAGGTAAAGCAGGGAAATAGGTCCTCTTCAATTGATCAGAAGCACATTTATTAAGCACCAACTATATGTCAGGCTCCAGAAGGGATGGAGAAAAGGGTAGAAAAAAGAAAAAAGGGGAAGGGGATAGAAAAAAAAGATTTAAAAAAGACCTGGCTTACATACCCAAGAACCAGACTAGATTGAAAGGCTGTACATGTTTGTGATTTAGTTGACCTCCCTTATTATATTAGAAAATAGGCTTCCAACTCAAACATGATTAGAGGGTTTCCACAGTTGGAACACTAAGTAATGGGTGAATTCCTGAGCTTCTGAAAGACTGCATTTCTTCATAGCCACTTGGGAAAAGAGCCTGCCCAAGGTTGGGACCTGAGACCTGAGCTTTATGTGGCATGTGATTTTTAAGAGTGAGATATGGCTTTTTACATTTTTATAGAAAACTGCAAACCCAGTGCTTTCCCAGGGTTTGGAGTCACAACAGGCGAATGCATGGTGAGGAATTTGGGGCTGAATTTACAGCACTACTTATTTTTTGAAACAGGCATGACTTTCCCTGTGCAGAAAACCGTCAGGTGCATGGTTTGGGAGGTGGAGCCGGGAATCGTGTCCTTAGTTTCATTCAGCGAATACACAGGCACCTAACAGAGCACTGACTTTGTACCAGGCACTGCGCTGGGTGCTGAGGGTAAATGAGAGTGACATGGAGGCACTCGGATGAGGGCTATGGAATTACATTGGAAGCGTGAACAGCTCTTCCCAGCAGGGCCTTGGGAAAAGTTAGAGAGAGGGAAAGATTGACACAGAGCCTTAAAGGAAGAATTGGCTGGAAAGCATGAGGGGCCAGTGTTCCAAGACAAGCACACACATTGCATGGTGTATTCAGAAGGCAACAAGAGCTGTAGTTGGAAAAGACGAGGGCAGTGGCTCTCAAATGTATTGTGCATTCCGGTCACCTGGGGATCTTGTTACCGGAGGTCTGGGGTGACACCTGAGATCAGGCTTTTCCGACAAGTTTCTGCCTGTTGCTCAGGATACTGACTTGAGCCCACACTTTGTGCAGGAAGGTGGTGAGTGTGGAACATAGTAAAAAAAAAATGGGGGTGGGATGGAGGAAGGGATGAATGGTGAGGGCAGGGGCCTGTCACCGTTGGCTGATTCCTGCACCCTGGTATGTTTCTGCTTTCCCCACCTTCAAACTGGTTCGAGCATCTCTGCCATTCCCAACCTTCACTTGGCTCCCAGTGCTGCCTGCAACCCTCAGCCAGCTCCCTCTCCCAGTCCCAACAGCAGTGATACTAAATATTTACTACTCTCCTCACATCTCCCACCCACCACCTGTCGTCATGGCCTCAGCAGAGTCCTGCCTTTTAATTCATAGAGAAAAGAGGTTATCAGATGGAATTTTTCGTAAGGTTGGCCTTTCTCCCCACCCAGAGCCCACCTGCCTCTTCTGCTTTTTCTTTCCCCCTCAACTCCTGGATGAGGATGTTCCTCCCTCTGCCCAAGGCTGAGCCCTCCTCTCTGGTGGAAGACATCCCCCCTTCCCTGTGGCCTCCCACAGGCCTTCCGTCCATCCATCACTCCCTCTGCCGTGTATCTCCCGTCCCTTCCTTCCCAGCTCTGTTTCTTCTACTGGAAACATGTTCGAGGCTCTCCTTTCTCACCTCCACCCCTACTGAGAACCTGGCCTTGATCCTGAACCCCCTCTAGCTACTGTCTGACCTCCCACCCTCCCCTCCCTGCCTGGTTTCTTCAAACAGCAAGTCAGTACTTGCTGTTTGTTCCTCTCCTCTTCATCTATTTTCTGCAAATTACCACCATCTGGGTTGGCCTTCCCCGCTCCACTGACATGGCCTGTCTGAAGTTGACCCCATCCAGGGATTTCAGTCCTGGTCCTGTTTGTTCTTCACAGCATGTTACAGTGTTGCTCACTGGTGCCTTGAAGCTGCATCTCCCTGGGGGCTCTCCAGATCCCATCTCCTGGGTTCATTTTGAGTCTCTCAGCTGCATTTATTGGTTCCTCTTCCTCTGTTCTGTCTTTACCAGTTAACATTTCCCAGGGTCCTGATGGCAGCTTATTCTCTTCTAAGCCTGAACATCCTTCACTGGCTTATCACCCACCTCTGGGATTTGAACCACTCTTTCTATACTGTTGACAGAAATCTGGCCCTTCGGCCCCATCTCTATATTGGTTGTATCTTTGTATGTGTCTCACATTTAAAACACTGATTCTTCCTAAACAACAAGGTCCTACTGATCTCAGGTGGCCTCAGCCTGCAGTGGTTTGAAGTGGGCCTTGGGTTCCCTGCCAGAGACTGAGGCTGGGTCAGGGCAGTGAGAGCACCAGATCCTGGCCACTAGACCACTGGTCAGTGACAAGGCCCTGGCCCTTTGGCTTTGCATGAAAGAATTTCCACAAAGACCTAAAGTAATGAAGCAAATAAAGTATGTATTAAGAGGAAAGTGGGTGGACTCAGGGAGAGAGAGTGTCACTGAGTCGCGCCCTTGTGGCAGTTTGAATGACTTTAATGGGGTATTTCTTCCGCGTTTCCTTTGGCCAATCATTTTGTTTTGCCTGGTTCCTCTCCATGTGTGTGCACGCGTCTCTTAGCAAAGGTGAATTTTGCCTAAAAGGCTTATGGTTAGGGTACATCCCTTGACATAGCTCCCCTTTGGCCTCCAAGGAGGAGGCCACATGTGTGGTTGGGGAGATCTCCTGCCTTCAGGAAAAGAAATATGTGGTCTGAGCTAGGCCAAGCCTCCTCTCTTAATTGCCCTCCTAGTCTTGTCTTGGAGTTTTGATCCGTAGGGAATGAATCTCTAATCACTTTGCTCTGGATAGTGGGGCATTTACCTCCTGCCTCACCACTCTGCAGCACAGAACTATCTATATTCAGTACTTTGTATCAACAGTAACCTCTAATGAAGAAGAAAGTGTAACATATATGTGCAACACATATGCAATATAAACTAATCACTTTACTGTACACCTACTGTACACCAGAAATTAACACAACATTGTAAATCAACTATACTGTAATAAAAAAGGAAAAAAATGAATAAATTGCAGTTATTAAACAGTTATCCAGATCTGTACCCATAGACCTGATACATTTTTTAAAAAATGGATTCTTTCTCTTCTCTCCTAAAACTGCTTTTCCTGCAGAGTTTCACTCTAGGTAAATCATACCTCTCCAGTCCCCTTTTCTCAACCCCAGACTTGAGAGTCACACCTGTCTCGTCTCCTTGCCTCTCGTGTCATCAGCAATAGTCTTGTCCTCTGCCATCTTCAGCTGCTACCTTAGTATATGAAATACCTTCCTTCCACTACCCAGATCACTGCCTTTGCCTCCACCTGACTGCTTTGCACACACCTGTGACTTTCACCCCGACTGCATGTCCAAATCCCTTGGAGAACTTTGAACAATTCTGATGCCCAGACACCCCCCAAACCAATTACATTAGAAGGTCAGGCTGTGGGACCCAGGTTAAGAGACATGGCTTTCATCTCTCCTCCCTCAAATCTATCCTCTACGCCGCCACTAAAGTATGTTCTTTCAAACTCAAATTGGATTATGTTTGGTCCTCTGTTCACAAATCCTTCAATGATGTTCCATTGCCTTTGGAAAAATTCTTTGGCGTGCTCTGCAAGTGTTTTGGGGGCATATTATAAGGAGACCTTTCATGATTGCATGCATGCATGCTAAGCTGCTTCAGTCATGTATGGCTCTTTATGGCTGTATGGACTGTAGCCCGCCAATCTCCTCTGTCCATGGGATTCTCCAGGCAAGAATACTGGAGTGAGTTGCCATGCCCTCCTCCAGGGGATCATCCTGACCCAGGGACCGAACCTGAGTCTCTTATGTCTCCTACATTGGCAGGCAGATTCTTTACCTCTAGTGCCATCTGGGAAGCTCCTTCCATGATTGGCCCTGCCTAATTCTCCAGACCCATCTTGTGTGGGTCCATAAAAGGCCCTTTACCCAAGCCATTCTGATCCACCTTCCCAGGCATCTCCGAGGCGCTCTGCATGTGCACAGGGGTGGTCCTCTGTCCAGAATGTGAGCTGTCTCCCACTCTATCCCACCCCTACCCCACCTGGCCAACTGCTCTCTCTCTGCTTTGATAACCCTATTCAGGTGTCATCACTTACACAGAGCCTTCTGAGATCCCCCGCCCAGGCTTGGAAAAGTGTTCCTTTCTGAACCTCCTAACGCCTGGCTTCCTCCACACCACCACCTTTCTCTGTCCCCACCAAGGGAGCCCCTTGATGGCAGGGATGATGTCCCATTTACATGGCACCAAAACCCAGCACATGGTAGGCACTCAGTGTGTGGAAAATGAATTCATTCATCCATTTCTAACTCCCTAACAAGCTTATGCAGTAAAACAGAAAAACAGAATTGAAAGCTCATTGGGTTGTTTGGGCAAAAGACTTAAATCCAAAGTTTGTGTTGTTTGGACGTTTCTCATCATTATACAGAAACATGAACGTTACACAAATGAAAAGTCTCCCTGTTGAAGAAGCAGCATCACTCCATAAAGTCCTGGCAGAGCGTGTACGGCCCCTGGAATGTGGTCCTGTCATCTGACCCCGCCGTTATTGAATGAATCCTGCTACACAAAGTGCCCATGATCTCTCTGAATCCAGAGTTGAGGTTAAGATGAAGCTCATTTTTAAAAGGTGAGTTTAGGCCATAGGATTGTAAACACAGACACAAAGAAGCTTCCCTTGCTCAGAACATGGAGTTTGAAAACAGGCCAAGTGTTGAGAGTGGGTGACTATATTTATAAGTGGATTCTTCATTTCACTAAAGATCTATCTGCCACGACAGCAGTTCCCAACCTTTTTGGCACCAGAAATTGGTTTCACAGAAGACAATTTTTCCACAGACCGGGTGCAGAGGAGCGGTGATGGTTTGGGGATAACTCAAACGTATTACATTTATTGTGTATTTTATCTCTATTATTATTACATTGTGACGTACAGTGAAGTAATTATACAGTTCACCATAATGCAGACTCTGACAGGAGGCTGAGCTCAGGCAGTAATGTGAGTGATGGGGAGGGGCTGAAAATACAGATGAAGCTTCAGCTGCTGGCCTGGGCACTCACCTCCTGCTGTGTGGCCTGATTCCTAACAGGCCACACACCAGTAGCAGTCCATGGACTGGGTATTGAGGAACCCTGTGCTATGGTATTCTTTCAAATGGATGCTTCCCTTAGCACTGAAAATTAGCATCCAGCTTACAAAAGTTCAGGCCTGCAAAATTGCTCAGATGCACATGTCTCATAAAAAAAGATCTGGCCAGACCCTGCATCCCCCTGCTTGTGAACAAGGGTGTGAGAATCACCAGAAGTGCTCAGAAAGCAGGCAGGGTCCCAGGCTCATCAGAGAAAGGTCAGAGCCTGGACTCTCTTCTCAAGTTCCTTGGGAGCCTCTGATCTGTGCCAGGATACAGTGATGGTGACCACCATCTATCTGGCTGTGATCAGCTGCCACCCTCCAGCTGTGCTTCTCAACTCTTCTGCTTGGTAGAATCCTATCTGCAGGACTTTCAAAAATCCTAGCACTCAGGCCTTACCCCAGACCAGTTAGATGAGTGTGTCTGGGAGGGGGACTTTGACATTGGTAACTTCAAAAGCTCCCAGGGGCTTCTAATAGTAGCCTGGGGGGTTGAGGATCACACCCCTGGCTTGATTGGATTGGATTATTTAGTTGCGAAGTCCTGTCCCTCTCTTTGTGACCCCATTGGCTGTAGCCCGCCAGGTTCCTCTGTCTATGAAATTTCCCAGGCAAGAATACTGAAGCGGGTTGCCATTTCCTTCTCCAGGGGATCTTAACCAGATCAGGGATCGAACCCACATCTCCTGTACTGGCCTTCTTCACTACTGAGCCACCAGGGAAGCCGCCCCTGGCTTACCGGTTCTCAAATATGGCTGCACATTGAAATCATCTGGGGGGCTTCAACAAGTACCCTGGGCCTGGCTTCCACCTCCAGAGATTCTGCTGTAATTGGTATGGGATGCAGTCTGGTGTCCACATCAGAATTTATAAGAGCTCCCTGGCAATTCTGACATTAAATGTCAGATCCCTGACTGCAGCTCATCCTCCCGCAGTCCCTAAAACCCTTTTCACTTTGACAGAAAAACCCATTGCTATGAGAAGATGGGAAACTCGACCTGTCATGAAGCTTTTTATCCTCCCACCTGACCCAAAGTGACTGGAGCAGGAATCCTCCCCCCGCCCCCCCCCCGCCCCCCCTGCCGGATGAAAGTGATTATCTGCTGGAGAGAAAGGAGCAAATTAAAAAAATTTACAAATTAAACTTCTAGACAATGAGGGCCCAGCCACCTTTGCCACCAAATGAATGTCCGCAAGTTCCCCAGCTGCCTGAGTGACCCTCAACTGGCCCTAAAGGTGGCCATCCCTTCCCTGGAAACATGCAAAGTGGTGTTACACATAATAAATGGATATGACTAATGGGATCAATTATTGTAAATTTCTGGGTCATTGCTAATGGCATTTCCCTCCCTTCTTGCAGTCTGTTTTCAAATTTTTTTCCTCTTTATGCCGATGTCAAACCTGAATTAGTGTCTGTCATGAGTATGTAGGCTACAGATGCCCTCCTCCACCTCATCTCCTTGCTGTGGCTTGTGTCAAGTTGGTAGCTATCAGCATCATTTTGAAAAAAGGCATCTTGTATTGTCCAAAAAAGGTGCAGGTGGTACCATTCCCCATCCAGTCTTACAAACTTAATGCTTCAGGAGGTAAATTCTCTGACAACTACATGATTCACTGATGGGGATTCTCATACGAAACTTTTTTTTTTAATGAACATACTCAGACCAAGTTTTCTTGGATCTTGAACATAGGAGAGGGGTTCTCAACTTTGGCTACACACTGGAATTGTTTGGGGAGCTTTAAAAACTATTGATGCCTATGATTGTTCCTTCAGTTCAGTTCAGTCGCTCAGTGATATCAGACTTTTAGCGACCGCATACACTGCGGCATGCCAGGCTTCCCTGCCCGTCACCAACTCCTGGAGCTTGCTCAAACTCACGTCCATCAAATCAGTGATGCCATCCAACTATCTCATCCTCTATCGTCCCCTTCTCCTCCTGCCTTCAATCTTTCCCAGCATCAGGGTCTTTTCAAATGAGTCAGTTCTTCGCATCAGGTGGCTAAAGTTTTGGAGCTTCAGCATCAGTCCTTCCAATGAATATTCAGGACTGATTTCCTTTAGGATGGACTGGTTGGATCTCCTTGCAGTCCAAGGGACTCTCAAGAGTCTTCTCCAACACCACAATTCAAAATTATCAGTTCTTCAGCACTCAGCTTTCTTTGTAGTCCAACTCTCACATCCACACATGACTACTGGAAAAACCATAGCTTTGACTAGACGGACCTTTGTCAGCAAAGTAATGTCTCTGCTTTTTATTATGCTGTCTAGGTTGGTCATAGCTTTTCTTCTAAGGGGCAAAAGCCTTTTAATTTTGTGGCTGCAGTCACCATCTGCAGTGATTTTGAAGCCCAAGAAAATAAAGTCTCTCACTGTTTCCATTGTTTCCCCATCTATTTGCCATGAAGTGATGGGCCCAGATGCCCTGATCTTAGTTTTTTGAACGTTGAGTTTTGAACCAGCTTTTTCACTCTCTTCTTTCACTTTCATCAAGAGGCTCTTTAGTTCCTCTACACTTTCTACCATATGGGTGGTGTCATCTGCATATCTGGGTTATTGATATTTCTTCTGGCAATCTTGATCCCAGCTTGTCCTTCATCCAGCCTGCATTTCGCATGATGTACCCTGCAAATAAGTTAAATAAGCAGGGTGACAATATACAGCCTTGACATACTCCTTTCCCAATTTGGAACCAGTCCATTGTTCCATGTTCGGTTTCCTTAGAGATTCTGATTTCATGGTCTGAGTACTGGTGGGGGCAATGGGATATTTTAGAAGCTTCCCAGATTCCAGTATTCAGACAGGGTTGCTACCACTGATATTTGTCAATAAGACAGATTGAGAGGAGAAAGGTTAAAGGATACCCATAGAGAAACATCTCCCAAGTCACAGTCTTCTTAAGGACTCTCCTTGTGAATCAACAGAGGCATTTGTTCCATTTAGAGTCTTTATGAGCACACTCAGTTGGATGAGTTTCCTAGGAGACCAGAGGTAAAGTTAGACCATAGAAAAATCTCCAAACCAGGAGTGTTTCTTTCAGTGATCTTTTATTTCTCATTAAGAGAAAGCTGTGTCCGAAAGTTCTACCATCCCCCATAGCTCATCATCTTTTTTTGCAGTGCTGTTAGCGTACCATGGATGGAGGAGAAAAAACTCAGTACTATGCTGAAGCTGGTCCTGAGGAGTGGATGATACACAGGATTACCATGTGGTGTGAGATCCTAAAGGAGCTTAGGATAAACGTTGGGTCCCCACATATTCTGCTACCCTCCCAGGTAGACACTCCCTGATCATGTTGTATGTTTCTTTCCTCCCTCAGCATTCCCTCCAACCCCCTTTCCTTTCTGTGAACATCTTCCTGTTCTGTGTTTCATATCTTCTGAGTCTTGCCAACCAGACTGACGACAACCCATGCAGCATCCATCTCCATCTCCTTTCTTTGCTGCTGGCAGAACCCAGAATTTCCTCAGGCCTCTGGCCCAGCAGCAGGTGGTAATGTGTGATTACTTCAAACAGTGATTATCTACCCTGGCTGCTCATTAAAAACTCCAGAGGAATTCTTCAAACAATGCTGACACTTGGGTTACACTCCCAGACATTCTGATTTAATTGGTCTGGAGTGGGTCTTAAAAACTCCCATATGATTAAAATGTGCATCCAAGATTGAATTTCGTTGGTCTAAGGATCCTCTGGAGATCTAATATAATCATAGTATTTCTGTTCTTGCTAGTGGTTTATTTACATTCAGGCAAAGGATCCATTCTGGCCAATGAAACATGAGAACTCAAGGATGGGGGTGGGAGAGATTTAGGAAAAGGTCTCCTCTTCCTTTAAGAAGGGCAGTCCTCCTTTCTCCTTCCTAGTGTTTGGAGTTGCTGGGTGAGGATAAGATGCCTGGAGCCATACAACTGTCTAAATGTGAGTATCCATGCCCTGAGCATGTTGTTATTTTTCAGTTGCTAAGTCGTGTCCAACTCTTTGTGACACCGTGGAATGCAGCACGCCAGGCTTCCCTGTCCTTCACCATCTCCCGGAGCTTGCTCAAACACATGTGCATTGAGTCAGTGATGCCAGCCAACCATCTCATCCTCTGTCATCCTCTTCTCCTCCTGCCTTCAGTCTTTCCCAGCATCAGGGTCTTTTCCAATGAGTTGTCTGTTCGAGTCGGGTGGCCAAAGTATTTCTGTGATAATTACAAAGTACAATGTTACAAGGAACCTAGGTCTTTAAAAATTTTTTTGTTTATTTTGGCCATTCTGAGTCTGTTGTTCCTGCCTGAGCTTTTCTCTAGTTGCAGTGAAAGTGGGGGTGGGGGCTACTCTCTAGTTGCAGCATATGGGCTTCTCACTACAGTGGCTTCTCATGTTGCAGAGCTTAGGCTCTAGGGCACGCGGGCTTCAGCCGTCGTGGTGCATAGGCTTAGTTACGCCTCGGTATGTGGGATCTTCTGGACCAGGGATAGAACCTGTGTCTCCTGCATTGGCAGGTGGAGTCTTTACCACTTAACCACAAGACCTTAACAATATCATGGAGCTGCTAAATCTGTCGATTGAGAAGGCCCTGTTGTCTAGGCTTCTTGCTTTGCAAGGCTGCATGTTCCACCCAGCCTTCTAGCAGGCCTAGGCCAGAAGCAGACCATGATCCCAGACCCCAGGTGTCCAGAGAGGCCTTTGAGACGATGCCTTGCCCAACACACACAGCACCTCTGTGAGTGTGAAGCACTCCCAGCTCTGACGAAGCCACCTACCCAGCTCTGAGGAACCTCAAAATGACCTTGTTTGACAGGCTTCATGGAGAAGGCATGTCTATTGTTGAGTACTTAGTGTGGTAGATGCTGACCATGGAAGTCTGGCTGCTGCTGCTAAGTCGCTTCAGTCATGTCCGACTCTGTGTGACCCCAAAGACGGCAGCCCACCAGGCTCCGCCGTCCCTGGGATTCTCCAGGCAAGAACACTGGAGTGGGTTGCCATTTCCTTCCCCAATGCATGAAAGTGAAAAGTGAAAGTGAAGTCGCTCAGTCGTGTCTGACTCTTCGTGACCCCATGGACTGCAGCCTACCAGGCTCCTCCATCCATGGGATTTTCCAGGCAAGAGTACTGGAGTGGGGTGCCATTGCCTTCTCCGGAAGTCTGACCGGAGTCAGGCTAATTCATGCTTGAATCCTCATTACTGACTGTGTGATTTGTGTCAGTCGCACTGTGTGCCTTGGTTTTACCATCTGTGCAATGGGATTAGCATCTACCTGGAAAAGTTGTTGCTGTGATTTGTTTAATGGATTTAGCACAGCATCTGGCATATTGTAAGTTTTTCGTGTTTGTAAGTGACAGTTTTGACTATTTCTTGATAGATTCCCTCTCTTTATGATGCAGTGAGCAAGAGGTGAAGTAATTAAAAAGAGTTAGAAGAGAGACAGTTGGTTTCTGTAGTGGAGAAAAACGAGTTTTTCCTGTAGTTTTCTCCTCATGGAATCTATCAAAATAATTTGAGTGATTTGCCACGTCAGCACTGGCGCCAGGGCTGGTGTAACTGAGCCCGGGTTCCAGCTCAACCAGCTGCCGACTTGACGGGTACACAGAGCCCACTGCTGCCTACTCGCTGCTAGTTATGCCAAGGCCGTGGCCAAGCCATGGTGTCACACTTCCCCAGAGGCTGCACCCCCCCACTGGGGACAGTAACTCTGGTCGGCGAGGGGCCTGGGGGGGGGGCCTGTCAGGGACAGGGTCCTCCGGCTTTGGGGGCTGAGCCCTGAAATCCAGTGTGGCCTCAGTTCAGAGCGCTGAGCACCCTGGGGCCAGTCCTCCTCTGGGACTGGTTCTCCATATCCAGATGGAGCCTTGGGCTTCAAAGCAGGACTGGGCATATGGGTATCACACTGTTGTCTCCAGTTGGTTCTAAGGGGCTTTACTGAGACTCCCTGGGAGCCTGCTTGCCCTGTCTCCATGCACCCTCCCCCGCCAGCATTTTCTTCCTTCTCCTGGAAGGAAGGAGTTCCATCTACATGCCCTACTCCCTTCTCCTGGCTTCTCCTTGGCTCAGTGAGGCTCTTGATCCTTCTCTTCTCCAGCATCATCCAGGCTCTGACAGCCCTACTCCATCCATGTCCCTTCTGTCTTCTGTCGCTATTGGGGTTCTGTCTTCTCCCAGAAGCCTGCTTCTGGCACATCCATGAGCACGTTGCTTGCTTCTCAAATTCTAAAAATGCTGCCCCACCTCCACTGCCCACTGGCATCCATGGGACCTAATCCTCTATATTTAGGCTTTATCTCTGCTCCTCTGTAGTTTCTCCACCTTCACATCCTCCCCTTCCCCAACAGTGCTGTCTGCTCATTTGTTTTCATCATTTCCTTTTGAAAATTATTTATTTATGTATTTATTTGGCTGTGTGCAGAACTCAGTGATTCAGTTATACATATATATTTCTATATTCTTTCTAAGATTCTTTCCCTTTATAGGTTATTATGAAATACTGAATATAGTTCCTTGTGCTCTATAGTAGGTCCTTGTTGGTTATCTGTTTTACATATACTAGTGTGCAGTGCTAGTCCCAAACTCCCAATTTATTCCTCCAGCACCCCACCCATCAGCTTTGGTAACTATTGGTTTGTTTTCTGTGACTGTTGGGTCTATTTCTGTTTCATAAATCAGTTTGTTTGTGTCTTTTTTTCATTTTAGTTCCAGTATTTTTTCATCCTGCCTTTGTGGGGATTTTGTAGTATCACTTTATCCACTATCCTTTCTCCTCACAACTTTGAGGTTATTTCTCACTAATTCTTTTCCATCCATTCAATAATATGTTCAGCTTTCTTCTATCTCAAAGAAAAAAGAAAAAAAGACATCCTTCCTCCACTAGTGTTCCTGTGCTGCTCTAAATGGGTGTTTTTGCTCCTCCATGCAAAGATCGTCCAGACTCAACGTCTCCTTTTCCACATGCTTCCTCCTCTCCCGCCATAGTAGTATGGCTTCGCCTTTCCATAATTCTGAAATCGCCCTCCCCAAGGGCGCAGTGAACCCTTGTGTTTAAATCCAGAATCTTCCTTATGTCTACTTCAGGCAGTAGTCTATTCAGGGCTCCTGCTGTAGAAGGGGGAGAGGGCAATGGCTCCCCACTCCAATACTCTTGCCTGGAAAATCCCATGGACGGAGGAGCCTAGTAGGCTGCAGTCCACGGGGTCGTGAAGAGTCAGACACGACTGATCGACTTCACTTTCACTTTTCACTTTCATGCATTGGAGAAGGAAATGGCAACCCACTCCAGTGTTCTTGCCAGGAGAATCCCAGGGACAGAGGAGCCTGGTGGGCTGCCGTCTATGGCATCGCACGGAGTCGGACACGACTGAAGCGACTTAGCAGCAGCAGCAGCTGTAGAAGGGAGAGCAAAAACAAGTAACAAGTTCACTTGTTTGCCTACTCCCCAAGGGGCAGCAAGCTGGTTCCTTATATGGTGTGAGGTTAAGGGTGGGTAGAGGCATCGGGCCAGAAGGGTGGCTTAGGTGGTCTCCCCACCCCTTTGGTGGTATTGTGTTCAGGGGACATACAAAGGACCCAGCTTTTCCTCTCAACATCTTGTTTTTCCTCCTGGCTCCTCAGAAGTGGCAGTTGGGTTTTTTGGTCTTTTTGTCTCTTGTTGTCCATAATTTGCCCCAACTGGGCATGCATGCTTACACAGTGATTTTTAGTCCCTTATAGTTTCTTTGTATTTTTTTTTTTTTTGCTCAGTTAGACATTTGTCCAGGTACAGGCATTGTAGCAAAGGGTCCCAGGTCCCAGCCTGTCTCTTAGCAGACCTTTTACTCAGTGAATACTGTGTGCTTTGTGAGTGACAGCTCCAAGATGTTTGCTGAATGAATTTTGCCCACATAGTCTTAAGCAGGTACTTTAAATTCCCACTATCCCACCCGCCCCATTCCATTCTCTACATTCACCTTTGTTTTCTCAGTAAGAAATGATTAAACAAAGGCTGTCTTCCTAGTGTCCAAATCTGAGCTAACTTCTGAATTGACATCTTGCACAGACAATTGGAATCTACTTTATGACTGAGCAGAAGAGGTCCCTTTGGAGCACCTGTTATTAGAGTCACATCTTGGTATTTAAATTCAGGATGGTTTAACATCACTCTGTCATGAAATTTTGTACATTCTGGTTGTGGTCAGGTTAAAAAGATTTTTTTAAAAAACTCTATAACCCAAGCCCTTTCTGCAGTCTGTGAGAGGAGAAAATCAGGAGTTAAAAAAAAAAAAATCCATCTTACATTCCTAGAATAAAGATCTTTGGGAAGAAAAGCTCTAAAGAAAGAGAAGCAGGTAGACTGAATGGGTAATTAAAGTCAGCCAGTTGGGCGTCTTTAATCGAAGTTCCATTACCCTTGTCCTTGGATGTAAATGACTATAAACGCAGGCTAGGACCTGAGGAATGGGCTCTCAATCCAGGGATGCTAGGGGTTGCGGGGAGTCTACTAAGAGCATGGCTGGGGTTGGAGTGTCAGCAGCACCTAAGCAATGGCAACAGAGGCCTGGTTTTCAAACAACTTTCAGTCTCTTTTTGAAAAGATGAAACTAACCCTACAAAGAGCAGAGCATTTGATGCAAGTCAGTATAATTAAGTGCTAAATCATGGCACAGATGCTAAATGCCAGCAGAGCCCACGTGGGAAGATCTATGAGTCCTGGAACAGCCTGCAAACTCCTAAGGAGGATGAAGGATTGGAGCCAAGTCTTGAGGGGTAGGAAATTCCTATGGCTCAGGGCTGGACAAGTTGAGGGGTGGTGGGCAGGTATGTTAGAATCATAAACACTAAATCCTCCCCCAGCTTCCCCCCAGCCAGCACTCAGTCTACAAATCCTTGGGAGGAGCTCATGTGTGTTTCTGACCTTCAGCTTTCCTGGCTACCCTGGTGTACCTTCCTCTCCTCCCCTGCCTTCCACGGTGCCCAGTATGAGCTACTCTGGTGACCTCAAATCTTTCAACCCAGATGGGCTCATATGGGTGGACCCTTCTGCTGTTTCCTCCAGTTGTCTCCAAGCCATGCCAGCCACCTGCTTCAGCACTTCTTTCTTTGTACCCCCTGGTGATGAGAACTCCCTTCTCTGTGGGACTCTAAGACAGGTCCCCAGGGGGCTGGATGTATGAAGGAGAATCAACACCGGCTTCTGGATTTGCTTTTCCCTCTGATTCCCAGTCTGACTCTCCAGATCAAACTGGGACACGACAGTGGCCTCATAGGTTCATTGTTTTTCCCTGAGAAACACCCTTCTTATTAGTCACAGCTCTTTGGGTTGGAAAAGAGAGAGAGGCTCATTCTGAGCCAGATTTGAAATAGAAGTTCATGTATGGCTGATCCAAGGATCCCTGGTGTCTATAGGAGGCTGCTTTCTACCAGACACAGTTCTCTCAGGCTGTTTGCTCAAGTGGTATCAAGGATGGCCACCACCAGCAGCAAGCTTGGACTCTGCCAGCTAGCCATCCTGCCTAAATGGTCTTTTCCCCATAGTCTTGGGGATGAAACCATAAAAATGATTGTTTGTTTGCCTTGGGTCATCAGTCCAGCCCTGAATCATTTGGGCTAAAGAAATGAGATCTCATCACCGACCAGGACTGTGTGACATGCCCAGTGGAGATGGACTCTGGTCAAGGGATTTCCCTAAATGGAAGCTGTGGGTTCTATCAATGCGAATGTCAGCTGCCACTGATAGAGGGAACAGGGGAAGAAAAGAACTAACGTTAATGAGGAAATTTTCAGGAGCCGAGAGAAAAACCAAAGGGTAAGAGAAACCTCTTTAATTTCAATCCAACATCTTTGGAGCCCCAGCAAAAGCCAGTGAAACAGACCAGGTTTTCATTATTTTTCAAAGTACACTGCTTTTCTGTAATCAAGAAATTCAAAACTAGAGAACTATAAAATTTTAATTGGCAAATTTTGGGTATTTTACATGCTGATATTTTATCATGAACGATGTATGCCAATGCCATTTTTCGAAGTCATTATAAATGGCTATCTCATATTCCAAGATAAGGATATGCCATCTTGCTTTCAACATTTCTCTCTCTGGTCATTTCAGTTGCTTCAAATGTCTTCCTACAAAGTCCTAGCCCACGTTGTTACAGCAGTGGAGAGCTCTGTTCATTCTTGCCAGCATCAAATATTATTTTACCAATCTGTTGCCAACTTGATAGCCAAAATGGCCTCTCTTTCATTCACGTATCTTTGATTACTAATCAGGATAAATATTGTTTTGCATGTTTGTTAGTCATTTGTATTTCAACTTCTGAAAATCAGCTTTATGCTCTTTGTTGTACTTATCTTAATGGTTAATGGGATATTTATAAAGATTTTATATATATTTATATATGATGAATATTACAGTATCCTTTATTAGATTTGTTGCTAACATTTTGTTCTTTTAAAATCTTTGTTTTAAAGATGTAACTTTGCATTTTCTGTTTAATAATTGATTTATTTTTTGGAGAGTAGTATGTTCCTGTGGTTCAATACTAAAGGGCATTCAGTGGAGTGTCTCCTCTCCAGATGCATCCTCCTGTCACCTCTTGAAATCACTTATTGTTACCAACACCTAGACTTTTTTCTATATGTTACATATTTATACATTTCTATATTCGTTTCTATACAAATGATAATCTGTACTCTTTTCCAAAACTTTTTTATTTTCCCTCTTAGATTTGGAGTTCATTTTCTATCAGTACATAAAGAGATTCCTTATTTTTATGACAATCCAGTGTTTCATTGAATGATTTATTGGGATAGCTTTTTAAAATTTTTCATACAATTTTTAAAGGTTATACTCCATTTACAATTATTGCAAAATATTGGCTATATTTCTTGTGTTGTATAATACATTTTTGTAGCCTGTCTTAATACCCAACAGTTTGTACCTCCCACCCCCTACCCTTATATTGCCCCCCAACTGGTAACCTCTATCTCCTCCTCTTTTTTTAATATTCATTAGTTTGTTGTCTTTTTTTAGATTTTCTTTAGAAAACATTGCCATCAATTTTTGACCAACCAAAGTCTTGAAGGATTTTACAGCCAGATCTATAAACCTTTTCACTTATAATTGTATCCATTTTTTAAGGCTTAAAACTTCTGTTGTACTCAGCAATCATTTAAACATTCATCTGTGTTTTCTTCCTATGTGGTTTTAAATTAGACTTTTTACTTTAACGTAAATGTAGATTCACATACAGTTGTAGGAGATAATACAGAGAGATCTCTCATATTCTGTACCCAGTTTTTCTCAATGGTAGCACCTTGCCAAACTATGATAAAATGTCACAAGTAGGATACTGATATGGGTAATTAAGACAGCATTTGTATCACCTTAAGAATTTCTCATGTTATTCTAATAGAGCCACAGCTACTTCATCTCACGCTCCCTATATTTAATACCTGACAGCTATTACTCTGTTCTCCATCCTGTAGTGTTATCATTTTGAGTGTTACATAAATGGAATGATACCATAAGTGATCTTTTGAGATTAGATTTTTTCACTCAGCATACTTCTCTGGAGATTCATCCAAGTTACCATGTGTATTAATGTTATGCTTCCTTTTATTTCTGAGTATATTCCGTTGTACGGCTGTACCACAATTTGGTTAACCATGCACCCATCAGAAGACATTTGAGTTGTTTCCATTTTGGGCTATAATGAATGAAACTGCTATAAACATTTATTTACAGGTTTTTGTCTAAACATATGTTTTCCTTTTTCTGAGATAAGTGCCCAAGAGTATCACTGCTATGTTGTATTGGAGTTGCATGTTTAGTTTTTAGAAAACTGTCAAGCTGTTTCCCAGAGTGAATGTATCGTTTTTACATCCCAACCAGCAGCACATAATGATCCAGCTTCCTATGTCTTCACTAGCATTTGTTATTGTCATCGTTTTTAGGCCTTCTGACAGATATTTAGTGATATTTCATTATGGTTTTAATTTGTATCTCTGTGAAGGCTAATGATATTAAGCCTCTTTGATGTGCTTGTTTGCCTTGTGTATATCCTCTTGAAGTCTTTTGCCCATTTTCTAATTGGATTGTTTAGTCTTTTTTAATATTGAGTTCCAAGAGTAAACTCTTAGAACTAAAGTTTACTCTTTAACCATCTAAATAGATGGTTAGCCCTTTGTTCGGAGAAGGCAATGGCACCCCACTCCAGTACTCTTGCCTGGAAAATCCCATGGATGGAGGAGCCTGGTGGGCTGCAGTCCATGGGGTCACTAAGAGTCAGACACGACTGAGCGACTTCACTTTCACTTTTCCCTTCCATGCACTGGAGAAGGCAATGGCAACCCACTCCAGTGTTCTTGCCTGGAGAATTCCGGGGACGGCGGAGCCTGCTGGGCTGCCATCTATGGGGTCGCACAGAGTCGGACACGACTGAGGTGACTTAGTAGTAGCAGTGGCAGTAGCCCTTTGTTGGATTTGTGGTTTGAAAATATTTTCTCCCAGTCTGTAGATTGTCTTTTCATTCTCATAAAAGGATCTTTCAAAGAGCAAAAGTTTTTAATTTTGATGAAGTGTCATTTATCACTTCTTCTTTCTGTAGATTGTGATTCTGTTGCCAAAACTAAGCCTCATCCTAGCTCTTACAGGTTTTTTTTCCTAAAAGTTTTACAGTTTTACATTTAAACCTCTGATCCATTGTGAGTTAATTATATAAGATGTGAGGCATAGGCCAGAATGTTTTCTTTTTTGTTTGCCTATGATGTCCAATTGCTCCAGCACCATTTGTCAAAAAGATTATCTTTCTCTGTTGAGTTGTTCTTGCACCTTTGCCAAAAATCAGTTGGGTATATTTGGATGAGTCTATTTCTGTTTCTTCTAATCTATCCCATTGATCTGTGTGACTGTACTTCTGCCAATGCCACACAGGCTTGATTATTGTAACTATTTAAGTCTTGAGATCAGACAAATCCTCCCACATTCTTGTTTTTTAAAATTGTTTTTAGATATTCTATAGTTGCTTTGCCTCTCCATAAAAATATTCTAATTATTTCGTTTATATTTTGAAGAGATTTTGAGAAGAATTGCATTGACTCTGTTTGTCATTTTGAGGAAAATTGGCATCCGTACAACTGGAATCTTCCAATTCAAAAGCACAGTGTGTCTCTCCATTTATTTAGCTCTTTGATTTCTTAGTTGTGTAGTTTATTTCTTGATTGCATAGTTTTCAGCAGACAAGTCTTATATGTGTTTTGTTAAATTTACATCAAAGTATTCAATGTCTTAAGTGATTGGAAGTGGTATTGTTTTTTACATTTCAGTTTCCATATGTTCATTATTAGTATGCAGAAGTGTAACTGATTTGTGTGTGTACATGTGTGTGTTTTGCACGTGCATCCTGTGACCTAGTTTTAGATCATTTTTTTTAGATTCCTTGAAATTTTTTACATAAGCAATCATGTCATTTGCCAGTAGGAGCAGTTTTATATCTTCATTTCCAATCTGTATGCCTTTTACTTCCTTGCCTTGCATTCTTGTGGTCAGAGCTCCTAGCACTGTGTGGAGTAAGAATGGTGAGAACAGACATTCTTGTCTTGTTTCCCATTGCAGAAGGAAGGCATTCAGTCTTTCACCATCAATGATAACTATAGAGCTTTGTGGGGGGTTTTTTGTTGTTGTTTTTTAAGATTCTCTTCATTAAGTTGTGGTAACTCTGCTCTATTTCAATTTATCTAACTTAAAAAAAAATCATGAATGGGTATTGGATTTTGTCAAATGCCTTTTCTGCGTCAAAGGATATAATTATGTGATTTTTCGTCTTTAACCTGTGGAGATGGTGGATCATACTAATTGATTAGAAATATTCAATCAGCCATGCATCCCTGGAATAAAACTTAGTGGTCATGGTGTATAATTTAAGTACATTGCTGAATTCTATTTGCTGATATTTTGTTTAAAATATGTTTGTATTTACGTGAGTAGTATTGGTCTTTAGATTTTGTTTGTTTTGTGCTGTTTTTGTCCAATTTTGGTATCAGGGTGATAATATCACAAAAGGAATTGGGAGGTGTTCCATCCTCTTCTCTTTGGAAAAGATTTTGTATAATTGTTGTTAATTCCTTAAACATGTAGTGAAATTCTCCAGAGAAATCAAGTGGGCATGTAGATTTCCTTTTTGGAAAGTTTTTAAAATTACAAATTTAATTTCCTTGAAAGTTATCAGACTACTAAATAATCTATTGCACCATGGATGAGTTGTGGTAATTTGTGTTTCCTGTTTCATCTAAATCGTTAAATGTATTGTGTGGAGTTGCTGGCAGTATTCTCTTAATTTTCATTTGATGCCTGCAAAGTCTGTAATAATATCCGCATTTTCATTCCTGATGTTGGTAATTTGTGTTTTCCAATTTTTCTTTTGCTTGTCTTGCTAGACGTTTTTCAATTTTATTGATATTTTCACAGAGCCGGCAATGCTTCTCTTTATTCCTTTCTTCTTTCTGCTTGCTTTGCATTTATCTTGTTCTTTTTTTTTTAAGTTCTTGAGGTAGAAACTTATTAATAGGTTAGATGAGATTTTGCCTCTTTCCTAACGTATGCTTTTAACACTATATATTTTCTTCTCAGCATCGCTTTAGCTGTGTCCCACCAATTTTGATGTGTTGTATTTTCAGTTTAGTCAATGTATTTTTTTAATTCCTCTTAAGACTTCCTCTTTGCCTGTGAATTATTTAGAAGTGTGTTGTTTAGTTTCTAATATGTGGGGAATTTTCTTTTATCTTTGTGTTATTGATTTCTAGTATGGTTTCATTGTGGTTAGAGAAACTCTGTATAATTTGTTATTTTAAATTTGTTGAGGATTTTTTTGTTTTGGCCCAGGATATGGGTTATTTTTGTTATATTTGGTGGGAACTTGAAAGTATATTCAGCTGTCATTAGGTGGAGTGTTCTGTATATTTGGACTAGATCCTGTTGTTTGATGGTGTTGTTGAGTTACTCATTTTCTTGATAGTTTTCTCAATAGTTCTATTAATTATTGAGATACAGGTATTGAAGACTCATCTATAATTCTGGATTTGTATATATCTCCTTTTAGTTTTATCAGCTTTTGCTTCACATATTTTACTGCTAGCTGCTGGTCTTTGGTAGATATTTTAATTATATTAGGAGGTAGTCTGCTAGACTTCTTGTTGTTGTTCAGTCACCCAGTCATGTCCAACTCTTTGCTACTGCATGGACTATACAGCATGCCAGGCCTCCATGTCCCTCACCATTTCTAGGAGTTTTTCCAAGTTCATGTTCATTATATTGGTGATGCTGTCCAGCCATCTCATCTTCTGATGCCCTCTTCTCCTTCTGCCCTCAATCTTTCACAGCATCAGGGACTTTTCCAATGAGTCATTTGTTTGCATCAGATGACCAAAATACTGGAGCTTTAGCGTTAGCATCAGTCCTTCCAGTGAATATCCAGGGTTGATCTTTCTAAGATTGACTGGTTTGATTTTCTCACTATCCAAGGGACTTTTAGGAGTCTTCTCCACCTCCGTAGTGCAAAGGTGTCAGTTCTTTGGTGTTTTTGCCTTCTTTACCATCCAGCTCTCACAACTGTTTGTGACCACTGGGAAGACCATAGCCTTTACTATATGGACCTTTGTCGACAGTGTCTCTGCTTTTCAACACACCATCTAGGTTTGTCATCACTTTCCTGCCAAGAAGCAACTGTCTTCTGATTTCATGGCTGCAGTCACCATCCACGGTGATTTTGAAGCCCAGGAAGAGGAAATCTATCACTACTTCCACCTTTTCCCCTTCTATTTGCCATGTAGTAATGGGGCTGAATGCCATGATCTTAGTCTTTTTTAATATTTATAATCTTAAGCTGGCTCTTTCACTCTACTCCTTCACCCTCATCAAGAGGTTCTTTAGTTCCTCTTCCTTTTCTTCTATTAGAGTGGTATCATCTGCATATCTGAGGTTGTTGATGTTTTTCCTGCCTATCTTAATTCCAGCTTGTAACTCATCCAGCCTGGCGTTTCTCATCTTGTGCTCAGCATATAGGTTAAACAGGGTGACAGCAAACAGCCCTGTTGTACTCCTTTCTTGATCTTGAACCAATCAGTTGTTCCATACAGGGTTCTTACTGTTGCTTCTTGACCCACATACAGATTTCTCAGGAGACAGGTAAGAAGGTCTGCTATTCCCGTCTCTCTAAGAGCTTTCACAGTTTGTCATGATCCAACAGTCAAAGGATTTAGCATAGTTGATGAAACAGAGATAGGTGTTTTTCTGAAATTTCCTCGCTTTCTCTATAATCCAACGAATGTTGGCATTTTGATGTCTAGTTCATTTTCTAAACCCAGGTTGAACATCTGGAAATTCTTGGTTCACATAATGCTGAAGCCCAGCATGAAGGATTTTAAGCATGACCTTACTACAATGGGAGATGAGTGCAACTGTCCAATGGTTAGCACATTCTTTAGTACTACCCTTCTTGGGAATTGGGATGAGGATTGCCCTTTTCCAGTCCTGTGGCCACTGCTGGGTCTTCCACATTTGCTTACATAATGAATGCCAAACCTATTGGGATATTGGTAATTTTCCTCTGCTCTTCCCCAGTAGCATTGGACATCTTCAGACCGGGGGGCTTGTCTTTTGGTATCATATCTTTTTGGCCTTTTATACAATTCATGAGGTTCTCATGGCAAGTATAATACGGTGATTTGCCATTCCCTCTTCCAGTGGATCACTTTTTGTCAGAACTCTCTGCTATGACCTGTCCATCTTGGGTGACCCTGCACGGAATGGCTCATAGCTTCATTGATTTACTCAAGTCCCTTCACCATGACAAGGCAGTGATCCATGAAGGGGCTATTAGACTTAGTTGACCAAAAATTGAATTTTCATTGTATTGCAAAAGCTTTTTGGAATCCATCCAGAAATTATATGATTCCCCCCTCCAATTTATCCTAAAATAAAGCCTGCTTTAGCATAAAGCACATTTATTTCTTAATTGTTCTTGGATGTTAATATTCAAAGTTCCAGGAGGGGAATGAAGTGGCTGAGTTCTTTGTGATAAGACCTAACAGTTATGTGATATTGGAGTAATTGGCTGTAAAACACCTACCGTTTCTGCCACTAAAACATTAGCGTCACTTCTTTTAGGTAAAAATAAATTAATAAATAAGCTTCTGTTGATTCAGAGCTTTTGGAAATTGTGAGTTTTACAAAGGATGTTAGCAAAATGATTAAAAACATGGGATTTGGACCAGTTCATGTTTCTATGTGGGTCTGAAACATCATCTTTAGAAAGTGAAAGCATTTTCATAGAAAGTTTACTTAACATGTTTCATCACACTAACTGGCCGTGGTGCAGATACTCTGCCTATTTCATTGGGTACACCCTAATCATTGAGACTTTGAACCATGTCCCATGCCAGGTATTAGAACCAAATGCAGTGTAGGTTATCCAAATTCAGCTTTGTAATTATTGCTACTGATCAGGCATGTTGAAAATTAGGGGCAAAACTGATTTCCCCTTTAAAGTAGTATGAAGAATTTTTTTTAAACCCAGCGATCATAATGGTTGGGAAAGCCTCTGAGACAGAACAGTTTTTATGAAGACTCACTGAGTATCTTAGTTTTGTAGTGACTTTCTCTCTGTGGATTTCATTTTGTTAATTCACCTTGATTTAAACAGAGACAAGGAGACAAGAGAAAGAAAGGCCAGTTGGCAGGAAACCTCTAAATCCTCTATTAGGTATTTGTTTCCATTTGACACAGTACTCAGTTGGGAGTCTTTATAGTGTTATCAGGATTATTTTCAAGGGAAGAAAGATTTTGGTTAAATTTGGCAAAACACTGAATAGGTCCAGAGGTTCCAGAAGCTTTGTGATGGCTTTTCAAGGCCTTACAAATATTTTAAAATATTACTTGGGGACCATAACACACCCTTTGGCTGATGACCTCATTATCTTTACTGATACCCCTTTACTTTTATCTCTCTCTATTGCTCTCTGTATCAAAGTCCAAGAACCTAGAATTAAATGTCTGAGGCAGACACTTACCCCTCAGCCCTCAGGACCTGACTCCCAAGACTCATAGCAAATTGTGGGGTTTTTTTTTTTTTGTAAATTGAGTATAGTTGGTTCATAATAAATTAGTTTCAGATGTATAGCATTGTGATTCAGTATTTTTGCAGATTATACTCTATTATAAGTTATAAGATAATAGCTATAATTCCCTAGGCCTTACAATATCCTTGTTGCCTATCTAGTTTGTGTATAGTAATTTGTGTCTGTTAAGCCTATATCCCTCATTTATCCTTCTCCCCTTTGGTAATCATGTTTGTTTTCTATATCTGAATCTGTTTCTGTTTTGCATATATATTCATTTGTATTATCTTTCAGATTCCATGTATGAGTGATATACAGTATTTAGTCTTTCTCTCATTTCACGAAGCATAATATTCTCTAGATTCATTCACTTTGCTGCAAATGGCAGAATTTTTATTTTAATAGCTGAATAGTATTCTGTCTGGGCTTCCCTTGTGGCTCAGCTGGTAAAGAATCCACCTGCAATGCAGGAGACCTGGGTTTAATCCCGAGGTTGGGAAGATCCCCTGGAGAAGGGAAAGGCTACCCACTCCAGTATTCTGGCCTGGACAATTCCATGGACTGTATAGTCCATAGGGTCACAAAGAGTCAGACACGACTGAGTGACTTTCACACACAGAATGTGTGTGTATGCCACATCTTTACTTGTCATTTGATGGGCACTTAAGTTGCTTCTATGTCTTGACTGTAGTAAATAGTGCTGCTATGAATATTGAGGTGTATGTATGTTTTCAAATTAGTGTTTTCATTTTTTTCCAGAGATATACCCAGGAGTGGATTTACTGGATCATTTGGTAGTCCCCTATTTTTAGTTTTTTGAGGAACCTTCATACTGATTTCCATAGCAGCGGCACCAATTTGTATTCCTACCAACAGTGTACAAGGGTTCCCTTTTCTACACATCCTTGCCAACATTTGTTATTTGTAGACTTTGTTGATAGCCATTCTGACAGGTGTGAGGTGATATCTCATTGTTTGGATTTGCATTTCTGATGATTAGCGATGTTGATCCTCTTTTCATGTGCCTATTAGCCATCTGTATGTCTTCTTTGGAAAAATGTCTAGTCAGGTCTTCTGCAGGGAAATACAGTTTGGATTACTAGGGAGTGAGGCCCATGGGCAAGAGAAATTGATTCCCCAACAAACTGGAGGGATGCAAAAATATTTTGAAAATAGCAAACGGCTTTCGAAGGTACCTTCTTCAGGGAAGGAATTATCCCCATCAAGAAGCTTTTATTAAGTGACTAATGGAGTCTGATGCTTCCAGGGCCCTGTTCCTGTGGGAGCAATTCATTTCTTTAACTACTTATCCTATTAAGAATGTGTGTGACCTGAACTTGAACTCTACTGAGCTCTTATATGACTGTGGCATTATTTACTGCAGGTATTTCAAAACACAAAAGGATTCCAACAATTAACATGGATGCACAGTGGTTAGGAGACAAAGAAGCTGACTGGCTTTGCCTGCTGGCTCTGGGAGTCCCCTGGCAAACAACTGAGCAGGTGGTTATATGACAGGTGTGCTGAGGACGGGGCAGCCCCCTGTCCACAGGGCCTGTTATGCATTATCTGCAGGTGGTCATGCCTGAGTGAGTCAAAGTTACAGGTGATGGGGGGGAAGGATGTGAGAGTGACTTCCTACAGTCACCTTTGAGGGCCTGTGCTGCTTGGGGGAGGGGGGACCTGCAACAAAGAGCCTGTGCTGTAGATTGGAGTAAAACCACATTCTTGCTTGAGCAGTAGATAGACTTCAGTGTTAAAGATCGTAGTAAGTGAGGGGTTTTCAAGTCACAGTTCTGAGGTGGAAGAAATTGCACAATGTAATTCTTAAGTGATTTACAATTTGCCTTTCAGGTAGGTTTTATTTCAATTCTGCATGAAGCTGAGTCTCAGAGCTGCTCTTGGGAGCCACAGAGTCTTTGCTGGCTCTGTTCTCCAGCTCCAGCCGGGTCTGGAGGAGGACCATGTAGACCAAGTGGCAGGACCTGGCCAGCCCACCTTGGGGCCTCACAGAGCCAATGGAATTGTCAGCAGTGCTTAATGTCAAGTTAGCCAAGCATCTCGAGGCCTGGGAGCCCAGTTGGCTGGGACTCCCAGCAGGAGTGATATGCCTGGCTTGACAGTGCTTCCCTAGCGATACCCAGTTCTTACACTCTCTCTAACCTCCTAACTTAGGATTGTATTTTCCCAACTGTGGGTTACGACCCAGTGGTGAGTTGTGAAATTGATTGAGTGGTTTACAACAAATATTGCAAATAAGTAAAATTGGTGAGAGGGTCAGAACTCTTCACAACTATTACAGACTGTTTCCTAAATGCCAGGTGTTTCTTTACTGGGTAATAAGATAAAATATGTCCCTTTACTGTGGGTCATAAGTTCAAAGTTATTGGACTTTTCTTCTAGCAATCACTTATTCCTCCAAGATCCCTACAACATACACCCCTCAGAAAGAAGGGTTGCCAGTCCCCCAAATTTGGGCACATTTCATCTACCTTTAAAGGAAAGAGACTAGTGAGAACACTAGTCAACCTGTCAGTTTAAGGTTAATGTCCTTCTGGTGTCCTCTGAATCAGAAGGGCTGAAGGTTTCTGGGCAAGAGAATGATGCAAACAGGGTTTGGGAACATTTCAGTTGTTACTGGTGTACAGGCAGGAAGAGTTGTTACAAACCACTCCAGCACTTGGTGGCTAATTAAGTTGGGCCCATTTTATTTTGCTGAGGAATTAGATGAGTTAAGGATCAGGACAGAGCACAGCAGCCATGGCTTGTCTCCATTCCTTATTGTCGACCTTGGGCAGGAAGACTTGACGGCTGGAGGTGACCTGACCTCTGGGGGTTGGAGTCACCTGGAGGGGTCTTCATTTAAACATCTGTTACCCAACCAGGCTTAGTGAAGGAATGTACAATGTTTATTATAGGGCACCAAGCAAGGAGTCCAGGTCAGCTAGTGCTCAAAACACCAGATCTCCTAGATGGGTTTCAGGAAAGCCTTTTTAAAGGCAAGGTAGGGGGATGGGGCACAGGGACTGTGATCATCTTGAGCACAATTCTGATTGGTTGATGGTGAGGTAATGGCGTGGTGTCACAGGATTTAATATCATCCAGTAGATCTGGACTACATGCTCATGATGATCAAGTAGTTAATTTCTTCCAGTTGCTGGGGGTTTTAGCATCTGTAAAAGAACCCAGGAAATGTGCATCAGATACTATTTATTATCTAGGTGCTTTAGGAAGGAGCTAAAGCAGAGGATATGGGGGAGGAATCTGTCCCTGGAAGGCCCCATAGGGTCCTACCTCTGCTCCGTTACACATCAAGTGATTAATGTTCCCTGTCAGTGAAACCTCAGCCGAAGCTGTTAACCAGAGCACTGCATAGCAAACAGACTGTCAGAAAGCATTTAGCTAATTATTAGACAAAACAATGAAGAACATCACTGCTGAAGGCCTCCCCTTGTGCGAGCCACTGAATAGTCCCTACAAAGAGGAAGATTCTGAAGCAAGAGATGGTGTTGACTTTACTCCCTTCCAGAAAAGATCTACCCAGGCAGGGAATGGGGCACTCAGGGGGAGGGGAAGGGGGCAGAATAAAAATGGTTATGTTTCAAAATGGAAGGTAAAAGGGTTGGGGGACTTGGCCAGCTAATAAGAAAGAACATCCGGTTTTGAGAAACAGACAGGCTCTCATGCAAATGAGGCTTTCAGAGACAATTTGGTAGGAAATGGGATCCTATTACAAGATTACCAAACAGTGTTCACTCTCCCAGAGTGGAATAATCCTCTTAGTCTAGCTGCATTCATTTGGATAATCTGCAAAATCATGTTTGTGGACTTTTAACAATGGCAGAGACAATTCCCGGAGACTCTGATGTTGACAGATCTCTAAAGCTAGTCAATAACTTGAGCTGGCCAGAGTGGTGGCCACTGATAGCTAGCAATGTCTTGGGTCCTGCTGTCAGGTAGAGTGGAGGGGAAGGGGCAGAAGGCCATTTGTAGACTCCCTGAGAGGACTGGACACAAAATACACCAGTATTTTTGCACCGTTTTGGTATCTTGACAAATAGGGAGCCCCTATGTAATTAAGTCAATAATACTTCAGGGACTCTCTCAACCTTCTGGAGGATTACACCCTTTTCCCCAGCTACTACTGTGCTCCCCTTGGGCCCTGGTAGAGGCGTCACATTGCCTACTCCATCCCCAGTGAGGATCAAGGGGCTCTCTCTTCCCTGGCCTTCCCCTAGCCCCCCATTTCCTCCTTTTGATCTTGGGTGGCCTTGGCCTGCAGAGGCTTGAAGCAGGATTTTGGTTCTGTAGTCAGATATTGAAGTCAAGCTAGCAGGGAGAGTTCTGAATCCTAGCCACTAGACCTCCAGGGACCAGTGGCCAGTGACAAGGTCCTGGGCTGTCGACTCTGTAGAAATGATTTCTCACAAAGGGATGGAAAGTAGTGAAACAAGTAAAGTATTTTTTAGGAGGAGGAGTGTAGAGGTGATAGACACAGGGCGGACTCAGAATCACACCTTCGTGGAAGTTTGAATCACTTATATGGGGCATCTCCTCTGGGTTTCCTTTGGCTAGTCATCTTGCTTTGCTTGGTTCTGAATTTATCTCAGGATCCTCCCCTGTGTTCACGTGCCAAGATGGATTCTAGAGAAGAGGCCTCTGGGTAGGTTGACGGCACTTACTATGGGATGATGCCACCTCCTTTTTGACCTTGGAGGAGCCTTTCTGCGCGTGTATAGTCAAGAAGGTCTCCTTGACTTCAAGAATGAGGAATGTGTGGTCTCTCACTTGGGCAGGCTCAGCTTCTCCTTCCTGTGACTATCTTCTCCTTGGAGTATCTGTCCACAGGAGACAAACTCCAGCTGCTCAGCCTGGAGCCCATCTAACTCCTGCCTCATTTTCTCCTCCAGGAACTTTCTGGCTCTCCTATGGCCCCTGGAGAGGAGTCACCCCACTTGCAGGAGTCCCTGCACCTCGTGAAGCAGCCCCTATGTGGCTAAGGCAGAACTGGTGGCCAAGGCCACAGAAATCAAAGTGCAGGGATTTATTCCTTCCAGGCCTTCTGGTAACTGATGTGAGCTGCACTCACACAAACTTCCTGAAGTTGCTGAGTAGGGATTTTCTCTTTGCTGATTTACATCTAAGGACCTGGCGGGTGGTGCCAGGCTGCATCCCTGGGTACCACTGCCAGTGCCTTTCCTGCTCCAGGGAGGGCCCTCTCCTCCTCCTCCTCTCCCTCTTCTCTTTCCCTTCCCCCTCCTGTGTAGAACACCAACTGATGGTCCTGGGGTAGGGTGTCGTGTCAGGACACACAGAACAGTGGCAGGAGCAGGATGACAGGACACATGGGCCAAGGGTGGAGCCTTTGCCAGAGTCCACAGAGACCTGGATTTGAAAATGCATTTCAGGGCATGATCAAGCCACAGCCTCTTTGTCCTCCTGGGCCCCACCAGGTGGGGGCTCCCGAGTTGGACTTACTTTAGTTGCTTTTATTTTGGGGTGGAGGAGGGGGCACAAGAGCAAAATCTGGCTCCTCAGTGGGTTGTGTTTTTTCTTTTAACGACCCTCTCAGAGGAACCAATTCCACTGCGAATCTTCATTAACACACCCATGAGTGCTCTCTGATTCATGGCTGCTGTGGCTGGTGGGAAACCATAACCTCCGCTGTGAGAGCAGATCAACTCCAGTAAATGCATATGTTAATATCGCTGATGAAGCGTTGCATGTTCCTCTAAGAAAGACGGTAACATATAAATGCTGTCTGTGTCAATGCTTAAAAAAAAATAGAGCAGAGGGAACAACAAAAAAACAAAGCCTTTCATTTGCATCATTTGTAGACAGTATTTAATAGATGGGAGCACTTGGTTGGTCATTCCAGCCACGCCGCCTGGACCCTTGTGCCCTGCATTGTTTAGTGATCTCCTCGGCAGAATCTTCTAGTGTGGAGGCAGACTGGGGTATCTGAGTTTGAAAGGGCATGCTGGCTTCCTGAAGGGGTGCTTTTGGCCTGTCATTTCTCTTTAGGACAAAGTTGATGTGCCATTTACTCTCTGCCATGTTGGTGGCACTCCTGAGGATTTATCCAGTTGAGGCACCCTGTAGGGGCTCCTTGGAAGTTTTGCATGGCATCAAACAATTTAGCAACTTTAGCCCCTGCCCTCTTGAAGAGAGATCAATCAGTTTGTTTCCCCATCAAAGCTGCTGGAATTGGCCTGACAAGCATCACATTCCATATTTAACCTACAGGGTGATCACCTTCAAGCTTTTTCTAGAGGAATTAATTCAGACCTCTGTTGCATGATACACAGAATGCTGGGCCTTGGAATGAATGTGGTACCAACTTAAAGTGTAGATTTTTGACCACTATGTGAGATATCTTGATTCATTTCTTCTCCCTGGCTTAAGCTGACTTGAGGCAGTATTTCTATCTTCTTCAGTAAAAAGTGGTTAGTTTAGTTCTTTAGACTTTAAGTTACTGCCCATCAGGAGGACAGGAAGTATCTTTGGCATGATTAACTGGTTGCAGTGGAAAAATGTCTATAATGTTTTTTAAGTCAGTCTTTCTCTTCATTCCTTTACTGATGTTCCATTCTTAGGGAGGTCATTTGTTGCTGGTTAGTGGCTACGGAGGCACATTTAAAGCTTTTTGAGAGAATAGAATGTACCAAGGAGACCACTATTATTATTAGCAGGATAATTTCCAGTGTCTGCACTTTGGAGCCATGGTCCCCAAGACCCAAATCAAAATCAAGTAAGTCAAACAAAGACCCCACGGAAGGGGTCAGTTTTTAAGCCTAGGGGCTTGTTCAGTGATCTTATGCAGCTGAGTTTCGACTTCCCTAGAAGTGTTATCCAAGGTACAGTAAGTAGTGTTGGTCACAACACACACACTTCCTTGCTCAGCTAAAAGGTCTGTCGTATTATCAAGAATAGCTTGGGCCAGAGAGTTGACGGATTTTTGTTGGGGTTACTGCCTTAGCAGATTTCACAACACTTTCAAGAGTTAAGGGGAGACTCTTGATCATAGCCTTGTGTACATTAACTCCTAACTGGGGCTGTAGGACTTTGTTGCTGCTGCTAAGTCGCTTCAGTCGTGTCTGACTCTGTGCAACCCCACAGACGGCAGCCCACCAGGCTCCCCTGTCCCTGGGATTCTCCAAGCAAGAATACGGGAGTGGGTTGCCATTTCCTTCTCCAATGCATGCATGCACACCAAGTTGCTTCAGTCGTGTCCGACTCTGTGCGACCCTATGGACAGCAGCCCATCAGGCTTCTCCGTCCACAGGATTCTCTAGGCAAGAATACTGAAGTGGGTTGCCATTTCCTTCTCCAGGACCTTGTTAGAAGCAGCAAATCAGAATTGTGAATGCTTCCTAGTAATTCATTTGATTCTGCAACTTAGGACTGAAAAGATGATAGCCATAGAAGCCAGTAAAATCTTAAAGGTCTGTAGGCCACACAGGCAGTTTTATTCTGATTACCTACCCTCCTTTGTGTCCCTTTTTTTGTGTGTAGAGCCTAGATACAAAGTTCCCCAGGTTTGGGATTATTAACCAGAGATGGGACAGATCAGAGTTTTTGGGTGGCAGTTTGAAAATGACCCCCCCACCACCTTTTCCTTAGCAATAAACTAAAAAAAAAATTATAAACCCAAATTTATAAAACTAAAAAATAATTATAGACCCAATTTCCTGGGAGATATGGATAATGGTATTATCTTTTTAGGCTGATACCAGAGTAAAGGAAAGAGAAGAGGAAAGGGTTTCATATTTAGTTAAAGTATGAAGTCTTCATCTGGTGTCTTGGGAGGGAAATAATCTGCCTCAATGTCAACTACTTTCCTTCCTGGTCAGTTTGGTTTGGAGGTCTCCAGCACCTGCACAGGACCAGGTGTCAGGTGGAACCTTCTTCAGTTGTGATGTGTGTCCCTGAAGTTTCACTACCATTTGGGTAGTGAGGAGGACCTGAGATAGTCTCTTCCAAAGAGATTTAAGGGCAGTCTTTGCTCTTAGTGATTCCAAATCAAAAGAGTGGGAGAAAATTGGAAACATGAGTTTGGAGAGTTGTAGCCAGATAATTGAGGAAATTAGAAGAATTCAGGATCCAGTCTAGTTGACAGATATATAACAATACCTCACAGGTAATTAACAGAATCAGAATCTACAAAAGTGCCAACATAATTTTTATCTCTATAATCACCCCCATTTTTCCAAGGATAATCACTATAAAACTAATTTGTTTGCAAGAAACTTGACTTGATTATTTACATACAAGCAGTAAGATTGACCATTTAGTGATTGCCAAAGCAGTGATTGACCATTTATGTCCTTTTAAAGTCTGCTTTTAAAGAATCTCCCTGCCAGCGCAGAAGACGTGGATTCAATCCCTGGGTCAGGAAGATCCCCTGGATAAGGAAATGGCAACCCACTCCAGTGTTCTTGCCTAGGAAATCACATGGACAGAAGAGTCTGGTGGACTATAGTCCATGGGGTTGCAAAAGTGTTGAATATGACTTAGTGACTGAACAACAAAAAAGACTGCTTTGCTGACACCTTGTAAACAAGGTACCAGGTCAGTTTATCCAAGGAGCTTTGTTGGCTCCATAAAGTCAACCTTCGATCTTTAAAACTGTCTGATCACATCTGGGTATATGCATATCTTTCTCAAACTTGACAAGTCAGTCAAACCTTTAGTAATATAGCTAGTGTTTCCAATTGTGTCTTATTACAAGGAAAACAGATTCCTATTGAGCTTATGCACATAAATAACTATATTGTCATGAAAAGGGCACTTAAGAGTTTCTGAATTCTGGAGGTATCAAGTAGGAAGAGAAGTAAATGGTTCATCTTTGTTTACAAAGATAAACTTTGTACGAAGTATACTTGACCAATTGCTATAAGGCCTAGATAGGTTTCTCTTGTAGCTCTGCTGGTAAAGAAAACGTCTGCAATGCGGGAGACCTGGGTACGATCCCTGGGTTGGGAAGATCCCCTGGAGAAGGGAAAGGCTACCCACTCCAGTATTCTAGCCTGGAGAATTCCATGGACTGTATAGTCCCTGGGGTTGCAAAGAGTCAGACACGACTGAGCGACTTTCACTAGTAGTCTGAGAAATGTTTCTTTAAATCTAGAAAAAAAAAAGCATTAAGGTACCAAGCAATGTTTTAAAGCAAAAGTCTAAAAATTATAATCATCCTCTTCAGTTTATTCAGTCTCATGTTATTTATTTTTGTTCTGCTCAAGCCTAATTTCTCTATTAGTTTTAGAAATTCTTAGTTCAGTTTTATGATCTTGAAGTTATTGGAACCCTGCACTTGTCCAAAGTCTTTTCCTTAAGTCTCCTTGAAGATGGAGTACTTTTGCAGGAGTGCTTTTCTAAAACCATCAAAGTAAAACAGTAACTATCTGAAAATGACACAAGACTTTTTTTTTTAATGTCCGTTGGTGAAAGAGCTGATGATGAGAGACACCATAATGGGAATTGACAAGATTACTTGCTTATTTCTATAACATAGATTTTAAGACAGTAACTAGAATTACAAGTGATAACGTTATGCCTGTTGTTGTTTAGTCACTGAATCGTGTCTGACTCTTTGTGACCCCATGGATTGTAGTCCACCAGGCTCCTCTGTCCATGGGATTTCCCAGGCAAGAATACCGGAGCGGGTTGCCATTTCCTTCTCCAAGGGATCTTCCTGACACAGGGATTTAACCTGTGTCTCCTGCATTGGCAGGTGGATTCTTTACCACTGAACCACTAGGGAAGCCTCAATAGTGTACTAGGACATTCCATATTTCTAGGAATTTCATACAATTTCTGTAACACTTATTAATAAAGTATATAAACCAAATAAAAATTTTAAAGGTTTAGCATCACTTATTTGACAGTATTTCCTATATAATTAATGTTTTAATATATAATCTTATTTGGGAAATGATCTGGATATTCAGTGAATTTAACTTAGCTCATCATTTACCTTAGCAAAACTTTAAGGTTGCGAGTTACCAGAAAGATTCAAGGAAATGATTTAAAAAGTACACCTAAAAACTTTTTATCCTACTTGTATCTGTTTATTTGTTCTTAACAATGACTACTCACAAAAATGTCTTCCCTGGTGGCACATGTGGTAACTGCAATGTGGGAGTTTGATCCCTGGGTTGGGAAGATCCCCTAGAGAATGAAATGGCAACCCACTCCAGTACTCTTGCCTGGAAAATTCCATGGGCGGAGGAGCCTGGTAGGCTACAGTCCATGGGGTAGCAAAGAGTCGGACACAACTGACCAACTTCACTCACAAAAATGTCACGGACATAAGACAGTGTCAGTCTTCATCCTTAGTTATTTTCTGGCTGACACATTTTGTGATAGAGATAGCACGAACTTTATAAAATAAAAGTATTATATTTCATGCCAATAACTCTAAAGACATGCTTTAATTAAACCAACAAACTTAAACTAGCTTTACTACCTAATATTTTCCCAGATCACATGAGCTTGGAATTCATTTGGGTCAGTTTCTATTACATGTCTGATAATTTATATTATATAAACACTTAATTTTCTTAAAGCCAATTTGAGTTCTTTTACAAATTAATTGTTTTGCATTAACATCTAAAGGTAGAAACATACCATGTATTTACATCATATAGATAGACACATATAGATAAACATATAGACAGATGTAAACACTGATCTTAAAGCTTCTGTTTTACTAGTTACAAAAGAATTTGAATCTAAGTGATTTTTCTGGTAGATGAAATAAATAATCAAAGTTACCTTCTTGGAAAGCTAAAGTAAATTTCAAATAATGCCCCACCCTCCACCGTTTTGTTTCCTGATAAGAATCACTTCTCTGAAGTTGGTATATTAAAATCTATCAGAGGCAGAAGGAAGAAATCCCAAAATCTTCCCCTTTAAGGTAAATAGGGCAGGTTTCAGTTCAGCTCAGTCGCTCAGTTGTGTCGGCAAGTCAGCAGCATGCCAGGCTTCCCTGTCCCTCACTGCCCAGGGCAGGATTGGGGACTGGTAGAAAAGAATAGGTGAGCTTTGGTAGGGCCTCTAGAGCTATATTTGTAATTATGCAAATACTTTAAGATAAGGACAGTTGCTTTTAATTCAGTGAGGAATTAGGTTGTAACTTAAATGATATCATTGGTTTTGTGCTTAGTCGCTCAGTTGTGTCCGACTCTTTGCAACCCTATGGATGGTAGCCCATCAGGTTCTTCTGTCCGTGGAATTTTCCAGGCAAGAATACTGGAGCAGGTTGCCATTTCCTACTCCCAGTGGATTTTCCTAACCAGGGATTGAACCTGGATCTCTTGCATCTCTTGCATTGGCAGATGTCTTCTTTACTGCTGTGCCACTGGGAAGCCCCCGTACTATACTTGATCTTAGCCAAAAGGCCGAGAAGCGATCATAGGTTGATTTACCCAGAAATCCTTTGTGAGGTATTTAGAACCCCTTCCATCCACCCTCCACACACTGGGTACTTAACTTTACTTTTAGCTTAGAAGAGAAGGCCTAAAGAATTCTTTTCAGGCTCTGAATATCAGCTTCCAATTTGGCCAAATTTCTGTTCATAAAATTTTATGAAATTATTTAAAACATCTTACCAAGTTTTAGCCAGGACATACTGCCAATAAATATTTCTGGCAGTATTAAATAACCCTTGGATTTAGGAGGTGTCCCCAAGGTGGGTGCAAAAGATATTTTTCTCTCTCTGTGGGGAACTGTAGACAGAAATCTAGGAGAACTGACTCTGGTAGGAATTCTCACCCTTAGCCAACTTTTGCCTGTTTTCCCACCAACCCGTTTGTAGGCTCCAAATGGGATTTAAAATAATTTAGTTTTCTTTGGCTGTTTAAGGGAATAATGTAGCAGTTTACCGAAAATTACTCAGAGATCCTTCAACTCCAGGAAGAGTCTGACTGAGGGGACTCTTACAGATAAGGGAGCATCAGTAAGGATGTTAACTTGATACAGACTTGTTTATTGTCTTGAGGAATCTTCAAAGTCGAAAGACAATTCATACAGAGGGTTAGCAGAATGAATACTCAAGTAAAGGAGCATAGATGCGAGCAGTAGGAATTAACACCAGCCCTGTAAGTCTTTCATTTTAGGTACCTCTCATAACTTTAATTTTTTTTTATTACTTTTTGTAATGAATCTTTCAATGCAGGTATTTGGAATTTTGAAGCCTTTTGAAGGCTTTTGCATACCAATTAAAGTAGGTGTCCCTTGCTTTTAAGTGCTCTTTTTAAATTGTTTTATCTAATCAGAAAACTACCTCACTAGTCCCAACCAGGTAATTCCATAGTAACTGGTGAAAGGTCACATTCTTGGGGGAAGGGGTGGGTTGAGACTGCTGTTAGGTTAGGTATTTGGTCTTGCTTTGCTGACATGGGGCTTAGCACAAATGATTCCATTTGGGGTCTGTTATTTCTTTTTAATAGCAGCATTAAAGGATTGAAGATGTGTTCCCACGGTTAAAAGTTTTAAAGTCCTCTAGTGGAAACTGTGTTTTGGTTCAGAAAGTATTAGGACAGTCCAGACGATTGTAATCCAGCTTGATCACTGTGGCATCTCACCAGCGGTGTACCTGCTGAAAGTAGAAGCTGTCACATGTTTCAGTGAAGCTGTGCTATCTTAAAGAAAGAAAAAAGTGTCCAGTGTCTCCAAACACATAAAAGCATAGAAAACAAGGTTCTATAGCACATTAGGAGATCTGTGGCTCTTTGGCCCTTTCTTCAGTTATTTGTAGCTAACTCTCTGTTGAGTTAGACCAAGAACTAAGACACCATCACAAAATAGCTGCTGCTTGTAGCTGGGGCCAGTGTCCTTCATAAAAGTATGCATTTGTGTGTGTGTGTGTGTGTGTGTGTGTGTGTGTGTATGTTATTTGGCCTTAAACTATAGTAAAATACTTAGAGAAATGGAAGCATCTTTGCTTTCCTGTCTGGGTTAGTCTTTAGCAAATATTAGAATAAGTTATTTCCCCCTGACTTCTGCTGATGGAAAATAGAGGGCAGGTTACTGTGAGCATAAAGAGATGTGACAAGCATAAAACCAGCTTCTTTAATTTGAGCATAGCTCATGAAGTATGGAGAAGGCAATGGCACCCCACTCCAGTACTCTTGCCTGGAAAATCCCATGGACGGAGGAGCCTGGTGGGCTGCCGTCTACCGGGTCGCACAGAATCGGACACCACTGAAGCGACTTAGCAGCAGCAGCATGAAGTATGGGGTCTTGGCATGCTGCTATAGGCCTCGAGGTTTTGCCTAAGAGTGTAGATCTGGTGGCTGGAGCAGCAGGGAGATGGGCAAGGAGTGGGGAGTTGGAGTGGTTGTGATGAGGAATAGGGAGATTCTTTCAAGGCAGGGAGTGGATAATAATCTTGGAATGAAAGACTTTTGGGAACTGGCCTGGCTTCTGTCTGAGTCCCTTTTATATGGGAGTTTTTCTTTCTGTCATATCTTTTCCCTTATCAGTAGGCAGTGAGAGCTCTGTACCCTTAACTGGGAGGGAATAATGGAAAAAAAAAGACTTTCTCTGCTCACAGTACTCCTGACACTATGCACTTCCCTAGTTCTCTGTGGACACCAATGGAGTGACCTACAACTCAATCCAATTCTGATGCTACTCAGAGTTAGTGCAGAGCCCTCAGGCTAAAGGCTCAGTCCCGCAAGACTATCCCCCACTTCAGACACTAGTCGTAAGTGGTGTGTTTGCTCCCAGATTACTCTCACTTATGCCCAATTTGGTTACCAACCAGGGGTTCCCATGACCCCCTCCTCCTTAGATTATTTACTATAACAGTTCAAAGAGCTCAGGAAAATACTTTGCTTACATTTGTCAGTTTGTTATAAAAGATGTTATAAAAGATACAAATGAACAGCCAGATGAAGAGGTACACAGGACAAGGTCTGGAAGGGTCCAGAGTTAAGAAGTTGCTGTCCCAGTGGAGTTGGCATGTACCTGCCTTCCAGCATCTGAGTGTGCTCACCAACCCAGAAGCTCTCAGGTCCCTATCACCGATGGTTCCATGACATAGACATGGTTGAGTAAAGCACTGGCCATTGGTGATTAACTCCATCTTCATATACCCTAACCTTCCTAGGGGTCAGAGGTGGGAAGGGGACTGAAAGTTTCCACCTTCTGATCATGTGACTGGTTCCTCTGGCTACCAGCCTTCATCCTCAAAGAATTAGCTCATTAGCATAAAATCTGGTATAGTTGAAAGGGGCTTATTAGGGGGAAAAAAAGACACTCTGCTCACCCATACACTCAGGAAATTCCAAGAGCTCTGTGTCAGGAATTGGGAATGAAGCCCAATAGATTTCTTTTTTTTAATCACGATATCACAGTGGCCAAGAATCTTATTTCAGCTACTAATGTTGTAAGACAAACTATCCTAAAATGTACTGGCTTAAACTAACAACCAGTTTATTATGTGCATGGCTTCTGTGGGTCAGTTGGGACAGGGCACAGTGGGAATGTCTATCTCTGTTCCATGATATCTGGGACCTCAGCTAGGAATGTGGAGGCTGGGGGCTAACTTGATGGCTGGGGGCAGGAATTGTCTGGAAGCTCCTATGCTTGCTTGTCTGGGGCCTGGACTTCTGGGATGCCCAGAATGGAAGGACTGAGATTACTTGTTATTTGGCTTCCTCACAGCATGGCGGCATCTGGGGAGTTGCACTTAATTAAGTCTTCTTACATTAGGTTTTGGGGTCCGTGGTTCAACGTTCCAGTGAACAAGGCAAAAGCTGCTGATTTTCCATGTGGCCTTGGATGTTCCACAGTGCCACTGCTGCCATACACTACTGGGAAAAGCAAACGTACCCATAGGAGATTGGATTCCACCTCTTGAAGGGGGTTTTCAGCTTTAGTGCCTGTCTTCTGAAGACTCACACCTTCATTTTCTTTTTCTGTGTGGATATTTAAATCCAAGTCCCAAGGTTACCAAGACAGATATCTTAAAAGGCTTGTCAGCAGACCCTACTACTCATTCTGTCTTCATTTTCAGCCCCTGGAGAGTCCCTTAGTTTCTTGCAAGTTCAGTTATGTATTAGAATGCTGTTACTTTTTATTCAGAGATGTTAGGAGTTTAGTGGTAGAAGATTTTAGGGTTTGGGTCCAAATTTGAGTCCAAATTACTGCTGGAAACAGATGTAAGATTGTTTTATTTTTCTGAGCTTCAGATAAGTTCAAAAGCATACTTCAATTCAGCAAACATTTACTGGTCACTTACTGTGGGGGCATGACAACATCACACTGAAGAAGAGCGTGTGGGCTGGGCGATATTGTTGCAGCAGCTTTTGGAAAATATAATCAGCCACAGATGGGGTGATAGAGGAATCGAGCAATCAAGATCCCAAGGGCAACCCTGACACATTCTTGCTCCTGCCTCAATTTAGAACAGCTCTGACTTGGAGTCTGTGTAATGATGAAGCATCTGATTAGTCAAGTTAATTAAATAAAAAAAATTAATCAGATGAGTCATTTGGGGTGGTGGTGATGATGGTGTTTTAGTCGCTAAGTCTTATCCGACTCTTGTAACCCCATGGACTGTAAGCCTCCAGGCTCCTCTGTCCATGGGATTTCCCAGGCAAGAATACTGGAGTGGTTTGCCATTTCCTTCTGCAGGGGATCTTCTCAACTCAGGTACTGAACCCAAGTCTCAGTCTCCTGCACTGCAGACAGATACTTTCTCGCTGAGCCACCAGGGAAGCCCTGTTACTTAGGGTGGTGTTATCCAAAGACAAGTTGACTGACCAAGAGCTTGCTTTGACTTTGCTGTTAGATAGGTCCACGTGGAGACTCAAGGGGTGCAAGTCTGCTACAAAAGCTTGGAGGCAGCATTCCTGGCAAGTGTATGCTCCCCCTACCCCACCCCCTCCACTTCCTGGGTTACTAACTGGTTACCTGGCAACCAGCTTTCTTCAACATCATCTGTGGAGCCACCAGGCTCAGCCTCCCCTCCCCCAGCCCTTAAGTCTCCCATGGATCACTGGGGACCTGGGGAATGGGATACATAATGAGATTTTAATTGTCACATTGTCTCTGATCTTTTTTTCTGTGTGCATATCTTCTAGGCAGAGATGTAATTTCGATTAATTTTGCTTATCTGATAAAAGTTTCATATCCTTCAAGCTAATTTCATTTGAACTAATCGGCACCACATTCATCTTTGAGCTCCAGCCTGGATGTCTTACCTTATCTGGAGCAGAGATCGCCTCCCTCTGTCACATCAAAGAGTGTCTGGGCTGTGCAAGTAGACCGAGCTGTGAGAAGCTCTCAGCCCGCACTGAGGTAGTTTGTGAGGCCTTTTGTTTTTCTCACTTGAAGAGCTTTACTAAAAGCTCATTTGGTTTTCCTATTTTTCAGTTCAAGATATCAGTATTTCCCAAACAAAAGGTCTCCCGTTGCTTTGTGTAGACCCATAAAGATTAAAATTACACTGAACTTGGAGTGCATGCATGCTAAGTTGCTTCAGTCGTGTCTGACTCTTTGCAACCCTGTGGACTGTAGCCCTGCCAGGCTCCTCTGTCTGTGGGATTCCTCAGGCAGAATACTGGAGTGTGTTGCCACGCCCTCCTCCAGGGGATCTTCCCAACCCAGGAATCGAACCCACGTCTCTCACGTCTCCTGCATTGGCAAGCAGGTTCTTTACCACTAGCACCACCTGGCAAGCCCTGTAGTTCCTCCTTTTCTCCCTGCTTCTGCAGGGTATGGGGCAGCTATATCTCAGTGATGGATGTCTGTTTTTGTTTTATTAAGGGAAGTGGGAAGATGAGGAAGGCATTGTAGTCTGTGGAGAGAATGGACTGAGGTCATTCTCTGAATCCTCATGGCTGTGCCAGCTCTTGTTAAAATTCATTTGAACCACAAATACGCCTTTCTCAAAATGAAACTACTTCTATTTTTTTCCCCATATAATAGAACTAAACTACAAACTGAGTTTATCACTTATCCTTTGATGTGGTACTGAGTTTGGCTAAAACCAAGCAGCTGATTGAAGGTTTTCTTGAGGAAGAAAAGCCAAATGCTGAAAGGTAGTGCTTAAGTAAAGTGCATATTGGCTGGTCTTTGGTTTTCACTGCTAGTGTTTTCTAGCTAGGGATTTTTATCTCTCTTCTATCAGATCAAGAATCCTAATCTAAAATATAGGAGTGAAAAGGAAAGGGTTGGGCAGAAGGAGAAAACAGAACAAGTGAGGGGGAAGATATACACACACACACACAGTGATGATGGTCCGGTCCCTAGAAAACCAGGCCTAGAGTCCTAGCTCAGATCACTGCTAGTTAGTGGTGTGATTTTAGAAAAGCATTTGGCCCCTATTCCTCCATGAGCTAGAATAAAGAGTGAATGGACCAGGACCCACTGGAACCATGGCCCATTGGTGTCTACCTATCTTTGATTTCGAGCCATGTGGGTAGGTGTTGATTTGGGGCTACAAGGGCAGACACTGAGTTATGGATTTGCCAGAGGTCAAGAGGTTGTAGAAAGTAAAACTTGCCTTTATGATGGTACTCAAGTCCAAGCACTGTCCATCACTCTTACTCCTGTCACAGTGAGAGTGGTTCCAGCTCTTAGGGGTAGACTTGCACCAACTCCCTGGAAATTAGGTGTATAAAAATTCATGTGCCCGTTTGATTATTTATATTGCAAATGTAGAATGAGAAGTGTATCTGTTATGTAGACTCTGGTGTTTATATCCACAGATCATCACATCTGTGATGGATAAGCATCCTACAGGAAAAGCTATATTGTACTCAACCATTCACCTGTTGCAGGACTCTTGATTCTTTCCAGCTTAGAGCAATTATGAATAAAACTTTTACAAACATTTACTTGCAAGTATTTGCATGGACATATCTGTTCAACTCACTGAGGTAAATGTCTAGGAGTGGGATTGCTGGGATGTATTATGGTGTTATGCCAGTGCCAATGTGTGATTGGTTTGCAGCCAAACTGTCTTCCAAAATAGCTGCACCATTTTGCATTCCCATCAGCAATGGAAGAGAGTTTAAACTGTGCTCATAATATTACTTGCTGAACAGGAACTCAGTTATGTGTGCTATAGATATTTTGAGGGTTTGATAAATGCCAAGGGGTGTTTTCAGGATTGAGAGCAAAATACACAAATATTCTTGTCATCATGGAGTTTTTTATCTAGTTGAGGGGATAAGAAAACAAATAGCATGCATGTTGCGTAGTTAGTATACACAATGGTGATTGATGCTAAAGAGGAAATTAAAACATGGGAATGCAATTTTAAATAGGGTGGTCAGCAAGGGTTCACTTAGAGAGTGACATTTGAGCAAAAAACACACAAAGGAGGTGAGGGAGGGAGCCGTGTGGGCATCTTGGGAAAGAGCATTGCAGGTAGAGGCACAAGAGCTGTGAAAGCCTCAGGATGGGAACATAGCTGGTCTGTGCATGTGGTTGAGCAGAGTCATGGAGGGGATACGAAAACAAATATCACACATGTTGTGTATCGAGTATACATAATGGTGATTGGTGCTAAAGAACAGGTCAGAAGACGTGAGGTTAGAGAGGAAAGTAGTGGTGAAGGAACAAGGTCCTGAGGAGCATGGTAGAGACTGGGTGTTTTTCTTGGTGTTGGATGGGGAGCTGTTGGAAGGTTTGAGCTGAGTAGTGACATGATCTAAGGTTTTAGAAGGGTCATTCTGGGTGCTGTGTTGAGAATAGCAGAGATTGAGAGGGAGGGTAGAAGCAGGGAGGATGGTTAGGAAGCAGAGGCAGTAAACCTAGTGGCAGACCTGTGGTTTAGGCCAGGCTGGAAGCCATGAAGACTGTGGCAAATGATTAGATTCTGGAGATATTTTGAAATTGGAACCAACAGGACTTCTTGGTTGACTGGATGGGAAATTTGAGGGAAAGCGTAGTATCAAGGTACCCAGAGTGAGACCAAATTTCAGACTAAGGGCCCAGTCCTCATAAGATGGTCCTTACCTCAGACACTGGGCTTCCCTGATGGCTCAGTGGTAAAGAATCCTCCTGCCAATGCAAAAGATGCAGGTTTGATCTCTGGGTCCAGAAACTCCCTTAGAGAATGAAATGGCAAGGCACTCCAGTATTCTTGGCTGGGAAATCCCATGGACAGAGAAGCCAGGTGGCTACAGTCCATGAGGTTGCAAAAGAGTTGGACATGACTTAGCGATTAAAGACCAACTACAACTTCAGACACCAGCTTAAAATTCAAGGGTGTTCAGGACTACCCTCACTTTTGACCATCTGGTTACAAATTTTGGAGTTGCTACGACCACTCTCTGGTTCCATAATTCACTAAGAAGGCTCACAGAACTCACTGAAAACTCTACACTTATGATTACAGTTTCTAATACCCAAAGGATGCAAATTAGACAAGTTGTACATCTGATGGATCATCGAAAAAGCAAGAGAGTTCCAAAAAAAAAAATCTACTTCTGCTTTATTGACTATGCCAAAGCCTTTGACTGTGTGGGTCACAATAAACTGTGGAAAATTCTGAAAGAGATAGGAATACCAGACCATCTGACCTGTCTCTTGAGAAACCTGTATGCTGGTCAGGAAGCAACAGTTAGAACTGGACATGGAACAACAGACTGGTTCCAAATAGGAAAAGGAGTACATCAAGCCTATTGTCACCCTTCTTATTTAACTTATATGCAGAGTACATCATGAGAGATGCTTGGGTGGAAGAAACACAAGCTGGAATCAAGATTGCCGGGAGAAATATCAGTAACCTCAGATATGCAGATGACACCACCCTTATGGCAGAAAGTGAAGAAGAACTAAAAAGTCTCTTGATGAAACTGAAAGAGGAGAGTGAAAAAGTTAGCTTAAAGCTCAACATTGAGAAAACTAAGATCATGGCATCTGGTCGCATCACTTCATGGCAGATAGATGGGGAAACAGTGGAAACAGTGGCTGACTTTATTTTTCTGGGCTCCAAAATCACTGCAGATGGTGATTGCAGCCATGAAATTAAAAGACACTTACTCCTTGGAAGGAAAGTTATGACCAACCTAGACAGCATTTTGAAAAGCAGAGACATTACTTTGCCAACAAAAGTCCGACTAGTCAAGGCTATGGTTTTTCCAGTGGTCATGTATGGATGTGAGAGCTGGACTATAAAGAAAGCTGAGCGCCGAAGAATTGATGCTTTTGAACTGTGGTGTTGGAGAAGACTCTTGAGAGTCCCTTGGACTGCAAGGAGATCCAACCAGTCATCCTAAAGGAGATCAGTCCTGGGTGTTCATTGGAAGGACTGATGTTGAAGCTGAAACTCCAATACTTTGGCCACCTGATGCGAAGAGCTGACTCATTTGAAAAGACCCTGATGCTGGGAGGGATTGAGGGCAAGAGGAGAAGGGGACGACTGAGGATGAGATGGCTGGATGGCATCACCGACTCAATGGACATGAGTTTGAGTAGGCTGTGGGAGTTGGTGATGGACAGGAAGGCCTGGCGTGCTGCGGTTCATGGGGTCGCAAAGAGTCGGAGACGACTGAGCGACTGAACTGAACTGATAGGGTGAAGATTTTTGTGGATACCAGATGCAAAGCTTTTATCCCTAGGAATACATTGCCCTCTCACCTCCCATGTGGAGGATTGCCAACTAGGGAAGCACATCTGAGCTTGGTGTCCAGAGTATTTATTGGGGTTTCATGATACATACATGATTGATTGAATCATTTTCCACATGACTTATCTGTAGCTTCCCTCTCCTCTTCCCTGGAGATCAGGCTTATATCACATGGCTCAAAGTCCTAACCCTCTAATCACATGGTTGGTGTTTCTGGTGGGACTAAGCCTATCCTGAGTTACAAACATAAGATAATTTTATCACTCCAGAAATTCCAAGGGTTTAACTCCCAGGAGCTGGAGATGAAGGCCAGCCAAATTCTTTATTACCCACAGGATAATTGCTAAGGTTTTGATCCAGACAAGTGGAAGAATAGGATTTCCCTTCAGTGAGGTGGGGAAGAGAAGAGCAGGCTTGGAATTGATGAGGTTAGGAGCTGTATATGGACCTGTTAAGTTTAATGCGATTTTTAGTCATCTAACTGGAGGTGAAGTTAGGCTGTTGGATAACAGGTCTGGTGTTCAAGGATGGGTTCTGGTTGAAGAATGAAAATCACAGGAGGCTGATGGATGTACAGTAGAGATATGCTTGAAGCTTGGAAACCTGGAGTCTTGTGGCAGTGAAGTATGGACACTCTCCCCATCTGGCTCACTGGGCAGCCCATTTCTGTTCTCCAGTCCAACCATCTCTTTTGCCCACAAAGTCATTTCCATGACAGTCCATCCAGCTCACCTTGACTCCGAAGTTACATCTTTATAGGTAACCTCTGGGATGATTCTCAGAGGAATGGTGAATTATAACCAACATGGATTAATCTTACCAGTTTAGGAATCAGAGGGTAATCTCTGCATTTACTGCCGTATCATGGGTTGTTGTTGTTCAGTCACTCAGTCGTGTTGAACTCTTTGCAACCCCATAGACTGCAGCATCCCAGACTTCCCTGTCCTACACCATCCCCTAGAGCTTGCTCAAACTCATGTCCATTGAGTGCATGATGCCACTGAACCATCTCATCCTCTGCTGTTCCCTTCTCCCCCTGCCTTCAATCTTTCCCAGCATCAGGGACTTTTCTAATGAGTCAGCTCTTACCATCAGGTGGCCAAAGTATTGGAGCTTCAGCTTCAGCATCAATCCTTCCAATGAATAGTCAGGACTAATTTCCTTTAGGATGGACTGGTTGGATCTCCTTGCAGTCCAAGGGACTCTAAAGAGTCTTCTCCAACACCACAGTTCAAAGGCATCAGTTCTTCAGCACTCAGCATTCTTTAAAGCCCAACTCTCACATCCACACATGACTGCTGGAAAAACTGTAGCTTTGACCATATGGACCTTTGTCAGCAAAGTAATTTCTCTGCTTTCTAATACGCTGTCTAGGTTTTTCATAGCTTTTCTTCTAAGGAGCAAGTGTCTTTTAATTTCATGGCTGCAGTCATTGTCCACAGTGATTTTGGAGCCCAAGAAAATAAAATCTGTCAGTATTTCCATTGTTTCCCCATCGGTTTGCCATGAAGTGATGGGACAGGATTCCATGATCTTAGTTTCTTGAATGTTGAGTTTTAAGCCAGGTTTTTCACTCTCCTCTTTCATTTTCATCAAGAGGCTCTTTACTTCTTCTTCGCTTTCTGCCATAAGGGTGGTGTCATCTGCGTCTCTGAAGTTATTGATATTTCTCCAGGCAATCTTGATTCCTGCTTGTGATTCATCAGCTGGCATTTCACATGATGTACTCTGCATAGAAGTTAAATAATCAGGGTGACAATGTACAGCCTTGACATACTCCTTTCCCAAATTTGAACCAGTCTGTTGTTCCATGGTGGTTTAGTCGCTAAGTCATGCCCAACTCTTGCGACCCCATGGACTGTAGCCCACCAGGCTCCTCTGTCCATGGGATTCTCCAGGAAAGAAAACTGGAGTGAGTTGCATTTCCTTCTCCATGGGATCTTCCAGGCTCAGGAATCGAACCCAGGTCTCCTGCATTGCAGGCAGAATCTTTACCAACTGAACTACAAGGGAATGCCTGATTCTAACTGTTGCTTTTTGACTTGCATATAGGTTTGTCAGGATGCAGGTAAGGTGGTCTGATATTGCCATCTCTTTAAGAATTTTCCACAGTTCCTTGTGATCTACACAGTCAGCAACTTTAGTGTAGTCAATGAAGCAGAAGTAGATGTTCTTCTGGAATTCTCTTGCTTTTTCTATGATCCAGTGGATGTAGGCAATTTGATCTTTGGTTCCTCTGCCTTTTCTAAATCCAGCTTGAACATCTGGAAGTTCTCGGTTCACATACTGTTGAAGCCTAGCTTGCAGGATTTTGAGCATTACCTTGCTAGCATGTGAAATGAGTTCAATATCATGGGTAGTACTTCATACTGTGTGCTACCTTCAAACTGTTCATATCAGGAGCAGAGTGATCAGGTGATGCTGGCAAGTCATTTCAAGACTGTTTAACACATTTTGTAAAATGGATATGTTGGGTCTGATGATCCCCTAGGTCCCTTTTGGCTAAAATGATCTTTGAGTTTTAACTCAACGCTCAGTTGCTGTTGGTAGTATGTCTGAGTCTGCCTGTACCTATGTCTCCTGGCTCACCAACAGATGGTAACATTTTTTATGGCAAAAGGGTTGAGATCCTAGAGCAGAATAGACCTAACTTTGGTTTCATTAAGTATTTCTTTCTTATCCCCCAGGCATAGAAATCAGCACATAGTAAATGCTCACTTAGTATTTAATAGTAGTAAATTTAAATCCTTCCCCCTGCCTACCATTCAAACCAAGCCAAACACATTGGACTCTGGGTTCATAGTATTTCAGATTCTGAGTAATTTGTTTAATAATATTAATTTTCGCCTTTATTTGCTGTATGTATATATATATAGAAATATATATGTGATATGCACATACTATATATAATATTATAATTTGTATGAGAAACTTTTAAAGGCAGGACAGAAATGTGGATTCTGGAGTTGGAGTGTCTGGCTGGGTTTTAGCCCCAGCTCACCAGTCACTAACTCTCTTGCAGAAATTACTCTCACTGCTTTCTGCTTCAGTTTCCTCATCTGTAAACTGAATTGAATCAAAGTTTATATCACAGGCTTGAAATGAGGATTAAGCAAGTTGCTATCTGTAAAGCCCTTAGCCTACTGGGAATAGTACATGGCCCACAGAGGTAGTTAAGGAGCAGTGGTGGTTGTCAGAGGTGAACTGATTTTTCCTTTTAGTCTGAATGGAGTCAGGACTGGCCACGTGGTCCATAATAACTGCAGCACAGACCTCCAGCGGTTAGTGCCCCAAGCGAAGATTCCTAAGGGCCTGCATTTGGTCCTTTCTTTTTTTTTTTTTTTTTTAAAGGAAAGTTTTGTTATTTTTTAAATTAGTTTACTTTCTGACCTTGCCAGGCAGCATATAGGATCTTAGTTCTCCACCCAGGGATGGAACCCTGGACCCCCTCCATGGACACAGGGGAGTCTTAACCACAGGACCACCAGGGAAGCCCCGTTTGGTCCTTTTAAGTTGGGGTTGAGTTCCCTTTCTGTCTGTTCAGAGCTGCAGCCTGCAGTTTGCTGTCCTGAACCCCGGTGACCTCAGGTGAAGGTGTGCAGAAGACCCAGAGGACCAGCCCACTGCAAATTACTCAGAGTGCATCTGCTGCTCGTAGTGGGTTCATATCATTTTCTTTGGGCACAAAGGTAGCTCATTTCATTGGACACAATTCCTTATGTGTGGGGGGAGTGGGAACCGGCTCAGTACCCAGAAGCATTTACCCCTCATTATGGCCCAATTATCACAACGTGCCATTTTTTGTTGTGATAAAAGCACGTTTCCGCTTCTATAGAAACTCTGAGCCCTGAGCGGTGGCACCGCAGCTCCGGTTTTCCACCAAAACAGGTTTCTAATGAAAATGCGGAAGAAACTTTAATTATAACTGTGGTCTTGGGCTCCCTTGGCAGCCTCTTCTTTTTTTGTTTTCAGAAAAAGAAAAGAAATGGGGCTGCTGTTAAGAATTCATGTGAGGAAGTCTTCATGAACTTGGAGCTTTTTAAAACCACCAACTGGTTGCCCTCCCTCAAGAAGCAGGTGCCCATGTGTGGGAGGTGGTGGGAGCCGTGCTTGATCTCCCAGCGGGCCTGATCCCAACATGGAAGAACAACATCTCCTGGGTGCTGGAGACTAATTGCATGTGGGAAGGAACAGGACCAAGTTAGACTTAATGAAAAACCCGAATTTATTGCCCCCACTGAGATTTCATTAAATTGGTTACAAAGCGCTGTTGATTGGGCTTTTGGAGACTGGCTGCATGTGTTTGCCCAATTTTCTTTGGTTTTGCTCTGAAAATCCCCTTCCTTTCCCTCTTTTCTCTGTTGCCAGTGTCTGGGGCTTCCTTCTTCTCTTCTCCCTGCCTCGATCCCCCTCTCTGTTTCAGAAAGCCTCCAGCACATAGTAAATTCTCAATAAATACTATTATCTTTTGTGCCCAGCCATCTGGACTAGACTTTGTTTTCTCTTCCTTTCTGTTCTATTACCCTTTACTCTCTCTCTCTCCCCTTGAACAATTGAATTACCTCCATTAGTCTGGTCCCTCCTCACCACCCCCATCCCTTCCCTTCCTCTTCTAGGTGTCTCTGTTGTGCTTCTTTTCATTTTAATCTCAGTATCAGTCAGTCAGTCTCTTTTTCAGTCTCTCCGCCACTCCTTCCAACTCTGCTTTTCTTCTCTTTGCTTCTCTCATGGTTTCTGCTTCTGTGTTTTCTGTGTCCTTTTACCTCCTTGCTTCAGAACATTATAATCAACTGGAGAAACCTAAAAAAAAAAAATCCTAATGACCAGGATGAACCTTCGACCAATTATATCAGGGTTTATGGGAATGAAACTCGAGCATCAGTATATTTTTAAAGCTCCCCAGTTGATTCACAGGCATAGCCAGGCTGAGAAGCATTGCTTTGCTTCTGATTGGAACACGTTTGTTGTGCAAAGCCAGCTTTATGTCGCTGTGGCTTATTAAAGATGTCTCCGGGTGGCTCACTTGATATGCTTTGATCTTGCATTTCATGAAATGCATTTCCTCTTGTGCTAGTTTCCAGCATGGGTTCTGTGGTCTTTGTCCTTCTTCCAAGGTCATGAGGGCCCAGGACAGAAATGAAGGAGAGGTGGGACTGGGTTTTGGTCAAGATGGGAGAGGCAGAGGGGTTGGGATAGGGCCTGAGAGATGTACCCTTGCCTTAAGTAATGCTATGTCTAAATGCAGAGACACAGTACAGGCACAACCACAGACTAGAGCCTTTAGTTTCTGGACACTTGAGTAGATAGTTGGCTGGGATCAGGGTCAGGCTTCATGGGACAGGATAAATGCCCTTGTAGAATGTCAGCTGCCCCATCTGGGGGTGTGGGGTGTTGGGGGCACACAGAGTCTCTAACTAGCAGACTCTTCAGATGACAGAGAGTCAAGACATGTGCTTCACTGAGATGACATGCCAGAAGAAAACAAACATCTGCCTGGTGGACTCTGCAATCATTAGTACTCTGTCAGGTACACGAGGGAGCAGTGGATCTAGGAAATCTCTTGAAAAGCCTGCCTGTGGGCTGATATTCTCGAGGTTTTAAAACCAGGCTGAGTGTGGACCTTGCTGAATTCTCAAAGGGGATATAGACCTTCATTCAGTGTGTGTGGTTTGCCCCACTGGACATGTGTTCATGGACCATTTATAAATCAGTTGAAAAGTATCTGGTGGCTATAGGGGAACTCAAGTCAAATAGGTGATATGAAAATGATCCTGGAACTCTCACCACTAGGTTATGGGCATGAAAGTGAAAGTGTAGTTGCTTAGTCGTGTTTGACTCTTTGCCGCCCCGTGGACTGTAGCCCACCAGGCTCCTCTGTCCTTGGAATTCTCCAGGCAAGAATACTGGAGTGGGTTGCCATTCCCTTCTCCAGGGATCTTCCTGACCCAGGGATCAAACTCGGATCTCCTGCATTGCAGACAGATTCTTTACTGAGCCACCAGGGAAGCCCACAGTAGTGGGGGCCCCAAATACTATGGCCCCACTAGGCAGAGATTTCCTCAGATTCAAAGTCCAGCAGAGCAAACCTGCCTGTCCCAGGTGGCTCCCAAAGAAAGACCCCCTTCCCATGCCTGAAGCCCAGCACCCTCGCCCAGGGAATAGTTTTGGCTTTTTCGACTTCCTTGTCTTCTTGTGAGGGCACTGAACCAGTACAGCCCAGCTGAGCTCAGCTAATCTGCCAGTAACTTCAGTTCCTGAGCCTGGCCTACAGCACACAGTGCAGACTCCCCACGGGCTTGGCAGCCTTCTCTGCTGCACACTGACCTCCAGCTCAAAGGCAGCAGGATGATGGGACTTCCCTGGTCGTCCAGTGGATAAGACTCTGTACTCCCAGGCAGGGGTGTGGGTTTGATCCCTGGCTGAAGAACCAAGATCCCACCTGCTATACAATGAAGCCAAAAATAAATGAATAAATAAAATTCATATTAAAAAAAAAAAGGGGGTGAGTTGGTGTTAGCCCCTTTAGGAGCTCAATACCTACTCTCCTTGCAGAATTTGACCTCATTAGGATCTAGGCATTGGCTTGTGATTCAGATTGGTTAAATATCTGTAGTACTTAAGGCATTTATTTGCATGTAATTTAGGGCTTCCCTGGTGGGTCAGATGGTAAAGAATCCACCTGCCAATGCAGGAGACATAAGATACCCGGCTTCTGTCCCTGGGTTAGGAAGATCCCCTGGAGAAGGGAATGGCTACCCACTACAGTATTCTTTCCTGGGAAATCCCATGAACAGGGGAGCCTGGCAGGCTACAGTCCATGGGGTTGCAAAGAGTCAGACAGTACTGAGCAACTAACACTTTTACTTTCAATCACTCAATTAGTTCTGTTTGAGGGTGACCTGTTGAAGCTTGTGCATGTGTGCTTAGTTGCTCAGTCATGTTCTACTCTGCGAACCCTAGTGATTCTTAACTCAAGCTGCAAGTTAGAATTATCAAGGAAGGGATAGGAGGCATTTGGAAAAAAAAAAAAAAAAAATGCCCAGGCCGCAACCCCAAGGTTTTTGATTTTGTTGGTCTGGAGTGGGTATTTTGTTTAACCAGTTGGTTGTGGTTGTTGTTTTAAGGCCCCTCATTCTAATGTGAATGAGGGATGAGGGCACTGATACGGTAGAAATCACAGGAATGAATCCAGGACAGAGTTCCAGGTTCTAGAACTCAGGTTTGCCTCTCCCTAGTGGCAATGCACCCCACTCCAGTACTCTTGCCTGGAAAATCCCATGGATGGAGGAGCCTGGTAGGCTACAGTCCATGGGGTCGCTAAGAGTCGGACACGACTGAGCGACTTCACTTTCACTTTTCCCTTTCATGCACTGGAGAAGGAAATGGCAACCCACTCAAGTATTCTTGCCTGGAGAATCCCAGGGACGGCGGAGCTTGGTGGGCTGCCGTCTATGGGGTCGCACGGAGTCAGACATGACTGAAGCGACTTAGCAGCAGCAGCAGCAGCAGTGGTGGAACTATGGAATGATCGGGCTGCTTCTCTCTACAGTGAGAGGTGGGCTGGGCAGAAATCTTCAGTGGGCATCAGAATTCACCAGGGAGCTTGGAAATTATGCAGAAGCTCTAGGTGGGATTAAGTTGTTTTTCATGGGTCTGGGGAGGGGCACATGGCTCCACAGGTGATATTGACCAGCATTTGAAAGCCTTTGGATGGGCAGGCTCCAAGATCCCTGCGAGCTGGAAAGTCTAGGGCCTATGCAATTGTGTGGAGGCAGCATCTTGCTTATGTGGGTGACCCAGGCATCTAGCAGGGTCCCTGTTCTCGAAGAATTAGAAGACAGTTGGCACAAGTGGGGCTCATGGGGAGCATCTGGGTACAGGGAGCAAGGGACTGGCATCTAGAAAATGATGTGTGAAATGACAAAAGCATAAGAGCAGTTAATAGGGAGGCAGGAGGGCTGAAGGGTAATCATGCCGTCCTCACGAGCGTGTGACAGTTTCTGTGGAGGAGGATGACGTCTCCTTTTTCACCCAGAACTCTCACGAGACTCGGTTGTAATGTGAATGGAGGCAGAGGCTCTTGGTGGGGCAGCTATAAGAATCTTGAGAGAACTATAAAAACAGGCTTTTTAAGGAGCTTGTGGGTTTTCTTCCTCATGGGACCTTATAAATAAAACTTTTTAGAAAGCATAGGAAATAATCCGTTTTTCCTTTATATGTCAAGAGTTCTGCTGACCCATCATTAGAAGAACATTATGAAACATTTATTTGGACATGTTTTTCCAGGATAAGGGATGGCTTGGTTGTTTTTCCATCCTGTTCTGTCCCTTGTAATGGTCTGTCCTTGTAATGGTTTTTGTGACACAACTGACAAGGCTAGAGGTGGTGTTGGCAGCTGGGAAGACAGTCTTTCTTGCCATGGAATGGGATCATTTCTGGACTGCTTGGATTTTGGTCTCAGCATCACAAACTAAACTGTATGGTTATGGGGAAAATCACTGCACTCTTGAAGTTTTCCGTGTCTACATCTGGAGAAAGTGAGGGAGATGTTTTAGGTGGTCCCTGAGGTCCCTTCTGCCTCTGATGTGTCCTCACTCAGATCTAGATGAGCTAATTCCCTATAGGGAACAACATCCAGAGACTCTGCCTTATAATGGAATTAAACATGAAAGCAAGGTGTGGGAGTGGAGGCACTCTGGATTTCTAGTGGGTTCAGGACTGCAGGACCACCATGTGTGTGCATATATAACAGAACCCAGGACTGGGCCCTGTGAAGGGCATGAGGTGAGGTGGGAATCTAGCTCCCTTGCTGAGTGGAGCAATCCACCAAAGAAATGATGTTTGAGGTCACAACTTGTTTTTTTTTTGAAGTATGGTTGATTTACAATGTTGTGTTCATTTCTGCTGTACAACAAAGTGACTCAGGATATACATACACACATATACATTTAAAAATATATTGCATTATGATTTATCACAGCATATTGAATATAGTTCTCTGTGCTAGACAGTAGGACCCTGTTTATCCATTCTATATATAATATCTTACATCTGCTATCCCCAGCCTCCCACTCATCCCTCCCCTAAGGTCCTCCCTCAATCCTATCCCCCTTGGCAACTCCCAGTCTGTTCTGTATGTCAGAGAGTCTGTTTCTGTCTTGTAGACAGGTTCATTTGTATCATATTTTAGGTTCTACTTATAAGTGATATCCTATGGTATTTTTCTTTTTTGACTTAATTCTGACTTAATTATCTTTCTGACTTGGTATGATAATCTCTAGTTCCATCCATGTTGCTATAAATGACATTATTTTGTTCTTTTTTATGAGTGACTAGTACTCCATTGCATATGTGTACCACATCTTTATCCACTCATCCGTCGATGGACATTTAGGTTGTTTCCATGTCTTGGATACTGTGAATAGTGCTGTGAGCATAGAGGTATATATGTATTTTTGAATTAGAGTTTTGTCTGGGTATATGCTTGGGAGAGATTGCTGGATCACATGATAGCTCTATTTTTAGTTTTTTTCTTTTTTTATAATTTATTTATTTTATTTGGAGGCTAATTGCTTTACAATATTGTAGTGGTTTTTGCCATACATTGACATGAATCAGCCATGGGTGTACATGTGTCCCCCATTCTGAACCCCCCTCCCACCTCTCTCCCCATCCCATCCCTCAGGATTCCATACTGTTTTCCATAGTAGCCGCACCAGCTTATGTTCTCAACAACAGTGTACAAGGTTTTACAGCATTTTTTATTTGTAGAGTTTTTAATGATGATCATTTCGTTGAGGTAACTCTTCATAACACCATACAGCTATCCATGCATGAAGTATGGGTGAAGAGACCCTTGTTAGATCCTGAGCTTTTCTGTCCATGAATGTTGTCCATCCATATCAGCTCTCTGCTTCCCAACTGGGTCTCCCTGAACCATCTATACCTGTCTGCACTTAGGAGGCTCCTGCCCTCCTGGGTGAGCAAAAGCCTTATCAAAAAGTAATTATAAGGTCTGTGCATTTGTCAGCATGCGTGTGTGTGTGTGTGTGTGTGTGTGTGTGAAATGAGTTTGACATCCACTGAAGTCAGGAGCTATTCATCAAAAGCTGGAAATGTTGACATTCTTTTCAACAAACTCTTTTTATGACTACAGCCTTCCAAGTAAAGCCACCAATCCATGCTAAGGACAGAGAAGCCATTGATATTTCAGCCTGAATTTTAAACAGTGAAGTATAGTAAGCAGAATGTCGGGTATGGGAAGGGGGAGTGATGAGAAAACTATGTGTACACTGGTGAGTGTGCACACGTAAGTCTGTGTGTTTGTGGTGAGTGTGTTGGTTCAAATATGTCTGCTTCAAGACTCAGTCTAGGCCTCGCCACCTCACAGAATCTTACCTACCCAAGCTGTACTGAGTTTGCATCCATTGTCTCCCTACTGAGTGACCTTTCTAGCGTATGTGATTTTGAGTCTCTGCCTGTTCCATGTATATATGAAATAGCCTGTCACACTTGAGAAGCTGAGGTCAGGGCACTGTCCTGTAGCTGTCAGTTCTGTGGACCAGACAACTGGTCTCATGATTGTCACACTCCCTCCTTCTCTCTTTCCACGGTTGGCAACCTGCATCTGGACACTGATGTCCCATCATCCCTTGCCAGAATGATCTTTTTTAAAAAGGCAAATTCTGTGCTTGAACCACTGAACTCTTAAGAACTGCCTGTCAGAAGGGCTGGTTGTTGAGAGCATTCATTATTACCAACAAAATCCTTTGAGGTCTGAGCTATAAAGACATCAAACACATTGGCCTTGGCATCACAAGAAGCTAGGTCTACAGTCCTGGGGAGAACACATATCCCAAACACAGAGGGTACCAATTAAATCCAACATACAGCTCTTAGCTTGGTGGTGCAGACATAAAGAATACGGTTTGTCTCTTGATGTGTCTACTGTTTGATGGCAGAGATGGATTTTTAGACAGCTAACCATAAAACAGAAAGATAGTGCTTCTTATGTACGAGGTTATATATAAAGTTTTGTGAACCCACAGAAAAGGGATCAAGTCTATCTGGGCTGCTTGAGGAAGGCCTGAAGGGCTGTTTGAATTGGACTTTGCAGGATGACTAGGAGTATGCTAGGCAGAAAAGCAGTGAAAGACTATTTTAGGCAGTGAGAACTAAAAGCAAATAAGACCTATAAAAATGCATGGTGTTTGAAAAGGAGTGAGCAGCTTAATGTAGCCAAAGCTGAAAGTACATGGTTGGGTGGAGTACAGAGGGAAAAATATGAAATTATATGACAATAATAACATATGTTTTTACCAGCCCTTCTGACAGGCAGTTCTTAAGAGTTCAGTCTTTTGAGCAAAGAATTTGCCTTTTTTAAAAAAATCATTCTGGCAAAGGTCAATGGGACATCAGTGTCCAGATCCAGTAGACCCTCTTGGAGGAGGTCACCGTTAACCCCAGAGCCTCCAGAACTTACACAGAACTGGGGAAACAGACTCTTGGAGGGCAAAAACAAAATGTGTGCACCAGGACCCAGGAAAAGGAGCAGTGAACCCACAAGATACTGACCCAAACTTGCCCGTGAGTGTCCAGGAGTCTCTGGCAGAGGCATGGGTCGGTGGTGGCCTGCTGCAGGGTTGGGGACACTGAGTGCAGCAGTGCCTGCATGGAACCTTTTGAAGGAGGTCGCCATTATCTTCATTACCTCTACCATAGTTTGGCCTCAGGTCAAATAACAGGGAGGGAACACAGCCCTGTTGATCAACAGAAAATTGGATTAAATGTTTACTGAGCATGGCCCCGCCCATCAGAACAAGACCCAGTTTCCCCCTCAGTCAGTCTCTCCCATCAGGAAGCTTCCATGAGCTTCTTATCCTTCTCCATCAGAGGGCAGACAGAATGAAAACCACAATCACAGAAACCTAACCAATCTGATCACATAGACCACAGCCTTGTCTAACTCAATGAAACTATGAGCCATGCCGTGTAGGGCCACCCAAGATGGACAGGTCATAGTGGAGAGTTCTGACAAAACGTGATCCACTGGAGAAGGGTATGGCAAACCACTTCAGTACTCTTGCCTTGAGAACCCCAAGAACAATATGAAAAGCAAAAAGATAAGACACTGAAAGATGAACTCCCCAGGTCAGTAGGTGCTCAATATGCTACTGGAGATCAGTGGAGAAATAACTCCAGACAGAATGAAGGGATGGAGCCAAAGCAAAAACAACACCCAGTTGTGGATGTGACTGGTGATGGAAGTAAAGTCCGATGCTGTAAAGAGCAATATTGCATAAGAACCTGGAATGTTAGGTCCATGAATCAAGGCAAATTGGAAGTGGTCAAACAGGAGATGTCAAGAGTGAACATCGACATTTTAGGAATCAGCAAACTAAGATGGGCTGGAATGGGTGAATTTAACTCAGATGACCATTATATATACTACTGTGGGCAAGAATCCCTTAGAAGGAATGGAGTAGCCCTCATAGTCAACAAAAGAGTCCAAAATGCAGTACTTGGATGCAATCTCAAAAATGATGGAATGATCTCTGTTCGTTTGCAAGGCAAACTATTCAATATCACGGTAATCCAAGTCTATGCCCTGACCAATAATGCTGAAGAAGGTGAAGTTGAATGGTTCTGTGAAGACCTACAAGACCTTCTAGAACTAACAGCCAAAAAGATGTCCTTTTCATCATAGGGGACTGGAATGAAAAAGTAGGAAGTCAAGAAATACCTGGAGTAACAGGCAAATTTGGCCTTGGAGTAGAGAATGAAGCAGGGCAAAGGCTAATAGTGTTTTGCCAAGAGAATTCACTGGTCATAGCAGACACCCTCTTCCAACAACACAAGAGACGACTCTACACATGGACATCACCAGATGGTCAATACTGAAATCAGATTGATTATATTCTTTGCAGCCAAAGATAGACAAGCTCTATACAGTCAGCAAAAACAAGACTGGGAGCTGACTGTGGCTCAGATCATGAAATCCTTATTGCCATATTCAGACTTAAATTGAAGAAAGTAGGGAAAACCACTAGACCATTCAGGTATGACCTAAATCAAATCCCTTACGATTATACAGTGGACATGACAAATAGATTCAAGGGATTAGATCTTATAGACAAAGTGCCTGAAGAACCATGAACAGAGGTTTGTGACATCGTACAGGAGGCAGTGATCAAGACCATCCCCAAGAAAAAGAAATGCAAAAAGGCAAAATGGTTGTCTGAGGAGCCCTTTTACAACTTGCTGAAAAAAGAAGAGAAGCAAAAGGCAAAGGAGAAAAAGATAGATATACCCATTTGAATTCAGAGTTCCAAAGAATAGCAAGGAGAGATAAGAAAGCCTTCCTCAGTGATCAGTGCAAAGAAATAAAGGAAAACATAGAATAGGAAAGACTAGAGATCTCTTCAAGAAAATTGGAGATACCAAGGGGACATTTCATGTAAAGATGGGTACAATAAAGGACAGAAATGGTATGGACCTAATTGAAGCAGAAGATTTTAAGAAGAGGTGGCAAGAATACACAGAAGAACTATACAAAAAAGATCTTCATGACCCAGATAACCACGATGGTGTGATCATTTACCTAGAGCGAGGCGTCCTGGGATGCGAAGTCAAGTGGGCCTTAGGAAGCATCACTAAAAACAAAGCTAGTGGAGGTGATGGAATTCCAGCTGAGCTATTTAAAATCCTAACAGATAATGCTGTGAAAGTGCTGCACTCAATATGCCATCAAATTTGGAAAACTCAGCAGTGGCCACATGCTGGAAAAGGTCAGTTTTCATTCCAATCTCAAAGAAAGGCAATGCCAAAGAATGCTCAAACTACTGCACAATTACACTTATCTCCCATGCTAGCAAAGTAATGCTCAAAATTCTCCAAGCCAGGCTTCAACAATACGTGAACCATGAACTTCCAGATGTTCAAACTGGATTTAGATAAAGGCAGAGGAACCAGAGATCAAATTGCCAACATCCTTGGATCATAGAAAAACCAAGAGTTCTAGAGAAAACATCTACCTCTGCTTTATTGACTGTGCCAAAGCCTTTGACTGTGTGGATCACAACAAACTGTGGAAAATTCTTAAAGAGATGGGAATACAAGACCACCTGATCTACCTCCTGAGAAATCTGTATGCAGGTCAAGAGGCAACAGTTAGAACTGGACATGGAACAACAGACTGGTTCCAAATCAGGAAAGGAGTCCGTCAAGGCTGTGTATTGTCATCTTGCTTATTTAACTTATATGCAGAGTACATTGTGAGAAATGCTGGACTGGATGAAGCACAAGCTGGAATCAAGATTGCCAGGAGAAATATCAATAACCTCAGATATGCAGATGACACCATCCTTATGGCAGAAAATGAAGAACTAAAGAGCCTCTTGATGAAAGTGAAGGAAGAGAGTGAAAATGTTGGCTTAAAGCTCAACATTGAGAAAACTAAGATCATGGCATCCAGTCCCATCACTTCTGGCAAATAGATGAGGAAACAATGGAAACAGAGACTTTATTTTGGGGGGCTCCAAAATCACTGCAGATGGTGACTGTAGCCATGAAATTAAAAGACTCTTGCTCCTTGGAAGGACAGTTATGACCAACCGAGACAGCATATTAAAAAGCAGAGGCATTACTTTGCCAACAAAGATCCATCCAGTCAAAGCTATGATTTTTCCAGTAGTCATGTGTGGATGTGAGAGTTGGACTATAAAGAAAGCTGAGCACTGAAGAATTGATGCTTTTGAACTGTAGTGTTGGAGAAGACTCTTGAGAGTCCCTTGGCCTGCAAGGAGATCCAACCAGTCCATCCTAAAGGAAATCAGTCCTGAATATTCATTGGAAGGACTGATGCTGAAGCTGAAACTCCAATACTTTGGCCACCTGATGGGAAGAGCTGACTCATTAGAAAAGACCCTGATTCTGGGAAAGATTGAAGGCAGGAGGAGAAGGGGGCGACAGTGGATGAGATGATTGGATGGCATCACCAACTCAATGGACATGAGTTTGAGTAAGCTTTGGGAGTTGGGGAAGGACAGGGAAGCCTGGCGTGGTGCAGTCCATGGGGTCACAAAGAGTCGGACATGACTGAGCGACTGAACTAAAGTGAATAACATTTATTGAGGGCTCACTATGTATCAGGCATCATACTAAGCATTTCCAGTTATTCATTTATTATTTAAAACATACATTTTATGTAGGTACTATTTGTCTCACTTTTTTACTTTGGGGGAAATTTAGATACCGTAATTAAGTACTTAGACAAAAAAAAAAGTAAAATATAAGACTTTCCCAGCATCATGCAATTAGTAAATGACGGAGCTGGGAGTTGATCCCAGGCAGCCTGACCCAAGACCTTGTGCCCTTCCCTACTAGGCTGTTAGCATGGTATTGTAGATGTTTTCTCCACGGACAGAACTAGGGAGATATATTTTCAGGGAGGAGGAAGCCTCAGAAAAGAGGTAAGTGAAGAAGAGTTTTGTGCGGATGGGAGAAGTAGGAGGACATTCCAGGCAAGGAGGAAACCTCTCATCAAAACACAAATTCAGGAAGGAGAGTGTTCTGGAGACACAGGCCTGGCACTTTGGTTGAGTCAGTGGCTTGGTTTCTTCTTGGCACAGCCGCAGTGACCATCTCATTGGAAGTCCTCAGAGTGTCTCTGCTCTATAGAAAGGTCCCAGAGCCTGCTCAGTTTCTCTCAGGGTCTAGTCTTCCTCCTCATTGGCCTAGGAAGAGATAGTAGGGCATCCAAAGTTTGATGATGTGTATAGGAAACACATGGGGAAATCTTCCCCTCCCTGTTATGTGTGGCTCTTTCACCACGTGCTTCTGGGTGAGGACAGATGCTCTCTGGCAGTGGGATTTAATGAGTCCAGCAGTGCTTTGCTCCCTCTTTTAAATCCCTGAGGGGTGTTGAGCTGACTGAGCAGGGGAAGGTGCCAGGTGCACACATTTAAATAAGAGAGACATCAGGGCAGGGTAGCAGAGGCCAAAGAGAGGTGGCTGCCCAAGTGAAATTGAATTTTGTTGGAGTTAAATTGAGGTGCTGAGTTGTTTCTTTACAAACATATTCATTGGCTCAGCTGTCACTTTCATTTAGTGGGCTTGTCGCCCGAGCTGTGGCAGGCTGGCCGGGCCACGCCTCCCCTGCAAAGCCTCACCCTGGGGAGCTGGGAGCCAGGGTGGGGTGGGGAGCACGTAAGGAGAATCAAGCCAGAAGACGGTCTCGTCTTCAACCTGCTGTTTCCCCTGCCAGCTTCTTCGTCCCCATCCTGGCCAATGAACAGCAAAATCAAAATTCTGTCATGACACGAAAGATTAAGCATAACCAGAAGTGAAGTCCTGGTTAAGGCCCATCAGTAGCCCTGGGTGACTTGTTGAGCCCACCCGCACCGCCCCGCACTGCCCCGCACTGCCCCCCACCGTGGTTCGTGTCCTCACTTGTAAAAAGGGCTTTAAAAATAGCACCAGTCTTCAGACTCCTGTTGAGAGTTGACTGAAATAAATTTGCCAAGTGCTTAACTCAGTGCTCAGCTAGTACTCTCTTTATTAAAGGTACTTAAAAAAAAAAAAACACGCAAAAAAAAACTGTGAATGGTAAACAAGTCCAAGGCCAGGAAGGCCCTTGTATTTTATGATATCTGTGTCCCGCTGTTTCTGAAATTTCACCCTTTGGAATACATTCTTCATCCTAAGGCAGTGCCTCTTTGAATCTTATTTTTAAAGTCACATCTGCTTGGGAGGGAGATCTGAGTCAATAGCAGAATGAGGCAGAGAGAAATGAGTGAGCATGGCATGGAGGGAAAGTGAGTTAGGGAAGGTGGGAGAGGTTGGTGCAGATGGGGAAGGGGAGACAAACTTTATAGTTCTGTGAAGACGAGGTGCTGAGTAGTAGTAATAAAAGGAGGTGGTGACCAGGTTAGGACAGAGAACAGGGCTATTGGGGTTCTCTTGTGGGTTTGTAAGGTTTTATTTAGAAAATGGCATTGAGGATTTGGTGAACTGAAGATACAGTTCTAACCCTTGAGGAAGTGTTGTCAGAGAAAAATGATGAGTTTTGGGATAGTCTAAGGAACTGATGGGGAAGAAAGAGGCAGTGTTTTTACTTGTAAGTACTTGTTGCTACTTTTTTTCTCCCTAAGGTGACTGTTAATGGAACTGGTGCACAAGGAATGACTTGTACAATGTCAAGGTGAAAAAGGCAGCTGGCAGAGTTGAGATCCTGAGAGTTGCTTCCAGATCATAGCCCAGAGGGTCAGGTCTAGAGAGTCCTCTTGATCCTTACTTTGAGACCTTGGACAAGTGCCTTCTGCTCCCTGGACCTTTGTTCCCATGTAATATAGGAAGTAAATGAGAACCAGGGCCATATTGGTGACCAAGGACTTCAGAAAAACCAGGAATTTCTGTCTCATTTCTGTTGCCTCACTCCTCACCTTCCCCCAGGCATTGGGCCTGGAAAGTCACTTGAGTTTGTGACCCTGAAGTAGACTGGCCAGATGATGTCTGGGGTCCCTTTGTGCTCTGCTGTGCCAGTATTCTAATGTCCAGATATAAGCACCCTCAGCTCTAAACTTGAGGGTTCTTAGTCTGGTGTTCTCTGAGCCATAGGATTCATGGGACAGAATTTAAGGGTTCATGAACTTACGTGGATTATAAAAAGTCCTATCTTTTTAAAAAATAAACTTCTAATTGAAATGTAGTTTTTACCTTACTTAGGTTATAAACCACAGTCTTATTAGCGTTACTTGCCATTCTGTCGCCTATAGAAATATATTTTCATATCACAGTACTGGCTCCCAGTTTGCATGTCCTTGTATAGCCTGTCCCCCACAAATCTGTGATGGGCTGGTAATGTGCTCTAACCAGGAGAACATAGCAGAAGTGTTCTGTCTTGGACTTAGCCTTCAGATAGCCTGGAAGCTTTCACTTTTGTACTTTTGGGGAGCCCTGCAAGACCATATAAAACATCTGGCCAAACTGCTGGAGGTCACATGGATAGGCTTAATGGGGGACTAAACTACATGGAAAAAGAAACCCCTAACATCTAAGGGCCCTAACTGAGTTCAGCCTTGCAGTCATCCTCATCAAGAGGCAAGATATGAGAGGTAGCTTTCTGGAATGTTCCAGTATGTTCCAGCCTCCAGATGAGTGCAATCCCACCTGCCATCAGGTGAAACAGGAGAACCACCCAGATAAGCCCAGTCTATCCATAGACTTGTGAGATTTGTTAACACATTATTGATCAGAGGTATTGTTACCCTAACATTATTGACCATAGTTGTATCCATATGTTTTTAGAGAGTGATACAGTTACCATCACCGTGTGAAGTTGTTAGAGCTTAACGTTGATCAAGAGTTCATTATACAATTTGTGATTATTGTTATCATTCACATTTTGCTCTGTTAGGTTTTTATTCCAACCTTGTGTATATTATGGGGCTTCCTTGATAGCTCAGTTGGTAAAGAATCCGCCTGCAATGCAGGAGACCCCGGTTCATTTCCTGGGTTGGGAAGATCTGCTGGAGAAGGGATAGGCTACCCACTCCAGTATTCTTGGGCTTCCCTTGCGGCTCAGCTGGTAAAGAATCTGCCTGCAACGTGGATTTAATCCCTGAAATGAAATGAATTCAATTCAATTCAATGGGTTCAATCCCTGGGTTGGGAAGATCTCCTGGAGAAGGGAAAGGCTACCCACTCCAGTATTCTGGCCTGGAGAATTCCATGGATTGTATAGTCCATGGGGTCACAAAGAGTCGGAAATGACTGAGCAACTTTCACTTTCACTGTGTATATTATAAATGTAAAATTTTCAAAAATGATGCATCAGGAAATTTTGAGTGAAGAATTTTTCAGTGAATTTTATGCAAATGCTTTCTCTGATTGTCTGAGTGACATATATACTAGTGTCTCAGAAGATGACAGTTCTTCAGAATATATTTCTGATTCAGACAATGTGAACATCCTTAGTGATTGATTCTGATACAGAAAGTGAAAATGAAACACAATGCTGGAGAATGCTCCTTTGCATCTACAGAAGAGTGGGTTGAAGACAATATTTCACGAAAACTAGAAGACGTTACAGGTGTGTCAGGTGTAACTATTGAATGTAATAACTCGCAAAGTGTTAGTGAAATAACAGAATTAATTTTTGACTGGCCAAAACAGAAATCACAAGCCACAGGCATTAGTTTCTGCAAAAATCCTATAGTCAGTAATGAGTTAAAATGGTTTTCATGTTAAGCCATTAAATTTGGGAATGGTTTGCTCTGCAGGACTCAGCAACTGAAATGGAACCTTATTGTTTTTTGTTTTTTTTAATTTAACTTTTTTATTGAAGTATAGTTGCTTTACACTGCTGTGAGCCTTATAGTTTTACTCGATAGAACTTGAGTCCCAAAGTGTCTGTATCCATTTGAACACCCGCCTTCAGAGGTGTTCAGCATCCTTCATTTGCCAGCAGGGTAAATGTGTCCTGCTATTTTCAGGACTTCCCAAATGAAGACATGATAAAAGGTGCATGCATGATAAATAGTTGACAAGTATCCCTTAAACCCATCTTCCCAGGTGGCGCTAGTGGTAAAGAACCTGCCTGCCACTGCAGGAGTCGTAAGAGACGCAGGTTTGATCCCTGGGTCAGGAAGATCCCCTGGAGGAGGGCATGGCAACCCACTCCAGTATTCTTTCCTGGAGAAGCCCATGGACAGAGGTGCCTGGGAACATGCAGTCCACAGAGTCACACAGAGTCAGACACGACTGAAGCAACTTAGCGTCCACGCATGTCTTGCTGCCCAATGTCAAAAGTACCTGCACCTAGGATATGGATACTTAGACTTTGGTTCTAGAGAGTAAGATTGTTTTTAGCCATGTGAGCTAAACCCAAAATAGGGAGTCCAGACAGAAGGTGTGACTGGAGCTCAATTAGGGGGCTTTACCCTGACCTCCACCAGGAAAGACCCTTACAGGGGTAGAGATGTGAGCTTGACTTTGAAGCAAGGGCAAAATTTGTAGTATGTGGGGAAAGTGGAAAAGGTATTCATAGTAAGACAAGAGCTATGAGCAAATCCACAGACCAAGGCTGTGATGGTTAATTTTTTGTCTCAACATGTCTAGATTGCAGTGCTCCTATTTGATAAAACATTATTCTGGATGTTTGGGAGGATGCTTTGGCAATGAAATTTACAAACAGTTGGCTTTGAGTAGAGTAGATTGCCTTCCCCAGTGTTTGGTTGGCCTTGTCTAATCAGGAGAGGGACTGAAGAGAACAAAAGCGTGGCCTCCCCTGAGCAAGAGGGAATTCTCCGGCAGATGGCCTCCAGACTTTGTTTGCAACATCTGCTTTTCCTAGTTCTTCCACAGACTGCCTTTGGATTCAAAGTGTAACTCTTTGCCGAGTCCTCTAGCCTTCTCGTTTCTCTCTTGAGGTTTTAGGCTCACCACTCACCAATCCTCCACAATCACTTGAGCTAGTTCTTTAAAAATAAGTCTTTCTCTTATGTACATACAGATACTTTTAGTTTTGTTTCTCTGGAGAACCTGAGTAACAGAGTAAAAGGGATATTCACAGCAGGAGAAGAGCCCTGAGCACATTCACAACCTTGTTCAGAGAGTTCTGGGGATTTGTCTTGGCCAATTGGGAGAGTTTCAAGGGACCTTAGAGATCTCATGGCTCGTCAGTAGGGCTCTTAGATCCAGGAATTTGAGTTTTTTCTTTTGGTAGGGGGAACAATGGAAGGTTTGAACTGTTCAAATTTAACACAAATCCAGCGGATGCCCAACTTCCGCTCCATTTCTGACCTTATGTTCCAGATCACTCTATCATCCTACCTTTCCTCTCTGGTCAGCCTAAATGATCATGTTTAACCATCAAGTCTTTCCTGGGATCCTGGAGCCCCAATTTTTCCTCATGAATCAGGATCACCTTGGGGGGAAGTGAATGAGGTGGGTCCAGTGAATGCACAAAAGGCGGCCTCTCCCTTCCCAAGGCCACAGTTTGCCACCATCTAGTCAAGATAGTTCAGTAGGACCTTGCTCTGGTTTTGATGTGTATTTTCCCTACCAACTCCTTATTTTAAAAAGTTATTGAAAGGCTGGTGGCAGCGTGGATGAGAGCTTCCATGGTGAGAATGAAAAGGAAGCAGAGAGTATATGCATGAAAAAGTGATTTGGGTCTCATTTTGTATCTTAAGCATTAGCTTGCTCTGGGCTGTAGATTTCCGTGAGTGACAGTAATTGCAAAATTAGCAAGATGTTAGTTTTGTTTTGCTTAGAAATTCTAGCTTGTCCTATTCTTGTCCTTTGCGAAGTTTCTATATGTATTCCTTCTTTCATTTTTCGTGCATTCAGCCTATATTGAATGAACCCTTGTATAAAATTTATGTAGGTGGGGGGGACCATAACATCAGTCTCTTGCTCTGTCTTAACGGAGTAGGAAACCCAGAATTACAGGGAGAAGAGTTGCAGGCTTTATAGGAAAATGTTTGTGGGTTTTATTTCTAACAGCCTCAGGGGCCAGTCAGAGTAGGATTCACCCTTTTGAATCAATGCTTGTGTATAATTTAGAGAACCTGGGGGGAGGTTCTCTATTGCAGGTTGAAGTTCTCCTTGAGGTCTGAGATCAGCAAGAGGCAGATTTTATCTGGAGAAACAAGCTCCTCATCCAGAGGAGACAACAGCTGTGAGCAAAATTCCCCCAATGCTGATCCTGTTGACTTATGTTTCAAAGGAGAACAATTTCAACATAGAGCTGCACTTTCCCTTGAGCTGCTGATGCAATAAAATGGCTGTAAGCTGCAGAAACTCTTTCAATATTGCACATATTAAACCTTTCAGAGGTAGTGCTTTGATTTTTAATTTTACGCTCTTGGCAGGCAATCAGAGTATTTAATAGTATGGAGGCCAGAGGGAGAATGTTTCAAAACAGTGAGGATCTTATCATCGTGTGCAATTAATGAATAATTATTAAAACCCAGAAATAGCTGGAAGAGAAGGCAAGAGGTGGCGGAGCAATTCTCTGGTTTGGGGCCTCTAATGAAACCTCTAGAGAGGAGAAATATGATATACAGTTTCATGCAGTTACATCTTCCACTTTTCCCCCACTGGAAGATCAGTGATTTAAGGAGAGAAAAAAAATGCCCACCCTTTAAAAAGAAAAGGTCATTGGCTGACAGGGATGCATTTGTTCAGTTTGATTTTCAGCATCTGCAGTGTCATTACACTTAAAATAATATAATAAGAAAAACAGTGACGACAGTGCAAAGCCTGATGCTTGAAATCAATTCCAAAGAGAGTGGGCAGCAGAGACGGGGCTTGTCCGAGCCACCAGTCAGAACAGTTCGATTGTTGAACAAATTCATTGCATGTGCCGTACATCCCCAGCTGTCATAGAGAGAGCCCTAGGCACACATCTTCTGATCACACACATCCCTGGTTGCTATCATTTCCAGACCCGATTTTGTCAGCTCCTGGCTGTCAGGATCTCTCCTCTGTAGGTCTCCATCCCACTGTTTCCTTTTTGGCTCAGCTCTAGAAAACCCTGTCATCTGTCAAATGGCTGTTTATAGTTCAAACACCAGCCTGCTGAGTGGGCCTGTCACCGGCTGGCGTTTGGCCTCGTGGGCCATCGCTAAGCAGGTACCACTGGGCTGGCTGCTGCTCCTGCGCATCCCTGCATCTCGAGAAACAGAGTGGTGGATGCATGGGCTGCGAGAACACAGACCGTGCAGGTGTTCATTTCTCAGCCATGTGGGCATCTGAGGTCAGCTCACCTTTAAGCAATGGTTAGTTCCCTCCCATTGTTAAGCTGGGCTGTGCCGGAGGCGAGCAGGTGGAATCCACCAGCGCTTGTGATGGCATTTTCCTGGCATGCGATTGCTCATTACTGAGGGCCTCGTGCAGGGCTGGGTTTTCATGATTGATCTCTCTCTCAGTGGTGTTTCAGGAGGCCAGCCAGCATCACAGGGGCCAAAGGGATCTTCAAAATAAATAAATAGGTGGATAAACAAGTAAAGAAATAGAAGTGGTGGTGCTGTTGTTGGAGAGTGGCGAAAGATGGTTTCCATTGTGTGTCATTGTACTAGGGTGCCTGGGATGTTTTCTTTGAAATTCAGCTGTCGGAGTGGGAGGCATATGACAGCAGAGGATAGATTTGAGGTACCCAGGACATGGGATTCTTAGGTCATATGTGCTGTACTCAGCTCAGATTGTAGGTGTGAAGTTGGAAGGGAGGAGGTAGATTTGGTTTTTCCTCTTTGTTGCCTGTACCCCCTTGCCCCTCTAGTCAGGCCAGGCACTTTCCCTGATCATAATAACAAGAACTGCTCTTTACTGAGCACTCACTATGTGCCAAGCTTTGTGCTTTGTGTGTGTTACCTCATAGAAAACTTGGGGAAGGATGGCATTAGCTCAGTTGTTACAGATGGGAAAACTTAGAGGGATGAAGTCACTTGTATGCAGGGGTGCAACTGGATTTAGTACCTCAGTTCAGTTCAGTTGCTCAGTTGTGTCTGACTTTTGGACCTCCTTATCTGTAGCACCCCAGGCTTCCCTGTCCTTCACCAACTCCTGGAGCTTGCTCAAACTCATGTCCATTGAGTGCATGATGCCATCCAACCATCTCATCTTCTGTTGCCCCCTCTCCTCCTGCCCTCAATCTTTCCCAGAATCAGGGTCTTTTCTAATGAGTCATCTCTTCCTATCAGGTGGCCAAAGTGTTGGAGTTTCAGCTTTAGCATCAGTCCTCCCAATGAACGCCCAGGACTGATTTCCTTTACGATGGACTGGTTGGATCTCCTTGCAGTCCAAGGGACTCTCAAGAGTCTTCCCCAACACCACAGTTCAAAGGCATCAATTCTTCAGCACTCAGCTTTCTTTACAGTCCAACTCTCACATCCATACATGACCACTGGAAAAACCGTAGCTTTGACCATACAAACCTTTGTCAGCAAAGTAATGTCTCTGCTTTTTAATATGCTATCTAGGTTGGTCATAGCTTTTATTCCAAGGAGCAGGCATCTTTTAATTTCATGGCTACAGTCACCATCTGCAGTGATTTTGGGGCCCCCCAAAATAAAGTCTCTCACTGTTTCCATTGTTCCCCCATCTATTTGCCATGAAGTGATGGGGCTGGATGCCATGATCTTCATTTTTTGAATGTTGAGTTTTAAGCCAACTTTTTCACTCTCCTCTTTCACTTTCATCAAGAGGCTCTTTAGTTTTGCTTTCTGCCATAAGGGTGGTGTCGTCTGTGTATCTGAGGTTATTGATATTTCTCCCAGCAATCTTGATTCCAGCTTGTGCTTTATCCAGCCCAGCATTTCGCTTGACGTACTCTGAGTATAAGTTAAATAAGCAGGGTGACAAAATACAGCCTTGACATACTCCTTCTCCTATTTGGAGCCAGTCTGTTGTTTCATGTCTGGTTCTAACTGTTGCTTCTTGACCTGCACACAGAGTTCTCAAGAGGCAGGTCAGGTGGCCTGGTATTCTCATCTCTTGAAGAATTTTCCACAGTCTGTTGTGATCCACACAGTCAAAGAGTTTAACGTAGTCAATAAAGCAGAAGTAGATGTTTTCTGTCGGAGAAGGCAATGGCACCCCACTCCAGTACTCTTGCCTGGAAAATCCCATGGATGGAGGAGCCTCGTAGGCTGCAGTCCATGGGGTCGCTAAGAGTCGGACACGACTGAGCGGCTTCACTTTCACTTTTTACCTTCATGCATTGGAGAAGGAAATGACAACCCACTCCAGTGTTCTTGCCTGGAGAATCCCAGGGACGGCAGAGCCTGGTGGGCTGCCGTCTATGGGGTTGCACAGAGTCGGACACGACTGAAGCGACTTGGCAGCAGCAGCAGCAGCAGCAGCAGCAGCAGCAGCAGATGTTTTCTGTAATTCTCTTGCTTTTTCTATGGTCCAATGGATGTTGGCAGTTTGATCTCTATTCCTCTGCCTTTTCTAAACCCAGCTTGAACATCTGGAAGTTCATGGTTTGTGTACTGTTGAAGCCTGGCTTGGATTTGGTACCTAGATCTGGTATAATTTCTAAACTGCCCCTTGCAGCCTCCCTCTGGCAGTGGGAGCCCCTGGTGCCCTGAATGCCGGAGTTCTTGAGCCCTCTCAGTGAGTTCAGCTCCTCATCCCCTGTCAGAAGTACTGCAGTGCCTCCTACGGGGGCCCCATCACCACTGTCTGCCAAGATACCCTCTGTTCTTGCTCTGCCCCTGACACACTCAGGTCTGTTGGGTTCTAGTGCTCCCTTCCTACCGCCCTGACAGGAGGAAGGCTGTGCGTTTCAGCTTGGTCTTAGGAGCACTTCTTTTGTGTCCTTGTTCTGGAGTCTCTCTCCAGAGTCACCTCTGACTACATTAGCCAGCTTGACCTTCCAGTAATTTAGTGCAAACCCGGATTACTTGTTCTATGATGCTGCATCCTTTTCCCTTACTCTACCTTCATCGCCACTTCTACTGCACAGGTGTTCTTTTCTGGGCCATGTGGTCGTCTGGGGTCAGCTCACCTTTAAGCAGCCATTAGCTCCCTCCGCTGCTAAGCCAGGCGGTGCTGGAGGCGAGCAGGTGGAATCCACCAGCACTTGTGGTGGCATTTTCCTGGCATGCGGTTGCTCATTACTGAGGGCCTTGTGCAGGGCTGGTATCTGCTTGTTCATGCATCTAGGCTTGGTTTAAACACCCCTTGCCAGGAAAGCCTTTCCTGATTTTGGAAGACTCGATTAGCGATTCTATCATAACTCATTGCATTTCTGATAACGATCTGATCATCGGCCTCCCCTAGTCTTACTGGACTGTTGAATAAATGGGAATACTTCCACCTTTTGGTCACAGACCCTCTGGCAGGTCCATATAGAGACTAAATGCTTATCTGCTCCTTGCGGTTTGTTGTTTTCTTTTGTTCGGTGGCTAACTGGTCCATAACGGACTTGACTTCAATATCAAGCTGTCGAATCACCCAAGTGTTCAGACATAGTCATCATGGAGGAACATTTTGAATCAATTAAGATAACGTTAATGGCTATAACAACTCCAAAATGTATCATGTATGCTGTCTTGATAGTTTATTTCTCACTCATGAAAAATCTGAAGTAGATATTCTTATTGGTCAGGAGGCATCCCCAAGTGATGACTCACAAATCCAGAATCCTTCTTCCTTGGGGCTCTGGCATAGTCCAGTCAATGCATGGCTCCTAAGGTGCTGAGCTCATCTGAATCAGATAACAGAAAGAGGAAGATAGTAGTGGGTTTAGTAGGAGTAGTGCATGCGTGCTAAGTCACTTCAGTTGTGTCTGACTCTGTGACCCTATGGACTGTTGCCTGCCAGGCTCATCTGTCCATGGAATTTCCCAGGCAAGAATACTAGAGTGGGTTGCCATTTCCTTCTCTAGGGGATCTTCCCAGAGCAGGGATTGAACCCGCATCTCTTACATCTCCTACATTGGCAGCAGGGAGGTTCTTTATCACTAGCACCACCTGGGAAGCCCGGTAGGACTAGTAGGTGTGAAAACTTCTGGGGCCAGTACTGGAGGAGATGCAGTCACTTCTGCTTTCATCGCATTGACTAGATCACATGGCTGTGCCTGTTCTCCAGGGAGGCTGAGAAAGGTAGCTCCCTGTGGGCAGTTAGCCAGTCTGTGCCACACTATTTATTTCACCATAGCACAGTCTGTGGGATCTTGAAGCACCCAACTTCCTAGGTTCCACGTCTGGGCACAGTGCCCCTTCTTACTTCCTTAAAGGAGAACATGGTGCAGGAAAATCTGTCACTTCCAGCTTGCTTCACTAGCGGCTGCATCCCCTGATTTTTCTTTGTTCACAACCTAAAGGGCTGCAGAAGGACTGTCTTCTAGATTTATTAGAGCTCGTTGTTTGGCTGTCAGAGATTCCCAACCATGCCAGGGAGTGAAGATGGATGGCCAAGTTGGCAAGTTGAGAGTTAACTTGGGTAAAAGCACTCTTTCCCGTTGCTATCTTCTGAAAACAGTCTATCACTTGATTCAGTTGTTTAACTTAAATGGCAGAGCAAGTGAAAGTTTAGGTGAGAAATCAGTAAGCCCCAGAACACTGGGGAGAGACTAAGCCATTTACCTATCTCAGCCATTTACATATCTTGACTTAGTTAAGCTTTTCCATCCAACTCTTGGTTGTTATGACCAATTTTCTTCCATGAAATTGCTCCGAAAGCTGCTTGAAGACCTAGTATACCAATTTGTAAAAACAGGAGTTTCCTTCAAGACATGGCTCAAAGCATACCTTCTCTAAGGTATTATCTAATAAAGCCTTTCTACCCTCAGAACACCCTGGCTCCTTGTGGCCTCAAGGACATGGAACCTGAGTTATAGAAATTGAACTTGCATTCGTTCTAAGTAACGTCCTTCCTTGGGAATTTACAAGTAGTAAGTATCTTATATTTCTTTTCCTCAGGGGCAGTTAGTGAAGTGTTTAATTTGAGGCATCACATTTATCATGCTGAATCAACTGATGCCCTATGACCCAAACTGAGCTTCTCATCTACATGCCATACTTATATTGCAGAATTACCAGCCTGAAGGCACACTGAATGCAGCATCTCCCTTTGCCCAGAAGCTGATTCTGCTTGTGATTGCTCTAGCATGTCTCTCCACCCACCCAGTGTTGCAGTGCCCTGTACTGACTTTCCTAAATCACCACGGCCAAGCTCTAGCCTGAGCTTTAAAAAATCAGTCCAGACAACTTTTTTGCTTCTAGAAGCAAGACCTAAACCTCATTTTCACCTTCCTTAGCATCCCTTCCTTCCTAAAGTTGAATTACTATTTGCTCTCTCTCCAGCTCCTTTGATCCCCACACCAGCCCTGGTTGGTTTGTTCTTTGCCAACATGAGAGATGCATTTTTAATTTCCTGCCCTGTGGTTTTTGTTCTTGTTTAATATCAGGTTCTGTTCTAATCAGTTCCTGCAAGGAAATCATTGCTTACTCCAGGACACGAGGGTGCTCTTCTATGCTTGTTTCTAAAAGCTGTCTTTCACATTTAGATCTGTAATTCTTCTGGAATTGATTTTTGTGTATGTTTTCAGGTTAGGCACAAGATTTATTTTTGCCATTTGGAGATCATCAAAAATGTATTGAAAACTCCATTCTTCATCCACTTCTCCAAAATATCACTTTGTTATAAATCAGGTGACCATTTATGTGTAAGTGTATTTCTGGATCCTCTTTTCTGTTTTGCGGGCGAGTTTGTCCTCATGCTACAGTCATGTGGTCTTAAGTGTTAAAACTTTATAATAATAGGTCATGATATCTTGTAGTATAAGTCACTTATCTTTGCTCCTCATCTTCAAGACTATGTTGACTAATCTTAGCCCTTTGAATTTCTGTATAAGTTTTACAATCAGCTTGTAAATGTCTACAAAACAGCTGCGGGGATTTTGATTGATCTTCAGTTGATTTGAAGGGAATTTATATTGTATAACATTGAGTTTCCTAATCTATGAATATGGTGTAGGCCTCTGTATTTAGGCTTTCTTTAATTTCTCTCATTAATGTTTTATAATTTTTAGTGTGTAGTCTTGCTAATTTTTTTAACATTTATTCCTAAGTATTGATTTTTTTTAAAAAAAATTGCTATTGCAGATTATCCATTTAAAAATAGACTTTATATCCAGGGACTTTGAAAAATTCACTTATTAATTTGAATGGTTTCTCTGCAGAAGCTTTTGGATTTTCTGTATATAGTCATGTAGTCTGTGAATGAGAGTTTCATTTCTTCTCTTCCTGTATTTTTCTTATCTTGTTGCATTTGCTACCTGCTCCAGCTTTGTCACATTCCAGATAGACACTTGTGCAAGGATAACAAACATGTCTGTAAAACTTTTTAAAAACTCTTCTATTGTGCTAGATTTTCTAGGTGCTGCTGTACCCACACAGAAAACCTACCCATCTGCATTTTGCTTAGGTAAAAACTCATGCCCCCTTCATACATCAACTTAAACTCCTTCAGAAAATTTCATTGATCTCTCTGAGATTGGATGGAGAAAGTGGAAATTGCCTGTCATCTGAGGTAATTAAAAACAACCCTAGGACGTAAGCTGAAATTGCTTGTCTGTGAATTTGTCTCCTCTGTTGAACCTCAAAGGCAGAGACTCTCCTGTGCTCATTACTGTATCACCATCACTTAGCACAGGGCATGGCATATCATAAGCACTGCATAAGTGTTGGTTTATCATCATCCTTGTCCTTATCCTAATCCTTGTTATCTTCCTCTACATCCTTATCTAGATACGGAAGCATGGCCCTCATTAGTATCAGGGTCCACTGAAATCATTGAGTTAACTTATCCTTTGCACTAGCCTGTGATGTCCTTAAGGTCAAACATCTTATCTTTTATATTTGTATCCCCAGTGTTTCACACAGTGCCTGACTCTTAATAGACACCTAACAAAGGTATGAGAGAGTGAATGAGTGAAGTGTTCTTGCTATATGGAACAGGTCCCTACTGAATGACATTAGTAGCAACTTAAAGTGGGCTTTCCAGGTGGCACTAGTGGTAAAGAACCTGCCTGCCAATAGAGGAAATGTAGGAGATGCAGGTCCGACCCCTGGGTTGGGAAGATCCCCTGGTGGAGGGCATGGCAACCCATTCCATTATTCTTGCCTGGAGATTCCCATGGACCGAGAAGCCTGGCAGGCTACAGTCCATGGGGTTGCGAAGTGTCAAACATGAGTGAAGCAACTTAGTATGCACGCAAGCACACAGAAACTTATGGTACCCATGCTGCAGATTTAGAAGCCAAAAGCTAAAACTGATGCCTTAGTTCAGTGTGTGAATTTCCCCTTGTCCAGAAGCCCCTTTTGTTGTCAGTTCTTCTTAATCTCTCTTCATCCATCTGAAGTCACAGTGTCCAGGGTAGCTTTCTTAAATCATTGTCTTAAGCCCCAGGAGCTCCAGAAAACCCAGGATAGGTACTTTTCTTGTTCTAAGAATCAAGACCACTTACCTTAATTTAAAAAACAAAACAGCTTCTTTTGCATTCTTTTCTTCCTAGAGTTAAAGTTTGCTTTCCATTTTGAGACCTCTTCTTGGACCCACGCATCACTTCCCTTCCTGGATCTCCTCATTTTCCCCTTTCCCCACCTCAGCCCTGTTGTTTTGCTGTTTCAAAACTTGAGTGCCTTCTTAAGTCCTCAGGTATCCTCAGATATCATGGGTTTAATTTTATCTTCAGGAACCTGAAAAGAGTTTGGGAGAGACACATTTTTCATGATTTGTCGTCAGAAACTGTGACAACTCAGCCATGAGCTCACAACTCAGAGACCTACACTGCTCACATTTGAAAGCTGAGTGAAATTCTGCACAGCACTTCCCCAGAATACCTCATCTCCAACAGGCAGGTGACTTGCCTTCTTTCAGCCTCACCTGGAGGCCTGCCCCTTCTTTGGTGTTACCTTCAACTTGTATGCCTTTCTCAAAGGCATTGTTACATATTTCCTTCCCATCTGAAAACTCAGGTCCATCACACTGAGATGAGTCAGGTGGCGGGGCAGCTCCTAACAGAGCCTACTTCATTGAAGAGCAGTCCTGGATTGTGTTAATGCCAACTGACCAGAGAATTGCAGGGAGGCAGGTAGGGCCAATTAACCAGTGAGATCTGGCCCTTGTAGATGCCAGCTGTTGCTCCAGGCCTGGTAAGTCCCTACTTGTAACTCCACTTCCTACTCCCTACTCCAAATAGACACATCTGCCCAGCCAGGGCGGGGGTCAGTTGCTTGTATCTCCCCAAAACAGTATCTCTGTATAATTCAAATCTTGCTGCTAAGAGATTCATTTCTAAGCCACGGATTTTGGCCTGAACCAAGACTAGGGTAAGGCAAGCGAGGCAGCTAGGATGGAAAATGTAAGGAGGCACTCACTCTCAGATGCTGACTCTGTATTTGCCTGGCTCTGAGAGCCAGTGCCTCCTTATATTTTGTGCCCTAGGCACCTTCCTTGTCTCATCCTAATCCCAGCCCTGGTTTTAACCCAAACGTTTAAAGCAGATGATCCTTTAACGCATCAAATGATTATGGTGGGATTCACAGAAATTCAGAAAGCCCTCTGCCTTCCAAACCCTTTTCTGTGATCTTTCTACTGAACCCTGGTTTTGTCAGTCCATGTCTGCTGCTCCCCTACTTCTAGCCAGGTAAGAGTCACTCTTTGTTGAGAGTTTGGTATATGTTGAGTTCTGAGCTAGGTCTGCCCTCAATTATTATTTATCATGCTTGCAATAAGCCTATGAGATTTGTGGTGTTATTCCAGTTTGTAGATGAGAAAATGAAGAAGTTGTTCTTGGCCCAACCAGAAAGGGGGCAGACCCAGGATCTGGCCAGATATGTTCTACTCCGTAGCATTCTGTTCTCATCCAATGTACTTACACCCAAGGGGGCGTCTGTCACCACACTGTAAAGCCATTGAGGTTTGCAGTGGCAGGGTTTGAGTGTAGAAGAAGGCGAGGGGAAGAGAGAACTTGGGGACCCAAGAAAGGAGTACAGAGAAATTTTAGAGGGAAGGCCAAGGGAAAGGAAGGTCAGAGAAGTCCCACCCTCCACTTTACCTTTAGCGTGAGCCAGAGAGGATGGTGATGGACTAGGCTAGCCTCCATGGGTTCCTTTGGCAGGGGCAGCCTTCCCTATGCCTAGTGACCCCAGTCCACCCCTCCCCTCCACCTGCAGTGTCCTTGCTGTATAGTGAAAGCTGGGCAAGTGCTCTGATATTTGTAGCAGGATCTGGACCAGGGAATGAGGATCCTCTTGACTTTGCTCAATGAAACGTCACTCTCTATCGCTCAGTCCCTGGCTCCTGTCCTCCTCTCCTGGACTCCTCTTCTTCCTTTTCAACCAGCAAAATCCTACTTCTTCCCCAAAGCCCATTGGGAGTATATCACCTTCTCTAAGAAACTTGTTTCAGCTTTTCACTTTCCCCCTGACCTTCTGAAGAATGCAGTGGTTCTTTGTGGCCACGGGTCCTCATTCTTCTGGTTTTATAGGACACCCTATGGTAGGGTTGTCTGTCTCTAAATGCAAGTCAGTTTTTGAACCAGTACCAGCTCCTTGAGGGCAGAGACTGGGTTTCGTCACTGCTTCTCTGCAGCATTTCAGTTCTACCATACATCAATCTAGAATTTTTTTTACTGCCTTCCCAGAGAATGTTCTATTTTTTCCAATAAGGTTGCTGTAAAGAATAAAGCACATAGGAGTATAGAAAGTGAGAACTGAAGTTCCCTTCTCCTCTCCCAATTCTTCTACTATTGGTGTCCATTGTTGAGCCTCATGCCTCTTCTTCCAGAGGCTTCTCTGTACAAACACAAATTCACAGACACACACCCATCCACAGACACATTTCTTTGATTTTTTTTTCTAATAGCACAAACTCTTGTTTTGTGGATTCCTTTTTTCTACTTCACAGTGCAGTGTAGTCTTGGGTCCATTTCATGAATACAGAATTGTCTCATTTGTTTAGCAGCCATGTGTGGATGTACCATAATTATTAAGAATCCTCTGTTGTTGGCTATTTGGGTTGTAAGATTTTTTTCTGGCAGCAAAATTTCTTGTACTAAAGTATTTGCACATTTGAGTAAGTATTTTTGTGGCTTAGAATTCCTAGAGATCTCTTCCTAGAGATGAGTTCCTGGGAAGTAGCGTATGCCTTTGGATTTAGAGGATATTACAAAATGGCCTCTAAAGGAAGTTGAACAGATTTTCTCTTTCAACAGTGAATGGAAGTGCATTCTCTCCATGTTCATACTCAGTTCAGTTCAGTCACTCAGTCGTGTCCGACTCTTTGCGACCCCATGAACCACAGCACACCAGGCCTCCCTGTCCATCACCAACACCTGGAGTCCACCCAAACCCATGTCTATTGATGCCATCCAACCATCTCATCCTCTGTCGTCCCCTTCTCTTCCTGCCCTCAATCTTTCTCAGCATCAGGGTCTTTTTTAATGAGTCAGCTCTTCCCATTAGGTGGCCAAAGTATTGGAGTTTCAGCTTCAACATCAGTCCTTCCAATGAACACCCAGGACTGATCTCCTTTAGGATGGACTGGCTGGGTCTCCTTGCAGTCCAAGGGACTCTCAAGAGTCTTCTCCAACACCACAGTTCAAAAGCATCAATTCTTTGGCGCTCAGCTTTCTTTATAGTCCAACTCTCACATCCATACATGACCACTGGAAAAACCATAGCCTTGACTAGACGGACCTTTGTTGACAATGTCTCTGCTTTTTAATATGCTGTCTAGGTTGGTCATAACTTTCCTTCCAAGGGGTAAGTGTCTTTTAATTTCATGGCTGCAGTCACCATCTGCAGGGTTTTTGGAGCCAGAAAAATAAAGTCAGCCACTGTTTCCACTGTTTCCCCATCTATTTGCTATTTTCATACTGGAATCTCACTAATACTGTATATTACCAACCTTTCAAACCATTGTGAAGGGCAAAAATGAGATCTAATTATGGTTCTGATCTTTTATTTTTTAATATATATTGGTAAAGTTCCATTAGTTTTTGATATGTTTACTGCCATTTATTTTGCCTATTTGTGTCATTTGTCTGCCTTTCTTTTGTACTACTGGTATTTTCCTGTTGATTTCTAAGAGTTCTTTTTACACTGGGCATTGGCCTTCCCCAGTGGCTCAGCGGTAAAGATTGCCTGCAATGCAGGAGATATGAGAGATGTATATTCAATCCCTGGGTTGGGAAGATCCCTTGGAAGAGCAAATGACAACCCACTCCAGTATTCTTTGCCTAGAGAATCCCATGGACAGAGGAGCCCATCAGGCTACAGTCCATAGGGTTGCAATGAGTCCAACATGACTGAGCAACTGAACACACTCACACATATTGGGTGTTGTTTGCCAGATGTATAGGGAATATTTTCCCAGTTTATCTTTTCACTTGTTGTTTAGGTTGTTGTTATTACTTTTAAAGAAAGCTTTATCTAACTGAAGACTTTCTAAAACTTCATATTTTCTTTATGGTAAAACATGAGCATAAGCTTTGAAATTCAACATGAGTTCAAACCCAGGCCACACAACTTTTTCTGTGGACATGGCCAAGACTTAACCTCTCTCAGCCCTGGGGTTCTCATCTGTTCTTAGAAGCAGTGCTGGGAATACATCAGACAAAAGCACTGAGTGAGCATTGACACAAATGGATGAAATTAACAAAGAACCACCTCTGGAAGTAGGAAGCTGGAAGTAGGCTCTCTCTGGTGTGGTGCTGCCCTAACCCCCTCTAATACCTACTGTGGTTCTTTTCTCAAATTCTCTTCCTTGTTCAGGAGTGGGGGTTGGTTCCCCTGCAATGTGTCCCTACCTCTCTCACCCTGGAAAAATCCAGGTGAGAAGATTTTGGCTGTCTCCTCTTTGAATAATCAGAAAGGTTGAAAAAGAAGGCATTCCTTAAGTTAAATGTCTGTTCCCCCAGCCAGGCCATGTGGCCACCTGACAAAGGTCACCCCACATTCTCCCACTCAACATCACTGAAAATTACTAAGCCTCATCATTTCAGCCTAAGATCAATTTGCTAGATTTTCATTTCGTGTTCAAGTTGTTCATTCCCTCTTTCACACAGGCTAGTAATTTCAGGGGCTGTATTTATAATTTTGAGATGTTGCTTTAGCAGCATTACAAAGCGTTAAAGTACATTTAAGCCTTGAATTGTCACTTAAGATTATTGCAGGAAATTAGGGCTTTCTGGATCATAAATGTGACAATAGATTGAGAACACAGCTTCTATTATGGCTAAATGGGGACAAAGAGAAAAAAAGTGTTAAGTACAATATATCTACTTCTTGTGTGGATGCCTGCTGTGTGGAGGCTGCTGCTGGAGGATGGGGTTGGGGGACTGGTCCAGGCGAGGAACTTGGGAGGGGGACTGCACCATCCCCAAGCCAGGGGCACACAGAGCACCCTCCCTACCTGAGAAGCATACTGGGAGGGCTATGGGGTCTGGGGCCACAGACTCTGGGCATGTCTGGACTTTCTGATCATCTCCCACCTGACTCCGTCCTCTTCTGTCTTTATCTTATCTTTAGCATCACCCTTGCCCAGCCTTTCATTGTGTTTAATGGCAAGCTTCACTTAATGTCAGGCTGTCTGCCCACACCACTGAGGTCCTCATGGAACCGCGGGCTTCTAGAAGGTGGAGGGAGGTCAAGGACACCAACAGCCCCTGGACCAGTATGTGGGGGTTTAGGGGGCCCTGTCCTGTATGTCTCTTTGATTTGGGGTAGAAATCAGCTAAGGGTGCCCACCCAGCTTCCTGGGAGTCTGCAGGTGTTCCAGCCAGAGGGAGCCCCTTTGTGGTGCAGCAGCCACCCACTCTCCAGAGCGCCCCCTGCAGGTGGTGGCCACAGTCTCCACAGTCCCTTGGGGAATAGCTATATTTGCATCTCTGATGTGATAAGCTGGCTACTGAGCCCCACCATGTACTTTTCTGGGGTGCTGGGTTTCCAGTGTGGGTTCTGCAGCCCAGCAGACATTGTCCTGAACCTGAGGTCAACTCAACCATACAGTAAGCCACCTTGGGACACACACACAGACCGTCTCCCACACAGGGCTCAGCACCTTCTTGCAACAGGATTGGGTTCTGTGTTTCCTCAGCGGCCAACCACAGTGGCAGCATTTTCAGGCGCTGGGCAGGACGGCTGAGAAAGCCAGTGAAAGGTCGGGCAAGCAGGAGTCCTGTCTCTGCAGCAGGCCGCTTCTGTGCTTGGCTGCAGTGAGAGTATTTAGGCCTCCGCACCTGCAAGCTCCATCCCAGCAGGGAACTGACCTCCTGGCTTCCAGCCTCCAGTGGCTGAACCCTTGTAGCAGGCAGCATTAGCCCCATTTTACAGATGAGGCACAGAGAGCTCAAGGAAACAGGACAGAGGGAGAAGAGCTCAGTGTGGGCCTCAAGGCTCTGTCCCTTTAGGTGTCCCAGATGCTCAATCGTCTGAGCATGCAGTGTTCTGCACACCCCATCTTGTTCCCATGTGAGACCAGGAGCCCTTAAGAATGGCTGGTGCCTTTCCTGGTGGGTTGGGAGGGAGGAGGCACACTCCTCTCCCCTCTGTGCACACAATCTATGGCTGTCTTGTCATCATGTAATTCCCCTGGCATCCTTGTCCTCTGGTCCCTCCACTGTCTGATCATAAGATGCCCTGGGCCCCATCATTAATCTCTACTTGGGCCAGAGGCCCATGGCCCTGGTGGCACAGAGTCTGGGTCAAGCAGTGCCTGGCACCAGTGTGTTTTGACTGAATAAATGTCTGGATCACTCCTTGTCATTTCAGCCCCTGTTTAGATTTAGATGGGCGCTTCACCCCTGTCATCAGCTGACTGTGTCCTGTTGCCTAGTTGAGTTCATGTATCCCTTTAGGGCAGGGACAAGTTCTACTTGATAAGCACAACTCTGTTGGAGATAGTATCAGGGCTGGAGTGCTGCTCAAGGCCCTTCTGAGGAAGCCACGGTCTCGTTCTGGTCCTTAGAAACCCTTGAGTGCTTGGTGCCTGGGGGAGCAGTTATCCAGCTGGAGATTTCTCAGGAGTTTCCCAGGTGCTGGGGAGTCAGTGGTCTGCTGTCATGCGCAGGACCCCTTCCCTGACATCACCGGTTCCTTCCTGAGCTCGGAAGTCTCAGCTCCAACACAGTTGGTCTCACGATGTTGGCAGTAGGGCCTCGGATGGCACAAGCATGACAGGGACATTCTGGGGAGGGGCGGGGCCTCTGTTACCCACTCAAGCACTTCCTCCCACCTTCCCCACTCCCACCTTCCCCCCTTGCTCCATTGCATTTCCTGGGTTGGTGAAGCTCAGAGGCCATACTGTCTCCAGGTTCTCTGCAAACACTGTCCCCCTCAGTGCCCATACCTCACCTCTTGGGGAAGCTCTGAGCTCCTCCTTTTCCCACTGGATGGGATCAGTTCCTCTACTCCAGACAGGGAAGGCTCGGACTGGGTGGGAAGAGGTGGGTGTTCCTACTTCCTCCTGGAATCTTCCCTGCCCACCCTCCCATGTCTCTTGGGAACAAGTTTTCTTCACTTGCCCATACCCAGACACTTCTCCTCACCCCTTTCCTTTTTCTCTTTCTTCCTCTGTTACCAGTGGATCCTATTGAATTCCTCACACCACAGGTTTTGCACTTTTGATATGTCCACTCTCCATGGCAACCGAAAAAGGCTACTGTGCCTCTCTTCCTCTTCAGTGGGTTTTCTTTGGCCACAGCTCTCACATGGCTGGAGCCCAGCTCCCGAGCTCCTCTCTGAGCTGCCCCTGGAAGCTTTCCAAGTTCCTACCTCGTGTCCAGAGCTAGCTGGCTGAGAGCTGGTCCCTGAGCTCAGGTGAATTCCCTTAGCTCATTACCAAAGTGTCTTTCAAAAAGCAGGTTAACAGGGTAAGAAAGGTGTCACTGGTGTGGCTGCAAATGTCCATGACTTAGGGCTGACAGCTCCCTGTGCCAGGGTCCAGAGCTGTCAGCACCCAAGGTCTGAGTAGACAGATGGAGACAGTCAGCCATCTGACCATTGTGATTGTGATGAGCACTGCTTTATTTCATTTTCTAATCGAGTCATTCAAAGGAGCCTGTTTGCCATTACCACTGCCACCTCGTTGTGAGACACACAGTGCTGGAAAGCTCTCTTACCACCTTCCATCCTGGGCACATGGTCCATCTCCTCTAATACTTGCTAGGTCACTATTTTGAGATACACATTGGGGCAGTTGGGGTGTGGCAGAAGGGGTGAGGATGGTGGAGGCAGAGAGACCCAGGATCAAATCCTGGCCCAGCCCATCTAGCTGATGTCTTTGGACAGGTCGATGCTTTCTATTACGTGGATTGAATGATACCCAACTTCCAAGGTTACCGTGAGGACTGAATTTGTAAAGCCCCAAACTGGGTCTTGGACAGGTCAGTCTATCTTGGTCTTTTGGCTCCCTCACTTGAAATAAGAAAGTGACTTGTTTGTTTCCAGCCCACCCATGGGGTATCTGAGGTGTTAGAGAAGTCCCATCACAGAGGTCAGGCTGAAGATGGAAAGAAGATGCACAGAAGGGGCTGCTCATTTGTATCTCAGTGCCCAGCATAAAAGGAGAGAATAGTGAGGATGGCTAAGTTAGTTTGTTAGGGCTGCCCTAACAAAATACCACCAACTGTATGGCTTAAACAACAGCTTATTTTCTCATGGTTCTGGGGAGCAGAAGTCCAAGATCAAGAAGATAGCAGGTTGGGTGTCTTCTGAAGCCTCTGTTCCTGGCTTGCAGATGACAGCCTTCTCATTGTGTCCTCATGTGGTCATCCCTCTGTGTTGTATGTGTCATAATTTCCTCTTATAAAGATACCTGGTCATTGGATTAGGGCCCACTGTCATCACTATCTCTTTAAAGACTGTCCCCAAATACAAACAGTCACATTCTGTGTTATTAGGGTCATTCAGTTCTATAGCTCAGTCATGTCCGACTCTTTGCAACCCCATGGATTGCAGCACGCCAGGCTTCCCTGTCCTTCACCAACTCCTGGAGCTTGCTCAAACTCATGTCCATTGAGTCAGTGATGCCATCCAATCATCTCATCCTTTGTCTTCCCCTTCTCCTCCTGCCTTCAATCTTTCCCAGCATCAGGGTCTTTTCAAATGAGTCAGTTCTTCGCACGAGGTGGCCAAAGTATTGGAGCTTCAGCTTCAGCATCAGTCCTTCCAATGAATATTCAGGAATGATTTCCTTTAGGATGGACTGGTTGGATCTCCTTGCAGTTCAAGGGTCTCTCAAGAATCTTCTCCAACACTGCAGTTCAAAAGCATCAATTCTTCGGCACTTAGCTTTCTTTATAGTCCAACTCTCACATCCATACATGACTACTGGAAAAACCATAGCTTTGATTACATGGACCTTTGTCGGCAAAGTAGTGTCTTTGCTTTTTAATATGCTGTCTAGGTTGCTCATAGCTTTTCTTCCAAGGAGCAAGTGTCTTTTAATTTCATGGCTATAGTCACCATCTGCAATGATTTTGGAGCCCCCCAAAATAAAGTCTCTCACTGTTTCCATCGTTTCTCCATCTATTTGCCATGAATTGATGGGACTGGATGCCATGATCTTAGTTTTTTGAATGTTGAGTTTTAAGCCAACTTTTTCACTCTCCACTTCCACTTTCATCAAGAGGCTCTTTAGTTCTTCTTTGCTTTCTGCCATAAGGGTGGTGTCATCTGCGTATCTGAGGTTATTGATATTTCTCCCTGCAATTTTGATTCCAGCTTGTGCTGTATCCAGCTGGGCGTTTCACATGATGTACTGGGCATATAAGTTAAATAAGCAGGGTGACAATATACAGCCTTGGCAGACTCATTTCCCGATTTGGAACCAGCTTGTTGTTCCATATCCAGTTCTAACTGTTGCTTCTTGATCTGTATACAGATTTCTCAGGAGGTTGGTCAGGTGGTCTGGTATTTCCATCTCTTGAAGAATTTTCCACAGTTTGTTGTGATCTACACAATCAAAGGGGCTTCCCTTGTAGCTCAGTCAGTAAAGTATCTGCCTGCAATGCAGGAGACCAGGGTTCGATCCCTGGGTTGGGAAGATCCCCTGGAGAAGGACATGGCAACCCACTCCAGTAGTCTTGCCTGGGAAATTCCGTGGACGGAGGAGCCTGGCAGGCTACAGTCCCTGGGGTCGCAAGAGTTGGACATGACTTAGCAAATAAACCACCACCACCGCCACACAGTCAAAGGCTTTGGTGTAGTCAATAAAGTAGAAGTAGATGTTTTTCTGGAACTCCCTTGCTTTTTTGATGATTCAACAGATGTTGGCAGTTTGATCTCTGGTTCTTCTGCCTTTTCTAAATTCGGTTTGAGCATTTGGAAGTTCACGGTTCACATACTGTTGAAGCCTGGCTTGGAGAATTTTAAGCATTACTTTGCTAGTGTATGAAATGAGTACAATTGTGCGGTAGTTTGAACACTTTTTGGCATTGCCTTTCTTTGGGATTGGAATGAAAACTGATCTTTTCCAGGGCTGTAGCCACTGCTGAGTTTTCCAAATTTGCTGGCATATTGAGTGCAGCACTTTAACAGCATCATATTTTAGAATTTGAATTATTGGGACAGAGCTTCAATATATGAATTTTTGCAGAGACACAATTCAGCCCATAACAGGGTGTGACATTTATCATCCTTGCTGGAATACTTTTTAAGAAGTATTTTTGGATTTTTTATTGAAGTCTTATAAGTTTACAGTTTGCACATTCACAGAACTCAAGAAAGAGAGGATCACTAGTACCCCCACCTCCTTTGTGCTCTCCTTGTGCTAATCCCCCAAGGATAACCAGTATCCTGACTTCTAACATCATACCCTTGCTTTCCTGTTTTATTTTTAATTTTTAATTAATTTGGTTTTGGCTATGCTGGGTCTTGGTTGTTGTCTACAGGCTATCTCTAGCTGTAGATAGCAGGAGCTACTCTCTAGCTGTGGTGTACAGGCTTCTCATTTTGTTTCAGACCACAGGTTCTACGCTCTTGGGCTTCAGTAGTTGTGGCACGCCGGTTTGGTTGCCCCTTGGCATGTGGAATCTTCCTGGATGGGATTGAACCTGTATCCCCTGCATTGGCAGGTGGATTCTTAACCCCTGGACCACCAGGGAGGTCCTTGCTTTTCTTTTCTTGTACTTTGTATATGCAAAATCATAGAACATGTAATCATCTGTGTCTGTCTCTACTCAGCATTATGTTTGTGAGATTCATCCATGTTGCAGGGTGTAGTTTATTCTGCAAATTCCTACTGCTTTTTGTAGTCTATGATATCCCACTGTGCAAATGTTCTATTCACCTAAACTTTTTAATCACTGATGAGCTTTTGCATAGTTTTCACATGGAAAAGTTCCTATGAACATTTTAATCCATGCCTTTAGGTGGATGTATCTTATGCATTTCTGTTGGCATTTACCCGGGAGTGGATCTGCTGGGTCAGGGGGCATGCAAATGTACACCTTTAGTGGAGATTGCCAAATAGTTTTCCAAAATAGTTGTGGCAGCTGACATACCACCAGCGGTGTGTGAGCCTTCCAGCTGCTCCATATCCTTGCCTATACATGTTTTATTTTCCCATCATGTCCTTTTACTTTAGCCATTCTGTTCAGTATGTGGTTATATCTAACTGGGGCTTTAATTTGCATTTTCCTGAAGATTATGATGTGGAATATCTTTGAATTTGTTTGCTGGCCATTTGGGTAGTCTACTTTGTGAAGTTCCTGCTCAAGCCATTTACTCATTTTTTCTTTCTTTTCCCTACTGGATTATCTGTCTATATCTTGTTGTTTTGTAGGAATACTTTGTTTGTTCTCTATGAGTCCCTTGTTGATGCTGGAGCCATTTTGATGGTAAAAGAGGGGGGAGTCTATAAATAAGCTGGGACAAATATTGTAAACCAAGATCTGCTGCTGCTGCTGCAGCGTCGCTTCAGTCGTGTCTGACTCTGTGCGACCCCATAGACAGCAGCCCACCAGGCTCCTCCGTCCTTGGGATTCTCCAGGCAAGAACACTGGAGTGAGTTGCGATTTCCTTCTCCAAAACCAAGATCATCCTTAGTAAATTGGGCAAACTGAAATGGTCAACACAGTGTGTTCAGTTTTAAGAAAATTTTAAAAGGCAAATCTGAAGGCATCAAGGACTCATAGAAGAAGGAAGAGGAAAAAGAGTCATGTTTGTAAGTACACGGCTTTGTAGGGGACTCAGTTTCTTCTCTTCCTGTGTCTTTCTGAAAACGTTCACCTTCAGAGCCCAGTATTGGAATGAATTTTTATTCCCATGTGGGGCTGATTCAGCATTCAGCTTTCTCTTGGTCCATGATCTGCCTTAGGTTGATTAAACTTCTGACATTTTATGATCCTCTTAGTCCAACCTCTAATTCTATTCATGAAGAAACAAATTATTTAAAAATTTATTTGACTGCACTGAGTTTTAGTTGCAGCACATGTGATTTTTCATCTTTCTTGCAGCGTGTGCAATCTTTAGTTGCAGCATGAGAACTCATGCTTGTGCGATCTAGTTCCCTGATTAGGGACCAAACCCAGGCCCCTTGTATTGGGAGATTGGAGTCTCAGCCAGTGGACCACCAGGAAAGTCCCTGAAGAAACAAATATTTTATTGGTTAAATGACAAATCCAAGGTCACACAGATGGTGAGTGCAGAGCTGGGGCTAGTACTAGCCTAGTACTGCTAGGCTGCGGTACTTTCTTGATAAGTACTGAATATTTTAATCAACCCATATACTTTTGATTGAGTGCAAGGTCATTGCAAGGCATTGGTAGCTGCTGAAATCTTGAGGGGTGAGGGGAAGGCCTGGAGTCAGAGGTTCTGCCGTTGATGGTGCTGGGCTCAGCTGTCACCCTGTTTTCTTATTGGTCAAATAATAGGGCTCCACTGGAACCTGTCCTCAATCTTCCTCAACTCTCAATTCTACACCCAAAAATACTTTGCATAAAGAAAGAGAAAGGGTAGCTGGTTTGTTTGTTTGTCTGGTAACAGGAAATGAATAAATAAGTATAGATTTCCTATGAAAGGTAAGTATTGGATTGCTTTAGTCAGTAAAGAGAAAAGAGAGAAATCCAGCTTCGAGTAAAGTCCTAGTGATGTGAGTGGTGGAAAGCAGCCACTAGTCCTCTCACTATATTTTACTTCAGATGGGCGAAAGGAAGCATTCTGGTTATACCTGAAAGACTGAGGGATGTTACCTTAAGAGACTGAAGAATCACCTCTGTAGGTCACAAAATTAAAGAGATTTGTATAATTGGGATTGTTATGGCTTGAAGAGAAAACCATATTCAAACTGGCTTAAGCAAAAAGAAGTAAGGAAAGAGTATTTTTTAGTTCATGTAATTGAAAAAATCCATGGGTAGGTGTTATTTCAGGTCTGGTTGGATCCAGTTTCAAAGAATGTTAGGTATCCTTGCCCCTCTCTCTCGCTCTGTCTTTGCTTTCCTTTCCTTTGCATAGGCATCAGTTCCAGGGAAGGCTTTCCCATGGAGGGGCAGTCATAACCACAGGCTTGCAGGTTTCTGTTTTCCTGGTTGGGCAACACACCCAGACTATTTCTTTCCCAGTGGTTCCAGCAAATATCCCAAGGCTGGGTCTGATTAGCCTGACTGGGTCCTGTGTCCATCACTGAATGGGCCACTGTGACTCTGACTGCCCACTCCTTTAGCATCTATCCACTTTTGGGGACTGAGAGTAGAACTTTAAGGATTGAGTCAGGGACAGTGGTTCCCCAAAGGACCATTGGAGTGCTCTTCTTGGAAGAAGGGGGGATTAATTCTAGGCATATACCAAAACTGATATGTACTTTACCACCTGTGATATTGTGATTTATAAGAAATATATATGTGATCTTTGTCCCCATTACTGGCACAGGGGTCTTAGAACCTTTGGAATTGCCTAAGTGAGGAGTGCAATGGAGATGTCTTTTGTTATGTGAACGAGGTGACTTTTGGAGGCACCTCTGGATGGGGCTAGTTGCCTGGAGAACCAACAATGTGGTTATATGGTTAGAATTTTCAATCCCTCCTTGGAGGTCCAGGGAGAGGGGCAGGCTGGAGATTGTGTTCAGTTATCAATGGCTAATAATCAATCACACTTGCATAATACAGCCTCCATAAAAACCTCAAAGTATGGGATTTGCAGTGCTTCCCAATGGGTGAACATGTCCCAGTTGGTGAACACTTGGAGATTTGGAGAGAATGGTACCCCAGAGAGAGAAGGGAAGCTCCACATGGTCCTTTCCCCATGTTTGCCCTGTGCATCTCTTTCTCTGGCTGTTCCTGAGTTAGATCTTTTTATGATGAAGGGGCAATCTAGTAAGTAAAATATTTCTCTGATTTCTGTTTTAGTTGCCTTAGCGATTTCATCAAACCCAAGGTAGAGGTTTTTAGAACCTCAGATCTATAGCTAGTTGGTTGGAAGCATAGGTGATGACCAAAGCCTGCATCTGGCATCTGAAGTGGGGAGGGGGAGTAGTTTTGTAGGACAGAGCCCTTACCCTATGGGATCTGATGCTGTTCTCAGGGAAATAGGGTCAGAATTGTGTTCATTTGTAGGACACCCTGGCAGAATGTTAGTGCAACCGAAGTGCAGTGGTGTGCGGAATCTGTGCTTAAGGCAAGATGGTAGCAGAGAGGCTTCTTTATTTTTCCCTCAAATCCAGGATTCTAGGAAATATAGAGGGAGGGAAATAAAATTCACTATTGAGTAGCAATATGCCAAGTATTGACATACAGGTTCATTTTATATTCCAAATGTTACTGGATGCAAGTTTGTGTGCCTTGTGCACAGTGAGGCCAAATGATACTCAAAAGTAGGAGTTTGGAGCAGAGAAAAGTTTATTGTAGGGCCGTGCGAGGGGAGTGAGTGGCCCATGCTCAAAAATCCCCAAAATCTCTGAAGGGTTTCAGCAAAACCTTTTTAAAGGCAAGGTGAGGGAGAAGGGTCACAGGGTGTGTGACCAGCTCCTGCACAATTCTGTGACTAACTGATGGTGAGGTAACAGGGCAGTGTCACAGGGGTTAACATGATCAGTCCTTAGGGTCCATGTGCAGGCTACATGCTCATGATCAAGTAGTTAATTTCTTCCATTTGGTGGTGTTTTTTTTTTTTAGCATCCGTAAAACTCAGGAAATATACATGAGAGACTATGATCTGGGCACTTCAGAGGGGAGCTACAGTAGAGACTGTGGGAAGGGGGACTGTCCCAGGAAGTCCCCATAGGGTCTTACTCAGTTACACAATCACAGCATTTGTTTTTTGTTCAGTCGCTCAGTTGTGTCCAACTCTTTGTGACCCCATGGACTGCAGCATGCCAGGCTTCCCTGTCCTTTACCATCTCCCTAAGTTTGCTGAAACTCATGTCCATTGACTCAGTGATGCCATCCAACAGTCTCATTCTCTGTCATCCTTTTCTCCTCCTGCCTTCAATCTTTCCCAGCATCAGGGTCTTTTCCAATAAGTTGGCTCTTCGCATCAGGTGGCCAAAATATTGGAGCTTCAGCTTCAGCATCAGTCTTTCCAATGAACATCCAGGGTTTATTTCCTTTAGGATTGTCTGGTTTGATCTCCTTGCTGTCTAAGGGACTCTGAAGAGTCTTCTCCAACACCACAGTTCAAAGGCATCAGTTCTTCGGCGCTAAGCCTTTTTTTTATTGTATAAGGAAGATATTAATTTCCTAATTTTACTATCAAAGAAAATGATGGCAAGAATGTTAAGAACTTGCTTCCAAGGGGCACATTATTAGTTGGTGAAAGATCCCAGTTCTTAGTCAGGGGGTCCTGATGCTAAAACCACCCTCACACGTGGCTGCCTTCTAAACCTGGGCTTCACTCATAAACATCCAGTGAATGGAATCCTTGGCTATGGGAAAGGAGAAAGGGGTGTGGCTTGGGTCTTGCTCTTTCTCTGGAGCTGGCCAAATGACCTTGACCCAGTCTCTTGCCTGCTGTGAGCCTCCCTTTCCTCAGCTGTAGTTGGGTGGTGTTGGACAATCTGTAAGGTGCTCCAAAGCCAAGTGATCAGGTGAAAAAGGGCACCTGGCTGTGCTGGGTCTGGGCTAGTCACACTTGGCTTCGATACATCCTAAGGTGGCTCTCAAGTTATCCTTTGAGCTTCTGATCGTGCTCAGTCCCAGCAGGCACCACCAGGGCAAGCGGGTCCCCTGTGCCCCCCCCATTCTTCTCCTGGTGCTTTGTTTCTCTCCCCCAACTTCGATGCATCTTATAGCCTGTCTTCTCCCCACCTGACACCTGGACCTTGCTCCTGCCCATGGCTGCCCCTAGTAGAGCCTTGTCCTGGGAAACACTTCTCTTCTGAGGAGTTCCAGAGTTCCCAGAGCTGATGCCCAGAGGCCTGTCACCTTCTACGTCCTAGCCTGCCTGTCCTGGGTGGGACTACTTGCTCTAAGACGCTACTCAGTCTCCTGCAACTTTCCCCGTCCTCTCCTAGAGGTGTTGTCACATCAAACCTGAGAAACCTGCACATTCTAGCTTGATTCCAGGCAGAGCTCTGGCAGGAAAGAGGAGTCCTGTTCCTCATCCATTCAAGGCCAAGGGGCAGCCTTCCTGGGAAAAAGGGGGCTGTCTTTGTTTCTGCCTGCCTGCCGTTTTGTTTCTCCTGGTTCTAGAACAACCCAAAGCCACTCTATTCTTTGTGCATCTGTCTGGGGTGGGCTTGGGAAGGTGGTATCTGATTTATCTCCTACAAGTCCAAAATTATTTTTTAAAGTACCATTATCCTAAACAATAAAGTGATGTGTGTGTATATATAGATATCAGTGCAGTAGGATTCCAGTTTAGTCAGAAATTCAGGATGGGACTCTGGTACATTTTCTGATGAAATTAATTTTTTTTTCATACATCCAGTGACAAAGTATTTAGGCCCTACTGTGCTGTACTCAGTATGCGTTGATGGTTGGGACATGGGCTTTGCATCTCCATGTGCTCTCAGTGAGCCAGATCTATGTGTAAATTCATAGTTAAATTGGTGTGGTTGAGCTTTCACGGAAGCAAGGACAAGGTCTGGGAAGATTCCTTCTTTGAATGATCAGGGAGCCCTTCCCAGAGGAGAGAATCCTTGAGCAGGTAAATTCCAGGAGTTTCCTAGAATCTGTCTTGGGCAAAGACTTGGTATGTGCGTGCGTAGTCACTCACTCATGTCTGACTCTTTGGGACCCCATGGACTGTAGCCCATCAGACTTCTCTGTCCCTGGAATTTTTCAGGCAAGAATACTGGAGTGGCTTGCTATTTCCGCTCCAGGGGATCTTCCCAACCCAGGGATAGAACTCATGTCTCCTGTGACTCCTGCATTGGCAGGTAGGTTCTTTACTACTGAGCCACCTAGGAAACCCAAAGACCTGGTAGATCCTAGAAATGTGAGTCATCTGGAAAAGCCTGGGGCTCAGGAAGGGAATGGTGGAAGACAGGCAGCAGGTAGGTGGTTAAAGGTCTGGATGTGATGTGGAGAAGTTTGACCACTGGAGTGTAGACCACGTGTCAACTGGCCATCTTCTTAGAGTGTGGATTTTGACCGTCAGTGTGGGGGCAGGGCCTGAGAGTCTGGATTTTTAGCACGCTCTCAGGGATGCCATGGGTCATACTCTGATAGCAAGTGTGAAGGATTTAGGCATCACTGAGGACTTTACATAGGAAATACTTATAATCTCTGGAATTCATATACCTGGAACTACGAAAAAGGGTATATATTGTCTAATTTAATGCATATAGTAACCTTGTAAAAGGTGATTCATATCAGCCAAATTTTTTTTTTATGGAAGTGCTTTATTTATTATTTTTGGCTGTGCTGAGTCTTCTCTACTTCATGACATGGGCTTTCTCTACTTGCGGCAAGTGGGGGCTACTCTCCAGTGCTGTGTGGGAGCTTCTCATTGTGGTGGCCTCTCTCATTGTGGAGCAGGGTCTCTAGAGCGTGCTGGCTTCAGTAGTTGTGGCTCACTGGCTTAGTTGCCCCGTGGCATGCAAGATCTTCCCAGACCAGAGATCAAACCAGTATCCGCTGCATTGCAAGGTGAATTCTTAACCACTGAACCATACAGGAAGCCCTGTATCACCGATAATTTTTACAGGAGGATCCGGGATTACAGGGAAGTTAAATATACCAGGGTTTTGTTATTGGAAAGGGGCTCAGAAACATAAGACAACCTCTAGTTTATAAGGTAACTCATCTGTGATCTCTGAGGTCTTTCTGCATCTGAAAATCCATGTTCCTGTGATTTGAATGTGTTGCTCATAATTATGCTGGTCCTTCAAGATGAAGGTTGAGTGAAAGGCTTCACTCCATTCTGGGACGTCCCATGCTTGTCTCCTTGTCTCAGCTAAACTCTGGGAGAGGGTAGGATTGGTCTCTGGGTTATAAACATGGAGATGCGTGATGGAGGTGATGTAGTTCAATTTGTGAACATCTTTGATTAGACGACCCCAGGTTTTAGGCTTTCTGGGTTGCACTCATTTTCTTTGTAACCTGAACCAAATAGGTTCAGTGTCATGTATGCTACCCTTTTTATCAATAAAGAATAAGGCCAACAGCCTTCACCCCATCTACCTCACTGTATGGTTAGAATATCAGATCGGCAGGTCTTCCCACTTGTATTGTGCACCTACCATATGCCAGATGTTGTGCCAGACACTGCAGATGGAGAATGGGACAAACCCAGCCTCTAACCCCATGGAGCTTTCATGGTTGAGACGACAGGCATGAAAGACCATTGTTCCAAGTTAAATATGTCCAAATTACAGAGTGTGGCAAAGAAGCATGGGGTAATGGGCGCTTACAATATGGGGCTCAAACATGAGGTCTGGGATGATTTCTTGGAGGAAGTGGTCTTTCAGCAGAGAACTGAACAATGGATAAGAATTTGCATGGTGAGAAGGGAGCCTGGATGTATAAGAGCCTGAGGCAGGAGAGAGTTGGCTGGCTCCAGAAAATGAGAAGGTGTGAGGTGTTGGGGAGCAGACACAGCACGCAGGGTACAGGAGAGCCTGAAGGAATAAATTAAGTCAGATCCTATAGGACTTGTTAAAGATATGGAACTTTATTATAAGGTTACAGTTCTTCTAAGGTTTTAATAATAGGCCATTTAAATGTATTAAGCAAGAGGGTGACATGAACTTTTCAACTTAATGAGATGATCCTGGCTTGGGCAGGAGTGATTTCAAACCAAACCAGTGAGTGAGCTTGTGTCTCATCCAGGCATAAGATAAGGGCAGCCCCAATTAGGGATCTTAAAGTGGGGGTAGAGAAAAGGGGACAAACTGGGGAGGGAAAGCTGACAGGCTTAGAGAAGGACTAGATTTGGAAATGATGGGGGAGGAGGTAGAACAGGATGACTTGCAGGTTTCCAGCTAGAAAAATCAGTGAATGGCGGTAGAACTTATTAAATTTGGGAGCAGAGGAGGGAGAGAAGATTTCAGTGGGTGATTGGTCATTCAATTTGGACATGTCCCCATATAAGGTGTGGAGGAGCTATTCAAGCCATGATATTGAATGGGCTGACGGCTGTGGGTGTCTCCTGACACTGGCAGTGTTGATTTGGGAACTGCATATCCCTAGAGACGGTATCTCAAGTCAGAGGCATGGAGGAGGTACACAGAGAGGGGAACTGAGATGTGTTTAGAGCTAGGACAGAGCTTGAAGGTGCTCTGAGGTTATCCAGTCCAAGCTTGCACTCCTCACTTCATGACAGGGCAGTAAATCAGAAGACCAGTTGTTGAGGCAAGGAATAGAGACTTTATCTGGAAAGTCAGCAGACTGAGAAGATGGTAGACTAGTGTTCCAAAGAATCATCTTGCCTGAGTTAGCATTAAGGCTTCTTTCATGCTAAAAGTGGAGAGAGTGTTGCTGCAAACTTCTTGGTGCAGGAATCCTTTGTTCTTGCAGCTGTCTGTGTAGGTCAAGTCTGGATGTTTCTGTAAACCTCCAATAAGACAAATGTTATTCACTGCTCTGTAACTTTCATCTCTATATGAATGGAAAAGTGTTATACCTTTAAAGGTCAGAGCCTTGAGGAGGGGCTGTCCTGTGTATTTCAGACTATAGGCAACATGCTTAATTATAGTAAAAACAATAGAAAACAAAGGTTAAAGTAAAAGAAATAGATCCAATATGAAGTCATACTTGTTCTTCTCTATTACATTGCCTTTTGGTCATCAGATTGGGGAGACAGCAAATGAGGTAACAGATGCAGAATAGCTTTAAAAATTAAAGCAGGATATTATTATTGTCGGACTGAACTGTACTTAATATGAATAATAATGTTCATGGCTACCAATTAACTGCTGCACTTGGAGAGATGATACTTAATGTTCCCAAATCTGCAAGACTCTTTCCTCACAGTTCTGTTTGTTTCTCTGAAAAGAAAACCCACCAGGAAGGATTTATTCTTATCATGTCATGCTACAGTGATTTCATTTTCAAATCATTAACAGGAAGGCATCCTCATATGATCATTCTTGATACAAAACCCTATCTTAGAAGCCTGATACCATCTCCTCTACTTTTCTGAGAGCTTTACTGATTTCAGTTAAGACCTTCAGGTTTAAATAAAACGCAAATATAAGTTTGGCTCTTTCATAAACCTCTTTTGATATCTCTCCTATCAGCTGATTTCTTTCTTTTTTTTGCCTCCTGTTCTAGCTTTTGGCTATAGATTGTTCCAGGAATTTCATTGCTAACTTACATGATATGAGCAGATAAAGGAGAGTGGAAATCATTTTCTAATTTACTTTGAAACTAAATTCTAGATTGTATTTATGGGGGAGGGGCAGCCTATGATGAGTGAGAGTAGTCTTCAACTCTGAATTTTTTAAATGGATTTTCATAGGAAAGCATCCTTCCTCTTGCTCTTCCTGTGCCTGGGAGTGGGGGTGGGGTAGAATTCTTGCTTCCCATCAAATAAATCTGATCAAAAGTAAATCTTTAGCAGGAGTCTAGCCTGTCAGACTCCTATTGAAAGCTAGCTTGCTTCTTTGAATTTCATCAAGCTCCTCTTATAGAAACAGGAAAGTTTATCCTGTTCCCCTTACATGTAAAAAGGCCCCTTCAAGACGATACCTTTCCTTATCATAGAGATGTGTTAGAGGGACTTTTTTATTTCTTGACAGTTGAGATTCTGTATGTACCATGACACCCATCAAAAAAAATTATTTCTGAACTTGTGGCCATTTAAATTGAAATACCTTTGAATCTGGGATTCAGAAAGCATTTGATCATTGATCCTCCTAAGGGGCTCTCCAGCTGAGGGCAGGCTGCTGGGCAGCATTTTCAACAACATGGACTCTGGACCTTGTCAACTGTGTGAGTTTGGGCAGGTCATTTAACCAATTCATATCTCAACTTTCTTGTCTGTGTAATAGCCAAGAAACTAACTAGTGGCCATCTTGTGGGGCTTATTAAATAAGCAAGTGTCAGTTAAGTGCATAAAAGTGTCTTAAGTGCATGAACAGTAGATTAACTTTAGCTGGTATTACCTCTACCCTGGGGCAGCCAGTTGGATTGTATAGTAAATAATACAAGTGGCCATTCATTGACCATTGCTATGCTCTGTACTTTATATGCATGTATATCCTTTAGCTTTTCTTACTACAATTCCTTGAAGTAGATACTATTATTTTATCCATGTCATAGAGATATAAGTCCATGGTCACATACCTGGTAAATAGCAGGGCTGAGATTCAAACCCAGGTCTGACTCCAAATCCCAGCCCTTCTCTTTTCCACTGTACCATAGCTCAGACGGTGGACATACCCATGGGCACTGAGTGTGGATGTGGGTGTGCTGAGGCTAGAGGAGTGGATGGAGGAAAGAAGCGAAGTTCAGGGTCATTTGGAGAGGAGGCCTTATTAGCCTAATTAACCAGATGACCAGATATTTATGGAGCATCCCTGCCACTTGTCATTCTTCCTGGAGAAGAATTACGTAGGGATAGGAAGTTGGGGAGAACTCGGGGTTCCTGTCTTCCTGGAATTTGAAAATTTTTCTTCTTCTTACAATCCTACCTTCTATCAATTTTCTTCTCTTATTACAGCCTCCACTGCTTGCCTCTCTAGCTCCTTAACCACCCCACCCTCCCACCCTGAGACCTATATATGTGTGTTGAGGGAAAGAGAAATGAATCAGGGTCTCAGGGCAAAGCAGCAGAGCCCTGTTTCCAGGTGGCGGAAAGACGTGTGGCCTGGAATTGAGGAGACCTAAATCTTGATCCTCTCTCTGCTACTGAATAGCAGGAAAATCCTGATAAGGTCACAGAATTTTCTGGCCTTATTTTTGAATTGAGGCTTGACAGGTGTGTGACATCCTGTGGTTCTAATCAGCCTTCTGCATCTCTTACCTCTGGGAGCTGTCCTGATGGCAGTGAGAATGTTGGTGGTAAGTTAGTGATGGTGATAATAGGGGTGGAAGAGGAGATAGAGACAGTGATGATGGTAAACATGTGCTAGAGATGGTAATGGTGATGATGGTGGTGAAGATGGAGATGGCAGTGGAAGTCATGGTCATGGTGATGGTTTGGAGATAGTGATGATGGTGGAAGTGGTGGCAGAGATGGTGATGGAGGTAGAGGTCATGGCAGTGGAGGTACTGATCATGGAGGTGCTGATAGTCATGACGAACGTAAGCCCTTATCTGGCACCAGGCACTGTACTTATTAGCACTTTATGGCCATTATCTTACCTAATCATCCCAGCAGCTGTTGTCATCTCCATTTTGCATATAAGAAGCCCAAGCTTTAGAGACAAAATGTGAACATCCCTTGGTGGGCGGAGTTGCCTAGGTCAGATGCAGGTGGAATTACAGTTGCCAGAATACATGTCATTGGAGATTTTATGACATAGAGTGGGAGGACTGTTCATCTGGGGAGTTAAATATTTTCATGTTCTGCTCTCCCCAGACCCTCTCCCTCTATAACCAAGTTGTGCCCAGATGGAAATTTAGGGTCATAACTGCAAGAGTTCTTCCTCCTGAGACCACACGGTGTGTAATGTAGAAAATGCTTCCCTCCACCTTTATCAGATGCTCTTCTCAATGATTTCTCTTCTTTTCTCTATGAGTTTTCCCCTTTGGTTCAAACCCTAACCCTTATGCGTTGGGTTTGTGGCTACAGCTTCTCTCATAAAGACTTGCAGCATCTTCATGGGAGGCTGTGATTGATGGGGGTCCCTGAAGTGAAGTATTTTTGGGCAAAAGAAAGTCCTCCAACATGTGTCTTTTCTATATCCTGTTTCTCCCGATGCTCGTCACTTGTATTCTGTACCCCAGGAGGCCATCTTGGAGAGAAACAGAAGAAACAGGTTTATAGCATGGAGAACTCCGGACTGGGAGAATGGCACATGGACTGGGAGACTAAAGCTGCTTGTGTCTGAAGGCACTTGTCAGACCCAAGACTCTCACCCCTGTTTCGACCTCCTCCTTGGGCCTGGAGGTTCTGACCTTGCTGGATTGAAAAGGTGGTCCCTTCTTCCAAGTCCTACTCTCTCCTCCTCCTTTCCTCAGGATGGGAATGGAAATAATCCAGGCAGGGGCCCTGCATCAGGAGGCTTAGTACTGACCCCCTCTGGATGGGGAAGCTGGCTTCGAATGAATTCTATATACAAGAGGTGAATGCATGTTAAATGTTCTCTTCTCCAGCCCCTCATCTAACCTCCAACACCCCCTCGCCCTCCTACAAACGTTTATTGAGCAATTACTTTGTAAAGATGTTCTGTTAGGTGTTGAGGACAGGATAGTGAAGGTGGAACATCTTGACCTCATGGAGTTTATGGTCTAGTTGACAGTACAGTGTCCTGATGACAGGGGCTGGTGGTAAAGGTGCCAGTGATCTCATAGCAGGGAAACTGATAGAGCCTTGTGGAGACCAGGAAGGCTTCCCGGAGGCAGTGGCACTATGTGGAAACTTGTAAGAGCTGGATCCAGCATGGCAGTGGGGTGAGAGGAGTGGAGAGGGAGAGAGGAGGAAGAGAAGAGCGTGAAGATGACATGGTCCAGGCACAGGGATCAGTGTGTGTGGAGGCCTGGGGACCAGAAAGAACAGACTGGGCGGCTGCTTGCCCCACCTGGCCTGGCCTGCCTCAGTCACAAGCATTCAATGCTGGTTCTCCCAGGGTCTCAGTCCCTCTGCACAGAGGGACCTCAGACGGGACCAGGATCCACAGGCATATTGGCACCTATCTGTGCTCCCGAAATGCCTGTGTTGTGTTGCCTCTGCTGTTTGGGCTTGGCTGAACCCTGCTCCATCCATGAGTAGGTTGGTTTCATTGGGTCTGAGGGGAGCTCCTCACTAGTGCAAACACCATGAGACTAGGAGGCCTGATGTTTGGACTGCTGGGCTGGGTGAACTGGGGCCTCTCCTGGCACTTCTCTGGGGCTTTTGCAGGCTCATCGATAGATTCATGGCTGAGGTTTTTTTTTTCAGTGCTTGCATTCTGGGGTTTTAATTCTCTACCATTTGCAGAGAACTAAATCCTATTAGAAACTGCAGCTTTTCAGCCATGAAGCAGTGTTTATAAGTGGCATGGTCATCGCCACAGGGTGGCGTGAGTTGATGATCTGGAGAGGATGGCTGGTCATCACATGATCTGTTGCCTCCCCCACATGCTTGTGCGGGGGGCAACACAGTCCCCATTACCACCACCCACTCCCGGGCTGTGCGTTACTAGGGAAGAAGTGTTCAGCTTCACTCATGGACTTTGCTAGTGACCCCAGACCCAGGGACATCACTATCAACTGATTCAGAACAGACACACAGAAACTGATTCAGAAAGCCACACAGCTGCATACAGTTGAGACCCACATAGAAAAATATTTATTTAACAGATTCCAATTGATCACTGACCATGCATTCATAAAGGAACAGAGGCACTAAACCACGATGACGACCCTAAATGCTGCTTACTTGGAGTGCAAGTGGGTGTCCTACAGCTCCCAGACAGGAGGGCTTGTTTTAGAAATATTGATATTTATGTTGTTACTGCGATTTATAGTTTGTCTTCTTATACTGAAGCTTGCAGAGCAGAGTGGGATGGATGTCATGCTTAGCAAATTGCAGGCCATCTGGAATCTGGGTCCCTGGCCTCTATATAGTGGATGGAGCCACACTGGGGGTGGGGGAATCATCTTTTCCTGGGCTTCATCAGACAGCTAGGGCAGGGACAGGACATCAGACCATCTGTCTTCATGGACAGAAGCAGCCATCTGTGGCCTCTACATTACTTTAAAGCTGTGACCTGCCCTCTTCTCTGAAAACCAAATCCCAACAGCTCTTCTAGCTTCTCCCAAAGACCATTTCTCAATGGGAAGGAGAAAAGGTGGCAGATCAGAGTTTTAAATGAAGGTCTTTAAGCTGACGGCTCATGGGAAATGTGACTGTGAGGTGTCCAGGCAAGTCCCGGCAGGGTCAGAGGACACAGAACAGGGAGTAGCTCTTCACGTGGGGGTGTCCAGTGCACAGCCATCACCTGTGTTCCTCACACCCCATCTGCTTCCAAAGCCCCCCCCCCCCCCGCTTCCTTTGGCAAACAGCAATGAATGGTGACCATCCTTCCAGGAAGCCACCTGTTAGCTATTAAGGGACTTGCCTGCAGGTGATGCAGTCCTGATCTCAAAGCTGTGGGAGAAAAATGGACGAGGTGTGTGCCAGTGACATAAGCAAGGCTGGATATGGCTTAGTTACTGTGATCTTGGGGAAAGATGGAGTGGGGGAGGGGGAAAGAAGCAGAGGGAAGAGAAAGGAGAGGTGATTTTCTTACTGGAGACATGTGTAAGTTAAGAGGGGGAAAGGAAAGGAGTGAGGAGAAGGAAGGGGAGGAACCAGAGGGAGGGATTTCTGAGGTACTGCCAGCTCAGAGTTCCACTCATTCAAATGTGATGCTTCAAAGGCAAGTCTGTACCAGCGAAGGGGCCACACAAGTGCCCACAATCCACATTCTGCTTCAATTTCTGCTTCTCTTAGGCCAGCAGTTCTCAAATTTGAGTATCAGCATCAGCCAGTGGATTCTTGCCCCCAAGTCTCTGATTCCGCAGGTCTGGCTTGTACAGCTCTCACAAGTTCCTAGGCGGGGCTGATGCTGCTGTTCTAGGAACCTCCTCTTTGAGAACTCTTGTCTTAGAAAGTGAAAGTCGCTCAGTCATGTCCAACTCTTTGCAACCCCATGGACTATACAGTCCATGGAATTCTCCAGGCCAGAATACTGGAGTGGGTAGCCTTTCCCTTCTCCAGGGGATCTTCCCAACCCAGGGATCGAACCCAGGTTTCCTGCATGGTGGGCGGATTCTTTACCAGCTGAGCCACAAGGGAAGCCCTCATAGCTTGTCTTGGAGGTTAGAGACTAAATCAAGGTTGGTACTGGTTTGGGCTCTTGGAGTCAAAGTCAGAGAGTGAGATCGGTGTCTCAGCTGGTTGGCAGAAGCAGACTGGCAAACACAAAGATAAAAATCAAGAAAACGCTAAAGCTGTTACTGGATATACTTGTCTCTTCATTCAAATAGCCATATGCTTACTTTCCACTAGCAATTGTGGTTTAAATGTCAGTTGACGAGCAGATGTCCCCCACCTTTCTATGTGTGAGTTAATTTACTGCCCACAAACCCTGATGCAGTGCTCTCTTGCCATCTCCACCCAGCCCTCTGTTCTGGCCACACTGAGCTGTGCAGCTCTCAGAAGGTGGCGTGGCCCTTGATTCCTCCGTCCCTGCTTGTGCTGTGTTCTTGATCTGGCTGCCATTTTCCAGGAGAACTAACTGGTGTTTAGTCACTATTTCTGACTCTTTTGGTACTGCATGGTCTGTAGCCTGCCCTGCTACTTTATCCATGGATTTCCCACACAAGAATACTAGAGTGGGTTACTATTTCCTTTTCCAGTGGATCTTCCAGACCCAGGGATCGAACCTGTGTTGGCAGGCGAGTTCTTTACCACTGAGCCACCAGAGAAGGCCGAACTGACCCACTCTTACTCTCCTTTAATTTTGAGTGTTCCCACCTGTGGGAAGGTCAGCCAGCGTTGCACATTGCTGCCATGATGTTCTAGCCAGGGTCTGCTCTTATGACCCTTTGTAAAAAGTCACCAGACTGTGGTTGCCTTGTCCTTCTCAGCTTTTTATCATCAGTGCCTTGGATAGGGGATGTCTAACTACTGCTTACTGTGGTTAGGGTCAGGGAGAAGTTAGAATATTATAAGGCAGGAAGAGGATGGAGAACTCTACTAATCACAGAAATTCTGAATCATTCTCAACATTCCCCAAGGCTTCAATGATTCAATGAGATGGGTGGAAGAGTCAATCTTTGAGATTTCTTGAAATCATACAAAATACCTTTGGCTTGGGGGAAGACTGAATTTCCAGATCTTTTCTGCTTAGTAGAAGCTATGTATTCTTTTGCAGCACTTGCTTATGTAAGATAGATGGAGGGGGGTGCAAATGTATGGACAGATGGATGATTAGATGGTGTCCTTATAGACTTGCTCATCAGGTCATCACCTGGAATCATTTTGTTTTGCAAACATTCTTCACCTCCTTTGGGTGAACTTCAACTTCCTTTGTGGGGGGAATATATGTGCTCCAGAGCTTTATCATGCGTCAGTTCTTGAGACTTGGTTTTAAAGCACAATCCAGTATCTGAAGGTGTTGTGCTAACTTTAACTGGTGTCTGAGATGGACCTGCCTCTCACTGCATTCTACGCTGTGAATGGTCAGCCCTTGAGTCAAAAAGAGAAAGACAAAACAATCCTACTACATTTAAAAATAATGAAAGCCTTGTCAATCTCAGGTGGAATCCAGTGTTTGAGCAGTGTGGCAAGGTAGCAGGGATCCTGCCACCCAACCTGTGAGATCTTTTGAGGCGAATGACTTAGCCTCAATTCTGTCTCGTGTAGGACAAGGGAATCTCTAACTGGTCTCCAGGTTCTCTTTCTGATGACTGTAAGATGAGCCATTTCTAAGGGACTCACAAATAGTTACCTTCACTTTAAAGATCGGAGGGGAGAAGAGACAGTGTCAGATGTACGATGCTGCCACATCCCAGGCGGCATAGCTTAATGCACTTCTGAAGACTAAACCAGGTAGGCTGATTCAAATGCTGTTGAAATGTCAGGCTGCAGTGTGGGACGCTGTTGGACATCTGCATTACTTCTGTTTTTTAAACAACATTACTCTGCTGAGAATATCTGTGTGTCACCATCTAATGGCTCTTGTCAGTGTAGTGATCAAGGAGGAAAAATGGAAGTACTTTATATGGAAAAACAGATAAGATATGAAGCTTTTCCTAAACCCAGAGTACAATACAGATCTATCAACAGTTCCCTTAGAACAGTTTACCTGCTTTTTGTGACTAAGTTCAGTTCACTGATCGTCATTCAAGTTCACACTAAAGTCATTTATCTGCAGGCTACACATTACACCACACATACCACAGGATTATAGATTTTTCCAAATGTAATATACAAGTCCAAATTGATTGCAGCCCAATGTAAACTTAGTCAAATCTTTAATATACTCTATTAAGGCGTGAATAAAATTTTAAAGCTTTGTCTCAGCTCTGGAGAAGCTGAGACTGGAGCTGAACCAGTTGTAAACAGCCAATGTTAAACGTTACCATTGGACATGGTGTTTATTCTCAGCAATGTGTCATCTAAAATAATGAACTTTTGTTTTCAAATATAAACATGAGCAATTTATTTGTTACTATAAAACAACAATTTTATAAGGGGGCTAATTTGACTCCTTCCTCACCAAGGCTAACCTGTATATCACATTGTCTATGGGCATACACTTCATGTTGGCCATTGGCTGTACCTGTGTGTACAGGCTCCATTTTCCTAGCACAAAATCATCTTTCAAAGCACACGAGGAAAGGTACCAGCTATCTTCCCCACCTCCAGTTGAGATAGGGAAGTTTATTTGAGCAGCTCTGGCAGGTGTTGTTTGGCACAGTCTTTGTTATTCCAGAATGGTTATGCAATGCTCAGAATGTAAAATTGTGTGCTTTCAGAATTTAGGCTTTAATTAATTTGTCTTCCCTTATAGGGAAGGCTTTATGGGAAAAGATTGGAGGGACTTGGTCTATGCTATAGCTGAGAATGTGTAATGAGAAATATGATCCAGATTAAACCTTGGTTTACCTGCACTGTCAGAATCTTAGGAGGATAAATACAGGCTGGGTGGGAGATTCCTTGGGGATTTCCTTGGTTTGGAAGGACTCTCTGGGGATGTGGCTGGGTAATGGGCAATGGCAGGACTGGGAAGAGGTAGAAATAAGGAGCCTTGCTGCTTTGGGGAGGGGGAATGAAGGATTACTTCAGCCACTAGCCACAGGGGGCTGGTCCCAACTGAAATGTGCTGTAAAAGCTACACTGGGTTTCAAAGACTTACTTAGTAAGAAAAAGACGTAAAACACTGTATAAATATTTTGATTGGTTAACACACTGAAACCATGTGTGAAATGATATTTGTGGCATACTGGATTAAAATTGATTTCACCTCTTTCTTTTTGAATGTGGTTGAGATTTTAAAATGACAATATATGGCACAGTTATAGTGGACAGGGCTACTTACTACTTGTTATGTATAGTGTGGCTCATGTTTACTTTCTTGTGTTTTATTTTTCATACTGAAAATGAGAGAAAATATTGTGTCCAAGAAAAAAAAAATAGCTTGTGGATTTTGAAGTCCAGGAAGCATGTGTCTTGGCTATAGCCCTTGGGTAACTAACCTCTGAGACTCAATATCCTCATCTATAAAATGAAGATAACAGTTTTTATCTTAGCAGTCATGAGAAATGCACAGGAAATTAGCATCCTTCTTGCTTACATATGATGATCTGATGCCTCATCTTTTAGACCTTGACCATTTCTACCTAAGTTCCTTGTTTCACTTGTTCCCCAAATTTGTATTTTCTTGCATATCTAAACTTTGCCTTTTTTCTCATCAATGAAAAATCTCTAGTCTGGTTCCCCATCTTCTGCTACTTGTTCAAACTAGGGCAGTGGTCCCTAATCTTTCTTGTACCAGGGACTGGTTTTGTGGAAGACCATTGATTCATGGACAGAGGTTGGGGGATGATTCAAGTGCATTACAGTTACTATGCACATTATTTCTATTACAATTACATCAGCTTTACCTCAGATCATCAGGCATTAGATCCCAGAGGGTGGGGACCCCTGGACTGGACTAAGGTCCCTGCTACTTACTACTTTAACTGTTGGAGCAAGAATTCTATTCTGGCTAAAACTGTAAACCAGCCACAGTCCTTCATCTGCTCTCATCCCTTGCCTCCTACCTGGGACTCTGGGTCGGTCTTTTATGGAACTCTGCTTCATTTGATGGGATGGCCATTCAAGGACAATTGATACCAGGCAAAGGGGGTGAAGGTAATGGGAGAATGAGGGTCATGTAAACAAGAGATCAAGAGGATGGACAGGAGAAGCAAAATTGTAGAACTTCTTTCCTTCTGCCCACACAGCTGCCTTTTCTCTCTCCTTGCTCTAGAAGCTGTACTGTGTTCAACCCATGGTAACTACAAGGTGGCCCTTTCTTGCCTCCTGAAGTACAAGCTCCCACAGTGTACCATAGCACACATCTAAAACCCTGTGTTCAGTTTCCATAGTCTAGTCTAAGAAATGAGACCTTAGATGAAGATGGTTATTACTTGTTCTCACAAATTCAGTGGCAAGGAAGAGGAAAAAATTGAAAACTTGGTAAAGTGAGCTACCTGGCTTCTTTACAATTAATGAGATGAACCTTGCAGTCAGAGCTACATGAGATAAAAACTAGGAGACACAACATAAGAACATACTTGGAACAGTGCAGGTGGCTGGATGCACCATCCCTCTTAGAGCAATGAAAAAAAAAAGTCCTTGATTTACTATGCAGCTTTTTTTTTGATAATCAATCAGAAAAATGTTGATTTTTGTTCTCATCCAGCAGCTGTAACTAGTATTTCAGAATGTACTCTTAAGGTGATTTTTTTTGCCTTTCATCAGATCGATATGTTACTTTGCCTAGTTTATTTTTAGATTTACTGAGTGTTCTGAGGGTAGAAAAGGGTAGGAAACTCAAAGGAAAGAAGCAAATTGATTTGTATTTCAAGTTCCGGCTGAATCTGGACAGGAGAAACTCTTGGAAATTAACAGGGGAGCAGGTTTCCGGGGCCCTCTTTGCTGACAGCCGGGATAGTGGAAGGATTTACTGGTGGGGGGACTGGGGAATTTCAGTGCCAGAGAACATAACCAGGGCCTCTCTGCCACCCGGCAAGGGATGCTCACCTGAGTGTGTGTGGGAGGGCCAACCCCAGATGGGTAAAGATGGCTGTTTTTCCTGGAACATTAATGAAATATTTACTATTGATCAGAGGCAAGGAGGGGTCATTGCCAACAATCGCTTCTCTGTAATTTCCTAGAAGATCAGAGGGTTTGAAAATGTGAATGAATTTTTCTTCCTATTACTTAAACTTAGGAGAGGAAGAATTTCTTAAAAATCCAAAACACAGCTCTAAGATATTAGCTGTGTACAGAGCAACTTACATTTGGTGTCTTGGCGCCTAAAGAGATGAGAGCACGTGCTCTGCAGGTGCCTGATCTTCGTCTGCTGTTTTACTGATGCTTTTGGCCACTGTGGATAAATACTGTGTGACAGCAAGTATCACACAGCATCTTTTTTTCTCTGTCAAAGACTGTAAAAAGAGCAATTATGGTGTAATTCAGAATGCAGACACATGGGCATGCAAACGTCTGTCCATGTAGTCAACTTTTGATCCTCTTAGGGGCATCTTTTTTAGGGCCTAATCTTTTCTGGGTCACTGACAGACAGTGCAGCATAGTGCAACAAAAAGTGAGCTAGTGAGTTATGAGCCTGAAGTTAGGTATTTTCCATTATTTTTGGAGAATTACCTTTTTTCCCCTGTGAGGGTGGAAGATATGACACATCTAAAAAGGAACAAAGTGCTATTGCAGATATGAACATTGTAATTACAGTTGTGCACGCCTACTAAATATATGTCCAAAACAAACTCGTGGTGACTCCTAGTTTTGCCTCCCCTGAAATGGAATGAACAATTAATGTCACTAAATATAATTCTTTTTTACCAAAAGAATACCACTTCCCTTTGTCTTCAAAATATCACTGGATCGCCTCTATGCAAACATTCTTTAAACTACAAATATTACTTCATCTGATATGGCTATACTGTATTCACCTATTCTTTAAAGGACAAAACAAGATTTATGTACTACATAAAATGTTTTCAAGATACACAAACAGCAATGAAAACACTTTTTAAATTAACAGGTATCAACAGGTATAAATAACTTGTCTAAAGCATTTAATGGTCTTTAACACAGTCAACTCCCCTGGCCTTGAAAACAGTGTTAAATTCTTTTTTGCCAGTGGCAATAGGAAAAAAAAAAAGGCCATCAAGCACAACTTGAAAAATTGGTATCATTTCCCCGCCAGTAAGCACAGAACTGAGGGACTAAATATTTTATGGGTATTTTTTGTCATTGGCCTTATGATTTCTTTCCTCTTTCTCCCTCCCTCTTGCCTGCTCAGGGCTGATTGTTGTGACCTTGGCCATCTGCTGGATGCCCAACCAGGTTCGGAGGATCATGGCTGCGGCCAAACCCAAGCACGACTGGACCAAGTCCTACTTCCAGGCATACATGATCCTCCTCCCTTTCTCAGACACCTTCTTCTACCTGAGCTCCGTTGTCAACCCGCTTCTGTACAACGTGTCCTCGCAGCAGTTCCGAAGCGTGTTCGGGCAGGTGCTGCGCTGCCGCCTGACGCTGCCGCACGCCAACCAGGAGAAGCACTGCGTGCCCACGTGGCCTCCACCATGGACAGCGCCCGCTCCGCGCGCCGCCCCCTCATCTTCCTGGCTTCCCAGCGCAGCAATTCCTCTGCAAGAGCTAACAAGGTTTTCTTAAGCACTTTTCACAGCAAGGCCAAGCCCGAGTCTAAGGAACTGAGTTGTGAGTCACCAGAACCCAACTCCGAGATGAAACCAGCCAACCCTGCCACCAGGAATGGTCTTCAGGAGCACGAAGTGTGACTTCCGAGGTAGGCAGGCTGGACTGCTAAACGGCACTCCTTACACGAAAGCCATGTTACCTTCACGAGGCAGTGATATGAGAAACTGTGCTCCCATCAGGGACAGGAGTGGAAGACGGGCCTGGGAAGAAAGCAGACAGCCACTGAAGTGTCAGCTAAGGGCTGATTCTGCCAGCCTGGCCTCAACTCTGATTACAGGTGGGGCCAACTTGCATTCCTTCCTTCCTTTAAGGACACACTGAAAATTCAAGCTCTATGTATTCAGAGCTTACAAAGATTTTTTTTTTTTTACACTGAGCTCTTTCATTGTTTCCAAAGGAACTAAAAGAACAGAGTCCCCTCCCTTCCCAGAATAAAAGGACACCCAGAAGAATCTCGGGGAGCAGGGGGAGGGCAGGCCAGAAGAACAATGCAGGAGGGCTGACATCTCCTTCTGCCTTCAGCAGTGTGCCAAGAAAAGGGCTATTTTGAGGAGCAAGATGGTGCTGGGGAGCCATGGCCGAAGGGCCGAGGCAGAACTGCTCCTTTTCTTGGGCCGGGGCCCGTTGCAAAGAGGGGTGTTGCAGCAGCTGATGCACACCGAGTTCAGTTTCCCTGGAGAACAGAAGGATTGGTACCCAGCCGAGGCGATGAGGCAGGCTGCCGACGACGCACACGACTTGCGGTACATGATTCCTGCAACACAGACCCAAAGGAGCGAGGTTAGCCTGCCTGCGCCGGCCAAAGGACTACAGCCCCCTGAGCCCAAAGCCCAGGGACAGCACTTCCTTACTCCTCCCACAGCCCAGAACCTTGGTGGGTCCAGGAAAATACTCAAGGTTGTTCCCTTGAGCATCCAAAATCCACAACCTGTGCAGTGAAGAAGGCAGGTCTCATTTCACTTGCTTTTGACAATTTTTCTCAAGGCTATTTGAGATGCCAATACCAGTGAATAAAGAGCTGTTACTATCAAAGTTCATTTTTGTTTAAAGTCAGAATTCACACTGTGTACTAGGCAGAACTTTTTATTTACTTTTTTTGGTTTAAACTGTCTCATGCCAGAGAGGACAACAAGCTGAGCCTTAAGATCTTATCTCTGTTATTACTTTGTAAGCAGCCACAGAGATGGCTCACAATGATGTGTTTATTAAATCCTGAATTCTCTCAATAAAGACCAAAGCCCAATGGGAATAAATGAGATCCCTCTGAAGAGGTCCTGTGGGTTCCGTGAAGGAGGGGCCTGGCTAACAGTGTGCTGAGTACTGCCTTAGTCCAAGGGAAGTTTTGCCCTTAAAACATGGCCATTAGCCAAGTCAGCACTACACAGCCAACACTTAATAACACATAGTGTGTGGGCACATGGGTTTCTCAATAAAACCGGGGGCCCATCTTGAGCTCATGTATCATGTTCAAATTGTAGCATACTTATCAAGTTAGGATGTCTTGGATAATCATTTGACTTTATAAAGGTGGGTATTTACTCAAGTAATAGGGAAGCTTATTAAATACTTTCCTGGATGCCAGGCATTCTCCAGATGGCTACTAGCTCATTTACTACCTGCAACACCATTACAAGGGAGGCCCCTAAGATGATGCCCATTTTACAGATGGGGATGGCAAGGGAAATTTAATAACTTGTTCAAGTCACACTTCTAGAGAGCAGATCAGCTGTGATCCAAACGAAAGATTCTGGTCCCACACTGTCAGATCTGTAGCACTGTATATAGCAAAGTAGCCACCCAAGTTAAACATAAAATGGTTTTGTTTTTCATAGCAGAGAAGACTACTTGGAAAATAGCTTTTGGTGTATGTATGTGGCTATTTTGTATCGATGACTTACTTTTCTTTTTGGACATACAATGTCATACACTAAAGCTGGACCTCAAAGGGAATGCTTTGTATCCCCCTCAGACACACAGGGTAGCGAATGGGCTACACACAGCCCACCAGTAGCCAGGGCTCCCCATTCCCTGGGGTCCCTGGCAGGGATGTGTGTTTGCATCCCCCTTTGATTTGGGTCCCTCCCCCTTTAGAACTGCTGACTCTGGATGCTACAGCAACAGTACACAATTGAAGTGCCTAAAACTTCCAAGTGAGAGGTAAAGAAATACTTTAGATTTACATTAAAACATGCACTTGTAAAATAATGAAACTAGAACACTTTCTAATACCATACAAAAAAATAAACTCAAAATGGATTAAAGATCTAAACGTAAGACCAGAAACTATAAAACTCCTAGAGGAAAACATAGGCAGAACACTCTCCGACATAAATCACAGCAGGATCCTTCATGACCCACCTCCCAGAATATTGGAAATAAAAGCAAAAATAAACAAATGGGACCTAATTAAAATTAAAAGCTTTTGCACAACAAAGGAAACTATAAGCAAGGTGAAAAGACAGCCTTCAGAATGGGAGAAAATAATAGCAAACGAAGCAACAGACAAACAATTAATCTCAAAAATATACAAGCAACTCCTGCAGCTGAATTCCAGAAAAATAAACGACCCAGTCAAAAAGAGGGCCAAAGAACTAAACAGACATTTCTCCAAAGAAAACATACAGATGGCTAACAAACACATGAAAAGATGCTCAACATCACTCATTATTAGAGAAATGCAAATCAAAACCACAATGAGGTACCATTACACACCAGTCAGAATGGCTGCTATCCAAAAGTCTACAAGCAATAAATGTTGGAGAGGGTGTGGAGAAAAGGGAACCCTCTTACACTGTTGGTGGGAATGCCAACTAGTACAGCCACTATGAAGAACAGTGTGGAGATTCCTTAAAAAACTGGGAATAGAACTGCCATATGACCCTGCAATCCCACTGCTGGGCATACACACCAAGGAAACCAGAATTGAAAGAGACACGTGTACCCCAATGTTCATCGCAGCACTGTTTACAATAGCCAGGACATGGAAGCAACCTAGATGTCCATCAGCAGACGAATGGATAAGGAAGCTATGGTACATATACACAATGGAATATTACTCAGCCATTAAAAAATACATTTGAATTGGTTCTATTGAGATGGATGAAACTGGAGCCCATTATACAGAGTGAAGTAAGCCAGAAAGAAAAACACCAATACAGTATACTAATGCATATATATGGAATTTGAAAGATGGTAATGATAACCCTATATTTGAGACAGAATAAGAGACACAGATGCATAGAACAGTCTTATGGACTCTGAGGGAGAAGGTGAGGGTGGGACGTTCTGGGACAATAGCATTGAAACATATATATTATCATATGTGAAACAGAACACCATTCCATGTTCTATGCATGAGACAAATGCTCAGGGCTGGGGCAATGGGATGACCCAGAGAGATGGGATGGGGAGGGAGGTGGGAGGGGGGTTCAGGATGGGGAACACATGTAAACCCATGGCTGATTCATGTCAATCTATGGCAAAAAACCACTACAATATTGTAAAGTAATTAGCCCCCAACTAAAATAAATAAATTTATTAAAAAAAAAAGACAAAAAAATGCAATTTTATGTCATTTCTTTTCTATAACTACATGTTTTTAAGAGTTGATTTTATTATATTGTCAGAAAAACCTGGAAGGTAGCTGGTCTGGTAAGATCAAGGCCCTGGACACAGGATGTGTGTGTGGCGGGGGAGTACTGCTGATTTCTAAGGAACATGCTACAGGGTGTTTCCCATTTACAGATTTCCCAATCTCCACATTTTCTAACCATTGCCCATTTTAGCAAGTTAAATTATTACTGTTTTTATTCTTCAATGTTAAAAGCACTAACGGTCATTTGTCAGTTCAACTTCAATAAATTTTTTCCCTTTAAGTAAATTTTTAAAATTAAACAAGTATTGAATACATCTTTCACTGTAAAGTAGTTCAGACAGATAACCTGAAAATGTTCCTTGAACTCGGACTCCAATCCTATGTCCTCCTAAGAGATAAGCACTCTTACCAGTTTGCGATGCCTTCTTCCAGACCTACTGTTATGCATTTACATGTGTCCATGAAGAAAAGGTGTGTGCACATGTCCTAACAGCATAACATCCTATATGCTGTATATATCTATTTGCATTTTTACTTAGACTTAAAAATATATCCCCAGACATGTTCTAACTGTGTAGAACTAAGGGTCAGTGATGAGACTGGTTAGATAAGTAATGCAAGATGGGAGCCCTAATTTTTGTGACTGCTTCCCATTGGATATCTCCAAATCACTTGGCTCTGATGGCCAGTGGGGCCTACACTTGTGGCCCTGCAGAACTGTATGTATTTGCATTCTTTAAATGTTGCTACCAGGGTGTCTGCCTGCCAATCAGTTTGAATCTATGTGCTAAGATCCTCTTCTTTGGGACACTAGCTGACCTCAGCGCACACTCAACTACTGGGAGCTATTAAAAACAAAACAGCCTGCTTAGAATGAAATGTCATTTGCTGCAACATGGATGGGCCCAGAGATTGTCATACTGAGTGAAGTAAGTCAAACAGAGAAGGAGAAATACCATATGACATCCCTTATATGAGAAATCTAAAAAAAAAAACAGATGAACATTTTTACAAAACAGAGACAGACTCACAAACTTAGACAATGAACTTATCTTATGGTTGCCAGGGGAGAAAGGTCGGAGGAAGGGATAGTTAGGGAGTTTGGGATGGACATGTACACATTGCTATATTTAAAATGGATAACAAGGACCTACTGTACAGCACAGGGAACTCTGCTCAATGTTATGTGGCAGCCTGGATGGTTGGGGAAATTAGGGGAGAATGGATATATGAATATGTATGCCTGAATCCCTGTGCTGTCCACCTAAAACTATCCCAACATTGTTAATTAGCTACACTCCAATTTAAAATGAAAAAGTTTAAAAAAATAATAAAATAAGCTATTTAGACAGTTGGAAAGGTTGAAGAGATAATCAAAAGGTGTGGTAAGGTTGAATGATGATGTACATCTCCTACACTAGGCCAACCCTTCAAGAGAGGTGGCTATTTCATCTAATGCATAAAAACCAATACAAGTTATCAAAATAAAAAGATGAATATGTTCCAAAAAATAAAACTTCAGAAGAAAATTTTAATGAAAAACAGGTGATTTACCAGAGAAAGAGTTCAAAGTGATACTCTTAAAAATGCTCATTGAACTAGGGAGAAGAATGGATGAACACAGTGAGAATTTCAACAAAGAAAAAATATAAGAAAGTATTAAATAGAAGTCACAGAGTTGAAGAATACAATAACAGAATTGAAAAATGCTCTAGAGGGGTTCAACAACACATTAGGTAAAGGAGAAGGAAAGATCAATGAACTCAAAAACAAGGCAGATGAACTCACCCAATCAGAGCAGAAAAAACAAACAGGTATCAAAAAAAAACTGAAGATAGCTTAAGGGACTCATGAAACAATCTCAAGTGGATTAATATTCACACTACTAGAGTCACAGAAGAGGAGGGTAGAAGACTTATGTGAAGAAATATTCGCTGCAGATTTCCCTAACTTGGGGAAAGAAATTAGACATCAAGATTCAGGAAGCCCAGAGAGTTCCAAATAAGATGAACCAAAAGAAGACCTTAAGACACATAATAATTACAATGTGAAAATGTAAGAAAAGAATATTAAAAGTGGCAACAGAGAAACAATTTGTTGGAGCCCCTGTAAGATGAGCAGATTTTTCATGTGAAACTTCAGGCCAAAAAGGAATGGCACAATACATAGGCATACCTCACTTTCTGTTTAACTGTCCTTCACAGATACTGTGTTTTATTTCACAAACTGAAGGTTTATGGCAACCTGAGTTTACCAAGTATACTGGTGCCATTTTTCCAAAGCAACTGCTCACTTCATGTCTCTGTATCATGTTTTGGTAATTCTCACAGTATTTTAAACTTTTTCATTATTATGTTTCTTATAGTGATCTGTGATCAGTGGCCATTGATATTACCACTGTAATTGTTTTTGCCTTGTATTTTTACTTACAGTATGTACTTTTTAAAAAGGCACAATGCCATTGCACACTTAATAGATTACAGTATAAACATAACTTTCATATGCACTGGCAAACAAAAAAACTTGTGTGATTTTCTTTGTTGCAATATTTCCTTTATTTTGGTTGTCCGGAACTTACCCAGCACCCCCACCCAGTATCTCTAGGTATGTCTGTATTCAAAGTGCTGAAAGAAAAAAAGGAAAAGAAAAAAACTCTCAAATAAGCAAATAAGAATATTCTACCTGGCTTAGTTATAATTCAGAACTGAAGGAGAGGTGTAGAGTTTTCCAGAGAAGCAAGAGTTAAAGGAGTTCATCATCTCTAAACCAACGTTATAAGAAATGTTAAAGGGGTTATTTAAGCTGAAAAGAAAGGGTGCTAACTAGTAACAAAACGTATGAAAGTAAACATCTTACTGATAAAGGTAAATATCCAGTAAATGTAATAATTAGTCACTTATCAAACTTGTATGAAGGTTAAAAGACAAAAGCAGTAAAAACAGGTATCTACAATAATTACTTCAGGGATACACAAGATAAAAGTAAAATTTGAGTGGAGACAAGATGGAGGAGTAGAAGGATGTAGGCTTACCTCTTCTTATGAAAACACCAAAACCATGGTATAGCTACTGTGGAGAACAGTACGGAGATTCCTTAAAGAACTAAAAGTAGAGCTACCACATGACCCTACAATCCCAATCCTGAGCAGATATCCAGAGAAAAGACCTAATCTGAAAGGATACACGCATGTCAGTGTTCACTGAAGCACTCTTTACAACAGCCAAGACATGGAAGCAGCCTAAATGTCTATCAACAGAGGAATGGATAAAGAAGACATGGTACATATATACAATGGAATATTACTCAGTCATTAACGTGAAATAATGCCATTTGCAGCAACATGAATGGACCTAGAGATTGTCATATTATGGGGAGTAAGAGAAACAGAAATAATTGTATGACATCCCTTATATGAGGAATATAAAAAGAAATGATACAGAGGAATTTTTTTTACAAATTAGAAACAGACTCACAGAGAATGAACTTATGGTTGCCAGGGGGCAGGATGAGGGGAAGGGATGGCTAGGGAGTTTGGGATGGACAGATACGCACTGCTATATTTAAAATGAATAACCAACAAGGACCTACTGTATAGCACAGGGAACTCTGCTCAATGTCATGTGGCAGCCTGGGTAGGAGGGGAGATTGAGGGAGAATGTATACATGTGTATATATGGCCGAGTCCCTGTGCTGTCCACCTGAAACTTAATCACAACACTTAATTGGTTATACTCCAAAATAGAAAGTTAAAAAAAAAAACCCAAAAAACAAGACACCAAAATCACAAATAACTGCTGAACAACCATTGACAAAAAACATGCTGGAACCTACCAAAATAGATATCCTACATCCAAGGACAAAGAAGCCACATCAGAAGTAGGAAGGGTGTGATGGCAATAAAAACCAAATCCTGTACCCTCTGGGTAGGTGACCAACAAACTGGAAAACAACTATATTGCATGCAGAAGTTCTCCCACAGGAGTGAAAGTTCTTAGCCTCATGTCAGGCTCCCCAGCCTGGAGGTCTGGCAATGGCAGGAGGAGCCCCAAAGAATCCGGCTTTGAAGGCTATTGGAGTCTGACTGCAGGAATTCCACAGTCATTCCACTCTTGGAGGCACATAAAAGGTCTGGTAAGCATCAGGACCCAGGGGAAAAGCAGTGACCTCATAGGAGCCTGGACCAAACATACCTCCTGGTATTAGAGGGTCTCCTGTGGCAGTGGGGGCTGGCTGTGGCTCACTGCAGGGACAAAGACACTGGCTGCAGTAGTTCTGGGGAGTACTCATTAGCTTGAGGCCTCCTGGAGGCTGCCATTTTCTCACCAAGACCTGGACCCTCCCAACAGCAATAGGCTCCTGTGTACAGACTCCTGTGTTGGTTGTTTGGCTTCAGGCCAAGCAACCAACAGGGTGGGAATGCAGCCCCACCCACCAGATAGCCAGCTTAAAGTCAGCCTGAGCACAACCCTGTCCACCAGAAGAACAAGACCCACCTCCACCCACCAGTGGGCAGGAACCAGGCCCTCCCACCAGGAAACTTGCATACGTCTCTTAGGCAGCGTTATCCACCAGAGGGCAGACAGCAAAGAAGCAAGACTACAACCCTGCAGCCTGTAGAACAGAAACCACAATCACAGAGTTAAACAAGATGAGACAGAACATGTCCCACAAGAAGGAACACAATAAAACCCCAGAAGAACAAATAAGTGAAGTGGAGATAGGCAATCTACCTGAAAAAGAATTCAGAATAATGATAGTAAAGATGATCCAAGATCTTGGGAAAAGAATGGAGGCACAGATTGAGAAGATACAAGAAATGTTTACCAAAGACCTAGAAGAACTCAAGAACAGAGATGAACAACATAATAACTGAAAAATATACTAGAAGGAATCAACAGCAGAATAATGAGGCAGAAGGGCAGATTAAGTGAGCCAGAAGATGGAAGGGTAGAAATTACTGCCACAGAAACATGTAAAAGGAATGAATGGAATTGACAGTCTACAGCCTCTAGGACATAAAATGCACCAACGTTTGCATTATAGGGGTCCCAGAAGGAGAAGAGAGGCAGAGAAGACCAGAAAATGTTTGAAGAGATAATAGCTGAGAACTTCCCTAACGTGGGGAAAGAAATAGTCCCCCAAGTCCAAGAAGCATAGAGAATCCCTGGCAGGACAAACCCAAGGAGGAAAATGCCAAGACACATAATAATCAAGTTGACAAAAATTAAAAGACAAAAAACAATATTTAAAGCAACAAGAGAAAAATCAATAAGTAGCATGCAAAGGAATTCCCATAAGGGTATCAGGTGATTTTTCAGCAGATACTCTGTAGAACAGAAGAATACTCTACTAAGCAAGGTTCTAATTCAGATTCAACTAAACAATTAAAATTTTTACAGACAAGCAGAAGTTAAGAGTTAGCACCACCAGATCAGCTTTGCTACAAATGCTAAAGGAACTTCTCTAAGCAGAAAAGAAAAGGCCACACTAGGAACAAGAAAATTATGAATGGAAAAACTCACTGGTAAAGGCAAACATACAGTAAAGTTAGGAAATCATCTGCACACAAATATGGCATCAAAAGCAACAATCATGAGGAGAGTACAAATGCAGGATATTGGAAATGCATTTGAAATTAAAAGCAACTTAAAACAATATTTTTTATATATAGACTGCTATAGCAAAACCTCATGGTCACTGCAAATCAAAAATCTACAATAGATAAGAAAGAAAAAGAAATCCAAACACAACACTATGTCAGTCATCAAATCACAACAGAAGAGAACAAAAGAGGAAGGGAAGAAAAAAGACCTAGAAACACAAATCCAAACTGATTTAACAAAACGGCAATAAGAATGTGTGTGTGTTAGTCACTCAGTCATGTCTGACTCTTCTGACCCATGGACTGTGATCCGTCAGGCTCCTATGTCCATGTAATTCTCCAGGCAAGAATACTGGAGTGGGTAGCCATTCGCTTCTCCAGGGGACCTTCCTCACCCAAGGATCAAACCTGGGTCTCCTGCATTGCAGGCAGATTGTTTATCATCTGAGCCACCGGGGAACACATATTAATAATAACCTTCACCATAAATGTATTAAATGCTCCAAGCAAAAGACACACACTGGCTTAGTGAATACAAAAACAAGACTTAAATATATATATACATATATATATATTTGTATATGTACATCCTGCCTACAAGAGACCAACTTCAGATCTAGGGACACATAAAGACTGAAAGTGAGGGGATGGAAAAAGGTATTCCATGCAAACACAAATCAAAGGAAAGCTGGAGTACCAATACTCATATCAGACAAAATGGACTTGAAAATACTGTTACAAGAGACAATGAAGGACACTAATGATCAAGGGATTGATCAAAGAAGATAAAACAATTTTAATTATATACACACCCAACATAGGAGCATCTCAACATATGAGGCAAATACTAACAGCCATAAAAGGAGTAATTGATAGTAACACACTAACAGTGGGGGACTTTAATACCCCACTTTCATTATTGCACAGATAATCCAGATAGAAAATCAATAATGAAAAACAGGCCTTAAATGACACATTAGAGCAGATGGACTTAATTGATATTTATAAAGCATTCCATCCAAAAGCAGCAGAATACACATTGCTTATAAGTGCACATGGAACATTCTCCAGGCTTGATCACATGCTGGGTCACAAAGGAAACCTTGGTAAATTGAAGAAAACTGAAATCATATCAAGTATCTTTCCCAACCACAATGCTATGAAATTAGAAAACAGCAACAGGGAAAAAAACTTCAAAAAAAAAAAACCCCCACAAAAAACATGAGGGCTAAATAATATGCTATTAAACAATCAACCATTTAAGAAATCAAAGAGGAAATTAAAAAATACCTAGAGATAAATGAAAACAAAAGAATGATAATCAAAAACCTATGGAACACAGCAAAAGAAGTTCTAAGAGGGAAGTTTATAGTAATACAGTAAGTCCACTACATTCAACATCACAGCAATCCAAGTATATGCCCCCCCAGCCTCTAGTGCTGAAGAAGCTGAAGTTAGACAATTCTATGAAGACCTATAAGACCTCCTAGAACTAACACCAAAAAATGATGTCCTTTTCATCACAGGGGACTGGAATGCAAAAGTAGGAACTCAAGAGATACCTAGTATAACAGGCAACTTTGGCCTTGGCATACAAAATGAAGCAGGGCAAAGGTTAACAGTTTTGTCAAGAGAATGCACTGGTCATAGCAAACACCCTCTTCCAACAACACGAGAGACGACTCTACACATCGACATCACCAGTGCCAAAAGCAGATTGATTATATACTTTACAACCTAACATGGAGAAGCTCTATGTAGTCAGTGAAAACAAGACCTGGAGCTGACTGTGACTCAGATCATTGGCTCCTTATTGCAAAATTCAGGCTCAAATGGAAGAAAGTAGGAAAACCACTAGGCCATTCAGGTATGACCTCAATCAAATCCCTTATGATTATACAGTGGAGGTGATGAATAGATTCAAGGGACTAGATCTGGTAGAATGCCTGAAGAGCTATGGATGGAGGTTTGTAACACTGTATATGGAGTGAAGTCACTCAGTCATGACTGACTCTCTATGACCCCATGAATTGTAGCCTGCCAGGCTTCTCCATCCATGGGATTTTCCAGGCAAGAATACTGGAGTGGGTTGCCACTGCCTTCTCCAGGGGATCCTCCTGGCCCAGGGATCGAACCTAGGTCTCCTGCACTGCAGGCAGACTCTTTACCATCTGAGCCACCAGGGAAGCCCAAACACTGTATAGGAGGCCACAACTAAAACCATCCCATAGAAAAAGAAATGTAAGAAGGCAATGTGGTTGTCTGACGAGGCCTTAAAAATAGCTGAGAAAAGAAGAGAAGTGAAAGGCAAAGGAGAAAAGGAAACATATACCCAACTGAATGCAGAGTTCCAGAGAATAGCAAGGAGAGATAAGAAAGGCTTTTTAAGTGAACATGCAAAGATAGAGGAAAACAATAAAATAGGAAAGACAAGAGATCTCTTCAAGAAAATTGGAGATACCAAGGCAACATTTCATACAAAGATAGGCACAATAAAGGACAGAAATGGCAAGGACCTAACAGAAGAAGAAATTAACAAAAGGTGGCAAGAATACACAGAAGAACTGTACAAAAAAGCTCCTAATGACCCAGATAACCACGATGATGTGGTCACTCACCTAGAGCCAGACATCCTAGAGTGTGAAGTCAAGTGGGCCTTAGGAAGGAAGCATTACTATGAATGAAGCTAGTGGAGGTGATGGAATTCCAGCTGAGCTATTTCAAATCTTAAAAGATGATGCTGTCAAAGTGTTGCACTCATCATGCCAGCAAATTTGGAAAACTCAGTAGTAGCCACAGGACTGTAAAAGGTTTTTCATTCCACTCCCAAAGAGAGTTCAAATTACCATACAATTGCACTCATTTCACATGCCAGCAACATTATGCTCAAAATCCTTCAAGCTAGGCTTCAGCAGGACATGAAGTGAGAACTTCCAGATGTATGAGGTGAATTCAGAAAAGGCACAGGAATCCGAGATTGAATGGCTAACATAGGCTGGATCATGGAAAAAGCAAGGGAATTCCAAAAAAAAAAAAAAAAAGGGACTTCTGCTTTATTGACTATACTAAAGCCTTTGACTGTGTGGATTACAACAAACTGGAATATTCTTAATGAGATGGGGATACCAGACCACATTACCTGCCCCCTAAGAAACCTGTATGCACGACAAGAAGCATTTATTAGAACTGGACATGGAACAATGGACTGGCTCAAAATTGGGAAAAGAGTACATCAAGGCTGTATATTGTCATCCTATTTACTTAACTTATATGCAGAGTACATCATGTGAAATGCTGGGCTGGATGAATCACAAACTGGAATCAAGACTGCGGGAAAAATATCAATAACCTCAGATACCCCGATGACATTTTAATGGCAGAAAGTGAGGAGGAACTAAAGGGCTTTTTGATGAAAGTGAAAGAGGAAAGTGAAAAGGCTTGCTTAACATTCAACATTCAAAAAATGAAGATCATGTCATCCGGTCCTATCACTTCATCGCAAATAGATGGGAAACTGTGGAAACAGTGTCAGATTTTGTTTTCTTGGGCTCCAAAATCAATGCACATGGTGACTGCAGCCATGAAATTAAAAGACACTCCTTGGAGGAATAGCTATAACAAACCTAGACAGTGTATTAAAAAGCAGAGACATCACTTTATCAACAAAGGTCCATATAGTCAAAGCTATGGTGTTTCCAGTAGCCATGTATGGATGTGAGAGTTGGACCATAAAGAAGGCTGAGCACCAAAAAATTGATGCTTTCAAACTGTGGTGTTGGAGAAGACTCTTGAGAGTCCCTTGGACTGCAAGGAGATCAAACCAGCCAATCCTAAAGGAAACGAACCCTGAATATTCATTGGAAGGATGGATGCTGAAGCTCCAATACTTTGGTCACCTGATATGAAGAACTGACTCACTGGAAAAGACCCTGATGCTGGGAAACATTAAGGGCAAAAAGAGAAGGTGGCGACAGAAGATGAGATGGTTGGATGGCATCACTGAGTCAATGGACATGAGTTTGAGCAAATTCAGGGAGATAGTGAAGGACAGAGAAGCCTGGTGTGCTGCACTTCACTGGGTCCCACAGAGTTGGATATGGCTTGGCCAATGAAGAACAATTCCCCTACATTCGAACCTTCAAGTTGTGATCTTTCCATGATGTGAGCATGCATCTGGTTACAGCAAGGAACCAGAACCTGCGACACCAATATCAAGCATGAGTGAAATTGCAGCTTGCCCCAATATCAAGCATGAGTGAAATTGCAGCTTGCCCCAATATCAAGCATGAGTGAAATTGTAGCTTGCCCTTCATCTCCTCTTGCTGATGATTCTTCAGCTCTACCATCTCCTATCTCTTCTCCGTCCTCCAGTCAGTAGCTGTCCTTGTCTGTTCACTTGATGCCAGTCTCTGTATGCCAGGTGTTATGGTAATACTGTACCTTTGAGGTACTATACTGTAAGATTAAAAATGTTTTTTATTTTCGCGTTTTTATGTACTATTTATGTGAAAAGTATTATAAACCTATTATAATACCATACTATATAGTCAATTGTGTTAGTTGGGTACCTAGGCTAACTCTGTTGGACTTATGAAAAAATTGAACTTACACTTTATTGGAATGCAACTCTTTTATATGTAGGGGACTTACTGTACAATCTTACCTCTGGAAACAAGAAAAATCACAAATAAACCACCTAACTTTACACCTAAAACAACTAAAGAGCGAACAAACAAAACCCAAAATCAGAAGAAGGAAAGAAATCATAAGGATCAGAGCAGATAAATGAGACAAAGAAAACAGTAGAAAAAACAATCAGTGAAGCTAAAAGCTGGTTCTTTGAAAATATAAATGTAACTGATGAGCCTTTAGCCAAACTCATCAATAAAAAAGTGAGAGAGATCAAATCAATAAAATTAGAAATGAAAAAGGAGAAGTTACAACAGATACCACAGAAATACAAAGGATCATAAGAGACTACTACAAGCAACTAAACTCTGGGAGGTAGTGAAGGACAGGGAAGCCTGGAGCACTGCAGTCATGGGGTCGTAAAGTTGGACATGATTTAGTGACCAAACAACTATAATACCACACCAATAAAATGGACAACCTAAAAGAAATGGACAAATTCTCAGAAACGCACAGTCTTCCAAGACTGAACCAGGAAGAAATAGAAAATATAAACAGAGACAAATCATAAGCACTGAAAATGAACTGTGATTTTAAAACTCCAAATAAAACCCTCACAAAAGTCCAGGACCAGATGGCTTCAGAGGCAAATTTTATCAAATATTTAGAGAAGAATTAATACCTATCCTGTAACTCTTCCACAAAATGTAGTGGAAGGAACACTCCCAAACTCATTCTATGAGGCCACCACCACCCTGACACCGAAACCAGATACCACTAAAAGAAAGAAATGAAATTACAGGCGAATATCACTGATCACTGATGAACACAGACACAAAAATTCTCAACAAAATACTAGCAAACCGAATTCAACAATGCATCAAAAGGATCGTACACCATGATCAAGTGTGATATTTCCCAGGGATGCTAGGATTTTTCAAACCTGCAAAACAATCAGTGTGATATACCACAGTAACGAATTGAAGAATAAAAGACATGATCATCTCAGTAGATATAGAAAAAGTTTTTGACAAAATTCAACACCTGTTTATCATGAACGAATTTCAAAACATGGGCATAAAGGGAACATACCTCAACATAATAAAGGCCATATATGACAAACCTACAGCTAACATCAAACTCAATGGTGAAAAGCTGAAAGCATATCATTTTAGATTGGCGACAAGAAAAAGATGCTCACTCACACCACTTTTATTCAACATAGCTTTGGAAGTCCTAGCTACAGCAATGAGAAAAGGGAAAGAAATAAAGGGAATCCAAACTGGAAAAGAAGTAAAACTGTCCTTGATTAGTGATGACATGACAGTAAACACAGAAAATCCCAAAGGTGCTACCAGAAAACTACTAGAGATCATCAATAAAGGTGGTAAAGTTGCAGGATACCAAATTAATACACAGAAATATACTGCATTTCTATAAACAATGAAAGATCAGAAATAGAAATGAAAGAATCAATCCCACTTACTATCACATCAAAAAAAGGAATAAACCTACCTAAGGAGGCAAAAGTCCCATACTCTAAAAACTAAGACGCTGATGAAAGAAACTGAAGATGACACAAACTGAAGGAAACATACCACATTCTCGTATTGGAAGAATAGGAAAAGAAGTACATCAAGGCTGTATATTGTCACCCTGCTTATTTAACTTATATGCGAGTACATCATGAGAAATGCTGGGCTGGAAGAAACACAAGCTGGAATCAAGATTGCCGGGAGAAATATCAATAACCTCAGATATGCAGATGACATCACCCTTATGGCAGAAAGCGAAGAAGAACTAAAGAGCCTCTTGATGAAAGTGAAAGAGGAGACTGAAGAAGTTGGCTTAAAGCTCAACATTCAGAAAACTAAGATCATGGCATCTGGTCCCATCACTTCATGGGAAATAGATGGGGAAACAGTGCAAACAGTGTCAGACTTTATTTTTTTGGGGCTCCAGAATCACTGCTGATGGTGACTGCAGCCATGAAATTAAAAGACGCTTACTCCTTGGAAGGAAGGTTATGACCAACCTAGATAGCATATTGAAAAGCCGAGACATTACTTTGCCAACAAAGGTCCATCTAGTCAAGGCTATGGTTTTTCTAGTGGTCATGTATGGATGTGAGAGTTGGACGGTGAAAAAAGCTGAGCGCCAAAGAATTGATGCTTTTGAACTGTGGTGTTGGAGAAGACTCTTGAGAGTCCCTTGGACTGAAAAGAGATCCAACCAGTCCATCCTAAAGGAAATCAGTCCTGAGTGTTCATTGGAAGGACTGATGTTGAAGCTGAAACTCCAATACTTTGGCCACCTCATGCAAAGAGTTGACTCATTGGAAAAGACCCTAATGCTGGGAAGGATTGGGGGCAGGAGGAGAAGGGGACAACAGAGGACGAGATGGCTGGATGGCATCACCGACTCAATGGACATGAGTTTGGGTAAGCTCCAGGAGTTGGTGATGGACAGGGAGGCCTGGCGTGCTGTGATTCATGGGGTCACAAAGAGTCGGACATGACTGAGCGACTGAAATGAACTGTATTGGAAGAGTCAACATTGTCATAATGACTACAACTCAAGGCCATATACAGAGTCATTATAATCCCTATCAAATTAGCAATGGCACGTTTCACAGAACTAGAACAAAAAAAGTCTTAAAATGTATATGGACACACAGAAGATCCAGAATAGCCAATGCAATCTTGAGAAAGAATAACTGAGCTGGAGGAACCAGGCTCCCTGACTTCAGGCTATACAAAAAGATACTTTCATCAAAACCATATGGTATTGGCACAAAAACAGAAATATAGATCAATGGAATAGGATAGAAAGCCCAGAAATAAACCCATGCACACATGGTCAATCTACAACAAAGGAAGAAAGACTATACAATGGAGAAAAGACAATCTCTTCAATAATTGGTGCTTGAAAAACGGTGCCTGAACAGCTGCATGTAAAAGAATGAAATTAGCATATTCTTTAACACCATACACAAAAATAAAATCAATATGGATTAAAGACCTGATTCTATAAATCTCTTAAGAGAAAAACTTAGGTAGAACAGTGTTAGACATAAATCTCAGCAATATCTTTTTTGATCTGTCTTCTAGAGTAATGCAAATAAAAACAAAAAGTAACAAGTGAAACCTAATTAAACTCAAAAGCTTTTGCACAGTGAAGGAAACCATAAACAAAATGAAAACATAGCCCTCAGAATGGGAGAAAACATTTGCAAATGACGTGACCAACAAGGGATTAATCTCCAAAATTTACAAACAGCTCATACAGCTCAATATCAATAAAACAAGCAACCCAATCAAAAAAAATGGGCAGAAAACCTAAGCAGACATTTCTCCAAAGATGGCATACAGATGGCCAAGAGACATGAAAAGATGCTCAACATCACTAATTATTACAGAAATTCAAATCAAAACTACATTGAGATATCACCTCAAACCAGCCAGAATGCCATTATCAGAAAGTCTACAAACAATAAATGCTGGAGAGGGTGTGGAGAAAGAACTTTCGTACACTGTTGGTGGAAATGTACATTGGTACAGTTGCTATGGAGAACAATATAGAGGTTCCTTTAAAAAACTAAAAATAGAGCTACCATATATCCAGCAATCCCACTCCTTGGCATATATCTGGAGAAAACCATGGCTGAAAAGGATACATGAAGCCCAGTGTTCACTGTGGTGGTGTTTACAATAGCCAAGAAACGGAAACAACTTAAATGTCCATCCACAGATGAATGGATAAAGAAGATGTGGGGTGTGTGTACACACACACACACACACATATACATACACACACACAATGGAATATCGCCTAGCCATTAAAAAGAATGAAACAATCCATTTGCAGCAACCAACATGTATGAACCTAGACATAATCATACTAAGTGAAGTAAGTCACACAGGGAAAGACAAATATATGATATCACTTATATACAGAATCTGAAAAAACATGATACAAAAGATCTTATTTACAAAACAGAAACAGATTAACAGATTTAGATTTAGAAAACAAACTATGGTTACTGAAAGGGAGAGGAATAAATTGGGAGGTTGGGATTGACATATACACTATTATGTTTAAAACAGATAATCAGCAAGGATCTACTGTATAGCACCTCTGCTTAATATTCTGTAATGACTTAAATGGGAAAAGAATTTGAAAAAGAATAGTTACATGTATAACTGAATCACTTTGCTATATACCTAAAATTAATACATTGTTAATCAATTACTCTCCAATATAAAGTAAAAATTAAAAAACAAAAAAAGTAAATTTGACATCAAAAACATAAAATGTGCAGGGGGAGGGTAGAAATGTAGAACCATAGAATCTATGCAAACTTGTTATCAACTTAAAATGTGCTAAGTCGCTTCAGTCTTGTCTAACTCTTTGCAACTGTTTGGACTATAGCCCACCAGGTTCCTCTGTCCATGGGATTTTCCATGCAAGAATACTGGATTGGGTTGCCATGTCCTCCTCCACGGGATCTTCCCAGTGAGGATCGAAACTGCATCTCTTACAGATACCTGCATTGGCAGGTGGGTTCTTTACCACTAGCATTACCTGGGAAGCCCAAATATGCTGGTCTAAACAGAAGCTGTTATATATAAGACTAATGGTTCTCACAAAGCAAAAAACTATAGTACGTACACAAAGATGATGAGAAAAAAATCTAAACATACCAGTAAAGAAACTCATCAAACCACAAAAGAAAACAGTAAGAGAAGAAAGGTACAAAAGGACTACAAAACATCCAGAAAACAATCATTAAAATGCCAATAATTTCATACCTATCTATAATTCCTTAAATGTAAGTGGACTAAACTCTCAATCAAATGACAGAGTGGCCGAATGGACTAAAAAAACCCAAAAACTAAGACCCATCCATGTGCTGCCTACGGAGACACACTTCAGACTCATGGACACACACAGACTGAAAGTGAAGTGATAGAAAGAGATATTCCATGTGAATAGAAACCAAAAGTAATCTGGGCTATTGATCTTTGGACAAAATACTGTATTAAGGCAAGGAAATACCCTCTTCCAACAACACAAGAGAAGACTCTACACATGGACATCACCAGATGGTCAATACTGAAATCCGATTGATTATATTCTTTGCAGCCAAAGATGGAGAAGCTCTACAGTCAGCAAGACCAGGAGCAGACTGTGGCTCAGATCATGAACTCCTTATTGCCAAATTCAGACTTAAATTGAAGAAAGTAGGGAAAACCACTAGAACATTCAGGTATGACATAAATCAAATCCCTTACGATTATACAGTGGAAGTGACAAATAGATTCAAGGGATTAGATCTGATAGAGTGCCTGAAGAATTATGGACCGAGGTTTGCGACACTGTACAGGAGACAGGGATTAAGGCCATCACCAAGAAAAAGAAATGCAAAAAAGCAAAATGGTTGTGTGAGGAGGCCTTACAAATAGCTGAGAAAAGAAGAAAAGCAAAAGGCAAAGGAGAAAAGGAAAGATATAACCATTTGAATGCAGAGTCCCAAAGAACATCAAGGAGGGATCAATGCAAAGGAATAGAAGAAAACAATAGAATGGGAAAGACTAGATTTTCTTCAAGAAAATCAGAGATACCAAGGCAACATTTCATGCAAAGATGGGCACAATAAAGCGCAGAAATGGAATGGACCTAACGGAAGCAGATGATATCAATAAGAGGTGGCAAGAATACACAGAAGAACTATACAAAAAAGATCTTCATGACCCAGATAACCATGATCGTGTGATCACTCACCTAGAGCCAAACATCCTGGAGACCGACGTCAAGTGGGTCTTAGGAAGCATCACTATGAACAAAGCTAGTGGACGTGATGGAATTCCAGCTGAGCTATTTCAAATCCTAAAAGATGATACTGTTAAGTGCTGCACTCAATATGCCAGCAAATTTGGAAAACTCAGCAGTGGCCGCAGGACTGGAAAAGGTCAGTTTTCATTTCAATCCCAAAGAAACGCAATGCTAAAAAATGTTCAACTATGGCACAATTGCACTCATCTCACATGCTAGCAAAGTACTGCTCAAAATCCTCCAAGCTAGGCTTCAACAGTACATGAACCAAGAACTTCCAGATGTACAAAAGCTGGATTTAGAAAAGGCACAAGAACTAGAGATGAAATTGCCAACATCCACTGGATCATAGAAAAAGCAAGAGAATTCCAGAAGAACATCTACTTCTGCTTCACTGAGTACGCTAAAGCCTTTGTGTGGATCACAACAAACTGTGGAAAATTCTTCAAGAGATGGGAATACCAGACCACCTTACCTGCCTCCTGAGAAACCTGCATGCAGGTCAAGAAGCAACAGTTAGAACCGGACATGGAACAACGGACTGGTTCCAAATTGGGAAAGGAGTGTGTCAGAGCTGTATATTGTCACCCTGCTTATTTAACTGATATGCAGAGTACATCATGTGAAATGCCGAGCTGGAAAAGCACAAGCTGCAGTCAGGACTGCTGGGAGAAGTAACAACAACCTCATGTATGCAGATGATACCACCCTTACGGCAGAAAGTGAAGAGGAACTAAAGGGTCTCTTGATGAAGGTGAAAGAGAGTGAAAAAGCTGGCTTAAAACTCAACATTCAAAAAATTAAGGTCATGGCATCCAGTCCCATCACTTCATGGCAAATAGACGGGGAAACAATGGAAACAGTGAAAGACTATTTTCTTGGGCTCCAAAATCGCAGATGGTGACTGTAGCCATGACATTAAAAGATGCTTGCTCCTTGGAAGAAAAGCTATGACATACCTAGACAGCATATTAAAAAGCAGAGACACTACTTTGCCGACAAAGATCCATATAGTCAAAACTGTGTCTTTTTCCAGCAGTCATGTATGGATGTGAGTGTTGGACCATAAAGAAGGCTGAGCGCTGAAGAACTTATGCTTTCAAACTGTGGTGGTGGAGAAGACTCTTGAGAGTCCCTTGGACAGCAGGGAGATCAAACCAGTCTATCCTAAAGGAAATCAATCCTGAATATTCACTGGAAGGACTGAAGCTGAAGCTCTAATACTTTGGGCACCTGATGCAAAGAGCCTGACTCATTGGAAAAGACCCTGATGATGGGAAAGATTGAATGCAGGAGCAGAAGGGGAGGACAGAGGATGAGATGGCTGGATGGCATCATCGACTCAATGGACATGAGTTTGATCAAGCTGTGGGAGATGGTGAAGGGCAGGGAAGCCTGGTGTGCTGCAGTCCATGGATCACCGAGTCAGATGCAACTGAGTGACTGAGTAACAACAACAAAGGCTTCCCTGCTGGCTCAGGTGGTAAAGAATCTGCTGCAATGCAGGAGACCTGGGTTCTGTCCCTGGGTCTGGGATATCCCCTGGAGAAGGGAATGGTACCCCACACCAGTACTTTTTGTCTGGAGAATTCCATGGACAGAGGAGACTGACAGGCTACAGTCCGTGGGATCACAGAGTCGAACACGACTAAGCGACTAACACACATACACACAAAGGTATAGTAATCAAAATAGTATGTTATTGGCATAAAATAGACAAAAATAGACAAATGGAACAGAATAGAAAGCCCAGAAATAAACCCAGGCACATATGGTCAATTAATTGACAAAAAAGGAGGCAAGAATATACAATGGTAAAAGGACAGTCTCTTCAATACATGGTGTTGGAAAAACTTTAGTCACATGCTAAAGAATGAATCTGGACCACAGTCTGATACCATCCATAAAAATTAACTCAAAATTGATTAAAGGCTCGAGTGTAAGTCCTGAAACAACAGAACTCCTAAAAGGAAAGATAGGCGGCAAGCTCCAGGACATCAGTCTTAGAGATGATTTTTTGGATCTAACCCCCAGAGCAAAGGAAATAAACGAGACTGCATCAAACTAAATAGCTCCTGCACAGCAAAGGAAATCATCAACAAAACGAAAAGGCAACCTACTGAATGGGAGAAAACACTGCAAATCATTTATCTGGTAAGGGATTAAAATCTAAAATTTATCAAGAAATCATACAACTTGATAGCAAAAAAAATTGCTTAAAGAATGGGCAGAAGACCTGAATATAGACATATTTACACAGAAGCTATGCAGATGGCCAACAGATGTGAAAAAATGCTCATCACCAGTCACCAGGGAAATGAAAGCCAAAACCACAGAAAGATATCACCTCACACTTGTTAGGATACCTATTGTCCAAAAGACAAAAAAAATAACAAGTGTTGGCAAGGATATGGACAAAAGAGAACGCTTGTGCACTGTTGGTGGGATTATATATCACTGCATTCATTATGGAAAACAGTATGGACAAGAGTTAAAATACAACTACCACACGATCCAGCAATTTCACTTCCGGTTATTTATCTAAAGGATATGAGAAGAGTGCTTTAAAAAGGTATATGCAACCACATGTTCACTGTAGCATTATTTACAATAGGTGAGATATGAAAACAACCTAAGTGTCCATTGATGGATAAATGGATATAAAAGATGTGATACACACACACACACACACACAGGATACAATACAGGCATAGAAAGAATGAAACCTTGCCGTTTGTGATAGCAAGGATGGGCCTTGAGGCTATGACACTAAGTGAAATAAGTCAGAGAGAGAAAGACAAATAGCATATGATCTCACTTACATACGAAATTTAAAACAACAAACAAACTTATAAATTCAGAGAACACATTGGTGATTGCCAAAAGCAGAGTTTTGGGGATAGGAAGAATTATAAAGGGGATCATATGCTACAAAGTTCCAGTTAGTTAGTAATACTCCCTTGCATATTTGAAAGTTACTAAGAGTAGATCTAAAAAGCTCACACCACAAGAAAAAATGCTGTATATGGTGATGGATGTTAACTAGACTGTGACCATTTTGCAACATTCAAGTATTCAATATCAAATATTGAATAATAAAAAAGAACAGTATAGCTGGACAGTTTCTTTCTTTTAAGAACGATTTAACAAATAAGCCCATGCTTTTCAACATATTCCAGGTAACAGTTTTAGACCTCTACAAATACTCATTTAATCTTTACAATAACTCTAGTGATAACCTGTATTTTGCATGTGAGGAAACTGAGGCAGACAGAGGTCAAATAATTTGATTGGGAGTCTTGCAGATAAAATATGATAGAGCCGGGAGTTGAACCCAGGAAGACTGCTTTTATAATCCTAACTACTACATTTCCCACAATGGTATTGTATGTTTCCACTGAGAAACAATTTTTATAAACAACAATTACACCCACCTACTACATACATTTTACACTCATATGCATAAAACGTTTTTGGAAGAATACACGAAAGATATTGGTTGTCTCTGGAACAGGATACTGCATTGCTGTGGGACAGGGATGAAAAAAAAATCCTGTAGGTCCTTTTTAACCATTTGAAATCAGAACCATGCAAATGACGTACCTTTTTTTTTTAACCTTCTAAAATAAACACCTCCTCTAAAGAACCATTTTACCCCATGCCTTCTTCCTTGTGCCAACAAAGGTCCATCTAGTCAAAGCTATGGTTTTTCCAGTAGTCATGTATGGATGTGAGAGTTGGACTATAAAGAAAACTGAGCACCAAAGAATTGATGATTTTGAACTGTGGTGTTGGAGAAGACTTGAGAGTCCTTTGGACTGCAAGGAGATCATCCAGTCCACCCTAAAGGAGATCAGTCCTGAATATTCATTGGAAGGACTGATGCTGAAGCTGAAACTCCAATACTTTGGCTACCCGATGCAAAGAACTGACTCATTTGAAAAGACCCTGATGCTGGGAAAGACTGAACGCAGGAGGAGAAGGGGCTGACAGAGGAGGAGATGGTTGGATGGCATCACTGACTCAATGGACACGAGTTTGAGTAAACTCCAGGAACTGGCAATGGACAAGGAGGCCTGGCGTGCTGTAGTCCATGGGGTTGCAAAGAGTCGGTCACAACTGAGCGACTGAATTGAACTGAACTTCTTCCCAGTGCAGCAAAATTCCTTCCCAGCTCTGTCCACCAGAGGGCGCCCAGGAATGCGCACTCCCTCCATCAGACAGTCCCAAAGCCCAAGTTTCAGGGTTCTGGGGAAGAAAATACTTGCCTCTGTCTTTCTGTTTTTCCTTTAACCCAGATCCCATGAACTCAGATCTGGCTCCAAATGAGGAGGGGCTGAAACTAAACCAGAGACGGACTCTCATAGCTGGCTGGTGGAGTATACGTTGGCATAAGAACAATTTGGAAGCATCTACAATAATTTAAAATGTTCAATTCCCACTGTTCCACTACTCAGCACTTACCCTTCAACATAAAGCACACTTTCACACATGCACATTCTTCATAGGAAAGTGGTACATTTGTACTATGGGAAGTTAAGGCACCATTGAAAGGAAACTGCAGAGTCCTATACTGAATGGGCTCAATATAGTGATTATTGAATTACTCTCTATAGTGATCTTGTTGGTTCTCAATGAGTGAGAAAAAGGAGTTCCAGAATGATATACCTTCTATGTAAGAAAAAAAAAAATACAAAGCAATAACAATATGTGTTTTTGGAGTAAGTTGACAGTGGTGTGTGCACATGCACGCACAGCTCAGTGTACAAGTTAACATCTCCAAATAAAATCAGAGAAAGAGTTCCAGAAGGCTATACACTGGGACAGCTGTGGTTCCTTTAGCGATGGCTGGTAGTCAGGAAGCACTTTTGATGTATTTATGATATTTAAACGTTTTATGGTGAGAATACACCCACGTGGATTGCATCTGTAGTTACAAATGGACAGAACTGAGAAGTATAAATTGAGTGAGCCACCTCATTGAGACTTGAGGCACATGGTGGCATATGGCACCTAGGTGGCAGACAGGTGTGTACACCATCCTGGATAGAATATACCCCAGCCTCATGGAATCAGGGCTCCTCTGGAACCTCAGGCAGGTTCTGCCCAGGGCACCACAGCTCTGGTTTCCCTGCGGCTTCAGAGCTGCCCTGGAGCTTTCAGCAGCCGCCCACTGCAGGAGAAGGCAACATGTCCAACAGCAGGACAGGGATGCATTTTGGGACTTCTCTAGAGAGCTGAGGGAAGCATATTTCCGCATGAATTCTTTCTTAATCTCTTCTAATACAATACATATTCCACTAATGTGTTTTATTAATAAAATATAGCTCCAGCACTTAGAACAGTGACTGGTGCATAAGGGCTCAATAAGAAAGAAATGGGGCTTCCCAGGTGCTTAACAGTAAAGAATTCATCTTTCAATGCAGGAGACATAGGTTCAATCCCTGAGTCGGGAAAATTCCCTGGATGAGGAAATGGCAACCCATTCCAGTATTCTTGCCTGGAGAATGCCATGCATAGAGGAGTGAGGGAGAGGGGGAGAAAGAGAGTAAGAAAGAAAAGGAAGGAAGGTAGGAAGGAAAGGAGGAAAAATAGAAAAGAAGAGAATGTAAAGAGAAAGGGAAGAAGATAGAAGAGAGAAGGATCATTTGAAGGGGGCCTGGAGGTCCCATAATAGTAGGTGCTTTTCTGACTAGTTGAACCAAAATTTTACTCAGCTGGTGGGGTCTAGATAACAGCACCGAAAGCTAAAACCCACCTCTAGGCCTTGGCTGATACAGATGCAGGGCTGCGAGAGGCTATGACTTGGTAATGGGGATTCAGACCCAGAGCTAGCAGGCTTGGCAGCTTGAAGAAGGCTGTCCATCAACCACAGCTTGGGCGAGCTCCCAGCTGCTCTACCCCGTGGGGGCACAGAGATGTTCTGCCAAAGTCAAGTCATTTCTCAAACTCTAATCTGTGGACCACAAATGTGGAACACGCCACCCACTGTCACCAGATTAATCAAGACACCCAGCGTTTAAATCTTTAATCCTCTTTTAAGTCTTTCAGAGAGGTGATGACCTCCTGGGGGCTCTCAGATTTAAATAGGTGGCTATGCTTTTAAAAGTAACATAAATTGTTCTGCCTGGGGAAGTCATTCGTATTAATCATATTTAAAATGTGAATGATAGGCATGCCAGGGGATGAAGGAAAGAGTAAATAAAATACTGAGGTTTCTCCTAGAAGAGTTTATTCCACTGTAGCAATTATACCTGTTCTCCTGGGCTCATGAAACCCAACATTTAAGGAGATGATGCTTTCAAGAATTATGCTGAAAACATAAAACATGGAAATAAGGAACAAGGAATTAGATCCTCTGTACCCTACACACTGGAACTAAGTATTGTATACATTGAGACTGAAATGCATTCAAATAGATGGTACCAACACATTTGTTCCACGGTGGATTTTACAGACACTAGAAATGATCCAACTTAAGTGAACTGTGTGTAAGGCACTTGCAGAAGCACCTGGCACAAAGCAGATACTATGCAAGCATTTGCATCTGCTATTATTACTGTTGTTGGTGTTGTTATTGTCTGTCTATGGGGCATCTTCTGATTCACAGCCTTAATTCACCTAAGTGGCCACTTGTTGGATCTGTGACACTCTGGTGCGTCACTCAAAGGGGACCTTGAGTTCAATTACTGCTTTGCTCTGATATTTAAAATAACTAGTGCCTCTTCTCCCCTACAGCTGTTCACACTCTACCCTGGATCCTCTTGGACTCTATTTGGACCACATTTTAGCAGACATGTTCATTTTGCATTCAGATAGAGGAAAACCAAAGGCAGGGCAGAGATACAGCAGAAGGAGGGAGAGAGAAAGATAGACAGAAAAAAGTGTTAGAAGTTGGTGGATGGCCCTGTCGTCTTCTTTGCAGCAAGCACTCCATAAGGAGTCAGGCTTGCTTTCCAGGGTTGAATTACTGATTACATGGGAAGAACAAGAATGATGGTGTTTGCTTTGTGTTTGAGTCCAGCTCTTTCTGCCTGTTTCTAACACAGCTGGGTCACCCACAGATTGAGCGAGCAGAAAACAAGGCACCTGGAAGAATGCTGCTTGAAGTCAGTCCAGCACAGCGGTGGTCTCAGCCATGGAATTCTATATTACTGAGCCTTAGAACGTGGTTCCCCGGCTGGCATTCTGACTCAGAAACCTCAAGGCTGACCTGGCTGGTGGCACACAGGTACAAAATTCTTTTGTGTACTGAACTGCTCATGTCGTGCCTTTGATTGGGGTTCTCCTTCATCGAGATTCTTCACTCAGGGACTGGTCATAGAGATGCCCACCCCCAGGCAGGAACAGTGCTAGCACTCCAGCAGGTGAGAACTGCCTACCCTATAATTCTCAGACATCAAGGTGCAGAAGAATTACCTGGGCATGCCTTAAAAGCCAGAGAAGGCAATGGCACCCCACTCCAGTACTCTTGCCTGGAAAATCCCATGGACAGAGGAGCCTGGTAGGCTGCAGTCCATGGGGTCGCTATGAGTCGGACACGACTGAGCGACTTCACTTTCACTTTTCACTTTTGTGCATTGGAGAAGGAAAGGCAACCCACTCCAGTGTTCTTCCATGGAGAATCCCAGGGACGGCGGAGCCTAGTGGGCTGCTGTCTTTGGGGTCGCACAGAGTCGGGCACGACTGAAGCGACTTAGCAGCAGCAGCAGCAGCAGCCTTAAAAGCACGGATTCCCACAACCAACCCCAGAGGATTCTGACACTGGGGTCTAAACTTGCCTGTTGCCACTTTGGGGAGGGAGAGAGCACATGCAGACTCTCAATGCACAATGCATCTTACCCACGGAGAAGTCTTTTCGCTATCAGTAAAGATTTCATCCTGCATCCTCCACCTGCTTCCACTCTGCTCTGCAGCAAGGAAGCCTCCGACGCCCTGCAAATCCACAGCCATGGAGAAACAAGCTGGCTGCTTCTTCATTGCTTTCTATGCTGTTCTGTGACACTCTTTCCCTTTCTACCCCACTGTCATGACTACTGACCTGTCGTATCAGCCTCACAAAAGGACAGGCTCCCCCCAAGGACTTCAACCACTGTGGGCAGGAATGTTCACCGTCAACCACTCAGCTTGTGTGCGAGGTGACTGTGTTCAAAGGGTTTGGGTTGGACATCCAGGACATTCCTGGAGGTGATCGGGCCAGTGCTGGTTTGGCCACGGTCCACTAAGGCAGTTTCTTCCTTTTGGCCCTTTTATATCTCATGGGGATGGTTTTTCCTGTTCAAAACCTCTGCTGTGTATGGTAAGTTTCCTTGTTTTTTGGTCATGCTGCATGGCACATGGGATCTTAGTTCCTCAACCAGGGATTGAACCTGTGGCTCCTGCAGTGGCTGCATGGAGTCTTAACCATTAGAACCACAGGAAGTCCCTGTATATGCTAAGTTTCTATTCAAGAGGTTGGCACACTTTTCTTTAAAGGGCTAGATAGTAAATATTTCACTCTTTGCAGAATAATCTCAGTCACACTGACTCATTTCTGCTATTCCATCACAGAAGCTGCCAGAAAGAGTAGTATGTGAACATACGGGTGTGGCTGTGTTCCCATAAAACTTCATTTACAGAAACAGGCTGTATTAGTCTGCTTGGGTTGCCATAACAAAATGCCCCAGAATTCATAGCTTAAACAACAGAAATTTACTTTTTCACAATTATGAGGCTGGAAGGTTAAGATCAAGGTGCAAGAAAATTAGATTTCTGGCAAGAACCCTCTTCCTGGCTTGAAGACAGCTCTGTCTTCCTATGGCCCTTTCTCTGTGGGCGCACACAGGGCAGCTCTCTTATAAGGAGACCAATCCCATTTGACCAGGGCCCTACCCCCATGACCTCATGTAATTCTAATTACTTCTCAAAGTCCCCACCTCCAAATGCCATCAATGTTGAGGTAGAATTTCAACACACAAATTGGCAAGGAGACAAAAATCACTTCATAACATGGGTGTTGGGCAAGATTTGGCCTGAAGGGCTGTAGTTTCTGACCTCTGTTCTATTCTATCAAAATCCAATGACTTTCACATTATGACATCAATCCCTTGCACCCAGTCTTTCCTCTTCACGTATACAAGAGAAGCAAACTACCAACAGTTTGGAACATACACTTTTTGAAGAATACCACAGCATTTCCCTAGTGGTCCAGTGGTTAAAGTCTGCCTGCCAATGATAGGGACACTGGTTCGATCCCCTGGTCCAGGAAGATCCCACACGCCTTGGAGCAACTATCTCTGTGTGCTGCAACTACTGGGCTTGTGCAACTTAGAGCCCATGCTTCACAATACAAGCTACCACAACGAGAAGCCCATGCACGACAACTAGAGAAGGCTCACTGCAGCAACAGAGACCCAGTGCAGCTAAAAATAAATAAATAATATATAAAAAAGAAAGGTCTGTGGTAAAACGACATGCATTCATCTTCTCCCGCCAGAGCACCAAAATCGCAACTAGCTGGTGAACAACCATCAACAGGAAGGTACCGGAACCCATCGAAGAAAGATATGCCACATCCAAGAACAACCGAGAAGCCACAACAAAGTGGCAGGAGGGGCACAATTACAATAAAATCAAATCCTGTACCCGTCAGTGGGTGACCACAATTAACCAAAGAAGTTGTCTCACTGTTGTGAAGGTTCTAGGACCCAAATCAGGCTCCCCAGTCTGGGGATCCGGCCAAGGGACTGGAAATCCCCAGGGAATCTGACGTTGAAGGCCACCAGAGGGTAAACAGAGACTCTTGGAAGGCACAAACAAAATCTTGTGTGCATCACGACCCAGGAGAAAGGAGCAGTGACCCCACAGGAGACTGAGCCAGACTTACCTATGAGTGTTTGAGCATCTCCTGCAGAGGCATGGGTTGGCAGTGGCCCGCCATAAGGACAGGGGCACTGGCAGCAGCAGTCCTGGGAGATGTGTGTCAGCATAAGTCCTCTTGGAGGTCAACAATTGCCCTACCATAGAACCTGTAGACTCCAGTACTGGGTTGCTTCAGGCCAAACCACAAGAAGGGAGTGCAGCTCCAGCCACCAGCAGATAACTGGATCAAAGTTTTACTGAACTCAGCCCTGCCCACCAGAGCAAGACCCAGTTTTCCCCACACCCAGTTCCTCCCAACAGGAAGCTTGCACAAGCTTCTTATCTTTATCTACCAGAGAGCAGACAGAAGAAATAAGTACTACAATCCCATCACCCTCCAAAACTAATATCACAATCACAGAAAGCTACCCAAAGTAAAAGAAACAGGATTATGTCCCAGATAAAGGACCAAGATAAAGTGAAAGGGAAAGTGAAGACTCTCAGTCTGACTCTTTGCAATCCCATGGACTGTAGCCTACCAGGTTCCTCCATCCATGGGATTTTCCAGGCAAGAGTACTGGAGTGGGTTGCCACTTCCTTCTCCAGGAGATCTTCCCAACCCAGGGATTGAACCCTGAGTCTCCCGCATTGCAGGCAGACGCTTTACCTTCTGAGCCACCAGGGAAGTCCAAAATAAAAGAAAAAAGGATTATGCCCCAGATGAAGGAACAAGATAAATCCCCAGAAAAAAACAACTAAATGAAGTGGAGATAGGCGATCTCCCAGAAAAACAATTCAGAATAACGATAGTGAAAATGATCCAGGATCTTGGAAAATGAATGGAGAAGATGAAATGTTTACCAAAGACCAAGAAGAACTAAAGAGCAAACCAACAGGTGAGCAATAAACGAGAAAGAATCGATAGCAGAATAACCGAGGCAGAAAGAACAGATAAGTGACCTGGAAGACAGAATGGTGGAAATCAATGCTACAAAACAGAATATAGAAAAAAGAATGAAAAGAAATGAAGTCAGACCTCTGGACATTACACGCACCACTATTTGCATTATATGGGTCCCAGAAGGAGAGAGAAAGGACCCGAGAAAATATCCGAGGAGATAATAGCTAAAAGTTCCCCAACATGGGAAAGGAAACAGTCAACCAAGTCCAGAAGCACAGAGAATCCCAGGCAGGATAAACTCAAGGAGGAACACACCAAGACACATAGTAATCAAACTGATTAAAACCAAAGAGAAGTTTTTAAAAGCAACAAGGGAAAAAAGACAACATATAAGGGAAAACCCATAAGGTTATCAGCAGACTTCTCAACACACTCTCTACAAGCCAGAAGGGATTGGCACAATACATACCAAGTGATGCAAGGGAAGAACATACAAATAAGAGTATTCTACCCAGCAAGACTGTCATTCAGAAATGATGGAGAAATCAAAGCTTTCCAGACAAGCAAAAGTTAAGAAAATTCAGCACCACTAAACCAGTTTTACAACAAATGCTAAAAAAAAATTCTCTAGGCAGGACACAGAAAAGATCTACAAAAAATAAACCCCAAACAATTAACAAAATGGTAATAGGATCATATATATCAATAATTACCATAAGTGTACTAAACGTACCAACCAAAAGACACAGACTGGTTCAGTTCAGTTACTCAGTCATGTCCGACTCTTTGCAACCCCATGAATCCCAGCACACCAGGCTTCCCTGTCTATCACCAACTCCCGGAGCTTACCCAAATTCATGTCCATTGAGTCGGTGATGCCATCCAGCCATCTCATCCTCTGTTGTCCCCTTCTCCTGCCCCTAATCCTTCCCAGCATCAGGGTCTTTTCCAATGAGTCAACTCTTCGTATGAGGTGGCCAAAGTATTGGAGTTTCAGCTTCAGCATCAGTCATTCCTTTAGGATGGACTGGTTGGATCTCCTTGCAGGACAAGGGACTCTCAAGAGTCTTCTCCAAAACCACACTTCAAAAGCATCAATTCTTCGGCATTCAGCTTTCTTCACAGTCCAACTCTCACATCCATACATGAATACTGGAAAAACCATAGCCTTGACTAGATGGACCTTTGTTGGCAAAGTAATGTCACTGCTTTTTAATATGCTATCTGGGTTGGTCATAAGTTTCCTTTCAAGGAGTAAGTGTCTTTTAATTTCATGGCTGCAATCACCATATGCAGTGATTTTGGAGCCCCAAAATATAAAGTCTGACACTGTTTCCATTGTTTCCCCATTTATTTCCTATGAAGTGATGGGACCAGATGTCATGATCTTAGTTTTTTGAATGTTGAGCCTTAAGCCAACTTTTTCACTCTCCTCTTGCATTTTCATCAAGAGGCTCTTCAGTTTCTCCTCACTTTCTGCCATAAGGGTGGTGTCATCTGCATATCTGAAGTTATTGATATTTCTCCCAGCAATCTTGATTCCAGCTTGTTCTTCTTCCAGCCCAGCGTTTTTCATGATGTACTCTGCATATAAGTTAAATAAGCAGGGTGACAATATACAGTCTTGATATCCCTTTTCCTATTTGGAACCAGTCTGTTGTTCCATGTTCAGTTCTAACTGTTGCTTCCTGACCTGCATACAGGTTTCTCAAGAGGCAGGTCAGGTGGTCTGGTATTCCCATTTCTTTCAAAATTCTCCACAGTTTATTGTGATCCACATAGTCAAAGGCTTTGGAATAGTCAATAAAGCAGAAATAGGTGTTCTTCTGGAACTCTCTTGCTTTTTCGATGATCCAGTGGATGTTGGCAATTTGATCTCTGGTTCCTCTGCCTTTTCTAAAACCAGCTTGAACATCTGGAAGTTCACGGTTCACGTATTGCTGAAGCCAGGCTTGGAGAATTTTGAGCATTACTTTACTAGCGTGTGAGATGAGTGCAATTGTGCGGTAGTTTGAGCATTCTTTGTCATTGCCTTTCTTTGGGATTGGAATGAAAACTGACCTTCTCCAGTCCTGTGGCCACTGCTGAGTTTTCCAAATTTGCTGACACATTGAGTGCAGCACTTTCACAGCATCATCTTTGAGGATTTGAAATAGCTCAACTGGAATTCCATCACCTCCACTAGCTTTGTTCGTAGTGATGCTTTCTAAGGCCCACTTGACTTCACATTCCAGGATGTCTGGCTCTAGGTGAGTGATCACACCATTGTGATTGTCTGGGTCGTGAAGATCTTTTTTGTACAGTTCTTCTGTGTATTCTTGCCACCTCTTCTTAATATCTTCTGCTCTTCTCCTCTGTTAGGTCCATACCATTTCTGTCCTTTATTGAGCCCATCTTTGCATGAAATGTTCCCTTGGTATCTCTAATTTTCTCGAAGAGATCTCTAATCTTTTCCATTTTGTTGTTTTCCGCAGAAGCGTGGCTCAGAAGAGCTACCCCATGCCCAAGGTCAGGGGCGGCGGCTGAGACGAGCTACCCCACATCCGATGTCAGGGGCTGCTGCCGAGAGGAGCAACCCCACGTCCAAGGAGTGGCAGCTGCGCGGGCGCAGGACAGTCGAGAGGAGCTACTCCATGTTCTAGGTCAGGAGGGGTGACCATGAGGAGATACCCCTTGTCCAAGGTAAGGAGCAGCGGCTGTGCTTTGCTGGAGCAGCCGTGAAGAGACAACCCACAGACTGGTTGGGTGGATACAAAAACAAGACCCATATATAAGTTGTCTATAGGGCATCTACCTCGGACCTATGGACACTTACAGACTGAAAGCAAAGGAGTGGGAGAGGTATTTCATGCAAATAGAAACCATAAGAAAGTTGGAGTAGCAATACTGATATTAGGCAAAATAGACTTTAAAACAAAGACTGTTATAAGAGCCAAAGAAGGACACTACACAATGATCAAAGATTCAGTCCAAAAAAAAGATATAACAAATATATATGCATCTAACATAGGAGTACCTCAACATTTAAGGCAAATACTAACAAACATAAAGGGAGAAACTGACAGTAACACAATAGTACTGAGGGACTTTAATACCCCACTTTCATCAATGGACAGATCATCCAGACAGAAAATCAATAAGGAAAAACAGGCCTTCCTAGAGGAAAACATAGGCAAAACACTCTCCGACATAAACCACAGCAGGATCCTCCATGACCCACCTCCCAGAATATTGGAAATAAAAGCAAAAATAAACAAATGGGACCTAATTAAAATTAAAAGCTTTTGCACAACAAAGGAAACTATAAGCAAGGTGAAAAGACAGCCTTCAGAATGGGAGAAAATAATAGCAAACGAAGCAACAGACAAACAATTAATCTCAAAAATATATAAGCAACTCCTGCAGCTCAATTCCAGAAAAATAAACGACCCAGTCAAAAAGAGGGCCAAAGAACTAAACAGACATTTCTCCAAAGAAGACATACAGATGGCTAACAAACACATGAAAAGATGCTCAACATCACTCATTATTAGAGAAATGCAAATCAAAACCACAATGAGGTACCATTTCACACCAGTCAGAATGGCTGCTATCCAAAAGTCTACAAGCAATAAATGCTGGAGAGGGTGTGGAGAAAAGGGAACCCTCTTACACTGTTGGTGGGAATGCAAACTAGCACAGCCACTATGGAGAACAGTGTGGAGATTCCTTAAAAAACTGGGAATAGAACTGCCATATGACCCAGCAATCCCACTGCTAGGCATACACACTGAGGAAACCAGAACTGAAAGAGACACGTGTACTCCAATGTTCATCGCAGCACTGTTTATAATAGCCAGGACATGGAAGCAGCCTAGATGCCCATCAGCAGACAAATGGATAAGGAAGCTGTGGTACATATACACAGTGGAATATTACTCAGCCATTAAAAAGAATACATTTGAATCAGTTCTAATGAGGTGGATGAAACTGGAGCCTATTATACAGAGTGAAGTAAGCCAGAAAGAAAAACACCAATACAGTATACTAACACATATATATGGTATTTAGTTAATTGGTAAAGATAACCCTGTATGCAAGACATCAAGAGAAACACAGATAAATAGAACAGTATTATGGACTCTATGGGAGAGGGTGAGGGTGGGAGGATATGGGAGAATGGCATGGAAGCATGTAAATTATCATATGTGAAATGAATCGCCAGTCCAAGTTCGATGCATGATACAGGGTGCTCGGGGCTGGTGCACTGGGATGACCCAGAGGGATGGGATGGGGAGGGAGGTGGGAGGGGGGTCCTGGAAGGGGAAAACATGTACACCCATGGTGGATTCATGTCAATGTATGGCAAAACAAATACAATATTGTAAAGTTAAAAAATAGATAAATAAACTAATTAAAAAAGAAAAACAGGCCTTAAATGACACTTTTAGATGAGTTGGACTTAATTGATATTTATAGAGCATCCATCCAAAAGCAAAAGACTACACATTTTTCTCAAGTACACATGGAACATTCTCCGGGATTGACCACATGCTGGGCCACATGGTGGGCCTTAGTAAATTTAAGAAAATTGAAATCATATCAAACATCTTTTCTGATCATGACACTGAGATTAGAAATAAACTACAAGAAAAAAGCTCTAAGAAACACAAACATATGGAGGCTAAACAACATGCTACTAAAGACCCACTGGATCACCAAGGAAATCAAAGAAATTAAAAAAAAAAAAAAAAAAAACTAGAAACAAATGAAGATGAAAGGACAATACTCCAGAAGTTATGGGATGCAGCAGAAGAGTTCTAAGAGGGAAGTTTATAACAATACAATCTTACCTCAAGAAACAAGAAAAATCTCAAATAACCTAATGTTACACCTAAAACAACTAGAGAAGGAACAAATAAAACCTAGAGTTAGCAGAAGGAAGGAAATCATCAAGATCAGAGCAGAAATAAATGAAATAGACACAAAGAACAATCGAAAAGATCAATGAAACTAAAAGCTGGTTCTTTGAAAAAATAAACAAGATTAATAAACCTTTAGTCAAACTCATCAAGAAAAAAGGGAGAGGACTCAGATCAGAAAAATTAGAAATGAAAAAGAAGTTACAACTGACTCCACAGAAGTACCAAAGATCATAAGAGACTACTACGAACAACTGAATGCCAATAAAATGGACAACCTGGAAGAAACGAACAGCTTCTTAGAAAGGTACAGCCTCCCTAGACTGACCAGGAAGAAATAGGAAATATGAACAGCCCAATCACAAGCACTGAAATTGACACTGTGAATAAAAACCTTCCAACAAACAAAAGTCCAGGACATGGTGGCTTCACAGGCAAATTTTATCAAACATTTAGAGAAGAGTTAAAACTTATCTTTCTAAAACTGTTCCAAAAAGTCACAGGGAAAGGAAAATGTCCCAACTCGTTTTATGGGGCCACCATCATCCAAAACCGGACAAAGATATACCACCATAAAAGAAAATTTAAGGCCAATAACAGTGATGAACAGAGATGCAAAAACCTTCAACAAAAAACTAGCAATCCATATCCAACAATTATTAAAAAGATCATACACCATGATCAAGTGGGATTCATCCCAGGGATGCAAGGATTTTTCAACATCCACAAATCAATCAATATAATATACCATATCAACAAAATGAAGAACAAAAACCAGATAATCATCTCAATAGATGCTGAAAAAGCTTTTGACAAAATTCAGCACCCATTCATGATAAAAACTCTCTAGAAAGTGGGCCTAGAGAGTACATACCTCAACATAATAAAGGCCCTGTATGACAAACCTACAGTTAGCATTATACTCAATGGTGAAAAGCTGAAAGCATTCCCTTTAAGATCAGGAACAAGACATGGATGTCCACTCTCACCATTTTTATTCAACATAGTTTTGGAAATCCTAGCTACATCAATCAGAGAAGAAAAAGAAGTAAAGGGAATCCAAATTAGAAGTTAAAACTGTCACTGTTTGCAGATGACATGATACTATACATAGAAGATCCTAAAGATGCCACCAGAAAACTACTAGAACTCAAAGAATTTGGTCAAGTTGCAGGTTATAAAATTAATAAACAGAAATCTGTTGCATTTCTATAACGATGAAGGATCAGAAAGAGAAATTCAAGAAGCAATTCCATTTACAACTGCATCAAAAAGAATACCTAGGAATAAACCTACCCAAGGAGACAAAAGATCTGTACTCTGTAAGATGCTAATAAAAGAAATCCAAGAAGACATAAACAGATGGAAAGATGTACCATGTTCGTGGACTGGAAGAATCAATACTGTCAAAATGACTATATTACCCAAGGCAATCTACAGATTGAATGCAATCCCTATCAAGTTACCAATGTCATTTTTCACAGAACTAGAACAAAAAATTTCAAAATTTGTATGGAGACACAAAAGACCCCGAATATCCAAAGCAATCTTGAAAAAGAAAAACGGAGCTGGAGAAATCAGGCGCCCTGATTTCAGACTATACTACGAAGCTATAGTCATCAAAACAGTATGATACTGGCACAAAAACAGGAATATAGATCAATGGAACAGAATAGAAAACCCAGAAATAAGCCCATACACCCATAGTCAGTTAATCTATGACAAAGGAGGCAAGACCACACAATGTTGGAAAGACAATCTCTTCAACAAATGGTGCTGGGAACACTGGACAGAACTGGACAGCCACAAGAAAAAAGTGAAATTACATCATTCCTTAACTCCATACACAAAAATAAACTCAAAATGGATTAAAGACATAAGTGGTAGACCAGACATTATAAAAACATACACAGAATACTCTCTGACATAAACCACATCAACATTGTTTTCAATCCATCTCCCAGAATAATGGAAATAAAAGCAAAAATAAACAAAGTGGATCTACTTAAAACCCAAATGCTTTTGCACAGCAAAGGAAACAATAAACAAAATAAAAAGACAATCCACAGATGGGGAGAAAATATTTGCAAATGATGTGACTGATAAAGGATTAGTCTCCAAAATTTATAATCAGCTTATGATGCTTAATAGCATCAAAACAACCCACTAAAAAAATGGGCAGAAGACCTGAATACACATTTCTCTAAAGAGGACATACAGATGGCCAATAGGCATATGAAAAGGTGTTCAATACTTCTAGTTTTTAGAGAAATGCAAGTCAAAACTACAATGATATCACCTCACACTGGACAGAATAGCTATCATCAAAGAATCCACAGACAACAAATGCTGAAGAGGGTGTGGAGAGAAGGGAACCCTCCTGCACTGTTGGTGGGAATGTAAATTGGTAAAGCCACTATTGAGTACAGTATGGAGGTTCCTTAAAAAACTAAAAATAGAGCTACCATATGACCTTGAAATCCCACTCCTGGGCATATATCTAGAGAAAAACATGGCCTCACAAGATACATGCACCCCAATGTTCATTGCAGCACTGTTTACAAGAGCTAAGACATGGAAGCTAAGACATGTCCATCGACAGAGGAATGAATAAACAAGATGTGGTACATCTATACAGTGGAATATCACTCAGCCATTAAACAGAATGAAATAATACCATTTGCAGCAACATGGATGGACCTAGACAGTGTCATACTGAGTGAAGTTAGACAGAGAAGAAGAAATATCACATGATATTCCTTATATGTGGAATCTAAAAAGAAATGATGCAAATGAACTGTACACAACAGAAAGAGATTCACAGACTTAAAATGAACTCATGGCTGCCGGGGGAAGGGATAGTTAGGGGCTCTGGGGAGGTCATGCACACACTGCTGTATTTAAATGGGATAACCAACAAAGACCTATTGTATAGCACATGGGCCTCTGCTCAGTGTTATGTGCCAGTATGGATGAGAGGAGGGTTTGGGGAGAGGAGAATGGATACATGTATATGTATGGCTGAGTCCTTTCACTGTTCACCTGAAATGATCACATTTTTAATCAACTATACCCCAATTGATGCTTTTGAACTGTGGTATTGGAGAAGACTCTTGAGAGTCCCTTGGACTGCAAGGAGATCCAATCAATCCATCCTAAAGGAGATCAATCCTGGGTGTTCATTGGAAGGTCTGATGTTGAAGCTGAAACTCCAATACTTTGGCCACCTCATGCGAAGGGTTGACTCATTGGAAAAGACCCTAATGCTGGGTAGGATTGGGGGCGGGAGGAGAAGGGGACGACAGAGGATGAGATGGCTGGATGGCATCACTGACTCGACGGACGTGGGTTTGGGTGGACTCTGGGAGTTGGTGATGGACAGAGAGGCCTGGTGTGCTGCAATTCATGGGGTCGCAGAGAGTCGGACACGACTGAGCGACTGAACTGAACTGATACCCCAATACAAAATGCTTTTGTTAAAAAAAAATTAAAATAAAAAAAAAGGCCTGCATGTCTTAAAAAATAAATAAGTAAAATAATATCATAAAGGAGCTCTCTGGGCTCCATGGGTGTCAAGGCTCCTCTACCAAAGATTCTGTTAGCTTTACAGGATTTGCAGAATCGTATCTATAAACACTTTTAAATTGAACTGTCTCTATAGAAAGTATATTTTTAACAGCATACACAAATGTTGCTGAAGGCTTGGAATCCATAGGGGTGGAGAGTATGATTACACAGCTTGAAGGGAAAATGAGAAAAGGTGAAGTTGGAGCCACTACATGAATGCTGTTTCTAGCACAAGCAGGATGCAAGTTTGTTAAGCAAGACTTGCATTTAGTTAACCTATAGTTCTGTTATATTTAAAGCCAAAACCCTGTTTCAGGGTCCTTTCTTCAGTGTCTCCAATATAACCAGAAGTCACCTCAGTTGTGTAAGAAGCCACTTTAGTTTTAGCAGGTCATGTCTTCTGTAATATCTGTATTTTAACTGTGGTGAATTGAGATAATTTCTTGGGCTCCATGGTTTTTACTTTCTGTTTTCAAGGGAACCTCTTAAGGCACAGTATAAATATTGATGTGGTAACTTGTTTCCCCTCTGAGCATAATTATAGTTTTCTAGATATACTTTCAGGAATTTTTTGGTTTTCTAAGTCTTCTCAAAAACATCATAGTTGAGAAAGAAAAAGTTAATAATTTGGTTTTGTTCATAAAATACCATCTTCAAATGCATTTATATTGCCAAAGAGATAATGTGGGAGTTAAACTGGCAACATCACTTACAAAGAAAATATTTGATAATATGAGGGGCTATTGTTCAGCTCTTTCTCTGATGCATTATTTTTTGACCTACAAAAAATGTTAATTTGGGCTCAAAAATCCCATTCATGGTTGCTGGCAAACACAATGGGAAATATTTGATCATAAACTAAGCAAAGGGAGTTTCAATAACAAAGTGAACTTGTTGGTCATTTTACCAATGAAAATCATCTGGGAAGAATTATACTCATTGGAATGTAAAGAAATACTACTGGGCTAAGTGCCAGAGATCAGGATCTTGCATTAATTTCTCCCATCAAGTTCTGGGTCTTAAAGAAGACTTGATCTTCTCATTTATAGATCCCAGTTCCTAGTCTGTGAAATGGGGTGGAGGAAGCTGATGTGAATAAACTCCAAGTTTCATTTTGCTTCTAACATAATTCTTTATCCAGTGGAAAGAACATGAACGCTGGAATCCAACAGACCTAGACTAGAATGCTCGCTGGAGAAAACTGAACAATGCATTTAACATTTAACTTCTCTAAGCAATAGTTTATCCTCTTGGAGAAAACTATACCTAACAGAGTTAAAAAAAAATAAAAATGAAGATTAAGAGGATGATGCATGCAAAGCACCTATGACCATACTAGCCTATAGTATATGCCTAAGAAACATCAACTTCCTGGGCTTGAGGGTTTTTCTGTTTTTTGTTTGTTTCTTGACTAAAAAGGCAAAGCTACCATGGAGAAGTTATAGAGAGAACTGGGAGATGGAAAATTCAAGATGACTCTGGACTACCTTATCTTATAGTACTCCAAATAAGGAAGTGCTCAAAAAAGGATTGGGCATATTGAAAGGACACAAAAATCAACCTTCCAGTGGACAGCTGGAGCAGTTTGAACAACAGAAGTAACAAAGGTACTATACATTAGAATCCACAGAATAAAGTGAATACTCATAAGCTCATATTGATAAATAATTTAATAAATAAATATTTGGAAGAGAAGGGTCAGCTCTTCCTTACAAAACAATTCCAAGTAATAAATGCAGAAGTAAGAGAGAAACAGAAATTAAGATTCCACTACCACATGCTAGGGGTTTCCCAGTTGGCACTAGTGGTAAAGAATCCACCTACCAATGCAGGAGACATAAGAGATGCAGGTTTGATCCCTGGGTCAGGAAGATCCCCCGGAGGAGGGCATGGCAACCTACTCCAATATTCTTGCCTGGAGAATCCCATGGACAGTGGAGCCTAGTGGGCTACAGTCTAAAAACTAAGATCATGGCAGCCAGTCCCATCACTTCATGGCAAATAGATGGGGAAAAAAATAGAAACAGTGACAGACTTTATTTTCATGGGCTCCAAAATCACTGCAGACAGTGACTGAAGCCATGAAGTTAAAAGATGCTTGCTCCTTGGGAAAAAAGCTATGACAAACCTAGACAGCATATTCAAAAAAGAGAGACATCCCTTTGCCAACAAAGGTCTGTATAGTCAAACTATGGTTTTTCAGTAGTCATGTATGATTATGAGAGCTGGGCCATAATGATGACTGAGTGTTGAAGAACTGATGCTTTTTATCTGTGGTGTTAGAGAAGACTCTTGAGAGTACCTTGGACTGCAAGGAGATCCAACCAGCCCATCCTAAAGGAAATCAGTCCTGAATATTCATTGGAAGGACTGATGCTGAAGTTGAAGCTCCAATACTTTGGCCACATGAGACAAAGAGCTGATTCACTGGAAAAGACCCTGATACTGGGAAAGATTGAAGGCAGAAGTGGGTGACAGAGGATGAGATGGTTGGATGGCATCATTGACTCAAAGGACATGAGTTTGAGAAAACTCTGGGAGATAGTGAAGGACAGGGAAGCCTGGTTTGCTGCAGTCCGTGGGGTTGAAAACAGTCGGACATGACTGAGCAACTGAACAACAACCCACTGGTAGATGCTAAAATTACTGAACAAAGTTTGAGGAGAAAGAGGATATTTGTCGAGTTTCAAATTATCTTCTTTTAATAATGTATTAATTAAAAAGGAAGAAACAGTCACTTAACAGTGGAGAAGCCCAGAAAACCATTTAATTAAGTGGTTAAAGTTAACATCACCAGCAACAAAACATACTGACATCACGCATCCCTTGATGTGATGCACAGAGAAGTGATGGCACATCCCTTCTGAGTATTCTTGTTTCCTCATTCTGTTCATAAAAAGACATCAGACCAACCTAAATTGAGGGACAATGTACAAAAAGCTGACCAACCCTCTTCAAAACAGTTAAGACTTCAAAAGACACACGTACACCAATGTTCACAGCAGCACTATTCACAACGGCCAAGACATGAAACAACTCGTATGTCCACTGACAGGTGAATGGATGAAGAAGATGTGGTATACATACTAGGGCACAAAATAAGTCTCAAAAATGTAAGAATATAGACATTATCTCAAACATCTTTTCTGACCACAACAGCATGAAACTAGAAATCAATCAGAGAGGGGGAAAGAGAAAAAACAATTACATGGAGACTAAAGAACATCTACCAGAACTACCACAATAGGTCAACAATCAAAAAGAAAATAAAAATACCTTGAGAAAAATGGCAATGAAAACACAACCATAGAGCATCTATCAGAAGCTATGGAAGTACTTCTTAGAGGGAAGTCCATAGCAATGCAGGCCTTCTTCAAAAAACAAGAAAAATTTCAAATAAACAACCTAACTTACCACTTGAAAGAATTAGAAAAGGAAGTACAAACAAAACCGAAAGTCAGTAGAAGCAAGAAAATAAAGATCAGAGAGAAATTAAATAGATTAAAAAACGACAGGAAAAAATCCATAAAACCAAGAGCTGGTTTTTTGAAAGGATAAACAAGATTGACAAACCTCTGGCCAGGCTCATAAAGAGAGAGAACGCGAATAAAGATAAGAAGTGAAAAAGGAGAAATCTCAACCAATCCTGCAGAAATACATAAAACCATAAGGGAATACTGTGAATAATTTATATGTCAACAAATCTGACAACCTAGAAGAAATGGGTAAGTTTCTAGAAACATACAGTCCACCAAAATTCAATCAAGAAGAAATAGATAATTTGAACAGACTGATCACTAGAAGTGAAATAGAATGAGTAATTTAAAAGCTCCCCACAAACAAAAGTCCAGGACCAGATGGCATCACAGGTGAGTTCCATCAAATAAAGAACTGATACCAATCCTTTTCAAACCCTTTCAAAAAACTGAAGATGAGGGAATATAGCAAAGACATTCTATGAAGCATCATTACCCTGATTCCAAAACTAAACAAGATTTCACTGAAAAATAAAGAATTACAGGCCTGTATCTTTGATGAATTTAGATGCAAAAATTCTCAACTATAGCCAGCTAAACCAACAACACATTAAGAGATCATACATCATGACCAAGTGGGATTCATCCCAAGTTCATAAAGGATGGTTCAACATATGCAAATCAATGTGATATACTAGCGAAACCAAAGACAAAAACCACATGATCATCTCAATAGATGCAGAAAAAGCATCTGATATAATTCAATGCCAATTCATGATAAAAACACTTACCAAAGTGGGTATAGACAGATCTCAAAATAATAAAGCTACTTATGAAAAACCCACAACCAATACAATATCGTGAAGAGCTGAAAGCCTTCTTGTGAAAATCTGAAACAAGTCAAGGATGCCCACTCTCACCTCGTCTATTTGACATAGAATTGAAGGTCCTAGTCACAGCAATCAGACAAAATAAAATCAAAGATATCCAAATTGGAAGAGAAGAGGTAAAACTGTCATTGTATGCAGATGATATGATACCATATAGATAAAACCCTAAAGACTTCACACAAAAACTATCAGAACTGATAAATTCAGAAAGATAGCAGGATATAAGACTGACATACAGAAACTGGTTGCATTTCTTTCCACCAACAATGAAATATCAGAAATGGAATTTAAGAATCAATACCTTTCAAAATCTAACTCTAAATAAAATACTTAGGAACAAACCAGACCAAGGAGGTGAAAGACTTATATGCTGAGAACTATAAAACATTAATAAACTGAAGATGGTTCAAAGAAATAGAAAGGTACCCCATGTTCTCAGATTGGAAGAATTAAGACAGTTAAAATTATATTACCTAAAGCAATTTACCACAGGACCGGAAAAGGTCAGTTTTCGTTCCAATCCCAAAGAAAGGCAATGCCAAAGAATGCTCAAACTACCGCACAATTGCACTCATCTCACACGCTAGTAAAGTAATGTTCAAAATTCTCCAAGCCAGGCTTCAGCAATACGTGAACTGTGAACTTCCAGATGTTCAAGCTGGTTTTAGAAAAGGCAGAGGGACCAGAGATCAAATTGCCAATATCTGCTGGATCATCGAAAAAGCAAGAGAGTTCCAGAAAAACATCTATTTCTGCTTCATTGACTATGCCAAAGCCTTTGACTGTGTGGATCACAATAAACTGTGGATAATTCTGAAAGAGATGGGAATACCAGATCATCTGACCTGTCTCTTGAGAAACCTGTATGCAGGTCAGGAAGCAACAGTTAGAACTGGACATGGAACAACAGACTGGTTCCAAATAGGAAAAGGAGTACGTCAAGGCTGTATATTGTCACCCTGCTTATTTAACTTATATGCAGAGTACATCATGAGAAATGCTGGGCTGGAAGAAATACAAGCTGGAATCAAGACTGCCGGGAGAAATATCAATAACCTCAGATATGAGGATGACACCACCCTTATGGCAGAAAGTGAAGAAGAACTAAAGAGCCTCTTGATGAAGGTGAAAGAGGAGAGTGAAAAAGTTGGCTTAAAGCTCAACGCTCAGAAAACTAAGATCAGGTCATCTGGTCCCATCACTTCATGGGAAATAGATGGGGAAACAGTGGAAACAGTGTCAGACTTTATTTTTTTGGGCTCCAGAATCACTGCTGATGGTGATTGCAGCCATGAAATTAAAAGACGCTTACTCCTTGGAAGGAAGGTTATGGCCAACCTAGATAGCATATTTAAAAGCAGAGACATTACTTTGCCAACAAATTCTGCCTAGTCAAGGCTATGGTTTTTCCAGTGGTCATGTATGGATGTGAGAGTTGGATGGTGAAGAAAGCTGAGTGCCGCAGAATTGATGCTTTTGAACTGTGGTGTTGGAGAAGACTCTTGAGAGTCCCTTGGACTGCAAGGAGATCCAATCAATCCATCCTAAAAGAGATCAATCCTGGGTGTTCATTGGAAGGTCTGATGTTGAGCTGAAACTCCAATACTTTGGCCACCTCATGCGAAGGGTTGACTCATTGGAAAAGACCCTAATGCTGGGTAGGATTGGGGGCGGGAGGAGAAGGGGATGACAGAGGATGAGATGGTTGGATGGCATCACCGACTCGATGGACATGGGTTTGGGTAGACTCCAGGAGTTGGTGATGGACAGAGAGGCCTGGTGTGCTGCAATTCATGGGGTCGCAAAGAGTTGGACACGACTGAGCGGCTGAACTGAACTGAACTGAAAGCAATTTACAGATTTAATGTGAATCCTATCAAATGACCCATGACATATTTGTTCTATTCATGAAGTGTGTGTCGTCAGTCATGTCCCACTCTTTGCAACCCCATGAACTGTAGCCAGCCAGGCTCCTCTGTTCATGGAATTTTCCAGACAGGAATACTAGAGTGGGTTGCTATTTCCTTCTTCAGGGGGTCTTCCCCACCAAGGGATTGAACCCATGTCTCCTTCATTGCAGGTGTATTCTTTACTGCTGAGCCACTGGGGAAGCCCTCTAGAAACTAGAACAAATAACCCTAAAATTCATATGGGACCATAAAAGACCCAGAATTACCAAATCAATCCTAAGAAACAGAGTGCAAATCAGGAGGCAGGTAATACTACAAAGCCACAGTAACCAAAACAGCATAATACTGGTACAAAACAGATATATGGATAAATGGAACAGAGAACCCAGAAATAAAGCAACAAACCTGTGGTCAATTAACCTTCAACAAAGGAGGCAAGAATATACATTGGGAAAAAGACAGTCTCTTCAGCAAGTAGTGTTAGAAAAGCTGGACAGCCACATGTACATCAATGAAGTTAGAACACACCTTCTCACCATACACAAAAATAAACTCAAAATGGCTTAAAAACTTAAATGTAAGATGTGGCATGATAAAATTCCTAGAGGAAAGTGTAGGTAAAACATTCTCTGACATAAATCGTACCAATGTTTTCTTAGGTCAGTCTCCCAAGGCAATAGAAATAAAAGCAAAAATAAACAAATGGGACCTAGTCAAACTTACAAGCTTTTATACAGCAAAAGAAACCATAACCAAAATAAAAAGACAACCTATAGACTGGCAGAAAATATCTGCAAATGATGTGACCGATAAGGGCTTAATTTCTAAAATATACAAACAGCTCATACAACTCGATGACAAAAACAAAAACCACCTCATCAAAAAACGGGCAGAAGAGCTAAACAGACATTTCTCCAAAGAAGACATACAGGTGGCCAATAGGCACATGAAAAGATGCCTAACACCGTTAATTATTAGAGAAATGCAAGTCAAAACTACAGTGAGGTACTACCTCACTCTGGTTAGAGTGGTTATCATTAAGAAGTCTACAAATAACAAATGCTGGAGAGGATGTGGAGAAAAGGGAACCTTCCTGCACTGTTGGTGGGAATGTAAATTGGTACAGCCACTGTGAAAAATAGTATGGAGTTTCCTCAGAAAACTAAAAGCAGAGTCGCCATATGATCCAGCAATCCTACTCCTGTGTGCATATCCAGGCAAAACTACAATTCAAAAAGATAAGCACACCCCTATGTTCGTAGTAGCACTGGTTAGAATAGCCAAAATATAGAAACAACCTAGATGTCCATTCACAGATGAATGGATTGAAAAGATGTGGTACAAATATACAATGGAACATTACTCAGCCATAAAAGAGAATGAAATAATGCCATTTGCAGCAACATGTATGGACCTAGAGATTATCATACTAGTGAAATCAGAAAGAGACAAATACCATATGATATCACTTATATGTGGAATGTAAAATATGACACAAATGAACCTATTTATGAAACAGACCCACAGACATAGGGAACAGACTTGTGTTGGCCAAAAGGGAGGAGGCTGGGGAATGGATGGAATGGGAAGTTGGGGTTAGCAGATGTAAACTTTTATATACAGAATGGATGGATAAATAACAAAGTCCTACTGTATACCACAGAGAATTATATTCAATACCCTCTGATAAACCATAATGGAAAAGAATATTTAAAAAGGAATGTATGTATGTTTAAGAAAGAGAAGACACAAACACAGAATGGAATATTACCAGCCATTAAAAAGGATGAAATAATATCATTTTTTGGCAGCATGGATGGACCTAGAGATTTATCATACTAAGTGAAGTAAGTTATAAAGAGAGAGGCAAGTACCACAATGACATCACTTATATGTGGAAATCTAAAAAACAGTACAAATGAACTTATTTACAAAACAGAAACAGACTCACAGACAGAAAACAAAGTTATGATTACCAAAGGGGAAGGGGAGAGGGATAAAACGGGAGCCTGGGATTAACAGATGCGTACCGGAGAAGGCAACGGCACCCCACTCCAGCACTCTTGCCTGGAAAATCCCATGGACGGAGGAGCCTGGTAGGCTACAGTCCATGGGGTCGCTAAGAGTCAGACACGACTGAGCAACTTCACTTTCACTTTTCCCTTTCATGCACTGGAGAAGGAAACGGCAACCCACTCCAGTATTCTTGCCTGGAGAATCCCAGGGACGGCGGAGCCTGGTGGGCTGCCTTCTATGGGGTCGCACGGAGTCGGACACGACTGAGGTGACTTAGCAGCAGCAGCAGCAACTACCATATATAAACAACGATTTGCTGCATAGCGCAGGGAACTATATTCAATATCCTGTAATAAAGTATAATGGAAAATAGTTGAAAAAAGAATACACACACACATATATAAACAAATGAATTTGCTGTATTCTTGGAATTAACACAATACTGTAAATCAACTGTCCTTCAATGAAAAAGGAAACTGTTAAGATCACAAAAGACAAGGAAAGGATGAGGAACTGGTAACAGATTAGAGGAGAATATGGAGACATGCCCATGAAATGCACTGCAGGATCCTAGAGAGGATACTGGAATAGAAAAAGGAAAAATGAATGGAAGCCAATACTAACCATGGTTGAATTAATAGTATGGTGCCAATGTTAATTTCTTAGTTTTGATCATTGTACCATAATGATGCCAGTTATTATCACCATGAATTAATAGTATGGCGCCAATGTTAATTTCTTAGTTTTGATCATTGTACCATGGTGATGCCAGTTATTATCATTAGCAGAAGTTGGGCGAAGGGTATATGGAAACTCTCTACTTCTTTGGCGCCTTTCTGCAAGTCTCAAATTATTTCAAAATGGAAACTTTCCAGATACTAGTATGGGTGAGGGAGAGAAGTCTATATCATTTTTCTATGTTCTACCCAAACAAATATTTCGGTGAAACATGACTGACCACTGTTCATGCTGATAACCAATACAGTGAGTATGAATATCTATGTAGGTGACAGATATGGCCCCAAATATCTGTGTTCTTTGATTACTTCCTTCCCACCTCAAAGGCCTTGATGGCTCCAGAAATGACTATTTTTCAGTGTGATGGGCTTAAGCATGCTTTCAAATCATGTAAGTTATTTTCCTAATTTTCTCACTTTAGTCTCTGTCCCAACGTTATGCATGCAACTCCTCTTCTTTATGGACTATCATTCATGTATCTTTTCCTCTGCTCTCTTTGCCGGTACAGAGATGGAAATTCCTAAAGACAGCCTTTAATAGCCCATTACTTTTCACCCCATGTTATATAATTTAGTTTTAAAGTCAAACTTCAATGGCAAACTGCTGCTTGTGTGAATGCCCACCTGGGAGTAAGACTAATCTTCCCCTACTCGAAAAATAACCAACACTTACTACACTGAAGTTATGATTACATTACAATAAATATTCCATGCAGGACTAGGAACAGCTCCTCAAAGAAAAACGCTTGGAAACGGGTAATTGGAATGAACTATATGCATTTTCAGTGAGTTTTGAAAGAAACTGGGAGAAAAAAGATCTTCAATTTGTTCTCAAGTTGTTTTTTTTTTTTCCTTAAAGAACACCATGCAAGAAATTTTGATAGTCTCTGCATTCTAATAGGGACATCTTGGGAAGAAGAGGCTCATCTATATGAACTTGTGTCTCATTACTGCCATGATGGGCACCATTCATCAGAAATAAAGGCAGGAGGAGACCTGGAAGGTAGACTTTTCCTGGACAACTTTGTGTTCTGACTCTTAAGTACTTTTCCTTTGCTGTGGATGTGAATATTTTAAAATCCAAAGAAGCCACCCTCCACTGGAGCTGCAGATTACCACAGGAACCAAACAAGAATGCTAACAGTCCATTTTGTAAAGGCTTGAAAGAAAGAGGAAGTGACAAAGTCTGCACGGTACATCCGTCCTGATGCCCGGCCATCCTCCTATCCTGGGCTAGTTGGTGGAACCAGAACTTGAGGGGAGCACAAAGGTACCCCTCTGACCCCCAAGAGTAAAAACAAACATGCCTGTTTGAACAACAGCCACATCGTCAAGAAAACAGACATGAAACAAGATACTGCAAGGACCTTCTTTTTCCCCAGAATAGCGATGTGTTACCTTCATTATTCAGAAGACTTTGATTACCTCTTTCAAAAGTTTTTGTTGTTGAGTTTAATTTTCAAGGCTGTTAACCACTGATGCCAACTTAATTATGGCATGCAAACAACCCACCCATAATGTATGATGCCAATTGTTAGTTTTACTTGAGTTTAGCATTCAGTTCAGTCAGTTCAGTTGCTCAGTCGTGTCCAACTCTTTGAGACCCCATGAACCGCAGCCCACCAGGCCTCCCTGTCCATCACCAACTCCCGGAGTCTACCCAAACCCATGTCCATTGAGTCGGTGATGCCATCCAATCATCTCATCCTCTGTCATCCCCTTCTCCTCCTGCCCTCAATCTTTCCCAGCATCAGGGTCTTTTCCAATGAGTCAGCTCTTCGCATCAGGTGGCCAAAGTATTGGAATTTTCAGCTTCAACATCAGTCCTTCCAATGAACATCCAGGACTAATCTCCTTTAGGATGGACTGGTTGGATCTCCTTGCAGTAAAAGGGACTCTCAAGAGTCTTTTCCAACACCACAGTTCAAAAGCATCAATTCTTCAGCGCTCAGCTTTCTTTATAGTCCAACTCTCACATCCATACATGACTACTGGAAAAACCATAGCCTTGACTAGACGGACCTTTGTTGGCAAAGTAATGTCTCTGCTTTTTAATATGTTATCTAGGTTGGTCATAACTTTACTTCCAAGGAGTAAGCGTCTTTTAATTTCATGGCTGCAATCACCATCTGCAGTGATTTTGGAGCCCAAAAACATAAAGTCAGCCACTGTTTCCACTGTTTGCCCATCTATTTCCCATGAAGTGATGGGACCAGATGCCATGATCTTAGTTTTTTGAATGTTGAGCTTTAAGCCAACCTTTTCACTCTCTTTTTTCACTTTCATCAAGAGACTCTTTAGTTCTTCTTCACTTTCTGCCATAAGGGTGGTGTCATCTGCATATCTGAGGTTATTGATATTTCTCCCAGCAATCTTGATTCCAGCTTATGCTTCTTCCAGCCCAGCGTTTCTCATGATGTACTCTGCATATAAGTTAAATAAGCAGGGTGACAATATACAGCCTTGATGTACTCCTTTTCCTATTTGGAACCAGTCTGTTGTTCCGTGTCCAGTTCTAACTATTGCTTCCTGACCTGCATACAGGTTTCTCAAGAGGCAGGTCAGGCAGTCTAGAATTCCCATCTCCTTCAGAATTTTCCACAGTTTATTGTGATCCACACAGTCAAAGGCTTTGGCATAGTCAATAAAGCAGAAAGATGTTTTTCTGGAACTCTCTTGCTTTTTCGATGATCCAATGGATGTTGGCAATTTGATCTCTGGTTCCTCTGCCTTTTCTAAAACCAGCTTGAACATCTGGAAATTCACGGTTCACGTATTGCTGAAGCCTGACTTGGAGATTTTGAGCATTACTTTACTAGCATGTGAGATGAGTGCAACTGTGCAGTAGTTTGAGCATTCTTTGGCATTACCCTTTTTTGGGATTGGAATGAAAACTGACCTTTTCCAGTCCTGTGGCCACTGCTGAGTTTTCCAAATTTGCTGACATATTGAATGCAGCACTTTCATAGCATCATCTTTCAGGATTTGAAATAGCTCAACTGGAATTCCATCACCTCCACTAGCTTTGTTCGTAGTGATGCTTTCTAAGGCCCACTTGACTTCACATTCCAGGATGTCTGGCTCTAGGTGAGTGTGAGTGATCACACCATCGTGATTATCTGGGTTGTGAAGATCTTTTTTGTAAAGTTCTTCTGGGTATTCTTGCCACCTCTTCTTAATATCTTCTGCTTCTGTTAGGTCCATACCACTTCTGTCCTTTATTGACCCCATCTTTGCATGAAATGTTCCCTTCATATCTCTAATTTTCTTGAAGAGATGTCTAGTCTTTCCCATTCTATTGTTTTCCTCTATTTCTTTGCATTAGATGTGGACTTCTCTGCTTATTTATAACTTTCTGAGCCAGGAAGGTTTCTGCAGACACTTGCTTTTCCTCAGCTGGTGCCTCTGTTCCCCAGTTTGCCTTGGGGGGTTGAGGGAACAGATCTTTATGACTTACTATCCCAGTGTTAACAGTGCCTTCAATGATTTATGAAACTGTGCTCTTGCATTTTTAACCTTGAAGTCCTTCTGATTATTGTTCTCAAAGGGCAACATTAACATCATGGGGTCCAAAGATTAATCATCAGTTTTGTGCATACAGATTTACCCGAATTAGGAACAACAGAGTCCCTGGTGGCAAAATGGCTCTAGGTGCAATGATTCAAGAACTTCGAAGCATTTAACCCAAGGCACCCTTGTATTTTTCGCCATGAACACACCATTCTCTCCTGTGGAAATATCCTCACACTGAAATTTATACTCTTATATCTCATCATTCAGTGAACCAAAATTCTGAAATGTCACACACAGCCTGAACAAAAAGTCAGGACATCATTTGCTAGCACATGTGCTCTTTTCCTTTTCCAAAATGTGACAGTTGGGGACTTCCCCGGTGGTCCATTGGTTAAGACTGTGCACATCTGATGTAGGGGGCACAGGCTCGATCTTTGGCCTGGGAACTAAGATTCTGCATACCACAAGGCACAGCCAAAAAAAAAAAAGTGACAGTGATTCATGAATGGAGGTCCTCTGATAATGCACTTCAATGTTTGTTTTAGGCAAAAGAGTGAGTGATGTTAAGGTGAGTGCCTTCAATGATTTATGAAACCGGGCTCTTGCATTTTTAAGCTTGAAGTCCTTCTGATTATTGTTCTCAAAAGGCAACATTAACATCATGGGGCCCAAAGATTTCATGCATACAGATCTACCCAAATTAGGAACAAGAGTTCTTGGAGGCAAAATGGCTCTGGTGGTGGGCAGGGGGGTGGGGTTGGGGGGGGTGGCACTGGAAGCACTGTGCTTGATTCTTTCCAATTTTGTGCAAGGATTCCTCAAAAAGTGATTTGGCAGACACTGACAGTTGTCCACCCCATAGCCACCCGCTGCTTTCTTCCACTACAACAAATAACGGCCACAAGACAACATTCAGATCAATGAAAGATAAGGAGAAGTCTCTCCAAAGGACTTTGAAAAGAGAGATTTTGCTTTCTTGGTAAAAGGAAAAGCTGAAGATAGAAGCTCCTTGGTTCTATCCCTTTTCTTTAATTGAATACAAGCAGCCACTTTGTGACCAAGAGTCAGTTAGCCTATGGACAGAAAACCAATGCTTAGGAAAATGAAGAAAACCTTTGATGTCTTGATGGCATCACTGAGTTGTGGAAACAACCCCAGGACAGCCTACTTCTGGACAATCTTGTTAGATAAACAATACCTGTTTTTATGGGGCTTACATCTCTGTTAACTGCCACTGAAGACATTCTTAAGTGGCACACAAAGTGAGGTCCAGGTGGAAGTAAGAATTAAAGGAATCTGGTAACAGCAGTGGCTGATGAATGCTCTTTTGAAACTATGACCTATAGGCCAACAAGGGGAGTAGACCAAAATGCTTTCTCGATGCACGCAGCTATTACAGCCAGAACCTCCTCGAGCTTCAACATAAGAATAGCATCCGGGTTTTATGACAATGATATTAATGATATTCAATAAACAGGGCAAGAACACAATTAGTTCTTAGAGCCACGTTAAACAATTTAAGTGCAAGACAGACCACAGGAGAGCAAAAACATAAAACATAGTCTTTTTTTCCTGCTTCCCTCTGTGGTTTAATTTTCTGAAATTAAATGGTTTAGAAGTACATCCCACAACTGAAAGTCTGGATTACCTCTGTCTTGTGGGACATCTTCACATGTATTTTCAATTTGCATTTCCTGTGTGGGAGAGGCCTGGTGGGAACAGAGGTTTGTTGGGGGAATATGACTACGTGGGAGGATTGGTTTTCTTCCTAAGGGAGTTCATGACCAAGGTGGATCTCGATGCACCGGAGTCCCACATAACTTACACCTCCAGCTGACGGAATTGGCTGGATGGTCACCTGTCCCCAACTGGCTTGACTACCAAGTTAGCTGAATGTTATAGGAGTTGGGGTGTGTGGTTTTCAGAAAACATTCTTCTTCAAAGCATGGCAGATGACACCCAAGAAAAACTGGGGTGCACTGCACTTCAGAGCTGTTTATTATGTGCCATTAATGGGCATGTAGACTATTTCAAGTGTAACAAGAAAGCCAACAGTACACTCAACTTTGTTCTTTTCTTCTTATGATAGAGATTTAAGCCCTCTCATTTTCGGTATAATACTTCTAAAATACCAATAGATAAATTATTTATTTTAGCTTGAAACTTGATTTTTCAAGCATACTTACTCAGCAAATATTTATGGGGTGTCTATATAGCAGTGAGTGAGTGAAAGTATATGTGTGTGAAAGGAGACAAGGAGAAGGTAGGGGCAGAGAGGGAGGCAGAGAGAAAGGAAGAGGTGGGTAATGTGCTCGGGAGCTCTGGGGGCAGAAATGAACACCAGAATGATACTAGTGAATGAAGCTACAATCCAATTCTGCTAGGCAAAGATGCTCGAAAATCCTAAAGGATCCAGTGCCAGGCAAACTGCTGGCTGGAGATTGTCAGAGCACCCCTCTGTCATCCTCCTTTCATCACCAGGGAGGTCAATGCTAGAAGCACAGGCACAGGTAAGCAGGGCCCTGTTGTGTACACACAGACCCAGGTTTTACAACAGAGTTGGTTTAGTCTCTCTGGATCTTAACCTGCTCTTATGTAAAACACCTGCTTCTGGCTTGCTTGCTTCTTTTTTCCCTTCCAACAGCCCGGGACAGGCTGAGAAGAATGATGCTCGGCCTTTTCAAACAAAGTCAGCGAACTCTTCCCTCTCTGGGTGCAGGCCCCACCCGCTCACAGCCTTTCCTTCTGAAGCCACGAAAATTCTCAGAAGAATCTCACAGCTGGCTTTGAAGCCAAGATCCATTTGGACGGCCTCATGGGGTGGACAACTAGTCAATCTGCCTGCCTCTTGTTATTTCTGTATTGGTTTTCTGAAGTTATGGGAAACCTGAGTGGTTTGCTAGCTTTTACATAAGCGACAAAATGGTACAGGATACCCATCACCCAGCGTCACTTTCAATACACCTGCTCATGCCGGTGCTCTTTGAAGCAGCCTCAGCGCAGGGCATCTGAAGCTGCTCTGCACATTCATATTCAGGGCAAGTACAGTGTGCGTGGACCACAGTGGGCTGAGAGCCACACTGGGTACCACATGCCCTGGCACTCTTTCTACCAATCCTCTGCTCTCGCCAACAAGTCCAAGAAATAGAAAAACATAAAAAGCTATTGTCCGTGTCCAGTGAGAAATGAAATGCACTGGACCAAGTATCACAACTTCCTTAAAATAATACAACACTTCATCATTTTTGCATCTGGATCCCTCTCCTGGTTTTTGTAAAGTCATAAAGCTAAGAATCAACGTCATGAACCATCACTGCTTTATTCTACTTAAATACACTGCTGAGGGGGTGGAAAGCAACTGCTTACAAACTCTTTATGGTTTCACCTATTGAAAGCACTTAATTCAGTTCATCTCTTGCACTGCTTTGGACTGTTGCAGGCAATCAGAACATTGGAAGCCATTTATTAATAAGGGAACATGCAGTGTAATTCTGGCTTGTGAAAACAGTTCCTAAATCACAAAGTAGCCGCGGCTCAAAATTTACCATGGATAGAAGGAATTAAGGACATATATCATAATTCTTTTGTTTACTGCAGCCTGACTCATCACAGATTTGATTGAAGCGCCTATGTTATAGATATGGCCTTTGGTAAAATGCCCAGGGGAGGAGGAAACACATTGTCCTCTACCAGCAATTCTCTTAGTCCCAAAAGACAATCCCTGTACCCCTAGGCAAAGAAGTATTCAGCTTAGTCTCAGAGAAGGAAATAACAGAAGAAACTTACAGCTTCTAAAGGAGTAAACAGTTTTGTGGCTATCCATCCTAAAAGAGATCAATCCTGGGTGTTCATTGGAAGGTCTGATGTTGAAGCTGAAACTCCAATACTTTGGCCACCTCATGCGAAGGGTTGACTCATTGGAAAAGACCCTAATGCTGGGTAGGATTGGGGGCGGGAGGAGAATGGGACAACAGAGGATGAGATGGTTGGATAGCATCACCGACTCGATGGACATGGGTTTGGGTAGACTCCGGGAGTTGGTGATGGACAGAGAGGCCTGGCGTGCTGCAATTCATGGGGTCGCAAAGAGTCGGACACGACTGAGCGACTGAACTGAACTGATGAATTCCTTTGCCCTGTGGCTTCCTGAGACAGCTTGCTCTTAGCACAGGTTTTTAGTTCAATGTAGCAATTTGGCTAATTAGCCCATAGAATTCCAGGTTCACAATCACGCCCTCTCCTACCCCATCTCACCCCACTCCATTCTGTAATTTAGAACTTGCCAAGCCTGAGCTTTCCTTTCGACCTCTGCAAAGCAAGAGGAAAAATGAACTTCAAAAGGGGGTGTGAAATGGATGCACCTTGAAAACATTATTCTAAGTGAAAGAAGCAATCATAGAAAAACACAGATTGTGTGAATCCATTTATATGAAATGTCCAGAATAGGCAAATCAGAGAGAGACAGAGTAGATTAGTAGTTCCCAGATTAGTGACAGCTAAAGGGTACAGGGTTTCTTTATGGGGTGATGAAAATGTTCTGTAATTAGATATATATCTGGAATTAGACTATTTTCACAACTCTGTGAATATACCAAAACAATCAATTTTATGCTCTAAAACAAGAGTCCCCAAACTAATGTCTGATGTTCTATGGTGGAGCTGATATAATAGTAATAGAAATAAAGTGCACAATAAATGTAATGCACTGGAATCATCCTGAAACCACCATCCCCCACCCTGGTCTGTGGAAAAGTTGTCTGCCACAAAATCGGTCCCTGATGCCAAAAAGGGTGGGGACTGCAGCTCTAAAAGGATGAATTCTATGATACATAAATTATATCTCAATAAAATTGTAATTAAAAATACAAAAAGAAACACAAATGACGTTAGAATGATTGAAAAAAAATCCCAGGGAAGGGAAGGACTTGAATTTCAGTCCCACTGGCTGTGTGGTCCTGACCAAACTGCTGAATCTCTCTGCATCTCAGATCCATCAACCATCAGGTGAATATATTATCTTACTGTGAACCTTCCAGGCTAATTGTGAGGATCCTATTTTTAAGGAGTTAAGGGGTAAATGCAAGGACTCCTTCAGTCTGAGAAAGTGTGTGCAGAGTTACCTCAGGGCCAGCCTTTAGAGGCAGCTATGGAGAGTGAATGAAGCAACTCCTGGTGAGAATTCCTGCAGGTTCCCATCGTTAGAATTGGTACCTTAAGGTGACTAGACTGCCAGCCTTCCTCACTGCCTTGCTGTATCTCATAAGAAGACAGGTGACCTGATCTGACATATGACAGGGGAGGAAGCTAAGCCCCCGGCACGTGCAGTGACTGAGTAACCTCTTCAAAGTTACTGGGAAGCCTGGCACATGGCTGCTCGCTCCCTAACAGAGAGAGATCCCCTTTTCACACAACAGCTGACAACAGGGGTTGGGGTGTGGACTGCTTCTGCACAGTGTGGTAATAAACCTCTGCTGGGCTTGAGCATTAGAATCTTAAGTTAGTCAGTCATCGAACAAGAACAAAAGAAAGAGAAAGGGAGAGAAAAGGGTAGGAGGAGGGGGGGGAGGCGAGCAAGAAGGAAAGAAGGCAGGAAGGGGAGACGGAGGAAGAAAACGGGCTGTAGATTCAGATCTTTTTCTTTCAGGAATATATAAGGGAAGCAGATTTCCTTTTCAGAGTTCAAAGCAAACGGTGTGTTTTGTTTTCATAGTGCGTTTCATTTTTCACTTGGGAGAGAAAACCCAGCTTTGAAGCTTCTCTGTTTAAACTCATTAGGAAAACCATCAATGATGGAAGCTTTCATGAGATCATAGCGGGAGGAATTAGTGCCATGGGGGAGCTGGATCAATCCTCAAATGTTTCATCTATGGAGATAGGAGGTCAGCCCTGGCTGCTTGTTCAGCTAGAAAGTTAACATAAACAAATGCTTTACTTACTGGCGAGTCCAAGGGACTGAAGACATCCGATATTCACCCTCTGAAGACCTCCTCGGAAGTCTGCTATGCCTGCCACATTAAAGAGACGGATGCATCTCGAGAACTTAAGTGAACAACTAGATGAGCAAAGTGTTTTGCCTGGGAGAAAAAGGTGTTCTTTCAGGGTCCCGCTGGGAAAGAGGCAGTGATACTGACATTCACCACACAAGAATCTTTCCCCACATAATTCATACCTTCATTGAGGTTGACACAGAAACCTTTTTAGCAGGGCCGATGTTAATGTACGAGGATATCTTTTTTGACATCTGAATCTTTTTTATTTTAGTTTTTTAACCTGTTACGGTCTCCTTGGCAAAGTTAAAATATGGTGATTTTTCACATTTCTGTTCTCTAGCCTTGGAGTGGATCCCATAATCATCTCAAAATGGATTCGAGAGTGAGAAAGTAAGGGCTGCATGTGGGATGTTCAAAAGGGAGAGGATACGAGAGAATGAGTAAAAGAAAAAGATATGGAGCAGACAGGGGACACCAGAGATTGACAGACATCACTGGTACACTGAACAAAGATGTTCTGGGGTGAAAAAAGTTAGAAAACAACTTTGTGCCTACAGTGTAACACAGGTTCAAGCATTTATGACCTGAACAGCTACAAAGAAGGAAGATGCATATTTTCACCTCTTCTTACAAGAATTAGGATTGTGTGCAAATATACATATAGGGAAAATTTTAAATATATACATATACATCTATATGCCATGTGTGTGCATCTTAAATAAAAGAATCCTGGTATAAAGGGACTGGGATATAATACTCGTTGGCAAAACTGACCCTTCCTTCCTGCCAAGCTCACTCCAAAGACAAACTGTAGCCTGTCATTTTCAATCTTAGTGAAATTAAGCAAAGAACACAGGCCATAGTTAATTTGCTACTTCTTTCTGCTAAGAGTGGATGACTGTTTCAGAGACCCCCAGGTCCTCCCTTGCTAGCCCTTCTTTAGTTCATGAGAAAATAAGGCATTAAAGTAATCTATCTAAGGCATGAAGCCATCCTCGCCCAATTTAATGAGCAACTAACTAATCCAAAAGGAAAATAGTCATTACTTATACAGCCATAATGTAGATGCAACATGGCATATAAATCAGTAACTCATGTATCGCAAAACAGACAAATAGATTAATGCCTGTTGCAAAGGATGGGTGAAGAGATCGATTAGGTTACTAATTCTGACCATGAACTTTCTCTCAATACACTGCATTTAACTTTTAAATAAGGTTTAGGAGAACCTGTAACATTTTGCTCACTGACAGAGCTATATTTTACGAAGGGCAGAAATTGGCTAGTCTATAAAAATTAAATTATGCCCCTTTCACTGTATCTAGTCAAGAGGAAAAACTCTAATTACAAGATTGCCCTGTCAAACAAATGCAAATTCACATTCTTTATACTCTGGTTTCAAAATTCATGGGCGGGGGGCTTCTATTCTGAAGTGAAAATCAATATTTGAAATATTTTGCAGTGCAGTGAAAAGCCAGAGCAAGAGAAATGTCATTATCAAGGGTGGTGCGGTAAGTAGACACTAACTCATTAAGTGCAGAATTGGAGAGAACAAGTCATTTGTTATGCAAATATTCAAATATCAATTAGTAAGGACAATGAAAGGAGCCGGACCTCCCCATAATCCGCCTTATTTCTCGATAAATGACCAAGGGGAAAAAAAGCACAAAACTCTCTCAGCCCCCCCATAGGAATGCCGCTCTGGGGAATGCTGCTGCTGCTAAGTCCGACTCCGTGAGACCCCATAGACGGCAGCCCATCAGGCTCCTCCGTCCCCGGGATTCTCCAGGCAAGAATACTGGAGTGGGCTGCCATTTCCTTCTCCACTCTGGGGAATAGGTAAAGGTTAATTTTAAATGTACTTCACACTTGCAAATTCAACGTACCTGCCTGAAAATTCATAAGAGCTGAGTTTGCAGACTCAATCCAGAAAGGACTATCTGAGGGCCTGGGCATATTGCACTGCTGGTATTTTTTTTTTTTTTTGCCAAAAGAATGCCTTTCATTCCTACTTAAAATCAAACTTGCTTGGTGCATTAAAATCTTAGTCCATTTAAAACCCTGCTTTTTCTCTACCTATGGAAAATGCCATAGCACTCAGACTTTACAAATCCTGAGTCCGTTCTCCCGTTCTTGCAAAATCCATTTTGTGGATCGTCCACTCAACCCAGTTCACTAAGCCTATTAGGTGAACTTGGTGGGCATGAGAATTGTCTAAGTCTTTAGCACTTTGCCTGAATTATCTTTGCAGGCAACCCTGGAGACGTATTTTACTGTGTAAGGGGTTGGCCCAGGAAGCAGATGCTGCTCAGTAACAACTAACTGCCAGACATGGACCAGACGTCTAATTTCCCTGACTCTTGTTTCACGCCTCTAATACACAAAAAGGTTGCTCCAGACCAGCAGCTCTCAATTTAGGGGCTGACCCCTGGCCAGCTCCACCACAGACTCCCTGAAAGTGGCCTCCCCAAGGAGGGGCCCAGACGTGAATTTGAACAGAAGTCTCAGATTCTGATGCACACCATTAACTATAAATCAACCACTTATGGTTTACTCCTATCAATATAATTCTATTACATTTACTTATAATCTTTATGCAAATGTAGATTAATTTTTGTGTATGAGCTATGAAAGCTGGTGAACTTTCTCTCATTAAACGAGAAATTTGGGAGGTTGTTGTAACAGATCAATAGAAAGAAGATTGCTAGATCCCCCATTTATGATTTTTCTAATAGATAAGTCAATGTAACTTTTTAAAAACAACAAAAACCCTTTCAGTTCCAAAGCACTGGAATTCTTGAAACGGCTTGTATCACTGATTAAGTAGAAACAATTCTGACTTTGACACCTAATAGCATCATTGAACAGGTGGGGAGAAGTTGACCCTGAAGTGAAATGAAACGCCCATGGGTAGTAGCCTGGGAAACAGGAGCCTCATAAGAGGACTCTCAGATTTCAGGTGATATCCCCACATAAGGCACAAAGAAAGAACCTGGTGCACGCAGTATACAACAGAAATCAGCTGTTGCTACACTGATGAGTATACTAAGCTGGGTTTGCTTCACAATCAGAGTTTTCAGGTTGGCTCTCTCTACCCTGCCAACAAGGGTAGAGTTAATCACCACTTAAATAGATTGGTCTCTAATATCACATGATGAAAATGGAAACGCCTTAGACATCTCAGTCCACTCCCTCTCCCGTGCCCACCCCACCCTCAACTTCAAAAACAGAAATGTGTGTTTGGCTGATTTCTATTGAATTCAGGATACTCCGTTTCCACGTGCGCAGAGCTTGCATCCTTTCCCTAACCAGTTCCTTTGAGCCCATCAACGGTGTCTGTGTCTCACACCTCACAATTGAGTTTGCCTTATTTCTCTCGTGTCTGTCACTCTCTAGCCTATGACATGTGGCCAGAGGAACCTGGTTTGAAGATGCACGGCGCCCACTTTGATCGAGCTAATAGCAACTTCTGGTCAGGCACTGACTGTGCTCAGTTTCTCGGGGGAGAAGCTAGGCATTATCATGCCAGTGCTACCTTTTTAAAAAAACAAAAACCAAACAAACAGTGCGGGGTAGCCCAGAGAGGGAAGCCAGATGAAAAACTGAACACTTGAAAATTCCATTTTCAAAGTGCATCTCAAGTACACTTTCAAAGAGCAAGAAATCTCTCTCAGAAAGCCACCTCTTCTGACTGCAATTTGGTTCATAGCTTTTCCTCTCCTCGTGACAATCATATCCCAGGTTATGAAACATGATCCCCAGGTAAGCAGTGACCTGGAGGATGACGAGGAAGTTCCATATCCTCATTTCTGTCTGCCTCTAAACTACTGCCTGGAAGAAAGCTACAAGTATTTGAGAGTTGCAATACAGTGTTCAGAGTGATTCTGATGAAAATCACAGTGGTTCCTCTGGTGGAAGGGCAGTCCGTTTTTGCTCAGGTTAAATTCTCAGGAATGAAATACAAGCAGACAAGAAACATCTCATCAGAATCATCCATGTCAATCTTAGCTAAAGACCCATCACCAAGTTTTGTTTGGCTTTTTTAACAGGCTTCATCCCATATAACCAAACAATGCATGTTGCTTTCTTTGAGAAGTTATTTTTGAGAGCGATTATGTTTCCGGTTTCCTAGAAGAATGATTCTGGTGGAAAGAATCCACACCTAGACTGATCATAATCTAAAAGAACAGACTTGAAAGTCACACACACACACACCCCACCTCACTGTACAGTGACCAGCTAGTGCCTTCCCATGTAAATAAGTGGCAAGCCATGAGGTGCAGCCAGACCCTTCCCTGAGAAGAAAACAACATTCCCAAAGTTGTTTTTCCCAAAATGATGGCTTTAAAACTTGAGCCTTTGCATTAATCTGCTACCGGACTAAAGGACTCACTTAACCCTTCCAGGCCCTTCACCAGGTTCCATGGGCAGTGCAGTCCAGGCAGCTAAACAGAAGCAGGGCTTGGGTTCACTGAATATTATTCATCCATCATTTCAACATCTTTAAAATGACAAAGTCTATATTCGTGGATTTAACCTTGGAAATGAAGTTCACCAATTTCCCCAAAGTTCCGGTTGTACTTTAAGGGGAGATTTTGATTTCTGAAAAGACTCCTGGGAGGGGCCGGAAGCTCCTGCTCAGTGAGAAGACTCTGCAGGAATGAGGGAGATTTGCTACTAGCAAGACCACCTCCCCTTCTTTCTCCACCTGGCTGGTGCCCAGGCCCTCTGTCAGCCTGCCAGCAGCTAAGCCTGTGGGACTGGGAACTACATTCCTTTGAAAGATCTTGGCAATTTGTGCCTGGAATTTGATGCATTAGTTCTAAAATTAAATAAAGATCCTGTAGTGTTCTTCAAAGAAATATGGCGTGGCTCTCTGACAAAACACATTTTTCAAGTGCTGACCTCTGGGAACTTCAACTAGCTTCATATTTCAGGCTGACACTGCTCACAGGCTACTGTCTAGTTGCCCAAGCAGGGCTGGTTATCCATTTATTTTCCAGTCTCCCGATCAGCTTTTAGCAGAGGGAGGTGAGGGGAGTAAATAAAAAGAGGAGAGCCATTCATTTAAATGAACATCCCCTTCCCAGTTCCTTGGGGAGAAGTCCTGGTAATTAACTCTAATGAGACTAAAGTAACTTGGAACTCTTGTCTTCCCAGCACTGTAAAAGTAAATCCGCGATAAACCACTATGTGCATAATATCAAAGTCAATCTTTTCCTGTAATGCAATGGCCCCTCACTTCCACCTAGGCCCAGGCTGGAGAGGGGAGGAGGAGGAGGGCTGCCAGCCTCTTACCTGCGCTTTGCTCCATCACTTCTTTCTGACACATGTCTTGAACGTTCACCGTGCAATTCACAATGAACTCGGGGGACGAGCAGTCGTTATTCAGCTGGAATTCTTCACACTGGTAACACTGAATTTGCAACGCAAAGCCTGTGGGACAGACGCAGTCGGGTTCAGACCCAGCCTCACAGAGATCACCCAGGAACCCACCTTCCTCCCACTGGCCCCAGCCAGCGTCGCCTCCGCGCGCGCCTGGGGCTCCCAGAAAGGCGGCTGCGGCTGAAGCCGGCAGAGGGCGGCGTGGCTGCCGAAGGTCCTGCGGGATAAAGTGGAATTTTGCTCGCGACCCTTAGACCCTCGCTCCAGAAGCAAAGAGCCTATCCGACACCACACCTGGCCATTCCGCACGGAAGCTGCAAGGAGGAACATGCAGCTCGAGAGCGGAGTAGCTCCAGGGACTTGCGTCAGCTCCAGTCTACGCCGAAGATTTGCCTAATTGTTAATTGGTTACAAATGAGTTAATTGCTATTTTGGCACCAGTCGCGATTGCCTTTGCAGACGCCTTTTCGGTTTTCTTTGATTTTTGGCGTCGGCATTCCGGCGCTGTGGTTCGCAGACTCCCTACGCTAAAGCTCTGGAGGAAGTGCCGCTGCGCCCCGAGTCCCCCACCTTTTTTCAGGACGGTTCCCCCGAAGCAGCAGGGGTGGCCGCGGCGTGTGGGAATGTGCGTGAGTGCTTGTGTCGGCGTGCATCCCCCGCCGCTTTCTGTCCCGCTTTCGCGGCTCCGTTTAGCTAGGGCTCCGTCCGGCTCGGGGTCCCAGCTCTGCAGAGCTGGGTTGGAAGTCGGTCTCATACTGGAGGGAAGGAGCCAGACGTTTCGCACCTCTCTCCGCTCGCATCTACGAGCTGCCTTCCAGACCCAATTCCCGCGGCTCCCGGGCAGACGAGCCGCGGACCCGGCGCAACCCCTCCCCGCCCAACAGTGGTCGCGCTCCGAGCGCAGCAACCCAACCCGGGCGCGCCCCGGCTACAGGCTGCCCCGCGTGCAGCTCACCTGTCGGCGGCGCCACTCCCACGGGTTGCTAGAAACGCCCGACGACTTGGCAGGTTCGCGGTCGGTCGCCCCAGTTCCCTAGCCGAGACCCCACGCGGCTCGGACCCTCCCTCCTTCCTAGCCTAGCTTCTTTCGACCGCGCAGCCCAACCATCTGCAGCCAGAGTCCCATCTGCAGCCAGAGTCCCACCAATCCGCCGCTCCCGCCTCTCCTGCAGCGCGGGATTTGGAGACCTTCCCATCTAGCGCCTCTGAACACCCCTCGCCGCAGCCAAACTCCCGCTGGGCAAACCCGGAGCAGCACAGGACCGGAGGTGGGCGCCCAGGGAGGCAAAGGAGCCGGCGGGTGGATGGGGTGTGCGCGCCTAGCCGGACAGCTGGCCGCTTCGTCTTCTTACCTTGAAGCAAAAACAATCCGCAAAAAGTTGCTGCGACGCCGAGGACCCACATCCTCCTGGAGCCGCGGGGCCGGGAGCGAGCAGGCGCATCAGAAGCTGCGACCGCGGCGGAGGCTGTCCGGGCCGCAGCGGCTGTGGCTGCCGAGGCTGCTGGGGCCCGCTCTGCTGCCGCCGAGGCGACCGCCGCCGCCGAGAGGAGCCGCAGGTGCCGCCCGCGGCGCCCGCATCGCCCGAGCCGGGGCTCCGGGCTGAGGGGTCGCCGCTCCTCAGACTCGAGCTCCCTGGCGGAGCACGACGTCTCTGGAGTTGGCGACGGAGAATGAAGGAACTACTGGCGATCCCGAGCACCCAAAAAAGTCTCGGCTCTTCTCCCCACCTCCCATTCCAGGCACCACGTGACGGCTGCCGAGTTGGGGTGGGGGTGGTGAGCGGGGAAGGCTGGGACAGTCTTTTCACGTCCCCACCCCCTTCCGCTCGCCCTCTCCTCCCGCCTCCGCGCGTCCCCGGGACTGGGACTCCTAGAGGGGTAGAGAGAGCGTGTAGTTTTCCGAGGCCCGGAGGCTGGAGACCAGGGAACAGCGGGAGGAGGGCGCAGCAGGTGCCGCGGGGATCCGCCGGACGCAGTCTGCAGAACCTGGGAGGTGAGGTGGGAAGACTGCGTGCCCGTGGCCCTCTGCTTGCAAAGGCGCGCGCGCCCCCCACCCCTTCCCTGTGCCCCCAGGGCTGGTAGGCTCCTCCGCCGCAGGGTCTTTCCGGCCTGTGGGACTTGGGCCGCGTGGGGCGGGGCGCGCTCCTGTGCTTCTGGCAAAGTTGCACACCTGTAGGCCCTTTAGAGTGTCCCGTGCAGCCGCGCCTTCTTTTCCTTCTAGAAGCCCCTCGGTCGTTACCGGGATTGGATTCAACTGCGGCGGGGTGGGCTGGGTGTGGAGGGGTCCGTGACCAGCTCCGCGCGCTCTGCACTCGGTTTATCTGCCGCGCGCACCGCTGAAGGGTGCGGTGACACTGCCCTGGTAGCCTAGCTCAGGAGGCCACCCCGGGGAAACCTAGATGAGCTCCCACTAGAAAGCAAATCGGGGTGAAGACGGGAGTTGCTCTACTCCATCCCGTTTCTCGAAAAGACCGGGCAGCTACCTCAGGCTTCCCTCCTAGCCACGGGTAATTAGCATATACACCCGCGTCTTCGCGTGTACCTTGCCTCCCCAGCCCAGGACTCGGTTGCTGGCTGAATCCCGCACCTCGATTTCTCCTTTCTCGACCGAGCGACCCACCTGGAGTACTCGCGGGACTACATTTGCCTTCCTGACCGCTGAGCCCTGCAGCAGGTGGTACGGGAGCCCGCTGGCCCGCCGGGAGCGCCTAGGAGCCCCCGCCCCCAATCCCGCTAGTTCGCTCTCCCAAGTCCCTAGGGAGCATCCACTTCTGTGAAGAGGTCTTCATAAGCTTTGTCCCTCTCCACCTCGGGCCTCCTCTAGGAGGAAGCTCTCTCAGGCCGAGATGCTGATCATTTATTTGCCTGTCCTGCCAGCAGAGCGGGTCTGGAAATGCGCCTAAACGGCTTTCTTGTAATTCCTCTGCAGAGATCGTTCCCTATCTGCCTCGGGCCCCCTCTCTCCCTTTGCCCACCTCTTCCTCTCATTTCTAGTTGGTTAACCCCTCAGGGAGATAAAACTGCTTTGACTATTACTGGCTAGTTTGCAGACTCCAATCTTACTACTGGCTGAATTACTCTTTCTGGAGCTATAGGGCCTTTGCTTATCAGTCTTTCTGTTTCTTCTGGGAACTCGTAGCTAGAGCACGAGTGAGATTCAAACAAATAATTGGCTCAAAGGGTCCTTGAATAAGGTTTTGTAAGCTTTCGGTGGGTGTCATTGTGATATGACGTTTATTTAGCAATGAAATAAAAGAATCTTAAAAAGTTTTAAAGACACACAATTTTAAGACAACAAAATTCAAATGTAACAAATTGCACAAATTAACCAAATAACACTGATCATACAATACTCTGTAAGGAAACAAGTGTGTACTAAAGTATCCATAGATCCTAAAAATATTTGTTATGCCTAGTTTACAAACTCCTGTACAAAAGCAATTATAAATAGTTCACATCTAGAAAAAATACACAGTAACCTTTAAAATAGAATTTATCCTTACATATAAACAGACTTTGTAGAAAAAAGGATATTAAAAGTAAGAATTTTTCATAGCACCAGTCATCTTATTTTTTACAAAGTGAACATTGCAAATAGGAATCTGCTTTTATTTATAGATTAATCAGATTTGAATCAAAAGAGCAGGAAGATAAAAATCAACAAATAATGTTGAGAATCACAGAGAACCACTAAGTAGAAGGGGGTGTAAGGAAATGATTGGAGGGAAAATGGACCTACATCGTTTCTGACACGTATCACTTCTGATCAGTGTCGCACTTGAGTTCCCTTACAGTTTTCAAGAGAAGCAGGATAACACTTCTTACTAGAACCTGAACCTTTCTGTCAACAACTTGGAATTTGCACTAGAATTAAAGTTTCTATCAAACTGAGATTATGAGAGGGAGATGACAAGAGCCCTCTGTTTTTCTGGCAGGCCACGTTTTCGTTTCACAGAGTGTACCCACAATCGGAGGACTAGGACAGTGACCTGAACAAAAACTTGGTTTGGAATTTTTAAAAAGTATATTACAACTTCTAAGACTTAGGACATCATTTCAAGAGCATGGCACTGATTCAATTTATTGCTGGCATTTTTTTTTTTTATTTTTGCTACAAATATAATTTCTTTTTCAAGAAAATTTACAACTTCTGTACAAGTATTCAAAAAAAAAAAAGTGCAAAATTAAGACTTCTGTATCCTGGGTGTGTTTACTTTTAATCCTTGTGGAACACAACAAATAGAATCTATCTTTATTGCCCTGTCAGGAAAGGAAGCTCAGTGGGCTGCCGGCTCTGAGTCTGACAGCGTAGGCTCTGGTACTGCAATCGTGTATGTGTTGTCATCTCTACCTGCCCTGCTCCTCCCACCCCTGTTTCTTAAGTGCTCCATTTCCAGCTCACTAAGGGGGAAAAAAAAACGTCCTTTATACATCATTTGAACCCTGACTTGCACAGGAAGAGAAGCTATCATATAAAGAATCACTCAAAGATTCCAGGTGGTCTACCCCAGGCCTATCAGAGCTACTCAAAGAGGCCTCTTCAGTTTTTTCTTTTTCTTCCTTTTGTCCTTCAACCTTGTGCAGAGGGTTCTTCTCCTTTCCTAATAAGATCACAGTATTACTGTTATATTTATTGAATGACTCCAGGGAAATTTTGCATAATCTATTCTCAGGATCTTCTCTTGTTTCTTCAACTTGTTTCAATTTCTGCAATAAAAAGAGGAAAATATTAGAAACATATTTCTTTGCAAAATCAAGTTATTCTAGCCAATATTCAATTATTATCGGTATAAAGCACAATTTAAAAGGACAGAAGAAACCTACAAGTCTTTTAACAAATCTTCTAGTATAATTTAATGTAATAATAAAACCAATTTTAAGGATAAATCAAGACTTTGATCATTTTACTGAGATAAATAGGTCCCAATTTGCAAATCATTTAAGTGCCACTTAATTTCATTTTAAATGGATCCATCTGAAATTTGTTCAGGTAAAGTGTCTTCTTTTTCTTAAAGTTTCAAACACCTTTCTTTTCCTAAATATTATTAGTTGTCCTATTTCTAAATATGGATAGGGATTGAACTGCAGCCAGAAATGACAGTAAAATGTTTAAAAAAAAAAAGGCACACAATCCTTTAAATTGCCATACAATTTAAGTACACATTAAACTTGTCAGAAGCATTGTCACATGTGTATTTTGTCTGTTCACAAGTCTTATGATATTGGAAAGAGATCTTGGGTCTGAGGGGATAGATTCTTCAAGGCCCAAGGGCTTAAAAATCATACTAACAGTTCTGCACCCCAGTAACCTCTCCTCCAGGAGGTTCTAGTAAAACTGATTTAAACAGGGGTACTTATACGCTGTTACTGGTAGTCTCTGGGACTTCATAAAACAGTGCAGTCACATTTGATAATTATTGTAGGTGAACTCTGTAAACGTGAATATATTCAGTTGCTTAAGTAGTTGCCGAGGTCCAAGGTGACCGGAGGCATAAATACAAAAACTGACAAGTGTGGAAGTATTAAAGCCATGACCACATCTCTCATCTCCTTTTCCTCTTTCAGGCTAAAATTCAATCGAAACACAAGGAAGACACAGGAACAGGCCTTAGAGATAATAATAGTAGCTACCATTTATTAAGCATCCACCATGTAAAAGACACTGAAAGTACTTTATCTATAAGCATTTCCCTCCACCCCACAACAAACCTGTAAGTTACAACTCTTTGCAACCCCATGGACTGTAGCCCACCAGGCTCCTCCTCCATGGAATTCTCCAGGCAAGAATACTGGAGTGGGTAGCCATTCCCTCTCCAGGAGGTCTTCCCCGACCCAGGGACCAAACCCACATCTCCTGCATTACCTGCAGCTTCTTTACTGTCTGAGCCACCAGAGAAGCCTGCAAGATACACATCTCCACTTTAATGAGGAAAACAAGGCTCAGAGTGACAGGTTACCTGCCCAAGGTGACTCAGCAAATGATGGAGAAAAAGATTTGAATTCCTATCTGGCAACCTTCCATGTTCTTGTAATAAAGGACAAGGTGTCCGGTATTTTTTTTTTTTTTCATTTTGCCACCCAAATATGCCAAACCTTCTCAATTGCTGCTGTCAGAGGCCCTAAAGAGGCAGTTCTATTCCCCACCCCTCCCCCAACATTGCTATGATGGGTGTCAAAGGTACAATGGGGAAACTATTTGGATCTGACGAAAAGCAGACACAGTCAAAGCCTGTGAACTCTCACATGCTAAATATTTAATTTGTTGTTGTATTTAATTTGTTGTTGTACAGTTGCTCAGTTGTGTCTGACTCTTTTGCAACCCCATGGACTGTAGCTCACCAAGCTCCTCTGTCCATGGAATTCTCCAGGTAAGAATACTGGAGTGGGTTGCTATTTCCTTCTCCTGGGGCTCTTCCTGACCCAGGGATCAAACTTGTGTCGCTTGCACTGGCAGGCAGATTCTTTACCACTGAGCCACCTGGGAAGTCCGTTAATATTTAATAGAAAGAGAAAAGAAAAGGACACAGAAGTGGATGGCTCTGGTGTCCCAAGAGCAGCTCAGACAGCGTTTGTCTCTCTGCTGTGGGAAATGGCATAATTTAGTGGGAATATTTGAAAATCATCCTTGAAGTGGTGTTTATTTCATTATACTATTAACATACAGGAGCACTGTTCACAGAGCTAATTTTCGATCTGAAATGGCTACCTTGAGACCAGAGATGGGCTGACGAAGAGATTCCTAGGTGATTACAGAAAAGTGGCTCCATAATTAGGAACAACATATAGCAGCCCCTTTTCATGCTGTGCCAATTTTAAGCATTCTTTTAAAAACAATTATAAAGTACAATGTGAAAAATATATGGAGGGGGTAGAAAAGCTTTGATTATACTAAATGTAGGTAAATAGAGGGCATTCAATGTAATTTCCTCCTCACCTGAGTATCTTCTCCCTTTTTTCTTTATTCAAGAACCACAGTTCTTTTTCTTGCCTATTTCTGGTCATTGTGGATCTCAAATTCATTCAATAAACACACTAGAGAAGCTATCATGAGGCAGGTGGAAGGTTTTGGTGCCGAGGATACATAGCAGAATAAAATTGCAGGCTTCCTTGGTGGCTCAGACAGTAAAGAATCTGCCTGCAAAGCAGGAGACCCAGGTTTGAGTCCTGGGTTGAGAAGGTCCCCTGGAGAAGGACATAGAAACCCACTCCAGTATTCTTGCCTGAAAATCCCATTGACAGAGGAGCCTGTATAGTCCATGGGGTCTCAAAAGAGTCAGACACAACTTAGTGACTAAACAACAAGGAAAGGGTTATTTACATGAAATCACCCACTGTTTATGGGACAAAAACAGTGCATCTTGTTTTCTAAATGTTTCCCACTTATAGGTTTGGTTCTTTCAATTAATTATGACAAAAGCCTGCACTGGCCGCCGAGGAGGCAATGGAAATAAAGGAATGGCCCACTATAAAATCACATGGCTTCTCGGTCTTCCTTTTGTTTTCACAGTTTTGATGAGGGGTGGGTGCCAAATATTCTGGACTGTAAGAACATCATCAGTGGAAGAGTGACAGTGAGGACACACTAACATTCGACCTTGGTGTTGGGGAGCTGTAGGGACTGGTGAGGACTGTGGTCAGCTCAAGAGTATGTGCCTCAGCTAAAGGCAAGAGCAGCTACTCAGATCTAACTCATTGCTGCTGTGTAGAAACATGAGTCCAGATTGGGTCCAGGTCTTTGATTTTAAAGTTAAGGCCACAGTATTTGCTTGTATTTAAAGTTCTCTAATTTTAATTATTTGCTTAGATTAAGGAAAAAAAACAACAAAACCCCCACTGCATATGTCAAGTAGTAATCTTTGCAGTGTTTGAACTCCTGAGCTAGTGATTTTGTTTTATAGGTAATAGCTGACCCCCTCATACTCCTTCTCTCACCAGCTTTCAACCTAAAAATCTAGCCCAATGCTAATCATCAGTAGATTCTCGATGGAGACTGGAAGATGGATTCAGCTTTCTCTAGCATCAGCAGAGTTTCAGCTGTTGGCTTTGGTTTCTCCAGTGGTCCTGCCAGCTAAGAATAAAAACAGTGAAGTAGCTTACTTTCCTTCCTTGAATTAGAAGTATACCCAGCCAGCCTTAACATTGTCTTGTCAGATCTCAGGTATGTTAATTTTGAAGTCACAAAACATTTAAATTTAAAACGTAAGGAGGGACTGAGGTCCAACAGGACCGTGCTTAGCATGGATCTGTTGAATGGTAACAAAATAGTGAAACAGAGCAGGACCCTTTGGTCCAAACTCCCCTCCGCAATGTCTTCCACCTGTCTTTTGCCTGTAGAAAAATTTTAGCCGAAGGATAAGTTTAATTAAAGAAGTGAGAAACTAGAGAAGCAAAGGAAAACAATCAAACAAGACAAAACAATAATAGTTTAGTCAGCAAGCAAAGTTAAAGGCCTTTAGTTCCTTCTCAAGGGCTATAGATAATATTCTGAGCCATATGATACAGCCATATCCGAGCTGTCTTATAGATACTGAAACCCCTATTTGGTGGAAGAAGTTAACTGCATGATGACTAGACTCTAGCCACAACATACATTGGCTTCAAAAAATGGGAACAAACTGACCCTGGAACTGAAGACTAACTATACATGAAACAATCAAGATGATGCTTATAAGACCACCCCATGACTAATTTCAACATGCTTGTCAGAGCTGCCTGTGTTGACTCTGCATGTAGACCCCTCCCTCTGCCTATAAATGCTCTAGCCCACCTCCGGTCTGTGGGGGTGGGGGACTGGGACGGAGTTGGCCTATGGACAGGAGTCTGCCACAGCTGCCCCCCTCATCCTCTGTAGGCTGCTGGTCTCCAAAATAAAGCAAACTGTCCTTTCCACGAGCCTTGCCTCTTTATTGGCTTTAGAGGAGTGAGCAGCTGGACTTCCATTTTGGTAACAATAGTGCACATCCATTGGTAACAAATGTATGTGAAGGTGCTTTGAAAACTAATCATGGTAATAACAGTATTTAATTAAGTGCCTCTGATCGTGCAAATGGAGAAGGCAATGGCACCCCACTCCAGTACTCTTGGCTGGAAAATCCCATGGACAGAGGAGCCTGGTAGGCTGCAGTCCATGGGGTCGCTAAGAGTCGGACACGACTGAGCGACTTCACTTTCACTTTTCCCTTTCATGCATTGGAGAAGGAAATAGCAACCCACTCCAGTGTTCTTGCCTGGAGAATCCCAAGGACGGGGGAGCCTGGTGGGCTGCCGTCTATGGGGTCACACAGAATCGACACGACTGAAGTGACTTAGCAGCAGCAGATCGTGCAAAGATTGAAGGCGGGAGAAGGGGATGACAGAGTACGAGATGGCTGGATGGTATCACCTCACCAAATCAATGGACATGAGTCTGAGCAGGCTCCGGGAGAAGGAGGACAGAGAGGCCTGGTGTGCTGATGTCCATGGGGTCGCAAAGAGTCGGGCACAACTGAGCGACTGAACAACAACAGCAACAACAATTAAGTGCCTGCTCTGCACAGACACTTGGCTAAGCACATTGCATGTATTATCTGTTTTCATTCTCCCATCAGTACTATGGCTTAAGGTATCATTGTTCTCTCCATTTACAAGCAATCGAGGCTAGAGAAAGTAACTTGTTTAAGGTTATGGAGCAATACCTGGTGGGATCTGGATTTGGACCCAGGCAATCTGCCTGCAGAGTCCAAGCTCTTAACCTCTATCCTGGAAAAGAATTTCACATATATCAGCCCATATTACCTTTAAGGGGAGCATCTGAAATAAGAATCAACAACAATGCTAGTATTAATAACAAACCTAGTAAAGATTCCTGATGAAGACTGCGTGGGTTCCACATAACACTCATTTCCTTTGTATAGTGTTCTTCATAGAAATTACGATAAAATTAATATACTACACTTGCCACCTATAGGTGGCAACAGTTGTACAGTTCACTTTTTGGTGGGGCTTTTCACTGTACTTGGGAACAAAAATTGGGCTAAAAAGAGTGAGAATATATTTTCAAGTTTAAAATAAATAGTTTAGCTTATTCCTAAATATTTTCCTGTCCTTTGTGCAATGCCATTATTAACCATAATTCAAGCACAAAGTAGATAGTGTCATATTCTCCAGAAATTCCTTGGTAATTAGCCCTTAACTAATTTGATTCCTTTTAGTCAAATAATCAATCAGTTAAATCAATCTGCTGCTGCTGCTGCTAAGTCGCTTCAGTCGTGTCTGACTCTGTGCGACCCCATAGACGGCAGCCCACCAGGCTCCCCCGTCCCTGGGATTCTCCAGGCAAGAACACTGGAGTGGGTTGCCATTTCCTTCTCCAATGCATGAAAGGGAAAAGTGAAAGTGAAGTTGCTCAGTTGTGTCCGACTCTTAGCGACCCCATGGACTGCAGCCCACCAGGCTCCTCCATCCATGGGATTTTCTAGGCAAGAGTACTGGAGTGGGGTGCCATTGCCTTCTCCGCAAATCAGTCTACTAGGTGAATAATCATGTGGTCCTGATTCTCAGAGAGAATTTCATAGAACAGGGGGCTCTTGCAATGCTTTTGAAGTATACTAAGTAAGAAGGAGGGCATTCTAAGAAGTTTCCACTTCATGTGCCCCTACCACATCTGTAGATATTCCATAGTCTCTCTTGGGTCTAGTAGTTGCCCAGATTGTCTGTCTCTTGCCTTTTTAGATTCTGTAATGGACAGAATCACTTAAACACAGAAACACAGAGCTATGCCTGTACCAAGGGGTTCAAAGAATTCCATGGACAGAGGAGTCGCAAAGAGTCAAACACGACTGAGTGACGAGCACTACCGTGGGCTATAAATAAGGAGTAGCTTTTATTTCCAGAGAGCTTTCCCGTCTTTGATCTCACTTTGCTCTTACATCAGCCTGGAAGGGGAGGGAGGCTGGTGTCAGCTGTATTTTACATGGAGTATTTACGGAAACTGTGGTTCATACAGATTCAAATACAGGTGAAATTAGACCTGGAAACTTGGTTTCCTGATTTTGAAAACGGAAACACATATCATTCCCCACCTCCCCAACAGTCAACAATAATCATGAAGTAGAGAGTCTGCCTAAAACCAACAACCTGAACACAGGGAAGAATAAAACAGAAGGTGATATGTCCCCTTTTCATAAGGAAAAGATAGGGAGAATATATAAGGCGATACAGAAAAGCTCAAGTGATAAACTGGAAAAAATCTATGTATGATGAGATTGGCTTCAGAGGGAGACATGTTATCCTTGTACAGTCAGAAACTCAGCCCACAGCCAAGGAGAAATAAGTAGCAAATTCATGAAATAGCACAATGGATTAGTGTTCTATGATGAAGGCTATTGTTTTATTATTTCAAGTAAGTTTCCATCTGTTGATTATATATTAAAAATGTTGGTTAGTATATCTACTGTAAAGTGTCAGAAGGAGATTCAGCTCTACTTGTGGAATTCAAACATAGCATCATTCCTCAGCTGGGCACTAATATTTGCCAAGAGGACTAGAGCTTTTAGCACAAATTAAACAGTACCTTTCTCAACAGATGTCTTATTTCTCTATTGCCATAATGATTCATGACAATCAGTTCAACAAGACATACAGTAAGAAAATAATATATATATATATATAAAGTGTTTTTACAATGTGTTTTACTATGTGTCAGGTACTGGGTTGACTGCAGTGCATGAATTATCTCATTTAATTCTTATAGCGACCCTATGAGACAGTACTATTTTCATCTGCTTTAAACACATGGGGAAACAGAGAGTGGAGAGGTTGAAATATTTAGCCACATACACATGGCTAATAAGTTAGGGAGTCAGGACTCAAGCAGGAAAAGCCTGACCACAGAACTTGGGTGGGTTCTGTGTGGAACTTGGGTTACCACACAAGGCTGGGTATTTGGAAACCAGTGTTCATTTCCTGGTATTGTACTAACTAGCTGTGTGTCCCCATTGAACCTTAGTTTCTTTAAAAAAATTTTTTAAAGGATCTTCCCATTCTATAAAACTACAAGAGTCTAAATATTCTTAATGGTGCATCTTCTATGCATCTATTATTAGAATTTCAGGTAATACAATAAATAATTCTCTTCCCCACCTTTAGTTCTGAGTGAACTGAAGAAAGAAACAACAAAAAAAGGCTGATGGAAGGTGAAAACATCAGCTTTATTACTGAGAAAGCCTCTAAGGAGAATGAGGTTTTATCTTTAGAGAAGTGAGTTTCTTAGCAGTGGCCCTAGAAGTAGACGGGCTTAGTAACTGGTAGCCTTGGGCTGGGGGCAAGTGACTTCTAAAACCTACAGTGTGAAGGGAACAGATTAGAACGTGTGCTTCTAACAGCCAGCATGACTTGAGAGGGAGGATGTAGAGAGCAGGAGGTGGACTTAAGCTTTCCCTGTTCCCTTCCTAAACTTGCTATTTTTTTTTATTGAAATATAGTTAATTTACAATGTGGCATTAGTTTCAAGTGTATGGCAAAGTGACATATATATATATATATATATATATATATATATATATATATATATATAAAATATATCTATTCTTTTTCAGATTCTTTTCTCATATAGGCTATTACAGACTATTGAGTAGAGTTCCCCAGGCTATATATCCTGGTTGTTTATCTATTTTATGAGGAGGGCATGGCAACTCACTTCAGTATTCTTGCCTGAAGAATCCCATGGACAGGAGCCTGGCAGGTTACAGTCCCTAGAGTTGCAAAGAGTCAGACACAACTGAAGTGACTTAGCAAAAAAAAAAATATATCTATTTTATATATAGAAGTGTGCATCTGTTAATTTGTTATTTAAATAAGCTATTCCTCCTTCTCCTAAGGAGAAGTGAATGAATGGAGGTTAGAGACATTAGAAATATTATCCTAGAGAACTCCTTCCACATGGAAAGAAACACCTCCCCCAAACTGGGAAGAAGTGTCACCGCAATGGCCCCACTATCACCCCACATTTCTCATTATGTGTGATGATGCAGATTTTAACTAAAGAATCATATGTGTGCTGGGGCCAAGAAGATGAAAAATTTGGAGACTGCAGAGAATTGGTTTGGGCAGAGAGCATTTTCCATGGGTGAAGCAGTAGGAGGGAGGTGATTTAGAGGATGTGATAAACAGGTGATGGATCAAACAGAGGAGATGGGCTGGCTAATCCTGAGCTTCGAATTGAAGTGGAAGGTGTGATTTCCCCTATCCCTTTCCTGATGAGCAAATCTTGGGCGCTAGGAACATGATTATGTGTTACATTCCTGTGGGAATGGGGAGGAGGTATTTTAATACTGGGTCTCTTAGTTGAAGATTTGTGCACATTCAAAGTCTCTGTTAAGTGATGTTTGCTGGGGGCAGGCCAACCTCAAGGGAAACCTTGCAGCTCAAGTCATTTTTCTCAGAGGCACAGTTAATCTCTTCTTTAATACCACCTCTTACTGTATGCCTGCTGGAGCTGCTTTCTGAATGAGAGGTAAAAATAGACAGAATGACCTTTGGTGAAAACAGAAGACCCTCCAGACTCTTCTTGAAAGTTGTGGTGTTGACCCGGTTAACATGGTCAAACTCCAACTTGGATAATTACTTTCTCTCGGTGTTCAGTTCCCTCTATTACCTCAACCGGAGACACATTACTCTTCACTTGCCCTTCTGAAAAATTAATGTGATGGATCAGTATTAGAGAACCATTCTCTCCACCCACCCACACACTGGGAGATATGATTCAGCACTTGGGGGCACTCTGTTTCCTTACTGGGGTGCTGAAGAGTCTTCAGTATCTCCAGGGCAAACTGGTTTTATTAGGTGAAAGAGTAATTTTCGGCTGAGACGTGCTTTTATGAGTATAGTATTAACTGTATCACTGTTCTTTATCATGATCAATGAGTTTCAGTGACCTCTGTTAGAACCCCTGAACTCAGAGAGGAAAAATGAGCTTACTTTTTGGGGAAAAAAAAAAAGCGCAAACAGAGAAAAATGCAGTAGGAAGCTTAGGGTTGTTAGAAAATAATATATCTTGTGGAAAAGAAAAGAACTCAGCTTGGAGATAAACAGTGGCTGCCAAGGACTTTTAGAGACCAGATCAAAAAGATGGAAAGAAAGTGAAGTTATTTCATCAAAGAGATGTGAAATGTTCCCATACACGGAAAATGGGAAAGATGGTGGACCAGGTCCCTTGGTGGGAAGAGAAAAAAAGGAACATAGAGAAAATCACAAACTTTGTCTATGGCAGAGAAAGGCATCTGGGAAAAGGAAAGGCATATAATCACAAGTTTGGGCAAAATGATTATATCAACATGCAAAGGACACATTCGTGATTTCTCTAACATTAGTGCCCTGACTTGAAATGCCCATTTGAAACCTTGTATTTTTTTGATTTTTGTTTTCTAGGAGGTGGGTGGGTCCACAAGTTTAACTTAAAATACAGGTTAATCACCTGAATTAATATATCAGATTTGATCACTATTGGTCAGTTTCTCCAAAAGTGAAATTTGCCCTATTTCATAGTGACTTCTTGAGAGTTGGGAAATAAGCCAGCTCATTGATAGCAGTTTGTATAATTAACTAAACAGAACATTCTTAGCCATGTTGTTAGATTTATTTTTCTTCTTCCAGGACAATACTATTAACTAAAATGTTTATTTAGGAATGAGAATTGAGCAGGTTCTGGGTTGGAACTTCTAAATCTGTTTAACTTAGCGTCAGGTTAATGATTCCAGCCGATGAGAGAGAGGGCATCAAACCTCTGGCCTTTCATTTATAGGCACCATTATGGATAAAAATAAATTTATATGCTACTTACTTGCCTTAAAAGATTGATTAGACTTCTTCCTCTGACTAACCTTTCCATCATTTTATGTCTTAAACAGGATACCTATTTGTCCAGTGAGCTGGGCCATGACTGGCTTAGATATCAGTGTATTTGTAGAGTAAAGAGCCCATGAACTTTGTCAGAGGAAAATATAGCATGAAGGCACCAGTTGTGTATTCCAGAAGAGTGATGCTATGTTTTCACCTTGGAGTAACAGAGTTTGAGCTACTCTTTCAAGAAAAAAAAAAGACAAAAAAACACTTTTTGGGGGTGGGGAGGTAGGAATCAGATGAGCATTAAAAAAAGGTTATACTATTTTTTTTATGGATGTTCTCCTTCCAAAGAAACATCTTCAATACCACCATAATCACAGACATCATAAAAATGTACCTGAAAGTGCTAAGTTTTTATTATGAAGTATTAGAAGGACTGATGCTGAAGCTCAAGCTCCAATACTCCAGCCACCTGATGCAAAGAGCCGATTCATTGGAAAAGACCCTGATGCTGGGAACGACTGAGGGCAGGAGGAGAAGGGGACGACAGAGGATGAGATGCATAAGGGTCACCCAGAGACACACTGATGTTTGTGGATGTTTACTGTTCACATGGAATTTATAGAGTTCTATGCTTTAAAAAGATTTTTTAATATGATGTCAACAGAGAACAAAACTTCAGATATATTAGGAGATGAATCCCTGAGAACTGTTCGACTAAGCTATCCAGCCTAATATTTGGTCTTATGGGCTTCCCTGGCTCAGATGGTAAAGAATCTGCCTGCAATGTGGGAGACCCAGGTTCGATCCCGAGGTCAGGAAGATACCCTGGAGACAGAAATGGCAACCTATCCCAGTATTCCTGCCTGGAGAATTCCATGGACAGAGGAGCCTGGAAGGCTACAGTCCATGGGGTTGCAAAGAGTTGGACATAACTGAGTGACTAACACTGATTTTGTCTGATAATGGCATTTAGAACACAGATATCCTGTCAAACTCAAAGTTCTGACTGTATCCCTTTACCCTAATCCTAATTTTTAAATAATTCCTTAACTTGCTTATCTTCATTTGATCTTCTTCCAATTTTAGTCTTTAAAATCATTCAAGCCAATGTTTTCCATAGGTTAACTAATAACTATTTACATTCACCTTTCTTAATCTTTCTGGGTCTAGTATCTCCTAAATTTAACAAGCTTAAGTTGGATTTTTTTCTCTTTTTCTCTAATTCCATATCATCTTTAATACTAACTACATTTTATAACTTGATCCTTTCCCCTCTTTTTAATACACATCTGCTGGTTTTGTTTCTATAATACCTCATCCACAGGGGTCTTTCTATGAATTCCTGGCCTAAGTAGCCAAATTACCCATTTCAATCTTGAACTTACATTCATTCTATTATATAGTTTCTTTCATATCCACATCCTGCTTCTCCATTAGATGACACACTTCTGGAGACCAGGCATTAAATTTGGTTCTTCTTTCTTCTTCATATTCTGACCCAATATCTTACATGTTGGAATTGCTATTGATTGCATATTAATGAACAAAGTCACTATCAGGTCTATTTTCAATACATAATTCCATTTCAGAGCTCACAGACTTTTCTGAGTTTTCATAATGTCTACTTTTCCATGATGAAGAGGCATGTAAAATAAGATCATTTCTGATGTTCATCTGGGCTGTGAAAGCCACACTACTTTCCAGTCCCGGACACACTACCAGAAGCAATATTGTTGTTTAGTCACTAAGTCATGTCCAACTCTTTTGTGACCTCATTGACTGTAGCCCATCAGGGTCTTCTGTCCATGAAATTCTCCAGGCAAGAATACTGGAGTGGATTGCCATTTCCTTCTCCAGGGGATCTACCCGACTCAGGGATCATATCCGAGTCTCCTACACTGGCAGGCGAGTTCTTTACCATTGAACCACATGGTTTCTGGGATTCCAGGATAGCCTCATAAAAACCAGGATGGCCCTTAGATTAATGGATGCCTGACTACCATCTACTTCGGCAAAAGCAATTTCCCTTCTCTGGCAAGAGCAGAGACCAGTGGACTCACATTCCTCGGCCATCCTGGTCGGGAAGCTCTGCTAATCATCCTGGGTCTTCTTCTGTGCCTCCAGGTGGGCCTGGCCTGTGGCTGGGTGAAGCAGAAACTGCCATCGCTTCCTGGAAATTCAGGAGCAAGAGCCGAGACAATAAGCTTGTATCTTGGGGTGCGACGTTATTGAAAAGATCAGGTCTGTGATAAATGGCACCAACACTGACTCTACCCTTTTATTAAGTGTGTCCTTCAAGCAGCAAGTGCAGTCTTTTCTGGCCTGAGCCAGTCCCAGAAAGCTGCTTAAATTCAGATTTCTATCTCCTGAAGACAGGGGAAGCTGGGTGATGTGTTTTGGTGCTTTTAAGTGAAAGTGTAAACAGGACAATGATGACATTCTTAGAGACATCAATAAGACTATCTGGCTGATAAACCCACAAATATTACGGACTGTGTGAAATCAAGAAATGAAACTGTAAGAAGAATAAATTGCAGCCAACTTTGGACAACATTCCAGTACCCTGCAGCATCCAGGTGCTTTTTTATTCTCTCCCTGCCACCAGTAATTTATTCAATTGATAAACTGATTCTTGCTTTATAAAAGCGATTCTTTTCATGAACCACCTAGGCTGGCTTAACCTTACAAGGTTTACGTCACTGATCTACTACAATAAAAACAAACTTTATTTTTGTCTCACATGCCCAGAACAATGCAATGTTTAAATTAATGTAGAACTGAAAGGCGCTTTGCTCCAAGTGAAGTATGCCTGCCCACCAAGACTGTGTAAACACAACTCGATTGCTATGAGAATTAAAGATGGATCAACAAAAATCAATAGTTAATTGTGTAACTCAGGGTCTTTCATTTCAGATCTAATCTGGAAAGAAGGTCCAGGAGATGGCTGCTTTTGATTTTCTTAAAATATTATTTCAAGCCTTTCTGTCAGGCAAAGGAGCTCACAGGGTCTTTGCATCATTTCCATAAGTTATTTGGCTTATGAGTAGTCAAGGTCATATTGATCGTTTAGCTTCTCCAGTTTTCATTTTAAAAGTCAGTATCTTTATCAGTCAAGCTGCCTCATTCTGGGTATCTGGCTGGCACTGATGCCAAACAAACTTTATCTCAAAAATAGCCCAACATAATAGGTGTCTTGGTACCAGACATGTTGTATAAGTTGGGTTATAAAAAACCTTTTGGTCTATTTGATTACACTATCCTTCGCAGTTAAATAGCTCCATAACCACCCCATCCCCCATCAGCAAAATATACTGTGCTCTGAAGATGCACAATTTTATGTGACACAGCAAGGCATGTAAGGTCGAGTTGAGCCCATATAGATGGGTATACTATCTGTTCTGACACTCCCAAAGGGACCAGAGGGAGGGGGAGCTGTTTGAATAGAATCTAAAAAAACTTCTTCCAATCTCATTAGCTCAAACTGATGAGATGGGAAAGAGGGCAGGCAGGCCTCCTTTGCAAAGGGAATAGTACAGTCGCATCCAGAAGACCATGGGGGTAACAGATGGACTGCCTTGACCCCAGTTATATTACAGAAGAGCTAAAAATGTAATGTTTGAACTCCTTTCCCATTTAAAATGCAACCTTTCATATAATAAGTTAAGCCCTACTCTCTCTTACATGTTGTTAGAAGCCTTCATCCATTTTGTGGACTGAAGGCAAAATAATTCTTGAAATAATGAATCATTTTTCTTTTGCCAGCTTCTCCAGAAATCCCATGATTATTTTACTGTTTCAGACAATGACCTTCTCAAAGGAGGCCTATCAAACACTCAAGATAAATAATGAGAGGGTCTCTTTCTCCTGCCTCAAGGGAAAAAAAAACCTGCAGAAAAGGAAACTGTTTGTGACAGCACTAAGATGCTCATCCTAGGATGGGCAGCAGTGTGCTTCAGGTGCAAAGGAGCAGCATGTGTGTTTATGTGTGACCGGGGGCCTCCTTCAGCAGGGCTCCTGGCACAGTGTCTTTGGAGAGACCTTGGGGGAGAAACACCCAAGCCCTTCACCCAGTAACACTGGAAGCAAATGTTCTGCTGATGACAGGCAGAGGAAGCTTTAACCTCTTGATCTGTGAGCAAGTTAACTAAAGGAAAGGAAGTTCTAGTTAATGCTGCCTTCCAACAGTCTAGAAAACCATGGTTCTGATATATTACATCTGGGAGCTAAAATTAATCATAGCAAATTCCCCACTTCTTCCCATGCCTTCTCATCAGGCAGCACATCCTCAGAGGGTAAAAGGATCTAGTCTCTTGCCATTGTTGCCCTGAAAGCCAGGTCTTAGAAACCAGATAGAGGTGCTTCTGAAATGGCCACCTTGCCGTGATTCGGGCACTTTGGGGATGCATGGAAGCCAGCTTCTCAAGGCAACAGATATCTACCCATAATTTTTTATTTTTTGATGTATAACATATCCACATTTATTTAAGGATGTATTCCAAATCAAATGGCAAAGTTCAACAATGTAAAACCAAAATTACTTTTGTACCTACCTAATATCTCACTGTTTTTCTTTATTTTTAATTGAAGGATAATTGCTTTACAATATTGATTCCATTTCTGCCATACATCAATGAAAATTTGCTGTCTGACTCAGGGAACTCAATCCCGGGCTCTGTAATAACCTAGAGGGGTGGGAAAGGGTGGGAGGGAGGTTTAAGAGGAAGGGGACATATGTACACCTATGGCTAATTTATGTTGATGTACGTTAGAAATGAAAACAATACTGCCCATCATTTTATGGCTTTTGTACTTAAAGCTCTGGGGACCTGAACACAGACCTGAACTTTAGGAATAAATACAAGGTTCCTTCCATACACACCCCTTCAGTCTCCTTCTTATTTTTGTTGAAACTTCCTCTTTCCGCAGAGTTGGCTGATGGATGGCCTGATTCTACGCCAGGGGAAGAAAATTCATTGCTGATGAAGCCCACTAGGAAGGATATAACTACAGCATGACTGCAAGGATGGCATGAGTAGGCAGTGGGGACAAAGGTGAACTCAAGTACACCTGCTCATTTGGAGGGGCAGCTATTGCTCATTTAAAGTCTCCTGCAATGCAGGTGGATTCTTTACCACTGAGCCACCACTACTTCCCCTGTGACATTCAACAGTCATTTTACTCTAATGGGAGTTTGATGTGTATCTGAATGTGTGTGGTGAGTGGGTGGTGGGAGGAGAAAGAAGCCCTTTCATGAAAAATCAGTGCAATTAAAGTGCTTTATGGAAAACAACAACAACAAATCTGTGATATTCCAGTAGGGGGCTTCCTGAAGCTACTGGAAAAATGATGAGGACTGACATACTACCCCCAACCCCTGGGCAAGGGTGTTTTAAATAGACAGTGAGTGAGTGAGTGAGTGAAAGTCGCTAAGTCGTGTCCGACTCTTTGTGACCCCATGGACTGTAGCCCACCAGGCTCTCCTCTGTCCATGGGATTCTCCAGGCAAGAATACTGGAGTGGGTTGCCAATACCCTCATAATGCTTCTAAATTCTTTGTCTCTGCCTTCCCCCCCCAAAAGAAAATCCCCAAAATAAAAACAAGCAAAAAACTTCAAAAGCCACTCCTTAAACCCTAGGGGTAGCAGGTGACAGAGCTTTCTGATGTCTGTAAACTCACATCCAACACCTGGGCCACTGCTTGGTCTGTCACCACATAGACTGTAAATCAAAGATGCTTTATTCTTAATCTTACATGGACTTTCTACTCTTTCCTTGGCTGCAATGGGTGGGCAAGATGATGTCTATATCCTAAAGGAAATCAACCCTGAATATTCATTGTAAGGACTGATGCTGAAGCTGAAGCTCCAATACTTTGGCCACCTGATGGGAAGAGCCGACTCACTGGAAAAGACCCTGATGCTGGGAAAGATTGAAGGCAAAAAGGAGAAGAGGGCAGCAGAGGATGAGATGGTTAGATAGCATCACCAACTCAATGGACATAAATTTGAGCAAACTCCGAGAGATAGTGCAGGAAGAGGAAGCTGGTGCACTGCAGTCCACGGGATCCCAAAGAGTTGGACATGACTTAGCAACAGCAACTGAACAACAAACAACGGCAAATTGCCTTTTGATCTATTATCCGCAAACCACGCACCATAGGATATTTTCTCAGAATGGGGAGAGGACTAGTGTGTGTGTGCAAGTTACTATACTGGTTTTATATGGGGCCTTTCTTCAATAAGAGTTTGTGAACTTATTCACATGTAGGATAAGGAATAATCAAAACCCAGTTCTACAATGAAGATACTGTGAATTTCCACAGGCTGAGTGCACCTATCACTGCCCTGCATACCACTGCCTTCTACAGTCCTTTAAAGCAGGGGACCCCAACCTCTGGGATCTAATGCCTGATGATCTGAAGTGGAGCTAATGTAATAATAACAGAAATAAAGTGCACAATAAATGTAATGCACTTGAGTTGCATTCAAACCAAACCATCTCAACCCCATGGTCTGTTGGAAAATTGTCTTCCATGAAACTGGCCCCTGGTGCCATAAAGGTTGGAGACCACCATTGTACTGCACTGGATTTAGGTTCTATCTAAGAATATGTTAGGTGCAGTAGTTAGTGGTCTTTTTCTGTGTCAAAAATGGAAAACTGGTGCTGAAATTGAAAGACAGTTTAAAGACATAAGGAAGGAAGGGGGAAGGAGACTGGAGAGAAGAGAAATTCTCTGTTGCCAGGCAAACTCAGGCATCAGTGGACTTAATTGGGCAGTATCCAGTGGCAATGTAGGGGCAAGGGTGGAAAAGCAATCTTAAAAGTAATCAGGATACAAATGATCCAGGGCTTTAAAGAGGAAATTAAAACCGCCCAGCAACACCTTGAAAACAAGTCAGTAAGCATGTCAGGAAGATCCCCTGGAGAAGGGAATGGCAACTCACTCCAGTATTCTTGCCTGGAGAGTCACATGGACAGAGGAGCCTGGCAGGCTACAGTTCATGGGGTTGCAAAGAGTTGGACATGACTGAGCAACTAACACAAGTGTGCAGACACGTACCAACATATTATGGTTGGTCCTCCGTATCCACAGAGGGCTGACTGACTGCATTATGCCATTTTATATAAGGGACTTGAACATCCATGGAGTTTGGTATCTGTCGGGGAGTCCTGGGACTAATTTTGCCAGCCAGCTGGGGATAGCAACAGGCTGAATTCTGAGCCCAAAAAGGCAGTCAGTGTCTCTGAGTTCTGGCTCACATGTCTTCATCTCTCGAGTATGTCCTCACACATTTCAAGGCTGGCCAATATCCACTATCTCTGGAGACTCAGTGGAGGAAAGCCTCCTGTGAATCCTTTTTGACCAGGGGCCTTGACCATTGCCCGCTTTTTTTTTCTCCTTCCTTCACTGTGCAGACTGTCATCATGGTACCAGTGAGCCTTTGTGGTGAACTGGTTGCCACAGCTCACTCTCTCAGGTAGGTACTATGATCCTATGTATCTTTGCATCCCTTTTGCCCAGAAATCTAGCACATGGGAGGTCCATAGATGTTAGTGGAATAAAGGGAGTTTGCTAATTATATTTCTTATTTACTGGTCTCCTTTCCATTTCCTATCTTTTCTTTGTCCTTCTCCTAACACCCTTTACTGTCTTTGAAAGTGACTGAGTTCCAAGGACAAGATGCTGTATAGTCTGGCAGGGAACATTCATTTATTTCCTGAGGGGTAGTTAAAGCTCTAATTACTCAGAAGACACTTAGGTTTCATTTATTTAGAAAGTAGAGATAACTTTCCCAGTAAATAAACAGGCAAACAGATTTTTATTTTCAAAAAAACTTGATTCACAGACGACTTTCAAGGAGCATTTCTTTTGCCATAAACCAAGCTCTTTGAAATAATCAGCAGCACTGCAGACTGCAAGGTTAGAGATTAAAACAGAGGAAATAAGTGGGGATTATATCATCTAGCAATGGGAAGACTCAATACGTCAGCGAGGCTTTTTAAAAATCCAAGTAGTTTTATGTGAAGGAAAAAAAATCTTAATTGTGCACAAAATAAAATGGGACATTGCCTAAGAATGAAGGTTTCAGGATTCTGGGATGAATTTAAACAATACTGGATATCCCTGAAGAACACAAGAGACTTTTGAAAGGCCTGAAGTGACTGAATACCTCGACATAGGACAAAGTGGAACCTTAGGGTCACCTGGAAAAATATCTGGCCTTAGCTGTGTCCTTTGGGGCACAGAGGAAAAACGCGATGTGGCAGAAGCAGATCAATGCAACAAACAGGTACGAACATCTCATACATCAGAACTGGAACCAGGTATAGTAGTGAGTGTGGAGGGCGCGGGGGGAGGATAATCATCCTTTTCTCGACTGTGTAGAAGCCTAGAGTTACAGTTAGATGTGAGTGGGCTGGAGTTTCTCTTGGTTGGCTACAGTGCAGTGGTTTCTCTGCCACATATATCAGCAGTTCTCTAAAATGACTCAAAAAAGTACTTTTCCTTAAATTGGTGTTTAAGAATTTGTTGGCACAATGTCCCTTAAACATGCCTGCTGGGTCATATCAAAAGGTTTACTGAAACTCATGAAACTAATCCAAAGGCTGCTCCTTATTGGAAAATGACTAGAAAGAGATGTTTTAAGTTCAGACTGGCTAAGCATGGACATGTATACACACACACACACTCTCTCTTCTGATCATTCAGGGGAAGGCTACAGAAATGCCATTGTAAGCAAAGGGGGAAAAAAAAGAATCAACCCTCACAAAAGTGTTTAAGTGCATTTTAGTCTCTTCGTTAGGGCCAATAAAGATCTCTTGCTGTGAGCCAGCTAGAAAAGAAACCAGAGGAAGGATGTTACACTTTATGTGGTCTGAATGTGATTAGTGATTAGTGCTGGTAGCTTCAGTCACTTGGGAATAGCAATCAGGTTTCTCTCCTGCAACTCTGAACAACTACACAACACCACTGGCTCCCAGCCCATACGATGATGGGATATTAACTGAAAGTCTAATTAATATGTGAATGAATTATAGCCTAAAAATAGACTATTTTATAATCAATTTGAAGTGAGTCCCTAACAGAAGATAAGATGAAGAAAAAGCTATAAAATTATCAGAGGTTGGTACATTCTGTTCACTGTGACTGATGGTTTTAAGGGGGATAATTTTACAATCCATCAAATTTTTGTCATTTCAAAAATCATGCCTCCCAATGTATGCTATAAATTAATTTTAAAATTTACATATTTATTAAAAATCATATTGAAAACAGCAGGAAGAGAGCCCCATTTGAATAATAACTTGTCATCCCACTGGAGACAAAAAAAAAAAAAAAATTAAAAGATTTTTATTTTGAAGTAATAATCATATAAATTGCTATGTGAATTAGTTAAGGCAAGACTTTATATTCACTAGAAGCATCAATAGAGTATTATAGATAATCCCCCAAGTTCTCATTTTGGGGAGATGAAGCAAGTCTCACAACATGGACAAGGCACAGGAAGATGAACAGGGAGGTGAAGACCATGGTGCTGAGCCTGCTGGTAAGCATGTCTGATGTGGGGACTACAATCTCCCTGGGAGGAGGTGTAGACAGGAAAACCCCAGGCCTGGCTCTTGGGTGGTGGAACACTTGAATTCATTTCAAAAACAACTTTCCAAAGAGATCCCTGATGGCATAAGCCCAACTGGCCAACTTTCCCATCCGCCGTGGAAGGCTTGCCGAGGTACAGACCGTCCCAGATGTCTGCATTAGCCTAGGCTGCCAAGGCACTGGGCACCAGCCGGGGTGGGCTCCAGAGCATGCATGGAACTCACTGGTAAGGCCCAGGGTTGTAGTCAGAGGGTGATGCCATGCCACATCTGAGAAACACCACAGTTCACTCTAGATTAACCTCATAATAGACCATCAGCTCAAAGATCTGGCCCCAAGATATGAAATGCCTGGATTCATCGACAGAGAGATGAATGGGTCAAAGGGAACAGGGCTGGTGTAAGTCACCATGTGTACTCACTAGGATAATGGATAATCCACTGTGCTGAGCAGACCCAAGGAGATGTTCTTTTTAAACTCCTAGGAGAGGTAGGGGGTTGGTGAGAATATCCTTTTTCCATGAACTTCAGTTTAATCATGGCTGTTTTCTTCCACAGGGGATTCATGACAGATACTACTACTATCTTTAAGAAAACAACAGAAATCCCTTTTTGAAGCACTAAAGGTGAGGAAGTGGCTCCTACTGCTCCCGCTGTACAGAGTAAACTGCTATGGTGCAGACATGGCTAATCCAGGCATTCACATGGCAACTGCCTCCTCCCATGGCCATAGCAGGCGCTGCTTACCAATCACCTCCCGCTGAACATGGATACAGCCTCAGAATTCTTAATACAGTAATTCAAGCAAAATCTGTTTACTGAATGTCCTTAGCATTTGAGATGAAGGCTATTTGGCATCCCTGCTTAGTGTCTGTGTGAAATATATATACACAGTATCTATATGTTGATGGAATAGGTATATCCTTGAGTAAATCTGCATACTATGAGATAAGTATACTGATGTCTAAGTATGTGGAAAGTTGAAGTTATCTTAGCCCTCTCTTTCTCACTTTTTCTCATAGCCTGTGTCAACCAGCCTTCTGGTAAACTGCCAGTTTGTTCTCAGATGCATTCTTCTCCTTTTCCCTGCTTTGCATCACAGGGAATTACATTTCCCAGGCTCCCTGTTTCTCTGGCTTCCGGGCAGGTTCAGCCAATGAAAGGCAATCCTGGATGGAAGGAGGAGAGGAGAAAGCAAGGCATTTCTTCCCTTCTCCGTGACCTGTGGTGTTCCTGGCAGGAGATGCTTCTCCTCCATGGCTCTATCTATCTCCTGCCAGATAACACCTCTTACTCAATGTTGTAGCTAGCATTTGATAGTCCAGCTTCTGCACTTTAATATCACTTTCTGCCATCCTCCATCTCTAGGGAATGATTGGACTTCTTGCTTCTGCTAAATCTCTGGATTGCCTGATTGTCTCCTTTTAGCTTCTCAGCTACTCCATTATTTGGGTGGTTAATTCTTTCTCTTGGAGGGCACAACAAAACGTTATATGCACCAGGAAAAAGGATAAGGAGCAGAGACCTCACAAGAGACTAAGCCAGACTTGCCTGTGAGTCTGTGATTGTCTGGAGTCTCCAGGTGAGGCGTGGATTAACGGTGGCCTGCCACGGGGCCAGGAACACTGACTGCAACAGTCCTGGGAACTGCTATGAGCTGGCATAAATCCTTTTGAAGAAGGTCACCATTACCACCATTACCCCTACCATAACTTGACCTCAGGCCAAACTACAGGGAGGGAACACAGCCCCACCATCAACAGAAAATTGGATTAAAGATATACTGAGCATGGCCTGCCCACCAGAGTAAGAATCAGTATTCCCCACAGCCAGTCCTTCCCATCAGGAAGCTTCCACAAACCTCTTATCCTCATCCAGAGGGCAGACAGAATGAAAACCACAATCTCTGAAAACTAACCAAACTGAACATGGATTACAGCCTTGTCTAACTCAATGAAACTATGAGCCATGCCATGTAGGGCCACGCAAGATGGATGGGTCATGGTGGAGAGTTCTGACAAAACATGGTCCAATGGAGAAGGGAATGGCAAACCACTTTAGCATTCTTGCCTTAAGAACCCTATAAACATTATGAAAAGGCAAAAAGATATGACACTAAAAGATGAACTCCCTAGGTCAGTAGGTGCCCAATATGCTACTGCAAAAGAGTGGAGAAATAGCTCCAGAAGGAATGAAGAGGCTGAGCCAAAGCAGAAACAACACCCGGTTATGGATGTGTCTGGTGGTGGAAGTAAAGTCCAATGCTGTAAAGAACAATGTTGCACAGGAACCTGAAATGTTAGGTCCATGAGTCAAGGTCAATTGAAAGTGGTCAAACAGGAGATGGCAAGAGCGAACATCGACATTTTAGGAATCAGTGAACTAAAAATGGACCAGAATGGGCGAATTTAATTCAGATGACCATTATATCTACTATTGTGGGAAAGAAGTCCTTACAAGAAACGGAGTAGCCCTCATAGTCAAAAAAACAGTCCAAAATGCAGTACTTGGGTACAATCTAGAAAATGACAGAATGATCTCTATTCGTTTCCAAAACAAACCATTCAATATCACAGTAATCCACATCTGTGCCCCAACCACTAATGCCCAAGAAGCTGAAGTTGAATAGCTCTATGAAGACCTACAAGATCTTCTAGAACTAACACCAAAAAATGATGCCCCTTTCATTATAGGGGACTGGAATGCAAAAGGAGGAAGTCAAGAGATAACTGGAGTAAAAGTCAAGTTTGCTCTTGGAGTACAAAATGAAGCAAGGCAAAGGCTAACAGAGTTTTGTCAAGAGAACACACTGGTCATAGCAAACACCCTCTTCCAACAACACAAGAGAAGACTCTACACATGGACATCACCAGATGGTCAATACTGAAATCAGACTGACTATATTGTTTGCAGCTTAAGATGGAGAAGCTCTATACAGTCAGCAAAAACAAGACCAGGAGCTGACTGTGGCTCAGATCATGAACTCCATATTGCCAAATTCAGATGTAAAGTGAAGAAGGTAGGGAAAACCACTAGGCCATTCAGGTATGACCTAAACCAAATTCCCTATGACTACACAGTGGAAGTGACAAATACATTCAAGGGATTAGATCTGATAGATAGAGTGCTTGAAGAACTATGGACAGAGGTTTATAACACCGTACAGGAGAAGGTGATCAAAACCATCCCCAAGAAAAATAAAGGCAAAAAGACAAAATGGTTGTCTGAGGAGGAATTACAAATAGCTGAGAAAAGAGAGAAGCAAAAGGCAAAGGAAAAAAGATATACTGGTCTGAATGCAGAATTCCAAAGAATGGCAACAAGAGATAAGAAAGCCTTCTTAAGGGAACAATGAAAAGAAATAGAGAAAAACAATACAATGAGAAAGACTAGAGACCTCTTCGGGAGAAGGCAATGGCACCCCACTCCATTACTCTTGCCTGGAAAATCCCATGGATGGAGGAACCTGGTGGGCTGCACTCCATGGGGTCGCTAAGAGTCAGACATGATTGAGCGACTTCACTTTCACTTTTCACTTTCATGCATTGGAGAAGGAAATGGCAACCCACTCCAGGATTCTTGCCTGGAGAATCCTAGGGATGGCGGAGCCTGGTGGGCTGACATCTATGGGGTCCCACAGAGTCAGACATGACTGAAGTGACTTAGCAGCAGCAGCAGCAGCAGAGACCTTTCATTTAATGCAGAGATGGGCACAATAAAGGACAGAAATGATATGAATCTAACAGAAGCAGACGATATTAAGAAGAGGTGGCAAGAATACACAGAAGAACTATACAAAAAAGATCTTCACGACCGAGATAATCACGTTGGTGTGATCACTGACCTAGAGCCAGACATCCTGGAGTGTGAAGTCAAGTGGGCCTTAGAAAGCATCACTATGAACAAAGCTAGTGGAGGTGATGGAATTCCAGCTGAGCTATTTCAAATCTTAAAAGATGATGCTGTGAAAGTGCTGCACTCAATATGCTAGCAAATTTGGAAAACTGAGCAGTGATCAGAGGACTGGAAAAGGTCAGTTTTCATTCCAGTCCCAAAGAAGGGCAATGCCAAAGAATGTTCAAACTACCACACAATTGCCCTCATTTCACATGCTAGCAAAGTAATGCTCAAAATCCTCCAAGCTAGGCTTCAACAGTAAGTGAACCGAGAACTTCAAGATGTTCAAGCCGCATTTAGAAAAGTCAGAGGAACCAAAGATCAAATTGCCAAAACTGTTGGATCATACAAAAAGCAAGAGAATTCCAGAAAAAATTCTGCTTCATTGACTACGCTAAAGCCTTTGACTGTGTGGATCACAACAAACTGTGGCAAATTCTTCAAGAGATGGGAATACCAGACCACCTTACCTGCCTCCTGAGAAACCTGTACGCAGGTCAAATAGTAACAGTTAGAACCGGACTTGGAATGACAGATTGGTTCCAAATTGGGAAAGGAGTACATCACAGCTGTATATTGTTACCTTGCTTATTTTACTTGCTGCTGCTGCTACTGCTAAGTCGCTTCAGTTGTGTCCGACTCTGTGCAACCCCATAGAAGGCAGCCCACCAGGCTCCTTCGTCTCTGGGATTCTCCAGGCAAGAATATTGGAGTGGGTTGCCATTTCCTTCTCCAGTGCATGAAAGGGAAAAGTGAAAGTGAAGTCGCTCAGTTGTGTCTGACTCTTAGCGACCTCATGGGCTGCAGCCTACCAGGCTCCTCCGTCCATGGAGTTTCCCAGGCAAGAGTACTGGAGTGGGGTGCCATTGCCTTCTCTGGCTTATTTAACTTACATGCAGAGTATACCATGCAAAATGCCAAGCTGGATGAAGCACAAGCTGGAATCAGGATTTCTGGGAGAAGTATCAACAGCCTCAGATATGCAGGTGACACTACCCTTATGGCAGAAACCGAAGAACTAAAAAGCCTCCTGATGAAGGTGAAAGAGGAGAGTGTTAGCTGGCTTAAAACTCAACATTCAGAAAACTAAAATCATGGTATCTGGTCCCATCACTTCATGGCAAATAGATGGGGAAAATAATGGAAACAGTGACAGATTTTATTTTCTTGGGCTCCAAAATCACTGTAGATGGTAACTACAGCCATGAAATTAAAAGATGCTCCTTGCAAGCAAAGCTATGACAAACCTAGACAGCATATTAAAAAACAGAGACATTACTTTGCCAACAAAGATCCATCTAGTAAAAGCTATGGTTTTTCCAGTAGTCATGTATGGACATGAGAGATGGACCATAAAGAAGGCTGAGCACTGAAGAATTGATGCTTTTGAACTGTGGTGCTGGAGAAGACTTTTGAGAGTCTCTTGGACTGCAAAGAGATCAAATCAGTCAATCCTAAAGGAGATCAATCCTGGATGTTCATTGGAAGGACTGATGCTGAAGCTGAAACCCCAATACTTTTGACCACCTGATGCGTAGATTGGATTCATTAGAAAAGACCCTGATTCTGGGAAAGATTGAAGTCAAGAGGAAAATGGGACAACAGAGGATGAGATGGTTGGATGGCATCACTGACTCAACAGACATGAGTTTGAGCAAGCTCTGGACGATGGAGAAGGACAGGAATGCCTGGTGTTTTGTAGTCTATGGGGTCACCAAGAGTTGGACATAACTGAGTGACTGAAGAACAACAACAAATTCTTTCTATAGAAAGACACAGAATGGTTCCTGTTCCATGCTAAAGTGAAATGAAATCACTCAGTCATGTGCAACCCCATGGACTATACATTCCATGGAATTCTTTAGGCCAGAATACTGGAGTTGGTTGCCTTTCCTTTCTCCAGGGGATCTTCCCAACCTAGGAATCGAACCCAGGTCTCCCACATTGCAGGCAGATTCTTTACCAGCTGAGCCACTAGGGTACCCCAAGAATACTAGACTATGTATCCTGTCCTTTCTCTAGCGGATCTTCCCAACCCAGGAATTGAACTGGGTCTCCTGCAATGCAGGCAGATTCTTTACCAGCTGAGCTACCAGGGAAGTCCTGTTCCATGCTAGACCCTGACCAATACAATCATCAAATTCTATTTGTTCTATATATATTTTTCCTTCTTATTTTGGCCCCACCATACAGCTGGTAGGATCTCAGGATCTCTGACCAGGGAATGAACCAGGCTATGGCAGTGAAAGCCCATAATCCTAACCACTTGGTACCAGAGAACTCCCAGTTTGTTCTACTTTTAAAACATATCATAAACCCATTCCCTTGGAGAAGGTATGGCAACCCACTCCAGTATTATTGCCTGGAGAACTCCATGGCCAGAGGAGCCTAGTAGGCTACAGTCCATGGGCCTGCAAAGAGTTGGACACAACTCAGCAACTAATACACACACAAACCCATTCAGCTTCCCAGGTGGTGCTAGTGGTAAAGAATCTGCCTGCCAATGCAGGAGATGCAAGAGGCATGGGTTCAATTCTTGGATCGGGATGATACCTTGGAGCAGGAAATGGCAACCTGCTCCAGTAAAATTCTATGGACAGAGAAGCCTGGCAGGCTACAGTCCATGGGGCTGCAGAGTTGGACAAGACAGAGTGGCTAAGTACACACAAACTCATTCATTCTCCACCATTTCTTTTCTGCTACAATGATCAGGCTACGTTATACCATCTCTTGCTTGGATGACTGTAATGGTTTCCTAAGTGGTCTTGGCACTTCCACTCCAACCTCTTAACAGTCCACTCTCCATCCAGAAGCCACAGCATTCTTTAAAAACTCAATCAAACCACAACACATTCCTGTTCAAAATCCTCCAGTGGTTTCCCTTTACTGAGAACTTCAGAAACCTAAAGTTATTGCCACAGCCTACAGGATCCTATGTAATTGGCTCCTGATTTCTCTAATTCCCTTCCCTCTATCTCTCTGTTTCAGCCATAATTGTTTGGGAACACATCGCATGCCCCTACTTCAGGCTTTTGCCGCTCAGTCGTGTCCGACTCTTTGTGACCCCATGGACTATACAGTCCATGGAATTCTCCAGGCCAGAATACTGGAGTGGGTAGCCTTTCCCTTCTCCAGGGTATCTTCCCAACCCAGGGATCAAACCCAGGTCTCCCGCATTGCAGGCAGATTCTTTACCAGCTTGTTTAAGGGATAGATATGATAAACCCGAAGAACTCAAAGCTCTAATACTGTGGGCACCTGATGCAAAGAACCAACTGTCTGGAAAAGACCCTGATGCTGGGAAAGACTGTGGGCAAGAGGAAAAGGGGATGATAGAGGATGAGATGTTGGATGGCATCACTGACTCAATGGATATGAGTTTGAGCAAACTCAGGGAGATAGTCAAGGACAGGCATGCTGCAATTCATGGGATCACAAAGAGTTAGACATGACTTAGCAATAACTACAACAGTAATCAAACCTGATTTCTTCCTACTGAAGACAAAGTCAAATGTCTGATTAATTCCTCTACCACATCATCTTCAGTTTTTTTGGCTTTGGGTATACTCACGGGTCAAATTGTGTTCCCTGAAAAGCTACATTGAGGTCCTAGCCCTTGATTCCTGTGAATGTGACTTTATTTGGAAATAAGGTCTTTGCAGATATAATTAAGGCACAAGTGAGGATGGGTCATACTGGCATAGGATGGGTCCTTAATCCAATATGACTGGTGTTCTTCTTCTAAGAAGAGGAGAGGACTTCCTTGGTGGTCTAGTGGTTAGGAATCTGCCTGCCAATGCAGGGAACACTAAGGGCAACTAGGCCCATGTGCCACAAACTACTGAGCCCATGATCTCTAAAGCCTGTGCTCTGTAACAAGAGAAGCCATAGAAAAGAGAAGCCCATACACTGCAAACAGAGAGTAGCCCCTGCTCACTGCAACTAGAGAAAGCCCATGCAAAGCAATGAAGACCCGGTGTAGCCAAAAATAATTAAACATAAAACAATAGAAATCTATTTTTTAAAAAAAGGAAGAGGAGAAGAGGTAGAGAGACAGTCATGCACAGAGGAAGGAGATGTGGAGGGAGACACATGGAGAGAAGAATGCCATGTGAGGATGGAGACAGAGATTTGGGGTTGTATGGCTGCAAAGCAACAGACAAATGCTGCAAAGTGTTGTCACTAGCCACCAGATTCCAGGGGAGCATGCCTGGGTCTGCTGACACCCTCATTTCAGACACTGGGCCTCCAGAACTGTTGCTTTAGTGAAGTCGCTCAGTCGTGTCCAACTCTTTGTGACCCCATGGACTGTAGCCTACAGGCTCCTCCATCCATGGGATTTTCCAGGCAAGAATACTGGAGTGGGTTGCCATTTCCTTCTCCAGGAGATCTTCCCGACCCAGGGATTGAACCCGGGTCTCCTGCATTGTAGGCAGCCGCTTTACCATCTGAGCCACCAGGGAAGATTCCAGGGGAGCATGCCTGGGCCTGCTGACACCCTCATTTCAGATGTTGGGCCTCCAGAACTGTTGCTTTAAGCCCCCCAATTTATGGTTCTTCATCACATTATGGTAACCCTAGGAGACTTGCTAGAGTACTCTTTATTAACAGGAGCCACTTTAAGGTACTCCTAAAATTCCAGGTTTTACAAATATATGCTTATGAGTTTTTTCGAACTGATGAGAAGAAAAAAAGGAAAGCTTATTTTTACCCTTTTTACATTTATTGGACTTAAAAACGAATGCTGGAGATAAAACAACTTTGTTTAACTCTGTGCTATGTGAAATTATGGAACTATGAATATATTATGAATACATTAATTCTGTAAAATATTAAAAAATACTTCATTTGAAAGGAAATATCATCAGAAAGGAAATGAAGTTATATTTAGAGTACCAAGCAATGATGGAATGGAACATTTCACGCCACGTTTCTTTCATGCATGCTTTAGCTCGCTGGCTGTGCTAACATGTTAGTTATACTGTCTCGCTGCCCCCAACCCCCAACCCTAGTATGGCTGAATCCAAAGAGTGGTGGAAAATGGTAATCAACATTTCCTTACAAACATGTTCTTGGTCCAAATAAAGTTTTCACTAAAACTTAAGTTTTAGTCCCAAGGTTTTCCTTTCTTTAAAAATAAGTTTAAATTCAATTTCCTCTTAAAATTTGAAAATGTTGGATATAGGCCCAGGATTCTATTCCCAGCTAGAATTTCTGCTCACAGTATGCTGGGGAGGAATACACCTGGTAGGCTGTGAATGTGAATGGCTTAACTTCCTCCACTCCCTTAGAGATGATAACCAAGTAAGTGAGTTATAGACTAAGTTAAGCACGGGCCAACTGGGGGGGCCATCTGGAATAACGAAGAGTCTGACCAACTCCTCATTTGAAAACTTTTCTTAAAATCAAGAGAAATATGAATTGGCTCTTTACAGAGTCCCTGTGGTGTCATGAAAGTTAGGCTGGCTCAAAAATGTATGGGTCCAAGATGAACTCAGGTGCCATCCCCCAGCCTCCAGTGTGGCCAGGATAAACTCAGGTGCCATCCCCCAGCCTCAATAAAGTTATGGATCCATGTGGGCCATATCTATGCTTATGATGAAGAAAGAAATCTCTTATCCAAATGGGAAAAAAATGTTATTTTCTTGGTAAAGAGCAAAAAGCTTCAGAATGAACAGCAGCATCTCTGCCCTAGAAGGTCTATCAAGAGTGACACCTAATTCAGTGTTGGGAAAATCATTGTGGGAGCTGGAAATGTCAAAACCTGCCTTTCCTTTATGGGAGAAGCAACCTTCTGATCCTGGAACTTCTTTGCTTGATACCTGACCATGGTTCCCACCTTGTGCCCCATAATCCCTAAACAAATGATAGCTCCTGACTAGTTCTCAATGGAATTGCCTCTTTTTGGCTTCCCTCATAGCTCAGTTGGTAAATCATCTGCCTGCAATACAGCAGTTCAGTTCAGTTCAGTTCAGTCGCAGTCGTGTCTGACTCTTTGAGACCCCATGAATTGCAGCACGCCAGGCCTCTCTGTCCATCACCAACTCCCGGAGTCTACCCAAACCCATGTCCATCGACTCGGTGATGCCATCCAACCATCTCATCCTCTGTCATCCCCTTCTCCTCCTGCCCCCAATCCTACCCAGCATTAGGGTCTTTTCCAAAGAGTCAACTCTTCGCATGAGGTGGCCAAAGTATTGGAGTTTCAGCTTCAACATCAGTCCTTCCAATGAACACCCAGGATTGATCTCTTTTAGGATGGATTGATTGGATCTCCTTGCAGTCCAAGGGACTCTCAAGAGTCTTCTCCAACACCACAGTTCAAAAGCATCAATTCTGCGGCGCTCAGCTTTCTTCACTGTCCAACTCTCACATCCATACATGACCAATGGAAAAACCATAGCCTTGACTAGACGGACTTTTTTTGGCAAAGTAATGTTTCTGCTTTTAAATATGCTATCTAGGTTGGCCATAACCTTCCTTCCAAGGAGTAAGCGTCTTTTAATTTCATGGCTGCAATCACCATCTACAGTGATTCTGGAGCCCCCCAAAATAAAGTCTGACATTGTTTCCACTGTTTCCCCATAGCAGACCCGGGTTCAATTCCTGGGTCAGGAAGATCCCCTGGAGAAGGAAATAGCAACTCACTCCAGTATTCTTGCCTGGAGAATCCCATGGACAGAGGAGCCTGGCGGGCTACAGTCCATGGGATTGCAAGAGTGGGACACAACTTAGTGACTAAACCACCACCAGAATAAATGAGACAGTATTCATTCTACCAGTTTCCTTCCTATGATCTTTGGTGCATAAAATGAGAATGAATCCCAAAAAGGGATGCTATAGAAATGTGGGGGCCTAATGATATAAAGTTGTGCCTTCATCTGAAACAGGATACAAGGATACTTGTAGCTGACTCATTGGAAAAGACGTCAATGCTGGGAAAGATTGAAGGCAAAAGGAGAAGAGGGCGACAGAGGGTGAGATATTTAGAAAGTATCACAAACTCAATGGACATGAGTTTGAGCAAACTCCGGGAGACAGTGAAGGACAGGGAAGCCTGGCAAGCTGCAGTCCATGGGGTTGCAAAGAGTTGGACACAACTTAGCATCTGGGCACACACAACACACACAAAGATACTCAGTTGCTCCTGTTATATCCAGCTTGTCCACACCACACATATTTGCATTTCTTCCACTTGATTCTTTTAACTTTTTACACACCATATATTTTACTTCTCTGATAATCTATTATTTTCTATTTAACTCTAAAAATCTTTAAAAGTATCTCATTTCAGAGATGTATACCGTTCTTCCAAGTTTTGCTGAATTTTTTTTTAAAATAAAAAAAAAAAAAAAATATGGACCATTCTAAAAGTCTTCATTGAATTTGTTATACAATATTGTTTCTGTTTTACGTTTTGGTTTTTTTGGCTGCAAGGCATGTGGATTCTTAGCTCCCTGAACAGGAATTGATACCACACCCCTTGCACTGGAAGGCAAAGTCTTAACCAGTAGACCACCAGGGAAGTCCCAGGTTTTTCTTTTTCTAGTGATGATTAAATGTGTTTCCAAATACTACCTACACTAGCAACTAACTTTCATGTGAATATTCTGGCCAAACCAATGCTAATAAATCCTAGTCTGTTTCAAAAATTCAATGCTGAGAAAAATTTAGTTTGCAACACATATGATGGTACATACACTTATTTTAAAGTAGTCAATACTTATTTACATGGACATAGTCTGAGAAAATCAAGTACATTGGCTTTGTACGTAAAAATGAGGCCATCACGACCCCACAGAAGGACAGGTTCATGGCTTCTATTTTTCAATAATTAGTATAGATTTCTGTTGGTTGATCCATTCTATAAGAGTCTAGTCCTCTATAGACCAGGAGCTTATACCTACAAAAAGCTTTCCAACTTCGGAAAGTTCTAGTTCTTGTGAGCAGTTAATATTGACATTTTTATTAAAATCTAATTGGCCCATGTAGAGATAGTGATCACATTCATTTCAGTCAGTTCAGTCGCTCAGTTGTATCTGACTCTGCGAGCCCATGGACTGCAGCATGCCAGGCTTCCCTGTCCATCATCAACTCTTGGAGCTTGCTCAAATTCATGTCCATCGAGTCAGTGATGCCATCCAACCATCTCATCCTGTCGCCCTCTTCTCCTCCTGCCTTTAATCTTTCCCAGATAAGGGTCTTTTCCAAGGAGTCAGTTCTTTGCATCAGGTGGCCAAAGTATTGCAGCTTCAGCATTGGTCCTTCCAATGAATATTCACGACTGACTTCCTTTAGGATTGACTGGCTTGATCTCCTTGCAGTCCAAGGGATTTTCAAGAGTGTTCTCCAATACTACAGTTCAAAAGCATCAGTTCTCCGGTGCTCAGCTTTCTTTCTGGTCCAACTCTCACATTCGTGTGTGACTACTGGAAAAACCATACTTTTGACTATATGGACCTTTGTTGGTAAAGTAATGTCTCTGCTTTTTAATATGCTGTCTACATTTGTCAAAGCTTCTCTTCCAAGGAGCAAGTGTCTTTTAATTTCATGGTGCAGTCACCGTCTGCAGTGATTTTGGAGCCCAAGAAAATAAAGTCTTTTATTGTTTCCATTGTTTCCCCATCTATTTGCCATGAAGTGATGGGATCAGATGCCATGATCATATTACTATTTACCAAATACTTCCTGTGTTCAAGGCACTGTGATAGAGGATGTGTACACATCGTCTCCTTTAATTCTTAGAACTTTATGGAGGATTTCACAGCATCCATTACAGAGATGAGATTTCACAGCATCCATTACAGAGATGAGAAAAGTGAGATTCAGCCAAGTTAAGGAATTGTAGGGACAGAAAGGGCTGTCTGATTCCGCACTCCAAGTCTTTTTATTGGCAAGAAAGTTTGATCATCTATATTCACTGGTGATAAACTTAGAGTTAAAAAGCTTTCAGACTTGAAGGTAAGAAAATCAAAACTAAGGAGAAATTTTCCTGGACTCACAGTTGGCAACTTTTTAAATAATCACGTTAACAATCTGTTAATATAAATTGTTAGAGTAATCTAAAGTAATTAAAAGAGGGCAAGATAAGATAGACCCAGGGTGGCTGACAGTCTCATGTCCCCAAGCTTCTAACAATGGTCTCTTAGAGAGCAATCACCTTGGAGGAACTGGTCTTCGGGGTTTTGCCTGTCAGGAAAGAATGCATGGAGATCAGTTTGGATGAAGCACTGTGATAAGTGCCACTTGACTTTATACTTTGGATATTTTGTGCATTTAAACAGCAGAGTTGTAACTTACAAACTGTCCACATCATTTCTGTCATTCTTTGTTATTAGGATACTGAATCCTCTGAGAGGGATGTCATATTAGATCGTATTTCTTACTCTGAGAACTGGTAGGTTTCTCAATAAATGAAAGCAACATCGGGAACACTAGCAAAAGTAGAAAGAAAAATTACATCATTGCTTTCTGTTGAGCATTTTGACCTTTCTAGAGGCTTCCGCAGGTCAGCTTCTGGTACTATCTTTTTTTTTCATGTCCTGGAGGAAGCTAAGTGTATATATACAGTGACATTTTTCATTTTGATATAGTTGATCTATTTTCCACACTGTAGAAAACTGGAAAATGACTTTTCATTTAAATATAAGTTGAAACCCTTTGGGAAAGAAAAATAATTCAAGAAATATAGAGAAATGGCTGTTTCCAAGCCAACAGGAGAAAGGGAGACTCTTTTTGGTTTTCAAATTAGTTGTTAGGAAATACGTTTTTCTTCCCATCAAACTTTTACTTTTCCTTCTTTAAAACAGATTAATCAAAGCTGTGAAAAAAAATCACTGTGGTTTAGTTTTCTGCCTGTTTGTTAAAAACGTGGAAAATATGAACAGTGGTTTCAAACTTTCTGAGTAAACTGTCACTTTGTGACTTTTTATCAGCCTGTATTTCAAACCCCATACTGCAAGAGCTCACTCTTTACTTCTGAGCCTTTTGCTGGTAAGAATATGCTAAAGAGTTATGTAGACCATGTCTTTATGAACTGACAGTACAATTCCAAAGGACAAAATAGTTCCAACCATCATCCTGTAGTATCAAAGTGTTGGAGTTCACATATTTCAGACTCTCATTATAAATAGACATCTGCCCATTTTTTCCTGCTTAAAAAAGACACATTTGTTTAATCTTTTTATTTGTCTTTTCTGAAATGTATATTTATCAATTTAAAAATCAAAATAGCACCCTTGAAAATTACACAACCTGCATTAATTTCTAAAATAACTCTTTAGAGCACAAACGCAGCACACGTGGCAGACATGGGTATGGATATGGACTGTGTGACTTTGGACAAGCCTTAGTATTGTCTAAGGCTCAGTTTTATCACATGTACAATAGGGAATAATACAGAGGATCTGGAAAACAGTGTTTTTCAACAGGTGATCACCAGAGAAGAAGGATCTGCAGTATCTGAGAACTAGTTAGAAATGCACAATTTCAGGCCCCACTCCAGACCCAAGGAACCAAAAACTTTGGGAATGGGGCACAGTAATGTGTGTCTTCAAGCTTCCATGGGATTCTGATACACATTCAATTTTGAGAACTACAAGTCAACAACACAACACAAAAACAAACAACCCAATCGAAAAATGGACAGAAGACCTAAATAGACATTTCTCTAAAAGAAGACATACAGATGGCCATCGGACACGTGGAAAGAAGCTCAGCATTGCTAATTATTAGAGAAATGCAAATAAAAATGGCCTTGAGGTACCACCATACCAATCAGAACGGCCATCATTAAAAAATCTATAAATAACATATGCATGTATCCTTTCTCTAATTTTTTTTTAATTTGTGTATACCCCAATAGAAAATAAAGAAGTTTTTAAAAATCTATAAATAACAAATGCTAGAGAGGATGTGGAAAAAAGGGAACCCTCCTACACTGTTGGTGAGAATGTCCATTAGTATAGTCTCTATAGAGAACAGTTTGGAATTTCCTCAAAAAACTAAAACCAGAACTACTATATGATCCAGTAATCCTACTCTTAGGCGAAGATCCAGACTAAACTATAATTTAGTCTGGTCCCATCACTTGATGGCAATAGATGGGGAAACAATGGAAACAGCGACAGACTTTTTCTTGGGCTCCAAAAATCACTGCAGATGTTGACTGCAGCCATGAAATTAAAAGACATTTGCTCCTTGGAAGAAAAGCTGACAAACCCAGACAGCATATTAAAAAGCAGAGACATTATTTTGCCGACAAAGGTCTGTCTAGTCAAAGCTATGGTTTTTCTAGTAGTCATGTATGGATGTAAGAGTTGGACCAGAAAGAAAACTGAGCACTGAAAAATTGATGCTTTTGAACTGTGGTGTTAGAGAAGACTCTTGAGATTCCTTTGGACTGCGAGGAGATCCAACCAGTCCATCCTAAAGGAAATGAGTCCTGAATATTCACTGGAAGGGCTGATGTTGAAGTAGAAGCTGCAGTATTTTGGCCACCTGATGCAAAGAGCCAACTCGTTGGAAAAGACCCTGATCTGGGAAAGATTGAAGGCAGTAGGAGAAAGGGATGACAGAGGATGAGATGGTTTGGATGGCATCACTGACTTGATGGACACGAGTTTGAGCCAGCTCCGGGAGCTGGTGATGGACAGGGAAGCCTGGCGTGCTACAGTCCATGGGGTCACAAAGAGTTGGACACAACTGAGTGACTGAACTGACTGAAACTATAATTCAAAAAGATACTTGCACCCTTATGAACACAGTGGTACTAGTCACCATAGGCAAGACACAAATGCAATCTAGATGTCCAATGACAAATGAATGGATAAAGAAGATGTGGTATAAGTGTGTATACATACATACATATATGTATACACACACACATATACAATGGAATACTACTAAGTCACAAGAAAGAATGAAATAATGCCATATGCAGTACATGAATGGACCTAGAGATTATCATACTAAGTGAATTAAGTCAGAGAAAGACAAATACCATACAGTATCACTTATATATAGAATCTAAAATATGACACAAATGAGCTTATCTATGAAACAGAAGCAGACCCACAGACAGAGAGAACAGACTTGTGGTTGCCGCGGGGGAGAGCAGGGGAGCAAGGGATGGGTTAGAACTTTAGAATTAGCAGATGTGAACTATTATATATAGAATGGATAGACAACAAGGTCCTATTATATAGCATAGGGAACTGTATTCAATATCCTGTGATAAAATATAGTGGAAAAAATGCAAAAAAGAATATATATGTATAGCTGACTCACTTTGCTATATAGCAGAAATTAACACAACATTATAAATCAACTATTCTGCAATAAAATGAATCTAAAAAAATAATTTTGAGAACAATTGCTCTGAAAATCAGCCACTATCTATACAGAGGGCTTTTGTGACACATTTTAGAAGTTCAAGAAATAGTAACTATTGTCTTTCTGTTATTACTCCAATTATATGGAAGAAGCTTAAGCACTGAGCCAGGTAGTGACAAGGCTGGAAAGGGCACCTGAGCCTTCCTGCTCAATCAAGTGGCTGGCTGGGCCACTACTCCACTCTGCACTCTCTCTTTGTAGGACGTGGTCGATAGATAAATCTCAGTTATAAGTGCACCAAGTGTAGGAGAGAGCATGGCCCCTCCAAAGTTAATTTAGTAATACTAACGGTCTCCCTGTTGGGGCCAAGTGATAAGAAATGGTCTTTCTCCTGATAAGAACCATCTTAGAAATTTCGAAATCATAAATTGTGATATGCTTAGAATTACAGTTTTAGAAGTGCAAGTAGTTTACAGATCATCCATTTCAGTTTTCACACTGTGCTTTGCAGAGATTAGTGGATCTCCTCCCAGAATCTCTGGAGAAACTTGAAAAAATTGTAATGGGAATACCCAACTCACAAAATTCTGACTTAACCAGTCTAGAATTTAGCTGATTAAAACTTCCTTATGTAGGGTTGCCAGATAAAACACAGACATCATGTAAAATTGGACACCTAGGTAAATACTAAAACATTATTTCATTGTTTAACTGAAATCATACTTTAACTGGGTGTCATGTATTTTTGTTTGTTAAATATGGCAACCAAACTGGAGGATTTTAAGGGCCAGGTAGGGATGAGAAACGCCCTTGTAGGGTTTCCATTGAAATACAGCTGCAACTATAGTGACCTAGGAGAGCAGGGCAAGCACCATCTATGCCCATCAAACCTGCTTTTCTTTTATTAACACTTTTACATTAGAAAATTGCAAATTTTGTACAATTATATTACTAATTTTTACATCTACATTACAAAAATTTACATTTGTTATATATTCTATGCATTAAGTTTCTGTAATATTTTGCTTGCAAAAAAAGTTTTTTTTATGACTAAAAAAGATTTGTAAACCTCTGATCTAATTTAAGATCTTTTTTCCAGATTAGCAAAATTTAAAACCCAGAGACAACTAACCCAGGCTCTTAGTTAAGCTCTCACAGCTAATCAATTGTAAAATCAAACTCTTTCATCAGATGCTATTGATAGAATCATTTTCCTTTTTCTGTAATAGAGGTCAGGAATAAGAGGTGCTATGATCCTATCTAAAAGTGCTGGAGGAACATTTGGAAGTCCCTAAAGTTTTGCCAGAGACTGTGCTCAGCCTAGGGATTAAGGTGTCATTTCAGTTCTCAAGGAGCTGATACAGGGAGATAAGCACAAATACTGTAGCTGTCTTTAGAAAGAAATGCCACTGACTTCTCTGGCTTGTTCCCTCCATAATCTGACTATTCAAAGTATCTTTCTTTGATATGCAAAATGAGAACGGTAGGTTGAGGTTGGAGGATAGCACTGGGTGTACCAGAGGCAACTGGAATCTAATCTAAATCTGCATTTTGAAAGTTAAAGGAATCAAGAGTAAATGATGACAAATGACATGGGGATGACTGTACTTTGTGCTGTGGTGTAATTCACAATGGCTATACCTGTCAGATTTTTTTTGACAAACAGTCTTGAATGTTCTCCAGTTAAGTGAACCACATAGAACTTAATGGGCTTCCCTGGTGGCTCAGATGGTAAAGAATCTGCCCACAATGTGGGAGACCTGGGTTCGATCCCTGGGTTGGGAAGAACCCCTCCAGTATATGGTAACCCACTCCAGTATTCTTGCCTGGAGAATCCTCAGGGACAAAGGAACCTGGTGGGCAGCAGTCCATGGGGGTCACAAAGAGTTGGATATGACTGAACGACTAAGCACACATAGAACTTAACAGGTTCGGGGCATAAAAAAACGTGTCCTCCTATTTGGGGGAATACATTACTCCCAACCAGTGAAGGTGGGCAATCACTAACAGTGTTTCAGTGCCATTTGAAAAAATAAAATACAAATAGGCATTGGGTGGAGTGGAGGTAATGCATTCTCTAAGGACCTCCCCGCCAGTGTCAATTTGGCAGGGTCTATGAATGGCAATGAGGAAAGATAGGTGCTCCTTGGCATCACTTTTGGTTGCCAAGGACCCTGAAATTAAAGGAAACTTCAGCTTCTTCTTCCCATTTCCAGGTGACTGAAGGACATTTTAGGTGATTAGTTGGCCTCAGGGAAAGAGATAGAGGAAGCAGGACTAACAAGCCATAAACAGGTCAACCTTGAGGGCAAGAAAACTCCAGAGATACAATTATCTTCCCCTAAGAGTTTGGACTCTGACTCTAAACAGTCCTCAAGGCTCACACAGTGTGCAGAAAATTGCAGGCTGTTCACACCATCTGCAGAAGACTTATTGATTTTTGCGTCATTGTCTTTTCTGTTTTTTGTCATCTTGCCTCTCTCCCTGCCACCATCACCTGGAACCACGTTGTCTCCTCCATGCCCTTCAGTTTCATTATGGAGGTTTCCTTTAGTTGGGACTCCCAAGCCTCCCTATTACTTCCTTCCAGGATCACTATGGGTCTAAGAACCTCAGGGTAGGACTCTCTCAGGGGCAGAGTAATTTCTAGGATGTAGAGTCTGAGTCTCTTACCATTTGAGGATAAAAGGTATTTGTTATTACCAGATTTCCACATTGTTTTGAAAAATTTTAAAGTAATTAACACGTTCAATGTAAGTATTCAAACACCGTTCTTTTCAATATATTCAAGTCCTCTTGGCATATATAAATTTATTCTGTGGGAATTTTTCTTTTGAAGTTGCTTTCAGAATCAGATTATTAGCTTCATTCTTTCAAAGTTACATGCCATATTTTGTTTTTGACCATAAATAGTATTATTGCCTGGATTCACCAGATTTGTATCTTAATATTGATAGGCTGATTCCAAAAACCAAATTCACCTCTAGTGGATGAAAACATCCACTTTAAGGGAACACAAACAACACAAACTGAACAATGGGTTGGATTTTCCTCCTCGGTCAGTTGAAATGAATATACAAGATTGACTGACTGAGTCATTCATTCATTCATTAAACACTTATTTTGTGTAAATATTAACAGGTTTAGGGATACCAAAATAAATAATTCATGAGGGAATAAGCTATGTGATTAAAATCATCTCCAGTTATAAAATTCTATAATTGCATATTTTTAAAGTTCATAGTTTGTATATCAACATTCAGAAAACTAAGCTCATGACATCTGGTCCCATCACTTCATGGGAAATAGATGGCGAAACAGTTCAAACAGTGTCAAACTTTATTTTTTTGGGCTCCAAAATCACTGCTGAAGGTGATTGCAGCCATGAAATTAAAAGATGCTTACTCCTTGGAAGGAAAGTTATGACCAACCTAGATAGCATATTAAAAAGCAGAGACATTACTCTGCCAACAAAGGTCCATCTAGTCAAGGCTATGGTTTTTCCAGTAGTCATGTATGGATGTCAGAGTTGGATGGTGAAGAAAGCTGAGCGCCAAAGAATTGATGCTTTTGAACTCTGGTGTTGGAGAAGACTCTTGAGAGTCCCTTGGACTGCAAGAAGATCCAACCAGTCCATCCTAAAGGAGATCAGTCCTGGGTGTTCATTGGAAGGACTGATGTTGAAGCTGAAACTCCAATACTTTGGCCACCTCATGCGAAGAGTTGACTCACTGGAAAAGACCCTAATGCTGGGAAGGATTGGGGGCAGGAGGAGAAGGGGACGACAGAGGATGAGATGGCTGGATGGCATCACCGACTCGATGGACATGGGTTTGGGTAGACTCTGGGAGTTGGTGATGGACAGGGAGGCCTGGCGTGCTGCGATTCATGGGATCACAAAGAGTCGGACACGACTGAGCGACTGAACTGAACTCAATAGTATTTTGAGCAAATTTAGCATTACTGACAAAAATGTATAATTTCCTGGTCCTCCTTGGATGTCTAAATTTTGATGTGCTAGTTACAAAATATGATTATTAAAGTTACTCCTTTTTCTTACATGGTCACATCAGTAACATAGATAGTTAACTGTCACCCAATATCTAATATCCTATTTTTCCTTTTAATAATTGAACCTTCTGAGGTTTAATTGGGGTTTTGGCCTCCCGGCTACAGACCACATTTTGCAGGTGCCCTTGCATCTAGGCATGGCCATATGTCTAAATTCTGACCAGTAGCTCTGAATGAAGTGATATATGTATCTTCTAGATTGTATCCATAAAATGGGGACCTTTGTCCTCCATTTTCTCTTTCTCCCTTCCTGGGAGCTGGAAGACAGATGAGGTGCTGGTGAGTCAGCCTGGTTTATAAGGATGAGAATCACACCCCAGCAGGTGGTGAAGTAACATATGAAAGGAACATGAGTACCTGGATGATTTTACAGAACACCACCTCAGGAATCATCTTCCTACCTCTGGACTGAGATGGAGAAGGAAATAAATTTCTATCTTGATTTACATCATTGTGTTTTGGGGTCTAACCTAAGGCTACATTCCAAATGATACATCAGGCACATGTCAAGTCAACTGTCTGTTTACTCTGAACACTTAGAAAAAAAGAAACTAAATCCTTTCATTTGCCTCGACTCTGTACTGAGTCACCCAGATGTACTGTATGCAAGATATTTTAAGAACTTTTCCATCATGAGTGGTGAGAACATCCCTCCTTTGATCTCTACATCTTCAGGAGCTCTGAATGCTCATAGTAAGATCATTCCTCCTCTGGCCTCCATACCTCCACTGGCAGGAGAGAAATGAAGGCTTAGTGCAAAAATACTCCAGATAAGAATGCCCCACTCTTGAGCTCTGCATCATCACTGGAAGGATTAAAGGGGGGGGGGTGTCCCATATTGTCATACTTCTGGAAGGACATCTCCCTCTCCTCCAGTCTGCCCTCTGATATCCACAGTCTTGCCACTATCATTTTCCTGGAAATCTCAGGGCTGATATCCACAGTCTTGCCACTATCATTTTCCTGGAAATCTCAGGGTTAATCTCACAAAGTCTCATACATGTATATGTATCAGTAATCACAGAAAACTTAGAACTCTGGGGTGATTCATCATCCCCGGACCCCTCATCTTCATTTGGGTCTTACTTCATGTAGAATCTATCTCCTATCCCTCCCCTGCCCCTGTGCTCTTGAAACTCGAAGTAAACAAATAGAAACATTACCTACCTACCCTCAACCTCTCTGAACACCCACTTCATCTTCTAATTCTTACTGAAATCTGACTCTTCTCTGGGGAAATGGCTTCCCATGAAGCCCTCTCAAGTGGTGGCTACTTTCTTCCCTATACTCTTTGTACCACTGGGCCTGGGGGTGGAGTAGGAATCCTCCTTTCCCTCCCTGTTGCCTCAGGATTGAATTTCATGTCTTCTGACTTCCATTTATTTCCCATCTTTGCTATAATCATCTACGGTTCTCCTGGTCATTTCCTCTAATTCCTTGATGATTTTAGCTTATACTATCACATTCTCTGATGTAACTCTAGTTAAAAATCTTGATGATTTCAATGTCCATGTAGATAATTCTTTGAATGCCCTGGCTGTGGTCTTCTACAGGGCTGGTCCTCCACCCACACCCACCACCATCAAATGCAACTCCTCCTGAATCTCAATTGCAAACTTCCCAGTCTCCTCTTTTACCAGCTTATTCCTTCTAATACTTCAGTGCAACAATCTTTTGATCTGAATCTATCATCCATTGATTCTACAATTTTTTAATGGTTCCTTATATCCTTCATGTCAACATTTCCACTCTTAGCTAACTTTGTCTTCATGACTCATCATTGTAATCACTTCCTTTCACGTGCTCTCAACTCCACTGCCCTTTTGTCTGTGGTACCACCTGGTGAAGAGTTAACTGTGTTAAGTCCAACTCACCGGCTATTTTTCATTCACGCTGCTGAATATGGATGTAGATGAACACACAACCCTATTCGCTGGTCTCATTTAATTCATAATTCCTAACATCAAATAGGCAATCCTGCTCAATTTCTCTAGCCTATTGCCTCTACCTCTCCCTTATGTGAGACTATCTCACACTTTCTCCTCTCCAGAATTTCAACACCTTCTTACCAGTTCTTACTCTCAGCTGATGACCGACCTTGCTTTCTATTTTCCTGAGAAAATGGAAGCAAGCAGAGGAGAATTTTCACAAGGTCCCATTCATATCTAATACCATCTGCACATAAATTCTCCTACCTTCTAGTTATCATGCATGAACACACGTTGCTATCTAAGGGCAGCCCCTCTACTTGTACACACCTCCTACAGCATCAGTTTTTCTCCTAATTTTACTAGTTTATTTTCTTCAGCATACACTGTGCAGTCATTTTTCCTATCTAAAAAAAACAATGCTTCTCCAGTGACACCATTTATTTATACCATTTACAGTAAAAGTCCTTGAAAGATTTATATATACTTACTGTATCTAATTCCTCTCTTAATACTCTTTCCTAAGCCCTCTCTAACTGGACAACCAACTTATCATTCTATGCTCTCCTTTCAGTCTAGATCTGCAATCACCTCAAAGGTTAATTTTCAGTTTTCATGTGAGTTGATCTAACTACTGACATCATTTGATATAATTTAATCTCTTCCCCTCCTTTAGAACTTTTTTGTAATCATAATCTACATTGAAAACTTGAGTCAGATTTAAAATGTAACTTGCTTGCAAAGCCCTAGTGACATCAAATTCTGAATCAGGAGGTGTTTACCTCTATGAGGCAAATACTGGGAGGAATTTGAAAACTCAGCAGTGGCCACAGGACTGGAAAAGGTCAGTTTTCATTCCAATCCCAAAGAAAGGCAATGTCACAGAATGTTCAAACTACCACACAATTGCACTCATCTCACACGCTAGTAAAGTAATGCTCAAAATTCCCCAAGCCAGGCTTCAGCAGTCCGTGAACCATGAAATTCCAGATGTTCAAGCTGGACTTAGAAAATGCAGAGGAACCAGAGATCAAATTGCCAACATCAGTTGGATCATCAAAAAAGCAAGAGAGTTCCAGAAAAAGATCTACTTCTGCTTTATTGATTATAGAAAAGCCTTTGACTGTGTGGATCACACAAACTGTGGAAAATTCTTCAAGAGATGGGAATACTAGACCACCTGACCTGCTTCCTGAGAAATCTGTATGCAGGTCAAGAAGGAACAGTTAGAACTAGACATGGAACAACAGACTGGTTCCAAATCAGGAAAGGAGTACGTCAAGGCTGTATATTGTCACCCTGCTTATTTAACTTATATGCAGAGTACATCATGTGAAATGCCGGGCTGGATGAAGCACAAGCTGGAATCAAGATTGCTGGGAGAAATATCAATAACCTCAGATATGCAGGTGACACCACACTTAGGGAAGAAAGCAAAGAAGAACTAAAGAGCTTCTTGATGAAAGTGAAAGAGGAGAGTGAAAAAATTGGCTTAAAACTCAACATTCAGAAAACTAAGATCATGGCATCTAGTCCCATCACTTCATGGCAAACAGATGGGGAAACAATGGAAACAGTGAGAGACTTTATTTTCTTGCACTGCAAAATCACTGCAGATGGCAACTATAGCCATGAAATTAAAGGACACTTGCTTCTTGGAAGAAAAGTTATGACCAACCTAGATAGCATGTTAAACAGCAGAGACATTACTTTGCCAACAAAGGTCCATCTAGTCAAAGCCATGCTTTTTCCAGTAGTCATGTATGGATGTGAGAGTTGTACTATAAAGAAAGCTGAGCGCCGAAGAATTGATGCTTTTGAACTGTGGTGTTGGAGAAGACTCTTGAGAGACCCTTGGACAGCAAGGAGATCCAACCAGTCCATCCTAAAGAAAATCAGTCCTGAATATTCATTAGAAGGACTGATCCTGAAGCTGCAACTCCACTACTTTGGCCAGCTGATGTGAAGAACTGACTCATTTGAAAAGACCCTGATGCTGGGAAATATTGAAGGCAGGAGGAGATTGGGACGACAGAAGATGAGATGGTTGGATGGTATCACCGACTCAATGGACATGAGTTTGAGTAGGCTCCGGGAGTTGGTGATGGACAGGGAAGCCTGGCGTGCTCCAGTCCATGGGGTCAAAAAGAGTTGTACATGACTGAGCGACTGAACTGAACTGATGAAACAAATTATGAAGAAAAAGGAGGACCCAACAGCTTGTCTTTAAAATTGATGATGTCCACATTTTAGCATAAAGTTCTGAAAGCCAGATAGAACTTCAGAATTCATCTAGCCCAACACTCTTATTTTACACTGAGTTCCAGAAGAGAGGAGTGTTTTCTTCATTGTTACAGGGTTGGGATTACCACCTAGATCTTCTTATCCCAGTATCCAGTTTACACTGCTTTACCTTTACCTACATACCTCTTATATGTGCATATGCATGCATGTGTGTGTATTAAAAAATACCTTAGAAGCATATATATGTAGATATATATATAGAACCATATATGAGCACAAGATATAAATGCAATATTTATATGTATACACACATATAAATACCGTACATATATACACATATGTATACACACACACACACACACACACATAGTGGTCCTGGAGAAGACTTTTGAGAGTCCTTTGGACAGCAAGGAGATGAAACCAGTCAATACTAAAGGAAATTAGCCCTGAATATTCACTGGAAGGACTGATGCTGAGGCTGAAGCTCCAATACTTTGGCCACCTAAGGAGAAGAGCAGACTCACTGGAAAAGACCCTGATGCTGGGTAAGCAAAGGTGAAAGAAAAATACGATAAAAATAAGGAAAGAACTCAATAAAATAAAAGTTAAAAACAGATTGAGCAAAGTTAAAATTAGTTTTTGGAAAAGACTTTCAAAGTTTACAAACCACTGCCAAGACTGATTTAAACAAAAGAAACATTAAATAATATTGTTAACAAAAAGGGAATGTAACTGCATATGTAGTAGAGACCAAAATGAGAATAAGTAAAATCAATCAGCTAGTTTATGTCAATAAACATAAAAACTTAGACAAAGAGATATATTCTCATAAAACATTACGCAGTTTATCAGAACTGACAGAAGATGAAGAAGCCAGAAAAATTTTATAGCTATTAATGAAATTAAAGCAGTCATTAATAATATTTTTAAAAAGAAAATCTCAGAATAAGATATTCTAACTCATACAACTTCTTAAAAAGAACAGAAAAAGAGGGAGTACTACCTAGTCATTTTTACAAGACCAGTGTTATTTTGATAGTAAAGTATAAGAAAGTACAAGGTAAAGAAAGCACAGGAAAATAACACCACTTAGCCATTTCAACCCATTTAATAAAATGCTGCTGCTGCTGCTGCTAGGAGAAGGCAATGGCGCCCCACTCCAGTACTCTTGCCTGGAAAATCCCATGGACGGAGGAGCCTGGTAGGCTGCAGTCCATGGGGTCGCTGCAGTCTATGGAGTCGCTAAGAGTCGGACACGACTGAGCGACTTCACTTTCACTTTTCCCATTCATGCACTGGAGAAGGAAATGACAACCCACTCCAGTATTCTTCCCTGGAGAGTTCCAGGGACGGCGGAACCTGGTGGGCTGCCGTCTATGGGGTCGCACAGAGTCGGACACGACTGAATAGACTAAATAGACTGAAGCCACTTAGCTGATAGACTGAATAGACTGAAGCAACTTAGCTTCAGTCGTGTCCAACTCTGTGAGACCCCATAGACAGCAGCCCACCAGGCTCACCCGTCCCTGGGACTCTCCAGAGAAGAACACTGGAGTGGGTTGCCATTTCCTTCTCCAGTGCATAAATGGGAAAAGGGTTAATAATAAATCAAATAGCAATAAATAATTAAATGGTTTAATAATACATATGTAGAAATTTTATGCAAAATATTAACTAATTAAATGTATCAGTATATATAAAATATTACTATATTATAGATAAATTGGGTTTATCTCAAGGATATAAGGCTGGTTTAATTTTTAAATATATAAGTATCTTTTACTTCATTAAGAGGTTAAAGGTAAAAACCACATATCATCAGCACATTCCTTTTTAAAAATGATGCCATACAGCATAGTACATTTTATAAGAAAAAAAAAAAGGAAAAAGTATAATTTGACATAGTTGTAAACCCTGAAGTATTATCCAGGCTAAATACCATCTTCCTCTGGAACCAAGGAATTAAACTCATTTTGCTTTCTCAATGCAGATCTTAAAGAGCTGTTTTAGCCCATAATTTCTTTCATCTTATGATTCAGCTGGTATTATACTGAATAACATTTGTAATTTAACCACATTATGTGTGTGAACTTTGCACTCCAAAGAGACATTCTGTGGCAGTGAAATGATAATTTTTTTAAAAAACTGTTTTTTTACTTTTGAGAAAGACACTGGGAAATTCTAAGACACTGGTTCATTTTATGCTTTCCTCTAAAAACCCAACTGAGTTTTCATGAAGAGAATAATTCATTTCAGGAGTAATGCTTTTTGCTCATTTGACAAGCATTTATTAGGTGCCTCCTATGTGCCAGTGTTCTAGGCACTGGTGATGTAACAATGAACAAAACAACACATTCAGTTCTTGTGCTGCTTAAATGTCCAGAAACACATGAGCATTGTTAATAATAAACATAGGACAAAGGTGTGTCCAGAAGGTTCTAGCATGGGGACCCCCCAGTCCCACTATATGTTTTCCTTTTCTCTCTGAAAACCCTCCATTATGACATTTTAGGTACAAGGAAAGTGCCTGGGTTGAACCCCTTCCAGGCTTCTGTCACCCTTCCGTACCAAAGCTGTACCTCACTGACCCTTTATTTGTAAATTAATTTATAACAATATCAATAGCCAGCATTAAAGGACATCTTTCAAAAAGGCACACTGCATATACTGTCTCATTAAAATCTTGCATTTAAGCATTATTATTGTCATTTGATGGATGAGAAATTGAGGCTCAGAGAAGCTCAGTGATACCACATGCTATGGATATTAACTCAAGTTTTCCTGACTCCAAATCCTTCATGAATATTTCCCAGTATATCTGGCTGACCCATTCATTCATTTATGCATTCATACAGGTATACATTCTTTCATCCACTATCTCAGCAAACCGTGAGTTAGATATCAAAGAGAACTTCGGATTTCATGGTTCTCCTGAGTGTATGCTGAGTGTAGTCTTTATCCACAATCCATCAAGACCATGTTTCTCCCAGCTATTATTACTGTGTAACCCAGATGGCACACAGATCCTCCTGTCCTCCTCCCTCACCAGTGTATGGGATAGAAAATCTCAATTAAAATGTTTTAATAATTAGAATTCTTTCCAATGGAATAGCCTGATTTGTACAGTCATGAAGGAGAGAATGAATAAGAATAGGATAAGGGGGATTAAATCATTCTTCATTTATCAAATACATATCCACTGAGTGCAAGAAATTCTCAGACTACGGCACTAAACAAAACAGAAATTCCTGCCCTCGAGAAGCTTACATTCCAGCGAGAGAGAAGATGGGCAAGATAACGTCTGAGTTCTCTTCTAACACTTTTGTGCTCTAGGTTATTACAAACGGAGAGGAAAGCAGAAAGAGAGAGGCGAGTTTTCTGATTGTTGTTTTTCAGCAAAGGCTGCTGAACAGATTCAAGTTGAAAGGCAGATTCTGGGAACAGTACTAGCAAATCCAAGCCTGTTGATCACATGTGTTTTAGTTCACCTCTCACTCACTGGCACAGACAGGTTACAACCACTGCAGGTTGTCATCACCTTTATATAAATTACTCTCATAAAAACACGTGACCTCTGTTATGCTGTACCTATGGGGAAGACTGACTGTCACTGCCCTCTTCTGACCCTCTCTGCATTCCCCAATTCCCTCACTAGGTCCAAGGAGAAATTCTCTTCCCCTTTATGCCAACTCAAAATCGATTATTCAAGACTGGCCCCAAAAGTCCCTTTCAGGGAGATAGCATGACTACTTCTTGCCTTTTGCTGGAAATCCTTGTTAGCACTCAATCTCAGAGTCACAGACCATTCACACACTCAGCCCTTCAATAAGCCTTCAGTAAGCTCTTCTCATATACCAGAGCTTCAGTGGAAAAGATCACAATTCCTGCTGTTAAGAAACAAGGAAGGAGGCAGACAGGTATAGTAGTTATTTGATGGTCATGGTGAAACAAGAGGACTGTGGAATCCCAGGAGAAGGATAGAAGCCCAGATCTAGAGTTTTGACTTTGAGATGGTTCACTCCACTTGAAATGTGGAAAACAAGTCTTCATTTGACACAGGAAAATAAGACCCTATGAGAATCCATGATGTTAGGTCACTGAGAAGGCATTTTAAGTGGGACGAAGAGGCATGAGCAGGGGTGGAGGGTGTCATACTTTGGGGAACTTACTTATATGCTGCTGATATTGTTGATGACTTTTAAAATTTCTAACTTATTGATGATTCATGGTGAGCACTACATTTTTCCTATGTAAGACTGGCAGAGCACAGTAGTTTGACCTTAAATTTGACGGTGAGGCTTTGGAGGACCAGGCTTGTTGATCCCACGTGGATGTGGAAACAGTCCAACTCCTCTGACAAGGAATGCTTGTATATTAGGACTCAAAAGTCTAAATCTGGAAATCCATTCCACAGAGGACTAGTTACACTAATTATGGTACAGCCATACAATATAGCTGTGAAAAAGAAGGAGGAAGACTTTTATGTACTGACATGGAATGATCTCCAGGATATATTGTGAAATGAAGGAAAACAGAACAAGATGAAGCACAGTATACAGTTTGCTTCACTTTGTATATAAAGTATTTGTTTGCATTTCCTTGATTTGCACAAAGAAAGACTAGAAGGACGAACAAGAAAACAATAAAGATGGCTAACCTACATGAGGCAAGGGGCACCGAGGTATGGAAGCAGCTTCTGTGATCAAAACAATAAAATCAGAATTTGAAAAATGAGACCTGAGGAAAACTCTGAGAAGCTCTCCAAATACCTGAGACTGCTGGATCTTGAAGCCTGAAGCTTGATGTCCGAGTCACTACAGTCTTTATTTACAGGCTGTAGTGATAGAACATCAGACCTGGTTGGGGCAGGAGGATCTGGAAGATACTTAGCTCTAGATGGGCCAAATGGGGGGAAGGAAGATGCTTGCTCAATATCACTAAGTAAGTTATGGTCCAAGAAGACACAGGCATGCTTCTTCCAGTTGGCTAACTGAGTCCTTCTGCACATCTCAAAGATTCTGTGGGCACTGTGAACAATGTTAGCATAGCTTTGGGTCTTCCCTAAAATTACTGATTCTGTCACCTCTCTTTCTATGGAATCCTAATCAAATTCAGGAAGATGCCTATTTCGGGGCGGGGAGGGGGAATTTCAGGATGAAAAGAGACAATAGCCCTGGATGGGCCAAACAAACCAAGATAAAAGGAAGGCTTTTAAAAATGTGAAAAGATGAAGGTGGAAGAAAACACTGTTTATGATGCTTCTGTAGGTGTTCATATACAGGTGAGTAAGCTGATCAGGGGGCAGCTGGGAGCTAACCATTAACCTTTTCTGCTTGCCCAAGACTGAGAGCCAGCTTGGCCAATACCATGGAAAGAATGCTGTCTCCTTTTCTAATTAAATTCTTTAAAGAGTATGCTGATTTATTCATTTACAATAAAATTCATGGTCTAATTAAAAATGGAACTTTTCCCTACCTGATCCAGCCTCACCATATTTCTTGGGTCCCGTGTAATTGAACCTGGAAACAATGATCCTGAGTGATAGCTTGGGATATTGCTACTCATTGCAAAAATAAATAATAAAGGACGGAGGATGCTACTGGGGTTGTTTCAGGGAAGTTTAAATCAGTTCTTTCTTACTTACGCTGAATTTTAACAACAGATAAAGAGACTATGATATTTCCCTTAATGAAACTGTATAACCCTGGCTAAGTTATGAGGGGGCTTTACAACCTTTCTGAGGCTGTAGCTTAACATTATTTTGGCCCACAGTTTGCAAGGTCCCTGTGCTCTCCTCCCCTTTTCTGATAACCTCAACCTTAAATTCCAGGAATTGTTCTCTCCCTCAATATATTTAACACAATTCCACTCATGTTTATTTAGCACTCTGCAGGTTGGAAGCCTTGCGACATCTATTTTCAAATCGGAACTATTCCATGAGGAGGAGGCAAGGTGGACATTGGATTGCAGATGAACAAAAGCTCAGAAAAGCTAACAGTACTGGTCCAGGGCCACAAAATGTACTCATTAGAACACAAGTGTCCTAATTTCCACTTACAGGCATGTCCCACACATTTTGCCAAATGGCCCACGGCTTTTGGTTTCTAAATTCTAAAAAGTTCACAGAGAACAACCAGTTGTATGATTTGCTGAATGATACTTGACATTTTCCTGGAAAAATTCCTAGTTGCTTGTTAGGAAGGGAACCCTGTTTTTTCCCTGAGCTCATCTGCTTGGTTGTATAGTACAAGATATGTTTCTAGGGTTTTGGCTGGTTGAGGAGGGCCAAGTGGGGTGGGAGAATATGAGAAATGGTGTCTGTCATTTTTCTTCAAGTCTGAGAACAAAATACTCTAAATAATTAGAATGCATCTGTCTCTTTTCTCCCCACATCTCAAAGATTTTCACATCACATTCTCTTTTTTTCAAACTTTAATAATTACCTCTAGAAGGATTTTCCCTGAATACCAAGCCCTTTCTTTTCCCCACAGACCCCGTTTCTTCAACAGAGCTCCTTCTATTGACCCAGCATTTTTATTCCTGAGATTTATGTTAATCTTCCTGGTCTTAACCATTCTGTGGAAGAGTTCTGGCAAGGGGCCCTTTTCAAATATCACTGTATGCTTGTTAGCCAAGCATGAAACTCTGAAGTCCCCCAGGAACCCCAAACCCCTGTTGAAGATGTTTTTTTCTTCTTTTAACATCTAATTGCAATTTACCTACTTTACTAGAGCAGCATGAGGATTAACTGTCCTCGGGTAACTTTCAAGTCTGTAAAGGATTTCCGCCTCCTCAGGGCACATGTTCTCAAAGAGAGACAGAAATGAAATACTAATAAGAGACTTAATGGGTATCAGCCTTAAACAATCTGTGCTCTGGGTTAGCACTTCACAGTTGCAGTGTTCCTGACACTCAGACAGAAGCACAGAACAGGCTCCACAGGCCAGCGTGAGAGGCCCAGACAGGAGCACGAATGTCCCTTCCGAAGCCCCTTGGAGAGGGCGTGCATCTTGACCCCCAATCAGGCAGCTGGGCCAGGCCTGGGGCAAATGCACAACAGGCAGGGGGATTTCTCTGCTGTTATAGTTTGGTGCAAGTATTTGACAGCTTGTCCCTCCCAACGAACATTTCCGATACCCAGGGGTTAAATTTGTTAGGCTGCTTCTCGGCCCTGCTGACATCTTGTGCTTGACAAGCCTTTGTTATTAGGGGCTACCCTGTGCCTTTAGCAGCATCCATGCACTCCACGCACCAGACAGCAAGCCTCTCCCCACCTGTGAGCTGTGACAGCCCACAATGTCTCCAGACATTGCCAAATGTCCCCTGGGTGTCGCAGTCACCCCATTTGAGAGCTACTGGGCTAGACGACCCAGCATGAACAGTGAGGGTATTCTTCGGATTCTGTGTAAGCTCTACACAAAAGTCATCCCAGACACTCTTCTGGGGATGCAGGGTGGCAAGGGGCGTTGGAGGTCTACCAGACTCCACTTCCTTCTGCTCCCCCTGCACGAGACTGAGGGGATGCACACATTTTCACAGATGAAATGGCATCCAATTCATGGCTTATTTATTTAGATCCATTGCCCAGCTTTCTTTCAGTCCTGGCAGCGAGAGATTGCTATTTTGCACAGCATTCTGTATCATTTGCTCCCCCCACCTATTCCACAACAAGCAGGGAGTTGCACTTTGAAATTCTACTCTGCAAGCTCCTGTTTAAATGTTTGGGGCTGTAATGGGTAGTGCTGGTGGGCACTCTGATAATGGTGTGGGGGGAGGGGAGAACATCCATCACAGAGTGACAAACTCTGGGGGGTTGGTATCTCTTCCCTCCAAAATGTCTCATTAGGGTCCTCAGACTTGGTCTCCATCTCCTCTGTATCCCGCAGTCCAATTTAATTGAGCGACGGCTTTGCCACGGCACACTGCTCTTTCGACAGGAGGGTAAACTCATTCTGTCCATCGTGACATTTGCTTTCTTAAGGGCCTCACAATATGCAGCTTTAATAATTAAATGCAAGTCACATCGCTGCCTCCCTTTTCAAGCCTGTCTGAGGACACAGTGGGTTCTTTCTGATGGTTAGCTTCTGACCACGTGGTTTTTAGAAGCTAGTGGGGTTTTTTGTTTTGTTTTGTTATTGTGCATGACACTTTTCTCCACTAAAACAAACAAACAAACAAACAAACACTTCAGCAGGCTGCAAACCCAATCGTAACAGCTGAAAGGGCCGTGGTGGGTAAATGGTGACAGAGAGAAATCTGAGACCTTGGTCCTGGTAAGGGTCTCAGAACAGCCTGCTTGACATGGTCAGGAGTTTCATTTGTCATCCAGGAAAGTTTAATGCTAGGACACAAGTCCCTCATGTTTTATTGCATGTCTTCATTCCCCTAGGGTCAGGATGGGTTTGTCAAATATAAAGCCAATTTTTAAAATGATCTAAATAAGACAGAAGGTCCAGGAAGGACTAAAGATAGCTCTTACCTGTGATGCCCATTTCAAACAAAAGATTTCTCCAGGGGAACTTAGAATGATTATAATGAGTTTGGATTTAGTTTAACCCAATGCTGATTTTGCACATTACAACTATTTGTCATCTTTAAGTCATGTGCCAGATGAATGCTTTAAAATAGATGCAACTTTGCGTGAATTCTCTACAATATAGCAAAATCTGATTGCTCTATTAATAGCCAAAGTCCTTGGCCTTGGCAAGACAGGGTGGCAGGGTCTTTAAAATTCATCATCTCCGCATAATTAGTTGTGAATCTCAAAATATTCAAGCTGAGGAATTAACCAGGAACTGGAGCCATTATCCTTCAGCATCTCTTTTAATATTGGTCCACAGTCATCACGTCCTTGTGTTTTTCTAATTACTGCAAAACCAACTGTTTTTAACTCAACTACCCTCTTTGTAATTTGTTGAATATAATCACCTTGAAATGAATAAAATGTACTTCCTGTTCAGGGAACTGGGGCTCAATCAGGGGAACATCAATGGGTGCTGTGAGACCATGGTTCTGAAGCTTTGCTCAGTGGACCTGATTTGTGTATTTGAGACTGTGGGGCCTGAGGTGGGAGGGAGAGCTCCTGAAAGTAAGTTCAGGACCCTGTGATCTGTAGACCCTAGTGGGAAGTCAATTTGTGAAAAACTAAAAGGAAATGAAATTCTGGTTCCTCACCCTGAGGAGCCAACAGAATGGCCTTAGGCAGAACACAACTGTTAAGGGTTCTTGACCAGCTCCTATCTCCAGCTGATGTTTTGAGTCTGTAGGTCTGATTAGAAGCATTGAGGGAGCAGGGCTGTGTCACCAACCTGCCCTCAATCCCCAGTGTTCAGCACTGGCTTGGATACATATTAAGAGCTGAATAAGCCAGATGAACTCGTTTCAACTCTCTTCTTTGCTTCTATTCTTTCTGTCAATCCTGTTCATCCACTAACCAGTGTAACTTGGAGATTTTCACAGAACAAATATCTCAAGACTGAAGGTTCTCAACCGTTATATGTCTCTTTCAGGTCTCAAGGGTGTGGTGTAGTTTCACCAGGAAGAGGGGGCTCTCTGTGACAATAACTCCCACACTGGGGCAGAGATTATGAAAAGCAAGCCAGGGGACATGCAACCATTTAAAAGAAACAAAACAAAACAGAGGAGTCTGATATGCCTCCAACAGTCCCCATGAAGAATCGTCATGGAAGAGGAAGCTAAAGTACATCTACACCCTTGAGAAAAACTGGAAAAATGGATTCACTGACTTCTCTAGCATAACCATCCAGAGAAGGAGAAATGTCCTTATTGAATTTCTCTCTGTAGGTAGCTGCTCTGAGTCATTCTTTCTCTGGTACAAAGAAAGGCCCAAATGGATGATGGATGTTGCATGAGGAGCTAACAAGGCCTTAACCAGTCCTGTGCTGCATTTTAATTCAATACTCAGGAAGCTGTTTAACATTTATTCAGCACTTATGTTGTACCAGGCCCTGTGCTAAGTGCAGAACATGAATAAGAAGCAATCTTGTCACTAATGATACAGCTGAATATGCAAAGAAATAATATAATCTCAAAGGGCAAAGGGACACAATAAATATAGGGGAGGGCAGGAGAACAGACAAGTAAGAGTAACTTGGGCATGGCAGGTGGAGGAGCAATGGGAAGACTTCCTGGAGGAGGTCAAGTCTGAACTGTCAATCTTAAAGACACAGTAGGAGTTACATAAAGGTTAGAATAGAAGGGTGTTGGAGTAAAAGCCATTCCAGGAAGCAAGACCACTAGAGCAAAGGCATGGAAGCCCCCAAGGGCATCATGTGTTCAGGACAGAACAAGCGTTTCGATGATGCCTAGAGTGCTGAAGAATTGATGCTTTTGAACTGTGGTGCTGGAGAAGACTCCTGAGAGTCCCGTGGACAGCAAGGAGGTCACACCAGTCAATACTAAAGGAAATCAACCCTGAATATTCATTAGAAGGACTGACACTGAAGCTCCAATACTCTGGCTACCTGATACAAAAACCTGATTCATTGGAAAAGACCCAGATGCTGGGAAAGATTGAGGGCAGGAGAAGAGGGTGACAGAGGATGAGATGACTGGATGGCATCACTGACTCAATGGACATGAATTTGAGCAAACTCAGGGAGATAGTGAAAGACAGGGATGCCTGGAGTGCTGCAGTCCACGGGGACAAAAAGAGTTGAACACAACTTAGCGACTTCACAACAACAACAAAGTTTAAGACAGGAAATGGAGAAAGATGAAGTCAGAGAGGCAAGGCCAAAGTGGGCTTTGTGAATCTTGCAAGTGGAGGAGACTGGATTTTGTCTGTGAATAAGAAAGATTTTAAGCAAAGGGAGAATATGATGGGATTTTATACTTTGTGGCAGCATGAATGGGACAGACAGGGAGTTGAGCGGGGAGGCATGCAAGGAGGCAGTGGGCGTGCTGACCAAATGAAGGCACTACTGGGGCACCAGCAGAAAGGCTAAAGGATGGGTAGGTTTGAGAAGCAGCTCAGCAAGAAGCCAGCAGAACCTTGGGACTGCCAGGAGGTGGAGGCAAGAGAAGGAAGAGTCTAGGAAAACTGCCAGCTTCATGGTTTGTATTAAAAGAATGGTGAGACCATCAGCTAAGACAGAGAGCTGGGGAAACAGACATTTCTACAGTGAAAAAGAGAGGTCTTGGCTTGTATTTTTGCCCTTGAGATACCTGGCAGGGTAGGTGATGGTGGTGGGCAGCCAGATGGATGAATCTGAAGCTCAGGGGAGGGGTCTTAGAGAAATTGCTGTTTTAGGTGTGAGATCCAGGGTGTTCAGCCAGCTGTGAGATTCCTCCTTCCTCCTCCTCACAGAGACTGGGCTTCACTGCTGCAACTCTGCTGGGCCGTCCCTATTTTACATTCTGGCCCTGGCCTGCTCTCTGTCCTTCATCGTCCCACCTCTGTCCCTGGCTCTGTCCTGCCTTCTCCCAGGTCCTACCTGCAGGAAGGGGGTAGGAGTGTTTGTTATGCCCAACATAGCAATTTAGAACGGACAGCTCCATGGAAACAAAGCCACAAACTTACTTTGCCCACTCCCTCACCCGCTGTGCCACCTACCCAGCTCCTAAATCCTGCTTCTCCTGCTGCCTCTCTACGAACAACCTGGGATTTCTACACATATTTCAAAGTCACACTATAGAAACCAACTGTGAAAGTAAAGACGCGTATTTACTTGAGTCCTTTATGAGCCGATAAGCAGGGTTTTAGAAAGTAGGACTCTTCTGCATAAGAGGTAGAGGCCACTGAGTGCTCATTTTCTAGAAGTCTTGGAGGACAGATTGCCACTGGCAGGTACCCTCCTCTACCTGAGGGATATCTCAGGGGACCAGGGAAAGCCGGTGTGTTTGAGAAAGGCCAACTCTCTGGAACAACTTCCACTAAGGCTTTAAGGATGGAAAATTCCATCCTGCAGGTTGGGAATCTCTATTACAAACCTTGTTACTGAAAGAGTGAACCAGCTCATGGGGGAGGTGTGGGGGAAGGGCAATCTCATCTTGCAGACAAAGGAGACAAAAGCAAGACAAAATTGTGACTCCAAAGGGAAGAAAATCTCTACCACCTACATAACGCATGCACTCCTTTCCGTGTTGTTCTCTTGTTTCAATCTTCTTATCAACTTTGCCAATATCCAAAAAGTTACTGGTGCTGCATCAACCCTAAACGCCCCTTTCCAGGCTTGCAGGAAGTCAGCACACACCCAGAGCCACGCCAGCTGTCTGGACACATTTTCTCTTTCTGGCAGCACTGACATCAGCCGGGGCTGGGGGTGGCTGGGTCGGTCAGGGTGGACAGATGACAGAGCTCTGGCAACAAGTCCCATTTTACCGACAGAAGGCAGATTCCTGGTGAGAGGGACTGATCTTTGTGCTGGCTGTGCTGCTTCCAGGGTTACTCTGCATCTTATTCCCAAGAAGCACCAATGTGCCCAGAGGCTATAGCAACAGAGTGAAAGAAACCTCTCAAATAGGGATTTGTTCTGGTTGGAGGAGAGAGGATAAGCACGAAGAGGATAGAAAGAAAAAAAACTGAGGCTGAGACTTGCTTCATTTTGCAGGGAAGTAGACCCAAATGTCAGAGTGAGAGACAGGTCTCAGTATGAAGCCTGTGTCCTTCATTTTAGCAAGTAGCATATTGAACCATGGTATTCCTCCTTGACACATTCTCCCCACTCAGCTTCGGGAATGCCACAGGCTCCTCCTCTTTGCTCACTGCTGGCTCCTGCAGTCTCCTTTGCTGGTTCTTCCGCTTCTCCTCTCTGGCTCCCTCCTGATCTTAGCGGGACCCAGGACCTTGGATGCTGTCAGTACACTGACATCCAATTACCTCTCCAGACCAGACTTGACCTGCCCAACTCCAGACTCACACAGCCCACCACCTATCTGAGAGGCCTGGGACCTGGGACCCTTTGCTGCAGTGCTGCAATGCTTTCACCTGGACACACCTCTCCTCGAGCAACTAAGTACAGAGAAACTATAAGGGACTAAAAATAACTGCATGTGCATGCAGTTAGGGACAGATTCTGGAACATGAGATAGAGACCAAAAAAACCCCACTGTCACTTACAAAGGGCCTGGAGCAAAAGCAGGGTACTGTGCATGCCTCCTGCACACAACACAGTCTAAGAGGTGGGCAAACCACCCAAGCCATCCCTCTGGCTCAACTCCTGGACACACCTCTACCCTCACCCCATATAAGGAATAAGCTTGCCCCCTTTCCTTGGGGAGTGAGCAAGGGAACCTGGTATTTGTTCTCACTCCCCACTACTGCAGCAGGAACCCTAATAAAGCCTTGCTGGAATATCTTATCTGACCTCTGATCAATTTCTATTGATGAAGGAAGCCAAGAATCTTGGTGGGCAACATACTCACACCTCTGCTTGCTTAATGGGCACCTTGAACTTAGCATCAACTACCGATCAGCCTCCTCAAGCCGCAACCTCAGTCTTCTCATTTCAGTGGACAGAGGGCTGTCCTTTCTAGGACCCCAACCTGGGAGCCACCCTCGACCCTGCTTCTTCTTTCATTCCACCAGTCAATCTATCAATAACTCGTACTGTATTTTTAATTAGAACTGGAATGAGACCATTGTCACTCCTTGCGCTGTACAGTGTCCCAGATCTGGCTATTAATATTTAAAGTTAATTAAAATAAAAACAAATTAAAATAGAGGAAAATGGAGCTCTTAGAGAAACTATGGCAAAAAATTAAATTAAAAAATTCAGTTCTATTCTCACACTAGTCACACTGCAAGAACTCCTGAGTCCTGTGTGGGTAATGGCCACAGTACTAGACAGAGCTGATACAGAACATACTTTTCACTACAGACAGTCCTATTACTAGCCCATGCTGCCCACTCCTTCACGGGGACCACCTTGGTCTCAGCCACTAACACATCTTGCTTGGGTAAGTATAATGGCCTTCTAGTCTACCTGGCTTCTTCAGTCTTCTCAAAATAGCAGCTGGAGTGGTCCTTGGAAAGCATTTCAGATCATGCCACTGCTCTGTTCAGATTGCCCAAAGGCCCCCATGGATGGCTCTCAGGGGAGAAGCAAAATCCTCAGAAAGGTGAGCAAGGCCTTATAAGAGCTCTGACTCCTTCTCCATTTATCTGACCTCATCTCCTAGTCTTCCAACATCCTCCTTCTGCCACAGCCACACTGGCCGCCGCAGCATCAAGGTGTCTGCACTGATTGTTCTCTGGCTGAGAATGCGCTTCCCCCAGATGTCTTCCGGGCTCACTCTTTCCTCCTCCACATCTCTGCTCAAATACCACCTTCTCAGTGAGCCTTGGGCTTCCCTGGTAGCTCAGATGGTAAAGAATCTGCCTGCAATGCAGGAGACTGGGTTTGATCCCAGGGTCAGGAAGATCCCCTGGAGAAGGAAATGGCAACCCACTTAAGTACTCTTGCCTGGAGAATCCCATGGACAGAGAAGCCTGGAGGGCTACAGTCCATGGAGCTGGAAAGAGTCAGACATGATTGAGTAATTAACACAACAACAACAGTGAGCCTTGTTCAGACTGCTCTATTGAAATTTTAACATCTGAACCCCTCCTCCCACTCTGGTCCCACCAACCACCACTCCTGAGCAGTCCTACTCTTCCATATCCTATCCTGCTTTACTTGTCTCTTCCATATCTCCTTTCAACAAAATATATTCATTTACTAGTTTATTCCAACCAGGAGGCCTTTAATAAGTATTTGTTCAATAAATGTACGATGCAAGATCAAAAGTAACATACCAGACTTGTTTTAAAAAGGATAGTCATGGTTACAATAGATAATTTCCAAATTAGTATTTGATAAAAGTTGATTAGCATGGAAAGAATGATTCTCCATTGATTCATTAAAGTATTTCTGATAATCCAGAGTGGATCAGGAGATAAGCAGATCCTGGATCACACTCTGCCTTACGGGTCGTCTGTCCTCTTGAATCTGTAAGGAAATGACATCTGACTGTATATATTTGTAAATGCCTTGGGATGAAGGCTTTTCTAGTGCCAATTCACTTTCAAATAAAAATAATGTGAGGGAGTTTGAGCCTAGTAAAAAGACCTGCTCATAATGGGTAACAGGTCCAGAGTTACAGAGCATGATATGAGCAGAGAGCCTGGAACACCCCATCCATAGCTCATGGGGTGATTTAACTTGCCAAAGTGTGTAATTAAGAACAAAGTTATCTTTATAGCCATCCCTTCATTACGAAGATAACTCCATTGGAGACTTTTTGAGAGACGCCAGATTTGGAAATAAAATCCTTTCAGACTGCACTGCAATGTCATTAAGATAATACAAGAAAACAAACTGATGCGCGTAGACAATCTTCCGTAAGTACCAGGAAATTAGATCTCAGGAGAGACGTGGAACTAAGATGTAAGATCTAAGTGAGGTTGAAACAGAGCCTGGTGAAAGACATGATCGAAGGCTACCCAAGAACAAGGCGCCCCGAATTTCCCAGGGGCCCGGCGGGTGTTACCTGGGGTGGCGCTCTTCATTGCTTTCACTAACTTGCCCCTTCCAGCTCCAAAGCCATTATTTCCATAGTCCGGGTCACTGTCACTATCACTGCCACCACTGGCAGAGTATGCACACATTCTGGGTACCTTGTCCTAAATGAGTAATATGAGACTGTTAAGATTATTCATGCAAGTCAAAATGGACAGTGCATCCCGTGAGGATGTTCATATCTGGCTGTTGGTCTGTGCACAGAATTCTATCCCCATCACCCCACCCTCACTGCCTGGTCTGTTGATCTGTCTCATGTGGAACTGGTGCATTCTATTAGGTTATCAGAGCTGCAGAAATGGGAATGTGCTGATGAAGCCATATGCTGTCACTGTTCAGGTATGGGACAGTCCCCACAGTTACCCTCTCTGCATTTTGTACACTGTTTTATGGCATCTTATTTTTCTCAAGTGCCCATTAGAGCTGCTGTCCCAAGCCTAATGGCTTATTTATTTTGCTGATCTCACCACTAGCTTTCAAGTATCAGAGAGTATGATGATAATCAACCTTGGGATCAAAAGAATAAATGTTTGCCCAATACATAATTTTATTCCAGTCCCTGAAAGACTAAAAGCCTTTAGGAAAGTACACAATTGCTGGCTCTATAGGGTTATACGTAATCACTGAATCTACTAACAGTTCACAGGTCAAGGAAGTCGGTCTCCTCTCTTGCTCACATGAACATACGACATGACCCATGAGGATGTCACAGGTATGGCAATAAAGCCAAGTTCAGGAACTGTTGAGGTTGCTGAAACTGTATGGATGGTTTTTCACACTGTGCACATAAGCAGAATACTGGTTTCTAAGACCTCAACCCCTTTGTGTAGAATCAAGAGCATCTGGGGCTTTCTTTTACATTTGCAGACTGCCCTCTTAGGACCGATTATTCTACACCCACCGCAGGTAGTTTATGCACAGATGTGTGGGATGTGTCTCTAAAGTTAAATCTGTGTTGGGGATATGAATATTCATAGAGGCTCCCTCCTGCCAGCACTGAGTGACACCCCCTCTTTTTTTTTTTTTTTGCTTTTGTTTTATTACTTTCTTGAAATTGCTTGAACACTTTACCACTATCACTACCTGTTGTTTCTGAACTGTTTCCCCTCCAAGTCTGGGTGTCTTTTAGAGTTTTATAAATTTTTTAGTTCCACAAAGCTAGTACAGAGTCCTTGAAGCACTGTTTCTCAAAGTGTGTTCTGTGGACCAGCAGCATCAGCATCACCTGGGAAATTATTAGAAGTATTTGGATCTCACCCCATCTATACCAAACTGGACTCTGGGTGCATGAGGCAGGCAGCAAGATGTGTAGCCCTCCACATGATTCTGATGTCTGCTCACATGTGGCAGCTACTGCTTTAGAGGAAACTGAGAAAAGCCTAACATTTCTATGTCTGATTAAGGCATGACAAAACACACTTGTTTACTCCTTTGCCTTTCAGACCCCTGTTCTGAGTGCTGGACATGGAATTCAGAGGGCTGAGTTCTAATCCTAGTGTCATAGTAACTTACCCTTGGACCCTGACCACGGTCCAGCATCTCTGGAGCTTGTGTCCTGTACACTGAGGCTATGGGCCCAGGGGATCCCTTCCCTTCTTGTCCAGGTTCCCATTTCCATACTGAGGTGTTAAAGGCTGAAAGAAGGCTCTACCATACTGGCTATGTGGAATCTCTGATGTGGGCTAATCTGGTATTTGCTCATCATGGTTGGGTAGAAACTCTAGTAGAAATAGTAATGGGGCTTCCTAATGCCAGGAGTGGGAGAGCTGAGGTGGCAGAAGCAGGAAGGGTCAAGGAAGGGACAGGAAGCTCTGGTGATTGACTCTTATGTCCTTCCACCCACTCTTCTCACTGTGTGCGGGCACCACCAAAGACCCCAAAGTGGGCCAGCCAAAGGACAAGGCGAGAAATTGTGTACAGGCTGAATATGGCCCAGGTAATGAGTTGGAAGAGGTAAGCGGGAGGGTGATGAGGAGGAAATACCATGTAGCTCCTGGAGAAGACCCAAGAGTCCCTGAGCCCTAAGCTCCTCCCCAGGTCCCATCACATGACAGGAGGCCTTTGTGTGTGCCATCTCAGGGAGGATGAAGGACGAAGGACTGCAAAAATGACAGGGATTGAAGAAACACATGTCTCACTGACCCCAGCAAGTCATTTGACCACTCCAGGCCTCAGTTTCTTAATCCCTAAAGGGAATATAATCATGCCTGCTTTACCTGTCTCATAGGTGCAAGGTAAAGTTAATATAACTGATAAGATAATGAAAAAATAATCATGAACTCATTCTAAGTGGTGCAGTTATGGTTTGGGAGAGTGAATGACAGTCCCACAACATCTCATCAGGGCAGAGAATCCTTATCTCGAGAGTCAGGGTGCAGATGGGCAGAAACAGTTGAGTTATAAGAACACAGTGTTATCTAATAATTCAGGAAAAAAGGAGAGCCGTGGGCCTTGGTCATTCTTCACTGAAGCACACAAATCTGATTTAACATTAACTCTACCACAGAAATGGTTAAGGAGGTCATTTTTTCACACTCAGGCCCAGCAGATGGAGGGTGTCTCCTGGCGATCTCTCCTTACCTGGGTCTCTGCAGCAGCGCCATCATCCTCCCAGGCTGGAAGTGGCTTGCTCGCCATTGTGTTTTCAACATATTTGAATGATGAACAATTTTGAGACCTTGGCTCGGCTTCATTCTGCATTTGGGAATTGATTTTTCCTAAATGAGGAAATGTATATGAAATCATAATCTGCTTTCTTCAACTCTTTAGAAGTTTAGCAGGAGGGGAGGACATATAGAAATAATCAAAAAGGTCCAAACATGGCAAAAGCTTGATTTGCCAACATTCTGTCCCCTGAAAGTCTTGCTAACAGAAATGTCTGCATAATTGTATGCATCTTTAGAGGATATTCAGTCTTGGAGACCCAAAGGCAAACTGCCCTTGGACCACTTTTCCACAAGATGTTGATAGACTTTCCACGTTAGAAAGCATTTAGTGGGCAAACTGCTTGAGAAACACTGATCATTATTCAGGTAGTATTATATTAATACATCAAATAGCAAATAGATTTCTTCTTTTAGAAAAAAGAAGGATTTTTTTTTTAATTGGAGGATAATTGCTTCACATATTGTGTTGGTTTCTGCCATACATCAACATGAATCAGTCACAGGTATACATATGTCCCTTCTTTCCTAAATCCTCCTCCCATCTCCTGCCCCATCCCATCCCTCTAGGTTGTCAAAGAGCACTGGGTTGAGCTCTCTGTGTCACCCAGCAAAGTCCCACTGGTTATCTGTTTTACATATGGTAATATATATGTTTCCATACTATTCTCTCAATTCAGCCCACCCTTTCCTTCCTCCATTGTGTCCACAAGCCTGTTCTCTATGTATGCATCTCCACTGCTGTCCTGCAAATGGGTTCATTGGTACCAACTTTCTAGACTCCATATGCATGTGTTAATATACAATGAACAAATGGGTTTCATTTTTGGAGGACTTCTCGAAGTCATCATTGTGCTGATGGGAACAGTCATGATTTCCAAAGGGAGGATTTGAATTTGCAGCTTTTCCCAAACATGGTTGATTAGGGAGCCCTGATTTTCCTGGCAACCTGATGAAGATCATTTTGAAATAGGTGGTTTGGGAAACTGCACAGAGGCCCTTAAAGATCTCGTTGGGCAATACTGTGCAAGCTCACATGTGCATATGCCTCCAGAGCTTTTGTAACAGTTCAGATTCTGATCCTGATTCGGTGGTCTGGAGTGGGGTCTGAGAACTGGCATTTCTGACAAGCTCCCAGGGGCTGCTGCTGGCCCAGGGATTACATTTTAAGTAGCCAGGGTGCAATTAGCAGAGAACAATTAAGTTCCTCCATAACCCATAATAGCGGATTAACCTGCAGAGTGTAGTTCTTCCTCATGTCACAACGGAGAAGTGCTGTTATTATTGTTCCAGCCTCAATGATTATCAATAGGACATGCTGTGAGAGCCTCTCAGTAGCATTTTGCTTGTGAGCAGAAGCAAAGTAATTGTATTTTCATCAGCAATGGGAGATCTGTACAGTTACTTCCATTTTTGATATGGAGATAAGAAAATAACCAATTTCAATGCATATTTTAACCAGAAGTGACTGCATGAAACTACCTTCCTTTTGTTCCATCTAGTTTTCTGTTCCTTAATTTTTAAGATGAGTAACCAATGGTCACAGAAGAGAGAGAAGTCTTGGAAAGCAGGCCTTGCCTCTGACGCATGGTGACAACATCCTAAGGTGAGCAGGAAGTTTCAGGGTGGGCGGCACAAAAATGTCCTACGTTGTGTTGACCTCACTCTCTACCATATACCACTTTTTTTTTTACAACTCTTCATGATGATTTAATTAAGACACAAACCTTAGAAAACTGGAGCACTGAATATTAGCAGCAAGATCAGAACAATCTCCTTCCTATTCTCTTTCTATGAAGCAATTCAAGGCTTGCGGTTTCTATTCAATTTGTTATAATGACAGTGTTTAATCATGGAGTCTGCTCGGCAGCCAGTTGCTGAATTGAGGTCACACATGTGGCTAGTCAGGCATGGAGCACATAATCTATAACTACGATTTCGCCCCTGAATCTCTGGAGGCTGTGTCATTAATTAACAATGCATTTACTTCAAAAATAATATGCATTCCGGCCTTTTAAAATGTAGCCTTGGCTTGAGATGAGCAGAAGTTTGTGACGAAACATTCACAGCAGTTAGTATTACTGTGTGCAGGAAGAACTCAGCCATGGAAATACCCAATCATATTGATTCAAAGACGTTTAATGAAAAGTCTTCATTTCTAATTTCTCAGAAGCCCCTGGTATAATCTCTACTTGTGGTTGCTTTCTCATCATCAAATCATAAATGAAAGCCTTCAGAATTCTAGCTCATATGCTTATGCACATCATAAATGCAACATGGGCCATACAAGTTACAAATTATTTAGTGTCATCCTGAACTGTAATAAATATTTTTAATCTTGAATGAACAGTGAAAAAACTTTGACCCTTAGCCTGGTCCTGTCTTTAATCATGAGAGCCTGTTTCAACTGACTGCAGCGAAGGATAGTTCTTCTCAGGCAGAAGACTCCCTTCATTCCACTGTCATTAACGCACAATCTACTGCTAATATATCAAACTACATTTTTTATAGTTCAACATATAAATACATTTGAACAGGATAGGAATATGTCAGAAGACGTATGTTTCTGGTTAGAGAGCAAACAACCCTTCAGCTAAATTTACGTCTTGGGCCTAGATTGGTCTATACTCAGAGTTAAGATTTAAAAGATAAAATCTGAAGTGTATGTCATATAGGTTTTTCTGTATCAATTTATATATCCATATACCTGTGCTTACCAGCTGGTTTCCTTTATGTGTGTATGTGCACATGCTTGTTTAAGTTGCTTCAGTTTGTGTCTGACTCTTTGCAACCCCATGGACCACAGCCCCCCAGGCTCCTCTGTCCATGGGATTCTCCAGGCAAGAATACTGAAGTGGGTTGCCATGCCTTCCTCTAGGGGATCTTCCCAACCCAGGGATCAAACCTAGGTCTCCCACATTGGCAGGTGGGTTCTTTGCCACTAGGGCAACTTAGGCTCCTTAAACAATACTAAGAGTTGATGACATTTAGTACTTACTTTTATAACTTTTGGGGGCTCAGACACTAAAGAGTCTGCCTGCAGTGCGGGAGACCTGGGTTCAATCCCTGTGTTGGGAAGACTCCTTGGAGAAGGCCATGGCAACCTACTCCATATTCTTGCCTGGAGAATCCCATGGACGAAAGAGCCTGGCAGGCTACAGTCCATGGGGTTGCAGAGTCGGTCACAACTGAGCAACTTCACTTCACTTTGTAACTTTTTGGTTGAGGACATACAGGGATTTCATGCATACACATTTCCACTGGGCACAGGTCACTGACTGACCTGGTGGGAACCTTTTCTGCTGCCTGTTTTCCATTTTTGTCAGCAAGTACATGACTTTGATGAGAAAACAATCTCATCTGAAAGGCAAGGGGCGCTGTACCTGAGGAGGCTGGTTTGGGGAGGAGACTTTGAAGAGGTCGCATCCCTCTAGTTGTCATGATGGGGTCGGATGTGGAGTGAACAATGGCGTTGTCTGCAGAGCCCTGGCTATCTGCAGAGGAAGGCACTTCTCTTTCAAGTGTCTGGGCTCTCATGGAAGAAGCTGCACAAAGGGCCGGCTGGAGAGACAGGATGGGGTCAGTGTCCTCAGGGGAGTCTGCTTGGCGTATGTACCGTCCTGCTGAGCGAGTTCCTGAGTCTGGGAGTGGGAAGGTTCCAATCCCACTGTCCAGGGTCCGCATCTGGCAGTTTGCTTCTAGATAGAGAAACATAGTGAGGGTTAGAGACGGCTCCCATTAAAGGAGAAAAGGATCATGAGCGTTTGGATCTGGTCTGGAGGAAAGGCGATATCGAGAAGGAAGAAGTACTACTAAGGGTGTAGTAAGTTTCTAATGAGTTGCATGAAACAGACATTTATTTGAACACAGAAATATTCTCATAACATAATATGAAGTTAGAAGGCTGGCCATTATTGGCAGCAAGAGTCATGCGTGCATACAATGCGCACAGTTCTCTAGAGTTGTAAGAGAAAAAGAACAGTCATTAGAGGCCAAAAGTTATTTTTGCTCACTCTTATTTCAATTGAGAACCATATGACTTCAATCAATTGGGTGACATTTATTAACTGAAATAAGATGAGTAATGAGCCCACATAACAAACTGAAGTGATGTCCTAACAAAGGAGATTGTGCATCTTTTATTATGAATTATCATCCATCCAGTAATTCACTAAGTCTCTGGCCTCTCAATTTGACTGTGAGGACAAGTAATTCACGTACTACAAGGGCATTCCCCCGAAATACATCACCTACCATGTGGGCTTCCTTTGACTCCACTGCCATCTAAGGTCTTACTGAGAAGATTACAGGGCCACTTTATGTCTTTCCATCTACCTATCTCAATGGCAAAACTCATCAGTACCCTTTGGAGTTCTCGTTTCCAGGGATCCCACTATTCGCCAAAACAAACCAAGCTGATTTTACCACGTGTGTGACATATTCTGCTAGTTACACCTCAACTTCAAAATGTTTTTTATCCAGGAAAAAATACAATATCTGAAAAAAATTATTACATAGTTAATTCCTGAAATGAGGTGTAGTTTATCTAAGCTAATGAGATAGCTTCCAGGATTTGCCTGTGACCCAAAAGCCTCCTGTTCACATTACAATCTTAGAATGAAACATCTTTAGTATAATTTATATTACCATCTTAGTCTAGGACTGGGGAATAGGCACATCTTAGCACTGTGTTAGGCATGGTGAGTAATGTAATAGAATATGTCATGATCTTTGTACCCAGAGGCTCAACAACTAACATTTCAGTGGTGCTTGGAGTCTGGTCTCTGCTAATAACTAATTATGTGAACTTGCCACAGAAGATCCTTAACCCCTCAAGGTCTCAAGTTCCTTATGAGTTGCTGTGAGAATAAAAATATGTTCACTGTGGAATTTCTCAAATTTAGCACACCATCAATAGCTGAGTGAAGGAAATAATGCATGATGACATAGACAATATGCTAGGGATATTTATTAGATTTCAGTAGATATATGATAGGTATATAGTTTATCTTTGAGGATTTTTCTTACAAATCTCATTGAATATACAGCAATTAGTATCTGAAGAGCAGATCTGCCTATTCCCCCACTTTACCCCTCGAAACCTCTTTGCTCTGAGTAATAGAATTCTGGGAATTTCCGGATACTAAGGTGAAAACAAAGGGGGTGGAGATGGGTACAGAGCTGACTTTTATAGGTTCTATTAGGTTTGGTGCTTGGTTTTAGAAGCTCTTAGGAAGATGGAGTCCCCATCAAAAGAGAGGATTCAGTCTCCAAAGTGAAAGTTAGCAGGAAGGTGCAGACACCCTTTCTCCAGTATGGTGCCATTTAGCCATCTCATACGCCATCTGATCTCAAGAGACTGGTCATGGACTTCAGGAGCCCTGAATCACACAGCTATAGTCTGAGATCTTCCCAGAACCACTCAGGCTAAGTTTTAGGTCCATTCATTTCAGGGCCTCCACCCAGTCAGCTTTCTTCTCACTCAGCTTCCCATATTATTCGTTATCTTCTCTGCTCATTTTCTCCTCAATTAAGCAAACTCAACTGCTACAAAAGAGACTTTTAGAAAAATACTCAGCTGTTTGCATGGGAAAGCACAGCCAGAAAAGAAAGATCTTCTTATTCACAATTTGGTGTCCTTTCTTCATGCTAACCTAGATATATGGCACTCCTCACATTTAGCATGTCCATATGTTGTACTTGGGGCAATTTTAACTATCTAAATTATTTTAATCTCACACAGAAGTAAGTGGGTCAGTCTTAAGGGATGGGGATCAAAGATTCACGGAATGTAACAGCTTTGATGTGTCAGTCCCTGTGTGCCCCAGGCTGCCTGCCATAATAATTTCCTCCCAGCATCTTCAGGATGCTTCAGTTCTGGATTTAACAGTTAACATTTCTAGAGTTCTGTTCACTCGATGGCTCAGTTAACAGTCATTGAGGCAGCCTTGTGAGCTGAAAGCGCACAGAATGGCCCCCTACTTCTGGTCAGGGAGCCCAGCTTGTCTTCTGGAACTGGTGCTGGCCCTGAATATCAGCTGGCTCCCACGCTTCTCATCCTGAAAATAGAGTCAGTGGTTGGCATTTCTGGCATCTGCATGGTTCCTGAGAACCACAGTTACTCAGTCCCTCTTCCTGCACCCTCTCGAATGGCATCTATAGACTTCCATGCCAGGTTGTTTTTTAATCTTACCTCTCTGGGCTTGGTGATAGGCATTGACTCCAAGGGCAATATTTTTTTGACTTGGTTGAAGAATTCTGTAGGCATTTTATGGGTTAATCTAGTCCCCTGGACTTCCCTGGTGGCTTAGATGGTAAAGCGTCTGCCTACAATGTGGGAGACCCAGGTTCAATCTCTGGGTCGGGAAGATCCTATGGAGAAGGAAATGGCAACCCGCTCCAGTACTCTTGCCTGGAAAATCCCATGGATGGAGGAGCCTGGTAGGCTACATTTGATGGGGTCACAAAGAGTCGGACACGGCTGAGCAAATATACTTTCACTAGTCCTCTGAAATGTAAACTTAAAAATCAATGTAGGATTCTCGGCAACCTTTCTAGTGATTTTCTGGGGAAAGGCCCCAGACATCAAAACCTGTTGATGTTGCCTGGCCTGGAACACCAGGCAAGGAATAGGACAGGGAGAAACCTGGGATAGGAAGAATGATAAAGGAAGTCTAACTCTCGTGCCCTTCTGAGGACACCAACATTTTTTCATATCTGTCCCTTTACATTATTCTTCTTTCCCTTCTCTCCCTCCACAATATCGCCCTGGTTAGAATCTATAAAACAGGACTTCTGGTATTCCGGAGTTTTCTCATCCTCTCAGAACTGTGTGCATTGACATGAACCTCAGAAATCATCTGCTATTAAAGCCATCTTTTTATTTCTAAAAATTACAGATGCCAAAGGTAGTAAATTTGAAGGACTCAATTGTAAGTACCTATGAAATGAGGTGTGGACAGTCAGGAACTCAGACACCATATGCCAAGTTTCCCCCTCAAGCAAAATTTCTCCAGAATGCAAAAACCTTTGGAAATAGAGTTTATACTGAAAATGCTGACACCTTCTTTATGTAGTTTCTTTAAGGCACTATAAGTTTCTCACAGTTCATAAAAAAATACTGTAACCTGAAAAAGTGTTAGATATTGTACTTTTGAAGTTTTTTTTTTCCTCAGGGAATTATAAGAACTCACAAAATAATTGAGTAAGAAAAGAATAAAGATCATGGCATCTGGTCCCATCACTTCATGGCAAATAGATGGGGAAACAGTAGAAACAGTGACAGACTTTATTTTCTTGGGCTCCAAAAATCACTGTAGATGGTGGCTGCAGCCGTGAAATTAAAAGATCCTTGCTCCTTGGAAGAAAAGCTATGACCAACCTAGACTGCATATTAAAAAGCAGAGATATTTCTTTGCCAACAAAGGTCCCTCTAGTCAAAGCTATGGCTTTTCCAGTAGTCATGTATGGATGTGAGAGTTGGACTATAAAGAAAGCTGAGCGCCAAAGAATTGGTGTTTTGAACTGTGGTGTTAGAGAAGACCCTTGTGAGTTCCTTGGACTGCAAGGAGATCCAACCAGTCCATCCTGAAGGAAATCAGTCCTGAATATTCACTGGAAGGACTGATGCTGAAGCTGAAACTCCAATACTTTGGCCACCTGATGCAAAGAGCTGACTCATTTGAAAAGACCTTGATGCTGGGAAAGACTGAAGGCAGGTGGAGAAGGGGACAACAGAGGATGAGATGGTTGGATGGCATTACCGACTCAATGGACATGAGTCTGAGTAAGCTCCGGGAGTTGGTGATGGACAGGGAGGCCTGGTGTGCTGCAGTCCACGGGGTCGCAAAGAGTCAGACATGACTGAGTGACTGAACTGAACTGAAGAATAAAGTTCAAAGGCATACAATGGCTTTGCATCCACAATGAGTTGATTCAGCTTGACCTCAACAAGTCTAAGTTCACATTTGTGGCTATGAAAATAGCTGCCAAAAGTGCCTTGCTGATGAGTTTAAGGATTGGGTCACTAGGTGTATCAGCAGGTTTCATTCTCTCAAGGTCATCAATAACTTCTCTGTCCCTGGTAACTTGTCATCCCATTTGTCTTCTGTCTTCCAGTGTAAATTTTCTCAATTATCACCACCAACAAGCCCCAGGTGTTTCATGAGATGACTTACAGCCGTGCTTCCCAGTCCTTTTAAAGTCCTGGCACACACAAGAATTATATGACTCACCAAGGAACACACCACCTGACCCGGGACCCCTGGCCACCTGAGACCTGAGGGCTCAACATCTCAGTACACCTGGGGTCCATTCATGGCATGTCAGCATGGTAGAGAATCTCTTCCTTACTATGGATGGGACCTTCTCTTACTATCACTTTTATTTTGCATACCTGTGGCAGGAAAGGAAACAAACAGATTTGCAGTCTGTTAGAAGCTGATAGGAGAATCTCTAGGCCCTTCTTTTTTTGGAAAGAAGGTTGAGAGTACTTGGGTTAGGAATACTGTCTGTCCTCAAAACTTCAGTAAAGACGGATTTATTGTGCCTGCTGGAGGGGATGAGTGGGCTAAGGGTGAGCAACCAAGAAGGGTGACATTCTGTGTGCGATGGTGGCAAGAAGACATTTTGGAGAAACATTTCCAACAGGGGCTTTTCAACTGTTAACTTAGGATGTGCAATACAAAATCTCCACTCAGGTCATCAGTGAGCATCAGCCCTCCGCTCCTGAATCAGGTGCCCCAGCAGGTGGCTTTAATTTCCTCATTTGAAAATTATATTATATAACCTACATCACACAGGTGCTCTGAGGACTAGAAACATAGCACATAATAAACAATAGCACAATGCCTGGAACAGGTACATAGCTATCAATCAGAAAATGGCAGCATTCTCAAAATAAGTGTTATTAGACTACTAGCATCCTGGGGACAGACTGGGTTTTACCCATCTCCTCAGAATTCACACATAAGCCCATTTCTGACTCTACTTTACCTTTACTCCACTGAACAGCAATTATATGCTGATAGAGATGATAAGCGGAGAAGGCAATGGCACCCCACTTCAGTACTCTTGCCTGGAAAATCCCATGGACGGAGGAGCCTGGTAGGCTACAGTCCATGGGGTCGCGAAGAGTCAGACATGACTGAGCGACTTCACTTTCACTTTTCCCTTTCACGCATTGGAGAAGGAAATGGCAACCCACTCCAGTGTTCTTGCCTGGAGAATCACAGGGATGGTGGAGCCTGGTAGGCTGCCATCTATGGGGTTGCACAGAGTTGGACATGACTGAAGAGACTTAGCAGCAGCAGCAGCAGCAGAAATGATGAGATTTATAGGCTGAGAGAGTGTCTGGTTTATTCTCCATCACCCATGCTCAGCACAGTGCCTGACACATAGTCAGCTCATATGGAGTGCAAGAAACAATAGGTGGATGAAAAAGAGCTCTCATCTTTAGAAAATTCTTCCTGAGATTAAGTTGAATATGAACTTTTCCTTTTGAAATCCCAAACTACTGCTTTCTGTTCTCACTTCAGCAACCAGAGAAAACAGCTGACTTCATTTTTCTGTGTAGCTATATTTCTCTTACAGCCAGACCTCATTAATTCAGATAGCCAGGGGGATAAGATCATTCAGAATAACTGAATATTTTAAAGACAGATTTCTTAATACTTCCAAGCCCTTACAGCAAAGGTCAGTGACCAAGATGAAGGATAGCACACGCAATGCGGCTTCAGCATCCACCTGTTCCGCCCCTGCCTCAAAACATCACTGGGCTGGAGGTCCCAGGTCTGGCATCATTCCTCTAGCCCTCATCCTCAGGAATGCAGATGCCAAGCTGAGTGTCAGCATTGCCTTTAATATCAGTACCCATAGTAGTACAAGAACCAAGTTCTCACAAAGGCAAGTTCCTGGGAACCACTTACAGTGAACAGTTGCAATTATTCAATAACTTCTTATATTCTTTACACAAAACAGTGAGGATTTTCTCCTTTAAAACAATTTGTTCTTATAATTGGCTTCTTCTTGAATCTTCCAAACTTGTTTTACACTGTTCCCTTACATTGTAACAATATTTCCAAAAACAGCTGCAAAGGGAAAATCTTATTTCCAGCACTGCTTCAGATAATATAAATTTCCAAGTTGGTGGAATCTGCATTAGCACTGATTTGGAGTGTTTGGGAAGGGCCAGAAAATCATTTTTTCCTCAGCTTTCTCTTCTCCAGAAAAAGTATCTCAACTTTTCTTTTTCACAGATCCTATCTCACAAATCTTTAATTGCTTGAGTATGTAAACCAAAACTCCTGGTATTATTAATATATCTGTCCAAAGAGATTGTTGTATAGGACAGACTTAAGCAAATGTGCCTTGAGTTCCAAATTAGTCTAAATATTCAGAAGAATGAAGTGAAAAAAGAATAAGCTCCAGAGATGCAAAGAGGCTTGATGACCTTCCTGGCTACTGCTGGCTGTATCAAAAAAAGTGATTTTTTAAAAAAACTATCCTGACCTCATATAATCATAGCTCACTGGTGATAAGCCTGGCACAGTGCATATTACAAAGTAGGTGCTCAGAAAGTTTCCAGAAGGGGTTGTCAGGGAGAGGTGAGGGCCTCTGCAGGTACATGATACACGTACTGTCACGGAATTGCTGCTACTGCTGCTGCTAAGTCACTTTAGTCATGTCCGACTCTGTGCGACCCCATAGATGGCAGCCCATCAGGCTCCGCCGTCCCTGGGATTCTCCAGGGAAGAACACTGGAGTGGGTTGCCGTTTCCTTCTCCAATGCATGAAAGTGAAAAGTGAAAGTGAAATCGCTCAGTCGTGTCCGACTCTTCGCAACTCCTTGGACTGCAGCCTACCAGGCTCCTCCATCCATGGGATTTTCCAGGCAAGAGTACTGGAGTGGGGTGCCATTGCCTTCTCCATCACAGAATTGAAGACTAATCAAACCTTTGCCTGTGTGGTCAGAGTTCTACTGCAGTACCTGAGTACATTTCACTAAACAACCACCCTGCTTATTTCCTAAGCAAGTGCCACGTGACAACCATTTCCTTGGGGATTAGTTGATCACATTGTCATGAACAATTACAAACATGGAGCAAAGTACTTGGGAGTTGGTTGCAAGCTGCCTTGTGCATAGAAAAGATGGAGCCCATCCTCTCAAGAAATCTATTTTGGAGTTGACACCAGAAAAGCTTTTTAAAAAGCCTAGACAAATGAGGTTTACTGATTTTCCTTTGCTCACAGACTTATTACATTCTCAGGAAACACTCCCAAATTGGCAAGCTGTGATTTTCAGTCTATCCTAAAATGTTATATATTTGCTTCGGTGCAATGATATATCCTCTCTTATATATATTCAAGCAAACTACTTCATTCAGTATCACTGTTTTTCCCCCTTCCATACTCATAAATCCTCAGAAAATGGAAAACTTTAAAACCCAAACTCATTTTTACTCTGAGAGTTTCGATCATATCTACAAAGTTTCAGCCAAACATGCAATGAGGACCCAGTGTAATTTACCAGCCAGAAAGAGCAACTTATGGGTATTTAACATTCATACCATATTATTAATTGGCATATGTTCCTATAATGCAATTGTTCATGTAAGTAAGTCTTTGCATGAGTTCTCTCCAAATTCCTAAACATCTTAAGCGACATGTGGCACTGGCAATATAAACTTAAACTGCAGATGGGAGAACAGATCTCTTTATTTGCACATCCTTCTCTTCATCTGTATGGCTGAAATAAGGTAAAAAAAAACAACAACAAAAAACACCTAAGTCTGTTGCCAAAGTCACATCAATTAAATGGAGGTTATTCATTCTAAGTTTACTCTGTGGTTTTGTTAAAGTAGTCCAAAATGACTATACTGGCTATTTACTCACAAACGTTGGGTAACTTTTGACTGTGGCATTAAGATGACCTTCTGGAAGAGTAAATTCAATATGATGGTTTCAGAATGCGTGTGGATACTTAGCTTCTAAGTTCAAATTGGATTTAAGCTTTCTGAGATTTTAAAAATATATAGGAAACTGCAAATTTGTTTTCCAACCCATGTGTTCCCTTTGATATAAAGGAAGACTGGAACTTTGGGGGTCTGGTGAACTAGTACATGGGCTTTACTGGTGACTTAGCAGTAAAGAATCCGCCTCCCAATGCAGGAGACACGGGTTCGATCCCTGGGTTGGGAAGATCCCCTGGAGAAGGAAATGGCAATCTACTCCAGCATTTTTGCCTGGAAAATCCTACAGACAGAGGAGCCTGATGGGCTGCAATCCATGGGGTCATAAAGAGTCGGACACATCTCAGCAAGTAAACAACACCAAACAACACTTGGTATACAGGGGATGAAAATGAGAAAAAATGAAGGGAGCTAACGTGACACGTATTTTAAAAAGAAAAAAAAAACATTATAAAACTCCTTTGTCAAGGTGAAGAACAAGTTATTCAAACCAATATAAAAGGCGTGTTACCTCAGGATGGGCTGGTATCCTATGGACCTAATACTGTCAGTAGTAAGATCACATAAAATATTGTAGTGGGATGTGACTTAAGGACATCAGTTGGAAAAGGTCAGGAATATGTTCCAAATGTCTGTGCAGACCATGAACTCGCAGAAGCCCTTCCTGAATTGTGTCATTGTCCATCCGGCATAAACCCTGGGAAGAAATTACTTAAGTTCGCTGTATGTTCCTCCCTGTCGCTGACACTGATACAACCTCTTCAAGGTTTCTGGGGTGGCCCCTGGTTGACTGTTCTGAGACTTTCCTTTTATGCAACTTTCCAAATCCTTCTTGATTTTACGAATTTTAATAATTGTCTCTAGACTCTTATCCCTCTAGACTGAAAAATCTTGAGCTCTTCACATAACTCCTTCATGTCTTGCTACACTGCTGTGCCCGTCTTGTAAAACAGTGGTCAGACTTGTACAGGGTATTTACTGTGATCTTCTCTGGTGGCTCAGATGGTAAAGAATCTGCCTGCAATGTGGGAGACCCAGGTTCGACTGCTGGGTTGGAATAATCCCCTGGAGAAGGCAAAGGCTACCCACTCCAGTATTCTTGCCTGGAGAATCCCATGAACAGAGGAGCCTGATGGGCTACAGTCCATGGAGTCGCAAAGAGTCAGACATGACTGAGTGACTAACACTTTCACTTTCATAAGAGCAGGGTAACATGATCACTACAGTTTAAAAACCAGTATTTGCTTGACTTGGTCAGGTGGTCTAGGAACAGACCTGGATCCCAGATTCTTTCATCTTGTTTCAGAAGTCACCACTTCCAGGTTAAAGTCCTTATTAATAAGAATACAACAGATTACTCCCATCTCTTCACAGAGAGATGATTACCACTCAACCATTTTCCTAATCATGTATGAAGTATTGTCCTCCTCAGATACTTTTCTTATTGAAAAAAAAATTTAATTAGCAAAACTTTCTAGAGTACCACCAAAATTTAGAACCACAATGGTTCCAGCCCTGATCTGTGATCATCATTTTTTCTAATTAAAGAAATGCTAATTTATCTCTCTCTTTTGTTTCCCGTTATTCTTACTCATTCTATATCCGTGACATAATTGCTCTGTCCTCAGTTTTTTTTTTTTTTTTCCTCTTTATCTAATAATAATTTAGCTATTTGCTTCTTTTAATCCACTTTGGGACTGGTGCTTATAAAAGGCATGCTGTGCTTTTGTGCTTAGTCACTCAGTCGTGTCAGCTTCTTTGTGACCCCGTGGACTGCAGTCCACCAGACTTCTCTGTCCATGGGGATTCTCCAGGCAAGAATACCAGAGTGGGTTGCCATGCCCTCCTTCAGGAGATCTTCCCAACCTAGGGATCAATCCCAGGTCTCCCACATTGCAGGTGGATTCTTTACCTTCTGAACCACCAGGGAAGCCCTTAAAAGGCATAATAAAGTTCTAAACAAATGGTGTTGACTGGTTCTCCTTGGTTCAAAGAGGTATTGTATTCTCAGATCACATTGCCAAATTAGTAAATTACAATTTCCCCTTAGAGAAGATACAGCATATTTATCCTAAAAGGCTATCCTTGTATCTGTTTAACGATCTAACTTCTCTCTCAGCTTCACTCCATCTCTATCTGCTCTGCCAAAAGGAAGTGAAAAGCTGAACAATTATATGGTCAATCTGATAGACACAGACGGCTATTATGGGTAAATCTGTCTTTCTAAATCTCTAAGACTCCATATCAGGTTTCCTGAATTATATGGACAACTGCCTCTACTCTTCGTTTTACCTGCCCGGATAACATCTGCTCTGATAAGGCAAGTGAGGAAAGGGAGGAAAGAAAATAAATTGGAGGTAAGCTGCTGCAGGAAGAGTGTCAAAACAACTTAATTTGGTAGGAGGCCTATAAAAATAGAGAAGCATGAGGAGATTCAGATTTATCAGTTTAGAAACAGATTAAAAATATTAAAGATGTTTGTAAGAGCTTAAGCATCCTATGTATTACAAACCTATTTTTTTAATTAAAATTTTACATACTCTAAAATTACAAATAATTTTAGTTTGTTTTATTACAGTAATTATATATATTTAATTAAAGGTCCCAGAAAGATAAGAATTTAAAACTCATAGACATTTTTCTCCATTTGTTTCTCTATATATTCACTGCTAACGATTTTTCAAATTGTATGCAGAAAGGAAGAAAAAAGCTTAAATCTTCATGCCCTGAAACTTATAATAAAAAAAAAAAAATTCACTTTCATGTGCCTTACTTGCTTGGTTCAGGATTTTAATTAATATAAGGTAATCTATTTTAAGTGGATATTCAAGGATCATTTACTTTTCTTTTATGTGACTGTAGCTGAAATGTGGGTGAAGAGAAGGCTAAAGTAGATATGAGCCTATCTTTCCAGTTCAGCTGTCACTCTCCACTCTCCAATATTCCATGGTTGTTTCTACAGGAAGATAATAAAGAAGTAATGAAATCCAACAGACCAAAGGATATGAATATGGGTAAAAATATAGAAAGATTTTGGCTTCTGTCCATTAAGGATTAACTATAACAGGAACAACATACACTATTAAACACTGTTTTCAGATATTGGACAGCAGGGAGTACAGAACCTGATCTCCGGATGAAGGAAAACAAATGAAGTGAGCTCTGTAATGTCTGCAGCCAACTGCCCTGTGATGGTTTCCAGACTGAAAATGAACAGAAGAAACATGAACAGACTCTGGAGGGCCTGCTGAACTGAAGAGGTTAATACAGGCGTGTGTGTGTGTGTTGGTGGCGGTGGTGGGGTAGTCAAGGCAGCTAGAATTTGCAGGGCTATGTCTTAGAAAGAAAGGATAATAGCAGAAATTTTCCTAGAGTCTTCAACTATGTATTAACCTGCACATGCATGAGGTGAGATTCATGAGGTCAGAGAAGCAATGACTATGAAGCTGTAGGTTAAATAATTTTTTGAGCTCACATAAGGCTGAAGTTTCAGAGAAGGAAATGGGAACCCACTCCAGTGTTCTTGCCTGGAGAATCCCAGGGATGGCGGAGCCTGGTGGGCTGCCGTCTATGGGGTTGCACAGAGTCAGACACGACTGAAGCAACTTAGCAGTAGCAGCAGCAAGGCTGAAGTTTACATTTCCATCATCCAGGGAGAATACGCCTTTCAAAAGATGGACCACATGGTAGAGTCCTAAAAAGGGTCAAGCCATAGTCATGAAGCTAAATCATTCCAGAATAAAGTCTCCCTTGGATTGTCATAACAAAATTTAAGAGCAAGCTTGGAAAATAATATTAATCTGCAAATAACTGCACCCCAAAATAAAGAATAACAGTCTTTATAGGAATACAATGAAATCAAGCACTCAACAATGTAAAATTGACAATCTCTGGCATCCAATCAAAAATCATTACTAGGCATGAAAAGAAGCAGGAAAATATGCTCCATATCCAAGAGAAAAATTAATCAGTAGAAACAAAGTAATGAGATCATGAAATTAAATAAGAACTTAAACATATTGTAGATGTCATAAATATGTACAAAGATATAAAGTAAAACTGGAACATAATTAGGAGATATTAAAATAATAAAAATACACAAGTGGAAACTGTAGACAGGAAAAAATACATTTAAATAAAATAACACACTATGCAAAATTAATAGTAGATTTCAGAGCTATCAGATACAGCAGGAAGAAAGATGAGTGAGCTTTAAAACATAACAAAATAAATTATCCAAAATAAAGCACATAGAGAAAAAACAGTTAAAAAGAGAGACTATCAGTGACCTTTAAGTCAATACGAAACAGTCTAAATATGTATAATTGGAGCCCTGGAAGGAAAGAAAAAGCAGTGGAAAAATTATATGAAGTAATAGCCAAAAATGTACATATTTGATAAAAAAAAAAAAAAGCTATAAACCCCAAATCTAAGAGACTCAATGTACCTGAACCAGAACCAACATGGAGAAAATGACATTTAGACTCATCATAATTAAACTATTGAAGATCAATAATACAGATGAAATCTTAATGGCAACTGAGAAGAAAGATACTTTACAGAACAGAGGTGAAACTGACAGCAGACTTCATACTGGAAACTACATAAACCCAAAGAAAATGAAATCATACCTTTAAAATCTTGAGAGAGAGGAAAAAAATCCAACAGAACCTTTCAAACTTTACAAAATTAATCTGAATTAATCAACTTCTCAACTGATTTAAAAACCAAGGGAAAATATATGCTTTTCAAACTAACAAAAAGCTGAGAAAATTCCTTGCCCAGAGAATTTTTAGTGTAAGATATTAACGGAAGCTTCACAAGCAGATGAAAAATATGTATCAGGTAGAAATCTGGATGGATATAACAGAATGAAAATTGAAAGAAATATAATTATATGCCATATAAAGTATATTTTTCTTATTTTTAAAATCTCTTTAGAAGATAATTCACTGAAGTCAATTTACAACATATTGCAAGGTTTTCAACATCTAGAAGTTAAATATCCAATAATAGTATAAACGTTGAAAAAGATTATAAGAAAGTAATCTGTAATACAGATAGATATATTATAGATAGACTGCTAAAGGAAAGATGTAATTATATTTAAGCATTAGTTCAATCATTAAGCCAAACCAAAACAAAAATCCACTAAACCCCAAAGATGTATAGCCAATAAAGTGCAAATGGAGGTAAAGTGGAATCATAAAAAAATACCCAATTCAAAAGAAGGTACCATACAGCCCCAGAGACCAGGAGGACTCAAGCTCTCTGGGGGAAGCTCCTAGAGAAAAAACTTTAAAAGAAATTGTCCATGACCTGATGCATTTGATTAAGTGGAACTGAATATTGAAAGGGGACTTACAATTTTGTTGGAGAATTTGGAATCAATGAGCAACACATAGAAACCTGATAACTGGGATAAAATGTCATTATATTAATGCTAGAAAAAATTCTAAGCTCTATAAGAAAGGAACTTATAAGTAGTATAATTAGTTCATTACTGAACAGCATTTGCATAATCATAAAGCTCTAAACAATACACACTAAGTTAATCAAAATCTGTAATACATTTTTTTCTGGAAGAAAAAGGGAAGAAGAAAGGATCAAGAATGCAAATTCATAATCTCACATAATAGAAAGTCAATAGATAAGTTTACATTTTCAAAAACTCAAGAAATGTCTGTGTTCATTTGTCATTTTAGAATATGGAGGTGCAAGGCTGAAGGAAATAGCTGAAAGACTAGAAACTAGCCATACACTGTGGGGCCCAGGGCTCTGAGGACTGGGGCAGAGAAATTTGTTTTTATTATGTCTTAAAGAATTTTTTAACTTGAAACTAGAATAAAATAAAAATCACTGGTGCAAAAACCAAAATCTAAAAACAAAAGAAGGCAGAAAAAGAGGCAAAAATATAAATAACAGATGGAACAAATAAAATATATTAACATAATAGATCTAAACCCAGCCATTTACATTACTAAATATCCCAATAAATAGGCTAGGATTGTTAAATTTGGTTTTTAAAAAATCAAGACCCAATTATATGCTGTTTATGAGAAATCTGCTTTAAATACATTCATGGATCAGGATATTCAATACTATTCAGATGTCAATTCTCTCCAAATTGATCTATAAATTCAATGCACTCATTGAAATTAAATGCAGTCATATGCAGGTCAAGAAGCAACAGATAGAACTGGATATGGAACAACGGACTGGTTCCAATTTGGGAAAGGAGTACATCAAAGCTGTATATTGTCACCCTGATTATTTAATTTATATGCAGAGTACATAATATGAAATACCAGGCTGGATGAATCACAAGCTGGAATCAAGATTGCCAGGAGAAATAGCAACAACCTTAGATATGCAGATGACACCACACTTATGGCAGAAATCAAAGAGGAACTAAAGAGACTCTTGATAAAAAAGAAAAAGGAGAGTGAAAAAGCTGACTTAAAACTCCGCATTCGGAAAACTAAAATCATGGCATCTGGTCCCATCACTTCATGGCAAACAGATGAGGAAACAAAGGAAACAGTGACAGACGTTATTTTGGGGGGCTCCAAAATCACTGCAGGTGGTGACTGCAGCCATGAAATTAAAAGATGCTTGCTCCTTGGAAGAAAAGCTATGACAAACCTAGACAGCATATTAAAAAGCAGAGACATTACTTTACCAACAAAGGTCCATATAGTCAAAGCTATGGTTTTTCTGGTAGTCATGTATGGATGTGAGAGTTGGACTATAAAGAAAGCTGAGGACCGAAGAATTGATGCTTTTGAACTGTGGTGTAGAAGACTCTTGAGAGTCCCTTGGACTGCAAGGAGATCAAAGCAGTCCATTCTGAAGGAGATCAGTTCTGAATATTCATTGGAAGGACTGATGCTGAAGCTGAAGCTCCAATACTTTGGCCACCTGATGCGAAGAACTGACTCATTTGAAAAGACCCTGATGCTGGGAAAGATTGAAGGCAGGTGGAGAAGGGGACGACAGAGGATGAGATGGTTGGATGGCATCACCGACTTAGGGACATGAGTTTGAGCAAACTCAGGGAGATGGTGAAGGACAGGGAGGCCTGACTTGCTTCAGTCCATGGGGTCGCAAAGAGTCAGACACGACCGAGCAACTGAACTGAACTGAATGCACTAAAAATCAAAACACTATCAGGCTTTTTTATAGACACTGAGAAACTGATTCTAAAATTCTTTAGAAATGCAAACACTTTTTAGAAAGTAAAACAACGTTAGAAAGAAAACAAATGTCAGAAGACTGACAGTACACAATGCCTGAATTCTATTTGGCTACAGTAATCAAGAGGATGTGGTACTGGGTTAGGATTTGCATATAGATCAGTGGAACAGAACATATACCAGAAATAGACTCACAAATACATTGTCAATTGATTCCTGCCAAGGATGACAAGGTAAGTTAATAAGGGAAAGGTATATCTCAACAAAAGGTACTGGAAACACTGAATATTCATACAGAGAAAACTGAACCTCATCTCTTTTCTTATACCCATAAAAATTCTAGAAGAAAACAAAGAAGAATATTTCTGTGGCATTGGATTAGGTAGCAATTTCTTAAACACAACTCAAAAACATGAACCATAAAACAAAAAAAATGTTAAACTTGATCAAAAGTTTAAAAAAAATCTTTCTCTTCAAAAGTATTGTTAAGAAAATTAAAAGGCAAACAACAGGTTGGAAGAATACGGCAAAAATATTTCAAATAAGGGATTTGGATATAGAATAAAAAGACCTCTCATGCAATAATGAGGACAAGCAACTAAACAGTAAATTGAGCAAAATATTTAAATGCGTATGTCACCAAAGAAGATACATGGATGGCAAACAGACACATGAAAAGATGCTCAACATTAACACACATAACGGAGCTGCAAATGAAAATCGCAATGAGGGGACTTTCCCTCGTGGTCCAGTGGGAAAGCATCTGCTTTCCAATGCAGGGGGTGTGGATTTGATCCCTGGTCGAGGAACTAAGATCCCACATGTCACAGGGCACTAAGCCTGTACTCTACAACTAGAGAAGCCTGTGTGCTACAACCTATACCCAGAACAGCCATGAATAAATAAAGTTAGGGGATACATTTAAGAAAATTTTTAAAAGTAAAATCACAATGAGATATCATTGTACTCCTCTAAAAATGGCTAAAATTTGAAAGACTAAGAATATTACATGTTGATGAGGGTGCTGAACAAGATGAATTCTCATATATTTTTGGTATGGGTACAGAATGGTAAAACTTCTTTGGAAAACAGTTTGGCAGTTTCTTGTAAAGTGAAACATACACTCATCATGTGACCCCACAATAAGACTATTACCCAAAAGAAAGAATGCTGCTGCTGCTGCTGCTAAGTTGCTTCAGTCATGTCCGACTCTGTACGACCCCATAGATAGCAGCCCACTAGGCTCCCCCATCCCTGGGATTCTCCAGGCAAGAACACTGGAGTGGGTTGCCATTTCCTACTCCAAGGGATCTTCCTGACCCAGGGATCAAATCTGTGTCTCCTGTATGGGCAGGCGGATTCTTTACCATTGAGCTTTAGGGAACAGCTTTAGGGCTGCCTTAATCTGGGTTTCCCTGCAATTCTCTTGACTTTGCCCCTCCTGTGTCTCAGCTTTATCTTCCTGTTGAGGTAGGAGTTGGTTGGAGCAGCCCTGCAACAGTCAGCTCTACATTCCCAAGATTAGAAGGAAAGAGAAGCTGATTCCATGTGAACCTCTCTATATCTAAAACCATACTGGCTCCTGAAAATTAGTCAGATGAGGGTCACAAGCTCATTCCTGAACCAATCCATGTCACTGGGAGGATGCCACTCAGGGGGTGGCTCAGGCCTGGGTTCTCATCACTGGCAAGGGGATGTGAGGGCAATCTGGTTGCAACATCTGTCACCACATTGATTGCCAGAACCTGTTCAGATGATCTGGCTGGCTAGGTGGGTGCCCCCTTCCTCCGAAACCTGCTCGGTCAGTCGAAGAGGATGAACATCCCCAACAGAGAAGGACAGGTCTTCGGTTAAGAGTATACAGGTAGCTGTGCTCCCCTACTGGAGCCTCCAAACAAGCTCTCATCACTGGCAGGGACAATTACCATGACTGTTCTAATCACACAGCACCCCTGGAGTGGAGATGAATATTGGGGCGCCAACCACTACGTGAGCTACATTCTTTCTTAGTTATAATTTCCATGGAATTGTACAGCAACTCTATGTGTCAGTGATAATTTCCATTTTACATGTGAGAAAGCTAATGCACAGGGAACAGATGTCTCTTGGGGACATGAGTACATACACAGCAGCCAGGATTCAAAGTCAGGTCTTCCAACTCCAAGTTCACAGTTCTTTTCACTGCTTGGCAACTACTCTGACCTTAACCTATGCTTCCTCCTCAGAACCAAATTCTAAGATGCTGCTGAGAACCTATTCATCTTCTAGGATCTCTCTTCTGGTATTTATCATCCCTTTTTCCTAATTCAATAACCATTTCATTATGGACTCTAGTGAGCCATTTATAACCAAGTCAGGAGGCCTTTTTTTAAAAAGCACTTCTCTTCTAATGAGGTTTTATAGCTATCATTTAAAATAAATAATCTGATGTACCTTAAAACCTATTTAGTGTGATGGAGACTTTCTTCTCTTTTTTCCTCTTCAATCTTATTTTTTCAATAAGCTTGTGTTCAAAAATACTGTCCTTTTCAAATTCTTTTTTCATATCTACCTTCAGCATGCTATCAAACTATACCCTCAGGCCTTCTGGTCTCATCACCTGTATTCATTCTCCATAATAGACCTAATGAGATACTTTTGGCCTTTGGGCTTTTAAAGCAAGAATGTCATAATGGTGTATCTTTTCCCTTAAAAAGATATATAATAGAAATCACATGGAAAGACTCCTCAAACACCTACAAAACTCCAAAAACATCTACACACAGCAGTGTTTCATCAAGTGTCCCAAAGGAACGGAAATAGAGAACTGGCCCAGGTATGACTGCGACCTTGGTACCTAGCAGAGCCCCAGATGCCAGTATAAAGCATCCCTGGGTTGGGGCCCATCTTACATTTTAAAATGTAAAGTTCATGTCCTTTGACTTTCCCAAATATCATGCACTGAGTCGGGAAGGCAGAAACCAGTACATCTTAGTCCAAGATAAAGATTTGCTTAATTGATAAGGGATAAAATTGTAACTGAAACTTAGGCATACTGGTTCTAGGATCAGTGCTGTTTATACTGCACTATTTTGATTCCTGAGAAGTTAAGGAAGTTGCATGAAAAATGTGAAGACTTAGGAATTAATTTAGTACCACTGACCCTGGAACTTAAGTTTGAATCATTTATATATATTTTGACCTTTTGGTGGTGTTTGGGAAAAGCAAACAAGACTTGACAGAAAATCTGATGAGTAGTTGCAACCATTTTGACCCAAGGCTAATATATAAAAATTCAAAAGATGTTCAGGAATACATGTTGGTACCATCTAAAGGCAACTGTCATAACCTGGCCTTCCAACAGAAAGATATTATCATTGCATATTGAATAATGTTGAACATGCTGTTGATTCTTTAGAAAATATATATCTCTTGAAGATAAGAAGAAAGAGGTGAAAGAGTCATCAAAGACGACTCCCAGGGACTTCACTGGTGATCCAGTGGTAAAGAATCCACCTGCCAATGCAGGGTACGTGGTTTGATCTCTGGTCTGAGAAGATCCCACACGTTTTAGGGGAACTAAGCCTGTGTGCTGCAACAACTGAGCCTGCTTGTGGCAACTACTGAAGCCCACACACCCTAGAGCCCGTGCTCTGCAACAAGAGAAGACATCGAAATGAGAAGCCCGCTCATTGAAATGAAGAGTAGCCCTGGCTTGTTGCAACTAGAGGAAGCCCACACACAGCAACAAAGATGCAGGACAGCCAAAAATAAACAGATACTTTTTTTTTAAGTCTCTCATTTTTCTAAATGTGAAGAACTGGGAGTATAGCAATGGTGCATGCGTGTTAAGTTGCTTCAGTTGTGTCTGACTCTTTGTGACCCTATGGACTGTAGCCCACCAGGCTCCTCTGTCCATGGGATTCTCCAGGCAAGAATACTTGAGCAGGTTGCCATTTCTTCCTCCAGAGGATCTTCCTGACCCAGGGATCGAACCCAGGTCTTTCATGTCTCCTGCACTGGCAGGTGGGTTCTTTACCACTAATGCCAACTGGGAAGTCCCTATTTTAGAGGTTACTAAAATAGGAGTCAATTGAGAGCCTAGAGAAAAAAAAAATCATAATAAGAAAGTAACCACGGTGAGAAGGAGGAGATGGAGAAACTGAAGGGAATCAGCATGGTGAAGGCCATTCCAGAATTGTCTAGAGCTCTGCTTGGAGATTTTGTTTGTAAACAGGGAAATGACAAGGAAAGCTATGCCAGATAGCACTGACAGATAACACTGTTGAAGGTGGGATTAAGGTGTAAGCCAAAGGTGGCTTAGAGAAATCAAGATGTACAGAATGAATATTACGCTGGGGAGCTCAAGCAAGTCACAGTGACCCTTAGTGATCCCTCAGACCTGCCCTTTCCCCAATCTGACACAGAAAGAGTCATGGATGGAACAGAATAAGGAGAGAAAGGCAGAAGCTGAGTGGGGGGCAGACTCTGTGGGGTCCTCAGGGTTGCAGCCAAATGAAACACGCAAAGCTTCAAAGGTTTTTGCCAGCTAGATCTGCTTCAATGTGCAGGAGAAGGAGAAACTTTGGTCTGAAAAACACAGCTCAATGTATCTGTTTCTGAGGAATGTATCCTAGCTGCTATCCAAATGACTGCAAAATATCACCTTAGCATTAGAATCTATTATCTTTGTAAATGTAAATTCACTAGAGGGTGTGGTTTACTGTGAAGGCACTGCCCCATTGCCTCTGTGTGCTAATACTCCAAAGCTTCTGTCATCCTGGGACATTTCACCCAACTCGACAAGGTTCCCATGCTTGATGTGACAGTGGTCTGGATTCAGGGATCTCTGTGCAATGAAAGCGGCAGGAGAGATAGGGTGAGGAGGGAGGTGGGAAGAGGGTTCAGGATAGAGGGGACACATGCATACCTGTGGCTGATTCATGTTGACGTATGGCAGAAACCATCACAATACTGTAAAAATTATCCTTCAATTAAAATAAACAAATGAAAAAACAGATGGCAACGAACCAGCACATGCCAAAAAAAGACAAGAAAAAGAAGGGGATATGTGAATGGCACTCTTGGGGGTCGCTTTCTCCCATAGGGGTTAGTGCACAGTGGGACTCTCTCCATACAGAGTGGACTGTCCTTCTGCCTGGCAGTTTCATCACAACATTCTATGCAACCATATCTGTAAATGAGGACCTGGCACAAAGGAAGCATAGCAACCTACCCATTATGTAATCCTGGACATGCTAGTTTGGGTGAAAGAAGGCCATTTAACCCTTCTCTGGAAGTCCTGTCTTCTTGCAGAGTGGAGCCACAGGTGAGTCTCCTGGCCCACTAACTGTCATCCACAATTCTAGCCATTCAGCACCATCACCTACATGGGAAGCAACTCCCATTGACTTCAGCAGGAGCATCTTGTGAACCTTGGAAGTCACTGTTTTGGGCCACAAATTTTATTTAAGGGGAGCCATTACTCTGTAATGAATCAACATGCCATGAGCCGTCATGCAGATATCTGGGCCCTCAGGGCCCTGCCCTCAGGCACAGGCCTCTGAAATCTTTGTTTCCATTGGGATAAGAAGCACGTTTGCAGAGGGCACACACCTCTGTGAGAAAGTTCACATCATACAGACGTCTGAATGAATTCTGCTTTCAGATCCACAAGAAATCAAACTACCTGGTTGTGTTTGCTCATGGGAAACTGTAGTGCTCAACTAAAAAGACTTTTATTAACTGGGGTTTCCCCAGGGCTGCCTGTTCCACTGTTTTACATCAATGGTGATGATATGGCCTGTCTAATATTTCAACCCTGAGTTTCCACACCCCTGCCCAGTTTATAGGATGCTAGGTTTTCAGCTCAATTTTCCTTGGACTGGATGAAGCAAACTGAAATCTTTACCCACCTGGACAGATGACAGCAGTTCAATGTCCTCTAATAAGCTGATAGTCTAATCATCCTGTGAAAATCTAATTACATGTAATTTTGTTAGATTTCTGCAGAAAAACAGAGTTAAGAGTGTGTGTGAATGTGTATGTGTGTGTGTGTGTAATAAGAAACTGATTCATGCATTTATGGAGGCTGGCAAATTCCAAGATCTTCAGGGTAACTTGACAAGTTGGAAACTGAGGACAGCCCAAGGCTTAGTTCAAGTCTGAGTCCCGAGTCCTGGGAACCAGGAGAACTGATGGTGTAATTCCAGTTCAAAGGTCAGCAGACTGGAGATTCAAGAAAAGTCCCCATTTTAGTGTTAGTCTGAAAGCAAGTAAAAACTGACCTCCCATCTAAAAGGCAGTCAGAATTCTCTTCCTTGAGGGAGAGTCAGGCTTTTTGTTCTATTTGGGCCTTCAGCTGATTAGATTGTAGCCCATTACATTTTAAGAGGGCAATCTGCTTTATTCAGTTTGCTGATCTAAATGTTAATCTTATCCAAAGCACCCTCATAGAAACATCCAGAGTAATGTTTGATAAGGAGATCAAACCAGTTAATCCTAAAGGAAATCAGTCCTGACTATTCATTGGAAGGACTGATGCTGAAGCTCCAATACTTTGGCCACCTGATGCAAAGAACTGCCTCATTGGAAAAGATCCTGATACCGGGAAAGATTGAAGGCAGGAGGAGAAGGGGACAACAGAGGATGAGATGGTTGGATGGCATCACTGACTCGATAAGACATGCGTTTGAGCAAGCTCTGGGAGTTGGTGATGGACAGGGAAGCCTGGCATGCTGCAGTCCATGGGGTCACAAAAAGTCGGAGATGACTGAGTAACTGAACTGAAAGATTCTGGCACCTTGTGGCCCAGTCAAGTTGACATATAAAATTAACCATCACAAGTAATTTGGGATTTTCTTGTGGCAAACAACAGTGATTAAAGAGCCAAAATTAGGGGGAGGGATTTCTAATTAAAACATAATCTTTGTGCCCCCTTCAAATAAACACACTCAAGATGACCTAGTTAAATGAACTCAGTGGAAACTACCTGGCTAATACCTTCCCCCTAACCCTCCAGGGCCACCCACAGCTCTAAGAGACACTGTTATTGCTTAGGAATGAATTTATTGTTTTAAACTTCACTATTTAATTTCTTGTTTTAAAACTATTATGTTCCCCATATTTTTCTGATGAAGACTACTCAAATCTTGTGTAAATGGCCTGAGAATAATTTTAGTGTCTTCTTCCTGGATGAGACAAATGAAGCACAAGGGTGAGAAACAGCTTGTCCAGCATCTTAGTATTTGGAAAACAAATGTGGCTGCATTTTAAGAAATCAGGATTGCAGTCCCCCACAATCTATTTTTTGTGGTAGTGGTAAATAACCCACCGTCATTTCAGGAGACTTAAGAGACATGGGTTTGATCCCTGGTTGGGAAGATCCCCTGGAGAAGGGAATGGCAACACACTCCAGTATTCTTGCCTGGAGAATCCCATGGACAGAGGAGCCTCATGGGCTACAGTCTATGGGGTTGCAGAGTGGGACACGACTGAAGTGACTTAGCACACCCTCTATTTTTAGGAGTATGCTGAAGCTTTCACAGGTAGAAATTGATGGCTCTCTTAGTTATTAAAGAGCTGGCTCAGATGCAGAGAGCAAGGACAGGATTTGAGGGGGATATTATTTGCAAAGGGGGGAAACTTCAAAGGGAGTCCCCTCAACAAGGTAGCTCACTTCTCAGGAGACTTGGGGCTGACATGGGATATAGGAGGTTCATTTTAATCAGGTAATGTGTTGGTCACTGTTCCTGGTTGGTCCAAGCACCTTCCTGGGGTCTTACTACTTGAGTGTGCTCCTGCTGAACTTACAGTTGCCAGAAACTGCATCTCTTTGCCTAAAGCTAACAGCCTCTGGGAGGTGGGAGGGGGGTTCAGGATGGGGAACACATGTAAACCCATGGCTGATTCATGTTAATGTATGGCAAAAACTACTACAATATTGTAAAGTAATTAGCCCCTAACTAAAATAAATAAATTTATTAAAAAAAAAAAAAAAAAAGCTAACAGCCTCTGAGCCAGCCCTTAACATATCAGTGATGGAAGGTGGTGATGAATATCTTGGTCCCTCACTCCTCAGGTGGGAAGACTCAGACTTGAGTTCTATACCCTGGAGGTTTTTTTTGTTTGTTTAAATCTTTCTAATCTTCTTTCTTTTTTTTTAAATTTGCTATATGATTTTTTTTAGTTGGAGTATAGTCGCTTTACTATGTTGTGTTAGTTTCTGTTGTACAGCAAAGCGAATCAGCCATATGTATACCTATAGCCCCTCTTCCTTGGATTTCCTTCCCATTTAGGTCACCACAGAACACTGAGTTCCCTGAGCTATACAGTAGGTTCTCATTGTGTGTTAATTCGCTTCAGTCATGTCTGACTCTTTGCAACCCCATGGACTGCAGCCTGCCAGGCTCCTCTGTCCATGGGATTCTCCGGGCAAGAATACTGGAATGGACTGCTACACCCTCCTCCAGGGGAACTTCCCAACTCAGGGATCAAACATAGTAGTGTATATATGCTAATCCCAATCTCCCAATCATCCCACCTCCCCTTTTCTTCCTTGGTATCTTTGTTCTCTATATCTGCATCTCTATTTTCTTGAAGATAAGTTCATCTTCCGTTTTTACAGATTCCACATATGTGTATTAATATATGACACAACTAAGGGACTGAATAACAACACTGTATTTGTCTCTTTCTGACTTACTTCACCCTGTATGACAGTCTCTAGGTCCATTCGCATCTCTGCAAATGGCACAATTTCATTTCTTTTTTATGGGTGAGTAATACTCCATTGTATATATGTACCCCATCTTCTTTATCCATTCCTCTGTTGATGAATGTTTAGGCTGCTTCCATGTTCTGGCTGTTATTTATACCGTGGAATTTTTCTGAGATTAAATTTCTGTCTCTCACATACACACACTCAGGGTTGGCAGCGTGTGTATGTGACTTGTATGGTCATATAGGACCTTGTGCTCTGCAGTCACCATCTTGCAATTTTTAATAACTTTTGAACAAGGGAACCTAGATTTTATTTTACATTGGGCTATGCAAATTATGTAGTCAGTTCTGGTGGTAGCTGGCAGGATAATACATTTTTCATTGTCTGAGTTCTCTTCTCTCTCTGACCTCTCCTACTGATCTGACTTCTCCTATTGGTCTCTCCCATACTTCCTGTATACATATGTATACATATAATACATTTGTCCTTGAATCCTTTTCACAGGGTCTACTTCTGGGAGACCCAAACTAGACTGTTGCAAATGTCATGATAATCTTGAAAAACAGTGAAAAGAATTAATACATCTTCCTATTCTATTAAAATAAAATAATAATACACATGGGCTTAATTGTCACTAAAAATAAAATCACAGTTATATCAATGCCATAACACACTGTAATATCTAAGAGGTTTCATAAGAAGTAATCCTCAGCAAAGCTTTCCAACTTCTCTGCATTCCAGATCAAGTGCCCAGGTGACTTCAACATGCAAACATCTCCCCAAAGAAGTAGGGCAATAAACAGCAGTGGAGTTGACATTTAAACAATGGCTCTGCATGCCATCTGTTTTAAAGAAATTATTTGTCTTTGCCAGCATGTCAAGAAGAATAAGTCCACATAATTTATGAGCTACTAAGGTATGTAAACTCTTGATTTTACAAGGACAGCCCTGTCTATAGTCATTACGTTTCTTTAGTAATGAACAACAAAATTTTTTTTAAAAAAAACAGGTCAGAGAAATTGACTTTCTGTACAGTTCAATAAAGAGGCAAGAGATTATTACAGTGATTCAATCTCAAACTAACCTTTAAGAAAAAGACATAAATAAGGATTCTGGTTCAGAATCAGAACAGATCAGCTCATGTAATCCAGAGCCCATGCATTCTCAATTTTTATGTCCCTAGGGTCTAGTACAATGTCCAGAATGGAGTTGATGCCTAATAAATATTTAGTAGCTGAATGAACTTGGTTTATGGCTGTGCCTTGAGGCTTGAGTACCAGAAAATGAAACTGACTCACCCCTACCTATGAAGAACCTATAGGTTTTCCTCTAGTTCTTTCTTACAGTCTGGAATTTATCAAATGGGTATAATCCCAGTGCAAAAGATTGGTTGGAGGAAGAGTATGGAAGGCAGTAGGTTGCTAGCAGGTGCAGGTTCAGGTCCATTTGCAGTATTTGGGTGATGTAATACTTGAGAAGTAGCTGGAGAACTAGAAGGTCATCTTGGGCCTTTCTCTCTATGTGTGAGACTTATGACTAGGAACTTCTAAGATCAAATCCATCCTTCCTTAAGGCATGATGGTCTTTGATATGAATCCTGTCATCACCTTGCTGTGAATTATGGCCATGAAGCCTCCTTGAGCCTCACGTTCCTCATCAGTCATAAAGATGACATCCAGCCTACATGCAGTTTGCGTCACTAGGCTGAGATCCTGACTCCTCTTCTCTCACCTTTCCCCTGGAACACAAGCTTTTGAGCAGACTGATTGTTAAATACAGCTGTCCACAGAAAGGTAAAGCTTTTTTTTAGGGTGCTCACCGGATAGATGATCAGGACAAAAGAGGTTACATAAACCTATTTTGAAACATTTTAAAATTCAAGTTTTTGTCCTGACCAATTTCTGAACATGATAATTGTCTGCTTAAATTGTATAAAAATATTTTTATGTGTTTTATAGCAGCATGATTTACAATAGCCACGATATGGAAGCAACCTAAGTGTCCATCAATGGATGCATGCACAAAGAAGACAGTATAATGTAATACTACTCAGCCATAAAAAGAATGAAATCTTGCCATTTGCAACAATGTGGATGGACCTGGAGGGTATTATGCTTAGTGAAGTAAGTCAGATGGAAAAAGATAACTACTGTTTGCTTTCTCTTATATGTGGAATCTGAATAATAAAACAAATGAATGACTACAAGAAAACAGAAACAGACCAATAGATACAGAGAACAAACTAGTGGTTACCAGTGGGGAGAAAGCTGGAGGAGGTACAAGATAGAGGTAGGGTATTAAGAGGTACATACTACTAGGCATAAAATAAGTAAGATACAAGGATGTAATGTACACCAAAGGGAATATAACTAGCATTTTATAATAACTTCATATGGAGTATAATCGATAAAAATAGTGAATCACTAGGTTTTACACTTAAAACTTAACATTCTAAATCAACTATACCTCAATTAAAAAAAAATATTTTTCTGTGAAAATTCTTTTATCCCTCTTGCATATGACCTATCTAGACAAAAAACAAACAAACAAAAACAAACAAAAACCACCTAGGTGAGAATTTAGGGATGAGAAAACATAAAAAGTTTTGATTACTGAATGAAGCATTGACTTTGTATCAGTGGGAGAAATCAAAGTCCTGGCACCTGGGGAGATCAAGGGTGGGCGGGTGGCATGTCTTTGTTTTACAGAACTGATACTGGAAGCTTTCCCCTCTTCCTGAATGAAATGTCCTCCTTCAATGTGTCCAGGATACTGTGAGGGCCTTGATGGTTGAATGGCATCACTGACTCAATGGACATGAGTCTGAGTAAACTCCGAGAGCTGGTGATGGACAGGGAGGCCTGGCGTGCTGCCGTCCATGGGGTCTCAAAGAGTCAGACACGACTGAGTGACTGAACTGAACTGAACTAAGTTCACACTGATGACTGCGGCCAAGGTCATCCCTGACAGCACCAACTGGGAGAGGGGGAAGCGGGCCAGCTCTTGTGCTTTTCAAACAGAACACTTACAAATGTCACTCACACTTGTGACTCTGGTGGCCCGATGTTACAGATGACCAGGACTGCTTAGAACTGGCTGCAATGCTTCTGAAATCAGGGACTGAGCTGAATTCTTCCAGACTAGACTAGCGATCGTAAGGATGGAAACTCCAAGTGGAGAAGCCACACTGGGATCTGCTAACCTATACCATACAAATAACAAACACCCTGTTTGGAGGGCCCTCATGATAGGAAAATCCTTGTTAAAAGAAGTAACAAGGACGGTGCATGGGAAAGCCCTTCCTGCAAGTCTTACCAGTGACTGTCATGCTGGCCTCAGCCCTGGACAGGTCAGGTCATTCAAGTCAAATTCAACTAAGTTCAGGAGCCCCAAAGGGAAAAGCTGAAGTCAAAATTACAGTTTGGTCTCACCCTACTGTAAGGGAGTCCAACTGATAAAAATTTTGCCAGAAAGATGCTTTGGACAGGGCCAAGGTGATGGATTGTGCAGAGAAGAGTTATCAGAGCAAGCCTGAGAGTATTCACCCTTAGAAAGGCCTCTAAGGTGGACCCTTTACTAGCACCTGGGAGCCTGCATTTTGAGAGAGTTCCCACCATCCTAACAGATAAGAGTTACCGGGCCTGAATGTTTCCTGCAAACAATGTGGTTTATGCTGAATAATGGTTTTCCTTCTGGGGAACTGGGATTTTTGAAGGCATGAGGCAAGACAGTGACTGTAAAAACCCTGGGCTCTGAGTCTCTCACCCACTCAGGTAGTTAGCACTTTACATGCACTGTCATCGCTTGTCACTGGGGGAGCTGAGCGTGTCCTGTGTGACTCCCAGGAAGAAAACTCTGGCACTGTTACCTCCCGATGCTGCCCCATGGGCCATTTCTCTGTTGGTTTTGCTGTGTATCCTTTCACTGTAATGAATCACAGCTATGAGTACAACTAGACGGAAGGGAGGAAGGGAGGGAGAGAGAAAGCTGATATCCACACCACCCACACTTTTTCCTTACCTTCTTAATAACAAGGAAGACCAACAATGGAGCTCTTACTAACTCCTGGCCTGGTGTCAAGCACTCGTATGTAAAAACTCAAAGCTCTCAACAATACTTCAGAGTAGGTCTTGCTATGTTCTCCATTTGGCACATGAGGGAAGGAAGTTTATTCAAGTAAGGAAGGAACTTACTCAAGGTCACAGTATCTGTTAGGTGGCAAAGAGGGAAATGGAGATTGCCTTATGTGACTGCCAACGCCAGACTGGGAGACTCTGTTGAGGAGACCAGTGAAGCACTCTCAAAGATGCAAAAGTCTAGGCAAATACCCAGTGGTGACACTACTGTTACGAAGGGGATCTGAGGCCTTCCCAGACATCGCTGGATAAGTTTTGCAACTTTTCTAGTTTGCTTAGATCCTGGGATTGAAACCCACTTTCTTATAGATTCATGGGAGGTGGGAACTTGACATAGATGGGTATGTGCAGGTATACCCTCCTCCTCAAATGTGGGAACTCTGGGCAAGAAAAAAACATTAGAGAACATCTAAGCCCTTCATTCAATGATGATGGAAACAGAGAGAGGCAGCATTATGCGCTAAGTCATAAAATCCCAAACTGGACTTTGGATCCCACCCCATTCATTTCTTCAGCACACCACCTCCTCCTTATCAATTTTTTTCTCTTTTTAAAATCAGATTCAATTGTATGTAACTCAGCATGCAGGAAGTACTTTCATTTTTTAAATTATTAATTACACAGAAAAGAGAACTATTTTAAAGAAGAATAATACACACATACTTTTGGAAACATTTTGACGACTGGGTCAAAAGGAAGGGGAAATGACACCTTTGGAAATGTGATCCACTCATTTGAAACCAGGGCAGTGGCTACCCACTCCAAATGCATTCTCATACACACAGAATTCCTTCTGAGTGGGCTCTGAAGGCAGAACGCACGGCTGAGTTTCAAATGGGCAGAAAGTCACCTTAAAGCATTTTTCCCCTCCATCTGGGAGTTGACACAATCGAGTTATAGGCAGAGACTGTTTATCACAGTGGCAAGAAAGTCTCTCTTCAAATTTCTCATGCTTTTATAATCAAACAATAACATCTCCAGAGTATAGGTTTTAGCTACATAAGAAACATATTGGAAATTGATTCAATGCTCCTGGCTTGGCTGTGACAATGTTTCATAACCTGGTAACCTCTCAGCTTATTCTCCCCCCCCCTTCCTGAAAAGCTTTTAGCGGCACCAGGGTGGCAAAGGAAAGATAAAGCAAACATCATCCTTTTATCTGATCCTGTGCAAAATGAGAAGAGCAGGCACTGTATCGCTGATAAGAAGATTGCTAAATGACTCTTCTCAAATTCTATCAATGGGCTGATGAATAAAATTAAGACTGACACTGATGAGCTATTTTCTCAGGCCATTTTCAAAAATGAAGGTGTTTCTTTCGAAGCAGTTACACCCCAGTTGCATGTCTACGGCATTAAAAAGTACCCAGATCGGCTCTGTGCTGTAACAGTTTCATGGCAATGCTTTCCTTTCTTTACATTCATTCTCTTTTTTCTCTGGGCTTCCCAGGTGGCACTAGCGGTAAAGAACCCACCTGCCAATGCAGGAGACATAAGAGATGCAGGTTTGATCCCTGGGTTGGGAAGATCCTCTGGAGAAGGAAATGGCAAACCATCCCAGTATTTTTGCCTGGAGAACCCCATGGACAGATCTGGAGGGCTATGGTCCATAGGGTCGCAAAGAGTCGGACATGACTGAAGCAACTTAGCACTTTTCTTGAATAAGCGTTCATTGAAGTCAAGAGCATTCTGTTTCTAAGATCACCCTTCCACCTTTTTTCCCCTCAGTTGCATGTTTCATTATACAACTCAATTTCTGCTACTACAATTTGCCATAGCCCTCACCTGATCTAGCACTTTACACCTGTCTCAACCTAAGGTATTTACTTGAATGTGCTAAACTTAATGGACACATCATAGGGAATCCTGGTGGATGGAGTATAGAGATCACCTTAATTGAGATGGTTTTTCACTAAGTATCTGCGATTGAGTTCTTCCAGTCAAGAAAGCGTCTTCCTTCCCAGCTTGACTATAGACTTCTGAAAAGCTACAAGCGCCTGACTGGCAAAAGTTTTTTTTTTTTTAATCACTGCTGCTTCTCAGTCACTAATTTTTTTTATTATCTTTAGGATTAAGAAGAAGTGCTGATTTCAACAGCACTGATGGCACTGACAGTTCAACCTATCTGTAACATCTAATCAACCCAGAATTATCTGTGGTAACATGGAGAACAAAGAGATTAAGATTCAAGAGTTGTTCACAACCTCTGTTTCTAGCTTATCCTTCAGACACCTGATGGGCTTCAGAATTGATCACGTAACTTTCTACGGGTGGTCAGGGATGTGTCCTTTCCTGCTCTTTCTTCTCTTGGCTGACCTCTCTTCTGGAGATGCTAATGAGCTGGTCAGAGGGCAGACAGGAAGAGTGTGGGAGGTGGGGGATGGATGATCTAGGTCAGCTGGGCAAAAGGAAGTCCCATTCAGCCCATACACGTGCTTTGTTTCAGACTGTACTTTAGTTTTTATCTTTTAAAAACAAACGTGAAATATACTATGAACACAAGAGTATATACAGCAAATAGTTACATTTAAATCACCACCACTGTAAAAGAATACATACATGCACCTTAACAACTCAGTGTTTTTTTTTAAGGCACAATCTTTAATTTACATTTTATGTTTTAAAAAGGTACTATAAGACTGCAAAATTAAAAAGACACAAAACAGCATATATTGAAAATATTCTCTCATTTTTGTGTTCTTTAAACCCAGGTCTGCTTTGAGGCAATCAACTGTACTGGCCTCTTGTGTTTTATTAGTTTTATTCATGCCAACAATTACATGTGTGTATATGTACAAAATCATATTCACACTTGCATTTAGCTTTTTTAAAAACTATATATGTCTGTGTGTTATAGTCCTTTTTACCTTTTAAAAATTCAAGCATACTATAGGCACTATTCTGTTCCTCACTCTTCTCATTTAATAACATATCTCAGAAATTGTTTCATATCAGTAAAGATTTCCCTTCTTTGGTTTTAAAGTTGTTTTTTTTTTTTTTGATGTGGACCATTTTTAAAGTCTTTATTGAATTTGTTATAATAGTGCATGTGTTTTATATTTTGGTTTTTTTGGTCCCCAGGCATGTGGGATCTTAGCTCCCCTACCAGGGACTGAATCTGCACCCCTGCACTGGAAGGTGAAGTCTTAACCACCGGACCACCAGGTAAGTCTCCCTTATTCTTTTTTACAGCTATATTAATTCCATTATCAGAATACATTTAACCAGTACCACACTAATGAACATTTGGTTCATTCGTGATTTTTTCCTATTACTATGTCTGTAGGATAAATTACTTGATTGGAATTTCTATTTAACAGCATTATGTAAGTGTGACTTTTATTAGATATTGCAAACTTATCCATAGAGCTTGTACTACCCTCTCATCTGTAGTATACGATGCCTTTTTCCTCACATCGTTGCCAACAAAGTTTTTGTCTTCAAACTTTTAGAGCTTTTCCATTGTGATAGATTAAAAAAAATGGGATCTGAGTGTGACTCAGATCCCATTAATGTGGGTTTCTTTTGTTATGAATACATCTCTTTCATTATGAATGCACCTTCCTGACCCTGTTTCTACTGATACATCTTTTTCTCTGGCCCTCTTCTGCTTCCTCCTCTCACTCTTAAGGAGCCCTGTGATGAGATGAATCCATCCCAACTCTAAGGTCAATAACTCAGTGTTTTTAAGCCACTCTTGCACCCACTCCTTCCACTACATCCTTCTCCCACCACTTCCCCTCCATAAGGAAACCCATTGTTGGATTTCATGCTACTTAGTAATTTGCTGTGGTTTTCAAATTAGCTTCTGTAGAAAAAGGAATGTAACATTGGATTACATTTATGTATAGGTACACATGCAGAGGTGTACTGGTTTATGATGTAAAAATTTATTACTATGCATACCTAGGAAATAACCCTTGGTAAGTATATCAGGGAATATGCATCACAGTGACACGAGCCACACTGTCATAATAGCAAAAAATGGAAAACAACCCAAATGTTTATTAACATTAGAAAGAATAAATAAAATCTGAAATTTCTCTGCTATGGACGACTATACAACTACGAAAATGAATGAACTACAACTGCAGGGACCATCACTGATTCATTCCAAAAACAATGTTGCCAACCCAGTAGAATATTTACAGTATGATTCTATTTGTACAGTGAGCAAAAACTAAACAATATTGTGGTAAGACTCTACAAGTAAAGTGAAGACTATAAAACTATACATATGTGCACACACACACACATACATACCACAAATCCTTTATTTGTTCATCTATCAACAGATCAATACTATCTTGACTATTGTGAATAATGCTGCAGTGAATCTGGAGGTCCAGCTACGTCTTTGGGATAGTGATTTTATTTCCAAATACAACAGAACTATCATGTGGTTTAGCAATTCCACTTCTGGATATATATAGCAATTCCACTCAGTGGACATGAATCTGAGCAAATTTCAGGAGATAGTAGAGGACAAGGAAGGCTGGTGTGCTGTAGTTCATGGGGATGCAAAGAGTCAGATGTGACTTAATGACTGAACAACAACAAGAAACTGAGGGAACTATACAGCTATTTCTGATTCCCCAGCCATGCACTCTAGAGCAACATGCCTTGGAAAAAACATGGGAGAAAAAAGATGAAACTTATTTAACATGTCCACTTATCACCTGTTCTGTGGGATCTTTTGCCCTACTAGCACGTGCCACCCCCTGGGGCTTCATGTCTGCCTCTGCCCTGGCAGCTGTCAGGATCTCTGTTGGAAGAGCACCATCCTTACCTCTCCTAAATGCCCAAGCATGCCTTCTTGTGCTTCTCAGTTCCCTGGAAGGAGGATGGACAAGTCATAGGGCTCACTTTTCTAGGGTCTTGCTGGTGCTACTCTGAGAGACGCACTAAGGTTATCAGTGACACTCAGTGGGTACCCTTCCCAAACACCAGCTGTATTATATACTAAGAGACTTGAGCACCTGAATTCAGTGGGTAGGATATTTATGTAAGCCCTGACAGATTTCCAGGAGAGTTCTTTTGGAGCAACCCTTTGGCAACCCTGTAGTAAACCTTGGCAGTCCATCCTTTTACATGACTATATAACTCTACTCATCATGGAATATTCCTTGTGAGAAAACAGGATGTATATTTGGTTGGTCCAAGGCTAAGGGAGAGAAAATGAAGACATATTTTTGTTTTGAAAGTCAAAGCATGAGCATCGTAGTGATTGGATGGCCACTTCTTACTGTGTTTGTCTTTAAATCTTTTTTTCCCACTGTCTATGTGTTGTCTGTAGGACTAAATTCAAACATGTAGGCTTGGCTTTCAAGTTTCCCATAAATCTGGTCCCATCCTACAAAATCCCTTCTATCTGTACTTCATCCTTAAAACTCACCCTCTGCTCTAGCCAAGCTGGTCATTTGTTGACTCCCTTCCCTATGGTGTGCCATATTCCTATCTCCAGGTCTTTGAATATGCTGTTTACCTCGAGTTTAAGGATATCTCTCTCCCCTTTGCTGATGAAATCCTACTCCTTGGGAAAGTGGTTCCCAAACTTTGCTGCACACTGGCATCACCTGGGGATGTTTACCACATACTAATGACTGGCTCTCCCTAGACCTTGTGATTTGAGTTTGGGAACCACTGGCACGAATGGCAAATGCTCTTAAAATTCAGTATCTTACTCTCTTACTCTTTTCTTTTCCTTACAGATGGACACCAAAATGCCTGGCTTCACCAAAGAGGGGCTTGACACCCTGCTCTATGCACTCATATGTATGAAGAGCATGCTTCCATCTTATTTGTGACCATACTGTATCAGAATTATTTGTTTGCTTCTCTGTTTCCTTACTTGACTGGAGTTCATAGAATGTGGGTACCATGTCTCATTCACCTCCATATCTCCAACCTCTAACATAGGACATGGCTGGAAGAAGATGCTCAATACAGGCTTGTTGAACTACACAGAACTCAGCTCATGGGTGCAATCTATAGAGGAAATATTTTATAGCAGTAAAAAAGTCACACTTTCAACTCAAAGTCTACAGCTCTCTATCTCTCTAGTGAAAAAAAAAAAAAAAAGACGGGGAATCATAAACTATGATCCGGTATGCTGACAAACTGGCTTCCCAGGTGGTTCAGTGGTAAATATGCCTGCCAATGCAGGAGACGTGGGTTTCATTCCTGGGTCAGGAAGATCCCCTGGAAGAGGAAATGGCAACCCACTCCAGGATTCTTGCCAGGAAAATTTCATGGACAGAGGAGCCTGGTGAGCTACAGTCTACTGGGTTGCAAAGAATTGAACACTACTGAGCAACTGATACAGCCTACCAACATGCTCACAAGTTCAGCATTCTTGCCTTGAGCACCCTTTGAACAGTATGAAAAGGCAAAAAAATATGACACTGAAAGATGAACTCCCTAGGTTGGTAGGTGCCCAATATCCCCCTGGAGAAGACCGGAGAAAGAGCCCCAGAAGGAATGAAGAGGCTGGGCCAAATGGAAACAATGCCCAGTTGTGCATGTGTCTGGTGGCAAAAGTAAAGTCTGATGCTGTAAAGAACAATATTGCATAGGAACCTGGAATGTTAGGTCCATGAATCAAGGTCAATTGGAAGTGTTCAAACAGAAGATGGCAAGAGTGAACATCAACATTTTAGGAATCAGTGAACTAAAATGGATTGGAATGGGTGAATTTAATTCAGATGACCATTATATCTACCACTGTGGGAAAGAACCCCTTAGAAGAAATGGAGTAGCCCTCATAGTCAACAAAAGAGTCCAAAATGCAGTACTTGGATGCAATCTCAAAAATGACAGAATGATCCCTCTTTGTTTCCAAGGCAAACCATTCAACATCACAGTAATCCAAGAGTATGCCCCAACCACTACTGCCAAAGAAGCTGAAGTTGAATGGTTCTATGAAGACCTACCTTCTAGAATTAACACCAAAAAAAGATGTCCTTTTCATCATAGGGGACTGGAATGCAAAAGTAGGAAGTAAAGAGACACATGGAGTAAAAGGCAAGTTTGATCTTGGAGTACAAAATGAAGCAGAGCAAAGGCTAACAGAGTTTTGCCAAGAGAACACACTGATCATAGCAAATACCTTTTTCCAACAACACAAGAGAATACTCTACACACGGACGTCACCAGATGGTCAATACTGAAATCAGTTTGACTATATTCTTTGCAGCTGAAGATGAAGAAGCTCTATACAGTCAGCAAAAACAAGACTGGGAGTGGACTGTGGCTCAGATCATGAACTCCTTACTGCCAAACTCAGACTTAAACTGAAGAAGGTAGGGAAAACCACTAGGCCATTAAGGTATGACCTAAATCATATCCCTTATGATTATACAGTGGAAGTGACAAATAAGTTCAAGGGATTAGACCTGATAAGACTGCCTGAAGAACTATGGATAGAGGTTCATAACATTGTACAAGAGATGATGATCAAAACCATTCCCAAGAAAAAGAAATGAAAAAGGAAAAATGGCTGTCTGAGGAGGCCTTACAAATAGCTGGGAAAAGAAGAGAAGCTAAAGGCAAAGGAGAAAAGGAAAGATACGCCCATTTGAATGTAGAGTTCCAAAGAATAGCAAGGAGAGATAAGAAAGCCTTCCTAAGTGAAAAATGTGAAGAAATAGAGGAAAACAACAGAATGGGAAAGACTAGAGATCTCACCAAGAAAATTAGAGATACCACGGGAACATTACATGCAAAGATGGGCACAATAAAGGACAGAAATGGCATGGACCTAACACAAGCAGAAGCTATTAAGAAGAGGTAGCAACAATACACAGAAGAACTATACAAAAGAGATCTTCATGACCCAGATAATCACAATGGTGTTATCACTCACCTAGAGCCAGACATCCTGGAGTGAGAAGTCACCTGGGCCTTGGGAAGCATCACTGTGAACAAAGCTAGTGGAGGTGCTGGAATTCCAGCTGAGCTATTTCAAATCCTAAAAGATGATGCTGTGAAAGTGCTGCACTCAATATGCCAGCAAATTTGGAAAACTCAGCAGTGGCCACAGGACTGGAAAAGGTCAGTTTTCATTCCAATCCCAAAGAAAGGCAATGCCAAAGAATGTTCAAACTTCTGCACAATTGCACTCATCTCACATGCTAGCAAAGTAATGCTCAAGACTCTCCTAAGGAGGCTTCAACAGTACATGAACTGAGAACCTCCAGATGTTTAAGCTGGATTTATAAAAGGCAGAAGAACCAGAGATCAAACTGCCAACATTCTCTGGATCATAGAAAAAGCTAGAGAATTCCAGAAAAACATCTACTTCTTCTTCACTGACTATGCTAAAGCCTTTGACTGTGTGGATCACAACAAACTCTGGAAAATTATTAGAGATGGGAATACCAGACCACCTGACCTGCCTCCTGAGAAACCTGTATGCGGGTGAAGAAGCAACAGTCAGAACTGGACATGGAACACTAGACTGGTTCTAATTTGGGAAAGGAATATATCAAGGCTGCATATTGTCACCCTGCTTATTTAACTTACATGCAGAGTACATCATGCAAAATGCTGGGCTGGAGGAAGCAAGAACTGAAATCAAGATTGCCAGGAGAAATATCAACAACCTCAGATATGCAGATGACACCACACTCATGGAAGAAAGTGAAGAGGAACTAAAGAGACTCTTGATGAAAGTGAAAGAGGAGAGTGAAAAAGCTGGCTTAAAACTCAACATTCAAAAAACAAAGATCATGGCATCCAGTCCCATCATTTCATGGCAAATAGATGGGGAAACAATGGAAACAGTGAGAAACTTTATTTTCTTGGGCTCCAAAATCACTTCAGATGGTGACTGCAGCCATGAAATTAAAAGATACTTGCTCCTTGGAAGAAAAGTTATGATCAACTTAGACAGTATATTAAAAAGCAGAGATATTACTTTACCAACAAAGGTCCATATAGTCAAAGGTATGGTTTTTCCAGTAGTCATGTATGGATGTGAGAGTTGGACCACAAAGAAGGCTGAGTGCCGAAGAATTGATCCTTTTGAACTGTGGTGATAGAGAAGACTCTTGAGAGTCCCTTGGACTGTAAGGAGGTCAAACCAGTCAATCCTAAAGGAAATCAGTCCTAAATATTCATTTGAACCACCGATCTTAAAGCTGAAACTCCAATACTTTGGCCACCTGATGCGAAGAGCTGATTCATGAGAAAAGACCTGGATGCCGGGAAAGATTGAAGGCAGGAGGAGAAGGGGATGACAGAGGATGAGATGGTTGGATGGCATCACAGGCTCAATGGATGTGTGTTTGAGCAAGCTCTGGGAGATGCTGAAGGACAGGGAAATCTGGTGTGCTGAAGTCCATTTGGGTTGCAAAGAGTTGGCCATGACTGAGTGACTGAACAACACCACCAATATAGAACTCTCCACCAAAGCCTCATTCATGATTACCTCTGGTATTTAGACAGAAGCCCTCAAGAAGAAAGTGTATAGATGACAAAACCAGAGAACTAGCCACAAGGGAGTGAGAAACAAGAAGGATTATAGGTAATGTTCTAAGCACAGGGTTTGGTAAAAAAGAGATACTCAATGGATGGGAATTAATATTACTATTTTCAGTCCTTGTTAACCAGAAGGAACCACATGGTTCTGTTTCCATGAATCTAACTTCATGACACGTGGGATTTATATTTCAGGCTGCCAGATGCAACGCTTCCCCTCTGAAGTTTGTTGCTTGTTCATATAAATGGACGAACTCAGTGCAGCCACGATAGAAGCTTCCATGGCCAAGCTATTACTCTGTAATACCTCTGAAATGCCATTTGTAATATTTGGAAATGTAGAAATATTATGATCCTGGGAAGTATTAACAATTCAAATTATGTAAAATCACTCCACCCTATTCCTCATCCATGGTCATTACTATCCATGTAGTTTCCAGTTCAGAATCAATCTGTTACTAGTCAACAGAACATTATCTATCAAAATTGCTATTGAGAACCTTTATACTTCCCCCTCACATTTGTTTTGATGATCAGCAGCTCACTCTTTCTACAATTAGGCCTACACATATCAGCATGCAATTCAAAATGTGACATTTGACTCAAATGGTCTTCCACTCAAAAAGCTGTGAAAATCTGATCAACTTTCTGAGATATTTTAATTTGTAATATGAAAGTCATTCCCTCTACATTAAATTTATAAACTTTTTCAAATTTTCTCAGTGGGGAAAATTAGTAATAGTCTTGAAATAAGACAGATAATTATCAAGGACTTTAATTGATTGGCAGCTACAGTACTGGAAGCCCTGGTGCCTTACTGGTTTTAATTTTAGAGAAAGGGAAATTCCAGCTGCACTGTACTCCATAGAAAATTTATTTGAACCTCTAAACTTTGCGGCTAACCAATGATATGTTCATAAATATGGTGGTGGCAAACTAATTCAAGTTCAATACATTTCCTCAAAAAGTTAGTCAAAGTGAAGTGTACAAATAGAGATCAGTGGTAGTTCACATCATGCAAAACTAAGCATAAATCATTGAAATTAATTACATTTTTCCCAACAACTCTTCAAATTTATTTTCCTATGGTCTTCTTAAATGACAGTGAAAATTTATTTGTTACTATCAAGAAGATAACCTTGGTAGGGGGCAAGCAGCAGGTTAGATTGCTACATGTCCTCTAATATTCATTGTCTTTTTCTTCCAGAGTTACGAGAACCTCCATTTATTTTTAATTCTTTTTTTCTGGACCTATGTCCTCCTGCCTGGATTAACGTTTCTTCTCCTATGTGACTAAGTGCCAGCCAAAGCAGTGCTACCCAAAGGATGGGTCAAGTGATGCGAAATATTCTTAAAGGGATGAACCATATCCTTCCTCATCGCTCTTCCTTCCTGTGGGTTGGAAAGTGGACATAAAGGATGGTTTTTTAATAGTCATCTTGAACCAGAAAGTGGCCTTGGGAATGGAAACCATATGAAGCAGAGAAATGAAAGAGGAGGAGGCTGCAACTGTGCCATCAGCCTGAACCACCTCCCTGAGGCCTGTCATGTGTGACAGAAAGAAACTTCCGTTCATATTCAAATAAATTACTGTAATTTGAGTTTCTTTCCCTCCCATATGAACCTAATCCTACTGGTGCTAACAATTAGGGAAATCCAGTCTTGGATTTAAAAATAACTGTGATCTAGCTAATTGAAACTGTATAATCCATGTATGGACAACCACCATTGACCATATTGTGTGTGTGTGTGTCCTCAGTCGCACAGTTGTGTCCAACTCTTTGGGACCCCATGGACTGCAGCCCGCCAGGCTCCTCTGTCTATGGGATTTTCCAGGCAAGCATATTGGAGTGGGCTGCCATTTCCTTCTCTAGGGGGTCTTCCCGACCCATGAATCAAAACTGCGTCTGTGTCTCCTGCATTAGCAGGCGGATTTTTTACTGCTGTTGCATCTGAGAAGCCCCTAACCATATCACATTAGGACTTTAATACAATAAAGTATTGAATAGATTTTGGAGTTATTTCCATTCAGATGAGATAAATATCTAGGTTAGAGCTCTTGTTCTCCAGGTAACTGAGGTACTTGATTTAAGAATCTGTGAGACCCTCCCTATCTCTTGAAGAACCACAGCTACAGATATATCAACATCAGGTCAGGTCTTCTCTCATCTACTGGGTAAAAGAGATGCTGCATTTGTTGTCCTTCATTGCAATCTGGTGTAAAGATTCCTCAACAATGATAACTATAAATCATTTGACTCTTTTATTCCTCCTATTTCTACCAGACTCCAGACCAGGCACATTACTACCATGGATTAGGTACTTTATGGCTGGACAGTAAAAACTTACAAGAACAAGTTTTGTGTGCTACAGAGGTAAAAATGGCCATTGTACCAGGAGATTCAAATCTTCTCTATTTGGCTCAGCATGGCCTTGTCTTACTTCTTCACTTTCAGGCAGGCCATTACGCAAAGTTGGGTTATATACAGCAAAATAACTCACTTCCTCGCTACACTGCTTCTTGTGCTCTTCATTGTCTGAAGTCAGGTTAATTCCTGTCCTTTCTTCTTCACCCTATAATTTGCTCAAATCAGTGTGTGCCTGAAATGTTAGCTCCCAAGAGTTCCTTTTAACTAGAGGTAGAATATTTTTTGAGTCCCTGTTATAATGCAAATACATCATCTGAAAAAATAGCTGTTTAATCTAACTTACTGACACGCGTAAGTTTACCAGATTAGACAGCTAAAGTTTGTATGGAAACAAAGAATAAGAAAGTAAGACACCTTGGGGAAATGGAAATAAAGTGATGTATGGTCTGTTAAGTAAGTCAAAGTGGGTACTTACTGAGCATCCATAATCTTCCTGCTAGTATATTAGCTGCTGGAAGACTGTTTGGGGAGTGATGAAGAAGGACAACAGGAGAGCTCTTGGAGGCAATTACTGAGTTGGGCAGGACAGCACCAAGGCAACTTCATAGAGCTAAATAAAGAAAACTTGATCCTCAGGATACTCAGAATGAGATCATGTCCCTTGACACATTCTCCTCTGAGGGGTTCCTTAGAAGAGACTAGGAGTATAGGTAGCCAATAAGGAAGAGTAAACAAATTGTGTTCTACAATGAGGCACTGGAACATTTGCCCACTGTGCTACTGGACAAATTGTTCTTTGTAACTCTGTAACAGGGAAGAACAAATCTGACTCCATTCTGTTCATTTTCTCAAGCTTAGTCATGCTGGCTCTGTACCTTCGGTAAAAGCACAGTTACCTATACCTTGAAATGTATAGAATAGCCTATTCTCACGACTCTGACCTTTCAGGGTCCATTCATACTGAGATAAAAAGTTGCAGAACAGAGAATAATATTTGTCTTGTTGGAGGTTTAACAGGAATATTGTGATCTGACCTATGTGGACAGCTGCAAGAACAAAGGATTCCGAGACCAAGAAGTCTGCAACAACTAACCACAGCCCTCCCTTTCTTGGCCTTTAAAAGTGCTTTGCTGAAGCCCATCCAGGAGTTTGGGGTCTTATTAGGCACAAGAAACCCATCTCCTTGCAGGACCCTGCAATAAACCTTTCTCTGCTCCAAACTTGGATGTTTTGCCTTGTCAGCCTCACTGTGTGTTGAGCATGCAAACTTCCACTCCATAACAACTCTTTTAGATTTGGGGAAATACCACACATCTTTCACTTTATAGGAGTTTACCATGCAGCTTTGTTTTCTTGGTTATCATTTAATCCTGCTTCGCTTCTTCCTCAAATTCCTCAAAAGACATCTCTTCCTCTTTAAAGGAATTTCCAAATCCCCTGTCTCCTCTTAGGAGATTATTTTTGATGCTATCATTAGCTGATGTTTTTAATATGAGGTAATGTTATTTGAATTCCTACTGATCATTTAATCTTACTAGATAATTAGCGTAATACACTGGGTGAATCTATTCCAGTTAAACAGCAAGAAAGAACAATTGGTGTTTGTGATCATTCATGTTAATACTTCTATTAGGCTAGTATGGTCATTTGCTTGTTGCTTATTAACATGAAAGTCTGATATTTATTAGGGCAACTTTCAAGAAAAAAATCTAGCTGTATTACTTCATTCATGAATCTTGAATTTCAATATAGAACAAGTTAACAATATCTTGCTTTGTAATCAACACATACTATTTTGATTAAACTGACATGATTATCCTTAACCACAGAAATATAAACATTCAGTTTCACAGATTTTCTGATTGTTGTTCTTTGTCAAAGATATTAGCAGCTATTTGGTTTTAAGACCATATTTAGATTTGCTCAGTTGCTGAGAAAATTAGAAATATACAATGGTTATAAATATTGGGAAGATATGTGATAACACTTAGCTTAGATAAAATGAAGAACTTTGGGATTTTCGGGTGCTAAAATATTTTTTCAGTCATTTTTGTGCAATAAAGATAAATAACCATTTGATTTGTAGAATGTCACTCAGCCTTGAAATGGATGAACTTTTTAAAAGGCCTGTAGGTACTATTATTGATTGTCTAACTCAGAGAACATTTTCACCCCTGTACTCTCTGCTATCTCATGCAACAGGGGCTGGAAAGCAACATACTGACTTTCCCAGCTTCCTGTGCACCTAAGATTGGCTTTATGATCTGGTTCTCATTGATGACATGTAATATTAAGGCTATAGTAAGGAGGATTCTGAAAAATTTTTAATTTTCCTTACACTTTGTGTCCTGAATCTATAGCTGGGATGCCTAGAGTGGTAGGAATCAATTTTCAACCAGAAGTGATAAGGATGAGGACAAAACAACAAACAAACAGGGCTTTAGAGAGCATAGTTGAACTGCTGCTCCTCTTTTATGTTTGCCTTCCTTCAGACTTTTAATTACATAAGATGACTCAGCGACTTGATTACTTAAGTCATGGCTAGTCAGTTTTGTTGTTACTTGCTGCCAATAGCAGCTTGTTCAGATAGATCTCCCCTAGTTTGAGGAGATGAGTCTACAGTTATGTGAAGACCAAGTCAGTTCTCTGTCAGAAACAGAGTTCAAATTTACTTCCAGGAGAGTATTCTAAACCAGCACTTTTCAGAAGAATTTTGTGTGATGATGGACTTGTTCATACAGGCCATACAGAATATATGGCCATTAAACACTTGAAATGTGGCTAATGCAACTGAAAAATTCAGTTGAGGGGCTGAATTTTTAATTTTATGTAGTTTTAATGAATTTAAGTTGAGTCTCAACTACATTTGACTACTGGCTATCATGTCAAACAGTGTAGATCTAAAGGACTGCTAGTCTATAGAAAGTATCCAGGTAACTATAGCTCTCTTGAACAAAATGCAGCCTTTAACTTTATATATGTTACTGTAAAAGCCCAAGAACACTTCATTATAGAAAAATGATGACTCAGTGGGGCTTTACACAGTGCCATTTTTGAAGGTTGTTGAATAATATTTAACTTGCATATTAGCTAACTATGCAGAACTGATACTAATTTAAGCATTTTACATTGTCAACTGTACTAAAGGATGTCTTTCTGGAATAAAAATATTCAGATTCCACTCATTTTGTTGTTTGTTAAGACTTTTATATTCCCAATTACACCAGAAAAGAATAACAATGGTGTGCCAATCTTACTAAACTTTGGGGGTACAATAACTCTCTGAGATAAACTGTAAATTGTAGTTGGGAGAAAACAGCTGGGGAAGCTAGAAAAACAGCTTCAAAACATACCAACATGGCGCTAGGAGTGGTAAGATGCTGCGAGTTGGCAGCTAAAGGTACTCCAGGGAAAGAGCAGGAGGAGGCGCAGTGAATACTGATGATAACAGAAACCAGGCATCTGTGGGGCTGTCCCACCCCAGAGTACAGTAATCAGTACTGTCTACACACCCAAATGTGATTTGAAAAAATGACTCTTCATGCCTTGAAGTTTTGTGTAAAACTAAATAATTAGCATGCTTACATTCACAGCTATTTCTAGAGCCCAAAGAACAATTAATTTGCAAATGTCCAAGGTGGCCTAGAGCTGTTATCACGTCTTCTATTTCCTGACAAGGATCACAGTCATAGACAGCTACTCTACTACCAGTTACCTCCTGGGTGATGGAAACAGGCTGGGAAAATTCCTTTGTGTTAGAAATCTGAGTCCCTTCAATGTAGGTTCATGCAAAATTCTAGGGCAGAGCTGACTAGCCAAATATATCTCTGAGACAGGACTACCTATAATCAGGGTTCTAACAGAAATGTAAAGAAAATGAGTTGGGAGATTTTGGCAAGCTGTAAATACTTAATCTGGGGCTTCCCAGGTGGTTCAGTGGTAAAGAATCCAACTGCCAATGCAGGAGACACAGGTTTGATCCCTAGGTCAGGAAGATCCCCTGGAGAAAGAAATGGCAACCCAGTCTAGTATTCTAGCCTGGAAAATCCCATGGACAGAGGAGCCTGGCGGGCTACAGTCCATGGGGTCGCAAGGAGTCAGACATGACTGAGTGACTAAACAACAACAGTATCTATTTAGTTCTCTGTGTAAAACATATTCAATTAAAAAAAATGTTCAATATAAGAAAGTTACTACTCCACATTTCAAGCCAATAGTAGTGCTTCCTGAGACAATTACAGAAACTAGATCAATTCAATGTTGATTTTCTCCTCAGAGAGAAATTCTTTACATCAGTATCATTTTCATTGTCTATTGACAAGGTCTCACTTTAGTTTGCACTGCATTCCTTTGTAAACACCTATGTTTTCTTCATAGGTTCTGCTTTGACCCATTTATTTCATGGTAGTTTCCAATATTTAAGAAGATAAAGATGACCGTGTATCAGAAGTTAAAATCCTATCCCGGCAGAAGTGGGCATAAGACATGTTCTTTAGGAACATGACGTCTCTGAAATAAGGTTGTATGTAGACAATGTCAGTTAAAGATGTATGGAGACATGAATTTTACCTATGGTATGGCTCTGAAATGCAGAATCTGCAACTGGATCTTCTCCGTCCTCTTGCAGGTGTTCGTTTGCCTCTCTTATCTGCAGAAACAAGGAAATACTGTGAGTTCTTACGCATTAGATTAAATTGATTTTGTAATCCTCAGAATATTGGTGTATTCTATAACAAACGTGGGTATGTATGTGTCTGAGTGTATGTACGTATATACACATATATTTTCTTCACTTCATTTTATCCTACTCTATTGCTTGGCTTTATTACAAGTTTTAATTATAAGAGCATATTTTCAGAAACATAACACCAGCTCTTACAGGGTATCTGATTCTGCAAAGATTTTCGAGATAACAGCTTTAGGGTTTTTTTTTTTTTTTTAAATACTTAACAAGAGCTGTTAGGAAAAATTAAAAGTCTAAGGAAACATAATTCTTCCAGGGACAGTGACTACCCCACAAGTTATTTTAATGAGAATAAAGAAATACACTTAGATCTTTTGACCTTTTCCTAGAATATAACTCTAAGAAAATGTTATTTTGTTGTTGCTCTTTCCAGAATGAAATGTGAGGTGACTATGATGCGTGTTCAGTGAACTAGGCTGGTGACACATTTATTTAGATTTTTTTCAGGTCAAAAACATCCTCCTTATATTTCAGCTGGGATATTCAGAGTACCAAATGGAACTTGAGCTAGAATCTAATAAAATCACAGTATTTCACAAATGAGAATTTTGAAATCCAGCAACTTTCTTTAAAGATACCATAATTGCCAACACTGGAAATAAAACTCATGCCCCATACTTCCCAGTCTAGCAGCAGTAGTAATAAAAACAGTCAATGCTTAACTACTATGCATCAGGAGCTGTTTAAGCTCCTCACACCTACGCTCTCACAACCCTCACAATGCTAAGAGGTTAAGTGCTATTGTTAGTTCCATTTTGGAGATAAGGGCCCTGAAGAAACAGAAAAGATAAGCAGTTGTCCAGGTGGTGAAACCCAGATTCAAACAAAGCAAATCTGGTTTCAGATTTGTGTTCATTTGGTGAAATTTTGTTATTCTCAAATTTCCACTGAAAAATGTCAGTGTAGACTTGGCCAAAAGGTCAAGATAGCTATGGTCCGTGGCAGAATGATCCTGAATATCTCTTTGAAAGTGCATTCCAGCCACCCAGTGATAGTACTGTGAACTGTGCAATGAATGCAGTGGGGGTACATTAGAGGTTGTCAGTGAATTTGTTCAGGGGTTTGAGTTGAAGGCTGAGAAACCATTATTTTATACTTACAATACAGAAAGTCATATACTTGTAAACTGACCTTGAGCTAGACTTAGGTTTCTACTTTTTACCTCTTACTTTTCATAATTAATGGAATAAGACCAATTATTTACATTTCATGACTATGGTTCCAATAGCAGAAATAACTGGTGCATGATCCATACATACTAATAGCTAGAAGATGGTACACTCAAGGGGGTTTGTCAATGGCTATCTGAACCCTCACAAGAAGAGTATGCTAAGGGCCGAGTATCCAGAAGCCATGCTTCATCTCTTTCTCTCCCCATCAGCGGTCTGCTGTTGGCACTGTTTTGTTAGCACATCCGGAGGAAGGGAGTTAGGGAGTAAGGGAAAAAGAGCACGATCAACCAGCTCTGTTTCTAGTATTTATGGAAGGCAGAGAGGAACATCTCTGTGAGCATCATCAAGACTATGCTACATATTTGCCTTCCAGAGTTCACCTAGCTCAGTGACCTCTTGTAACAAGGCTGCCAAGAAACCCAAAAGGAGGGAGATCCAAACACCTTCATTTCCATTAAGAATTCAACAGGAAATTTCTATCCTCACTTATAGAAATATCAGGGAAGTCTATTTATATTTTCATCCCATTCCAACACTTATGACAGGATGCTCCATATTTTCCCACACCTGTTATGTAAAATAGTATTTCCTTTGGGTTTTTCAAAACCAACAGATTTTAAACTTGAATGGGGTGCTGCAAGGTGGGTGAATCATCAGCTCCGTCAGTCTGTGAAATACTGAACAAAAGAATCCAATAATTAGAACAAGGTTATCATCTTGGGAGATAAAGCAAAAGAGGCTTAGAGAGGGTTGGTGATCTGTTTAAGGTTATAAAAGAATTTCAATTTTAAGAATGGGCACTCTTGACTCCTATTCATTACTGTAATTTAATTTTTTCAGAGTGTACCATATGGTCACAACATGCTTTCCAGACTTTTCCAAGAACTACTATATCTTTCTTAGTGTCTAGCAATTCAGTTCAGTTCAGTTCAGTCGCTCAGTCGTGTCCGACTCTTTGCGACCCCATGAATTGGAGGATGCCAGGCCCCCCTGTCCACCACCAACTCCCAGAGTCCACCCAAACCCATGTCCATCGAGTCGGTGATGCCATCCCAACCATCTCAACCTCTGTCGTCCCCTTCTCCTCCTGCCCCCAATCCTACCCAGCATTAGGGTCTTTTCCAATGAGTCAACTCTTCGCATGAGGTGGCCAAAGTATTGGAGTCTCAGCTTCAACATCAGTCCTTCCAATGAACACCCAGGACTGATTTCCTTTAGGATGGACTGGTTGGATCTTCTTGCAGTCCAAGGGACTCTCAAGAGTCTTCCTCCAACACCACAGTTCAAAAACATCAATTCTTCGGTGCTCAGCTTTCTTTACCATCCAACTCTCACATCCATACATGACCACTGGAAAAACCATAGCCTTGACTAGACGGACCTTTGTTGGCTGAGTAATGTCTCTGCTTTTCAATATACTGTCTAGGCTGGTCATAACCTTCCTTCCAAGGAGTAAGCGTCTTTTAATTTCATGGCTGTAGTCACCATCTGCAGTGATTCTGGAGCCCAAAAAATAAAGTCTGACACTGTTTCCACTGTTTCCCATCTATTTCCCATGAAGTGATGGGACCAGATGCCACGATCTTAGTTTTCTGAAAGTTGAGCTTTAAGCCAACTTTTTCACTCTCCTCTTTAACTTTCATCAAGAGGCTCTTTAGTTCTTCTTCACTTTCTGCCAGAAGGGTGGTGTCATCTGCATATCTGAGGTTTTTGATATTTCTTCTGGCAATCTTGATTCCAGCTTGTGCTTCTTCCAGCCCAGTGTTTCTCATGATGTACTCTGCATATAAGTTAAATAAGCAGGGTGACAATATACGGCCTTGAGGTACTCCTTTTCCTATTTGGAACCAGTCTGTTGTTCCATGTCCAGTCCTAACTGTTGCTTCCTGACCTGCATACAGGTTTCTCAAGAGACAGGTCAGATGGTCTGGTATTCCCATCTCTTTCAGAGTTTTCCAGTTTATTGTGATCCACACAGTCAAAGGCTTTGGCATAGTCAATAAAGCAGAAATAGATGTTTTTCTGGAACTTTCTTGCTTTTTTGATGATCCATCGGATATTGGCAATTTGATCTCTGGTTCCTCTGCCTTTTCTAAAACCAGTTTGAACATCTGGAAGTTCATGGTTCACGTATTGCTGAAGCCTGGCTTGGAGAATTTTGAGCATTACTTTACTAGCATGTGAGATGAGTGCAATTGTGGGGTAGTTTGAGCATTCTTTGGCATTGCCTTTCTTTGGGATTGGAATGAAAACTGACCTTTTCCAGTCCTGTGGCCACTGCTGAGTTTTCCAGATTTGCTGGCAGATTGACTGCAGCACTTTCACAGCATCATCTTTGAGGATTTGAAATAGCTCAACTGGAATTCCATCACCTCCACTAGCTTTGTTCGTAGTGATGGTTCCTAAGGCCCACTTGACTTCACATTCCAGGATGTCTGGCTCTAGGTGAGTGATCACACCATTGTGATTATCTGGGTCGTGAAGATCTTTTTTCTACAGTTCTTCTGTGTATTCTTGCCACCTCTTCTTAATATCTTCTGCTTCTATTAGGTCCATATCATTTCTGTCCTTTATCGAGCCCATCTTTGCATGAAATGTTCCCTTGGTATCTCTAATTTTCTTGGTGAGATCTCTAGTCTTTCCCATTCTGTTGTTTTCCTCTATTTCTTTGCATTGATTGCTGAGGAAGGCTTTCTTATCTCTCCTTGCTATTCTTTGGAACTCTGCATTCAGATGGGAATATCTTTCCTTTTCTCTTTTGCCTTTAGCTTCTCTTCTTTTCCCAGCTATTTGTAAGGCCTCTTCAGACAGCCATTTTGCTTTTTTGCATTTCTTTTCCATGTTGATGGTCTTGATCCCTGTCTCCTGTACAATGTCACGAACCTCCATCCATAGTTCATCAGGCACTCTGTCTATCAGATCTAGTCCCTTAAATCTATTTGTCACTTCCACTGTATATCATAAGGGATTTGATTTAGGTCATACCTGAATAGTCTAGTGGTTTTCCCTACTTTCTTCAATTTAAGTCTGAATTTGGCAATAAGGAGTTTATGATCTGAGCCACAGTCTGCTCCCAGTCTTGTTTTGGCTGACTGTATAGAGCTACTCCATCTTTGGCTGCAAAGAATATAATCAATCTGATTTTGATGTTGACCATCTGGTGATGTCGATGTGTAGAGTCTTCTCTTGTGTTGTTCGAAGAGGGTGTTTGCTATGACCAGTGCGTTCTCTTGGCAAAACAGTATTAGCCTTTGCCCTGCTTCATTCTGTACTCCAAGGCCAAATTGGCCTGTTATGCCAGGTGTTTCCTGACTTCCTACTTTTGCATTCCAGTCCCCTATAATGAAAAGGACATCTTTTTTGGGTGTTAGTTCTAAAAGGTCTTGTAGGTCTTCATAGAACCGTTCAACTTCAGCTTCTTCAGAAATAGCTTAATGCAAAGGAAGAATTTGTAAAAGTGAATTCTTCACGTGGCAAAGCACTTCACAGATGGGAATGATCACAAAACCAAAAAGTTTGATTCAGCAAACAATGGTGTTTAGAGATTTAGAATTTCTTCAGCCGTTGCTCTACCAGAAACAGATACAAATCAAAGTCAGTGATGTCCCACTTGGTAAGAAGTATTAATAGCAAGTGATTCATGGACAACAAGTGTGGGCTTTTTTCTTTTGGCCACACTATGCGGCATGCAGGATCCTAGTTTCTCAATCAGGGAGAGAATCCATACCCCCTGCACTGGAAGCACCAAGTCTTAACCACTGGACCAGTAGGGAAGTCCCAAATGTGGGCTAATTTGGTTTCAGTTTGCTGTCAGTACTTTGGGCATCTTCTAATGGTGCGTGTACCTTCAACTTTTGCCCATCTTTTGAGCTCTGCAGTTGTAGTCAAGAGCTTACTAAATACCAGTTTCTAAAAAAAAATGCCAGTTTCTAACATGTAACTATGAAATGTCACTGTGCCCATTATATTCTATTAACCTCTCCCATTAGAAAAGGCTGGGAGGAATGAGTTACAAAGGACATAGGAGGAAACAGGGAGAAAATAATTCACTGCTGACAAATATCTACATAATTGTAGAATAAAACCCAGTATTTGGGGACATCCTTCATTTAGAATTCTGTGTATATTTCTTCTCTGAATCATCCTAACATGAATTGCTTTCCCCAAAAACAACATTTTGATGTTAAAGCTCATTGAAAAGGAAAAGAACATAATGAACCTCTGTGAGATGAGAGAGGTGATCTTTGGAGGGAAAACTCCTGGAAGGCATTACCTTTAGAAAAGTCAGTCATTTAGAAAGCTTTGCAGGAGGAGGGTAAAATAGGCATACTTCTTATTAGCATCCAAATTGTATTTAGAACAGAAGTGTTCCATTAAAGATGTTGAAATTATAAAATTTTTGCAGAACTTAATAAGATGATAACAATTTGTGTAATTATTATACTATTTTATACTACTTCATCACCACAACTTTAATGGGATTGAATTTGATACTTTATTATTAGCATATGTGATTTTTTTCAGCCTGTGTGACACTAGGTGAAGAGAATACTAATTTAAATTAAAATACCCATATTAAAATGGCCTTCTCTTTCCACGTATATGATCTTGTTAATTTTGTTAGTGATTTTTATTTTGTCCAGTGACAGTTAAATAGGATCTGTTCCTTTGAGGCTTCTCATTTCAGAAAATCATCTAAATTTATAGAAAGGAAGGATCTACAACTTATAGAAAGGAGAGTGCATTTGTTTCTGACTTGTTTAATACTGATGCAATCTTTTCTGGGGATGCCTTTTTCTCCTCTTATAATGATTTTGCATAATTTAAGTAAAAGTATAAAGTAATATGGCCCTTGTCAAAATTACACAAAAATTAGAGCTAAGTGGGCTGCAAATCATGGTATAAATGGGGGCATAAGCCTTTAATTAAGGCTCTGAAAACAGAAAGATTTAATTCGGTAAAGTGTTAATAGGATTTTTACACATACTTTAGAAAGCATCTAGCAATCTTGAAAATGGATATGCAGTCACCAATGAATTAAGTAGAGGTGTGCTACATACAGGGACTTGTTATATTACAGAAATAATTTTTCTATTATATTACCATAGATTAAAATAAAGGCATCCCAGGTGGAGCAGTGGTAAAGATCCTGCCTGCCAATGTGGATTGGCAGCACAACATACGCAGGTTTGATCCCTAGGTCAAGAAGATCCCCTAGAGAAGGAAATGGGAATCCACTCCAGTATTCTTGCCTGGAAAATACCATGGCTAGAGGAGCCTGGTGGGCTGCCATCCATGGGGTTGCAAAGAGTCAGTTACAACTGAGCGACTGAACATACAGACACAGATTAAAATAACGAAAAAGTCTTAGGACTCTCATGACTACATATAGTCTTAGTTTGTAAAGGGCAAGGATGATGGTATATTATGGCATAAAAATTTTTTCTTTGGCTGCATCTCACATTATTCAGAATCTTAGTTCCTGACCAGGGATCGAACCCATACGCTCAGCAGTGGAAGCACACTAACTCCAGTAACCACTGGAACTCCAGGGAAGTTCTTGGTATGACTTTTGAAGAGTGATTTTATTCAGGGAAAAAGTATGCTATGTGATGCATTATGTTCAGCTATTGTTTTCACCCAAAAGAACTACTGTGAGAAAAACTTTTTGCAACATACTTAAAACACAAGAAGCAGATAGCAAATTTACCTTGAGCCCTAGTAGAAGAAAATTCCCTTAAACTCTTGATTTTAAAAGGTTAATGAGCATTCACATCAGTGTGCTCTGGTATTAGAATGTATCTTATTTTGCATCTAATTTCCTTTCTATATAGGCTGAAAACATAAAATGAACAGGTTTTCACTGCTATTCTTTTAATAGTCCCAAAGGGGATTATGGCCATTGTCCTTTCTGGAATTAGTAGTTTTAGTCCAATCCATGTTGATGATCATAGAGACGAAAAAAATTGCATTTTACATCTGAAAAAATGACTAGCGTGTCAACTATCTAGGTAAATAATATTTCTCTATATTGAAAGCTTCCCAGCATGTCTTAATTTCCTCTTGCAGCTAACTAGAAAATTAGCCTATGAGATCCACGTTCAATCCCTGGGTCGAGAAGATCCCCTGGAGAAGGGAATGGCTACCCACTCCAGTATTCTTGCCTGGAAAATTCCATGGACAGAGGAACCTGGAGGACTACAGTCCATAGGGTCGTAAAGAATCAGACATGACTGAGTGACTAACAACTGATGGATTATGTATACTTGGAGTGGTTAGGGAATCCTTGTTCTGAGAGAACAGTTAGAGTGTTTCTTGCAGATATTCTGGGAAGACGAAATGAAACTTGTTACTACATTGTAAAAGACTGCAAATGAGCGAAGAAAACCAAGGCAAATTACTTTCACATTAGGAAGTAATAGGAAAAGTAAAAATGAAATTGTAAAAGATAAACAGAGGTGGTTTTTTTTTTTTGGTCTTTTTGTACAGTGAAGATATACCACAAGCTGTCAGAACCATCTTAAATGGGGCATAGTTAAATTGAGTGCCTCTGATAAGGAGCTCTGCCAGGCTATCAAAGTTTTAGATCAGCTGGATTGAATTTCCAGCATATTGCACATTTCCACACGTCTATTCTCTCTCTTCCTTTCAGTGACACTACAAGGGCAGCCTTAGATACACTTATAATTTGAGATTTTATAATGCAAGGGACATCTACGTTTTCAAGAAAGGGTGATATCATGGAAGCCAAGAGCAAGAATAAGGGGAAAGAAAAAAAAAACTTTTGCAAAGAACATAGTCTGCATACGATTTCAGAGTCTGAAAAAAAAAAAAAGACCTTATAGCTTTTTAGAGTAAAGAGCTGTCTGGAAAAAAAAAAAAGCATTTAAGTGTACATCTGTTTCAAATTAAAGTGAAACTTTGAGGAATCCTAGAGTTTAATTATTATTAACTAATAATTAATAATAATGCCAATCATGATTACTACTAAAATCTCCTCTATCCTTGAACCGTTCCAGAAAAACATGACTAATTCCTTCATTTTTCAGGTTTTCCTGAAAAAGGAAAGAAAAAAGGTAGTACACAGTATATTTTATAATCTTTTATTATGAGTACACAAATATATGGATATGGTTAATTCTGAAAAGAGATTTTTTTTTTTGGTTCAAGTACTTTAAAGTTTACATAAAGAAACAATGAATATCACAAGATCAATGACGCAAGAACAGAAAGAATGTAAGAAGAGGAAGTTCAATTTAAGATAATTTTAAAACAAAAATATTTGAAACTAGCATATCCTGGGGAAATGCTTTTTATTCATTTTTTAAAAGGAAATTACCCCCTGAGTTTTGAACCTCATAATTAAAAAACAAAATTATTAGGAGTCAAGTTCCAAAAACGATACCTTGAATCTTAACTCCTTCTATCTTAGGTAGGATTAATCAGTATATACGACTTAAAGAAAAAAGGGGAAATGCTTAAATCAAATCATCAAAATAGCCAATATTCTCTTAAATTGTTTTGCACTTTTATTTTTTCTAATCATTTTCATTCCCTTCTGCATTGCTGGAAATGATGGAAATAATCACCATAACGAATTCCCAGCACAAGGGTACAACGTGAAGGTGAACACCCACAGCATCACTGCCTGTACTGTGATCACACCAAGGTTCTGAAAAGAGAGCTACAAAAGCAGCAGCATGGGTGGAGGGAGCTGGGACCCTTCCAATCTAGCTGCCATCACTCCGTTACAGTGTCTCTATGACTTCTCTCTCTCTTTTCTCTTTGGCTTTAACTTTCTCTTTCCTGGTCATCTCTTGCCTGTATTTTCATCAGTAAAAAGTAGACAGAACCCAAGTAGTCCATAGAGGGACCTAACACTTCAGAACCAGGATGGTGAAGTACTTACCAGGGAGCCTTTTGGTATTTCCATATCTGCTTTGGTTTTGATGTTTTTCTTGTGGTTAAAACCTGTGAGGAGTGGTTGCTAAATCTATTTCTTGTTTTCTCCATTTTAACTTATTTTATGTTGGCGTATAGCCGATTAACAGTGGTGTCACAGTTTCAGGCACACAGCAGAGCACCTCAGATATACGTACACATGTGGCACCCTGGCTGAGAGCAGAGACTGGGGGAGGGTGGCTAAATATATTTCTGGCTTAAGATCAGCAGAATATGTAATTATCTCTGGAAAGTTTTAAGTTTAAGTTTGCTTGGTACAATAAGTGAGATCAGCATCCTTTAAAATGTATGTGTAATTTTCTTCCATTTCATGCCATGTGGATCCATTCATGATTTCTAGTGTAGGTTGAATTTCTATCAACCTTGATAAAATTTACCATTCTTTAATTTCAAAGACCATTGGTTTGGTTAACAGAGTAACATGGACTAAATTATCATTTTATTGCTAACTTTTATTCCATTGTTTAAATTCTGGCTAATGTATGAAAGATTGCTATGATGCATTCCTGCTTGTATGAAAAACATGCTTGACTGGTATTCAATATGCAGGAGTCAAAAAGCTCTCCTGGTTGGGGGGTGAGGTGGGGTCCTGTACTGCTCTACACACTGCCACCCTTTCACTCTCTTTGCCAATACATTACCTGTTCAGAAGTTCTGTCATAAAGGTATCTTTCACTGAACATGGAACAGGGCTGGGTCTATTTCTTGATTCAAACTTCATTTGGTCATAAATGTCTGGCGGTGTTTTCGGGTTATTTCTGTTTTGCAAACCGCTGTCTGGACCATCTGACAACTCGATGTCCCTATGAAGTTCACTTTCCATCTCACACTGTAGCTCAGGCTTCTTTTTCTCTTTCTTTCTCTCTGATTTCAGCTGTTTGTTTCCAAACCCTAAACCTTTTACATCTTTCTTTTCTGCTTTGGTTTTGGAGACATCCATCTTCCTGCTACTGAGAGCCGGGAGTCTGCTCCTCCGAAAACCGAACCAGCTGGCAAAAGAAGGCCCTGGCTTCGGCTTCGCTTCCACAGAGGTGGACTTTGTTTGCACTTGGCCCTTTTCCACATTTTCCTGAATGCACAACATGACCTTTTCTTCAATTGTGGGTGAGAGGGGGGCTTCTGGGCTTACGACACCGGCCCTGGTTGTAGAAGTGTCTGGATACCTTCCAGAAGTTTCTAGCTTGGAGGTCCTGCTTGTTGTGAAATTGCTGGGATGTGGTGTCCTCCCCAGACTCTGTGGGCCTCCTGGGCTGTCTGTTGGGGTGAGTGGGCACCTGCAGTGGTCGCTGCCTGGTTCCTCAGGTACAGTCACCCTGGGGCCTTCTCCCTGGGCGTAGGCCTGCTGCTCTTCTGTTCCAGCTGGGGTGAGGGGCTCTTCAGATTTTGGAGGGATCCTCAAAGGCAACTTGCTTGGGCTCCCACGCTGGCTGCTGGAGCTGCCTGTGCTCCCCAAGGAACCCTGCCTGGGGGAAGGATGTCCCAGTGGCCTCCCAGTGCTGGGGAGACCATCAGACACAGGGGTAGATGCAGTCTTGCTGGGAGAGCCTTCGGTGGAGGAGCTCTGCCGGGTGAGGGAATTGCCTCTCTCAGCAGTGTTGGTAATAATCTGAGTCCGGACTTTGCTCAGCCCTTCTGTGGGGGGCGTGGGGGGCTTTTCCCCTGAGTGAGCACTGAAACTCTGGCTGCGGGCTTTGGCTCCATTCATGCCTAGAGCTGGTTTCAGGTGTGGTTTGATGGAGGACAGGGATCTTTTCACAGACCTGTTTTCTAGTCCATCTTTTCTATCAGCTCCAGGCATGCTATTTTCCAGTGACTCTGGCATTGCTCTTTCCAGGGGAAGTCCTTCGGCCAAACTCTCTTGTGCTGGTAAACCCACTGGAGACGCATTTCTTTCCCCTCCTGTGGTCTCAAGGCTGGCTGGATTTCTGGAGGCCCCTGGCTTAGCCTTGCTCACAGCCACGGAGGTTTTCGAGGCTTCATTTAGACTGTCTTTTTCATGTTTCCCTGGCACTGTGGAACTTTTCCTGAGCAACTGGGGAGACTTCATGAAAACTTTGAGCCCAACTGGGAGGCGAGTTTTCAGTCCTCTCTCATGAAGGTTTTGACAACCATGTAGGGGGTTATGGCTTTTGGAGGATGCTGATGATAAGGGACTGTTAACCTGAGATGATGGTGACTCATTTACCCCTAAGAAGGAAGGCTTGGAGGATGCAGAGACACTGCCATTCAACTGTTCTTTTCTCCCTGGAGATATACCTTTGGAGGATGGTATTTCCAGTGGCTCACAGTAGGAAGTACAGTTCTTGGGAGTCTGTAACTCTGTGTTGTTCTGTGTGGTCCCAAGTGTTTGGTGAGGTGGGGCTCTGGGGACATTTCTCTTTGGAGAGACTTTTGGGGGCTCTGGGACCATCACAGCAAATGAGCTGGAGGGGCTGTGAGCAGGGCATCTCATCTGGATTGCTGTTTCTGCGGAGGGCAGAGAGGGAGTGAAGACGGGCTTTTTGAAGGCCACAGATGGCTTCTTCCCCTGCACATCTGTCAAGGTTTGGTTATAATAAATAACAGGAGCAGAGGATCCTTTCAGAGGGGGCGATTTCAATACCATTCTTGCTGTCTCGTTGAGGACCCTGCTTTCAGATTTGGCAGATGAAGGTGGAGGCAAAAAGTCATAACTGGGCCTGATGAGTAGGGAGACCGACCTGCCTGGAGGGGATGGTGGGGAGGGCGATTTCACCCTGGCCTCTGTCCCTGGGTCACAGTGTTTATCCCTCGTGGGGGGCTCCCCATCATCACTCCGCTCAGTGGGGGGCCTGGACAGCAACTGTGATGCTAGAATCTGACTCTTGGAGCTCTGGACCCAGTCCCTTCTGCTGGACATCTTGGAGCCATGAGGAAGCTGGGTGGGGGGTTTTGGAATGTGTGAATCTGGCTGCAAATCAAAAAGGGGAGTTGGACCTTCAGTCTTTTTGAACCGTGAGAGTTTCCCTGGGGCTGGTGATTTCTCAAGAGTCACTGGGCCAGTTGAGGGCATCATAAGGGAGGCTTCAGGCTCCCTTACTTTTGATTTCTGAGGTGAAGACTTGCTCCTGGTAGGTATTTTTGTCAGACTTTTCTTCTGACAGATGCCTGTACCCACAGATGACCTAGAATGACTCTGGCATGATGTGACATGTGTCGGTTTGGCCAGTCTTTGAGTATTTTGCGTCACTGTCCTGGGGTGGAAAGACACAGCAGGTGCCATGGCAGTATCATCTACCTCATTCTGTGGAATGTTTCTTTCAGTTTCCTCTTTAGACCTCTTTAAAAAAGGGTAGTCTCTAGCCTCAGCTCCTGGCTGTAAATGAGCAATTCCCTGAGGTGAAAGTTCAGTTTGTTCCATCTGGGGCCCAGCAGGGGCCTGATGGATGGAAATCTCCTTTCTGGTAACAGTAACAAGGCCAGTCTGGTGAGAGCTGAACTCAATGGGCTCGCCGTCTTCTGCATCAAATATCACAGTAATACATTCTTCTGAGGAAGTCCGTTTTACAACCCTCTGTTGCTTAATGAAACTAAATGTCTTTGGCCTGTTCTCTAAATGGATGGGTACTTGGTTTTCTTCCTCCTCAGGAGACCCATGTGAAGATTTTTCAAATTCCGTGAGGATGTCCAGGTTCTCTGTGGACTGGTCGGTGTCTGCAGTTGCAGACACATCTGAAGGGCTTTTCTCATCACTGCTCTCGATGTGCAGCTCATCCAGGGTCTCTGTGTCATCGATGTCTGAGGGCTGGAGACTGAGGGCCTGACAGCCCTGGCTGGGTGAGACCTTCTCTCTCTGTACCTGAGGCCCCTGCACGCCTGGGCACAGCTTCTGCTCCAAGGGACAGTTGTTGGGACAACCGGTCAGCTTCTCAGGCCTCTCTCTGGAGTAGACCAAGGAAGTGACTTCTGGACAGTGTTTGCCGTTTAGCTCCCAGCCAAAGAGGCTGTCAGAGACACTGTGGGTTAATTTACAATGGTGTAGCCTGCAGCCTTGGTTTGGAACCACTTGGACCGAGGCTAAGGAGGAAGTGTCCTCATTAGCCTCATCGTGAGAATCCGTGTCATAAACAAATGCCTTGTGGGGATCTGTGCAGGGGCTCCCCGTGTCTGTGGGTTTGCAGGGTGGATATTCCTTCAGGCTGCTACTTTTAATTCCTGGAGAATAGATTCCTTCATTGGAGTTCATGCAATCTTTATAACCCCATTTGGTTATCACTGATGGGGGTTCAAGTAACACTTTTCGCTTCTGGAGCTTTCTTAGTCCTTCCAAAATGTGGCTTTCCTTGATGCGAGTCGGAGGTAGTTCATCTGTAGGACTAGCAAAGCCACTCGGGAGCGAAGAGTCAATACTTAGCCTTTTGTCCCAATTTTGTGATGACTGCTAGGAAAGAAAGAGGAGGTATTAGACATGATTTTTGAGCCCTGTGGATCACCAGTTTATAGAAGGAAAAGCCCATCATTAAACTTAATTCATTGTAGTGGTTGATAAATATTCATGTATAAATGTATTTATTCATTAGTTAATGCAAACTAGTTTACTATGTAGCAAAACTCTACTTTGCCAGATCCTGAATTAAGGAGTGCATGATATAGATAAGTGAAAGATAAGGACCCTGCCTGCCTTCAAGGAGCAGGTGACCAAGGAGGAGTTGGGCTCAAGTACTGTAAGTCAAGGGAGCAAATGAGACATAGAAAACTAATAGGTACTCCAGAGTTTCAGAGGAGGGAGACCTCATGTGTGTTTGAAAAACCACCAAAAGTGTATAAGAGAAGTTCTCTCTTTTCTTCTCCTTCCTTCTTTCTTTCCTTTCTTTGTTTTTATAACAACTTAGCCCTAGAAAGATGGATAGGTTTGCCTTAGCTTAAAAGTAGAGGAGGACTTCCCTGGTGGCGCAGTGGATAACAATCCACCTGCCAATGCAGGGACACGGGTTCGATCCCTGGTTCAGGAAGATCCCACATGCTGTGGAGCAACCAAGCCCATGTACCATAACTACTGAGCCCGTGTGCCGCAACTACTGAGCCCGTGTGCCGCAACTACTGAGCCAGTGTGCCGCAACTACTGAGCCAGTGTGCTGCAACTACTGAGTCGTGCACCTAGTGCCCATGCTCTGCAACGAGAAGCCACTGCAGTGAGAAGCTGGTGCACCACAATGAAGACCCAGAACAGCCACAAATAAATCAATAAAGAAATTTTTAAAAATAATTTTTTTTTAAACTAGAGGAAATCATTTCCAGGTAGAAGAAATGGAATGGCAAAGACCTTAACTGGAAAAGTATGCTTATGGAACACTTAGGGAATAATCAGAAGACAATCTAGCTCACTGTGCAGCATTTATGGGAGGTGAAGAGGGTTAAGAGGAAAAATGAGTTGGTCCAGGCCTTATAGTCCCTTCCATTCTAACAGCTGAAAGTTAGAATGTCATGTGGCTTCAAGACTTTATTTGATAGGCAGTGAATATCTGTGAAAAATTTATACACATAGAGCAGCTGGCCATTTGCCGTTAGAACCCATAGCAATGATTGACCTACTAACTTTGAAAGGTCAGTTTCCTGTTCTTCATATTTTTCCAAATACCAGTATTAGTTCTGGAGAAGTGGCCAAGAAATGACATAGAAAAAAACATGGCATTCTCCTCAGACATTCACATTTATCAAAATACTGCTAACAAGAAACAGAATGGCAGAGGAGGAAACTCATGCTGACCGAGCATCTGCTGTGTACCAGCCACTGACCCAGTGCTTTGACTTAATTTTCAGAACAAGACCATGAAGCAGACAATATCAATCCTATTTTAAGAGGAAGGAAACTGAGATTCAGCAAGATCTTTCCTTTGGAGATCACATAGTCAAGGAAGAGCTAGTGCAAAAGTTTCAACTCTGGTTTCCTGGGCCCTTTCTATGACTCAGTTCTGAAGTGGCTGCATGGGGATCTGAACCAGGCAGTCTGGCTCTAAAGACAGCACATTAATCTTGAAGTGATACTGCTAGAGTTAGGCTTAACCTCTGTTCTCCTCTCTGTATTAGTCAAAGTCATAATAAAGACCATAGGTTACTCTAACAGCCCTCTTCTGAATGAAACTTGCAGAGTTTAATTACAAACTAGCACTCAGGGAAATTAGGAGGCTCAGAACTAATGACTTTTTTAAAAAAAGGCTGTATAATTAATGCTGAAGAATCTCTATGAATGAATCTGATACATGTTCTCAGTACCAATCTTGGCTAAGAGTTGCAGTTCCTGTTGGCCTCTCCACTAGCTGCACTGCTATCCTGGGACCCTGAACACTCATGTACATGCTCATAAGCAGACGTCAACTCAGTGTCACAAACTTACTTTGGAATTTCAGATTTTTACTAAGCTGTGAGCATTTGCTTGCATTTGCTTACACTGAAGACTTTTTTTTTTTTCCCATAAAACTGACCTTTGCTATCAATATGTCTCATTTTTTTTTCTATTTGTTATAGTATATTTAGTTTTAAGTTAAATTATATATTCTGTTTGGAAAATTCTCCAGGGTCAGAAGTTGCTGTGGAGAGATCTATTTTGGTGATGCTTCCCTTCCCTCCTCCTTCTCCTCCTCCTCCCCCTCCTCCTCTTCTCCTCCATTAACAACTTCTTTGGAAAGTAGAAAAAAAAAATCCCTTTAGTGGGTATTATAGACTGACCAGTGAGCAGACTGCCACAGCTTGGGTTTCTAAGCATTTCCATGATTCTGATGTCACATTCACAATAAAGAAGAGAAGCCAGATAGAAGTACGCCATCAGAGCTTGAAAGGGGCAGATTTGTTCAAGCCATAGAAGATGTGCTCTGCGTCAGCCCACCCACTTCTTTCCTGCCCCACAGTCTGCCCACACTCTGGTATGATTCATCCCCAGGGCCAGCAGCTGCAAAGTTCCCAGGGCCCAGGCTCCCTACCCTGTGAGATTAGCCACATTCCTCAATCTGTTTTCCACAGAAGGTTATGGTACTTAGTAACTTGAGAAAAGTTGGAGACAATCTCAAAACTTGAGAAAGAGAAGCACAAATCTCCTGTTGGGGAGGTGGTGGGGTAGAGCTCCTTATTCTTTGCAGGAAAGTCAGAAGAGAGTTGCTCTGGAAGGAGGGTAGTGGCTGAATGATGCTGCTGCTAAGGTAGGAGGCTGGGTTTAATGTCCACAGTTCTTTTCTATTTCTTGAATAGATAACTGTTTCATGCATTCTTTTTTTGTTCTTGTTTTATTAAAGGACATTCTTGGTCTTATGGGAACAAATCCATCCAAACACCTGGGACTCTTCCAAGTTTTAGACTAATTCAAGGTCTAGCAGAATAGTTGAGGTTCTGGAGCCAACTGCTCAGTTCTACTTACTGGCTATGAGACCTTGAAATAGATGTGTAATTTATCAGGACCTCAGGTTATTCCTTTGTGAAAGGGGGGAAATAAGAAAACCTAAGTAATAAATTATCATGATCATTAAATGAGCTAGTGCTTATGAAGTGCTAACAAAGCTGACACATGGTAATTACTCAGTTAACTAGAGCCATTTTCCTCCATGAAGGGCAGGCTAGTGCATTTCATGAAGGTTTCATTTCTGCCTTTCTGTTTCTACACAAAACAATACTAAAAATAAAATAGTTACAAACTACCAAAGAGCCAATGGTCATATATTTATTATTATGTAAGCTAATATTCATGTTCAAATTTATATTGTATGAGTTTATTATGCCAGTTAATACTAAATGAGTACTTGGTACATGGTAAGGACTTAAGTTTCTTAAATAATGCCATTTAAAATGTTTTAATAGGACTGGGTCAGTATGCTGGGTCCCTGAGAATTAAGACTTTTCTCTGGGGAATGTGACAGGCATGCTGGTACTCCATGGCCATTGTGAGTTGGGACACTGTTAAATTTCCAGATGATGTCTACCGGAGTATGTAAGAAGTGTCTTAAGAACCTGATTCCTCCTCTTTCAGGGAAGAGATGTCTCCAAAAGATCAAGGTTTGTTCTAACTGGAAAAATTTTAGCCAAAAGAAAAAAAAAAAAAAAGAAGAAGAAAGGCTGAGAGGGAGAGAGGAATAGCTATGAACGAAAAGTGCTGAGCGAGGGGCCCTGAGAGCCAGCAATATTCAGAGACAAAGAGAGGGAACTTCCTCCCGAACATCTCCCCAGGCTGCTAAAAGCCAGGTCCCTAGCAGTCATTATTCAGAACTCTGAACATCTTAGAAAGAACAGTTTTGATAACACCCCAGGCTCCACACTTTGCATTGTTAAGTCTGAGTCCAAGGGAATAAACTCTAAATTCAAGCTTGAAATCCTTTTCTCAGTTCTTGTTCAGAGTATGACAAATGTCCTTTCTCACTTGAATTTTCTGACAGTTATAGAAATTCCCTGGCTTTTTACACTTCTGACATTATAAACTAAATTTATACAGATGATAGAAAACTGACCTCCAAATATTCAGATTCAGGGCTTCCACACTCTTGTACTCTTCACTTTTCTTTTTCTTTTAAATTAGTTTTTATTGGAGTATAGTTGCTTTACAATGTTCTGTGTGTACAGCAACGTGAATGTTATATTATACATAATTTAGATTCTTTTCCCATATATGCCATTATAGAGTATTGAGTAGAATTTCCTGTGCTATAGAGTAAGTTATCATTAGTTGTCTATTTTATACATAATACCAATAGTGTATGTATGTCAATCCCAATCTCGTTTTTCTTTAATATAAGGAAACTGTGAAAACAGCTATTCCAGGTTCCTGACTTATACCGGTGTGCAAAGATGTTTATTCAAATCATGAAGAAATCTTCTGTCATGTGAGCCCACTTAGCAGATGGGAGTCATTCCAGTCATAGAAGTTATTTAACAATCTGGTAAAGAAACTCTTGGCATCTAAGTGGAGACTTTCACTGAAGCTATGGTGCTTGAAATCTACCATAGCATTTTCTCTCTCTACTGTACCTCCTTCAATTTATAGCCAATTAGAGTTTTATGAGGCTATTGCATTGAATAGAGGAGGTCAATATATTACATTGCTATTTTTGAGCAGTAAATTTCTACAAAGCTAATGAGACTTCCAAAACTTTTGGTCATTTATTCTGAGAGAATGCACCTCTCTCCCTATTCTCCAGAAGAAAACCTTCTCTTTGAGCTCTCATAGGATGCTCAGTCTGGGATGACTTGGCCTCATTCAGCCTCGTTTGCACTGGACATTGACAAGTCTCTATGAGCATCACAGTGATAGAGAATGTCTATAAAACTAATTGAAAATGTCTGAGTCAGTCTGAAGCATGGTCAGTTCCATTAGGCCAGGTTCCGACTTGATATAAAGCTGTGAACTTGGTGGGCTCCACCAAAGCACAGAAGGAAAACGTCTTTCTCTCCCAAACTCCCTCCCATAATGTCCTCATCATCTGCGATCAAGTCATCATTCCACTCCTCTCTGGCTGTGTGACTTCTAGCAAGGAACTTAACCTTCTAGAGCCAATCTCTCCTTCTGTGTAATGGGGAAGATAATATCTCCCTCTATGGTTTTGTGAGGTATAAAAGAACAAGGACTCAGCAAATGGTTGTTTCCTTCTTGGCCTCCCTCCCACCTTCCTACCAGAAGAAGCTTTTTTCTGGTTCCCTCTGATGCTGCAATGCCCCTGAAGGAGCCTTACCCTTTTCCTGAGGTTCTTTCCATCATGCCACGTGTAGGAGGAGCCACTGGAGTACTCGCTGCAGGTGCTGGAGAGAGACAGCTCACTGCTGCTGTAGCTGCTTCGAGGGCAGAGATGACCAGAGACGGCAGTCCCCATGCCAGGGCATTTCAAAGCAGGGGTTCCTGCTTTTGTGTTCAGCTGGCAGCCCTGAAAAAGCAGGACAGCTCTGAGCTAGGACTCTGCTTAGGGGAGAAGAAATACCAACTCAACATCATAATGAGGGAGGAATGAATATAGTACTGTGGTTAGAAACACAGACTTTGGGGTCGACAGACTAGGGGTTTGACTCTTGACTCTGCCTCAGACCAACATGTGTAGGAAATTATTTAATCTCTTAGAGCTACGTCTCCTTTTCAAAGAGTGATAACGCTGCCTACCATATAGGGTCACTGCAAGAACCAAGTAAGGTTCTAGATGAAATGCATGCAGCACAAGATACAGCTTAGAAGCAGGTGCTCAATTATTATGAGCTGCCATCAGCATTAGGCAGAAGTATGACAACAGTAGTTTCCCATTTTATCCAGTCACATTGGTTAAAGGATCACATCAATATCAAGGCATGAATCTAATGTGACAAAAGGAAGAAGACAGAGCAACTTCTTTGGCTTAAGAGTTCAAGGGCACGAGCCCTGGACTGGAAGTCTAGCAATCTGGCTCTCAGGCTACACGTGCCACCAGATATGAGCTACAGAGCAAAGAAAGCATTTAACTTCTGTGGATCTTAATGTCTTCCTGTGTATGGTGGACCAGTTCTACCAGATTACTTCTATGATCCGTATGGCTCTGATAACATCATTGTAAGTCTGGGATCAAATGCCCAGGAAATTATGTACTGTAGTGAAACACTAAACGAAGGAGTCATGAAGCTTTGCTGTACAGATTCCAGGACTTTTCAGATCAGATCAGTTGGATGTTCAAATGATACAGAGTTTGACATCAAACAGATCTGGGCCCCGCACAGAAGGATCCAGGCAGTTAAAATTCGAGTGGGTCTGCGCAAGGCCCAGGTGGCAAAGCCATAAACATCCCAGCACATCTTGACAGCCACACTACAGGCCCCTAAGGTAACAGATGAAGCTCCACGAACTGGATGGGCTAAATTAATTTAGCGTCCCGATCACAAGAATGGAATCTCTCCATTACAGTCTCATTCCTGTCCCCTATCTAGAAAAGCTTTGTCTCAGAAACTCATGGATGGGGGAACCATCTGTCTTCGTGTCACTGGCAGAATGGCAAAGCCTCTTACTTATGCAGTTTATTGACACTTTATGGGAGCCTTTACTACCTGAGTACTTATCACTGTTCTCCAAATGCAATTCCAACTGACGATGACTAAACACCAGTGTGGGGAAGGAAGGTGATGCTGTTCTGGGAGCCTTTGTGGTCAACAGGAAACCTCTGCATCAGTACAGAGGGCACGTTTAACCTGCTCTCTAATCAATATCCATAATGTTTAATAATGTTAGATTTTCAATATCAGGCATCTTCCTTGCTATTGATACTTCATTTTGGCTGCCTAATAATCTCTTAAAGTGGTCTGAAAATTCCAAGGAATTTTACTACTTTATTTTTCCCCCGGAAATTTGGCTCTAAATATCACTGAAAGGAGAAAGTTGTTTTAAAATCCAGCTTTCAGAAATATCCATTGATTTATGATCTTGTTTATTGCCAGATGCAATTTAGTTAAAGGGAGTTCATGTTTATGTCTCTATAGCTGCCCTCTGCCCATGGTCCCAGTGTCAGGAGCATAAGCTGAAGGTTTCAGCCACTGCACACATCTGGAACATGCCAGAAACAGACTTTCAGAAACAGTACATCACAATCCACTTCTACTTGTGTGCTTTCTTTCTCTACCATCCCATTCTCCGATATTTTTGTTACTTGAGTCAGTAGGGTGGTGGTTTTTATTTTGGATGACCTCTCCTCTGAGGCTTTCCCAAGGGCTCAAGCAGTAAAGGATCCACCTGCCAATGGAGGAGATGCAGATTTAATCCCTGAGTTGAGAAGATCCCCTGGAGGAGGAAATCACAACCCAACCCAGTATTCTTGCCTGGAAAATCCCATGGGCAGAGGAGCTTGGCAGGCTACAGTTCATGGGGTCATAATGAGTGAGACACAACCGAGCAAGCAACTGAGCATGCATCTCTGTTCTGATGGTTGTGTCTACCATTCAGGGAAATACTATGTCTGTGTCTTTTGAGGCCATCAGATCTAAACTTCTCCAGCGGCCTATTTCACACACTGCACAGGTGTTAGTCACTGTTTACATTCTGAAGCTTATATGTGATTTCCCTCTGTCTTTCAAACCTTTACCTTCTCACCTCACCCATCACAATTGTGCTTATTTTTATAATTCAATTCCCAGGTCTCTTTTTTAACAAATATGCTTCTCTGCCCTGTTATCCACCATGTGTGCACCTCTGATAGATGCTGGATTAAGATGACAGGAAACTAGAACACAGAAGTGAAGAGCATTGTTGTCTTTCCCTTGACCTTGAACCTGAGATGCACTGACATGACAGAGGGTACTGTGAGGAAGTGGGGAAGGCCCATCAATGTTACGTGGAGGCAGGCAGAGATGGGGTAGTTATATAGACAAGCGTCCTTAAGCCAGGCTTTTCATACTCTAATATTCACGTGAGTCATCCCAGATCTTGTTAAATATAGATTTGATTTAGCAATTCTGAGGAGGGGTCTGAGATGTAGTATTTTAAGAAATTCCCAGATGCTTTGAGGGTGCTGTCCAGGGCCTGTGCTTTGAGTAGAAAGCCCCTAGCCTAGGAAGAGCTTTGAGAGAGGATAACCTCTCATGTGAATTACCTGGTAGCAAGCTGTGTATCTCAGTCTGACCTGGGCTGTGCTGAGCAGGATGAAGGCAGGGGTCTGAGCCCTCCCTGGGGCAGAGTACTGGAGAGAGGGAGTGTGTGTGTGGTGGGCTGATTACAGAATAATTCCTTGACAAGAAGAGGAAGGGGCTAGTCCTCTCCACTGGGAAATTCTCTCACCTTTCCTGACCTTGGACAATTGATGTTGGAATTTAAGAAGGGACTCAGAATCTCTGACATCATGACTGAAAGTGAGCTCCTTTTTCCTGAAATTTCTTCCCTCACCAGCACATGATTATCATCAGGATTATCTGCCCCAATGAATAACTCTTCTGTGATTGAGCACTTGAACCCCAAGGTCATTTATAAGGTTTAAATCCTGGCTCTCTCACTGGCTAACTCTTTGATTTTGGGAAAATTACTTAATCCCACCACACTTTAATTTCCTTTTTTCTAACCAGAGATATGAAAGCTCCAATCACATAAGATCAACGTGAAGAGTGATGGGCCCCTGGCAATCAGTAATCGTATGCTTCCCAGGTGGTGCTAGTGGTAAAGAACCTGCCTACCAATGCAGGAGATGTATGAGACTTGGGTTAGATCCCTGGGTTGGGAAGATCTCCTGGAGGAGGACATGGCAACCCACTTCAGTATTCTTGCCTGGAGGATCCCACTGACAGAGGAGCCTGGCAGGCTACAGTCCATAGCGTCACACAGAGCCAGACATGACTGAAGCCACTTAGCATGCAGGCCCACATGCTTAATGACACTAAGTGATTATTAGTAACAATAAAGTTTAGAAACTTTTAGGTTTTGCTGCTATTACTAAGAAGTTTTTTTTAGTATGTGTGTGTCTTGGCTCTTCAACAAAATTGTACTTTACAGCCTCTCCAAGGGACTCTGTATTACCTTTAACATGCCATCATATCTGATGCCTTGCACATGAGATCTGTGATGAGAAACAGTCGGAAGTGGGTGTACTTTGTTTCTGGGGATCACTGATGTGGCCTGAACAGGCACACTAGCAGGTACTTATCTCAGCTCTCATTCTCCATCTCTGCCATGTTCTTCTGGCAGAACAGAAGACAGCCAGAGCAGCAGAGATCTCATTATGGCCCCCAATTCTCAGCAGGTACTGTGTAATGTACATGTCATATATTATCTCATTTAATCCTCACCACAACTCTCAGAAATAGAACAGAAATATCATTCTTCTCATTTTCCAGATGGGGAACCTGAGGCACTGTTAAACTGAAGCTTTAAAATCTTGTCCAAGGTCGCCCAGTCAATACAAGGTTCTGATGTCAGGCCCAGGTCCCAGCCACTATGCTACAGCTCTGAGTAAGGCCTTTGACAATAAGCAGAACTCCTGGACATATAGACTGCCAAGCATCCTCCTGAGAAAAGTTGTAATAGATAATTATTATTAATAAAATTCTTGTTTGCCTAAAGATGTATGTTGGTCTCCATTGCAACATTACCTTAATTATGTTGATTGAATTGACAAAGTACACTGTTTGCACTATTCAAAGTGTTTTTATCCCATAGTGTATTTTAAATTACCACCCTGAAGAACTCATATGCTTTAACATCCTTATTATGAGAAATGCAATACAAAATCCACAATTTTAGTTTAAAAAAAGGAGAGAGACAGAGAATGAAGGTGAAAATTTCTTGGATTAAAATTTGCAACTTAATAAATTCCTGATCTTAAGGACAGCTTTTATATTGGATGGCATTAGGGTCTTCAAGAATGTTTAAAGGTAACAGTACTCCACTGACATGTAATTCCAATCTATCTTGAGAATATTTACTTTTGATATACACTCTCCTAGCTATACTTATAAGTTTGTACAGTAAACTAAAAGGCCAGTTATCCACAAATGCCCATCAGTCATTGTTTTAAGACTAACATTTTTCATTATATATTTGACTCGTATTTTTCAAGCTATCTTTTTTTTTTTTTTTTAATATCAGTGAGAGTTAAAAACCACGCTGGTTAAAGTTTTGCAAAATAAGCACAAAGCTAACCCTAGCTAAAGAAAAAAAAGTACAGCCCATGAATTTTTAAAAGTTCATACATAATATATCATAAAAGTAAGATGAGTAATATGGGACACGGGCTTTAATAAAAAGCTCCTTGACCATTTCTCTGTGACTTTGAGATATAATCAATACCCAAAAAAGGTGCCTTGGGGACAAGGCAAGATTTATAATATTTTTGCTGAGAGTGACATTTTCTACTTACTCTATCAGCTGGGGATATGATGCTGAATTGCAGAGAACACAAGAAAGGAAAGTATTTTTATCTACCTGACAATGCTTCAAGGATGCGTTTTATGGTTCACTTATGACATCATATTTGATGGAGGAAAATAACCACCTGAACAAGTGTTCTGAAGGCGACAGGGAAACTCACATGCATTTCAGCATCAGTTCGTGAGTGCATCAGACTCTGGCTTCTCTCCACATCTGAGAGCAAATCCCTGGATGAAAGATCTAAGATGCGGGAGTGAAGTTTCTGGGTAAAAACAGGCAGAAACTTTGAACACTGTTGATTTAATTGTTTGTTTCAAAATCCTGCCTCAGACAGGTAAATATCAAAAGAGTTGAAATTTCTAGATTAGATAACACATATCTTAACCCAAAAAATGTCTATCTGAGTTTATTGGTGTTCTATATATACACATGTGCAAATTACAGCTTAAAAACGATAATCACACTTTCACAGTCTGTCAATATGTGTTGGAAAATAAGTAGTAAGGAAAAAGAAATAGTAAGAAATATGTGAATACCCCAATACACTTATTAGCCAGCATGAAAATTAACTTGTGATATTCACATTATGAAATACTCACTATGTTAACCTTATTATGTTGAGCAGTGGTTAAAATTTGAGCAAATAATTATAAAAATGACCTTATTTCTAAACAGCATTGATCTTGTGAGATCTTCCCTTGCACACATTTCAACTCAAAGTCATTAATGTCATCTGTTAGGAACAATTAATGTGAATAGAAACTAATTGCATCAGGGATCTGGGGACTTGGAGGGTTTCGTGCATTAATATTCACATGCTATTCGATTATACACTCAATTCTTTATTTCAGTTTTGCTTGGGTGGCCTCCTAAACCAGGGACATTTTACTATATTAATCTTTATCCTAATTACTAAAGCTTTTCTGTGGACATTAAATTTGATCTGTTTAATTGCAAATACAATAAAACTTGTGATTTATGTCTCATGTTTCTGCTAGGCTGATGACATTTTTAAAATGGTGCTTGCAGCCTGGTTTGTCTTGGTTACAACTTTTGTGACTTTAGACACTAAAAAATCAAATTGAGTAAGTAACTAATGTGACTGAGATGGCTCCCTCACCTCTGAAAAGTTTTTCTATTTCTTTGTCTCCCAGGAAAGGCCTTGCTGCGTGCTGATGTTGATCTGGGAAATGACTGATTCTCTGCCATTAATTCCTGTTAGGATCATCTTAGCATGCAGGGGTTGCCGGACAGTCACGTTGTCCCAGCAGATCCATCATGTTGTCAGCAAGGACGCAAATGCCTCTAAAATGCTCTAAAATGAGGCCTATTTACTTTGTTTCCCATTTGACTTTCTTCAGGTTGAACTCATGTGAAAGCCCTACGTACGTGGTTAATTGGGAAGCGGTGGTTCAGTTGCTAGTCATGTCCAACACTTGCAATCCCACAGACGGTAGCCTGCCAGTCTCCTTTGTTGATGGGATTTCTGAGGCAAGAATACTGGAACAGGCTGCCATTTCAATCTCCAGGAGATCTCGCTGACCCAGGGTTCAAATCCATGACTCCTGCATACAGGTGGATTCTTACTGCTGAGCTTGGTTAGTTAATCACAACAAATTGCATTCAGCTCTCAGGATGAGCATGGTGGTAGGGCTGGGCTGAATTCAACTGCAAGAATAAAGGCATTTTTTTTTCCTGCTATGGATCAGTTCTCCTTCTTATCAGTAGAGTCTCAAACCATTTACTTCAGACTTATACTTTTGCTTCTCTGAACCTGTGTTTGCGGAGTTACTTTCACCAGAAATGACATAAATAACTGGTTGTTCATTATTTTGAAAATTCTAGTTTCTCCAAGAAAGTTAAGACATAGGTAAGTAGAACCAGGATGTTGTTTCTGAACAATTTCTGTAATACTTATTTCAAGCATTCTCTAGAGTATGAGTTCCCTGGGACCAAAGATCCTTTAAGATCCAAGACTTGTCACAATGTGAACGCTCAGTAAGTAACTGACTGATGCTTCTTACAGCCCATAAAGAAAAAGCTGTCTATATTTTCTCCACCCAAATCTGGGTTTTAAGGACTGAGAGAGTGCCAAAAAAATGATAACATTCTAAGACTTAAGAACACATTTATCATTATGCAAAGAGTCCAAGAAGTTATGGGAAATGGCATTCAACAAAAGAAATGATGATTTTGAGTGGTATATCATGTGATTTGGGGGAAGAGTCCTTATAGATTAGATATTTGACTTCTTATTTGGTTAATGGTTATATTTCACTCCTTTTTTACCAGATATATGATGCCATCATTTTGATTTCAGCATGAGTATGTGTATATATGAACTCATCATCCTAAATGATGTTATGTTTTATTTTATTTTTATCCAAGTGGTCAGGTTTCCCAGGTGGTTCAGTGGTAAAGGATCCACCTGCCAATGCAGGAGATGGAGGTTCGATTTCTGGGTTGGGAAGGTCCTCTGGAGGAGAAAATGGCAACCAAATCCAGTATACTTGCCTGTAAAATCCCATGGACAGAGGAGCCCGGTGGGCTACAGTCTCTGGGGTCATGAAGAGTTGGACTAAGCGACTGAGCACATATGCATCCAAATAGTCAGTTTTCTCCACTGAAATACGTAGAGTCATGAGGGAGAGGGAAAAGATCCTAGAGGAAGGGAACTTGAGTTTTAGCCCTAAGGTACAGGTTTTACCAGATCTGGGGATGTAACTGAATCTCTTTGTCTCAGATTACTTGCCAGCCACAAAGGGATGGAAGAAGCTACTTAACCTACCTCTCAGGTAGGGAAAGGTACCGGCATAGTCAGAAAGGATAATAAATAAGACAGCATGGTGAAATTTACAGTCTTATATCAGTTAATTGTCATAACTGATAGTTGGTAATTTCTTAAATGTTAAGATACAAATGAATCATTTGTTGTTATAGTTTCCACATATGTAGGGAAAACAAAAATTGACTTAGATGAAAATATAATCTACTTCTGTGTTAAGGCTGTAGGTAAGAAAATGATGGGTAAAGATCACCCTTTCACACACACAAATTCTTCATGGTTAAATTACCGCAAAAGCTCACCAGCCAACAGGTGTTATACTTCTTATAATAAGAATTTTTATGAAAGGTTTATATTATATATATATATATATATATATAAATATAAACCATCAAAGGAGGAGAGAGACTATCACTGGGACTGTGATATTATCTGGCCTTAATTCAGATCTCAGGGAAAAGTAGGTAAAATGTATACATAGGGAACTCAAAGTCAGAAATACATATTCACACATGTGTATGTGTGTGTGTGTGTATATATATATATATATATATATATGTATGTATATATGTGTGTGTGTGTGTGTGTGTGTGTGTGTGTATATATATATATATATATATATATATATATATGGATTTTCAGCTTCATGGAGAAGAGGCTACTTTATGTCACTCTGCAGGGGGAGGGGTGAGGATCTGTGAGACAGGTGGTGATGTGGCTCAGTCCACAGTCAGAGTGCATGCTCACACCAGAGTGAAGAGACCAAGGTCAGCTTTGGGGACCTGGTAATGTCAGAGCAGCCAGGGTCAGAAATACATGCTGCGTTAATGATTTTTTGGCGGGTTACTCTGCCTTCAGTCAGTCAGCTGTATTTTCTATTTTACAGTTTTGAATCTGTAACTCAAGGCTGAGAAAGGCTGCACTCAAGGCCAGCTGTCCATTATTCGGAGGGATGGAGGTGGAGTGGCCCCTTCACGGTAGCAAGGCTGGCTCCACAGCTCTCCAGCTAATGAAGGCAGCAGAGACTGGGAATGATGTGCACGTGGCCTTTCATAACAGGGCTGGAGGGCCACTTTGCCATTTTCTGTCTCTTCTCACTCACGGAGCTGCAGATCTTCAGATGCTTAGTGACGGCTTGTGGCATTTAACAGAATTCTACCTGTGGGTTTTTGCTCAGTACTGAGATGATGTCTCAACTGGAATGCAGTGATTGCTGAGGCCAGGGAAACACTGAGTCCTTATTCAGTGCTACAAGGTGAGGTTAAAAAGTAGATTATCTGAGAAATGTGGGTAACATGGGAAACCATGTGGGAAAAACTAAGAAAAATAGGGTGATGAGCAGCTTTTGTATTTACTGATGTACTCCCTGAAGTTTGAAAAGGAACATGTGATTTTTTTTTTCACTTCAAGATGTCAGCTGTGAAGAGGAACATACAAAACAGATCATTTAACCATTGTTCCCTTATCTTTATTCAGATTTGGTGAGAGAATTAATCTGGTACCATAATCATCCATATAATTATTCTCCCTTTCAACTAAGAAAACCAAATACCTGTAAAAAAGAAATTATGGGAGTGAATATGGTATATATCTGATTAATGGACCACCATGAGTTAATTTAGGTTCAGCAACAAAAGGTAGATGTGAATTTGTGTTTTTAATCTGATCTGCTTCAATTCTCTTGGTTTACTCAACCTTGGTAAATGCTCTAGTAGTGATATCCTGAATTCTACCCTGTCCTGTTTTATATTCTCTAGAATTCTTTCGCTCCTTGTGGAAAAGGTCTCTCAGTCAAAGGAGATGGCTCCTCCGCCCACAATTCTCGAATTCCTGTTTTATTTATGAAGTGAGGTCTGCTATTGCCAAATGATCCAGGGCTAAAGCTTCTTTACCGACTAAATTTTCCTGAATTCTATTATCTATTTCTAAATCACTCTACCAACATTAGAAGGTATTTTTCTACTCTCCAAAAATTTCATAGCAGGATATTTAGAGGAGGAATAAAGGAATTTCTTGGGATTTGTCCACTCGCCATTGGTATCTTTGGTCATTCAGCACCCTTTCCAAGAGACACAATACCAACAGCTGCCCCTGGTCACTTCTTGTCTCAGAGCTTATGCTCACCTGCTCTTGCCCACTCCCTTGTGGAGCACTGCTACTCCTACTGTCTTGTGAGTTGGTTGCTTATTTGTACTTGGCCTTGTGTCAGGCTTCCCCGATGGCTCAGTGGTAAAGAATCCACCTGCAATGCAGGAGACTCAGGTTCGATCCCTGGGTCGGGAGGATCCCCTGGAGGAGGGCAAGGCAATGCACTCCAGTATTCTTGCCTAGAAAATCCCATGGACATAGGACCCTGGTGGGCTAGAGTCCATACAGTCGCAAAGAGTCGGACACGACGGAAGCGACTGAGCATGCAAGAATGCTCCCTCACAGATCTATTTGTTGTAGGAAAAGTGGAACACCAGAGGACAGTCATGTCTCAAGTACTGAGTGAGCCCCTGGGACAGCTGCCAAGTGAGGGTCCTTGGCTTCATGCAGGAAAGAATTCAAGAACGAGTAATAGTAAAGTGAAACCAGGTTTATTTAGAGAGATATATATTCCAAAAACAGAATGTGGGCTGTCTCAGAAGATGAGAGATTGCACCAAAATATAAGGTGGTTAGTTTTCATGGGCTGGGTAATTTCACAGACTAAACAGTGGGAGGATTATTACAACTATTTTGGGAAAGGAGTGGAATTTTCAAGAATTGGGGTGTTACCCACTTTTTGGCTTTATATGGTCAGCTTCAGAACTGTCCCATGTCTCATGTACATAATGAGAAACACTGGGCTGGATGAAGCACATGCTGGAATCAAGATTGCTGGGAGAAATATCAATAATCTCAGATATGCAGATGATATCAACCTTACAGTAGAAAGAGAAGAAGAACTAAAGAGCCTCTTGATGAAAGTGAAAGAGAAGAGTCAAAAAGTTGACTTAAAACTCAACATTCAGAAAACTAAGATCATGGCATCCGGTCCCATCACTTCATGGCAAATAGATGGGGAGATAATAGTAACAGTGACAGACTTTATTTTTGGGGCTCCAAAGTCACTGCAGGTAGTGACTGCAGCCATGAAATTAAAAGGTGCTTGCTCCTTGGAAGAAAAGTTATGACCAACCAAGACAACATATTAAAAAGCAGAGACATTACTTTGCCAACAAAGATCCATCTAGTCAAGGCTATGGTTTTTCCAGTAGTCATGTACGGATGTGAGAGTTGCACTATAAAGAAAGCTGAGCACCGAAGAATTGATGCTTTTGAACTGTGGTGGTGGAGAAGACTCTTGAGAGTTCCTTTGACTGCAAGAAGATTCAACCAGTCCCTCCTAAAGGAAATCAGTCCTGAATATTCATCAGAAGGACTGATGGTGAAGCTGAAACTCCAATACTTTGGCCACCTGATGTGAAGAACTGACTCACTGGAAAAGACTCTGATGCTGGGAAAGACTGAAGGCAGGAGGAAAAGGGGATGACAGAGGATGAGATGGTTGGATGGCATCACCAACTCGATGGACATGAGTCTAAATAAGCTCCAGGAGTTGGTGATGGACAAGGAAGCCTGGTGTACTGCAGTCCATGGAGTTGCAAAGAGTTGGACATGACTGAGCAACTGAACTAAACTGAACTGAATGGTCTCCTAGAGCCTAATGAGCCTAATGAGGCTCAAGGTCTACTAGAAGTAAAATCTTCCACCATCTTGGGCCTAGTAGGTTCTGTTTTGCTGTTTTTTGTTTATTTATTTGCTCTGTGTTTTTTTAAATCGTATCCTGTTCTTAATGGTTGTGTTATTCTTTTGATGGCTGTACCCTGCCTCCTTCCTTACTGTCTCATAGTGGCCCGAATCTTAGGCTGATTTCTTGGATGAAGAACTTACTGCTTCTTCAGCTGTGGCTTTGTTTTCAAATTGTCCTGCTTCCACCTTGGAGAGCTGATCTCGGCTCACAACTTCCAGAGAGCTTCCTAGAGCCCCATTCCTGCTCCCTCAACTCAGCCCTAGGCTGGACCCAGGTGGTGTGTTTCATCTCCTTTAATCCCAACACAAGGGAAGCAAGTTTGGAGTGTGTAATTATGAAATTCTCTGAGCATCTTTGGATTTTGCCAGTTTCATAGTTTTCCTGTGATGAAAGTTAAACCTTTCTGGCTATCCACTGTTACAGGGATGGAAAACATGTGTGGTGGATTTGGCATATATTTAAGAGACTTGTTCTAAATATGGCTTGAATTAGACATCACCAAGTGAAAAGCCTTGTTCCTTCTTTTGAGTAATAAAGTGATCTTTGCAGATATGCACAAGGCTCTGAAAGGAAGTTCAAGGAAGTCTCCTAAAATGACTTGAAGCTTGATAAAGATAAGTTTTCTTTGGAAGCTTTACTTGACAAATGACCATCTAAAACCCCCAAGTTTTATCTTACTCACACACTAGATTTACATTTTTACTTATATTTTGCCACACTCAGAAATGTGATTTTTCATCAGCCCTTCCAAATCCCATCAAGAGATATTGTGGCAGACCCCTGGTTCACATTTCAGAGGTTTCATTCCATTCCATTAAGAATTTAATATAAAACTGAATATTACATAACTGTGTATTACATAGCTGAGTATTATATGGTCCTTTCTTAGATTCACAAAAATTTGAGCCTAGGACAAATGTTTTTGGATAAAAGCTAATGTTTAATTACTTATGTTGTTATTTCCATTTGGGGATACAAAGATAAAACATTCTAACTATTTGCATTCGGTCATCCTGCCAATGCCAGAGCATGCCTTTGAATATTCTCTTAGAGGTCTGTTAAAAAATATGTCCATCAAGATTTGATGTCACTTCAGAGTCTAAAATTTTTATAGCTAATTTGTTTTAGCCATCTACAACAGTCCTCGCTGCAATTATTATTTTCCATGACAACTTTCAGATTTGCCTCATATCCATCTTTCTGTGCCCTGAGTGCCTTCTGTTTCACTCTGGATGGTGCTTCTGCAAACGACATGGTTCTACATCCTCTTTTCTACTTCTCTGGGATCCAAGGTTATAACATGTTTTGAAACAATTATTCCACAGCTATATTCAAAACCTTCTTTAAGGGTCCCTGCTACCATGACAACCTAATTACCCAGTGGCTGTCTTAGGGAGCATTTGGTTTGGTGACTAGGAAGTTTATTTGGGGCTTCTGCAGCTTAGACTGATGACTAGAGTGTCTCAAATCTGTCCTGTTCTGAAATTCCATGAAGAGTGCTCTGAGGTCCTGCTGGGAGAGGACCAATAAGACATGGATTAGGATGTAAACAGTAAACCTTGCCTTCAGGAGTCTCCACTCTAATTAGTCCAACAAGAAGCATTTATGAAGCATCTACTATGTGAGAGTCCTAACTATGAACCATGAAGAGACTCAAAGAAGCTCATTATTGGAATCTATAATGTGAATTAGGAGCCTGGACACGCAGATGAGAAAAAAAAAAAAACCACACACACACAGAAGCATTTTAAGGCAGGATATACAAGTGAGATGAAGGAAGAGTAAGATAGAGGCAGAGGTGGAGGTGAGCGTAGGGGTCAGTGTGGCAACACGGTTAAATATGTGCTGTTGTGCTGTGGGCTGTGCTCAGTTCCTCAATTTCATCCCAACTCTGTGCAACCCCAGGGGCTGTAGCCCACCAGGCTCCTCTGTCTGTGGAATTTTCTAGGCAAGAATACTGGAGTGGATAGCCGTCCCCTTCTCCAGGGGATATTCCTGACCCAGGAATCTAACCCGCATCTCTTGCATCTCCTGCATTGGCTGCCGGATTCTTTATCATTAATGCTACCTAGGAAGCCCTATAAATAAGATAATATTCTGTGCAAAAAAGGTTTAGGCCGTAAGGGCTTAGGTCTCCCTGTCAAGCTCCCAAATCACTTGGTCTCTTTACACAAAACAAACAAGAAGGAATCAGAAGTATTTAATATGTAACAGCCAAGTGACAGACGTTGGGAAACAGGATGCAGGGTGAATGAGGGGGTCAGCGCACTCAGACCTGGGAAGAGCCAGTTCCTAACAGCGGTTCACACCTGCCTCCCAACCTTAAAACTCTGAAGCTTCACTTTTGTCTTTTTCTGTGACTCTGATCTGAGAGAGGAAGTGATTCAGCACAGTCTGAGCCTATTCTGGGATCTAAGAAATACAGAAGTGCCTTGAAATTTCCATTTTTATCACTAATTACTTTAACAGGTACTTTAAAAAGTGCTTTGCAATTGCCCCTGCTATTTTGTAAAATTATCTACACTGCATTTTACGTTTTTAATCAAGCTTTATTTTTGAAAAATCTCCTGGATTTTTGAAGCTTTTTGACTTTTACATGTGGGGGGAAATTTTTTTTCCTCTGATTTTACAGAACTAAAGGGATTAAGGGAGGAAAACAACTTGACCTTCTATTTTTGCCAGACTTAATAGGAACTGCACTGATGGTCACTAGAGTCCAATACTCTTGTTTATTAAGAAGAAACAATTCACCTCCTGCCCTGTGGGGGAAAGGGACACTGAGTGAAGTCCCTTCATGGATCTTATCTCATGAATCCTCACACTGCTGTACAGAAGAAGGTAAGCTCTTAATTTTTAAGGATGAAGAACTCAAACAACCAAAGCTAAGGATGGTATCCAGAGTCACAAGGATATACTCCAGTAAGTGGCAGAAGCAGGATTGTCTCCCAGGTCTGCCTTACTATTGAGTTCAAACTTGACCCCATTCTGTTCACTTATCCCCTCAAGGAAGGAAACAGCCTCACAGGTCTCTTCTGCAAGATGAGTTGCTTCAGTTCAGTTCAGTTCAATCGCTCAGTCATGTCCAACTCTTTGCGACCCCATGGACTGCAGCAGGCCAGGCCTCCCTGTCCATCACCAACTCCCGGAATTTACTCAAACTCATGTCATGAGTTACTTATATCTGTCTAAATTCTAAGCCCATAATTTATGCTATTCTCATTAAGTGAACTCTGTAATCTTGGGAATTTTCTTGCCAAGATCTATTCTCAGAGGCAGATAATAACTAAAAAAGAAGTATTCATAACAACAACAGTAACAATACCTGTGACAACTGATTGAGCTTTTTTTAGCACTAAGTATCTGTTTTCACATATATTATCATTGTAAATCCTTATTGCAATTCACAGTAAAGACTATAATTATCCCCATTTACAGGTGAAGAAATGGTGGTTCAGAGCTAAAATCATTTTCTAAGGTCATATAAATCATACTTAAATCCTAGGCAGTTTGACTGTAGAGTTCAGACTCTTAATTCTACAATTAAATCTGGTTAATGATAGTTTCATGGAAACAACTTACTAAAATAACTATTTAAATTAATTAGACAAGACAATTACACAGAATTAAAAAAACAGAAATAACTCTAAGTACAACGTCACATCTTCACTTACTGTACTGAAACATTAATTATTTATTTATTCAGAAGTGTACTTTCTTTATGATTATTAATATTATTATTGATAATATTTTTGGTATTGGTGATGTTTCCTTCTTAGGTCTCTATGTTCTTTTCAGGAAAACACAATTTGTATATAAATATTTGGAGCTAACTAAAAAGTAAAACTAAGGAAAAGGTAGCAAGGATTTATAGAGTGCTTGATACATGTCTTGCTAAGGCAAAAAAAAAAGTCAAGATGCTATTTTTTTCTTATTTAATCCTAGGATCATCTAACAAGGGAGAATCTACTATGAGTTCCACTTTTCAGATGAATAAACTGAGGAACAACAGGAGTTAAAGAACAGATCAGGTCAGGGATTTGAACCTGGAAAGAGACTTCTGGGTCCCTCATGACGTCTTTTGCTACTCTGTTCTCTTATTCAGGGTATGATCATGAACAAACATAGTCTCTGCCAACAGGGTGCTTGTAGGACAAGCCACTGCACCCTCAGTGTCACGTGCCATGGGAACCTCAGCAAAGGGTTCTAGGAGGGCTCCTCCCAGGAAGAAATAGCTAAGTTGGATTTTATGAACAAGAAACGATGACTCAGGGGAAGAAGCCAAGAAAGAAAAAAAAGGACTTTCGGGAAACACCTACACAAAAGGTCCAGAGATGAGAGAGAGTGACATATTCCTGCATTCAGCTCAGCAAGACCACAGAGGCAAACTCGAGGAGAAGCAGGGTGAGAGGGACGTCTCAGCAACAAGGCATCTGTGGCAAGTCACACATGGTGAGCAAGTAGCAGAGCCGGGATTTGAACCTGTCACTCTCTACAAAACACATGCTTTCTCTCCTCTTCCTTTGCCCACCACACATTTTTCACTAATGCTGAACATGGCTGTTGGACTCCATGACCCCTGTCCATGTAAACAAGGCCTGGAAGAAGACACTAGAAGGGTCCAGAAGAAATGTGGACACAGAAGACACATACAGCTTCTAGCCTTTTCATCAAGCTTCTTCCTAAAAGGGCTGCCAAGGAGTTCCATCCAGGTTCCTTGCTCACGCTGCATGCTAGGGCTGTCCTAAGAGCTGCTCATGCTCCAGAGACCTCTAGTCACTAATCCTGAAGACCTAGAGTGACTCCTCCTATGATGCCAAAATAGTCCACGCATCATCCAGGCTGCCAGCAGGAAACCAGGTTGGGGCCCTGCTCCATTCTTGCAACCACTATGAGGAGATATTAACATCAAACGATTATTGTTTGACCATAGAAGAGACTCTCCTAGAAAAGGAAAATGTCTTGTCAGTGTTTGGAAGAACCAAAAAAGAAAAAAATAACCCAATCATGCGGAATTATTTATCAGATGGGTGCTGCCTTCCATTATTAAAGGAAAGATGAGAACAAATGAAATGCAGAGTTTTGGAGACTACATAACCACTGGGACCTTCACAGGCGGCAAGAGTCACTCTCACATTATTTCCTTGCAGCGGGGCTGGGGTAAGACACAGATCAGAGTTGATGAAGATCACCTCTGTGATGGGCTCTCCTCTGCATTTTATAGCTCGATGTCCTGACTCTAATGGGACAAGTTGCTGGAGTCCCATTCAGTTTACAACATTTGTGAAGACATATCAAGTAAGGCAGTTTCTGGCTGAATGTTTGGCGAAGGCCCAAAGTCTCAGCACCTTTGGTAGTTAATACTAAGTTGTACATTACGAGGGTCTCAGACTCATGACTTTATTTGGCTTTATAGGTTTTTCTGCTACATATCTGAGACAGAATTTCCCTGGAGCTACATCCCCACAGCAGTTTTTTTTTTTTTTTTAAATCCACTGTTACTCTACCCCAAGGTAAGAAATGCCTCACGGTATTATAAACAAGCAGTTGAAAATTGTTATTTATGTGGCTTCCTAATAGCAATTTGAAATATAGCACATAAAATTACTAGCTTACAATATTGTTCAATATTAACAGTGGGAAGGGTAATATGTAAAAGAGACATTAAAGGATTAGCTGTAAAATACATTTCACTGAACTAAATCATTTCTTGGCAAATGGCAGTTTCCAGCTATTACATAGGATTTATCAAGTCAAGTGGATTTATTTTTATTTTTCTATTAGTTTGTTAAATATATTCTCTATTTAAATTTCAATTTTTGTGTGTGTGTGTGTGTATGTGTACTTCAAGCAAATTAGGAGAAGCTGTTAAAAACAAAATCTGAGATAGAAATGACATCAAAATTGTTTCTTGGTTTCCCCAGCAAATCCTCCAATAAGTTAACTATAGACTCAGCTATAACATCCAAAAGAAAAGTACATGATATGACATTACCAACATCTGTATGACATTTTAGGGGGTTTAAAACTGCATCAAAAAGGCATATCCTCCATGAGACATAAAACAATGCTTCCATTGTTTTTGCTTCAGATTTTGAAAGCACAGAACACTTTGTTCTCATCAAGCATGTTCAGTAAACACTATGAATTTGTGAACCAGGCACTGAGAAAGAAGGTGAAAAGAGAAATTCCTAATATCTTAGAGTGGTAATTGTGAAGTATTAAATGGATATTTGATGCATAAACACAAATAGCATAATCTCTCCATTTTCTTCTAAGATAATCACCAGTTACCATAATCCTAAAATTATTCTGTTCTCAAATCTCTACAGATTTATTAATTTTCATAAATTGCCTTTATGGGAATTCTCTTAAAAGATGCAAACTAACCTTCCTCTGAGTTTCCTTTCATTTGATAACATATGCAACATTTTCAATCTCAGAGAATACCAAAAATGAGTCTTGGTTACTGATTTATAAATAACTATTACAAAGAAATTGCTTATAGATCTACAAATACTACAAGGCACTACAGAGACAAGAAACTATCCCTTAGACTAACTTGTGAAACTATAGGAAAATCCAAATTGCCAAGAATTATTATTTAGAATTCGAGATCCATTTTGAATACTTGTTACTAATCAACTAATTTTAAAGACAACAAATTTCTTCTCAGACTATGAGTAGGGGACCACAAATATTTCTCCTCAAATGCCCCATGTTCATAATTTCAGGGGCTTCAAATAATTTTTTTCAATATAAATCTCTACTTTCTTGTTCAGCTATTTTGTGTGGGATGGTGTAGCTTTTTTCATTGCTATTGATACTTTTCCATTGTTTGAAAACTAATGAAATAAGAAACCCTCTAATTTGAATGTACAAAAGTACTGTCATTGTGTCAGATGATGATATTAATGCAAAGGGGTTTACTGAAGATTGGATGTTCAAGAGAAGAAATTCCTGAATTTATAAGGTTATGATAGGACCCCATTCGTTCAGGTGCTTGGGACATATTACTCAGTAAACTTTAGCTATTTTCAGAATCAGTGACATAGTTTGCAGAACCCAGTGCAGTGGTTCATTTCTGAAAAACATATTAAGATTTCAAGATGATGTCGGGACAGGGTGAAATCAAGCACAGGGCGCTTCTAAGGCTGTATGTGACTGCACAGGTTCACAGCCACAAAGTGGGCCCTGACTATCATCTTCTTTGATAATCATTAAACTCTGAAAGATACCCCATAATCAAGCAAGGATACAGTTTGTTAACTTTACTAAGCTTACTGGGTTAAGGGTGGAATTTCATTCAGTTGTGTTAGACTCTGTAACCCCATGGACTGTAGCCCACCAGGCTCCTCTGTCCATGGGATTTTACACATAAGAATACGGTAGTGGGTTTCCATTCCCTTCCCCCGGGGATCTTCCCGACCCAGGGATTGAACCCACGTCTCCTGTGTCTGCTGTACTGGCAGGAGGATTCTTTACCTCTAGCACCACCTGAGAAGCCTGAATTTTAACATAATTTTTATTAACAGAGTAGCATGCATTTCCCCACCTGTCTATCCTCAAGCAGTGACACTTGTCTACCAGTGCAAACCAAAACTAGTCATGAGACAGCTTCCTAATATGAGGTCACCTCCACTGAAGAACTACCACTTTGGCAGCACGTAAGTAATAACGACCATCTGAAACATAAGACGCCAAGTTCCAGGAAGCGCCAACAGAGAGTGCCCCACAGAGGTAGAAATAAATGCAAATAGCAAGGGAAAGAGAGGTAAATATTCCATGAATGTCAGTTTTGTCAATTCTGAGTCACAGTTGCTTCATAATCAGAATGTTAGGGTGACTTCAAAGTTGCTGCTTATTTTCATATATTACCCTTCCTGCCCCCACAGGAAGGCCACCCATGCTCTGAAAGGAACTCCTGCCTAGACAGGAAATCTGAGAGGAATCTCCTGCCAAATCAGCAAGATGGCCCCAGGTGGCAGTGGGCAGAGAGGTAACCCAGAGCTTCCACATTCTTCTTTTTCTGCCCATCTACCTAACATCCCTGTCCTACTCCTTAGCAGCTCCACATGCCTTAACACTCCCTGGTTTTCTTGATCCTGAAAGTCATTGCTAATGCTTGTTCTGTTGCTGTCCATGGTGCCTAACATGACATGGGAGCGAGGACCTGTTCTTAGCAAAAACTGTGGGCACACAAACAATAAAGGAATACCAAATGGCAAACGATGACTTGAGGAGCCTACCTCATATAACCTTTCTGAGAACTGACAGCTTCCTTTGTTACTGCACTCTCTAGACATGGCCTCCCAAAGGCACAATAAATAAGCACACTAAGTTTCTTCTGCTCCCTCTCTAAATTGCCATATCTAACTATAAATTGTTGTTGTTGTTTAGTTGCTAAATCGTGTCCAACTCTTTTGCAACCCCATGGACTACAGGTTTAGGCTCCTCTGCCCATGAGATTTTCCAGGCAAGAATACTGGAGTGGACTGCCATTTCCTTCTCCAGGGGATCTTCCCAACCCAGGGATCAAACCATGGCTCCTGCACTGGCAGGCAGATTCTTTACTCTGAACCATCAGAGAAGCCCAATTATAAATTTCCAGCTACAAAAATAACTATTATTATATTGCACCACGTGGTACTACATATCCACAATGTGAAAATCCTCTCAGTTCAGTCCAGTTAAGTCACTCAGTCATGTCCAACTCTTTGCGACCCCATGGGCTGCAGCACGCCAGGCCTCCCTGTCCATCACCAACTCCTGGAGTTTACCCAAACTCATGTCCATTGAGTCGGTGATGCCATCCAACCATCTCATCTTCTGTCGTCCCCTTCTCCTCCTGCCCTCAGTCTTTCCCAGCATCAGGGTCTTTTCTCATGAATCAGCTCTTTGCATCAGGTGGCCAAACTACTGGAGTTTCAGCTTCAACATCAGTCCTTCCAATGAACACCCAGGACTGATCTCCTTTAGGATGGACTGGTTGCATCTCCTTGCTGTCCAAGGGACTCTCAAGAGTCTTCTCCAACACCACAGTTCAAAAGCATCAATTCTTCAGTGCTCAGCTTTCTTTACAGTCCAACTCTCACATCCATACATGACCACTGGAAAAACCATAGCCTTGACTAGACAGACCTTTGTTGACAAAGTAATGTCTCTGCTTTTTAATATGCTATCTAGGTTGGTCATAAGTTTCCTTCCAAGGAGTAAGCGTCTTTTAATTTCATGGCTGCAGTCACCATCTGCAGTGATTTTGGAGCCCCCAAAAATAAAGTCTGACACTGTTTCTACTGTTTCCCCATTTATTTGCCATGAAGTGATGGGACCGGATGCCATGATCTTAGTTTTATGAATGTTAAGCTTTAAGCCAACTTTTTCACTCTCCTCTTTCACTTTCATCAAGAGGCTCGTTAGTTCTTCTTCACTTTCTGCCATAAGGGTGGTGTCATCTGCATATCTGAGGTTATTGATATTTCTCCTGGCAATCTTGATTCCAGCTTGTGCTTCCTCCAGCCCAGCGTTTCTCATGAGGTACTCTGCATATAAGTTAAATAAGCAGGGTGACAATATACAGCCTTGACGTACTTCTTTTCCTATTTGGAACCAGTCTGTTGTTCCATGTCCAGTGGAACAATCTCTAATTAATTTTAGCCTATCCTGTGCCACCAAAGTACCATGTAGCCTGCTGTTGGTCAATGGAATGATTGTAAAATTTTTCAGTTCCCTTTCACATTTACTTCTTGAATTTGTCGTCAGGCCCCAGAACCATCTGAAGGAATCAGGCAGTTCTCAATCTGATCTCACTATTGACATTTACGTTGATCGATGTTGGCTCTTACAGAATTGGAATCCACAGATCAATTCTCTGATTAGATTCTTTCTCCCTGCTGCCATAATCATTTTATCACAGGGGCTGCTGCTATCAAATGCTGCTTTATCCTTATGAAATGGGACAGACTAAATCGGTTCTTCTAGTATGTTACAAGAAATAAAAAACATTCCCTTGGTTTTAAATCTTCCTTTTCTCAAACTTTAAAAATTTCCCTGATAATTTCAGTCATATAGAGGTTAACTTGAAGTTACTGTCCCTTAAAATTATGTTCCATGAGAGAACTAATGTTGAATCATAAGGAAAATATATACAAGACTCCTTGAAACCAATTTTCCTTTACTCTCAGAGAATTTCAGATGTTAGATTGTAAGGCAAGTATCTCCATGTGGTTACCTTGGCCAGTTGGACAGAGCTAGTGAAAACCTCATCGTATCTGGTAGGGTCCCAACAGTTAGCCAGGTAGCCTTGTATAAAGAGTGAGAAACAGATCTTTCAAGGTGCTTCTAGCTCCGCACTGCTATTAGTTGTAAGATGGCCAAGAAAAAAGCAGTATGGCTGTCATCAGAGAACTCAATCCAATTCCACAGAATCAAACTTGGGGTACATGATCCATTAAGAAATGGCCAGGAGTGACATAAAATATGAAACACAGCCATCCAAATATTTTCTAAAGTCTAATATTAGAAAGTCTACTCTGCACTTATTCCTCTGGGAGGAATAATACAAATAATTGTCTTTGTAGCTACACAAACATGCAGTTCCCAGGAAGTAGAAAATATAGATTCTCAGGGCTTCTTAATATGAAACTCCAGGGGTCCATGGATAGAATTTAGAGCATTTTTGAACTTGGTGGAAAAATACACATCTTTAGTTTCATGAAACTTGAACTAAAATTTAGCATCTCCTTCTGACAGGAAGGTAGGCATCAAACTTCAGTGATTTATTAACTGGTGACTTTGTCACTGACAGAAATCAGACATCTTCATGTCACATTACAGTTGTTGAAAATCTATTTGAACTTGTTATTTCATACTCTAGAATTAAAGCATATATATTAATATGGCATATATTTTTTAATATTTTAGCAACTGTACCTCAATATAATTCGTTTCCTTATTATCCTATGTCATTTATTTTGCACATTTCAAAGCATTATTCTGACAAGGGGACCACAGGCCTCTAAGATATTAAAACAATGAACCATGGCTAAAATGTTTATGAACCCAATTACTTGACTGTTCCCCTACTCTCCACATCATGTTGCATATGACATGGAAATCTTTCCCACCTCTGATTTTCCACACATGTGAACAAGTATGGGTGAATTTCAGCCATCCTGAGTCCTGCCACTTACCTCTAGAACCTGGAGGCACTGACTCTGCTTTGGCAAGGACCTTCTATTAATTTGAATCTCCACTAAAATAAATAAGTTTTATTTTCATTGACAAGCCTACCTCTTCGGCTATGATCATTATGTATTGTTGCAGTTGAGACCTTAATGGCATTTTAGCCCTGTGGTGGGCTCACAGAGAAACGATTTTCAAACTTCAAAAGGCCATTAAAACGTGTGCAGATGTCTGGAAAATTAATACTATTATCTAACTCTCACCCTTTGCCTATAGGAGGCAAAGAAGAGACAAGGTTCAATAAAGATATTAGAGATCAATACATGGTCATAAAGCAAAGTGCTGTCCTTCCGGGAAGCACCGGCGATAAGAAATGAGGAATCCAACAGTGCTTTTGAAGACTTTCTCATTAGATTTTTTGTTAAAGTCATTCGCTCAATCTGTTAAAAATTTAAAGAGAGAATGGGGATGGAATGGAAGGTGGAAAGAGAGAGAAAGATAAAGATAATTTTCTGCTGTCCTACTTCAATTTAGATGTTTAAGGTCCAGAATTCTCAAGAGTGCACGCATTCATTCATTCACATGACAGAACCTGAATTTGTCAAGGTAAATGTTAAGCAGGTTACAGTTTCTAAAATGTTTTGCATTCTGAGAGCCTTCAGCCCTATTCTGTAAAATTCTCAGGAAAGGGAAATACTTTCATAGCTAGTTTCAAGGCTTTCATAAAGTTTTTAAAACCACAGTATATTCTCTTTTCTTCCTTCATTTTACTTCCAACAGATTTTTTTCTGTGTGTCCCAGGTACCCCCAAAAGTCATGAAAACCAGACTTTTTAAAATCACAGAATGGGAGCTTTATATTTTTATTAAAGGATTTCTTTTAGAGAGTCCTTCAATTTCGAAAAAGGAAACAGAATGGAAAATGTGATAAAAGACATTTTTAGCAGGTTTTCTTTTTTCAGATGGATGGAGCTGACCATGGGAAATACACTGGGGACTCTTAAGGAGGTATTATGTGGAATCATCTCTCCAAACAGCCCTTCATAAGAAAACCTGAAAACATTCACAGATTGCAGGTAATGCATCCTTTTAAGTTCAAGAATAATCCAGACTGTATTGGAAGGTATAGCATCTATCTTTAAGAAGCAGAACCATTGACTTTCAGGGGCTTAAACATACAGGCATTTGTTTTCTCACACATCAAGAAGTCCAGAGGTAGGCAATTTGAGACTTGGGGGATTGTTTGTTACTGCAAATAAACTAGCTTATCGTGAGGAAGAGATGCAACATAAAATGACAAACCAAAAGGACCAAGTAGCAAAAATTGGTCTAAAACAGGGTAGTGTATTAGAATTCTCTAAGCCATATTCTAATAATATTGGAGTGACTGTAACACATCCTTCTGAAGGGGATCTTTTTCTTTTGACATTCAAAACATAGAAAGACTGTCTCAGGATTGCATTTAGTTACAAAAAAAGGAAAGTTTGACTTACAGCCTACAGGGTTTATATTTCTCACATAGCTGGATGTCCACAGGTATGCAGTCCAGGGCTGGTGTCGTGGTTCACTGATATCATCAAGGAACCAAATTCTCCCTTCCCAGCTTTCTGCTATGCCATATATATATATATATATATATATATATATATTTTTTTTTTTTTTTTTTTTTTTTTTTTTTTCCTCCACTTGGGGCAGGGGGTGGGAAACTCATGCCAAGATGGCTGCTACATGTGCTGACACTGCTTCACCTTCCAGATAGGAAGAAGGAGTTTTAAGTATGAACAAAAAACACCACAGTTGTGCCCAATCCCCTTTATCAGGAAAGTCAAAGCTTTCATAAGTCCCCATTGCAGAGTTCCATTTAGGTGTCACAGGCCAGAACCAGGACCACGTGGAGTCTTCTAGAAGAAAGAGAAGCAGAAAAATCGCGTATGTGGCTTTCTAGTTTTTAAAGTACAAGAAAGAAAGGAGGATGTTGACCATGTGTGTTGGTCATGAGTGCTGCTAGAAAGTATGCCTAACTCTCTTTCCTTTTGCGAAAATGTTGCCTTCTGTTTCCCTATTGTTTTATGGTTCGGTGGGGCCATGTGACTAGTTCTGGCTGGTGAATTGTGAAGGTGGTGTTCCAGACCAGAGTGCTTTTAACTGTGATGTGAGACCTCCTAGAACTCTCTTCTTCCTGGCCTGGTGACTGGCAATGTTTGAGATGGTGTCTGCTCCTTAGGTCACGTCTCCTGCATGTCTTAAACATGCAGAGCTCCCCTGCTGACCCACAAGAGCCATAGAACATGAAGAAGAAATAAATTTGATGTCTGAAACCACAGAGATTTTATAATTGCTATCACAGCAGGTGGCACAGTGGTAAAGCATCTGCCTGCCAGTGCAGGAAGAGCAAGAGACTCAGGTTAAATCCTGGGTCGGGAAGATCCCCTGGAGAAGAAAATGGCAACCCACTCCAGTATTCTTTCCTGGAAAATCCCATGGACAGAGGAGCCTGGAGGGCTACAGTCCATGGGGTCGCAGACTCGGACATGATTGAGCACACACACACATACCACAGGGTAACCTAGTCTGTCCTGACTGATTCAATGAGTCAACCTGAAGTGTCAGAAGGAACATATAGGAGAGGCACAATAGTCTCAGGAAGGCCAATGTATTAGCAATCTTGGTACGTGGTATCAGTGGGATGATATCCTAAAGCCAATTTTCTCGACTCAAGCGTAGTTAAGTAGACTCTAATTCATAATGAGATAGCTGTCCTTGTGCTGCCCACAGGACACAGACAAATTACCCCTTTCTCCTGCGTCTCTACATAGGTGAGTGGCTAATGAAACATAGGATGTTCAAGGTAAGCCACCAAATTTAATATGAACTTCCAGGATGACCATCCACAAAATTTAATGCATGATAATGAGGATGGTATAGTTTATGACAAGCCTAGTTAATGATACAATTCACATGTCTGCCTTGCTGATCATGCCCTTAAGAAGAAGACCAAAAAAAAAAAAAAAAAAAACCAAGCAAGGGGAGGTTACTAAGAGTTAAAGCTTTAATGGTCTCTTCAGTTACATTAAGGATCTGATTTGATCTCTAAATATAGTATTTCACATCCTCAGCAAAGTCGATAGAAATTCATTCAATAATGACAGGGCTTTTCCCCCAACAAGGACCCCAAAGCTACCAGCATCCAACCCATGTAACAGAGGGCAAATCATATGGGGGAGGAAAGAACTCAATACAGAAGAGGTGAACTGCCTGACAGGCTAGTTCAAGTTTCACTGTTGCTCACATTTCATTTTAACTACTTTCCTTGGGCTGGTCATGGGATGGGAGAGGTGAGCCATATGCATTTATGCTAGCAAAATGGTTGGCTCCACAACAGAGGGTAATGCAGAATCTTACACAACGTACTTACTCACTAAAAATCGGTTAACAAAACTCATGTTAGGTTCATCTGGTTTGAAATGCGGGCAGAGCAGGGTGTGAAGCAAAAGGAATGGTATATGGCTACAAGTGTGATGCTGAGCCAGTCTTCTAGACAGTCACGCTCTAGTTCCCACTTGCAAAGGTCAAAGGCAAGTTGAAAACAGCAGTGGGAAAACAAAAGACCATTGTCACAGAATGCTACATTTCCCTGGAGTTTTCAATTGCTCATTTAGCAGAAGGGATGAGATAATTAATCTTGCCCTTTACTAAAAATCCAAGTATGGTCTGCTTTACACTCCCTGAATGTGTACCTGCCTCACTTTTTGGGGTTTCCATCTTCGTTTCATTTCAAGTGTCAATTTTTGAAGCAAAAATAAGAACATGACCTATTTAGGGATATCACTAGTAGTGGTGTTACAGTTTCTTTTCAAGTTTTCAGTGGATTCCCACTCTGCCAGAAAAAGGATAAACCCTTTAAATCTTTGAATCATTTAATTTTATGTATTCTTTTGGTATTTCATTAGGGAGTTATGGGGTGTGAAATATGCACCATGAGGAGAAAACAATTAATCAGCACACCTGTTGTTTATGCACGCTGTATTCAGGGAGGGCCTGCTGGAACTGTTATTTCAGTCCACAGCATGGTGTCAAGTGGGGCGGGGTGGGGGGGAGTGGCGCGGAGAGCCTTCAGAGGTGATCTGATGACACCACATTCAACTTTTATTTGTATGACATGCCTTGGGCTTTGCCCTCATGTTGAAATCATCCTTGTTTCTCAAGTCAGAATCATGTTTGAAATCCACAACAGTCAATAAGATCTTCAGGTCTAAAAGAAAAATTAGAGTTCACATTTGCTACAGGATTAGTGATAGAACTATAAGAGTAGCAGAAACCATTGTTTATTAAGTATTGACTATGCCCAGGTTAAAACAGGAAGTTTACAGATAAAGAAATAGGGGGTAGAATAGGCCATTCTGGGTTTGTCCATAATACAGGAAAAGAAATGTTTTGTTTGCTACCCTTTCATTAACAGACTGCTGGTGGGAGAAGCAAGTAAAACATATTAAAAAAAATTAACTCTACTTCAGTATTTGATTTGGGGCCCATGAAGCCAATAGCAAAAGATTGTAACTTCACAGCTGTGGCCAATTCTCTGAATGGGTATCTGGGGGTGAAGAACTATTTTGTTTAAGAAAATGGTTCTCAGTCTATCAGACCTAATGTCCTTTGTAAACAAATATTTTTTAATTCACCACCTACTGTTTACCAATGATATGCATAGGTAATATAACCCACTACACAGGAAAAAAAAAAATAACATAGCAGGCTTCACTGCTATGTCTTGGTAGCAGAAAGGCCCTCTTACCCAAGGTTGGCCCTGAGCTGGCATCCAGATTTGGAAGGTTCCCACCCTCTGAGCTAATCAAAGTGGCTCACCGTGCCTAAGCTGTGTGTATATATGATGTGGTTTGGTTGAACACCTGCTTTCCTTTAGGGAGTCTAGAAATTTGATACACGCTGAACAAAGGGTGCCTGTGTGACAAGCCCTTAATAAAATCCTGGGCACTGAGGCTCTACCCAGTTTTCTTGACAGACTACATTCCATACACACTGTCACAACCCACTGTGTATCTTGTGTGACTCTAATACGAGAGCCCGGAAAGCTCATGGCAGGTCTTCTCCAGACTCACTCCATGCACCTTTTCCCCTCACTGAGTTTGTTTTCTATCCTGTCATCATAATAAATATATTACTTTCAAAAAAATACACTGTACAAACTTGAACTCACATAAAAGGAAAGCTACATATAATTTAGAATAGAACAAGATGCTTCGATATGCAAATGCTCAGGCATCCTCCACTGCAGATACAGTGAAGTGGTCAGATGCTTGCCCAGTGGAGTCACCACCAATGAAGCAGCCATAAATACAGACTCTGTTTTCTTGTCCTGGCAACTCAAACACAAAAGAGAGCCACTGCAATCAATGATGTGCTTTCTTGCATCAATGAACAATCTTTGGCACAATTAAAAATGAAAAAGTTCAATTCTTCTTGAAGAATGCCAAAAAAAATTCAGCTTCTATTAAACCATGCCCCCAATACTTTGAGTTTCTATGTGACATGGTGTTAGCTTCTCTGCTCAGATGACAGCCTGGTGGAAACTTTGAGGCAGTTAGGTACAAGGGACGAAGGCTGGCATTTTTGTCTCCAGTCCCTGAAACGTCAGTGTCAGCAGTGCTTCCCAAATGTTGTACCATCCAACAATATGCCCCAAGCACCCCCCTTTCCAAGGTACAAGACCACCCGTTCAGAACCCATCGTCTCTGAGAACACGTGAACGAAGTGAGGGAGCACATAGCAGGGCTTGCGGTGAACCTGAGACCAGGCAAGTGGAGGGAACAAGAGTTAACGGCACAAAGAAGTAAAATAAAGCAAGCAGAAGTTTCTCTAGTAACTGAGAACAGACTGCAGTTCAGCTTAGTGCATCAGACCTTTCGTAAGTGCCTGCAATGCAGAGAGTGCTGGGCAAGGTGGGAAAAGATGAGGCAAGAACCAATGGCAGGAAAGAGAAAGAGCTTGCGTTCAGGGGCAAATGGACACTCCGGTATCCCTAGAGGTGCTGATACATGAGACTCTTTCTCATGCATGAGCAGAAGGCCACAAGGAGAGGGTGGTAAACATCCACTGTCATTCAGTTAGGGACACAGTGTGGAGGTAGAGTCGTACAAAGAACAATTGTAACCACTGAAAAGATGGCCAAGCCACTGTGTGTCAGGTCTGATTCAGGTTCTTATGTACTATTTCAGTCCTCACAGCTTCCACATTACGTGGACGTGGCTACTAGTCCCACTGTACAGATGAAGAAACAAATAAGGCCTGAATTCTGAGCTTGTGAACTGAATGCCTTTAGGAAAGTGTGATACTCATTTCATGACCTGTGAGATGACAGAAGCAACATGTAGAGTACTGAGGAAATAAAAGGGATGATTTATGAAAACCCTTATACTGGACCCACAAGAGACACTCAATAAGTAGGAGCTGTTATTATTATCTAGAACAGGGATTTACAAACCACAACCTATGGGGCAAATCCCTGTTTTTATAAATACAATTTCAAAAAGGCCATGCCCATTCATTTATATATCTCCTCTAGCTGTTTTAGCCTACAATGGCAAAAGGCATACTTGGTTTTGACAGACACCTACAGCTTTCAAAGACTCAAATATTAACTATATGGCCCTTTGCAGAAAAAATTTCTGACCCATGATGTGGAGTAGGAGTTCTCAAACTGCAGCATGCATCAGAGCCACCCAGGTGGTTTGATAAACTCCTCATCATTAAGGCTGTGGTGAACCTGATAATCTGCATTTCTAGTTGGTTGCCAGGTGGCACTGATGCTGCTGATACAAGGACTTCACATGGAGAGCAACCCAATTAGAGAAACTCACCAAATCTCTCCTTTTTACAATTCCAACAGAATGCATACATACCATCAGATTTGCTTTGTGGCTCTTGATAGACACTTGAGGCATTTATTCTATCTGGTACTCTGGCCAAATTTTCAGATTTCACTAGTGAGGTTGACTTTTCCCCTTTAGTTCCTACTGCATCTGAAGACACAACAGGCAAAGCCCAGGCTTTTTGCTCCTCTTACACAAACTAGGTTTGGTAAGCAGAAGAGCATTCCTAATGTCTGATGTTTTACTTTTTCAGCTTCTTTCATTTCTCCACTAAGCCTTTTCTGAAAAATCCATTCCCACATGACCCTTTTCAACTCCTTTCCAAGCTGTAAAAATTATTTTCAATGAGATGCACAGAAGTAAAAACAAATAACAGAAAGTTCTTATAAGTGGGAATCCTGGGTTTTTGTTGTTGTTTTTTGCTTTTTGAAGGGGTGATGGAGGTGGCTGGGAGACTAAATTGGCTTATTGGTGCTCTGCTAATTATGCTAAGGTGCTAAGGACGGATAATTGCTGGTAATTTTCTCTGTTGCTGTGCTACCTGGGAACTCAGGAGAGTAAACAATATCTCCAACCAAAGAACAAAAGACTAAGTGTATTGTGGGGGTAACTGGCCAATGGCAAAAGAGACATTTTGGGGACAAATTACTCCCCAAATCACACTGCAGAGATAATAGCACAGAGGAGCTTGTTCCACCTATCTACTGAGTTCTAGAATAGCTTGCATACTGCTTCCAGCAGAAGTGAAAATAACACAACTTTTCTCTCATTGGGACTCTCAGGATACATATTCATCATCTGCTCAGTCACTTCCTGAAGCTGTTCAGAGTTCCAAGAACAAAATACAGGTTTTATCAAAAGAATAGAAAAAGGATCAGTGGCATTTACCAGTCTTAATTTAAAAAAAATATTAATATGTTCTTATAATAAAACTTCAATAATGAAGCACAGGGAGTAAAAGTCAAAGTCTTTCCAACATCCTCACTCTCACCAGTCCTCTTCTTTTTCCCAGAAGTAGCCATTGCTTATTTGTGTGCATCCTTCCAGAACACTCACAATGTGATCCATACTGCATCATCAATCATGCTTTTTCTGTTTTATACAATTCTGGTGTTTTGGTTATCTTTGGGCCTTGCTGATCCTGGAGAGGTTACTTCTCCCAGGGTTAGCCATTCTATAGAGGTGGTAAATGAGGATTCCCAAGTGTCACAGTGGTAAAGAATCCACCTGCCAATGCAGGAGATGCAAGAAACGCGGGTTCAATTTCTGGGTTGGGAAGATCTCCTGCAGTAGGAAATGGCAACCCATTCCAGTATTCTTGCCAGAAAAATCCCATGGACAGAGGAGCCTGGTGGACTACAGCCACTGGGGTCTCAAGAGTCAGACTTGATTGAGCATGCCCTTGCTCATAGTTAGAAGGAGTGAACTACTCACCTAGGAGGGTGCCTTTCACATGCAAACTAACCAAGTGAGAGCCTACCCCTTTCCAAAGCCTTCTTTTCTAGGCTCTTACACCCTGTTACACTATTATGCTAGTTGTTGTTGTTGTTCAGTCCCTAACTGCTGTCTCTTTGTGACTCCATGGACTGTAGCTCACCACACTCCTTTGTCCTCCACTATACTAGATCTCTGCCTGAATCACCCCAGGGCTAGATATCTCAGAGCAGCCCCTACACCCCAGAGCCTGCTGGAATTATTTAAACTAGCCAATTCTAAACCTGCTTATCCTGTTTTACCAGTTCTTTCCAGCAAAAACCACAACAAAAGTCTCTCCCTCCCATTTTCCTCTTACTCTTTCAGCCTTCTGATCAACCCTGGTGCTCCCACATGTCCCTGACCCCTGCATGGCATCACTTAAGGCATAAAGGCCTATGTTTTCCTCTTGGGACCGGTAAGAAATATCTTCAAACTTTTCTTTTTTTTCTTTTTAGTGAGAAATGCTCTAGTTTATTTTTATTTATTTTATTGAAGTATACTTGATTTACCATTTTGCGTTAGTTTCAGGTGCACAGCAAAGTGATTCAGTTACACACATATATAAATATAGAATATATATATATATATATTATTTGTCAGATTCTTTTCCCTTATAGGTTATTACAGAATAAAACGGCAACCCACTCCATTACTCTTGCCTGGAAAATCCCATGGATGGAAGAGCGTGGTAGGCTATAGCCCATGGGGTCGCAAAGAGTCAGACACGACTGAGCAACTTCACTTTCAAGTACTATTCCCTGTATTAATAGTAGGTCCTTGTTTATCTATTTTGTATACAGTAGTGTATATCTGTTGGGGTTTCCCTGGTGGCTCAGTGGTAAAGAAATTTGCCTTCCAATGCAGGAGATGTGGGTTCAATCCCTGGGTTAGAAGATCCCCTGGAGAAGTAAATAGCAACCCACTCCAGTATTCTTGCCTGGGAAATCACATGGACAAAGCAGCCATAGTGTGGTGGCTTACAGTCCATGGGGTCATAAAAGAACTGGATACAATTTAGCAACTAAACAACAACAAGTGTGTATCTGTTAATCCCTAACTTGCAATTTATTTTAAAAAATGACATGCAGTATTTGGCATGCAATGTGTAAATGTTGTTGAATATGAATTGGTACTTTAAAAAATTGCTACATTGCATTGTTCAGAAGAGCAAAAGATTATCATTGTCCCTCTAAACTATCTTTTCCATGGTAATCATCTCCTTATCTGTTGTCCTCATCAAACCTGAATAATAATAAAATGTACGTTCTGAAATACATACTAACACACATTTTCCAAAAACATAAATGGTTGACAAAGTATTATGCATATGGTTGTACAACTTGCTTTCGTATACATTATACAATATTTTGAAACTCTTTATGATCCACAGGTGTAGATAAATCTGATAATTTTTCTCACTGGAGAATCTGCTATCACCGGAAGAACCATTCTTTTTGAATCTTTTTCCCACTAGAGGGCTATTTTGGTTGTTTTCTAAGTCATTGTTCTTTTGAACACTGCAATAAACATCCTACCAATCTATATATGCACATGCTCAAACATTTATGACGAAGAGATATCAAGAACAGGTATTTCTGGGGCTGAGATCATATTTAGGTTTTTTTATAAAATGGCCTTCCAAAAAACTGTACCTATTCATATTTAAGAGCATTTCACATGTTATCTCTTGCCAAATGCTGGATGTCAGTTTTTAAAATTTTTGTCAATCAGTGTTTCTGATTGCTGTTTTTATTTTCATTTCACTGATTACTAATGCACTTGACTGTTGGATATTGCTTATTGGTTATTCACAGGAAACTTTGCTTTGAATCTCGGCTTCTCCAAAGGTTTTTGATCATTTTTTCTCTTGGGTTATTTGTCCTTATTTCTGGAGGGGCTTTTTATATAGCGTGAATATTAACACTGGGATATTTTTCCTCCCTGTTATTTGCCTCTTAACTTTATGATATCTTCTATAATAGGGTTTTTGTCTGTTGTTTGGTTGGTTTGGTTTTGCAATTAAATATATCTGTCATTTATGGCTTCTGGGTTTTGTGTCTTACTTAGTAGTACTTATCAGAAGATTATAATACCATTTTCTTCTATATCTTTATACTTAATGCTTTAACTTATTTGAAATTTATTTTTGCTTGTGCTAGAGTTAGAACTGCACACATGTGTGAGTTAGAACTCACACATTGATGAATGTCTATTGTTTCCTCTATTGATTTAAAATATCTCTATCACAAACAAAACTTCTATTTAAACATTATTTCTGAAAATGTTCTTTTGCTTAGTTCATTTGTTTTTCTACTTTTGAGCCAATGCCATACTGATTTAGTTGCAGCTTTGCAATTCACTTTTAGATTTGGTAAGCAAGTCTCCCTTCATATTTTCTTTTTCAAAAATTTCTTCCAGTTTTTGTCAAAGTCCATAAAATAAATAAATGAGATTCAATTTAATTTTCATCAATTTGGAGAATATTGTTATTATCAACTGAAGAATATTACTAGCCACCTGGTTCAATAGTGATTGAGTTATTAGCCACTGTCACCACTGACCTTTGACACACCCTGAAAGGAGTTCAGAGTGGAAATCAGGAATAAGACCCTCTGTGCTTTGGGACAACTGGTAGAATGGGCCTTCAGATAGATATTTTCAGGAGAAATTTTTTTTATGAATCTGGATTCTTGCATCTTCCCATACATACTAAAATCATTAACTAAGATGGCCATTCCTTGTGTGCCTGGTTGCATGTACTGTTTTACCAACATCACATATATACTGGCTGACTATCCCTGTTTTACCTCTTAGAAACAGTTTCTCAGAGCTATCTGAGAGGCTGTTTCCTGAGCTATAGACCTCAGTAAGACACAGGATAAACTTGACTCATAGTGTGGCATTTTTAAAGTTGGCATTATATTGCTGTGTGTTCCATGGGTATTTTATCCTTCCACATTATGTATCTCTTCCAGTGAATAAAATGTTATAGTTAACCTCCCATATCATTCATAGAGCTCTCAAATGGACTTATTTATAGGTGTTTTATGGTGTTTATTGTTACTATCAATGCATTTCCCTTTTAATTTTCTAATTAGTCATTACCGGAATGTAGAATTGGTGTTTTTTTGTACTTTTATATTACACATTAGATAACTTTCTTAATTGCTTGTAAAGGCTTTCCAGTAACACGTTTAGACTTCCCGGATCATATTATTCAGAAATAATGATAGCGATATGCCTTTCTTTCCTCAATACATATACCACTTATTTCTTTACTTTTCTCATTGGATTGGCTAGTAAATATTAAATAGCACCAAGTATAAACATATCTGTATTTTTGATGATTTTAATTTAAATACTTTAAACATTGTAAATGAAACTTGCCGTTGGATTCTAAGAGACAGCTATTGCTAAGTACCGTCTAGCTTGCTGAGATTTTTTTTTTCTTTTTAATAAAGTAATTTCCGGCAGCCACTGAGATGATTACACGAAATTTGTTTTCTTTGTTTTTAACATAGAATATTACATAAATGGAATCATTAAAATTGGATCTTTGTACTACTGGAATAAACTTTGGTAATAAATTGTTACAACTTTTAATAATACATCATCTTTTTCAATAATATGTTAACCTTTATGAGAATTGCACTGCAGAGAGGAAGAGAGTGCTCACCAGCTATGGGCTGGGAATCTCACACTCCAGTTCCTTCATGCATCATGGCTGCCTTTAGTACTGAGCATACCCAAGACACCCTTTCTCACCAGTTCTCACCTCTTCCCAGAATTGCTTTGGGATCTTTAGAGGAGCGTAGTCTTTTTACCTACAAGTGTCAAAATTAGAAAGAAATAAACATGTATACTTGAGGAGGGGTTAAATATATATTTGAAAACAAGGAGACCCACAGAATTTATAAGAACAAAAGAGAAAATGAAATTAAAGACATCATGGTGATTGTTCAAGGGAGCCAAACATCAAGCAATTTTGTTTCATTTTGCTTTTAACTCATTGTTTAAAAAAAAAAAAAAAAACTTTTGGGAAATGCGATACAAAGTCTAGTTGATTAACTGAGGGTATGGGGGGGAGCTGATTTATTCTTTATTTCCCTTCCCCATAGTTATAAGGCAATATTGTGGCAGACATTGTTGGCTACCTGTCCATTAGTATTAACCACTCTCCTTGGTATTAACCACTCTCCCTCTGCTCGACTGCCTGCTGCCCACCTATGTCTAAATGCCAGGCGCTTGCCCTCCTAACTGCTTTGCATCTGGGCATATGTGTAATGGACTTCCCAGGTGGCGCTAATGGTAAAGAACCCGACTGCCAATGCAGGAGACATAAGAAATGTGAGTTCTATTCCTGGGTGGGGAAGATCCCCTGGAGAAGGAAATGGCAACCCACTCCAGTATTCTTGCCTGGAGAATCCCATGGACAGAGGAACTTGGTAGATTACAGCCCATACTATCACAAAGAGCTGGACACAACTGAAGTGACTTTGCACAAAGAAATGCACATATCTCATCTGTGTATATATTAGGCTATAAATATGCCTTCCCAAGGATGTAATTGTTTGCCATCATATTAAGAGTCACTTGAGGTAAGTAGCATAGGGATAAGTAGAGGAAGACAACCTTGTTGATAGTAGCAGCAAAGTAGAACTGAGTGTCAGAAACGACTATTCTGTCTCTTGTTTCTCAACACAGGGCAATCACTGAGGACTTCACTCAGTCACACATAGATATTAGAAGGCCACACACATTTTACCTCCCAGACCACAAGGCAGAGAAAATCTGGGGAGGCCCTGAAGAGGCATCTGTGGTTGGCTGGCCCACCTTGTTCTGGTGACTGTTTTGCTGATCAAAGGAATGGTTTCATAGTGAAGGACCAGCTTGGAATGAAAGGCATGAGGTTTCATTTGTCAGTTTTTAGAATTATTTGCCTGTTTTTCCACATTTGTTTCATAAGTAAGAGAATTGTATTTTGGGTTTGTGTGGGCTCTTGTCCGATGTCAATTTCTGGGTTTGCCTAACCTGATGGAATGAGCTGAGAAACTTTGAGTCTGAAATGGTTTAAATAATGATACAAATTGTGCCTAAAGGATGGGGTGGTACAGTCTTATAAAACTGCTGCTTTGTTTTGAAGTAAGTCTTTGCCCTTTCGACTCCTTCTCTTGTCACTGTCACTGGTGGGCCAAAACTTCCTACCGTCTCCTGAGATGACTTTCCTCTTTTGTCCTCCTTAGAACACTATGCATTCAATTTTATTGGTGTAAGGCTCTCCTTATCTGTAGTTCAAAACCATTTTCTAATTTCCAATGTCATTTATTTGCAGTTTTACATTTTCCCCTACTTCAGGCTTATTCAAATTTCTTTCTTTGTTGGGGAGGTCTGTGTTGGTCTTTTTTCACTTCTCCACCTTTAATGGATTGATTAATTTCTTTGCTCCAATTTTCATTGAAACAGTCATATTCACCATAGCCCTAGTCTCATAGTTTCCATTTTAATCTTTAACTGCCAGTTAATTTCATGTCAATTAATTTTGTTTTGTTAAAGTAAAATATGTAAAAGTTTAAAAGTCAAATATTACTAAATGGTTTAAAATTAAAAGAAAAAATAGAAGTTTGTTATCCCATTCTTCACCTCTTGGGTCTAAATTATATTACTGCATTTCCTCCTTATATTTGGCTCTAGTTTTTAAATAATAATCATAGTAATGGCTCACAAAGTGCTTACTGTATATCAAACACTGTTCTAAAAAATACACACACAGCAAAGGAAACCATCAAGAAAAAGTAAAGGTAACCTACTGAGTGGGAGACAACATTTGCTGATCATATATCTGATGAGCGGTTACCATCCAAAATATGGAAAGAACTCATACAACTCAATAGAAAAAAACAAACAATCTGATTTTAAAATGGAATTTTTTAAGAGGCATTTTAAATAGACATTTTCCCTAAGGAGACATACAGATGGCTAACAGGCACATGAAAAGATACTCTACATTATTAGTCATCATGGAAATGCAAATCAAAATCACAATGATATATCATCTCACACTTGTTAGAATGGCTATTATCAAGAAGAAAAGAAATACAAGTGTTGACAAAGATATGAAGAAAAGAGAACCTTGTGCACTGTTGGTGAGAATGTAAACTGAAGCAGCCACTATAGTAAAAAGTACGGGGGTTTCTCAGAAAATTAAAAATAGAGTTAACATACATTCCAGTAATTCTACTTTTCGGTATGTATTTGAAGGAAATGAAAACACTCGTCTTGAAGAAATAGCTATTCTCTCATGCTTACTGTAGCCTTATTGATAATAGCCAAGACATGGAAACAATGTAAGTATCCATCAATACAAGAATGGATACAGAAAATGTGGTGTGTATATGTGTGTGTGTGTGTGTGTGTGTGTGTGCTAAGTTGCTTCAGTTGTGTCTGACTCTTTGCAACCCTACAGGCTGTAGCCCACCAGGCTCCTCTAGCCACGGAATTTTTTAGGCATGAATACTGGAGTGGGTTGCCCTGCCCTTCTCCAGGAGATCTTCCTGATTCAGTGGTCGAACCTGTATCTTTTATGCCTTCTGCATTGGCAGGTGGGTTCTTTACCACTAGCACCACCTGGGAAGCCATATATATGTATACATATATATATATATATATATATATACACACACACACATATACACACACACACATGCATATATATATATACACACACACATATATATAGGTATGTTTGTATATGTAATACTCCATTGTATGTGTCAGCCATAAAAAGAAAATCCTGCCATTTGTGAGAACTTGAATGGACCTTGAGGGCATTATGCTAAATGAGAAATGGGACACATACTATTCTTTGTTTGAGTCCTTGTAAGATGGCAAATATCTTTATTTTACACTTAAGCTTGATTAATATTTTATTCATTGTAGTAGGTTGAACATCATTCCACTGTTAGGTCAGCAGTGACATTAATGAGAAATCTGATGCCATTAGGCTTGTAATTACTATTTTATCATCTGTAATTGCTTGGTTATTCCTTGGTTACCCCTGTCCTTAAGGATTGTCTTTTCTCTTTAAGTGTTCTGAAATTTCATGATACATTTGAAATAGGTGTTTCCTAAATCACTGGCTTAGGTACTCATTGGCCTTTTTAATCTGCAGGCTTATACCTTTCCTTAGTTGGGACCTACCTTATTTGTCTCGTGTGTGTATATGTGTGTGCTCAGCTGCTAAGTTGTGTCCGATTCTTTTGCGATTCCATAGACTGTAGCCTGTCAGGCTCCTCTGTTCACGGGGATTTCCAGGCAAGAATACTGGAAAGGGTTGCCATTTCCTTCTCCAATTTGTCTCATAATTGCCTTCTATTCTCTCTGTGGTCTGTTTCTGGTAACCTTATTGTTCTTACTCTTGCATTGATCTTCCAATTTCCTTATTTTTGAATTCTGTATCTTTAATTTCTAATTTTTTCTCAACTTTCCAACCTTCTGCTGAGATTTTATTTTGGTTACCATAGCTTAATTTCCAAGAATTCTTAAATTTCTCTAATTTCATAGTAACAATTTCTGTATCAATGGATTTATTTCTGTGACCTCTCGGTTTCCTTTCACCACTTGTTTCTATTGCTGTCTTTCATTTTCGACTGTGTTCTCAAATGTCTGGTCACTCCTGACTATTCATTCCTATATGAGAATGCATTTCTAACAGCTGATTACATACCTCAGTGCACAGGGCAGGGTTTGTTCCTGGTTGGGCTTCATTGAAAGGGTGGTAAACTGGCCTTCCCACTGGGGAGACTGCCCAGATGGCAGGAATTGCAGGCTGTTCAGTTACTGAGATGAATCCTCAAACCTCTCTCCTGGGCGGAAACAGGGCAATGTACATCTGCCTGTTGGTGTTCTGGCAGCTGGACACAAGTGGAGGTGGGATGGGAGCCTCCCTATAGTGCAGCATGTAGACTCTCATTTATCTCCCTCTTTCCAGTTCTGTTATTGACTCCAACCTTTGGCTATACTGGCATCTCTGAGTATGCGCCCTTCCCGCTCAACTTCCTTCATTCTTTGTAAATGAGTGTGAATGGTACCAATGGAAGCACCTGGATTTCCAGCCACTCTACACACAGATTTCCAACACTTCTCTCTCGGGCACCTGGGGTCTCCAAGTGGTAGCTCTTCAGGGCCCTGCAGGAAGGGTTGTTTCTCTTGCTGTTTGCCTGACATCAGTACTTAGGCTGTAGCTTCTTTCATTTCATTAATATAGCTCCTATTGTTTCATTTGTTTCTCTTTCCTTAAAACTCATAGAAATCTCTCATCTGTCTTTGTTTCCTCTTCTGCACTGTTTTCCCCTTGTGGAGTAATACCTTATTTCTGTGACACAGAATCTTAGGATTCGAATTGCTAACAGAAAGAAGAATTTTCAATTTTAGTAGATATTGTTCTCCAGCCTTCCCAAAATTATCAGTTTAACACTTCACATACATGAAAATACCCTCTCCATTTTATCCTTAACAGAACAAAGTATTTTCTCGTTAATCATTGCTAATATAATTGAATTAAAAATATCTAATTGCTACTTCAATTTTCATTTTACTGAATATTAGTGAGTTTGCGCATCTTTTGAAAGGTTCGTGTTCATCGCAGCACTGTTTATAATAGTCAGGACATGGAAGCAACCTAGATGTCCATCAGAAGATGAATGGCTAAGAAAGCTGTGGTACATATACACAATGAAATATTACTCAGCTATTAAAAAGAATATATTTGAATCAGTTCTAATGAGGTGGATGAAACTGAAGCCTATTATACAGAGTGAAGTAAGTCAGAAAGAAAAACACCAATACAGTATACTAATGCATATATATGGAATTTAGAAAGATGGTAACGATAACCCTATATGCGAGACAGCAAAAGAGACACAGGTGTATAGAAGTCTTTTGGACTCTGTGGGAGAAGGCAAGGGTGAGATGATTTGAGAGAATAGCATTGAATCATGTATATTATCATATGTGAAACGAATTGCCGGTCCAGGTTTGATGCACGAGACAGGGTGCTCAGGGCTGGTGCACTGGGATGACCCTGAGGGATGGGATGGGGAGGCAGGTGGGAGGGGGGTTCAGGATGGGGAACACATGTACATCCAAGGCTGATTCATGTCAATGTACGGCAAAAACCAGTACAATATTGTAAAGTAATTAGCCTCCAAGTAAAATAAATAAATTAAAAAAAAAGAAAAAAAATGTTCGTTGACCATTAGCATTTGCATTTCTACCAACTGCCTTGCTCAATTTCTAGTGTCTTATATGTCCCTTTCTTGTCAATCTGTAAAAGCTCTTTGTATATCACATTATTTATCCTCTATGTTGCAAATATTTTTTCCCTTAAATCTACTGTTTGCCTACTACCTCTGTTAATGATACATCTTAAAACCATACAAAAGCTTTTTTTTTTAATGGAATTAAATACATTTGTCTTTTATTTTCTCGGATTTCTGTACTTGATTATATGCAATATACATATATGTTATTATATATATGTATTATATGTATATTTATATGTAAAGTATTTATATGTGAACTTTATATTATATGTAATCAAGAAATATATATATCCCATATTATTTTGTAATATCTATCATTTCCTTTACATTTAAATCTTTAATCTATCTAACTAGCACCATACACAAAAATACAATCAAAATGGATTAAAGATCTAAACGTAAGACCAGAACTATAAAACTCCTAGAGGAAAGCATAGGCAAAACACTCTCCGACATAAACCACAGCAGGATTCTCTATGACCCACCTCCCAGAATATTGGAAATAAAAGCAAAAATAAGCAAATGGGACCTAATTAAAATTAAAAGCTTTTGCACAACAAAGGAAACTATAAGCAAGGCGAAAAGATAGCCTTCAGAATGGGAGAAAATAATAGCAAACGAAGCAACAGACAAACAATTAATCTCAAAAATATATAAGCAACTCCTGCAGCTCAATTCCAGAAAAATAAACGACCCAGTCAAAAAGAGGGCCAAAGAACTAAACAGACATTTCTCCAAAGACATACAGATGGCTAACAAACACATGAAAAGATGCTCAACATCACTCATTATCAGAGAAATGCAAATCAAAACCACAATGAGGTACCATTTCATGCCTGTCAGAATGGCTGCTATCCAAAAGTCTACAAGCAATAAATGCTGGAGAGGGCATGGAGAAAAGGGAACCCTCTTACATTGTTGGTGGGAATGCAAACTTGTACAGCCAGCCACTATGGAGAACCGTGTGGAGATTCCTCAAAAAACTGGAAATAGAACTGCCATATGACCTAGCAATCCCGCTGCTGGGCACACACACTGAGGAAACCAGAATTGAAAGAGACACATGTACCCCAATGTTCATCGCAGCACTGTTTATAATAGCCAGGACATGGAAGCAGCCTAGATGCCCATCAGCAGATGAATGGATAAGGAAGCTGTGGTACATATACACAATGGAGTATTACTCAGCCATTAAAAAGAATACATTTTAATCAGTTCTAATGAGGTGGATGAAACTGGAGCCTATTATTCAGAGTGAAGTAAGCCAGAAAGAAAAACACCAATACAGTATACTAACACATATATATGGAATTTAGTAAATAAGTAAAGATAACCTTGTGTGCGAGACAGCAAAAGAGACACAGATATACAGAACATTATTATGGACTCTATGGGAGAGGGCGAGGGTGGGATGATATGGGAGAATGCCACTGAAGCATGTAAATTATCATATGAGAAATGAATCGCCAGTCCAGGTTCAATGCATGATACAGGGTGCTCGGGGCTGGTACACCGGGATGACCCGGAGGGATGGGATGGGGAGGGATGTGGGAGGGGGGTTCTGGAAGAGGAACACATGTAAACCCATGGCGGATTAATGTCAATGTATGGCAAAACCAATATAATATTGTAAAGTTAAAAAATAGATAAATAAACTAATTTAAAAATTAAATAAATCTTTAATCTATCTAAAACTGATATGTGACATACAATAACCAATTATTCTATTTTCTGCATACTTCTTCTTTTAACCAGGTAACTAAGAAGTAATCTAAGTACAGTCTTTCAAATAATCAACCCCTTTGCTGTAGGTTTGAAATGTTGGCTTTATCATATATTAGATTTTCATATATACCAAGATCTATTTCTAAATGTTAGACTTTATTCCTCTGGTCTCCTTGTCTATTCCTATGATAATATCATATTGATTTTAAATACAATAACTTTCTAGTATGTTCTGATATCTGTAATACAGATACCTCTGACTCTTCTTCTTTTTTACATTTTTCTTAAATTTCTTCTCAGGCATCAATTTCTCCAAAACTACATTAAAATAACTTAGTTCAATTCCAGTGGTTTATTTATTTATTTAGTGAATTTTATCATGTGGTTTGGCAGATTTCTTTCAAAATTTATTCCTAAATATATTATAGTTTTAAGTCTGACTATGAAATATATTATAGTTTTAAGTCTAACTATGAAAGGGATTCATCTCCTGGTTCCATTTCTAGGTGCTTTAATACAAGAATAGACAAAAGCTATTAATTTTTATTATATTTACTTTCAGTTGAGTAAGACACTGATTAAGATCATGTTCCTCAGACTTTGTTTTGAAGTATATTTCTTTCTACAGCTTAATAGATAGCTTATAATTCCACATTTGCTACCCTCTTTGATCCCAGGATTATCTATTTTACAATTTCCAAGTATCATTTATATATTAGTTTTTTTAAAATTAGAGACAATTTCCAAGTTGGAGTTATAAAGTGAGTAAAAGAGACAGTTGTAGTTCCTACTTTTCTAAAATTTATACCTGAGATTTCATTTTCACATCTTACTGAACTCACAGGAACCTCTAATACAACACAGGATAAAAATGGCAATAACAGCATTATTGTTTATTTACAGATTTTAATAGAATAAATTTGTTTGCCAGCATAATACATATACATGCTTAAAAATTGTTTTATATTCTTTACTATATTTAATTTGTTTCCATCTACTCCATTTTATTACACTAGCAAAGTAATGCTCAAAATTCTCCAAGCCAGGCTTCAACAATACATGAACCGTGAATTTCCAGATGTTCAAGCTGGTTTTAGAAAAGGCAGAGGAACCAGAGATCAAATTGCCAACATCCGCTGGATCATTGAAAAAGCAAGAGAGTTCCAGAAAAACATCTATTTCTGCTTTATTGACTATGCCAAAGCCTTTGACTGGGTGGATCACAATAAACTGTGGAAAATTCTTAGAGATGGGAATACCAGACCACCAGACCTGCCTCTTGAGAAACCTGTATGCAGGTCAGGTAGCAACAGTCAGAATTGGACATGGAACAACAGACTGGTTCAACATAGGAAAAGCAGTACGTCAAGGCTGTATATCGTCACCCTGCTTATTTAACTTATATGCAGAGTACATCATGAGAAACGTTGGGCTGGAGGAAGCACAAGCTGGAATCAAGATTGCTGGGAGAAATATCAATAACCTCAGATATGCAGATGACACCAGCCTTATGGCAGAAAGTGAAGAAGAACTAAAGAGTCTCTTGATGAAAGTGAAAGGGGAGACTGAAAAAGTTGGCTTAAAGCTTAACATTCAGAAAACTAAGATCATGGCATCTGGTCCCATCACTTCATGGCAAACAGATGGAGAAACAGTGGAAACAGTGGCAGGCTTTATTTTTGGGGGCTCCAAAATCACTGTAGATGGTGACTACAGCCATGAAATTAAGACACTTACTCCTTGGAAGGACAGTTATGACCAACCTAGACAGCATATTAAAAAGCAGAGACATCACTTTGCCAACAACGGTCTGTCTAGTCAAACCTATGATTTTTCATATGATGTATGGATGTGAGAGTTGGACTATAAAGCTGAGTGCTGAAGAATTGATGTTTTTGAACTGTGGTGTTGGAGAAGACTCTTGAGAGTCCCTTGTACTTCAAGGAGATCCAACCAGTCCATTCTAAAGGAAATCAGTCCTGAATATTCATTGGAAGGACTGATGCTGAAACTGAAAGTCCAATACTTTGGCCATCTGATGCAAAGAGCTGACTTATTTGAAAGGACGCTGATGCTGGGAAAGATTGATGGCGGGAAGAGAAGGGGATGATAGAGGATGAAATGGTTGGATGGCATCACCGAATCAATGGACATGAGTTTGAGTACACTACGGGAGTTGGTGATGGACAGGGAGGCCTGTTGTGCTGCAGTCCATGGGGTTGCAGAGTCGTACGTGACTGAGCAACTGAACTGACTGAATGACTGACTCCATTTTATTTAGAATTGTCATTGGGAATGGGTATTGAATTTTTCAAGTACATTTTCAATATCGTTTATCCTGGCCATATGGTTTTTCTATTTTAATTTGTTGAAGCTTTTATTCCGTATTATGTTGCAATATTTCCTGATATTGAACCATCCTGGCATTTCTAGAATTAACTCATTTTATTAGACTGTATTTTAAAAGAAATTTCTTGTGTCTCTTTCCTAGTACTTTCTTTTTGAATATATGCATCTAAAGTTATAAATATTTGACAATAGTTTTCTTATGTGTACTATTTTTACCTGATTTTGGTGTTGAAGTTATGATGATTTCATCTTTCATATGGTATGAAATGGTTTAGATAATATTGGTACTACCTGCTTTTCTAATGGTTAGATAAAGCTCCGCTGTAAGCCCATTACATTCCTGGGACTTTTGTCAATGGTAGATCTTTAGTCATCTTTCTAATTTCTTCTACTATATTCTCAGGTTATATTTTTTTAGGCAATAATTTCAAACTTGTTGCTGCAGGCTTGATTATTTTCTTGTAAACTTAAATTCTTTCTTGTATCTGTGACTATGTTTTTTCTCATTCTAACTGCCCTGTTTTCTGTCTTTATTTGATAAAATGAGAGGTTTAACTATTTCATTGGTAAATAAAAATACTTCTGGAAATATACATACTGACATATACACATGTATATACATCTTCTTTTCAATAATATCAGTTTCTCTTGTTTTCTCTTTATAATTTTTCTTGGTTTATTTTGTTGCCCTTCCCTGATTTCTTAAAATGAGGATAAGGTCATTTTATTAGTTTTATTTTCTAAAACTAAAGACATTTAATGTTACCCAATTTCTATTTTTTCTATGTCTCATATAAAGCTTCTGCCTTTGCCATGTCCCATAGCTTTTGTTTTGAAATATGTTTCTTTATACAGTTTCATAGATAATTTATAATACTGCACCTACTATCCTCTTCTTTAAAAAAATTATTTACTTGGCTGCATTGGGTCTTAGTTGGGGCATGTGAGATCTTCACTGTGTCATGTGGGTCTTTCGTTGCCACACACAGACTCTAGTTGTGTGTACACAGGCTCAGGGATCAAACCTGCATCCCCTGCACTTCAAGGTGGATTCTTAACCACTGGACCACCAGGGAAGTCCCTTGCTATCCTCTTTGATCCTAGGATTGTCTAAATATAACTTCCAAGTAGCAATATGTTTTGATCATATTTTTATTATTTATTTGTAATTTTATTAGCTTATTATCAGTGAACCAGCCTGTAAAATCCACACATCTTTTATTTCATTGAAGTTTTCTCTGTGGCTAAGGCATAATTGATTTCTTTTCCAAATGTTCCATAGACACATGAAAATAATGAATATACCTTATTGAAATGATGTAGAGTTTTGTATACAGCTATTACATCAAGATTATTGGTTATATTATGTGTTTCTTTATGTCCTACCTATTATTTGTCTATCACAGCTACCCAACTATGAAAGAACCTGTGTCTTTATGTTCTGAAGTCACTTTCTATAATAGTATTTTTTATTATATTCTTGCATTTAAGTTTTTGCTGTGTTGCTGCTGTGGTATTTGGTGTATACAATTTTGTGACCATTAAATTTTTATTCATGACATATGCTTTTTATTGTTACAAAGTTCCCTCTTCATCTCTTTAAAAGGCTTTTATGCTAAAATTTCACTTAATCTGTTGCAATTCCTCCATACTTGTTTTCTTTATATTTGTATTATTCAGGTATGAATTATTCATTATTTCCTCCATTATAAGTTTGTTTGTTTAATAAACAGCTTATTATTGGGTATTATTATCTAGCCCAATCTAACAATCTCAGACTCAGCTTTTGACCATAATCTGACCCTATTTTCTTCCCAACTATATACACTGTAGTGTCATATTAATATACTTAATTTTATTCCTTCCATCTTATTTTAGATCCCTTAAGTTATATTGTTCTTTAATCTCTTATTCTTACAGATTTAGGTTGCTTATTGCTGTTAGTCGCTAAGTCATGTCTGACTCCTTTGTGACACCTTGGACTGTAGCCCTGCCTTGGACTGTAGCCCTCCTCTGTCCATGGGATTTCCCAGGCAAGAATACTGGAGTTGGTTGCCATTTCCTTCTCCAGGGAATCTTCCCGACCCAGGGATTGAACCCATGTCTCCTGCATTGAAAGGTGCATTCTTTACCAGTGAGTCACCAGGGAAGCCTAGGTTGCTTACCAGTTCCTTGCTTTTTCCCTTGTTAACTTCAAAGTTCCTGTGCTATTTTGCCCTAAATAATACAGATACCCCTCTCACATTTTGAGAAAACATGATATCACCTATTTTCCCCACTGGGACAAATGTTTCTTCTATCCCTGAATTTTCTCAACCTCATAAATTAAGTTCTTAAGAATCCTTTCAACCCCACCCCTTTCTCTCTTCCTCTTTTCCTCTCCCAGAGATCTTTGGAACACTCTCTCTTTCTCTCCCTCACTACTTCCTACTTCAAGGTTTTAACTTAGAATAGCTTAGCATTTTAAGATCTAGATCAATAATTTCCCTTGTAATATGTGATTTTTGTTTCAAGAGTCCCTATGAAACACATATATTACACTTTCTCAGAAGTCTATCATTATAAATGTGTGCTTTGTGTATATATTACATGTCTACAAATTATTCTCAATGTTTACATTAACAATTTTTTTCTATCATTGATACTATCTTAATTTGCTTTTATTTTAAAGAAGGCATTTCAACTCTATAAGTAATATATAAATAATTTTTCACTAAAGAATTCAAACTCAACAAGAAAGATGAAGTGTCACTTGACCATCTCTCACCCTATTCTTTCCTAAAGGTATACTCTTATCATTATAGCATGCATTTTTTCAGAATATTTTCTGTATGTATATATACATGTCCTAAGTCACTTCAGTTGTGCCTGATTCCGTGCGACCCCATGGACTGCAGCCTATCAGGCTCCTCTGTCCATGGGATTCTCCAGGCAAGAATACTGGAGTGGGTTGCCATGCCCTCCTCATATATATACGTGTGTATATATATATATGCGTGTGTATATATATATATATGTGTGTATATATATATATATACACACTATAGTGTATATTTTTAATATAAATGATAGCATGATGTCTGTATTGCATTCCAACTTCACTTTTTTCACTAAATATACTATACAGATCTTTCCAGATGAGTAAATAGAGTTTAACTTGATTATTTTAAACTGTTGCATAATATTGTTAGTATAGTACAATTCTTTCAGTGGACATTTAGGTCATTTCTACTAATTTGCTATTAAAACAGTGTACAACTTATTACCTGTCACCATCTGCACATGAATGAGAGTTTCTGTGAAGTCAAAGGGTAGATCTTTTTCCTACTAAGTTGCCACACAGGAATTATTGTACCTATTTATAATCTTACCAGCAACAAATGAGGTTTATATTTTCAACAACAGGACATGAGATTGTTTCCCTCTACCATTTTTTTTACACTGGTCTGCATGCATTACAAAATAGTTATCATATCCTATCAGTGAAATAATAGTGTTCTCAATGTAACAAGGGGCAGTACTCTTACAAACATTTTTATATGTTTTTAAATATATATACAGAAGTATACATATGTACAGAAGAGTACTGCCCTGAAATAGTACTATTTTGCATGTAGCAAGCTCCCTCTACTTCTGAGAGCAGTGAATATTATCACAATTTTATTTATGCCAGAATATGTTGGTAAAAAAAAAGCATCTTGGATTTTAATTTCTTATTAGTAGTGAGGTGAGTTTCCTACCCTGTTAATTGCCTATTTCCACTCTTTATCTTGCCTCTCCATTTTTCTAACTCATAACAAATTCAAAACTCTAATTCATAGGAATTATTTATAAACTTTAGATTTCATTCCTTTATTGTTAAATATGTTCAAGTGTTTACTTTAGGTCTGTTGCTTATCCTTGCTTATGTTTATGGAATATTTGGGCAATGAAAATTTGTAAATTTTGAGGTAGTCAAAATTTAATAGTCCTTTTTTTTATGTTATCTTGGTTTTATGCCTTGTTTGAGAAAGGCTCCAATACACAAGATAAAAGACAATAGTCTTCTGAATTTTATCAATTGTATTATTTGTACATTTAGGATAGTAAACTGTATAAAATTTATGCTTCTTATAGTGAAGTAGGGCTCTGATGATGATAATGATTTTAAAATCTATTATCAAATGTCCTCCAAATATTTATGTATAGTTCATTATTTCCCACTGCTACTTTTATCATAAAATACATTCATATTTAAAAATAGGTCTGTTTTTGGACTTCTTTCAGTGGATTTGCTTCTTTGTGGTTCAAATCTACTCTTACCTAATTACTACAATTTTTAAGTATATTTTAAAGTATTATAGGATAATTTTTCCACTCCACACTTCTGTGTAGTTCTTCATTTTCAAAGCTGTCTTGTTTATATCAGAACATTTTAAGCTTCTCGGGTGAATTTATAATCAGCTTGACAAGTCTCATAAAAAATTCTGTTGAATTTTGATTGAAAATGCATTTAATTTTAAATTGGCTTTGGAAGAATGAACATTTTAATAATATTCACTTATCTCACGGATATATATTTCCACTTATTCATCTCCTCCCTTCTTTTCTGATTAAAATTTTCCATTTTGTTCATTTAGATCTTACATATGCTATCTTATTCAGTTCAGTTCAGTTGCTCAGTCATGTCCAACTCTTTGCGACCCCATGAACCACAGCACGCCAGGCCTCCCTGTCCATCACTAACTCCCTAAGTCCACCCAAACCCATGTCCATCGAGTCGGTGATGCCATCCAACCATCTCATCCTCTGTCGTCCCCTCTCCTCCTGCCCTCAATCTTTCCCAGCATCAGGGTCTTTTCAAATGAGCCAGTTCTTCACATCAGGTGGCCAAAGTATTGGAACTTCAGCTTCAGCATCAGTCCTTCCAATGAATATTCAGGACTGATTTCCTTTAGGATGGAATGGCTGGATCTCCTTGCAGTCCAAGGGACTCTCAAGAGTCTTCTCCAACACCACAGTTCAAAACCATCAATTCTTCGGCACTCAGCTTTCTTTATAGTCCAACTCTCACATCCATACATGACTACTGGAAAAACCATAGCCTTGACTAGATGGACCTTTGTTGGCAAAGTAATGTCTCTGCTTTTTAATATGCTGTCTAAGTTGGTCATAACGTTCCTTCCAAGGAGTAAGTATCTTTTAATTTCATGACTGCAATCACCATCTGCAGTGATTTTGGAACCCCCAAAAATAAAATCAGCCACTGTTTCCACTGTTTCCCCATCTATTTGCCATGAAGTAATGGGACCGGATGCCATGATCTTAGTTAAGTAGTTCACAATTTTTTATCGGTAATTATGAATGGCATCTTATTTCAGATACATTTTCCAACTGGCTGTTAGTTTACCTTGGTGAACATATTAGCTTTCAAAACTTTTTTTTTTGCTAAAGGAAGCCTTGTTTTCCAGTAACAAGTATATGATTTGATATAATGCATTTAGAGTTTAAGTTTCAGAAGTGAGATTCACACTTAGGTGTACAGAGTATGTCTCCCCTTTCTTCATATTTTTTATGCTGACTCAATATTCAGTGAGTTTTCCACTCCCCGCCCCTCTCCTCACTCACTGACCCAATCTCTTATTCTCAGCACCAACCAAAATATATCAGAAAGAAGGACTCCTGTTTCCTTGACAAATACCTCATTTTACCTACTGAGACCTAAAGCATTTAGTAACTTGTCTAAGGTCACACAACGTAGTACTCAGAAAAATACAGAATTGGATTAGCTTCTAGAACACTTATTATAATTCCTAACATAATAACAGTGGCTTAACTGTGCCTCTCTTACATATTATATATGCTTCTACACAGAGTTTTATCCATTTTAGTATTCTATGGAATGGTTTGTGTAGTATTTATGATTGTGTATGAAATGACCAAATTTCCATGCCATGAAAATGATGTTGGTTTTCAATTACGTACTTTTAAAAAGTAGAAAATGGGTCATATTTATATTGTAACAGTATACAAGTGTATCCAAAATGGCTGAAGGCAGTTACCAAAATGCTTGCCAGTGAAAGCCAATGAAAAGTTATTAATCCCGTAAAGTGCAATAAGCATTCTGAGAGAAGCAAAGATTAAAAAAATGGGGCAAAAAATAATAGAGAAGTGATTCAATTAAATAGCTGTTATTTTCAGTTTAATATATTGTACTATATGCTTTACAAATGGTAACTCTCTTAACTCTAAAACATACACACACAACAATCAAGAGGTAAATAATGGATTTTGTTTTTTCTTAGAGGAGATACCAGAAGTTTAGAGATGAAATTACTGGCTCAGGGTCATGATATTAATGAGTAGCAAAGACTGAATTGGAACCTGGGTGTGTTTAACACCAAAAATATTCTTCTAACTTTTCTATATATTTATCTATTTCCCTTAGAATCCAGCTAAAAATACACACATATCTTCCCTTTTGGCAACACTGCATTAGTATAACAAGTTCTGGAAACATTTGTAACTATTAACTGAGACACAAATGCATCTACTACCAAAAATCTGGTCATTCCCAGGAATACTTTTGAGGAAATACTCATGACATATCTCATCACAAATCAAAAGATCAAGTCATTGTGGAAGAACTGATACAAGCAGCTACCTGGATGCATATCAAACACATGCTAAGCAAAATAAGCCAGACACCAAAGTGTGTATACTATATGATTCAATCTATATTAAACTCTTGAAAAGGCAAAACTAATCTATGGTAACAGAAAGCATATCAGCAGTTGCCTGGGGCTGGAGATCATGGGGAAGTGACTGGGAAAGGAAACAAGGGAATATTTAGGGGGTGAATGAATAGATAAAGCAAATATTCTTCAGAAGCGGCTCACAACCATTGGTGTAATGGGCTTAATGTTTCCTCTTAATTAGGGTAAGGACTAAGATATATCTGAAAACATCTTTGAGGGGTCACCAATGAATACTATGTTATGTGGACCTTCAATGTTTTAGCAACCTGGTCTGAGAATAGCAGCAACATTTAGCTACTGAAATAAACAGTCTGGAAGTGTAGTGAACAATCAATGGTGGCAATCTACCCAGCTGCACAAAGGGCATGTGGGAACATCTCAAATGTCCTGTTTTCATATAGAATTAATGCAGTCAGTTATTTTTCCTTTTTGAAATGGATATAACATTGTAAGGGGAAGATAATTTTACATCAGAGGTGTCAGCTTGCCGATTATCTCTTGCATTTCAGCTTTCTCCATTTTTATGGCAAATTCTGCTGTAGTATCATCGTAATGGCTTTTGGCACTCATATTATTTTGAGATCTGTGCGCTAATTCTAGGATCTCAATGCCTGTCTTGAACAACATCAAACAGAACGAGGAAATATGAACAAGGCTTATTGGAAAACATCTGCATGCATCTCACATCAAGAAATGCAAAACACATTTGGTTTTGAAAGTCTGATTTTCTTCACATTAAAATTACCTTGAAAGATATCTATTATGCAATATGATTCCTGTGACATGATCCTTTATCTATCATCCCTTCATTCAATATTTAACTATTTGGTAAAGAAATGCAATCATTAAAAGGGAAACCTGGAAACAATTCTTGCTTTTAGGGGGGTTTTTACTTTGAACTTTTAAAGGTGGACATTCAGGGAACTAACATACCTTGTTAGGGTTTCAAAATAGGTCTAAATGAAAGAAGAATACGAAATAGAAAGTGTCTAACACAAGATGAATGAATAAAAGTAGATTATGATGCAGACCACCATCAAGAATTCAATCTTAATTTTGGATTCATTTCTTATTTAAGGAAGTAATAGACAGGCTTCACAGGGTCCCTGCAGGTCTTGAGGTTATAAGAAAATTTTTCTCTGAATGTGGGGAGAAAACTTACATTGTCTTGTTCAGAATCTCAAAGGATTCTGTGATCCAGCCACAACCTTCCTCCCCTTCAAATTTAACCAGCAGATGAGATAAATAGCTTAATTCCAGGGTATTTCCAATTCATTCAATCTCAGCACATCTCATACACATACTCTTGCTTAAACATTCACTCTGAGGCATTGAGATAAAAGCCTGTAAGGATCTACTTAGAGCTAAATATCTCCAGAGAGTCTCCAGAAATACAAATACCCAGGAAACTTCAAAAACAACAACAACAAAAGTCAATAGTGAAGAGAAACTGATTAAATACAGTAAATGTGGGGCCTGAAACCTCATTCCCTCAGACCAGTTTTTCAAAAAGATGCTGACCACTAGGGGAAAAGTATATAACAGCTGTTCAGCTTCTCCCATGTGACAGTCAGTGGACTAGGCAGTTTAGACATTTTTCATTGCTTTCTTTTCTCAAATGAAAAATTAAGGTTCTTGGAATTTTAGGAGCCTGTCCATGGTCACCTAAGCAAAGACACTGGGCAGAGTTGGGACTTGAACCCAAGACAGCTTGGAGCTTAGTATTTGTTTTCTTTTTGCTCCTCCACATAGTGACTGCTCCTCCCTCCCTGCCTCACTTGTCCTTTCCATTATGCCTCCTTGGAGTGGTGGGTGTTTTTAGTCAGCCTGCTTCGTCTAAACTATTTTCCAAAGCTGCCTGTTAGGTTAACAGCACATGTCTCATACTGAGTTCTTACTCTTCCTTACATAAATTTCATATGCATTACCCATGGCACAGGAGCAAAGGTGAAGTGCTGTGAACCAGGACTCCTGAGTCCTGTCTGCCCTAAACAGACTGTGTGACCTTGCACAAGGCATGAATCAATCTGAGTGTCAGATAATAAGGCGGGTAGATTACATGATCTTGAAAGCTGAGACACAATATTCTAACTCTATTATTCCTTGGCATAAATATGTTTCTATTGAAAGTGATCTGATCATGTTACTAGGCTATTAGATCCACTGTCCTTATTTGGGGAAGTATCACTTAGGCCCACCATGGTGTTGTCTAGCACTCAGATTATAAGGACACCACCCAAACGTTATTTAACTCGATTTGTCCACAGTGTAACATATTGCCAAGTCTAGACAGACCCTTAAATGTCTTTTAATGGGCTGATTTGCTGAAAGTTGCTGCACCAGCCCTCCCTTATGCAGGCCAGAGGAAGCTAGGGGGCAAGAATTGGAGATGAAGGCATGAGCTAGCAGTGGGTACTTTGGGTGGGAAGCTTTGGACCAGGAGAACAACCCTGGTTAAGAACAAATTCTACGAATTTTATATTTCTGTTTGTTAAAAACTAATAATACTCCAGACTAAGAGTCAGGGTTCAGTGAAATGACATCTGTCTGCTAATAAGGTATAGACCAACCTCACTATCAGAGATACCTATTTGGAAAACTCTAGATTTGACCAGGCCTGGCTTTCCCCCTACCCAGACAGATGTAGAAATTCTCCTGCAGCCTCAATATAGCCCATACTAGGCTGGCAGAATTGCATGGGTGACTTCTCTGTATGCACAACCCAGCTCCATTTACTTTGCATCACTTTACAAGTACACCCTGGTCCTTCTACACTCTTGCTTGTGAGGTACAGTGAGGTAGAGATTTATCAGAGCAAGGCTGGAGGCGGTGGTGATGTGTTTGTGTGCCCTGTTTTAGGTCACCATGAGGCAGCAGTGACACTGTCTTCAGAACAGGGTCTATGAACAATAGGGTGGTGTCCCTCATTCCAGGAGGCCTCTGTGCAGCTGAAGGTCTGACCCCCAAATTTTGTACAAAACTCATGAGTTATTTTAGTTCTTGCTTCTGAGACATGAGGCCGATGGTGATCAACAGAAATTGACCTAGGTAGGGGACAATAGCTGCTTTAAAGGCAGAAAAGGCTGCTGTAACTCAATTGAATGCAGCTGGTTTTATGAACAGGAGCCTTGGTGACACTGCTCTGGTTTCCCAATCTCACAAAGGTGCCCGCCCCCACACCTGTCCAAGCATTTCCATCAGAGTGTGTGAAAATATGACCTAGGCCTGTGTGTGTATGTATGTGTGTAAGTGGTGGCAGGTGGGAGAGGGCATGTCTTTGTGCCCCTGAAGCTGTTTCTGATCGCTCTGGGGCAGCCAAGTACACAAGCTACACATCAGTGCATCAGCAAATGAGAACATCTTGCCTTGGGACTATTTATCTCCATCCATCTGATCAGTTTGGGAGCTATTGTTAGCCTAGTCCTAGCATATTTCTGAGCAACCTCAGTAGGCCATGCACAGCTGAAGGGCACTCCCACTTGTCTCTAGGATCTGACCATCTCAAGATGCACTGAGCTTCAGACCTGCCTGAAGGTTTCTCTTCATGGAGCCTCAGCCCATGGTAGGCCAGCTCTGCTGAGAGACTGTAGATGCTTCTATCTGTCTCCTTGGTGTATACCCCAATGTCCCCTCCCTCTTCTGACCCTGGACTTCAAGGATATGCATCATCACTGAAGGCTGATCAGTTAAAAGACTTGTTCCTGAGTTTCCTAAGAGCTGTATAAATTGTGAATCTCTACCTGGCTCCAGAAAGTAGCTCCTGAATACATCAGGCAGGTCTCAGACAAGTGTGCCCTCTTGGTAAGAGAGGTGAAGACAAAACCAGATTGCTTTCACCCCTAAAAACAGTGGTCTTTCATGTCAGAGTTTGGGTTATTTAATCTTTTAGTGCCAGGAATAAAATTTCCCTGGTGTGACATCCACTGATAGTAACGAACATTCCACAACTTTGAGTGCCAAGAAATTAATGCTCTAATCTGCATAATCAAATCCCCAGGTAAACATCACCATGTCTTTCTCAGTACTTTTCCTCCCGTGCATTTCAAAATCCCTACATTTATCTAAAATTCATGAAAATGTAATGTTTAATAACAACTTTTACTGTGGGAGCTTTTAAGGTTGCTATGATAAACACTGACTGCATGAAAGTCACTAAATTCAGAATTAACAGGTTTTCCTATATGTTTGAAATATGAAAATATACATATATATAGCCTGAAGGTTACATGCGACAAGGTACATTTCCTAAATTTACATTTCAATCACTTAGCCTGTTTCAACATAATGTTGGTTTATGTTCAGGTTTGAAAAGTTCTTTAATGTTAAAATTCTTAAAACAAACTTTAGAAGCAGAAGGCTTTGTATTTTTCATCAGTTTCCTTAATTTAGCTGAACTAGATTCTACTCAGCGGAGAAGGCAATGGCACCCCACTCCAGTACTCTTACCTGGAAAATCCCATGGATGGAGGAGCCTGGTAGGCTACAGTCCATGGGATCGCTAAGAGTCGGACACGACTGAGTGACTTCACTTTCACTTTTCCCTTTCATGCACTGGAGAAGGAAATGGCAACCCACTCCAGTATTCTTGCCTGGAGAATCCCAGGGATGACAGAGCCTGATGGAATGCCGTCTATGGGGTCGCACAGAGTCAGACACGACTGAAGTGACTTAGCAGCAGCAGCAGATTCTACTCAGACAAAAAGCTAGAAAGAATGGCTGTAGAAGGTCACAGTGGCAGAGAATTCAACTAGCATGGCGACTCCTCAGAGGCTTATGCTTTTCCATAGAGCTCAATGAATTAATCTGATATTGTTGGAAGGGACTGGGAAGGACAAATAATACCAAATCAGGTGAAGACAATTTTATAATTTTTTAGTCACAATTAAAACAAGCCTCTGGGCTTAATCTAAATATAAACCCTGATACTAAGCTTAATCCTGAATCTAGTCTAAGAATTCCCTGTTACCTTAACAAACTCCTATGCACCATTGAAGGCCCATTTTATCTGTCACTACCTCCTGAAAGGCTTCCTTGATATCCCAGATAAAATCACTCTTTCCTCTGAGAACCTCTGCTGGTAAATATTGCTGTTTAATTTACTATTCTGCTACACAATTGTTTGTTCATGTTATGTCTTATTATTAAATAATAAATTCTGCATCCTCAGTAGATGGTCAATGAATTTTTCTTGAACTAATGAATACAGCAATATATTCTAGCTGTCTCACGAATATTATTCTAAAGCTTGGTGCCCAGGTATTCTGAGAATTTATACTGTTTGAAATTAAAACCCATCATCATTAGAGCAAGAAAAGAAAAGCAGGTTGCAGATCAAATCTGGCTCAGAGATGTTTTACTGGGCCTCCTCAGTGTTATAAAATAGTTGAACCAGGAGCCAACATTTAAAAGTCAGGAGACTGCACACGAAAGTTTGCACTTCCAATTTCTTAAAATGTCTAAATCTATGGTAAAATCTAACAAGCATTTTCATATAGTCACACGTGGTGGGAGCTGGCAGCTGGGTACACAGTTTCCCTTGCTTATTCCTTTACCTGGCTGAGCCCCTTAAAGCATTTCCATTTGAAATGCTGCTTTTAGAATATTAGATTTTTCATTGTTTCAGGTGACAGGTGGTTTATGCAGAGCTATCCATGTACTCTTAAAAGCAATTAATACATATTTGGTATATGTCTAGTTTTAAGATGAGACAAAGAACAGGAAGCCAGGTGTCTTCTATTAAGTGACTTAGATTCTGGGTAGGGGCTTTGGGAGGGACAGATAAGAACCCACATCCATGAAACTATATGAAATCTCAGTCCCTCATCCAAGACACATGATGTACAAACAATTCCAAGACGGAAACCACATATGAGGTTCCACTGGAATCAGGAAGAGATAAAACTAAAGCAAAACCCAAACCCCAAACTAAACTAAACAACAATAAAACTAGAATGCACTTAGAAGGAGAATAAGGCCCCCTGGTTGTCCTGACATATCTAAACATAATATTGCAAAGTCTGCCTTCTTCATCTTAAGTGGACAGTGCCCTGAGGACCACTCTCCCTCCCTTCTCTTCTTGTTCCCCTCAAGGTCACTTTCTTTGTGAAGCCATCTCCTTTTATGTCCTCTGTTGGCAAGCCTCTACATTCATCCCAGAGGTTCACTCAGTGCACTCAACATTTAGTGAAGCTCACTTTATTAGAATTTTGCATTGATAGGGTTCAGAGGTCAATAAGTCAAGGCCCTTGTCTTTATGAAAATAAAAGCCAAAGCAAGCAAATACAGAGTAGGAATCAACCCTCACTTCCTTATAACAGGCCACGTGTATCCTCAACAATAAAGTAGACAGGAAGCACCCCATGACACATAAACCAGTAAGCCTGAGTATTGCATCAAAGAACAAAAATAGAAAACATCCCTCAAATGATTTGGGAACGAAGAACAAACATGCAAGAAAAAAATATATACTGTATTATAAAGTAATATACAAATATAGATTGGGACCTGGCGAGCCAGGCTTGTGTAAGAGATTGGGGGGCAGGGTGGTTATACCAGGACCACTTTCAAAGCATACTGATTCAGAAACAGGACTGAAAGGACGCCTTCACATATTTGCACAGGCTGTCCCTTCTGGCCGGCATTTATACTCTCCCTTATCCACCTAACAAACTCCTATTCGTTTGTTTAGATGCACGTGGGGGCATCACTCCCTTTGTTAGGTTTTCTCCAGGTACCTCGGCCAATAGAGGCGCCCCCTTCTCTGCCCATCCCCACCCTCCATAGACTCTCATATGCCCCTCACCACATCACTCTGTTCTTTTCATGGCACTTGCAGACTGAACTGTTGAGAAATGCATTTTACCACTGAATCCCTAATACGAGCAAACTTTTGATGTTCCGAACTGGTTAACTGAATAAAGAGGAGTGGCAGCGGGTGGGATAAGGGTGGGTAGACTAGCATTTTGAATGGAGGAATGACATATAAAATGGAACGGTTGAAGGAAAACCTATGTCATGCTCTGTGGAGTGAGAATGTTTCTGCTTGGCTAGAGTAGAGAATTTGTGTCAGGGAAAAAAAGAAAAATGAGGCTGTTGAGGGTAAATCAAGTCCATAGAGGGCCTTGGATGCATTGTGAAGAGGAGAAAATAACATCATGCCATAACCCTGAAGATTCTTTCTCCTCTCCTCTGCTGCTCTTACTTGATTCCAAACCAACCTCGTGTGGTGCATTTCATCATTTCAAGCCCTGCCCTGCAAGAGTTGTGTGGTCTTTCAAAGTGTCCCTTCATTCTCAGAGAGGCCACCTTCTTCACCTCAGACAAGTTAACGTCCTTTGCAGGGCTCAGTGTGTAAGACAGAATCTCTGCTGCACATTCTCCGTATGTTTTCATGTCTGACAGGTGTCCATAATGAAGCCAGCATGGTCCTTCTGATCATGCAGGCTGACAGATCACTGCTGGTGGGTACTCCACCATCTGGACCCTGACAGTCCTCAGCATCCTTGAAGCATCACCACACTGCTCCTCCTGTTGCTCCGTGGATCTACAGGCAGGGCTTGGAGGCTGCCTCTGTGGCCAGTACACAAGCAGCTCAAGGTCAGAAACTCATAAGGCAAACCTACAACCTAGCAGTATGGGAAACCAGGTAGCTGCTCTAAACTTATATGGCTGTCCCTGCCTCTTCTCTTCACTCCCTCACGTCTTGTGTCTTAAAGAGAGGCACAGGTCAATCAATATGAAACCCTTCCATAACCAGAACTCAGACCCACTGTTCCATCCTTCACCCAATTCCTCACTCACTCACCTACTCCTCCCACATTTCTTTCCATATTGTTCTAATGTCCCCTTGATGACTTCTACTTTTCATCTCACTTTATTGTCTATCTTTTGAAAGTACCCAAGAGACAGATAGGTAGATCTTTTAAAAAGCAAAATGTGTGCATGCTAAGTCACTGCAGTTCTGTCTGACTCTTTGCGACCCTGTGGACTCTAGCCTACTAGGCTCCTCTGTCCATGGGATTCTCCCAGCAAGAATCCTGGATTGGGTTGCCATGCCCTTTTCCAGGGGATCTTCCCCACCCAGGGATTGAACCCACATCTCTTATGTCTCATGCATTGGCAGGCAGGTTCTTTACTACCAGCTCCACCTGGAAAGTCCCATAAAGCAAAATAAATACATTTTAAAGTGTTTAAATTTTCCAGTTTCTCTGAATGGCCAAATACCCTAGAGGAGATAGCTTTGGGCTGGCTGTTTGATGGTTCAGTTCTGGGTACTTCTGTGAGGCTGTGTTCATTTTGCAATGGCAAGTTCTAAGGTAACAAAGAACATAAATGCCTAAAAAAATCTCTGCTTCTCAGAAACAAATTAAAGGATTAAAAATATGAATTGGGTACCAAGATAAAAGGGATTGATACAAAAATATACATAAGTGGACAGAAAAAGGCTTGGTCTTTGAACCAAGAAGATCATAATTTTATTGTGGTTAGAAGCATCTCCCTCAAGGGTGATATCACCAAGACAGTGACACAAGTCATTCCTGAATTTAGTCCCTCTCACAATAAGATCAGCTAGTAACACCAACATAGATGAGACACCCCTGTAAAAATCCCAAAAGATGGAGGTAAGATGGAAGCTCCCCTCTGGACCACAGAGGTTGAGAAGGCCCTCATTAGAAGGGTAAGAGTAATGGCTATACACTGATCCGTCACCCCTCCTCCAGGAAGGCACAGCAGCACACTGAAAGGACCCTTGGGCTTATGGTTTCTCTAGTGAGATACAAAAAGCCCAAGGTGCACAGTATTGTGAGTTACTCCCTTGGAGGCACAGTTGGGTCTCACCCCATGGCTATCACATTGTGGGGCTGGGTGGGGGGCAGGGGCGGGGGTGGGGAAGGGCTAATAGTAACCAGGACTTGGATCTTAGCACACCAAGTTCCTCCTAACGGTGGAGGAGGAGATCCCAGCCAGTGACTTTGCCCATCTGCAGAGCCTAGCTGGTGACCTCATCTGGCCAGAGTACTTGATGCACAATTCTGCCTAATCTGATACCCAAACAACAAGCTATACTGGTCTTGGGGACTGTTCTGCTGCACCACCAGACAGGGAGGCAGGCTCCTACTGCTAAGAATAGCCCTCAGTCTTGCCGGATGAGTAAGCATAACCACAGCACCTGGAAAGCTGAGTGCTCCACCTTCTAGCTGCACTTACAGGGACACCTGAGTAGAAAAGCCAGCCAATAGCTCTGTCCATCTGCAGAACCAACTCAGTGGCTCTGCCTGACCAGGGAGCTCAGGGAATAGTTTTGCCTGACCTTGGTTCCCCAGATAGTGAGAGATACCAGCTGTTCTATAGCCTTGGCCAGGTAGGGAAGCAATTTTTACTATACCTCTTATCTACTGAGTATAGTGCCAAACTAGGAATCCTGAACAGCAAATATAAGCAACTATGGAACCCATTCTACAGCTGCACTTGAGCAAGAACCAAACCAGCAGTTCTAGTCAACTATTCCCAATCAGTGGCACTCCTGAACTCAGGGCTCAGGCAGTGGCTTCATCCAAATAGAGACCCTGATAGCAAGCTCCATTAGTCCAAGGGTGCTACCAGCTGACCTGTGAGAATCCCAAGATGAACTGGCAGATGAAGGACTGCCTCTGACTAAAAGTGAAAGAAAGTGTTAGTCGCTCAGTCACATCTGACTCTTTGTGACCCCATGGTCTATCTATGGAATTCTCTAGACAAGAATACTGGAGTGGATTGCCATTTCCTTCTCCAGGGGGTCTTCCCGACCCAGGGATCAAACCCAGGTCTCCTGTACTGCAAGCAGATTCTTTACCATCTGAGCTACCAGGGAAGCCCTCTGACCAAGGGAATCTATGAAGTCTGTAAGTGGAAACTGCTTTCTTAACTATATAGATACCAATGCAAAGAGTCAAAGATCACAAAGAATCAGGTAAACATGATGCCATCAAAAGAAACTAATAAAGCTCTAATATTAATAACTAACCTTGAAGAAATAGAGATCTACTATGCACTGTCTGACAAAACATTCTGAATAATCCTCTTAAAGAAGTTTAGTAAACTACAAGGTCACACAGGCAACCAAATAAAATTTGGAAAATAATGCATAAACAAAATGAGAAGCTCGACAAAAAAACAGAAACCATCCAAAAAAACCAAACAGAAATTCTGTAACTGAAGAATACACTGTCTAAACTGAAATATTCCATAGATAACTTCAACAGCAGACTGAACCAACCAAAAGAATTAGAAAATAGGTCATTTTGAAATTATCCAGTCATCTGAGCAAAAACAAACAAAAAATTCAAAAGAGTATAAAAGTCTACGGGTCTTAGGGGACACACTCAAGAGAAACAATATATTCATTATGGTTAAGGACTGCTTCTGCTGGAATGAACCAGTAAAATCTGGAGGAGGTGATCATATATGCAAATGCACAATCAAGAATACCAGAAGTGAGAGAGATAAAGACTTTACTAAACAAACAAAAGCTAACAAACATCACCACTAAACCTGCCTTACAAAAAAAGCTACAGGATGTTCTTCCAGAGGAAATGCTCACTAACATCATAAAGGTATATGAATGGAGGTATAAAACTCACTGGTAACTGTAAGTTGCTGCTGCTAAGTCGCTTCAGTCATGTCCGACTCTGTGCGACCCCATAGACGGCAGCCCACCAGGCTCCGCCGTCCCTGGGATTCTCCAGGCAAGAATACTGGAGTGGGTTGCCATTTCCTTCTCCAACGCACAAAAGTGAAAAGTGAAAGTGAAGTCACTCAGTTGTGTCCGACTCTTTGCGACCCCATGGACTGCAGCCTACCAGGCTCCTCCATCCATGGGAGTTTCCAGGCAAGAGTACTGGAGTGGGGTGCCATTGCCTTAAGTTATATAACAGTATATACATAGACAAAGTCAGATTATCTAATATTGTGATGGTGTTGTGTAGCTTACTTACAACTCTAGATTTCATACTTCTTAAAAAAGTATGAAAAATAACCATAACTACAATAATTTATTATTGGATACACAATACAAAAACATGTGAATTGTAACACTTATAACCTAAAATGCGAGAAAGGATAAGAAAAAGTGTAGAGTTTTATGCATGCTATTGAAATTAAGCTGTTATCAGCTTAAAGTAGAATGTTATAAATATATTTTATATAAGTCTCATGATAACTACAGAGGAAAAACCTGTAGTAGTTTTACAAAAGATTATAAACAAAGCATACTGCTACAAAAGTCATTAAATCACAAATTTAATCAGTAAGATAAAAAGAACAAAGGTTTTACAACACAATCAGAAAACAACAAAATGGCAATAATAAATCCTCACCTACCAATAATTACTTTAAATGTAAATGGACTAAATTCTCCAATCCAAAGACACAGAATAAAAATTTTTTTAAAAAGTTAATAATATGCTGTTTACAAGAAACTTAGCTCTAACTACCTTAGCTTTAACTACACACATACTGAAAGTGAAGGGATATAATAAGATATTTCAAGCAAATGGTAAGAAAGCAAGGTTAACTATACTTATATCAGACAAAACAGAGTTGAAACTACAAATGTGCAGAAGAGACTAAGCAGGTCATAATATAACCATAAAGGAGTCAATCAATCAACAATATATGACAATTATAAATATTTATGTACACAGTATTGAAGCATCTAAATATATGAAACAAATACTTAAAGGAGTAAAAGGAAAAATAAACAGCAATACAGTGATAGTTGGAGACTTTAATATCTTACTTTCAACAGTGGATAGGTCATCCTGCAGAGAATCCATATGGAAACAGTAGATATGACTAATACTATAAACCAAACAGACCTAACAAGACACATACAGAACATTCCATTTAACAACACCAAAATACACATTCTTCTCAACCGGAAAGATCAATTTCTAGGATAGATCACATGCTGCAACACAAAATGAGCCAGTAAATGTAAAACACTGATATCACACTAAATGTTTTCCAAAAGCAATGATATGAAACTAAAGACCAAAGACAGGGAAAAACAAACAAACAACAACAACAAAAACCTCCCAAATGCTTGAATTAAAATAAAAACAAAACACATTTCTGAACAACCAATGAACCAAAGAACTGAAAAGAGAAAAAAGCATCTTGAAACAAATAAAAATGGAAACACAACATAAAAAATCATGAGATGCAGTAAAAGAAATTCTAAGAGGGAAGTTTATACTGATAAAGACATACATCAGACAAAAGAAAGCTCTCAAATAAATAACTTTGTAGCTTAAGAAACTAGAAAAATAAAGAACAAATGAGGCCCAAGAGTAGCAGAAGAAGGAAATAATAAAAATTAGAGGAGAAAAAAAAACAATAGAAAAGATTAACAAAAGAATAATAACGATTATCCAATGAAGAGTTTTTTTTTTTTTTTTAAAGGATAAATAAAACGGATCAACCCTTAGCTAGGCTAGCCAAGAAAAAAAGAGAAATGACTCAAGCAAATAAAATCATACACAAAAGAGGAGACATTACAACTGATACATTAGAAATGCAAAAGATCATAAGAGACTACTTTGAACAATGATATACCAACAAATTGGACAACCTATAATAAATTGAAAAATTCCTAGAAATATCCAAGCTACCAAGAATGAACCATGAAGAAACAAAAAATCTGAAGAGATGAAGAATGAGTAATGCGATAAACCTCTGAATAAAGAAATGCCTAGGACCTGATAGCCATTGGTAAATTTCTACCAAAGATTTAAGAACTGGCGCCAAATCTTCTCAAACTCTTCCAAAAGATTGCAGAGGAGGGAACTCTCCAAAATTCATTTTATGAGGCCAGTATCACCCCTATACCAAAGCCAGATAAGGACATTACAAGAAAAGTAAACTACAGGTCAATATCCCTGATGTATATACATGTAAAAATTCTGAACAAAGTACTAGCAAACTGATTTCAACAGCTCATTAAAATGGTCATGCACCAAAATCAATTGGGATTCATCCCTTGGATGGAAGGATGGTTAAACATATGCAAATCATTAAGTGTAATATATCCTAATAGTAGAATTTTTAAAATCCTACGATCATCTCAATAGATACAGAGAAAGAATGTGAGAAAATTCAACATTCATTCATAAAAAACCTCAACACCTTGTACATAGAATGGATATAACTCAACATAAAAACGTCATATATGATAAACCCATAGCTAGTATCATACTCAGTGGTATTCCATATTTATAAAACTTAAAAACTGCATAAAAATCTTTTAGATATAATCATGAATAAAGTTATAGGATGCAAAATCAACATACAGAAAGTCAACAGCATTTCAATATACTAAAAACTAATTATCTGAAAAATAAGCAAAAATTCCCATTTACAATAGTATTTAAAATAATAAAATACTTAGGAATAAATCTTACCAAGGAGATGTAATATTTCTACAATGAAAACTAGAAGGCACTAATGAAAGAAACTGAAGATGACACAAATTAGTGAAAAGATATCTTGAGTTCATAGATTGGAGAAATTAATATCATTAAAATGTCCATACTACTTAAGTCACATATTGATTCAATGCAGCCCTTATCAAGATTCCAGTGGCATTTTTTTTTTTAAGAAATAGAAAACAAACCCTAAAATTTGTTTGGAACCACAAAAGACACTTAATTGGCAAAGGAGTCCTGAGAAAGAAGAACAGAGCTAGAAAAATAACACTTCCTGATTTTAAATTACATTATAAAGCAATGGAAATCAAAACAATATGGTACTGGTATAAAAACAGACACACAGAGCAATGGCATAGAATCAAGAATCTTGAAATAAATCCATGCATGATATGGTCACTAATATCTGACAAGGGAGCCAAAAGTGCTCAATGGAGAAATGACAAGCTCTTCAATGAATGGTGATGGGAAAACTGGATATTCACATTTAAAAGAATTAAACTAAACCCCTATCTTATACCATTCACAAAAATTAACTCAAATGGATTAAGAACTTAAATATAAGACCTGAAACTATAAAATTCCTAGAATAAATCATATAGGAAAAAAAAAAAAACCTCCTGGACATTGGTCTTGGCAATGATTTCTTGGACATCACACCTAAAGTTTAAGCAACAACATTAAAAATAAATAAGCGGGACTACGTCAAACTAAAGAGCTTCTGCACTGCAAAGGAAACCATCAACAAAATAAAAAGACAAACTACAGAATGGGAGAAAATATTTGCAGGTCACATATCTGTTAAGGAGTTAGTATCTAAAGCAAATAAGGAACTCATATAACTCAAAAGCAAAATATCAAAGCCAATTAAAAAGTGGGCAAAGGACATAAGTCTTTTTTCAAAGAAAATATTCAAAGAACCAACAGGTACACGGAAAGGTGCTCAACATCACTAATCATTAGAGAAATGTAAATCAAAATCATATGGGTTATCACTTTACCCCTGTTAGAATACATTATCAAAAAATAAGAGATAACAGTGTTATTAAGGTTGTGGAGGAAAAAGAGCCATGTACACTGTTAGTAGGAATGTAAATTGGTATAGCCACAATAGAGAACAATATGGATATGATTCAAATAATTACAAACAGAACTACCATATAATCTAACCATTCCAGTTAAGGGCATACACTCAAAAGAAATGAAATCACTATACCAAAGAAGCGATTATCTGTACATCATGTTAACTTCAGCATTATTTATAAGAGCCAAAATGGGGAAACAGCCAAAGAGCCCAAACCTGTCTTCATAGATGGGTAAATGGATAGAGAAAATGTTTTATATATGGTATGTATATTTTTGATTTATAAGATATATTTATATATTTTTAGAGACAGATTTATAAATTTATATATATAGATAATAGAACACTATTCAGCCATAAAAAAGAATGAAATCTCGCCACTTATGACAATATGGATGGACCGGGAGGACGTTATAAGTGAAATAATTTGGACAGACAGTAAAAATTGCATGATCTCACTTATATGTGGAATTAAAAAAAAAAAAACTAACTCACAGAGAGAACAGATTGGTGGGGGATGGGGAGTTGGGGAAACTGATAAAGGGGATAAAAAGGTACCAACTTCCAGTTATTAAGATCAATAGGTTCTGGAGATGTAATGTACAGCATAGTGACCATAGTTAAGAATACTATACTGCATATTTGAAATCTACTAGGAAATCTTAAAAGCCGTCATTACAGGAAAAAAAAAATCTGTACATAGTGATAGATGTTAATTAGACTTATTGTAATGTCCGTTTTGCAATATATACATATATCAAATCATTATATTGTATACCTTAAACATATACAATGTTATATGTCAGTTATACCTCAATTAAACTAGAAGAATAAAGGCAATTAGACTGTTGCATACAAAAAACAAACAAAAAGAAACACCACTCCCAATTTAATTTTGTGTATACAAAATTTGTGTATACAAAATTAAATTCCATTAAAATATACTGAATTAAGGTTAAGCCATCAAACCATACACCGAATACGTATTATGAACGATATTGTGGGTGGGTAAAATGCTACATTCAGCATAGCTGCTACCCTCGAGGAGATTTCATTTAGGTGAAATAAAAGTTAACATGACATCCCGAGTTATGGGGGCTCCACTGTGTGACCTCCACCATCAGTACCATGAGAGATTCCATAATTCCATATTGGAATATGGATTTAGGATTCCATATGGAATTAGGATTCCATAATTGTATACAGGACAATGAATGAACTGCTTATACTGTGGTATAGATTACCAATACTGTGCAAGCTCCAGCAGAGGGGACCACCATGACTCTGGAAGGCCCCTGAATGGCAGGGTAAATTAGACTGGTTCTCAGAAAACAGGGTTCATTGCTTAAGGACAGGTGGAGAGATGAGTGTGTTGTGTAGTGTCCTGTCAAATAAGACTCTTGGAGAGATTTACACTCTGAAAATAAATTCAGGGAAGGAAAAATACATCAGAAGCACAAGAAGAATTTTAAAGTTGTCTCATCTCATCTGAAATAATAATATAAAACAAAGCATTAGCAAAAAGAAGTCAACACTCTCAGAAGTGACAGCAAATTTTTACACCGTGGTTCTAAGTTGTCAGATTCTCAACTGTTTGTGAGAATAATCTACACTATAACATTCTTTGTTTTCTATTTTGGTCCAAAGATATGAGTATAGGACCCTTTGAAATATCAGATGAAAAGAATAAAAAACTGTGTTAGGCAGAAAATATGAGAATAGTGTCCTATCAATATAATGATAACACAGGTGTCCAAAAGAAGACAGGGCAGAATACACAATAGAGGGGAAAGCTGTGAATGCTGCAAAGCAAGAGGCTTTCAGAAATGTGTAAATATGGTAGGCTCCTTACTGCGATTACACTGCAGAAGCCCTTGATCTGATTTGATCACAAGTGGGCTGGTTAATCAAAATGTCAGAGTACAGAAACAGAAAATGATCCTCATGTCCATTTGTGTTCCATGCAAAGGGAGCACAGATGGGAAGTGAAAGGGAGCAACTGGACCCAGACCATGGACTTAAATCTTCACTCTGTCAATTACCTCTGGGTGACACAGGCTCTTTGTGCCTAAATGTCCCCATCTGTAAAATTGGTAGACACAGTTCCTACCTCACAGGACTATAACAGAGAGTACACGGATGAACACTGTAAAGGTTGAAGAACAGTATTTGACATCATAAGCACTCTGTGCTTGTTAAATAACATTATTTTTTTTATAGGGCCAAGGCTGCTTCTTTTCCAGGGATCCTATTATTAGATCTTCCAATGTCTTTTTTGGCATCAAACACATGCTAGGTTTCGTTTTTCTTAACAGTGGAACAAGAACTTAAAACCACATGAGAAGCAACTTGCATGCAACATGCCTCTACATTTAATATAACTCCCCATCTCCCACAATTTTTCTTGTTTTTGCATTAGACGCAAATATTTTTTGATCTCACTTTTTTAGAGATATATACGCCTTTACAAGCTTTTTAAAGCATTCAACTTTGTTTCATAGAAACGATTCTTTTTACACCACATTTCATTGGTTTATAATGGGCTTAAAATCACATAATTACCAAGACAAATGATAGTCATGTGAGAATGAGCTACAAACATAACTCATTCATAACTCAACTGGTCAGAGAAGTAAGTATTCATGGTAGAAAGCTCTCTGCTAGTTCAGTAAATTGAGAGTGTTATTTAATATGATTTGTAAGTGGCAATAGTGAGCATTATTTAATCTGACCAGTAAGTGTGAATAAAGTTAGAGACTCCAATTCCATTAAGAATGTTACTTTTGGATTTTATTTGCTATACCAGTTTCTTAATTCATTAGAATTTAGAAAATTCTTTTAATATAAAGGAACTTGTTAATCTGATTTGTTACTGTTCATAGTCCCAGAGATGCTTTACTGGAACTGGAACCAACAGAGAAGTTTATGGTCATTCTTAAGATTTAAATTTCAGGTTAGGCTTCTTTTCTTTCTCATCACTGGCCTGGTTCTCTTTGTAAGTTTCCAAGAATCTGACAATTAACCCTTAGAACTAACCCTTTTTATTCTTCCTATATCAGAATATGCTAAATAATATCCAGGTAACCCTTCTATTCTCTATTTTTGAGGGACAAAGAATTAACTATTTTTATAAATTATTTTCTTTTCCACTACTTACAATGTATCTACTAAACTCACAATGTGTTCAACAATCTTTGTGTATCTCTCTTTAGGTAGCTACTTAGATTATACAGAATCGTTAGGCTGTATTCAGCAGATGACAACTAATGCAGTTTTTTAAGATAGGATGAAAAATTGTACTGAACCTGTAGTCCATGGGCAGAACCTAAAACATCTATCATACTCAGGACCAGGCATACTGATGGATTTGCTGCACTCAACAGTCATGCCCTCCAACAGACTGGGCTGGACCAGCATGGTTGCATAGTTTCAAAGCATCCACACAGACAGGAAACATTCAGAAGAGGTAGGGGTGTAAACCTCTCTTAAGTGTATATAAAGTAACTCTCCAGCTTACAGAATGAATCTGGGTCATTTATTTCATTCAACAAATAATTACAGAGCTTCCATAGGTGCAATGCAAAGCAAACTCAAATTGCTTCTACTTCAGCTCATGCTCCATGATATGTACTTATGCCATCAGAAAGGAAAAAAAAAAATCACAGGTCACATGAGGAACAGACCACCTGAAAAGCCAGCAACTTTGTCTATGGTTGTGAGTTCTTACATGTTAGAAGGCGGGCATCACCCTTATTATTCTACCTCGCAGAACTACTAATATTGTCAGCCTGTCTTTTACAGATTTCATTTAAATTAGAATGGCTCCTGGAAAGGAGATCTATTTGGGGAGAAACAGTGTGTTGGTGGAAAACATCCTATGAATAAATACTGAGTTCTATTGTTAGAACAAACACCATCCTCTGCCATTTGGATGTGTATTTAAGAAATTTGTGACAGCTAATGAAACAGCTTAAATATCTATGGTACATTTGCCTACTGCGAAAATAAACCATGATGATTCATAAGCAGGGACTAGAAATCCTTAAAAGTTATTCCAGAAAAGCTTGAAGTTAAAACAGGCAAAATGGAAAAACTTATAAACATGCAACAGCTGTTAAAAGTAATTACAATATTGGATCTTGATTATAAGAGAGCAAATGAGATACAACTTTTTACAGACGCAAGATTCTCTCTGACCAACATTTATCGTGGCTGGGATCAGGAAACAGAATAGAGATAGATGATTTTTTCCACACAATTTGTGACCCACCAATTATGAATTAAGCAGTAATAGATAAAGCAGAGAGAAAATTAAGAGATGAGATCTATTTTACAATTCAGAGAGCTCTTTTCATTTGTGTGTGGGGATTACATTTTGAAGAGAGGCTTTACCAAACATCTTTCTTTCTCTGACATGAGCTACAATTTCTCATTATTTCCCTGAGGAGTCGGGTGAAGATGTTTGTGTCAAAGTTCAGAGGGTAAATTAGCAACACCGTCTCAAACATCTGGAAACATGCTGAACTTTCTAGATGACAGAAATGTTCTATACAAACACTGTCTAATATGGTAGCTGCTGGTCATGTGTGGCTTTTCAACACTCGCAATCTGACAAGTTTGACATAGATACTTAATTTAAAATTTCAATAGTGCCATTTGGCTAGTGGCTACAGTACTGGACAGGCTAGTCTAGAGGATATCTCTTTCTCCTTCCCTTTAGCCAATTAAACCAGGCAGCTGGGGTTTATCCTTCATACACCGTACACTGTCCCTGTGAGACCCTACATACTCCTTGCCAGCTTGGTCTCAGAAGGGCTCTGAGCAAGGCCTGGAGCTTGTTTGAGCAAATATGCACATTAAGAGGATTTTTTTTTTAAAATAGGCAATGGCAAATATCAGCTTTCTAGACCCCTCTGCCAATCCATGTGCCTTCCTGCACTCAGATATATTTTCTAGCGCTTTCTCAGGGACAGCTTCAAAATGATTCAAATGGTCTGACTTTCCATGACTCTGTGTGTTATAAAGGCAACTGAAAGAGTTCGGTGAGAACACTTAGACAAAGAGAACCTGTAAAATACTGAGGCAGAGTGGAGGAAGTCTCAGCTTGTGAGAAGGCAGGCTGCATAGAGAGAGATATGAAAGCACAACAAACCCCAGCTGTTTTTTTTTTTTTTTTTATTACAGAGTGCTTGAAATAAAGAAATGCTCTTTGGCCATTACATAAAACTCTGCCTTGCTCATCATGGAGTGCAAAGGTACTAATACTGGTTCCCAAAGCAATCATTATTTTCTGACTCCATTTCTTGGTTTCACTGAGTTAACCAGATGATACCTCTGATTGTTTCTTTTTACCTGTTTATTGTTTGTTGATGCATTTCTCTACCAAAATTATCTTTAATGAGTCAGAGATTTAAGAGACATTCAATTCTAATGACACCCCTTGAGAGGGGAGAGAATGGATGTTCTGAGGCAGTATGTCTTGCCCATGGAGACAGTGGTAACTTTTGAACTTAACTCACTTCTTGTCAATAGCATTTCAGTAGCGAAGACTGTTTTCCACAAAAACACATACCTGGAGGAGGAGATCAGAAGTTGGTCGGACTCGCTGTTGGAAAAGGATGCTTAGTGTTCGATTCTGTTGTTCCAAATCAAACACTCTTGTTTTCAACTTTATACATTCCTCCCTCAGATCCTGTAAAAAACACATTGAAAGGAAAAAAAAAGTCTATAATTGAAAGATAGCTTTGCATATTATAACCATATTTCATCTGCTATTTCAGACACATTAGTAAAATACAGTATTTTTAGTCTTCAAACCTCCAGAAATAAATCACACATAATATTTTCTTACACAGCCCATTGTCTGATAGAATCATTATGTTCAGGAAAGCCAATATAAAAAACAACAACAACAAAACAGCACCTTGAAATCAAAAATGCATTAATCTAGCATGCTATTTCTAAAGATGGTAAATCTCAGCGATATAAAGTCAATTTAAGCTTCCACCTATATATTTGGCCTTTTCACTATCTTCATAAAAGCAATCATCAAGCACAAGCCACAAGGACAGTAATGTTTTTGCAGTGAATAGAGATTTGATGAACTAAAGCAACTATCACTTTTGACGGAGCCCTTCCCTGTCATTTGTGGAAACGAGCTGAAATTCTCAATGCAGTTGCTAATCGAATCAGTGATGCATTTAGATGGAATGAAGCAACTGTGAAGTGAAGGCTTACAAGGCCGCTTGGAACTTTCCCATCCTCTACACTAATGGATTTTCATACCTTTTGGGGGTGTTCTGGTCTTAGGGCTGGGGAAGAAGTGGAAGAACCATACCTCGGCATCCCCTTAGAGCAGCTCTTTTGAATAATAGTTCAAACACCACCGAGAACTCTCCCCCAGCTTTCATGAGGGGAGCTGAGAAAACGGAGCTTTAGGATTCTCTGGAATTCCACCAAGGAGCTGCTTTCCAAACTTACAATAAAGAAACTTGTACTGACATGTCTACATCCTCTGATGAGGTTCAAGAAAGACCAGGTAGAATAAAGCCCCAAGGCAAGGTTCTTCAAAAGCTGACCCTTTTCTATATTTTAAACTTTATCTTACACTATTTCATGATTTTTTTTTTTTTTTTTTTTACAGGCTTCTGCTATTACCATGTGAAGAACAAGGGTCTGCTTGCTCTCGAAGTGCCATGCATTCTGACACCATCCTTCCTGCCTTGCCTCCCTCTGGCTTCTCATCCACCTCCTCACTCTTCCAGTCCAAGTCTGGCTCTTTGGGTGACATCCAGCTCAAATTCTGTCTCCTTCCTGATGCTTTAATCGGAATCCTCCACTTTTATCTGCTCCCTTTTCTGAGCTCCAGTAAGGCCTCAATGCCTCTTCTGTGACATTTAGTTAATGTCACATACTGCTTTGTGTTGATTTTCTTTCATGCTTTGGACTTAATCTTGTCAATTAGGTAACGTGTTCCTCAAAAAGTGTAAGAAGACACAGAAACACCAGCATAAGCATATTGTTCTGACACTTTCTTTCATCGTCTAGTACAGCACCCCACAGAGTAGTAGGAGCTTAGTAAACTTGTGTGATTATGTTGTTAAAGGGGAAGATGATGGTGAATTCTATTACTCTCTAGTGATGGTGGGATATACTACTAGTTTATCCATCTACATATTCTGATGTGGGGCAACTACAGGTTGAGCAACTAAGGGCAACTAAGATCTTACTTAAGGCTCTGCAAGCAAGACAGGGTGCCAGTCCACAGCTCTGCTCCCCGGAGTCACAGAGGTGCATAGGTGTGTGCCATACATAACCATGTGGCAACCTGAGTGTGCAGCTAGAGAGAGATCTATTAATATCTTCCAAGGCTTTACCTGATGTGCATCATCATTTCCAGGCTTATCCAATCTCTTTACAGAAGGCAAAGAGACAGGGCATGGTATAATAGCTCAATGCACAGCTTATACTCTCTTCACCTTTTTAGGTAAATATGAAGCTTATGCTTAGGATGTTTTCAACTGATTGCTGCCTACTAATGAAGAGCAGAGCAAAGGAACGCCATGTCAGAGCAAGGTACCCGGCTATAAGCTCTAGGACGACAGTGGCTATAAAGTAGGGGCAGGGGGTGTGTGCACCCGTAAACACGCATGTCACTTGGCAGAGGCTCTTTTGGAGGCCTAGGCACTGCTCAAATTAAAAGGCTAGATTTGTTGTCTTTATTTAGAATTCAACCTCTGTGTTTCACTTACGCTAATTTTTGCTCTTAGCATGTATATAACACTCCCTGCTCCCAAACACTAATTGTTTTCACTACTGCTAATTAAGCAATTAATAAAACTTGACTGTGAGGTAAATAAATATTAATAGTACCTATTGGGTGGGAAAACACAATCATTCTCACTTGCAGGGGGAGGGATGGAGACAGAAGCATATGAGTGTGGATTTGCAAGGAGAAAGGAGACTTGTAAGGAATACCAGCAACTGTTTTTAGCAGCAAAACTGAAAATAAGTTGAAAAGATCTCTTCAGATGAGTTTAAAAAAAAAAAAAAAAAGAAGAGAAAAAATAAATATATTCTATAACGAGTTTTTGTACCAGTGCCCAAATTTCCATGGCCATTAATATTACTTAAGGCAGTAAAAGTTCATTAGCAGGAACACAATTTATTGACCTTGAGAACCATTTATCACTCCTGGCTTATCTAGATCAGTACACATAAGAGGGGAAAACAAAGGGCTTTAGGAATGCGATGCAGGTCTTATCATCACTGACCAACAGACATGAGCTGCACAGAAAATTTGTAGACATTAAAGAATATTCTGTGTTGTTCTAACATTCTTCCTTTCTTCACTCAAGCTGTGGATGGTAAATGATGCCAGACAGCTCTCACCCCAAGAAACTCTAATCAAAACCATGTGTGTGCCCACGTGCATACACATAAGTCAACCAGACTGCATAGATGGAAAGAGAGAGAAAAACAACAATTTTTCTGACTACTACAGTGAGACCTGGGCAGAGAGTGTCAGCTGGCCGTCTTTTCTTCCTCTGGGCTCACAATGAGAACCCACTAACATAAAGGCACATAGGATATTTTGAAGCTAGGTGAAAGAACCATTAATGCTGACCCTGTCAGTTACAAAGATGGGAACTAGACTATGCCTCCCAGGAAATACATTAGAAACTAAAGAACCTTTCTGTTTAGGTGCCATCCTCTGAGATCATGGCTCCCCATAAGGGCTTGACCATCTGCCCTCATGCACAACCCTTCTTTTTCTCTGACTCCCTAGTATGTCTCAGGTCTCAAGAGGAGGACCTCACTGAAAATAAAATATAGGGTTGTATCTTTTGAAGCAAAAAAAAAAAAAAAAAGGAATGTGTTGTTTAATTGTTATCAATAAGTAAACAATGCCAAAGATTTGACTACATTTCATCTCATGTAAGCAAGTACAGTGGTCTTTGGGTTCAAGGAAATAGCCCGTTTTATTTGTAATCTGCATGCCACTCTCAACTGAAAACAAAGTAAGACATTACAGCTGGATGTGTGGGGAAAATATACTGAGCCATGTGGTATACTGGTCTAAAAGGGTCTTGTGTATCTTAATGATCTCAAGCCACAACTTCCCTGGAGGATCCACACATAGCACTCCTAACAAGTTTCCCCTGTGCTTGGGTCTGAAGGAGATTCTGGATTCACTGCTATGTAGTAGCTATGGAGTATGGTTACTTTATGCACTTTGAGCAAAACCATTACCAGCTCCAGGCTAAAGGAAAGTTAGGAAAATGTTGGTTGCTTAGAAGCTTGATGTATACTGATATTACTACTAGATTATTGTTGAAAACTATTTAAATTTGATTTTATCATGTAAAATGCTATTATACTGGTATAACTGTTTCAGAGATAGTATATATTATGGAAATACACTGGATTGAGAGTTAAGGGGCCTGGACTCTGGTCCTTATTACCCACACGATCTTAAGGAAGTAACTTACTCTGGTTATGCCTCAAGTTTCCTCATCTGTAAACGGCATTACTGCACAAAACCAGGCTTTCAAGACAAGGGATGCCTCAGCTGCTTCATGAGATGGCTTGTCAAGGGCTGCCACCTCAATCCTTCCCTGAAACTTACTGGACACCACATCCATCAGCCTCTCCTTGTCACAATCCTTTTCAGTGTCTGTCACTCATATCCCTATCTCTTCTAAGAATGCTAATACTTCAGTTAAAAAAAAAAAAAAAATTGCTGGAAAAGACTGTTCACATCTCAGACCAACCAAAGACCTCAACATCAAACACTTAAAACGGTGAGATAGGTAACATAATTGTATCACTGAATCAGGCCAGTTCTAATCAATGGGAAGTGGTGAGTCTTGTGGCAAACTGGATACTGGAAGCCTTCATCCAAAAGGCATTCGGATTAAAACATTTTTAATCTGGGTGATGGCTAAACAGTTTATGTAATTACAGTAAATTGAGCCTGTTATCAAAGCTAGTTGACAAGCTCAAGATTAAATGTTCACTAAGGTCCCTGGCAGTTGGGAAATTCTATCATCCAAAAACTAGACTGATTCTGAGAAAGCTTGATTTGGAAAAAGCTCCAAATTTGCAGTCACTTTTGACTTCATGCAAGTCAGATCCTGGATGTCCTTGCTAGCAAGGGCTGGCAATCCTGGATGTCCCTGCTAGCAAGGGCTGGCAATGCTTCCAAAAGTTTTAAGAAATCCACCTGTGACATTGCCCCTTTATTTCTTGCAATCATATGTGAATAATGATTGGATTTCAACCCATCTGCTGAATTTCACAGTGTTTCCCTGCTTACTGAACTACAGTGGGGAAAACATTAAGTGACTGAAAGGGATTGTGGAGGCTGAATGGTGCAAAGGATAAGGGCATGGAGTATGAGTGCAACAATCTTAGGTTGACATATGGGCTTTGCCACTTCTAGCAACTGGAACCATGGGGAAATTATCTTCATTGTCCTATCTCACAAGACTGTGGTGAAAACCAAATGATCTTGGGCATTTAAAATGCTAGGTATGGAGTCTGATTCCTTGTAAGTGCACAGTAAATCAGAGAAGGCAATGGCACCCCACTCCAGTACTCTTGCCTGGAAAATCCCATGGACGGAGGAGCCTGGTAGGCTACAGTCCAAGGGGTCGCTAAGAGTCGGACACAACTGAGCAACTTCACTTTCACTTTTCCCTTTCATGCACTGGAGAAGGAAATGGCAACCCACTCCAGTATTCTTGCCTGGAGAATCCCAGGGACGGGGGAGCCTGGTGGGCTGCTGTCCATGGGGTTGCGCAGAGTTGGACATGACTGAAGCAACTTAGCAGCAGCAGCAGCAGCAGCACAGTAACTATAAACAGACTCTAAGGAAACCAGATCCTACACACACACCATTGCTAGAAAAGTGGACCCAGATGGCTCAACTGCTCTTTCTATAAGGGAAATACATATGAGTTGGGAATTCTTTTAGTTTAAAGCTACAAAATTGTGTTCTGCTTCTATCTGGATGGCTGTGTTGCTAGATTCCACCATACAAGAGCCTTAATTCTTGCTGGAAAGTTAAAAAATACCATGAATATTTGGTTGTTTTAAAGAACATGAAGATAAGAAAGACCGAGGTTGTTGATAGGCTGTAAAATAGAGGGAAAAAATATCTTTCTTCCAATTTTGTGTTAGTGGCAAAAAAACTAAAAAATTTAAAAAAGAACATAGGAGAGTTAAATTTTCAGTATGTATAACTGTCTTAATGAAGACAAAATATATTTCAGACAAAAATATGAGTTTGACTCAGATTACTGACTTCACTTACAGGCTTGGACCTATGATTTGGAGGCAAAATTGGAAGTGAGCTGTGTTTAATATTGTCACTTTAATGTTATTGATCTAAAGGAGGAATATTCAGCTCTCTTACGAGAACCTGTAGATTTTTGAGATAAACTGAATTACTTTACTAGAACATGATATGTATCAATACATTTAACTGCTAAATTTATAGAAATATTTTTTTTTTTCCTATCAGTACTTAGAAAGGAAATATACTCTGTGACTTCAAGATGCTTATCAGGGCCAATTCACAGTATACCAGCAAAATACTTTTTTGGTTGCTGAGGGAGGAATGGAAGTCATGGGAGATTTGCCTTTGTGTCACAACAAATGATATATTCCATAATTGTATGGTTGTGACTATAATTTCACCTCAAGGATTTGTGTGTGTGTGTGTGTGTGTGTGTGTGTGTGTGTGTGACAGATAATTCACTCAAGATTTCTGTTTTTCACTCTGTACCAGCTACATCCCTTTTTAGAATTAGGTTTCTCATCTGCTTTTGGAGTACATCTTATTTCCCATATTGTGCTCTTAATTAAAAAGAAATTTTAGTCTTTTTGTAGCAATTTTACAGTCTCTATAAAAACTGGGAGGTGCACGTTTCTGCAGAACATGATTCTTTTGGAATCTCTGAAAGCTCTGGCATCTTTTCCTGCTCACAGCGTCCCCGAGGTATGCTATCTCACAGTAGCACATCTTTTTGTGTCTTACTGCTTAACTGTACCAAGGTAGATTTATCTGTTTACTAGTTATTACTTGAATTTGTGTAGCTATTTTTTTGTGGCTGACCTGAAAGGTCCCATTTTCCTATATATTGTGCCAGACGGTTTTCTTGTCTCTTTTCTGAAGCACCATTAAAAAAGACAGGCATGAGAAGTCTTTCAACAGTTACACATAGAGCTGCAACAGTGCTCCCTGGCATTCCTTACATCTGTAATTAAATGAGTATCGAGTTTCCAACAAGAGGAAAGCAATTGAGGAATTAAAGCCTTTGAAAGAGAAAAAGTATTCAAATATGTTGTGACAGAAATCATGATTTGTCCTTCAACATCTGTTTCTCCCCTTCTTCTACAATCAGGTGACATTCACTTCTCAACTCGGCACATACCCAGAAGAAAGACTTCATTGTCGGCTTCCTTAAGTGTGGTTGTGTAATTAAGGTTTGTTCAAGGAGATGTAAACAGGGAGGTGTGTAAATTTTTATACGTCTCTCTTAAAAGATAGCTGGTGTGTGTCTTTTACCCTCTTACTTTCCTTTGGCTTTCATTTCCTCCTGAAGGCTAAAATATGAATGTGATAACTGGAGGTAGAGCAGCCATTTTGGACCATGAGGTAACTGTGGAAATGGAGGCCACATCCCACAGAATAACAAGATAGAAACCATGATGCCAGCGACCCTATGAATTTTATGGAGCAAAGACATCATGCTGGCTATGTACTCCCCACCTGCAGATTTAGATCGGAGAAGTAAATAACTGATTTAATTTTATGTTAGCTTATTTAAGCCACCATTGTTTTGGATTTTTGTTATTCACAACTGAATCTATTTCTAACCTAATAAGTGCACTCAAATCTCTCTCTTTATGTAATGTCAATGTAAAATCTGAAGCAGTTAAAATCATTTGTACCAGGAAGCATGATATTTTGATAGAAGTAGTTGGGGGAGAAGGTCTAGCAAAACTGTTATAAGGCTTTTATAGCATACATTTAAAATAATGTTTATTTAAGTACGTTCATGAGAAGCAGTGAACCCCTAAAATTGTTTTCAATTGAAAAAATAAAAATGCCATAAGTGATTTTGCTCTCCTAAGCCACATCTGAACAAGTCACATGTTTCAACATTTTCTTTTAAGAGGATATCTCTATCTCATAGAGCAGTAACTCAGAATAAATAAAATCAGAAGGAACTAGAATTCAGCCTCTCAGATAGATTATGGAAAGAGATGAGAAATGTTCAATAAAATTTACAAACTAGCTAAGTTTGGGCAAACTACATGCATTTACCCATTCTGCCCCAATAACATGATCTGAAGGCAGAATAAGATGACAACAAAGGAAAAGGTATAAATATTTCATGCTCAGAGATTAACATTTGTTTTTTCCCTAACTTTACTGAGAAGAAATTCACATATATAATTGTATACACTTAAAGTGTAAAATGTGATAATTTGATATACATTACATGGCAGAATGATTACCAAGAGCAAAATAATTAACACATCCATCATTACACATAGTTAACTCTCTTAAAAAAAAAAATTGTGGAGAGAAGGCTCACGATCTACTCTCAGCAGCTTTCAAGTATATAGTACCACTATCTGCTTTATCTTTACCACAAAGCTGTTCCTGTAGGAACAGCTCTTCCTGCTCCTTTTCATAGACTGACCACAGCAATTCTTGGAGGTGGACACTACTATCTCTATTTCACAGAAGAGGAATTAAGGCCCAGAGAAGTTAAATAACCTTCCTAACCTCAAAGATCTCTTGCTGAATTTTAGGCCTCTGTTAATGCTGTCCATCAGAGGCTATTCATTTTATAGGGGCCAGAGGAATCCATCAACTTATTTGACGTTTATATTTACTAAATAAAAATGACAGGTCTGCTACTCATCCAGGTAGGCCCATGGAAATCTTTCATCTTCAAAAAGCTTCCTATTACTTTCCCAAGAGTTTAAATGTTATGAATCTATTGGTCATTGATGTTCATATGCCATCTAAAACGCATACAATTTTAACCTAAGTGAATAAATGGAAAAGTATTGCAGCCATCAATCATAGTTTCCTCAGTTTGACAATGTGAGTTCCAATCTATTCACGTAAGTACTATGAAAATAATAAAGATGGAAAGTGACCTACCTTTTGAGTGAGCAGAGCTTGCACAACCTGGTTGGCTACCTTTAAAAAATAAAGAAAAGAGTTGCTGATTATAATAATGAGAGCTTATATTCACAGACTCTAATTTACCAATAAGTTTCCCAAAGCTAATGAGCTCCTCGTCTGGCTCCTTTCTCTACTTCTAGAGGATCTGATTCTTTTCATAATAAGCCTATCCTTCTAGGTAATATTTTGCATTTTCCAAAGGTGACCTTGTTGCTAATTAAGATGGTTAGGCTGGAAAGATCATTCACACCTTGACTCTCACATTTCCATATTTGGAAAAATAATATCCTTTCATATGTAAAGTACTTTAAGAAGGCTAAAAAATGATATAGTGCAAAACATGATCCTAATTATCTGTACACAGTTTTACACTGCTGATTTACAATGCCCTTTACCTCTCCCTCCCATTCTTTGGCTGTGTGACTATTTCATTGCCTGAAATTACTTGCAATAGAGGTAGGTGGAAAGTGCAGAATAGGGGCAACTCATTCATTCCTATATATGCTTTGCTTTCCTCCTCCACATCTTCATTTATATTATCCTCTGTCGTTACTACCTATAAGAGAGTCTGATAGTTGCTTACTCTATTCTTTATTTTCCCCTTCTTCCCCTGATTTTTTTGCCTGGATACATACAAATGCATTTTCCAACCTCCCTTGTCACTCTGTGACAAAATTTTGGCCCAATGAGTTGCAGGCAGTCTATTTTCTTGGACTTATGCATAGGCAGTCTCATAAAAAAAGAGGGCCCATCCTTAGTCTTTATTTTCCTAGCTGGGATATGAAAGTGATGGCTGGAGCTTCGGCAGCCATCTTGAAAATAAAAGTCACATATTAAGTACTTGGGTGCAGAAAAATAGAATGAGCCTTGTCCTGATGATGTATGGAGCTGTACTTTCTATTTCAGAACTTGCATATGAGATAGAAATAAAATAGCCACTATTATGTTGAGTTTCTTCTAATATACAACTAAATAAAATTGTCACTTATTATTAGAACCCTAATTTTCTTCAGGTATCAGGCAGTTTGGGACAGTAGGAAAAGCTGGACCCCTCTTGGCCCTAGGAGGTGAATCTTGGTGTTGGTAATTCCATTCCCTTTCAGTGACTGGCTTAGGAGTGGGCATGTGACACAATTCCAGTTAAAGGCCATGTGAAAAATCAATATCATATTTCAAGGATCTGGCATTTTCTCCAGAAAACTATTCATCTTTCTACATGTATTTATACTAAGATTTCTTTTTCACCTGCAGATTTCAAAAACACTTCACAGAGAGTCACTTAATAAAATTCACCACAATCTTAAAGTTATATACCTATATGGCTACTATTGATAAAATTATGGTAGATAGGTGAATTATATGGAATTTTTTAGTCAGTACATACACATATGGTAAACATTTAGTGTGATAATTGAAACAGACAACATTAAAGACCAAGTCAGGCTATTTAAATATCCTTAATATTTCTGTTCATTCATTTCTTCCTTCACTTATCCAATATAAATTTGCAGAGTATCTCTGATTGGGATGTGTTTCTTGGTTTCAAAAGGAACATAGCTGGTAATAGGTAGGCAACAACACAGCTATAAGTGTGATAAACTTGTCATCATCTTGCTAATTCTCACATTCAACCAAAGACTAAAGACCACACTTCTATCTTCTCTGTCTCTTGATAACAAATTAAATTTTTGTTGATACTAAATTGTGTATGCTCATTTCTCTTTTTAGTATACTGGAATAGATTATGGTAAAAACGTTTTCATGGAAATTGTTTCTTGACTCAATATTGACAAAATAGCATATCCTTAATGACAGCTGGCTACCAGCAAGCCTCACTGAAAATTATAATAGAGGCTGTCGTCTATTTGTGGTTAGCAGACATTCACACCACAAGCAGTAAATGACTAGAATCAGATTACCCATATAATTGATTAGCTGAGCTATATGTACAAGAGGGAATTTTTTTCCCATCAGAATCCTTTTCAAATTTACTTTGCTGACATTAAGTGTAAAAGAAAGGCTTTTTCCTGAAACTAACTATAGTTTTGGAGAAAAAGCATTATTAGGGATTTCTTTTAGTCCAGTCCAAGTTAAAGAAGATATCTAAGAATTACTGTAGACTAAAATAAGTCATTTTCTGTAACTCGTGCTGTTTCTTTTTCTTTTATCACTTTATTTATACACGATCACAATGGTGATAAATGTTACTCAGCCCACACAAATTGACCAATAGCATAATCTTGAAAATCTTTCAGTTTTTAAATGTTCATTCCAATTCATGAGAATTTAAAGTCAAAATACATACTATCTATTTTATTCTTGCAAATTAAAAACAAACAAAAAAAAACCAACAGAAGAACTGAACTATTCATGCTGCTTAAGTCAGGAGCAATGTACCAAACTTAATTTATACCATAAATAATTTAATTATTTTGTATAGCAACCTTTGGATTTGATTTACATTCTCATAAAACTGCCTAATATCAATATTTTCTTTTCTTCTTCAGAACTGGTCTCTCACTTAAACCAGTCTGTGGAATGGTGGTCACATAAAATAGCTCTCTACATGATTTAACAGGAGTCATAAATGAGTATCTTATCTGTAAAAGCCTTCAGGAGCAAATATGTTATATCTTTGCAATCCAAGTATGTTTGCCCTATAGGCTTACAGACTCTATTTGTGATACAGTTACTTTTGGCATGTATTTTGGACAATTGTTTGCTCTACTCGAAAATTGAACAAAGATACACAAATGCATTATTTCTTTACCTACTGACATGGGGCTCTATTACCCGGAAGGGCTCACAGGTTCTTTGCAGAAAAGCAGGCAAGTGATACAAATGCTTTCCTTGGTACTGTTGATAAGGATAGTTTCTTGGGTTTTGTTAGGACTTGTAACAGCTAGGCTTCCCAGATGCATGAACAGAACAATTGTTCAGAGCTTGTGCCTGCAACCTCTAATAGTCTCACAAGATGATCCCTGGAAATGGGCCCCTGCCTTCATCATAGCATCCTGCCCTCAGCACTTGGGTTGCAAATAATCACACCTCGGCAGGCCCAGCTAATGAGAACAAATACCTTCTAGTGTCAGCTGACAGCTTTCCTTTCCAAAGGGGAAAAAAAAAAAATGAGCAGCTGGGCTGGGTCACAGGGACCTGAGACACACTGAGCAAAGCTGATGGTCCTTAAGCCCCTGGCTTGTTTGACAATTTCCCTTAGGCTCTTTGTGGAAACCTCCCCCTTTGCATCTAGGAGAGGAACAGGGATGGGTGGGTGCTATGGTACATCTCTTCGTTCCTCTCCATAAGAATTCTCTCAGACAAGCCAGCTCCTCTGACACCTGGCTCATCTTTGACCCACATGCATCTTTGTTCTTCCCTGTCAGGCGTAGAGGGATCTCAAAGTAGGTGGGCAGACGGAGGAACATAGAGGATGTAGATTTGTCTGTTATTTTATTGCACAACAGTCCCTGAGGCTGAATGAGAAGCCACATCTGGGAGTTCATTCCAGAGGGAGCCAAATCTCACCACATCCAGAAGACAGTTGGAGATGGGGTCGAAAGTGGGCGAGGGAGGGACTCAGTGGACACCATGCTTAACAGTCTTGTCCTCCTGCCTGGCTGTCCTGCTTTCATCCTTTTACGTGCTACTTATCATGCAAAGCCACTGCCATGTCAGCCATGTAATTAAAAACCTGGTCACAAAAGCACACGTTTTAGAAATTGTGCTTTGGAGAAGTTTTCTCTACTTTTGACCTTGGTTTATTGTAGGGCTGGTGGCAGGATCACAGGAAAAACCCAGGTTCCAATATTGCCCTGTGTTGACCATTCACTGATATGCACAGGGGTGGGAGAGCAACCTAATTTTTCTCATCTGTAATGCAAGGGAACCGTCTGCCTCTGAAGTTGTTGTGAAAAAAGTATGAGATGACAGACATCATCAGAGAAATCACCTTGGACAGTACCTGATGAAAAATACCTGACAACAATGTTAAATCTGAATCTGGTCACTCAAACTTCAGGAAGTAAAACACATTTTCAGGTAAGCATTTAAGGAAGGATGGTTTGAGAAGAAGGCCTTTCATTTGTAAATGAATGAAGTCTGTGTGTGTGTATTTGTGTGTAAAATACATGCATAAATAAAAATCACTAAGCATCTACATTATTTATTTACTCTACGAAAAGAAATCCTGTAAGATCCTGGGAGTGGGAGAAATTCATCTAAATATGTATGCAGAATTCTAGTAAAAACTAATTTGGAAATTAATTTGCTGCTCATAATCTCCATTTGTTCATTTAGTTATTCAACAAATATGCGTTGAGTGACCTAGTCTGGGCCAAGGATTGTGCTGAATATTGGAGAAATATTGTTAATGAGAACAAAAGTACTACTAATGGTGGTTAGAGTCTAGAGCAGGCACAAGAAGTGGATTATCAGTTGATTTAATGATCCGTTCATGAAACACACATGAAATGGACATTTGAAGCATGTGAGAGCCATGAGCAACATCATGTTCCATCTAGGTTTGTCAAGACATTGATTTTAAAGATGACTTAGGTCCCAGATGTGGTAGATGATTCAGCAATCCAATGTTGGCATATCCCATAGGAGTAATAAAGAAAAGTAAAAACTGTTCTTAACTTACTTCTGCCTTTAGTTAGCCTTGCTTTAAAAGAAATTCTGATGCTTTTGTTTTTCTTTTTTTTCTGAACTACAGCCAGAGGTCTGGTTTTCCCTGTCCTTGTGCTCTGAAGTGTAGAGCGTGGAAAAGTTGGAGAAGAACTCAAATACTCTGGTAACCTGGCTGACTATGAACTCTAGTCTAACTCTAACGGCCTAATGGAGAGGCAGGTTCTCCAGCTTCTGTGTTTGGTAGCTTCACCTGGGAAGTTTCTTCAAATTGCCAGTTCTCTCATCCCTCATTTTGTTTAAGAGTAGCTGAGTGAACTCTAAGAATCAAATTTTTAACAAGTGAGACACCTCGTCATGATGCAGAAGGGGTCTGGAGAAACAATTTGAGAAACACTGGGCTAAGGTTTATTTTTTGCTCAGACACTGTTAGGGGATTGGAAATAACTTTAACTTTCTGCATGGGTTAACCTGGCTCTTCTATCATCATATCCAGTTTGGTGGAGCTTTCATCCTCTTACAGATGCTTTCTGAAAATGCTCTCTAAAACACACATTCAGAGACGTAAGGGTAGTGGTTCTTAATCTTGGCTGAATATTATAAACCCCTGGAGTGCTTTAAAAAATTCTAATACTCAGGCTCCGATCTAGAGCAGAATCAGGTCAGAATCTATGGGTACAGCCAGCTGTTCTTTCATAGCTCTGCAGTAAGTCCAATGTGTCAGTAAGAGTGAGAATCACTCACCTTTCTAGATCTGACTTCACCTGCTCCAGCTCTTTCTACTAAAGATGCCCTTTCAGTTTTGCCCTCTTTACCTCCTGCCTACCATTCCTCCTGACCTTTGGTGACTGTGCTGTCTGTTCTCCAAGTCCTCAGTGCAGCCCATTTCCTCTGTGAGTTTCCTTCACCTCCTTCCTCTGGGATTAACCATCTCCCTCACTTTTCCTGCTAGGCTGGGGGCACTCCAGGATCCCAGAGCCTGGGCAAGGTTTGTATCTTACAAAGGTTTGGAGGACACAGCTGAATCCACCCAAATGTAAGACATTAGTTTGAGGAAGTTGTATGTGTCATTATACTTCTCTACTTGGGAATAAACTGGTCTTAAAGGAACTGGCCAAGGCGATACTGAGAATAAACACTTCACTGCTTGCCAGTGAACTGTCAAACAGCTGGACACAGAAGCTAGAGGCAAACATGAAAACCTCTAGTCCCTTCCTTCACAATCAAGAGTGGTCCTTAGTTTTGCTTTTGTATTGCAAGGTGAGATGAGGGGTTGAGTGGCATTAGACATGATGGTGAAGTGACGAAGTGTGTGCACGTATTTGTATGTGTGTGTATGTATCTATGGATGCATGTCTGTTCCTTCTGAATAAACACACCCTTTTATTAAGGAATCAGAGGGAATCTCTGACCCCCAAGTGCTTTCCCCAAATCCTCAATATGTTCTTCATTTCTCAGAAAATAACAATCAGTGAATAAGGGATTGAAGAACACTTCAAATTTACATTTTATCCACCTGTGTATATTTTATGAAACGCACTAGCAAGGAAATAACTTAACATGAGGCCTTACCTTGTTAGTTTGTTTAATTAGTACAAAAAGCCTGGAAAAGAATTTCCAGTTGGCATTATTACTACATTCAACTACCCCTTTGAGAGTGTTCTCTTGCAATGCATAGAAATGGATTGTCTCCCCTCGTGCAATTAGTTACAAAACAACTGGCATGTGTAATCAGGGGCCAGGATTCATGAATACAAAACATTTGTACTGCTCAGAGGTGGTTCTCTGTTACAAATCACCTCTTTGGCAACAGTTAATTTTTGCAATTCAGAAGGGAGAAATTCTCCCTCTGAAAATTCTGTCTTCAGTGGAAACTTTATACTAAATGATTCTGTGGGTGAAAACTTCGGTTTTGCCAGTCACATTCTAATGAAAGCTTTGGGATGCAGGCGTACGGGACATATACAAAACAGACCCTGAGTTTACATAAATAAATGCTGGGAGTTCTTTGACTGATAAGGAAGGATGACTTGCGGGGAAACTGTGACAAATTAAGTTTATGTGGTGTGATCCACATAAATTTGACTTCTGAATAGGGATTCTCATTGGAAATTTCTGTGGAGGAGGTTAAGGTAGTACTTTGCTGATCAATACATATGACCCAAGGACAGTATTTGTTCCTTTAAATATCCTTGGATCTATTTGGAATTTCTTGCCTTCAACTTTGATTGGACCAAAAGCCTGGGGAACAGAGGTAAGAGGGGCTGAACTGGCCTTACTAGACATGAGTCATCACTCTCCCTTTTATGTCAACTTATTTGAGTGATTCTTTTAACTCTGGACATTGTAAAGATTATTCTGAGTCCTTTCAAGTCTTGACAGGGCAGACTTGACAGGGACTGCAAACACCATTTTGCCTGAGTAACTAATACATATAGCTGGAAAAGTGTTGGTCACTCAGTTGTGTCTGACTCTTTGTGATCCTGTGGACTGTAGCCCACTAGGCTCCTCTGTCTGTGGGATTCTCCAGGCAAGAATAACTAGAGTGGATTGTCGTGCTCTCCTCCAAGGGATCTTCCGGACTCAGGGATCGAACCTGGGTCTCCTGCAATGCAGGTAGATTCTTTACCATCTGAGCCATCAGGAAAGCCCCATATGGCTGGAGATATGAGACAATTAAAATATTAAATAAATAAACAATTTTCTAGGGACTGTTTGAAGGTTCTTCAACAAGTGACTGTGAAGCAAAGTGGTGTGTGTTATGAGGATAATGGCTCTCGGTTTGCAGGGTTCAACAGGATCATCTGGAGATCTTGCTGACACACAGATCACAACCAAGCCCACCTCCACTCCCAGAGTCTCTGATTCTCTATGGCTGGGGCTTAAGAATTTGCATTTCTGGGGCTTCCCTTAGAATCCGTGCCCTGAAACAAGAGAAGCCCTTGTGCTACAAGAAAGAAGCATCAGAGCTGCAGCTAAAGAAAGCCTATGTGCTGCAACAAAAACCCAGCCCAGCCAAAATGAATTTTAAAAATTTAATTAATTTTAAAAAAAGGATTTGCATTTCTAACAAGTTCCCAGATGAGGCTGATGTTGCCAGTTCAGGGATCACATTACAAGAACCACTGGTGTAGGAAAATATCAAGCATATGTGGAACTCTGAGAGGAAACACCATTTCTAATTTTGAGGGAGAAGAGAAGTATATGGCAGAGGTGACTATGCCACAACTGGGCTTTTTAATTGTGTTCTTTGTCATTTACTCCATCACCTTCGTGGACGGGGGGAGGGAAGGGGTAAGGAAGTTCAAGAGCGTTTGTTGGAAAGAGTTTCCCAATTGATAGTGAGGAGGAAAAGACTGAAGATATACTTCCAGTTTCCATTGCTCAGGAAGTGGAACTTGACTGAACATAATTTTTATAATTTTCTTGAAATCTCTTTCAGCTCTATCATAACAACTATTAAACTGAATCTTCTAGAAGGATATGTGCAAGTTTTAGGGTATTTGGCAGATGACTGCAAAAGTCATCCCATTAAATGAATAACTCCAATTACCAACCAATCCCAGACGAGAGCTTGTCAGGGAGGTCACTGGCAAGTCCTGGCTAGGTGATACAGGAAGGATGGATGGTGCAATCCCTGCCAGGTGTGAGAGGATGACTGAGAAGAAAATGAGGGCCCTGCATACTTTTCAATTTTCCTTCCCCTCTCAGGAATCTGAGACACCCGCCATTTTTGCCTTTACCTCTCCATTATCATCAAATCATATTTCTTAAGTTGGCTCATGCTCGTGGCTCTGTCTCCTTCCATTCTGCTCACATTTTCTTCCTCACTTCCCTTTGTCTTCTTGGCTTGTTCTCAATCTACTGATATTTTCCCTCTGGCTGCCAACTGTGAACATCGTCCCCACCCACTCTATCAAGGATTTTGCTTTTATTCAGAAATGGCATCCGACTGGAGACGATGCAGTGTGCCCCGAGGCAGCTTTTCTCATTCACAGGCTGGGATCACACTTACTGGACAGGAGGAATTTATCATACAGTGAAGCATCTCCCAACCTATGTCCTGAGAATATTAAACAATAACCAAAAGGAATTTGTAGATGACTGTATAAGGATATAGGGAGGGAGGGGGAGGGGACGGACTGACCTTCCTTATCCATACTCCATGTTTGCAACCTCCCTTTCAAGGACAAAATGTTAATGTTTGTTCAGGACTGGTAATAGACATATATTAAGATCTGACCAAGGAATCCTAAATTGTCCAGCCTCTTATCCAGAACCTCTCCATTCCCCTTACCTCATCAAGACATCTCTCATACTGTTCCCTTTGATTTTCATTTTCCAAAGCCAATGCTGAATTCTCTGCCTGCAGTAAAGACACAAAAATAATACAAATAAATCAATGAAATGTTGTGTTACGTGACAACTTCTTCAATACAGTTACTAAATATATCTCCTCAGGATCCAAAACAATCTTGTAGAAGAATCTTTGACGAGTTTGCTCTAAGTACTATTATAAATCGCTCGGGGATGACTTCTGTCTTATCTCTCACAAAAAGGCATTAGAGCTTAAAGAAATGCAAAATTTGATATTCTGAACAGGTAGAAAATCAAATCATGGCCTGATGTGAAAGTGTTCTGTAAAAAAGATTACAATGTTTATTTCATTCTATGAAAATGTAAATGGAAGAAATGCCTTAATCCACTTCATTAAGACCTGTCATAGATTCATAACCTGATATTTGTTTAGGTCACAGAAGAGAATCTCAGGTAAATTCATGAAAGCATAATTCCAAATGCAGACTAAACATGTTGTTTTCCTGGTTAATCAATGACTTTTGAACATGAGACTACAATGAGAAATTCAAGAACTGAACTATACTTGAGTCATTCCCCACTCCCCTTGCTTTCTTAAAAGTACTACTTTCCTGCTCCTCAGAGCCTTGTCGGTACCTGAATGCTAAATAAGGTACTATAGGATCTTAGGTTGAATATGATTACTAGGTTACTAGCAAAATAACAAGGGAACAAAAGCACTCAGTGTAAACACATTAGGTTTTAGAAGCAGCATGGAGTGGTGGCATGAGAACTGCCCTCTGCGTCTGGTGACCTGGGTTCACTCCCACCACTACTGACCCTGGCCTGAATCCTAAACTGTGTACGTTAACCTGTCCCACGGCTGCCAAAACCACTGTCTCAATCCCCTAAGGCAGCCTTGCTTCTCTCCCCTTCATGACAGCCCTCCTTGACATTTAGAAATGGGGATATAGATCTCAAAATCATTTTTTTTTTTCAAAACTATGGTATGATTTTTAGGAGGTACTGATACAGAGATCCACATTTTTCTATTTATAGATTCTTTCCACCAGACTTCAAAAAACTTTTTATTTGTAAGTAATTTCAAACTTGCAGATGATGTTCAAGAATAGTATGATGAACTGCCATATACCCTTTCCTCAGATTCACCAATTTTGCCAGATTTTCTGTATCATTTTCTTCTTTTTCAATTTTTTTTCCTGCAACTCTTTATCCCTAACTACTTCTGTAAGTATTTTCCAATAATGAAGAAAATCAGAGTATAATTTTCAAAATCAGGAAATACAATGTTGATTAATACAGCACACAGTCTGTTCTATAGTCCTTATTCCATTTTTCCATTGTCCCAATAATGTCATTATGGTAAATTTTTTTTCCAACCCAGAATCATATCCAGGATCAGGCATTGCATCTGTTTGTCATTCATCCAAGAGCATGTAATCTGGAAGAGTTGTCTTTCATGATTTCTTCCTTTCATTTTTTTTTTTTTTGACTAGTAACAGACAATTACATTGTGGAATGTCCCCTAATTTAGGTTTCTTTCAAGTTTCCTTCTGCAAACTTGGCAACAATGCAACAGAAATAATACTGCATCCTTCTTAGTGCATCATATCAGGCTCCTGTATGTTTATCTGTCCCAATTTGGATATGTTAACTTTGATCATTTGGTTAAGGTGGGGTCTATCAAATCTCTCCACCATAAATTTACTATCTTTCTATTTTTAATTAATAAGTAAACCGGGGGTAGGTACTTGGAGATTGGAAACTCCTATTCCACATCAAACTTTTATCTACTTATTTTAGTAACCATCAATGAATTTTGCTTGAATCAATAATTATTTTGGCTAAGAATGATGATTTCTATCATTTTTCTACCTACATTTATGAGTTTGCATGATAAGAAAGTGTTTTTCCTATTTATTTATCAGTATGAATACATGGATTCTTTTATTATTCACAGGTTAATAAGTCTTTAAGTATTTATTTTGATGCTCAAATTTTCTCAGCTTTGGGAAGGTGACTCTCTTTAAACTGTGCCCTTTGACATATTCCCTTCCTTTATAAGACACGTTCTTGCTTTTTTGGCAAATGGAAACGTTCCATATCTATTTTGCTTGTCTGTTGTCCCATCCCTGAAATCAGCCATTTCCCATAGAAATCCTGCTTATTTTTAGTGGGGCAACGATATTTGGAAACTAAAATCTGGATATTAGTGCATGCTAATTACCACTGAGGAATTCTTGCTTCTAGTTCCTTTCAGTGGAAGGATTTCTTCTTCTTTCTCTTCCTCTTCCCCTTTCTCTCTTCCTAGACACACACACACACACACACACACACACACACACACACACACACTCTTTCCTCCTTGTTCTTCCCTTTTCATATTTGTATCTTCATTTTTCATAAAGAGAGTATGGGCTGCTGACATCATTATATTAACTCATTTCTTCAATCCCACAGTGTGTGCAAAATAGTCACACTACAAAAAATAACAGTGACATATATACACAACTATGTATAAAATAAGTAACCAACGAGAACCTACTATATAGCACAGGAAACTCTACTTAGTGCTGTGTGGTGACCTAAATGGGAAGGAAATACAAAAAAGAGGGAATGTATGCATATGTATGACTGATTCTCTTTGCTGTACAGCAAGAAACACAACATTATAAAGCAACTACACTCCACAAAAATTAATAAAAAAATAGTACCAAGAAGAATTCATAATTTCTTTTCCCTTTAGAATGCAGGGATAAAGAATTCAGTGTCTAAAAGATACTAAAAGATATACCCATCTGAATGCAGAGTTCCAAAGAATAGAAAGGAGAGGTAAGAAAGCCTTCCTAAGTGAAAAATGCGAAATAGAGAAAAACAACAGAATGGGAAAGACCAGAGATCTCTTCAAGAAAATTAGAGATACCAAGGGAAAATTTCATGCAAAGGTGGGCACAATAAAGGACAGAAACGGTATGGACCTAACAGAAGCAGAAAATATAAAGAAGACATGGCAACAATACACAGAAGAACTATACAAAAAAAGATCTTCACTACTCAGATAACCATGATGGTGTGATCACTCATTTAGAACCAGACATCCTGGAATGTGAAGTCAAGTGGGCCTTAGGAAGCATTACTACGAACAAAGCTAGTGGAGGTGATGGAATTCCAATTGAGCTATTTCAAATCCTGAAAGACGATGCTGTGAAAGTGCTGGACTCAGTATGCCAGCAAATTTGGAAAACTCAGCAGTGGCCACAAGACTGGAAAAGGTCAGTTTTCATTTCAGTCCCAAAGAAAGGCAATGCCAAAGAATATTCAAACTACCACACAATTGCACTCATCTCACATGCCAGCAAAGTAACGCTCAAAATTCTCCAAGTCAGGCTTCAACAGCACATGAACTGTCAAGTTCCAGATGTTTAAGCTGGATTTAGAAAAGGCAGAGGAACCAGAGATCAAATTCTAACATCTGTTGGGTCATCAAAAAAGCAAGAGAGTTCCAGAAAAACATCTACTTATTCTTTATCGACTATGCTAAAGCCTTTGACTGTGTGGACCACAACAAACTGTGGGAAATTCTTAAAGAGAAGGGAATACCAGACCACCTGATTTGCCTCCTGAGAAATCTGTATGTAGGTCAGGAAACAACAGTTAGAAATGGACATGGAACAACAGACTAGTTCCAATTTGGGAAAAGAGTATGTCAAGGCTGTATATTGTCACCTTGCTTATTTAACTTAATATGCAGAGTACATCATGTGAAATGCCGGGCTGGATGAAGCACAAGCTGGAATCAAGACTGCCAGAAGAAATATCAATAAACCCAGATATGTAGATGACACCACCTATATGGCAGAAAGTGAAGAAGAACTAAAGAGCCTCTTGATGAAAGTGAAAGAGGAGAGTGAAAAAGTTGGCTTAATACTCAACATTCAGAAAACTAAGATCATGGCATCTGGTCCCATCACTTCATGGCAAATAGATGGGGAAACAATGGAAACAGTGAGAGAATTTATTTTTGGGGGCTCCAACATCACTGCAGATGGTGACTGCAGCCATGAAATTAAAAGATGCTTGCTCCTTGGAAGAAAACCTATGACCAACCTAGACAGCATATCAAAAAGCAGAGACATTACTTTTCCAATAAAGGTCCATCTAGTCAAAGCTATGATTTTTCCAGTAGTCATGTATGGATGTGAGAGTTGGAGTATAATGAATGCTGAGCACTAAAGAATTGATGCTCTTGAGCTGTGGTGTTGGAGACGACTCTTGCGAGTTCCTTGGACTGCAAGGAGATCCAACCAGTCAATCCTAAAGGAAATCAGTACTGAATATTCATTGGAAGGACTGATGTTGAAACTGAAATTCCAATACTTTGGCCATGTGATGCAAAGAACTGACTCATTGGAAAAGACCCTGATGCTGGGAAAGACTGAAGGCGGGAGGAGAAGGGGACAACAGAGGATGAGATGGTTGGATGGCATCACCAACTTGATGGACATGAGTTTGAGAAAGCTCCGGGAGTTGGTGATGGACAGGGAAGCCTGGTGTGCTGCAGTCCATGGGGTCACAAAGAGTTGGACAAGACTGAGTGACTGAATTGAAAAGATACTAGACTGGCCCTTTCCCACCCCTCCCACTTTAGTGTGGTTATGTTTTTAATTTGAAAATGTATTTTTAAATTCAGTTCATGTTTCTGATGGCATTCAAATTTAATTTCTCATCTTCTTGTTGCTTTCATGTTATTTTTTGAATATGAAAAACATGAACATGATTCCAAAAGTTGAAGTATCCTAAAGGGAGTAAAGTGTCACTTCCTTTCCTATCCTTTGATACCACCCATCCACCTCTTACAGGTCCTCTCATAGAGCTCCCTCTGTTGCTATCATCTAGCTACAATTCCGTGCCTTGCCTCTTCCTATTACACACGCAACAATCAACGGTCCTTGCCTCATTCCTTTTCCCAACCAACTCTCCAGTACATTCTTTCTGCTTTATCAGAGTCTATCACTTTCACATACTATTCTTTCAGTGTTGCGCTATATACCCTTGTTTTAGCCTCTTGACCAGACGATGATGGAGGAGGCTGGTCTATTTCCATAGCATCTTGAAATTTTCCCTCATCTTTTCCCCTTCACATTCACATCTCCAAATGGTACATTTTCTCTTCTCCCTAGAATCACTACCTTGCTGAGATGGTCACCTTAGCTTGTGCATACTTTTAAGCCCTGTCCGGCAGCCAGTACTGAGATCTGAGCTTGTGGTGTCAGGCCATCTCATTCTGAGACTGCTTTCCTTGTACCCTGTGCTACCATCCTGCCTGGGACACCAGGCTTGCTGCGGGCAGTGCTGTGGGTATTTGGTGTTTATTTTTCTATGTAGAGCAATTGTAGTTCTAGTGCTCTGTTTTCTGGAACACAGAAAGTGTGGGTTCTGTGTGGTTTTATTGGTGCTTTGATAATTTGAACATTGTTGGGATTTTTGGGGGCAGATGTATGAAAAGTTTTAGATTTATACCCATTTGTTACTTAACAAGGAAAGTCAGTGGTGTGACTGAACTAGGATGGGGCACAAAAGTTGAGGAAAACTGACAGAAAACAGGCTGTTTCAAGGTGCTCTTGCCACTGTCAGATCATTTCGACCTAGTCATCTTTCAAGTCCAAGGATTCAAACCTCTGTTTCTTCTTCAACTTTCAGTTCTAATACTTGGCTTTGACCTTTTTCCTCTGCGTTTGAATCCCTGTTTTAGTAATCCTCTCCCAACACTCCTGTCCCTCGGGTGAGATCCTGCCATGGCCTTTCCATTCTCATCATGGACAGACATCTGCCACACAGCCCAATCCTTCTACCCTCATACTGAACAGCTGTTTGGGTTTTTAAGTACTGGTTATCCCAGATGGTTCCATCATTTCATTCCCCATTCAAACTAAAAGGAAACTTTTTCCTGACTTAATATTTCCTCCAGGGTTCACACTGCTATGGCCTGTCACACTGAACCCCTTTTGACCTGCAGCTGGTATACCCTCTCAGTTCCCTGCCCAGCCCAGAAGAGAGAGGGCCAATTCCACCCCCTACTAGTTTACCTGGCAATACTATGTTGTGTAATCTTCAACAAGTCACTGAACCCTCCTGGGGATTACAGTTCTTTAGCAGTTAATCAGTGAAGGGGACAAACTAGCCAATCTATAGCCCATCTACAAAGTGACTTCAGGTTCAAATATTTGGATACCAGAAATCACAGAGAAACTGCTAGAATTTCCATCTTATAAGGTCACTGCTTTCTTTGGAGAAATTTAGCTTTCCTGGGCTCTTCTGGTTTTATTTAGTAAAGCAGTAGCACAAAGGATGATAGGGAGAGATAAAGGAGAGAATAGCAACGCCGGCTAACATTGCTTTCACTTGAAAAATCTTGGGAAAAAAATGTGTAAGGAAACAAAATTGAAAACAGAATGTATATGGGATGTCTAATATTGCATCTACCCACACTATCACATTGCAATAACACTCCAATCGATCCATTCAGATAATTACCATCATTACACCATTTACATTAGTTGCCTCACGTTTGCTGCTCTGATAATCTATTGCAGGCAAGGAAATTAAATACCTAAAGGGTGCTGGGGAAGACACAGCAGCCACATTTATGGTTAACACATTCAGTTACAGAGACCAATTTAATTAATGTAATCCTACATATCCCAAGGGACGATGGAGATATTAACAATTATGCCAATGAAGTTAAAATAATTTTAAACTCATGATTTTCTTTAATCCATTTGTATTTATTAGAAATTCAGGATTAACCTGATACCAACACGAGACAACAGGGGAAAAAACAGGAAAAGAAAATAGAAAACTTAATTAAATGTGATTTAAAAAGACAGTGTCTATTTATATGGTAGGGATAGGAGAGGATAAGGCAGAGAGAGAAAGAGAAAATGTTGGTGTCACTACTGAGAATTACAGAATGATGACATGGGTTTTGTCACTTTAAATAAGTATGTTATTAAAGCAGTGTTCTCAGGGGATGTCATTAGAGTGTTCAATTAAATGTAACAGTGGGTTATAGGGTTCAGCTCTGTCTTGCACAACGATGATCAAAACCTTGTGCAAGGCTTCATCCCTGATTTAGAGGATTTCCTGCTCTATGCTGTTTCCTTATGACTCCAAATTACAGAGATCTAAATATGTTTCTGATTTCGTCCCTAAAGTCCTAAAATACGTTTATAAAATTGAAGAGCTACATAGAGTAAATCTATATTGTTTTGGTTTACTGTGGAAAATGGGCATGAATTAATATACGTTTTTTAAAAAAAAATTTAATTGAAGTATAGTTGACTTACAATGTTGAGTTAATGCATGTTTAATATTAACATTGGAGAAGGAAATGGCAACTCACTCCAGTATTCTTGCTCCAGTATTCTTGTTCAAGGGAAATCCCTTGAACAGAGGAGCCTGGTGGACTGTAGTCCCTGGAGTCGCAAAGACAGGACTCAGCAACTAACACAGCAATATCAACATTTGTTTTAAAGAAACTGTTTCTTAGAGGCCCTGCTCTGTTAACAGACATGCTGGCCAGAGCTTACAAATGACTAAATGGACCGATGTTTCTAAAGGACTGCTCTACATTAATCCTCTAAGTGCTTATTATGTTTAAATCTTTGAGAGTCCCTTGGACTGAAAGGAGATCCAACCAGTCCATCCTAAAGGAGATCAGTCCTGGGTGTTCATTGGAAGGAGTAATGCTGAAGCTGAAACTCCAATACTTTGGCCCCCTCATGCAAAGAATTGACTCATTGGAAAAGACCCTGATGCTGGGAAGGATTGGGGGCAGGAGGAGAAGGGGACGACAGAGGATGAGATGGTTGGATGGCATCACTGACTCGATGGACATGGGTTTGGGTAAACTCTAGGAGTTGGTGATGGACAGGGAGGCCTGGCGTGCTGCGATTCAAGGGGTTGCAAAGAGTCAGACACGACTGAGCGACTGAACCGAACTGAACTGATATTGTAAATGCACTTAATCCATCTGCTATGGTTGAATGTTTGTGTCCTCCCCAAATTCTTATGGTCCTAGTGCCCAATGAGATACTATGGGGTGGGGCCTTTGGAAGGAGAGTAGGTCATGAGGTTGGAGTTCCCATGAAGGGGATTATAGTTCTCATAAAGGAGGCTCTGAAGTTTGCCAGCCCCCCTTCCTCCTACAAGGACAGAGTGAGAAGGTACTAACTTTGGCTATGAAGCAAGAGGAGGACTCTGACTAAAACTAGACCATTTCTGGGGCCTTGATCTTGGATTTCCCAGCTTCTGCAAATGAGAGAAATAAATTTCTGTTATTTATAAACTACTCTGTCTGTGGTATTTTGTTATAGCAGCCTGAATAGACTAAGACAGTATACTTTTCCACAGACCAAAAGGTAGAATAATTCTACCTAAAAAATGTTCCTCTGCATAAAATAACAACTCCACTGTAGGATTTTCACCTCTTACACTCTGTGCCCACTAATCTATGCAAACATACATTTCCCTCTAGATAGTATGTGCCATCTCTCAGGTCAGTCCCAGTCCCTGTTCATCTCAGGAAGTTCAAGTTCTCATTCCCCAGGCTATGCCTTTGGTTCCAATGTTTTAGATGGAATATGTTTCACTTGCCCATTGGCTTTTCTAAATTCTACTCATTTTTTTGTGGTCTGGCTAAGATGTGAACCTAAAAACTTAAATGGGGCACATATTTAAATTTTAAAAGTAATTTCAGATGTAAAAAAAGGTTTTGAGAATACTACAAAGAATTCTTCCATACCTTTTACTCAGGCTCCCCAGAGGTTAGTTTTTACCACCCTTGCTTTACCACTTGTTTCGTAGAGGAAGGAAGAACGTGGAAAGAGAAAGATGTTCTCTGAAGGGAAAAAAGAGCAGGAAAGAGAAAAAACTCCAATTCACAATCATTAAAAGGGCCGCATCCCCATGGTTTCCCTTCTGTAACAGCTGGTCTTTTTCAGAATGACATCTTCCCAGCTTGCAAAAAACCCTTTAATTCAGCAAAGGCAAACAGGTCAGAATAAGGTCAGGAAAAAGGTATTTCTTGAAAATCGTGGTTGGGTCCCAAGTGGGAAAGCACTCTTTTATGATCGCATCTCTGAAGCAGAGTCCTGTGGCACTCCAGTTACATACCCCAAATGCCCATTAAAGCACCATCCTAACAACTTCAGATTCAGCCTTCCAAGCAAAACTGAGTTGTCCTAAATATCTTAATTACACTGTAATCTGTTTATTTTAAAAACTATCTGAGAAGAAAGCATCATGGTAGTGGCTAAATGTGCCATCAAGCAGGCCATCCAAGTTCACATTTTCACCTAGCAGAGCAGTAGGAAGCTGAATACAAAGGACACCAAGAACTGGACCTGGATATCGCATCTCCTTCCCTTTATCTTCATCTCTCAAAACTTTTGGAATTTCAGGATCATTCATCGTATCATGTCTAGTCACTGTGGTGGTCATGTTGGGGTGGGTAGCCAGGAAAAGGGTCTTTCCCACTGACGGTAATTTTTTTTGCAGCACCATGGGGCACATGGGATTCTAGTTCCCCAACCAGAGGTCAAACCTGCACCCCTGGCATTTGAAGCAGAGAGTCTTAACCACTGGACCACCAGCGAAGTTCCCCACTGACTGTATTTAAGAGCTGCAGTCTCCATACCTGGGCAATGTCTAGGGCTGCTGTGCATCATGGAGGTAAATTTAGTCACTTTAGAAAATTTCAGGAAATATTTACAAGCTCTGTCCACCCACCACAGGAATAAGATGTGAATTCCTAGAAGGCTTAGGAGGAATCTCAATGCTTGTATACCACAGACATACAGCCAAAATGTCCTTACTCTTGCACTAAACTAACCTGATGGATCCCAGGAACTCAAGGCCCAGCGCAAGGCACTGGAGACCTAAATTCAAATAAAAATAGCATCCATGTTTCAAGGAGTTCAGCATCCCAAGCAATGATAACATGTTATGCAGGACATGTCTGCAGGCCTGACTAGAAAACACTTTGCGATGAAATCCCTATGTATTTGCAGAATTTAAATCCTTGGATGCGGCATTAGACCAGGGGCTGGCAGACTTGAGTATGCACCAGGATGACTTAGTATGCTTCTGAGATCTAAGATTGCTTATTAGATCCCTAGGGTTTGGATTCAGTGTAATTAGGACAGGGCCTGAGAATGTACATCGCTAACAAGTTCCCAGGTGATGCTGATACTGCTGGTCTGAGGGCCAGACTTGGAGAACCAGTGACTTGGGGGAATCAGCTTCAGAATGAAGACAGTCATCAGCCACTGTCTCCTCCTGGCTATACCACCTGCCTTTAACTGTTCAGGAGTTTCTTAATGTTTCCCTGCAATTGGGGATGGCCATCATGTTTGCCTTCTCCATCAGGAAGTCTTCATGTGTCTCTTGAGGTGGAATAGGTGCTCTTCTTTACTTTCACAACATGCCATCTACAGATTCTGAGTAGAACACCTACCATAATGATTTTCTCTGTATACAGATAAAAACACCATACAATCTTGTACTTCACTTTTTCTGTTTATGAGTCTGTCTCTCTCCTCCTAGATCAGTGATTTTCACTGGGGAGAAATAGCCCCTGAGAGGGCATTTCTGTGTGTATGTGTGCATCTATGTGTAGAACAGATAAAAATGTGTGTGATTCAGAAAAATATTACTCGATATTACATATCTGGAAAATAATAAAAGTTAATGTTTTCATAATACAAGCAAAAAAAGCTTGATAATTTTCTTTCCTATGGAGATATACAGGAAAGATCCATGTACAGATTTCGTATGTAGGAATGAGAAGAAGAATCTATCATCCTAGGAGGAAAGTATGTGATTCTAAAGGGAGGCCCCAACATGCTTTGTTAATCTCCTTTTTAATTTTTTTTAATAATGGAAACAGGCCTGACTTTTGAAGTCAAGTGTTTATTTGGATCTTGATGCTACCTCTAGCTTCCCGTCACTTCCGGCAAGTCACCTGGACTCTTTCAGTCTGTCTCCTCCTTGATAAACAGGAGCAACAGTAAATCCCCACCGCTCTTCTAGGGATGAATGAGATGATGAGTGTAAAACAAATCCAAAACAGAGTCTGGCCCATTGCAGAACTTGATCAATGTTAGTTTCCCTCTGTCCTTTGTAAAACAATTCCCGTCTGGAAAGTGGGCAACTCACAGGCTTTATCACCAGGAAGGGTGTCAGCCAGGATAGAAGTTATTCTGTTGATTGGGAAGGTTTAGCCAAGAGAAGTGTAACCTGGGTCCTAAATACTGTAAACAGCCTCACATACAGATTAGCTTCAGCCACTGGCTCCTCTCATCTGTGGGTCCCCATTTTCTGTTTTCCCCTCACTTTCTCATACTTTATTTCTACTTTCAGGTACCCATTTATCAAGCATCACCTCCCTCAGAGACATACTGGTAACTTCATTCACATTAATATTCAAAGCTGACAAACAAAGCACCAAAAGGATTTTCATTTTAAGAGAGGATTAAGGAGTGAATCTTTAATTGTAACATTTCAGGAGTTAGAAAGTAGGCAGGTTTGCAGGGGTGCAGGGTAGTCTGGGAGAGGACATTACATTTCACCTTGAAATCCTAAGTGATCTCCTGCTAGGCTTTCCTGTAAGGTTTAGAATAATAACCTCCACAAGCCTTTAGAGCAGATTAAAAGAACAATATGCTACTCACAGTTTTCCTGAACTGTACACATGAAATAGTTGCCTGCCTGATTTGTGGATGCCATTGGGCCAGGTCCCTACCCTTACGCTCTTGGAACATCCTGTCTGCCCTTTTGTTACAGTACCCACCACATTACAGTCCAGGATGGACTATATTCCTCCCTGCCAGTTGTTCTACTCTTTGAAAGCAGGCACTTTTGCTTTCCCATACCCTGCAATGTGCTTAGGATGTGGAAGAGATCCAGATTCTTTGAAATTCTGACCCTTTATGTATAAAATTCTTGCATCGAAGGTATGTAGGCCACAACTAGGATTACAAAAAGAAATATTAATAGTTTTAGGGAAATGAATGCTTCTATTTTATGCTTCCAAGCTTCTGTCTCTTGATTCTACTCAAACTTCCTTTGCAAACTTTTGCCACTTTGCATAGGTCTGACATTTTGGCAAATCACTACAGCTGCTGATCCCATTCTCTCCCCCTCCCACTTCCCCCTTTCAAGGCTATGCCAGTCATGGAAAAGTCAAGTAAATACTCAGAATGACACTGAGTAAGGATAACAAAGTCACATGATAGTACTCTGGACATGGCACATGGACCTGGCACACTGAAAACAGGCTTCACACGCCAGCCTCCAGAATCCTCACATTCTCACATCAGTAAATCAACAAACTCCTTTAGGAGCCCACTGGCAAATATTTAACAACTGGCTCTTTGGGAGAGAAGAGTCCTGCTTTGTGTTTTTTTCTGATTTCCATGGTGTCACGGAGAAGGCAATGGCACCCCACTCCAGTACTCTTGCCTGGAAAATCCCATGGATGGAGGAGCCTGGTAGGCTGCAGTCCATGGGGTCGGGAAGAGTCGGACACGACTGAGGGACTTCACTTTCACTTTTCACTTTCATGCATTGGAGCAGGAAATGGCAACCCACTCCAGTGTTCTTGCCTGGAGAATCCCAGGGACGGGGGAGCCTGGTGGGCTGCCGTCTGTGGGGTCGCACAGAGTCGGACACGACTGAAGCAACTTAGCAGCATTACTCCCATCATGACTCATTTCCAGCTGCATAGAGTTGGGAGAAGACGCAGAGTAGTGGTGCACCATCACGTAGTATTCCTACCATCCAGGATATAGAATTTAGATGGTGGTAAAATGTTAGCACATAATTAAGTGATTTGTTTTGAGTATGTATTATCTTGTCTTTAATTATGTATAAGTTTATATGATTTAATTAATAATAATTGCTATGTTTCACAGCAGGATTGGAAAATTCTTGAAAACTACCAGTTGGCTCTTAAAAGCTGGCATGAGCTGGCTGCAGCACACATTGTTCCTATCTATCAATAGAGAGCTTAACAGTAGTTCTCTTATGGTAGAAATGTACATTGCTATCTGCTGTTTCTGACTGTGTTCTGCTTTTTCATCCAGGAAATGATCTGAACCATAAGACTCAACTTCGATGCTTTCCCTGCTCTGCTTTTCTCTTAAGGTCTGTTTTATTTTATATTTTATTTAAGCATAGTTGATTTACTATGTTATGTTAACTTCTGGTGTACAGCAAAATGATTCAGTTCTATATATAAATATATATAGAGACAGACAGAGAGAGAAGTATATATACATATATATATATATATATATATATATAGAGAGAGGTATCTATATATATATATTGTATAATATTCTCTTACATTATAGTTTATCATAGGATATTAAATACAGTTTCCTGTGTTATGCAGTAGGACCCTGTTTATCTATTTTGCACATGGTAGTTTATATCAGCAGTATGTAAACTTCCAGATGTACAGCTGGGTTTAGAAAAGGCAGAGGAACCAGAGATCAAATTGCCAACATTCACTGGACCATGGAGAAAGCAAGGGAATTCTGGAAAAACATCTGCTTCATTGACTACATTAAAGCCTTTGATGGTGTGGATCACAACAAACTGGAAAATTCTTCAAGAGATGGGTGTACCAGACCACCTTACCTGTCGCCTGAGAATTCTGTATGCAGGTCAAGAAGTAACAGTTAGAACTGGACATGGAACAACTGACTGGTTCAAAATTGAGAAGGGAGTACAACAAAGCTGCATATTGTCACCCTGTTTATTTAACTTATATGCAGAGTACATCATGCGAAATGCCGGGCTGGATGAATCACAAGCTGGAATCAAGATTGCTAAGGAGAAATCTCAACAGCCTATGAACACAGGAGCACACGTATCTTTTTGAGTTAGTTTTCTGCAGATATATGCCCAGGAATAGGGTTTCTGGATCATATTGTAGCTCTGTTTTTAGTTTTTTAAGGAACCTCCATACTGTTTCCCACAGTGGATGTACCAGTTCACATCCCCACCAACAGTGTGGGAGGGTTCTCTTTTCTCCATACTCTCTATAGAATTTGTTAATTGTAGATTTTTTAATGATAGGTATTTTGACTGGTATGAGGTGATAGCTCATTATAGTTTTTATTTGCATTTCTCTAATGATTAGCAATGTTGAACATCTTTTTCATGTGCCTATTGGCCATCTATATGTCTTCATTGGAGAAATGCCTATTTAGGTCTTCCACCCAAGGTCTGTTTTGACAAGTTGATTTTGGAAACCCAATACCAAAGCATCATAAAGCTGCTATTACTTGTACTTCCTCCCCTATTAATGAGGTTGCTTCTTTTGTCTCTGTACTTGCTAAATAAGGGAGGTTAACCTGGCATCCACTTCCCTGAAATTTCATCTCCCCCCTCCACCAGCTTGAAGAGAAAAATTGGTCTTTTCAGCCTGGAACAGATTGTGCTTGGGAGTCAGACTTGTGTTAATTCAGGGAAGTGAAGCTTTGTATGTCTGACAAGTGCATGTTTTTAAAGACTGGTACAAACATTTAATTATTACAAACATTTAATATTACTGTCAAATATTACTATTAAAATTGAAAACTTCAGCAATTTCAAAAATTACATATTTGTGCTCAAGATGCAACAAGTAATTTTTTAATCATGACAGAGCCCCAAATTCAGGTACTCTATAGTTCTTAGCAAAAACATCCTTTAAACATATTTCACTCCCAAGATGTGCATTCAGAAATACCAAATCTAGAAACTTCCCTGGTGGTCCAGTAATTAAGAATCCATCTGCCAATGTAGGGGACATGGGTGTGATTCCTGGTCCAGGAAGAGTCCACATGCTGTGGGCAATTAGGCCCATGTGCCACAGGTGCAGGCTCTAGAACCCTTGAGCAGCAACTACTGAGCCCATGCACCACAACCACAGAAGCATGTGCTCTGCAACAAGAAGTCACCACAGAGAATAGTCCCTGCTCGCTGCAGCTAGAGAAAGCCTGCTTGCAGCAATGAAGACCCTGTGTAGCCAAAAAGAGAAAAAAGAGAAAAGAGAAAGAAAGAAATACCAAATCTCTTTCAGCAATAGGGGGACTAGAGTCAATTATTGGTTCTGGAATAATCACAGAGAAATTCCACAACTGAGAAATGTGAACAGATCTGATCACTTCGTTGCATTCATAATGTTTGGGACATTAATTGTCAGTCATTTTAATAGTTGAACTATATAAAACTTGATTTGTATAACATAATATCAGTTACTATATTGACCTTATTATCTCATTTAAGGGAAGACCCCTAGGCTGTATGAGCTGCTCCATTTTACAGATAAAAACTTAAAAATCATCCGTACACATACTATAATCTACAGGGATATTTTCATTATATACATAGTTGTTATCCTTAAAGTATTTTTGAAAACAGCATGTAAGCAAAGATAGCCTGAGAAATATACCCTAAGTGTTTGTCCCCAGTCTGCTAAGAAGCAGGTAACTGAGGTTATTGAATTGACTGGGAATGTCTTCAGGAATAGGAATCTTTGACCTCTGAACTGAAAGGACCTGAAAGATAAACAAGGGAAGCGAACAAGCACACAGACATTTGTGGTTCAGGAATCAGTTTACTCCAGAGAGAAAGTTAATTAAAAATATAAGTTAAAACTATAAAGATATACCATTATACATGCACCAGATTGGCCTGAACAGAAAAAAGGTTGGTCAACACATGGAGCAACAGGAACTCTCCTATCCTACTGGTGGTGATGTAAATGACTTCATTCATTATAGAATAGTTTGGCTTAACCTACAAAAGAAGAAGAAGCTCATATACCTCTTGACCTACAAAGCCATCTGTAAGTATATCTACTACACATGCCTGTGAACACATATACTAGGATGGCTATAGACATGCACTCACAGCAGCTTTGTTCTTACCATCACCTAGATGGAGATAATCCAGATGAAGATTAACAGTAAAACTGGTATATAATTTGTGATAAATTTATATAATTAAATACTATATGGATGGAAATAAAAAGCAGTGGAATAGAGAGAATGATTTATGCATGACATGTATGAAGCTTGCAATGATAGTACTAAATAAAACAATCTTGTTTGGCTTTTTGTTTATAAAAGTATTCTAAACACACCTTTAAATAGTGACTGGAAAGTCTGTCTTATGTTATTTTTACTATTATTATTACCTTTATGGCAACAATAACAATCTTTTTTTTTTTTACCTCTAATAATGTGCAAGACAGAATACAGACTAAGACACAAAAGGGAGAGACATTCCAGCAAATCTATTTTTAAGTTTTTGACTCACAAAATACAAAATGATACTGGTCAAGCAAAAGCCCATTGGTCAAAATATAAAAATATAGTGGATATATGATACAGCAATCCTACTGCTGAGCATATACCCAGATGAAACTACAATTTGAAAAGATACATGCATGCCTACATTCATAGCAGCACCATTTATAATAGCCAAGACATGGAGACAACTTAAATATCCACTGACAGATGAATGGATAAAAATGATATGGTACATATATTCAATGGAATATTGCTTAGTCATCAGAATAGTGAAAATAGACATCAAAAGAGTGAAATAATATTTGCAGTAACAAATACAAGTAGTAATATTGTATTTCACAATAAATATTTGCAGTAAGAAGGATGTACCTGTTACACATAGAGATTATCATATCAATATATTTAAACATATTTATATTTATACATATAGATGACACCACCCAAATGGCAGAAAGCGAAGAGGGACTGAACAGCATCTTGATGAAGGTGAAAGTGGAGAGTGAAAAAGCTGGCTTAAGAATCAATATTTAAAAAACTAAGATCATGGCATCTGGTCCCATCACTTCATGGCAAATAGATGGGGAAAAGAATGGAAACAGTGGCAGATTTTATTTTCTTGGGCTCCAAAATCACTGTGTACAGTGACTGCAATCGTGAAATTAAAAGACACTTTCTCCTTGGAAGAAAAGCTATGACCAGCCTAGACAGCATATTAAAAAGCAGAGACATCATTTTGCTGATAAAGGTCTATACAGTCAAACCTATGGTTTTTCCAGTAGTCATGTATGGATGTGAGTTGGACCATAAAGAGGGCTGAGTGACAAAGAACTGATGCTTTTGAACTGTGGTGTTGGAGAAGATTCTTAAGTGTCCCTTGGACAACAAAGAGATCAAACCAGTCAATCCTCAGGGAAATCAACCCTGAATATTCATTGGAAGGACTGATGCTGAAGCTGAAGCTCCAATACTTTGGCCACCTGATGTGAAGAATGGACTCATTGGAAAAATCCCTTATGCTGGGAAAGATTGAGAGCAAGAAAAGAAGGGTACAACAGAGGATGAAACTGTTGGATGACATCACTAATGGACATGAGTTTGAGCAAACTCTGGGAAATAGTGAAGGACGGGGAGTCTGCCATGCTGCATTTCATGGGGAGAGTCAAACATGACTTAGCAACTGAACAACAACAACAATGCACATGCACACACACACATAATCATACACATAATCTCCCATTATGATTTCATGTACAAATGTTAAAATTGGAAAATTATCTTGTTCAGGCGGAGAAGGCAATGGCACCCCACTCTAGCACTCTTGCCTGGAGAATCCCATGGACGCAGGAGCCTGGTAGGCTACAGTCCACGGGGTCGCTAAGAGTTGGACATGACTGAGCAACTTCACTTTCACTTTTCACTTTCATGCACTGGAGAAGGAAATGGCAACCCACTCCAGTGTTCTTGCCTGTAGAATCCCAGGGACGGGGGAGCCTGGTGGGCTGCCGTCTGTGGGGTCGCACAGAGTCGGACACGACTGAGGTGACTTAGCAGTAGCAGCAGCATCTTGTTCAGGAATATAAAAATAGGCAGTAAAATTATTTTTTCTTTTGAAAAGCAAGGAAAGGATTATCCCAGAAGTCAGATGATAATTGCCTTCAATGGGGAGAAAGGAAGCTGTGATGAGAGACAAGCCCAAGGTGGGGGGCAGAGGGTGGTACTCTGGGCTCTTACTGATATTTCATTGGCTGATCTAACAGCAGTTACTCAACTGTTTGCATTATAATTTCTCACTGTAAATACGTATTTTATGGCTTATTTGTAAACACATTTCACACACACATACAGACAAACACACCTATAAATAAGTAGTAGAGCATGAGGCAGAGCTTGAGAACAGGGAGTTCTAGAAGGGCCTCGGTGCGCTCCGGCAGCCAGTTCTGCTCTCACAGGGTCAGAGGGCGCAGAACAGGGGCATTGGTCAGGGAGAAAAACAGACAGGTGGAAGGAGCGGGACACTGTGGTGAAGAAAAATGACCAAACATGTATTTTAAGGAACTAACCCTCCAGTACCAGCAATAAAGAGAGATCACAAGGGCAGGTGGGGAGATCAGAAAACGTGACTGCAGCATCCTGCAAGGACCACCTACCCCTGAAATACAATGGTAGCATCGGGGAGGAGGAGGAAGACACGCTGAAGAGAGAATTAAGAACAGATTCCTCAACTCCTATCCAGAACCTGGATGGGAAGGATAGTTGGGAACCAAAGACAAAACAAAGGTTGATATTCTAGGTCTCTGAGAGGGTGGTAAGGTCTTTGACAAAAAAGCAGAGCAAAGTGAGATAAACAGTGTTATGGGAGATTTTTAGGAAAAATAGTCTATTGCTCTGCCATGGAACAATGTTTTCCCTTTCTACAGAGAAGACAAAATGACAACAGATGTACAACTCTTGCTCTTAAGCAACATACGTATGCAGTCACACTGACCCCTCTCCCCTTTGTGTTGTTTCCTTGTTTCCAGGAAATCCTTTTCAGCGATGCTGATGGCTCACCCGGACTCTCTCTTTCTCTTTAGGGAAGAATACTGTCTCTTTGCTTAAGAATTCACAAGGGAAATGGTATCAAGCTTTAGGAAGATTGTGATTAAATCTAATTCTCAAGCATAACCTCTGGCCTGTCCACTCAGGACAACTGCCTGGTAATGGGTAGAGCAGATGGGTAGCAGAGAGTCAGTGAAGGCTGCCTCAGCTGCCTGCTCTGCACCGTTATCTGTCCCCTATGTGGGTGGGCAACAGCTCGGAGTCTTCTGCCTTCCTGCAAGGACACAGTGCGATGGGGGTAATCCAGTGTCTAAGGATAATTTAGTTTGATTATTGTCTTTAGCTGAAATTATAAGGACATGTGGGACTTCCCAGCTGGTGCTAGTAGTAAAGAACCCTCTTGCCAATGCAGAAGATGTGGGTTTGATCCCTGGGTTGGGAAAATCCCCTGGAGGAGGAAATGGCAACCCACTCCAGTATCTTGCCTGGGAAATCCCATGGACAGAGGAGCCTGGCAGGCTACAGTCCATGGGGTCACAAAGAGTCGAACACAACTGAAGCGACTTAGCATGCGCACATGCATAAGGATGTGTGACATCTCTTGATTCATTTGCTGTCCTGAAATTTTCTCAAGAGATCAGAGTTGCCCTAAAATTTATAGCAGTTCTCAAAACCATCAGTTTTGAAAAAACATTCAGTTTTGTATATTTGAGATGTGAGAGAGTCATATGGAAAAGATCCATCTACATGGTGTTGGTGGTGGTTTAGTCGCTAAGATGTGTCTGACTCTTGCTATCCCATGGACTGTAGCCTGCCAGGCTCCCTCTGTCCATGGGATTCTCCAGGCAAGAATACTGGAGTGGGTTGTTGTTTCCTTCTCCAGGGGATCTTCCTGACTCAGGGATCGAGCCAGGTCTCCTGCATTGCAGGCAGATGATTTACTGACTGAGCTATGAGAGAAGCTAGATGTTGGTAATTGTGTCTAATTTAAGATGGAAGCCAGGGCTAGAGTCATTGGCATAGCTGTGAGAGAGATGAGCAAGGAAGCTCTGGAAAATGATGATGATGATGACAATGGGAGCTAGTGAGTATGGACGTACGTGCCAGGCTCTGTGCTCAGCACTCAGTATACTTTACTTCATGGAATTCTCATGACAACACTATAGAGAGGCTGTTCTGTCCATTTTCCAGATGAGTAACCTGAGGCCCAGAGAGACTGACTGGCTTTCTTCAGGTCACACAGACCCAACTGAATCCAAGAACTCTAAACCATTACAGCAAACTTCACAGCATCCTGAATTACTGACTGTCTTTGATTTAATGAATTTACGCTAAACTGAATCCTATTCCAGAAATGACATCCTTTGTTTGCAAATCCAGGAGCTAAAAGGGGGTGTGTGATCTTCTGTTTCCCTTTAGCGAACCGGTAAGCAGCGGAATTTACTTTGAAAATTGTGGGGAGAGAGGAGAACTAACACACTGACACATCACCCTCATGCTTCTCATTCTTGATTTGAAAATTTCCTGGCTTACCTTGTGTGGGTGAGTGGATGGGCGCTGGCAGATATTTTTAAGCAGCTGGGACCTTTGTGGTGATAAGGGATGAGGCAGCTGAAATGTAATTCCTTATTGAGGGCTGGATAAAAGAAGAGTAAACACCTTAGCTTACAGCTCAGCTCAGGGGCAATAATAGACATGTAGGTTGGGGAGCCAGCAGTCACCAATTTTATTAAAAGACTTTTCTGTTTGAATTACACATTGTTTTACCAAGATAATATTGGATCAGTGTGTACACTATGTACTTATCCGGTGACGCTACTAAGAAGGCATTTTATATCAGATGATATCTCAGAGAGACATTTTAAGGATAAGCATAGTATGATATCATGAAACCTGGATTTTAGTTTTAGTTTGGTGATTTTAAAAATATTTTCAGCAGCATAATATGGCAGAGATCACAGCCAGGAACACATAGTTTCAAGTTCTGGCATTTACTTACTGTGACCCTGATCAAGTTGCTTAACGTTTCATGGCTTTACTTTTTGTTCCCTCATCCTTTTACTGGATCATGTCATCTCAAAAGTCTTTTCCAGATGTAAGTCCCAAATTTCTTTTAATTTATATAATAATTATCTAAGTATAAATAATCATGCTGCTAAGTCGTGTCTGACTCTGTGCGACCCCATAGACGGCAGCCCACCAGGCTCCACCGTCCCTGGGATTCTCCAGGCAAGAATACTGGAGTGGGTTGCCATTTCCTTATCCAGTGCATGAAAGGGAAAAGTGAAAGTGAAGTTTCTCAGTGGTGTCCGACTCTTAGCGACCCCATGGACTGTAGCCTACCAGGCTCCTCCGTCCATGGGATTTTCTAGGCAAGAGTACTGGAGTGGGGTGCCATTGCCTTCTCCATAAATAATCATAAAATCCTAAATTCTAAAGAGATGATGAAGCGCATCATACTTTAACTTCTGTCATAGTTCAACTATCCCTATTATAAAATACTGAACATATATACATGGTTCTTACTCCTCCCTTCTTTGAGTCTCTGAGAGTCAGCCAACTTCCACTAGAAATCACAGAGCCTAGCTGGTGTCATGTCTCTAAACCAGACTTTGATACAATCTGTTGAGCAGACAGAAATGTAACCTAACCAGAATGAAGTCTCATTAAGACAAACATGGATAAAATGTCAGACAGTACACAGCAAAGCTTATTTCTAAGTCTCAACAGATGGTTAGGAAAACAATATCTTGTTGATCTGTTGAAACAAATTAGATACAAAAAAATCTTCTATATAATGAGTATGTGTGCAGTTTATCTGTATATGCTTATCAGTGTGTATGTGTGTATATGTACCCAAAACATGAGCCTGTTCTTGTGGGAATAGGAACCATTCAAGTTTAGCAAGAGGAAGGTCTAGGAAGAGTTCTATAAATAGAATCTTATTTCATGTCAAAGGAAATCACCAGTTGATATATGAAGGGCCTGCAACATGTTCCTAGAATTGTCTAGAAATGAGCAGGTTACAAGTACTATTCTAAATGTTAACACCTGCTCCATTTCTACTATTTCCACTTGCTATCATGCCAGTAAACTCCAGGAGCACTTTCTGTACAACTGGGTGATATTTTCTGTTTTTCAGGTTATACTGATCAGGCTTGTGACACAATCAAAATAATGTCTGTGATCTCTACTACTATTGATTTTGCCCTTGGAACAAATGGAAAAAAATGAAAACAAAAAGATTAAAACTGAAATAACAACAACAAAAAAATCCCACAAAACACACCAAACCCACACACAGATCCCTATAGCTACATTAAAACTAGGGTTTCTCCACCTTAGCACTAGGGACATTCTGGGTTAGATAATTTTTGGTTTGGAGGGACTGTCATCTCCACCCACTATATACCAGTAGCATCCTCTTCATTCAGTTTGACACCAAAGTTGAGACTTTGCCAAATGTGTTCTGGGAGAGACGCACACACACATACACACACAATATATATATGCATATGAAGCAGATGAAGATGAAGTGAAGTCACTCAGTCATGTCCGACTCTTCGCGACCCCATGGACTGTAGCCTACCAGGCTCCTCCATCCATGGGATTCTCCAGGCAAGAGTACTGGAGTGGGTTGCCATTTCCTTCTCCAGAGGATCTTCCCAACCCAGGGATGGAACCTGGGTCTCCCGCACTGTAGACAGACGCTTTACCGTCTGAGCCACAAGGGAAGCCCATACACATACACACACACACACACACACACACACACACACACACACACATATATCCTTCTATATGTATATATGTATGTGCTGCGTGCTGTGCTCAGTCGCTCAGTCAATTCTTTGGTGACCCCATGGACTGTAGCCCGTCAGGCTCCTCTGTGTAATTTTCCAGGTGAGAATACTGGAGTGGGTTGTCATTTCCTACTGCAGGGGATCTCCCTGACCCATGGATCCAACCCATGTCTTGTGTTTCCTGCGCTGGCAGGCGGATTCTTTAGAATCGACCACCATGCCACCTGGGAAGCATATATGTATGTATATATGCACATATTTTCATGCATACATGTCAATAACATCAGATATATCCTTGCTCGGGACTTTCAATTTCATGAATAAATGTTGTGAACTTTTAGAGTTAGAACAGACTGGGAGCTATAGACTAAGCACATAATTTTATAGATAAATTAAAATGCATCCCAGAGATGTAAACAATGACTATCCACCCAGTCACTGTAATTCATCTTTTGGTATTATTCACAACAATACCAGAGCTTAAAGTAATCTCAACTTCATTAAATCCAGTCTCTGTACAAGAAAATTTGATCTCTGCTCTTTGCTTTTCCGCTCTTCTACCCATTCCACTGATCATTTGGATCATTTGCACTCATAGATTATTGGGTATTAAATAAATCTTATCCTTCAAGGTGGCATAGAATTTGTGCCCAATTAACCTGTGAAGAGACAGCTTCGCAAAGCATGTTCTCTTTGATCAAGTAAGTGCAGCAGGGGGAGACAGGTCCAGGCTTGGGTCTCACACCTGCTGAGTTCTACTTAGAACTCATGGCAGTGAGAGAACAATTATCTAGTCAATTGCTCTGGAGGGAACATCATCTCAAAAACATGACCAAGTTCACACTATTGTAATTAATGAGACAACTGTTCTAGTGTGATGGGAGTTAACACTTCACAGATTTGAAACTGTCTTTTTAATCCCATAATACACTGTTACATTAAGGCTGAGTTCTATTTACATAAACCAAGTCCACATTTGGATGCTAATTAGCAAAATAATACCCACATTGCAATCCACATATATGTTTTACCTTTGGATGGATATACATTAAATAAACAACATATTAAGTGAAATAGGATGGTGTCAATATACCATTTTTGTTATAGAAAAAAACTACTTAAAGACCCTTTTGAAAAAAACAGACTTCACATTTTTTAAAGCTGTCCTAGAATTACTGTCTTTTAAAAATGTAGCTTTTGGGGACTATCAAGACAGGGCTATATAAAGAACTACTTTAAAAGAGCAAAGAGCAGACGTGCTCTGTGCATTATTTGCATGTAAATATATGTCAGGAGTTTGAAAGGGGCTGGTTACGATTTGCAAATGTTAGTAGAGGGTTTTCAGCCATAATGATGTTACATCATCTTATGTTTGACAGCAGAGAAAAGACGCTTGTACTTCTTGATGACATGCACTTTGCTTTTCAAAACCAAAGGTTCTCATTTTCTATCACCATTTGAATTATTAATTTCACAGAATTTGAGGATTCCTGAGTTTCTGGGCATATTGATTTTTCACTTACCAACATTTGTACACCAAAGCAATTATTATTGTGTATCAGAATGATAATAAACCTGATTTGAAGGCATGAAGATAAAAAAAAAAAAACCCTCTATCTATCTGGAATGAAATATTTTTAAATCTGAGCAAATCAATTACTATTCCAAGAGCAATCATGACATGGGTAAGAAATAAGTGATCCAAGAGAGGGGAAGGCATAAAGGAGGCATTTATTGGGCAGTGAGGGAAAAGTGAACGAGGGTAGATGTCCAGTTAGAACTCAACTAGCAACTCAAATCTCTGCTAGGTATCACGATAAAGGTCAAGGGGAACAGAGTTAAGACAGTGAACTTTAAAAATACTGACAAGAAACAGGAGTACCGGTTTCCACGTACATTGCCTTGCTATTCACATAAAACCATTAGTCCCTTCACAGAATGGTTTATTGATTTACACAGACACTCATTTGTCACATCCTGCAGAGTACATTAAAAGCTGCCTGGGTATTTCAAATATACTCTGCAAATTTGCTTTCTCACTTGTGTGTAGTCTGGGATCTTGGCTATATTTTCAGCATGAAGGGCTTGATTCAAGAGAAAGTCAGCAACTTAAGCTTTGAGACCTCTCCCTGATGACTTACTGAGAAGTTGTTCTTGTGGTTCATGGACACTAAAGTAGAATTTATAATGTAAGAGGATGGCAATCATTGGATGCAGACTGGATCCACCAAGTCAGGACAAGACATGGCCACTGTCAGGCTCATCTCCATGAAATCCCCTGACTTCCCCTGCAGTTTGTCACTTTCACCTGCATGTGACTGCCTGGTTCCAGGCCCAGTATTATGTATGGGAGGCAATATGGGGTCATGAGTTGGGGGGGTGGGGAAGAGGCTAGCTCTGGCATCCTCCCATGTGGGTGTTAATTCTGGTTCCATAACTTATTAGCACTCTCACCCTGGACAACTCACTTACCCTCTTTACCAGTCAGGTTACTTATCTATAAAATGGGGATACAAATAATACCTGGACCACAGGTGGTCAGGAGGTTCAAATGAGATAATATCTGGAAAGCACTGATTCATAGTCATGCTACATTGTAGAGCAATAGCCACTTGTCACCTGTGGCTACTTAAATGTAATTTAAATTAATTAAAATGAAGAATTCAGGTCCTTAGTCACACTGGCCAGATTTCAAATTTGCAACAGCCATGATTGGCTACCATGTCAGCACAGATGAAGAACCTTTCCAACATTACAGAAAGCTATATTGGATATCAGTATTCTAGAGGCTGACATATATTTTTATGTCTATTAACTAATATTAAATCTGAGGCAGAGACCCATGCCTGATAGTCACTGAAAATTATGAAATGTGTTGACTTGAGAAATATATGTTGATAGACCTCAACTCATTATATTTTCTTAAATTTTTTTCTCCCAAATCATGTTTTCATATTTATCTCAATTTATTCTTATAACATCCTTGTGAGGTAACATATGTTAGACATTCATCATTTTCATATCACAAGAGAAACAGATACAGGGAGAGTATCTATGTTTATATGCGCAAACAATGTCTGTTCCTTGGAGAGTTTTGAGAATATGAACCAAATGAGGTAAGGGATATTACTCAGGAAGAATGGAGATTTACTTTTCCTTATTCAAAATTAATGAGTGTATTGGAAAAAACGTGAAAAATGCACCAACATGTGAAGAAAACAAAACTTGCTCAAAATTACACAGCCCACAGATAGCCATCGTTGATGCTATATTGTCACTTTCTAGAAATATAAAATACATATTGTATATTACAGTTCATTTATTAGGTGACAAATTTGCTTTCACTTAGAATGAATCTTTTCTCACTCCATTAGAAATTATTGGGCAACATATTTAATGAATGCACAAGAATTTCTTATGGGGCTATACTACAGATTATTTAACCATTTCCCACTTTTGCTGTTGAAAATAATGCTGCAAATCTACACTTAAACTCAAGTTTCATTTTAAATCATGAATTGTTTCTTTGGGATGGAGCCCTGGCAGGAGAATTACTGGGTGAAAGCCGTAGAACGTTGTCAGAGAATTCTCATATATTAAGGATAGCAGGAATTGTTTTAGTTCTGAAATATTTTTTCTTTTCCTGTATTTTAATTTTGTTTGTGATATTTTCATCTTCATAATTTTAAATGTTTATGAAGTCCAGGAAATCTTCTATTTCCTTTGTGATTTCCTTCATTGATTTTAAATTAGAAAGTCCTTTTCCCACTGGAGAGCAATTAAATAGTCACTTTTGTTTTCCTCAAGTTTAATAATGTTTCAATGTGTTTTTTTGGTGCATTTACCTCTGTGATCCATATGGGATTTATATTATGCTTCATTGTCAGGTAAGCATCTTATTTTCTTTCCAAATAGTGATAAAATGACTTCAGAACATTTACGGGATCAGTCTTTGTTTTCTGGTTGATATGTGATATCTCTTTTATAAGTATTAAACATTTAAAATGATAAAGTCTACTGCCATATAACTCATACTATTTTATCTACCTGATCTAGAGTAATAACCACACTGCTTTAAATGACATAAGTCCATATCATTCTGATATTAGAGTGAGCCATCATTTGGTATTCCTTTTATTTTCAAAAATTTCTCACTTTTTCCCCACATGATCTATAGAACCATTTTAAACTTTTATTAAGTACTCCCTATTCTCCTCCTACAATCCAATTTATTTTTATTTCTTTTAGAATTTAATTTGACCTTAAATTCTTTGGGGCAGAAATGTCAGCTTTGTAATATTTAGTCTTTCTATCCAGGAACATGGTTTGTCTCTTTATTAAATTCTTTATTTATCTTACTAAGTTCAGTATTTCCCTGTAAATGGGTTCTGCCCTTTCCTTCAAATAGTATTTTATGACCTACATTACAAGTATACAACAACTTCCCCTAACTATTTTTTGAACCATATTCTGCATTAATATAAAAGCACTGACTTTTGTAATACTTATAGCTAACTTATTGCACTCCTTTATTAATTCTAGGTTTTTCCAGCTGATTTTCTAATTTCTAGTATAGATAATGCCACTTGCCAAGAACAATTTTTACCTCTTTTTAATAACCAGTTTTATTTCTGATTCACATATAGGTGTCCCTGGATTCTGAAATCTCACTTTATGCCACTTTGGTTTTATGAAACACATACATTTGTACCTGCTTTCATTAATGGAAAGAAATTCATAGAGGACTTTAGCTTTTACGAAAAAAAAAAGGTGAAAAATGAAAATAGCGTTTAGCATTTATTTTGCAGAAAGAAAGCCATTTAGACAGGTGCCCTGCACCTCGGCAGGGAGTGTTGGCCCACCAAGTTTCTTCCCCAGACACTACACTCAGCATCTGAACATCAAGCCACCACAGGTTTGAACTGTGTGAGCATCTGTGCTTTATCTGAATTTATCTTGTGCATCTGTTAGCAAGATATGTCCTAAGATAACTGTTTCTTCACTTTATATCATTTCATCTTACAAAGAATTTCATAGAACACTCTATTTTCAGACAGCAGGGGAAACCTATATTAAAGAATGAGACAGAACTTCCAAAATGATATTAACTAAGGATGCTAATTGCTGGCACTATGATTCCTGACCATAGTCTAATATCTACAGCATACTTTCCTACTGATAGTGATATTGGCTACCAGATTAAGATAGTCTTTATCCTATTAAGGAATTATACTTTTAATTTTCTAAGAGTTTAAACAGGAATTGGTTTGAAATTGACTGAAAAACTTTGATCTATAATTTTATCTATGTTGGAGTACTTCTTTTGTCAGATTTGGATATCTTTTCCCCCATTCTAATTTATAGAATAACAGAACAAGAAAACTATCTAACACTTGAATGTGACTAAAGAGACTGAATTCCAACAGATGAGGGACAATCCATCTATTAATAAAAGTGCCAACAAATTGTAGAAGCAGGTGGTCATTTTCCAGATGAGGGATTTCAGGGTAAAGAGGGAAGGGTTCTTGGAGTGGTCATCACCCTGCAGAAGCTATATGGACCCATCATCCCCAACAAAATTTGGTGTGGATGTTGAAACTGATGATACCACATATACACCAAAAGGTAGGAACAGGTCTATTTACTCAACAAGGCGGCTTTCTGGGAAGATGAAAGAAATCTTCCAAGTAGGTCTGAAAATGCGGTGGGAAAGCCAGAATCTCGTGGTTCAAGCTTTCTAATCAGGCCAAAAAATGGGACATCGGGGCTTTCTCATCAACTTGCCCAGAGGTGGGACAGAAAGGGTAAGGAGAACAGTGGCACGGAAGACTGTCAGCAAACATTCAAAATGAGTCCATATGCTTCTTACAGTCCAGGCAGAGGGGGGAAGCAGAGGAACATGGATCTGATGGTGGCGAAGAAAGGAATGAAAGTTGATGACAGGTGACCTTAGGAGCTTGGGAGGCAGTAAAACAGCAACCCTCCTCTATATTCAAAATTGCACGATGGATAAGGGATTTGGAGTACAAAAGAATTTTTGTTCCTGACAGGTGTTACTTGAATGATTTACTATTTGAAAAACAATTTACTGAACTCATACTACGTACTAGAGTGTACAGTACTTTTGTACTGTAATCAAAATATTTGTTATTGGAATTCCAAAAGACTATTTCAAATATTCAAGAGTAGAAATAAAGAACTTAGCCACTTCTTAGCATTATAGCTCACATTTTGGTAAACTATTACCCAGAGTAGAACTGCAAAATCTAAATGAATAGGCTTTTCACAAGCAGAGGTAATTGAATCAACAGTGACTAACACACAGTATATTAATAATATCAACAATTAAATGTACTATATACCATATACTTTGTATGCATTAGCTCATGTAATCTTCGAAGCAACCTTATTTGTTGATATTATTATGACCCCCCTCAACACACACATGTGTGTGCACGCATGCACACATACACACACACTTTACAGTGGAGGAAAGTGACTAAGGTATGCACTTAAGATCAAAGAATTAGTAAATAAGGGGTTACATTTTGAACCTCGATTCTCTGTATTCCAGTACCACTTGCTTTTACCCACTGGGCTGCACTGAATATTCTGTGAACCTACACCATTACAGTGTTGTGGTTCATAGTGTTGGGGTCTGAGGTCATTTGAATCTCAGCATATTAAAAAGCAGAGACATTACTTTGCCAACAAAGGTCTGTCTAGTCAAGGCTATGGTTTTTCCAGTGGTCATGTATGGATGTGAGAGCTGGACTATAAAGAAAGCTGAGCGCCGAAGAATTGATGCTTTTGAACTGTGGTGTTGGAGAAGACTCTTGAGAGTCCCTTGGACTGCAAGGAGATCCAACCAGTCCATCCTAAAGGAGATCAATCCTGGGTGTTCATTGGGAGGACAGATGTTGAAGCTGAAACTCCAATACTTTGGCCACCTGATGTGAAGAGCTAACTCATTGGAAAAGACTCTGATGCTGGGAAAGATTGAGGGCAGGAGGAGAAGGGGACGACAGAGGATGAGATGGCTGGATGGCATCATCGACTCGATGGACATGGGTTTGGGTGGACTCCGGGAGTTGGTGATGGACAGGGAGGCCTGGCATGCTGTGGTTCACGGGGTCGCAAACAGTTGGACACAACTGAGCGACTGAACTGAACTGCATCTGCCAGCATTTTGAGCATGTTTTCAAAATTTTGCAAGTTAGTTTCCTCATCTGTAATATTGGTATAATAACAGTATCTACTTCCCAGAATCTCAAAAATATTAAATGATATAACACTTTTAAAGAATTCAGTATACTGCATAGGAAACACTATAAGCTTAAACCAGCATAAACATTAATGTTTATTTAGGAATAGTGACAGAATATTTAGAATAATAAAGAAATACAAATACCTAGGAAGTGGGAAACCTTTTTTTCCCCCGTCCTCAACTCTAACCAGTTATCACTCAACAAAGTTAAGCATTTCTGAGATTGAATATAGACTTTTCCCAGTTATGATGCTTTACTTAGAAGGTAAACTATCTTTAGTATGTATCTGTCTCTAACTTGGGTGTTTCACAGGTTCAGATTATGGAGGCAAAAAAGCTTTCAGGTTTTCTTACCAGTAATTTAAAGAAGTCTCTTCAGCTTAGTCTAGAAGTATGATAAACCTTCACCTTAAGATGCCTAATTTACTTTCAGAAACTTGTGTTCACATTCTCTCCCTTTTAAGAGGGAAAGATACTTCCTATTCCGCAAGTCTGAAGCTATCACTGGCGTTAAGAGGCTGAGTGACTGCACCACAGTAAGTCTCTCATCCCTGCAAAACACATTTTATAGCCATTCTAACTAAATCTCCTATTTAATGTAATTATTCTTTATAAAGTTTCACACTCAACAGAAGTTTATTTGGTCAATGCTTTTATATAGAAAAGCTTGTTAGTCCTAATAAGAAGCTTATCCTTTACCTGGACACCTCTAATTTTTATAAATTCTTTCTTTAGATTAGGTTTTTATCCTTAAAACACCTACTCATTAACTCCTTTTTGCCTGAAGAGTTATATTAAATATATGTGGTTCCAGAGAAAGTTCTTTATTTACAGATCTGAATTATTTCTTCTTGATCTTCATTTCTCAAATTAAGTAGCTGTGGCCTGAATGTATCTATATTTTTCTCACAAGATTTTAAAAATTTTATTTCATTTTGTTTTTATTTTTTTAAAATTTTATTGGAGTATAGTTGGTTTACCAATGTTATGTTAGTTTCAGGTGTATGGTAAATGATTCAGTTATAGATACACATTTCTATATCAGAAGGTTTTGATTCCTCACTGTCCTGTTGTCCCTTTTTTTTTTTTTTTTTTTTTTTAAATGGGCACTTTGGCTTCTCAATCTCTCTCTTGAAATGGGGACTATTCAGAACCAAATCCTTTAAGATGTGGCCTGAATGGGGCAGAGTGCAGCAGGGCTAATCACAGTCTTTGCAAAGAATACTCTCCTTTTACTGAGCATCTTCTGATTGTCTTAGCTTTTAGTACACTTTTTTAATACTAATTGCTTTTAAACCTCCTGATTTAATAAACTGATTTTAAGTCCAACAAGCAAGAAATTTTATTCTTGTTAAATTTTATCTTATTTATTACAGCCCACTATTCCAAGATATTAAGGTATCATAAAATATTTAGGACTCTGATAAAATCAATTATTACCCCTGTCCTAGTTAGTACAAATTTTTATGTTAAAAACCTGACTTCTAATATTTTTGTCATTGGTAAAATATCAACGTAGAGTTCTGTTTATAATTCTAGAAAGGTTACTCCAGGTTGATTAGTCATTATTTGGCCATATTAGTGTACAGTGGAGCAGTTGATTACTATATGCATCTATCCAACTGAACAATCAGCCAACATATCTTTCCTCATCCTCTCTGAACATTATCATGAGTCAAGAAAAGAGATGCTTTGTTGAAATCCTGATGCAACCAAGTTATGGCACTCTCTTGACTAATAGCTATTTTTTTAAAAATCTACTAAAAAAGAAAGTATCTTATTTCTAGTGAGCCTGTGCTGTATCTAAGTGATCTTGTCTTTGCTCTTTTCTAGAAATCTTCCAAGCACCAATTTCAAGCTTCATATCCTATGGTTTTCAGGATTTTTTTCTGCTATAAAAATGAGGACAGTATTTTTCCATTTCTGATCTTTTAGCTCATCTCCTATATGCCATTTCCATGGAGATTATCAACAGTGGCTGTAGAATAATACCCAAAACATGGAATGTAATTTATTTGGGCCGGGGGAAGATGAGTCATCCATCTAGAGTAGCTAACTGCTTATATTTCACTGTGTCCCCAATCTTGGACATAATTCACCTCCTGGGATAATTATCCCATCCTTCTTAATGTGAGGAACACTTTATAGAAACTACAGACAGAAAACAGGAGGTGATAAGTTTTGCCATTTTCTGGTCCTGCTGTTATAAATGCTGCTGTTTTCATGGTGTTACCAAAAAGTCCAAGTGGTTGAGAAATCATAATATATTTCTCATCTTAGACAATAATAATAGTAAGCTTTTATAAAGCTCTCACTTAATGTGCTAGGCCTTGTTAACTTTTTATATGAAGTTATCTCATTTATTAGTCACAGTTAACCTATGATAGCAGTACTGATTACCCCATTTTACAGATGAGAAAACTTACAATCAGAGCAGTTAAGGAACCTGTCCTATGCACAGCTAGTAAGACATGGAGTCAATATTCAATATTCAAATCAAGTGTTCCTGATACCAGCAATATTATTATACCTTAATATTAACCATTATGCTCCACTGCAATTCATTTTAAAAATGCAAATGTGAGTGACACTCTTTTTGGTAAATTTTGGTCTATTTATTGACATTTGTATTCAATGACTCTCTTCTTTTAAATTTGTGCTCTCATATATTTTAACATTCCTTCCTTTTAGTCAATATTCACATCCTTTAAAAATCTGATTTTAGAGGCTTCCCTGGTGTCTTGGTAGTAAAGAATCCGCCTGCCAGTGTAGGAGATGCAGGTTCAATCCCTGGTCTGGGAAGGTTCCACAAGCTGTGGAGTAACTAAGTCTGCAGGCCACAACCATTGAGCCTGTGCTCTAGATTCCCGGGAACCACAACTAATGAGCCCCCATAGCGCAACTACTCAGGCCCATGTGCCCTAGAGCCTGTCTAGGCTCTAAGGAATGAGAAGGGCAAGGGGAAGAGGAAGAGAAGCCACCACAATGAGAAGCCCACGTATCTCAACAGAGAGTAGCCCCTGCTTGCTGCAACTACGGAAAAGCCCATGCAGCAATGAAGACCCAGCACAGCCATAAATAAATAAATAAAATGTTTTGAAAATATTTGATTTTAATCATCGAACTCCCTAGCGGATAATATCATACTTAAATATTTCACTGTGACCTTCCCATTTGCCCTACTGAGGTGGCAGAAGCTTGTTAAGTGAGTGTGTGCACACACACACACACGTAAAGGCTGTCACTGTCTTCAAAGCACCGCCAGTGTGATGAGCACACTGCCTGTTACTCTGCTACGTGGACTCCACAAGATGAGAAAGGCTCTGCCTCCCATTTCTAAGTGACAATGGAGAAGCGTCTCCAGAGCACAAAACATAGAAAGATTTACTAGCCCCTATCACACATGTCTGTTCTGCTCCCTGCTGACTCCTGTCAACTCTGGGGCTGCTGAGTAGCGCCCCTCCCAGCCTCTACAACCTGTCCTGAGAGATTCAGCCAGTTTCTGCTTCTTGCCGATGGTTGGGGGCATGACCTGGCTGAGCTGGTGAGTTGGGGCTGCTGCAGAAACTACCAACCGGAGCCACACAAGGTAACTGGAGAAATAGCCAGGTTAGGAAAGAGTGCACACAGTCACCCCAGCAGGGGCCTAGCTGGATAAATCCTGTCTAAGTTCAGGTGCTGGTCTGAGGTGGCCAAGTGGTAGTGACAGAAACAGGCCGGTCTGGGGACCTCCTGCAGGACTCGACAGGGGATGCTCTGCCTGCCGTCAGCCAAGCTCTCTCTCTGTGATATGATGCCCTTTAGAAAAGGTCACCATGTCTGAACTCAAGATGCAACAAGTGTTTTCCAATCATGACAGAGTCCAAAGTTCAGGCACTAAAATTCTTAGTCAAAAAACCCTTTAAACATGTTTTACCTTCTGAATATGCTTTCAGAGAGAATCAAATCTGTGACTTTCAACATGGGGACTAGAGTGAATTTTTTCTGCCTCTGATTCCTGGCCTACCACATAACTACCTTGCAGTTAAGCACAAGTCGGAGAGCAACACAATGTGTTCAAATAAAGAATTCTTCTTAAAAAAATTATATAAGTGAACTTATTTACAAATCAGACTCACAGACTTAAAAAACAAATTTATGGTTATCAAAGGGGAAAGGTGTGGGGGGGGAGGGATAAATTTGGAGTTTGGGATTAACAGGTACACACTACTATATATAAAATAGATAATCCTATTGAATAGCACAGTGAACTCTATTCAGTTTTCTATAATGACCTATATGGGAAATGAATCTGAAAAAGAATGGATACATGCATATGTATAACTGAATCACTTTGCTGTATACCTGAAACTAACACAGCATTGTAAATCAACTACATTCTAATATAAAACAAAAATTAAATTTAAAAAAGGTTTTAGATCGAGTACTCAGGTTTTTCAGATCAACATTCCTTTTTCTCTTTTCTTTTTGTTGTTGCAACATGTGGCACAGAGAATCTTAGTTCCCCCCTGGGATCAAACCCATGTCCTCTGCAATGGAAGTGCAGACTCCTAACCTCTGGACTGACAGGGAAGTCCCCAATATTTCTCTTTTAGAACTGTCAATCCTTTGTGAACTGTGTTAGTTTTCAGAGGGTGTCCATGATTTCATCACTACTTTTTCAGTACACATGTTGATACATCTTATCTCTTAAAGACTAGGCAAAGGGAAAATATCTAACTACTGCCCTGTTTCCAATTTTCCTTTGATGCTGAGTTTTCCTTTACTTCCAAACTAGAAATCAGATCCTTCCAGATGCTCAGAATTAAGTGCACAGTAGTTGACCCTCTCACTGTTCCCTCTGCTTTCAGAGAGGGGAAACTACTTCCAGGACAAGCCAAGAATTTATCAGATGCACTGTTTTCAACAATCTGAAACTTCCAGAGGTGTTCAGATAACTGAGATCCCATTTCACCACCTCTATTGATGGCTCCTTTCAATGCAGAGGAGATTAATTACCTTCCACCTGCATACTCTGGCTTTAATCTTATCTCTTAATCTTCCTGATATGTGCTGTACAACTAACTGTATGCAGCCGAGGTCTGCATGCAACTTCACAAAATTCTTGTTAACTTTCAAACTTGACTCTTCTTCCTAAGGAATATTACAAAATACTCAGTTTTAGCTACCTGATAATTGACCCTACTGGCCTTAAGTAAACTACTGTGGTTCCTTCTCTAGACTTAACACTTAGAGTTGGGCTATACCTGGAGATGAATCACTGATGAGGATGAAGCATGTATCAAGTGTCTACAGTCTGCACAGAAATGTCATGTAGTAATCTTGCAGATCTAGCTTACAAATTAAAAAAAAAAAAATAGAGGTCTTAACAAATAAAATTATATAAACACAAATCTGACTATAACTAGGCCACATAGTGGCTCACAGAGTGGATGGCCTGGTCCTGACATTATTTATTAGCTGTGTGATCCCGGGGAGTCATTTAACCTCTCTCTGTCTTGGTATAAAGTGGAAGCCATAAGAGCAGCTAATAAGTTTTGTGAAGAGTGAAAGAGATGAAAAATACTTAGAATATGTCTTCTACATAGTTATCTCTCAATAAATGTTAGCTGTCCTTCAGATTTGCATTGTCATTATAGTGCTTTTCCACAAAGCTGGTTAAGTATTATAGATGTGAATGACTGCTTTTGGGGTAGAGGCTTACTGAGGCTCTTGACTGATTCCTATGGCTTTGCATCCTACCAAAAATGCCTTAGATGGTGCCTTGTACATCATGAGCTTATAAAAAACATTTGTTGAACAAATGTTTGAATAAATAACCTTCAGATTTTAATATACTCATGTTTGGAAATAAAAACTAACAAACAAACAAACAACAGAGTTGGTATGAACGGCGTAGAGACGATTCTTATCATAATTTTTCATTTCTCTATCCTCTATTAGCATACTTTTCTTCTTCTTCAATCTGCAAGTAAATCTGAAAAATAATGGAATTCAGATTCATTTATGGAAATGAATCTCCTTCTTAGTTTAGCCCAATGGGCCAAGTTGGTAATATTTCCCATTGGGTCCTTTTAAGATTCTTAAAGTAAACATATAGTTAAAATTTGAACCAATTCAATACACCTTGAAAAATAAGCATAAGAGTCTTAATTGCCTTTTTCTAGACATACATCAATTTCTACACATAAAAATGCAGCACTGAATAACAGCAGTAAGCCAAATTCCTTTCACATCTGTGTGAATGCTAGCTGTCCATTATGTTTCTTAAAATCTACGAGGCTGAATCTTATTTGTGAAAAGAAACTTTTTAATAACATTTAAAAAGCCTAATTCTCATGCATGGGAAAAAAAATCAGAGAAATAGTTCTCTTTTAATTAATACAAAACCTTCCCACAGGCTTCAAAACAGTAATAATTTTATTTTAATATAACTCATTACATAGTCTTTTATTATAGTTTAGAAAAAACAGTGAAGTATAAAATAAAAGAAAAATGAGATAGGAAATTTGGGGAATTGTAAACTTCTACCTGAAAAAGGAGATGGATTCTAAGTCCTGACATTGTTCTGCTTTCCCTGTGGCTCACTCTCACAAATATTCTCATGGAACAACATTACCTTTAAAAAGTAAACCCAAAGCACCATCTACCACATCTTACCTAAAGGAGACTTCAGAGGTCGAGCTCTGTAATGATCATGATGACAATGATGACTACGACTTACGAAACTAAAATGAAGTCATACTAGTGTTACTATGCATATCAGCAACTCTTCTCACGCAGAGTCCCTACATTTTATGCTAGAAATGGTCATTGAAAAGTCAACTAAGTATATTCCCCTGATTGGTTTCTAGGTGAGCTATAAAAATGTCCTCACTGGTGGTCAGGAGAACTGAGTCCTAGAGCTGATTTCACTTGTAAACAGAAATAACCTTGTCTGTATCTCTTCTCTACTGATGCTAATCAATTGATGCTAATTAGAATGAAGACTGATGTTTTTTATAAATAAGGCCGACAATATACAGCCTTGACATTTTCCAATTTTGAACCAGTCTGTTGTTTCATGTCTGGTTCTAACTGTTACTTCTTGACCTGCATACAGGTTTCTTAGAAGACAGGTAAGGTGGTCTGGTATTCCCATCTCTTTAAGAACTTTACAGTTTGTTGTGATCCATACAGTCAACAGTTTTAATCTGGTCAATGGAGCAAAAGTAGATGTTTTTCTGGAATTCCCTTGCTTTTACTATGATCCAACAGACAGGATGTTGGCAATTTGATCTCTGGTTCCTCTGCCTTTTCTAAATCCAGCTTGTACATCTGAAGTTCTTGGTTCACATACTGCTGAAGTCTAGCTTGAAGGATTTTGAGCATTGCTTTGCTAGCATGTGAAATGAGCACAACTCTATGGTAGTTGGGGCCTGGTGGCTCAGTTGGTAAAGACTCTGCTTGCAATGCAGGAGAACTGGATTTGATCCCTGGGTCAGGAATATCCCCTGGAAAAGGGAATGGCAACCCACTCCAGTATTCTTGCCTGGAGAATTCCATGGACAAAGTAGCCTGGAGAGCTACTGTCCATGGTGTTGCAAAGAGTTGGACACGATAGAGCTCAACTTTTTGAACATTCTTTGGCATTGCCTTTCTTTGGGATTGGAATGAAAACTGACCTTTTCCAGTCCTGTGGCCACTGTTGGGTTTTCCAAACTTGCTGACATACTGAGTACAGCATTTTAACAGCATCATCTTTTAGGGTTTTAAATAGCTTAGCTGGAATTCCATCACCTCCTTTAGCCTTGTCCATAGTAATGCTTCCTAAGGCCCATTTGACTTCATGCTCTAGGATGTCTGGCTCTAGGTGAGTGACCACACCATCATGGTTATCTGGGTCATGAAGATCTTTTTTATATAGTTCTTCGGTGTATTTCTGCCACCTGTCCTTGTCTTTTCTGTCCTTTATTATGGTTATTGCAGGGAATGGTAAAAAAAAAAAATCTAATTCAGGATGAAGTGTACACTCCTGGATATATGTGTCCTATGGCTTCACTATCAGAGCAATATTCTTGCTACGACCTCCATAAAAATCATCAGTTCCTGAGTGTCCCCATTGGCAAAATAAGATGCTGCCAGAACTCAACCAGGCATTAAGTAAAGCTATAGCCCCCAAATGCCTATGGCATACCTTCCATTTCAGCAGTTAGGTTTCTAAGAATTTATCTAAGGGCACAATTAAATGATAATTGGAGATGTACACAGATGTACACAAAAATTTAGGTAGAAGGGGGCTTGCTGCTGAGCTGTCCATGTGATGAGCCTAGGTCAGGATGGGTAATCTGATGCTTCTGCTGGACATAAGGCCAAGGCTACCCCAGTATTTTTTTGCTTGAATTTACATTCCTGGGAAAAGAAGTGTGAAAGGTTACTGCATAGTGTTTTAAGAGAAATGAGAGGCAGGGCATGTGCATTCTAGTCTGATCAGGTGTGATTCCTATAGAGGAGGCAGAGGGCTGAAATAGATGGTAATCCCAAACAGGATTTGGGAATTACCACTCCAGTTACCAGAATACCATTTTGGGGGCCTCGTGGGAAAGCAGTGTTCTACCGTTTTCTTCCCTATGGGAACCAGTGTGAATGTGAAGCAATAGGAGAGAAATATTTGCAACAAGGCACAGTAGAACTTTCACTACGAGAAGCTGTGAAATACTGGAACACACTGGATGGAGCATGAGGGTCCTTGTGTGGGCTCCTAAGCAGAGGTAGCAGAGAGGGGTCTTTCTTAAGCTGCCTTCAATCCAGGGGTGTGTATTTTGGAAGGTCAATCAGATGATGGGAGAACATATTTTCATAAACATACATATGAGCTTCCTGGGGATTTCTAAAATAACTGAGAAGCAGTTTCTTGCAGGGAAGAGTGAGCTGAGCTTCTCTTTCAGCTGGAAGTGGGAAAAGATGGAAGAGAGCCAGCAACATCTGGGTTTTTAGTGTGACCTCATGTGCACCCACAGGCAGATGAGCTATGGAGATTTGTGGTTATATTTATACTCCAGTAAATCTGGAGACAAGTAAAATGTCCAACAAGAGGGGATTATTATCACATATCCTACAGTAAGTAGGGTTATGACTCAAAAAATAAATGTGGATATTTTCTATGTATTCCAGAGTCCCACTACATTCATTCTCCCTGTTATCCTGAAGAGCATCCCTTGACCTCATCAAGCAAAGGCAAAGCTCAGAGAAGTTGATTGACAAAGTGATGACAGAAACACTGATGCAGACAGTTGAAGATCCGACTTCCCTTTTTTTAAAGAGACACCAGAGATGAGTCATTCTGTGGCTGAAAAAAAAGTGCGGCAACCAGGGAAACCTGGTACATCTTACCTGGGATTAAAAATTTCCCTACGTATAGAGTGGCCATAGGCTTTACAATCAAAGTTGATCACTTTAGACAGTGAAAGAGGATGCTACCTGGATAAGTAACTAGAACTTAACTACAATATTTATACATGGAGCTGGTGGACCCACTGCCATTGTTAGTAATGGATCGCAACACAACCTTTAAAGTGATATCATCAAACACATATTATAACATGAAAAAGTCCCACTGTCACATTATAAAAATGTTACAAAATAGTATAAATGTATGATCCCATTAACATGGGGGGGGATGCATAGAAAAGTATGCTTGGAAGTCTAGATGCTGTTAGGAATGATTATTTCTGGGTAATTGTAAAAATGAATACTTAAATTATATGATTTTCAATTTTCCTATTAATAGACATTTTGTTACTTGTAAAATTAAAGTTTATGTAAAAATGTGAAAAAGAGTTAATTTGAGGACCAAAAGCACAGTTTATATGTGGCCCTGGTTACTTAATTTTGAAATTCAACTTCTGGATCACATTTGGAAGCATCATATTAAATCATCCAATTTAAGTTCATTAGACTTAAATTATAATTTTATCAAAAGTATGATCTTGATCTTATTTCATCTTTTACTTCTTTAGAGGGAGTGGAATAACATCGGTTTGTAGTCTGGATATAGTAGTATATGGCCTCCTTCCTGGAGTAATCATATTGAAACATTTCCTTTTAGGTCTTGATTCTCTAATGCAAGCTTGACGTAATGGTGAGACTGAAGGAGGCTCAATAATAATGACAGTTAATGTTTATGGAGTGATTTCCATATATCTCTATGTCAGGTACTGTTCTAAGGTCTTTACATGTTTTATTTAATCCTCACAATAATTTAATCCTCACAGTGAGCTAGAAACTCCCCAATCATCCCTGTTCTGTAGTTAAGAAAGCTGAGGGAGAAAGATCATCAGTGACTTGTGGGCTTAAGATGCATAATCTAGCCTCCATCTGTAGTGGTCTTTATGAGAAGAGTAAGCTACTCTTAAATCTAGGAATCTAGGAGGAAAACAAAACTATCAGTGGTCTTCAATATTTTAGCAAACAGCCCTTTTGTCTTAATTTTAATACATACCTTTTGATAGCTTACATATAAGATACATATTACATATATTATGTTGCTCTTTTTAAATAACCCATGTAGCTAGTACATCACAATGTCACAGAAAAAGGAGCATTGAAATGACAGTGCTGAGTCTAGGCAATGGGGTCCTTTTACTTTTGGCTTGTCCTTTAATATATTGGGATAGTTTGCTCATTTGTTATAATTTCTTATAAATAATTGATGAACCTTTAAGTAAAGACATCTTTTCTGCTATAGGATTCATAATCCATGATTATTTTAATTTGCTAATCAACATGAAGAACAGACATAAATGAAGTCAATACTGGGCAGAATATGAATGAACACTCTTTGACTTGATTGGCTTCAGACAAAGAAAAACAGTCCTGCTGGAGCCCCTGTGTCTACTTGCAGACGTGGGGCTTAAGTAGCCAGTCCCTGGGTTCTTTACTGAAGGCGTTTGAGACATAAGCCTGTGACTCTCATTCCTTTTAACGTGTTTTTCAGCTTTGGAAACCATAAGACTTCCCTCAAATCACCCTGTTACTTCACTCTAAATTCAACTTACATCATTTCATAAATCTAGTTTCTCTGAGGATCTTCCTCCCCATCTGCAGGACAACCAATTTAAATCATCCTTAAATCATTGCATTAAACACTAGCTACCACTGGCTGCAAGGGGAGCCAAGAAGTGTATTATACCAAGTCTTAAAATGCTACCCATGCCTTTTTAATTTTACCATAAAATCAGATATAGCTATTTTATCATGAAGGATTTAATAAGTTTACCTTTTAAACTAATGGACTATAATGGGTTCTTTAAATTTTGCATGTAAAAACCCCTGGGATGGGAAACTTTCAATCTCTCCTTAATAACTCATCACTATAAATCAGATTCCTTTAATATACTACTATATGCTGATGTTGTAAGACACTTAGAAAGAATCTGTACTATTTTCCTCCTGATGTTTCAGCCATAAGGAGAAGCTAGTTTATTTCTGAAAAGTAGTACTCAAAGCAATTTCATTTTATTTCCCTCCACAGAAGATATCAGATATTTAAGCACTCCCATAAAAGATCTACCCTTAGATATTTCAGAATGACCTGTTTCTGAAGATTTCATTGGTTTCTCTCTTGCCAGAGGGGGGAAAAAATTTTTTTTTTCTATAGGTTTTAAGTCTGTCATAGTGCATTCAGCATGTATTTTGTAGTAATACTGTTTTTTCATAGTCACTAGTTAAATGTTAATAGTATATCACATTTATTGGATCATTTCCTCTCCAATTAAAATGTAACACGAATAATGATCATGGTGATGACACTATAATATCAATAATGATAATAGCAATGTTATTATAAAACATTAACACTGACTTATTTTTGGTCCCTCTTCAAAGCTTTGTATTTAAAACAGATTTCTAAAACAAGAAAGAAAAGGACAGTAAAATACAAGTTGATTCAAAAGACAGTATAATGTAAATAACAATGCTTTCTGAAGATCCCAAGTTTAGAAAAGAGTCATGAAAAGAAATTGCTTCTTGAATATTGAACAGTTAATCACAATCTGGTGCCTGAAGGTCTCCTATGGTGAAATGCCAGCTATCAGGATAAAAACTCAAAGATGTTTTCAACAATTCATTTTTCAAACATCTGATTTCAAACAAAACAAAGACATTCCCCAATCATTCTGAGAGTAGGCACCATGTTAAGTCATGAATGGTCTGAATTAATGTCTCCTTTAACAATGGGATTCCCTGGTGGCTCAGACGGTAAAGTGTCTGCCTGCAATGCGGGAGACCTGGGTTTCGATCCCCGGGTAGGGAAGATCCCCTGGAGAAGGAAATGGCAACCCACTCCAGTACTCTTGCCTAGAAAATTTCATGGATGGAGGAGCCTGGTGGGCTAAAGTCCATGGGGTTGCAAAGAGTCGGATATGACTGAGCGACTTCACCTTAACAATGAAAGGGCCTATTGCTCCTTTCTGGGTCTACCACCTAAAGTCAAAGAGGTAAATGGAAATTGTCAAGCTTCTTTTATTTCAGCTCAGCCAATATGACCATATGACAAAGCGGATTTGCAGTGACAAGAGAAGACCCAATTTCCGTACATGGTTGGACTGCTGATACAGCACTTTAGACTGGGAAGTGGAGAAAGGAGAGAAAAGAGCACTTACAGGCAGAGCGCTCCAAGACCATGTTTATTTCAGCTACAATTCATCGATTACCATGCCACTGGGAATTCCAGGATTATAACACATTATACAGTGGAAAGATGTCAAGGGGCAGAGTCCTTGGTAGAAAATGTTTCAGGCTATTTATTTCGAGTATGTGCTCTGCACAGCATCATACAGAGTCTGCAGAGCCTGGGCACCTGGAGAAAAGTGTGGGTGGAAACAGCTGCCGGTGGGGAATCATTCACTGAACACGTATCACACAAATTAGCTAAATGCTACCAAGCCAAGAAATTAATGTAAACACCGATCATAGGATTAACTACACAACATTTGATGCAAAATCAACAGGAAGATGATGGTATGGCTTCCGAAAGTAGGTATGCTGCTGCTGCTGCTAAGTCGCTTCAGTCGTGTCCGACTCTGTGTGACCCCAGAGATGGCAGCCTACTGGGCCCCTCTGTCCCTGGGATTCTCCAGGCAAGAGCACTGGAGTGGGTTGCCATTTCCTTCTCCACGAAAGTAGGTATACTTGCCCTTAAAGAAATCAGATTGAGTGAACAACAGGAAGAAAGGGCAAGATCAAGAGCAGTAGACAGGAGAGAGAAGGAAAGATGACAAAGATGACAAAGGAACAAAATAGATGGAGGAAAGAAAAAAAAAAGTGATCTTTAGCAGATGTACTGTATACCTCTTACAATATCATGCATTGGTATCTAGGGAAATTCAGGGTTTATGTGAAATATTGAAATTTGCCTCAAAGTCTGAAGATGCTGAGTCTAAATCCTCTCCCATGCAGCTCCCTTATGGGCAGAAAGCCCCAGAAAAGTTATGAGGAGAGGCCAAGTCTGTCTTGTCTCTCTCTCCCTTGGGTGTGAATGGACAGGAAAAGTGTCCTTGTAGTGGGTCACTGTTGGTTATAGTGCAAGCTGTTGGAATGAATCAATTTAAAATCCAAGAATCAAGTGTCTTGCTTGCTGGCTATTATATACCTAGTCATGCCAACTGAGTGCCTTTCCAGGTCCATCATAGCCCTCATCTTCCCCTTATCATGACAAGGGCTTCTTACTAACTTTTTAAACAGTTAAATGCCTGATGCTAAATCATGGAGTGGAGTTTCATGTGGTTCTATCACATGAGGCTCTATATGGATGCCAGTTTTAACATTAAACAGTTTATAACTCAGTTTCACCACTTATTAACTCTATTAACCAGGCTGGATTGCCTGCCCTTTCTGAGGTTTGTTTTTTTCCTGGGTAGGAATACCAACATGAATCTCAGAGGTGCCCTTGTGGCTCTCATATGCTACAACCATCTTCAATCCTTCTCCTTCCTTACTCTGGATGGAGGACTCTTAATTGGTAAGAGACACAGGTTTGATCCCTGGGTCAGGAAGATCCCCTGGAATGGGAAATGGCAACTCAATCCAGTATTCTTGCCTGGAGAATCCCATGGACAGAGGAGCCTGGCAGGCTACAGTCCATAGGGTTGCACTGAGTTGGGCATGACTGAAGCGGCTTTTGCACCTAGAAAAGGGCCTCCTTTTGTTTACAGTTCCTCACAAAAATGGGGGGAAGGGCCAGAGTCAGGGCCAAGAATTAAGAAAGGCCTTAAAAAATAAATCAGTGGGAAAATGTTTGCTAATCATATATCTGACAGGGCGTTAACTTTCAGGATAAAGAACTCTTATGACTCAACACATAAAACCAAATAGACAGATTTAAAAATAGGCAAAAGATTTGAAAAGATATTTCTCCAAGGATTATATGCAAATAACTAACAAGCATATGAAAAGATATTCAACATCACTAATCACTCAGGAAATGCAAACCAGACTACAATTTGATATCACCTTATATCCATTTGAATGAACATTATTTTTTTAAAACCAAATAGAAAAATATCAAGTGTTGGTAACAATGTGGAAAGATAAATGGAAGAAACATTGATTCTAATGACACTGTCTGGGCCTGTGAATATAGCTATGTAGGTAGTTGCTACTGTTGCTGCTTAGTTGCATCCAACTCTACAACCCTATGGACTGTAGGAAGAGCCAGGCTCCTCTGGCCATGGGATTTCCCAGGCAAGAATACAGGAGTGGGTTGCCATTTCCTTTTCCAGAAGATCTTCCTGACCCAGGGATCAAACCCACATTTCCTGAGTCTCCTGCACTGCAAGGGGATTCTTTACCACTGAGCCACCAGGAAAGCCCATACAGGTAGTTACTTCTGAACAAAGTAACTATTGTTCAATTGCTTAATGGCTCAAGGAGTTTGAGTTGGATTTTCTGCCATTTGAGAGTTTTTACCAATAATTCAGTTAAGAGAGAAAGCATGTTCTAAGAAGAAAGAAATGTATATGCAAAAGCTCAGAGGCCAGAAAACCAAGGTTGATCCTGTATACACAGATCTGTGAGACCGGAGAAGGTTTGAGGAATGATTTGAAGAAGAAGCTAAAAAGGTTAAGAGCCACAGTTTTCTAACCCAGCATTGTTCTGCCAGAGCTACTGTAGCAAAATGCAAATTTGACCTCAGAATTCCTCTCCCTTGCTTAAAATATTTTAACATCATCCCAAAGGTTTTAGCATGAAGTTCAAACCCATTAGCTTTCTGCCCAAGGCTCCTGATGACCTGCTCGCTCTCCTCTCTTTTGTTTCATCTCCTGTATCTCTCCCACAGGCACCCTGTGCTCCAAGCAAAAAAAAACACAAAACTATAGCTTTCCAAACATGTATGCTGTTTCATGCCTTTGTGCCTTCATATTATATGTACTGTATCATTTAATCCTTGCAAGAACTCTACGAAGAGGACATTCTTGTTCTGACTTTCCAGATAGGGGAAAATAAGGAGTATAAAGAGTCTGATACTTTGGCCACTGTATAAAGCTCCAATACCTTGGCAACCTTATGCAAAGAACTGACTCACTGGAAAAGACCCTGATGTTGGGAAAGATTGAAGGCAGGAGGAGAAGGGGATGACAAAGGATGAGATAGTTGGATGGCACCACCAACTCGATGGACATGAGTTTGAGCAGGCTCTGGGAGTTGGTGATGGACAGGGAAGCATGGTGTGCTGCATTCCTTGGGGTCACAAAGAGTCGGACTGGAGCAACTGGACTGAGGAACTGGACTGAACTGAACTGAAAGAGTTTGAGGGAAATCAAAAGCCACACAGTTGGTTGGAAGGAGAGCTGGGATTTGAACACATCTGTCTGACACTCTTAAAAGTTCTCACTCTTCCTTTTCTATCATTACTCATCCCGATTCTTTTGACTTCTGGTCCATGGATCTGTATATTTCACAGCCTTGTCTTTCAGTGGAATAAATTCAACTTCAGAATATCAGGGGCGGGGACTGGAGAGATGCTTATTAATCCAGTCAAGCTATATTTCACCACTAAAATCAACTTACTTTGTATTTTCTTCATCTAATCTACAAACACTTCTGAGCATCTCTTTCATGCTAGGGCCTGGGCCAGGGATGAACAAAGCCAGACAAAGTCCCTGGGTTCAGAGTGATTAGAGTAATCTATTTCTTTAACCAGGTTCTAACTGTGAAGGTTTCCTTCCTGGCTTCATGTGAGAATAAATGCCTCTTGCTTTCGTACCCACACATGGAACTTCATTACTGCTGCTGCTAAGGAATTATCACATGCATTATTTTCAACCAGTACTGCTCATGAGTTATAGCAGAGATTAATTGATCAGTTAAATGAGATAAGGTGGAGAATAGACTGGGAATAAATCAATGAAGGAAACTGTGCCGTGTCTCATATAGTTGGGATCAATTGTGTTACAGCTCACTCAGCCAGGCTCCAGATTGCAAAGCAGCCTGCTCAGAAGGGGTCATGAACAGGGCAACTCACTGATTTAATTACATACAAAATTTTCATTGCCTTATTTTTATTCTATACCTTACCAAAGTGAACAACATTTCTAAATGCATGAGTTCTACAAGATCACAAACTAGAAATGCTTTCCTTTCTTTTGACTGGGACAAAACTGACAATCACTTAACAGGCTCTTTGTATGAAACATGCAAAAACTAAAAGAGAAAGAACATATTTTAAAAACGAAAAGGAAAGAAAGAACATACACCACAAAGTGAGCATCAAGAATCCAGTGAAAATAAAAGAGCAGTTTTATTTTAAGGTCAAATCTTTAATGGTACTGTTGTGTCCAACCCTCTGCAACTCTATGGACTATAGCCCACCAGGCTCCTCTGTCCATGGGATTCTCTAGGCAAGAATACTGGAGTGGGTTTGCCGTGCCCTCCTCCAGGGGAACTTCCCACCTCAGGGATAGAATCCGTATCTCTAATGTTTCCTGCATTGCCGGGAAGGTTCTTTACCACTAGCACCACTTGGGAAGCCCAATAATTATTTAATAAATATTATTTGGTTTTTTAAAAAAAGGCTACTGGAATTACAGCAATCAAAACATTGTAATAAGAAAATAAGAAAAGGTTGTTAAAAAATGAAAAATTAAAAGGGAAATTTCCAATATCAAAAAGTCCCATCTTTTGTAAATATGTAAAAGTGGATCTGTCCTTTTACCCCCCAAAAGAGTTATATTGGGTTCAAGAGGTTGAAAGCTGGCCATGAGCCCAGTTCATCTGAATGCAGAGGGATTAGAGAGTCATGGGAGGGAAACTGAGTAGCTGCCCCATAACCCGTGGATAAATGATGCTTGCTGTCCCTTGGGTTCTGCAGAGGTGAGTGGATGTGGTATCCAGAAAAGATCCCTTGGGCAGATGACCCCCACACACTTCAGCCGCTACTCGTGGGCAGGGGCTTTTTCTGCCATGACAATGTCGGGCTAGGCAGTAGACATTCTGTGAGCAGAAAAAAGCCATCACTCCACCCAGGAAAACAATTTTTTCCCTAACTTCAGTGGCTATCAAAATCAACCTGTTTTTCTTGTGCTACACCCTGGACCCATAAAATAGTTACAGGATCTCAAAAAGACTGTATTGCAGGTGGAAGTTTTGTTACAACCAGCTGGCTAGAAGTGAGGATGACTTTAAAAGATTAACATTTTTAAACACTCTCAAATCGAAAGATTAAGAAAATATAAAATGTTACTGAGAGGTATCTCCTTTTGTGTTGTATGTGTTAATCCTGCTTATTCAGTAAGTCACACTTTAAATGCAGGATGCCAAAACTTGAAATATTATTCTTAATTCCTTTAAAATTACATGAAATTTCCTCTTATTGACACAGACTAGTAAAACAGAAATAGGCATAATTGATGGAAGACAACCCTTAACATCCAGCTTAATCCCTTGGCATGGATTAGATTATTAAAGGCTCAAATGACAACTAATCTCAAAGCTTTACATGCATATTAGAGATTTAATTTGACTAAGCTTAAGATTACTTGAGTGTTGACCAGAGTGACTTAAGAGGCAAGGAAACTCATGCAAAATCCTGTTTAAGGACACAGTCTAACCTGCAATGGAGAATTAACTAAAAAACAAAACAACAAAGAAAACCCTATAATGAACATGAAATATGTTCATTATAGATTTAAAATGTGTGACAGATCAAGATAGATTTTTTTTTTTTAATCTATGGGGGAAAATGAATATTTAACACACAAAAAAAGTTAGGGATAAGATGGTACCTTGAGAACCAGAATTGTATGATTGGCATCTCACATCCCCCCGATACTGGCTGTGTCTTAGTCATGATAGCTGTTTGCTACTTTTGGAGGGGTAGTTAATTCTAGTCTAAAGCTCCTCTGTTACATTTGATAGAGTGACTGTGCTGATATTGACACAGCCAGGTAGGGGATAAAAAGTCATGAAGTTGTGATTTCTTGACTACCAGGTGTTATGCTCTTTTCATGATAGTAACTACTATACTTTAAACAAAGAACTGGGTTTCATCACTAAGAAGTAAGCCATGGAGTTCCACCAAGACAAGTTCATCTACAGTATTTTCTTTGCTCTTTCTCATGGGGAGGAGACAAAAGGGCAAAGCCCTGCATGGTGATTCATAATTATTTTCCAGTTTCACAAGTATAGGATATATTTGTCTCTTCAAGCAGAAGTAGAATTCCTTATTCTTCCCTTACTTGTCTCCAAAAGCCATCATAGTGCAGTTTTTGAAGACAGTGGGAAGCAGCATGGGGTACTGGTTAAGAGGTCAGACTGCCTGGAGATCTAATTTCAGCTTCATCATCTATTAACCAACTGACCTTGAGTAAGTTAATCAAGCTCTCTGTGCCTCAGTAGGTCCAACTTTAAAACAGCAAAAATACCACTATCTATCTCATCAGGTTATTGTGAAGATTAGAGGAACTACTCATGAACCTCTTAGAACAATACCTGGAACATGGTAAGCATTATATATATGCTAAGTTAAACTAAAATGTTTATTGAATGACCAAATGTTTCTTCGCACTTACACTAATTGATATTATTCAGCAATTGATAAGGTTTCCCTAACCAATACTTGGGTTTGGGAATTTGCTAAACCTTGAACAACTCCATCTCTTATTATTTGAGATAAGCCAATTGATAAATAACAGCTATGACACATATACTTATCTTGTAAGGGCCTCCACAATCATTTATTACTTGGTGAAAAACTCAAGTCATCAGAGAGAGAAACAAAAGTCAAGTTAACATCTAAACCTCATTAAAGTTTCATCTTCTTTTAAAGTCCAGGAAGACAAACAGGTTACCAGAGGAATTTCCTTTCCCCTGTAAGGCTTATTCCTATATTTGAACAAAACTGCTAAAGTGAATTAAATGGTATTTCCTAAATGGCCAAAGGCACAGTGGTGGGGTTGAGGGGATAAAGCCAAGTTAACAGCATTGGTATGAATTTCAATGCCTGAGGTGAAGCTGATATACTCTAACAATTAGACTCTTATCATACAGTATCTTGCAATGTTTTTGTATCAATATTGAAAAATAAAAGTGATTATTGATTTTTAACAATGCAAGTGAGAAGACAAAGTTGGAGAAAGTTATCCTCTTAAAAATATACCAATGATTACCTGGCATGGAAGGTGAAATAAATGACCAAAAAATGGTCACACTTTCCCATCTCTGTATGTATATCCTTTATGATGTGATTTTGCCATGCTATCCATCAAGATGTGAGGTCTATTTCCAATCCCATGAATCTAGGGAATAGCAGACCACCTGACCTGCCTCCTGAGAAATCTGTATGAAGGTCAAGAAGTAACAGTTAGAAATGGACATGGAACAACAGACTGGTTCCAAATCGGGAAAGGAGTACGTCAAGGCTGTATATTGTCACCCTGCTTATTTAAATTAATATGCAGAGTACATCATGTGAAATGCTGGGCTGGATGAAGCACAAGCTGGAATCAAGATTGCCAGAAGAAATATCAACCTCAGATATACAGATGATACCACCCTCTTGGGAGAAAGCAAAGAGGAACTAAAGAACCTCTTGATGAGAGTGAAAAAGTTGGCTTAAAACTCAACATTCAGAAAGCTAAGATCATGGCCTCTAGTCCCATCATTTCATGGCAAATAGATGGGGAAAAAATGGAAATAGTGAGAGACTTTATTTCGGGGGGCTCCAAAATCACTTCAGATGGTGATTGCAGCCACGAAATTAAAAGACTCTTGCTCCTTGGAAGAAAAGCTATGACCAACCTAGATGGCATATTAAAAAGCAGAGTCATTACTTTGCCAACAAAGGTCCATCTAGTCAAAGATATGGTTTTTCCAGTAGTCATGCATGGATGTGAGAATTGGACTATAAAGAAAGCTGAGCACCGAAGAATTGATGCTTTTGAACTGTGGTGTTGGAGAAAACTCTTGAGAGTCCCTTGGCCTTCAAGGAGATCCAACCAGTCCATCCCAAAGGAGATCAGTCCTGGGTGTTCATTGGAAGGACTGATGTTGAAGCTGAAACTCCAATACTTTGGCCACCTGATGCAAAGAACTTACTCACTGGAAAAGACCCTGATGCTGGGAAAGACTGAAGGCTGGAGGAGAAGGGGATGGCAGAGGATGAGATGTTTGGATGGCATCACCGACTCAACGGGCACGAGTTTGAGTAAGCTCCAGGAGTTGGTGATGGACAGGGAAGCCTGGTGTGCTGCAGTCCATGGGGTCACAAACAGTCGGACACGGCTGAGTGACTGAACTGAATTGAATCTAGGCTGATCTTGTGACCTTCTTTGACTCAAAATGCAGAAGAAATAAAGTCACGGGGGTTCTAAGTCTTGGACTAGCTAGGCCTTATAGCTTCTGTTCTTACTTTCTTGCATCACCATGGGAAGAAGCCTGGTCTAGCTCACTGAAGGATGAAAGGTCACTTGGAGCAGATATGATTCATCTCATCAGAAGCCCTCTAAATTAGACAGCTGACCACTAACACCAACCACCTGTAGTGTGACTGAGACCACCTTAGACAGCTGTCAGACAACTATAGCCACACACATGACCCTTAGCCAGAACAGCATGAGAAACATCCATGCCAAATCACTGGTCCACAGAATTATGAACATACAAAATGCTTGTCATTTGAAGTCATTGGAGAGTTTGTTACACTGCAATAGATAACTGATAGAGATGGTTTTCAAAGTCCTTAACAGGAAGTTAAACTAAGGAACTATAGAGATTCAAAACAAGGCAAAGAAGGAAAAGCACACAAAACACTTCTTTTGTTTCTAGCCTATGGATGTTTGATACAGAATATTTTCAAAATTTAAAATTAAATTCGAGAATGCTGGCTCTCCATGTGGATGTGATTGGTTTTGTTTGATTTGTGTTAACTGAGATAATAAAGTAAAAGATAAAATACAATATATGGCTCATATTCCAAAATCTAGAAGGTATTTTGGAAGTGTATTTTAAGAAAATTAAATGTATCACATTTATTATGCTTTATGAGAATACTTGTAAGTCATATTTACGAAGAGATATTTACTAAGGAACAAACCACAGGTCCCTGCTTTATTTAGCTGAGCACAGCTCTTGAGGGATTGGGGCAGATACATGCAGAGATCTGTAGAACTTTGTCCCACAATCCTCAACACACATTCCCTTCAAAATAGAGGCAAATCAAGCTCAATGTATATCTCATTTCCTCTTGATTTCCCTTCTTTTTGTCCTCTCTTCTGCCCACTTCTTCTTCCTACTATTGGTCACTCTGCTGGCTCTGTGACATACCTACCTGGCTAGGCTAAACTACATTTCCCAGAACTCTTTTTGTTGCACATTTCGGAGTCACAAGTGAGACTGTTGGGGGCTTTGGACGGTAGAAATGAAGCAGCAGTAGTTAGTAGCCCATGCATGTTGTTGATCTGCTGATTCAATTTGTCATGAAGCAGCAGCTGGCCTGCAACTGCTCTATCTTCCTCTGGATTCTTCTTCACTTTTTCTGACTCTTGACTACTATTTAGGTCTATGACAAATGGTCATGCAGGATACTCTTGAAACCAAGGTCAGACACAAAAATACTAGGTTCAGTTCATTGTTATGGCATTCTAGCTCACAGATATGGGCATCAGCTTACTTCTGATCTTCCCTCTTTGACTGCCTGCCCTGTAAACTTTAAGCTCCAGCCTGAGGTGCAGAGACAACAGCCTTACAGAAGCTTACAGACTGTTTAACCAGTCCCTACAACTGTGTAAGCTGAGTTCCTACAACAAATCCACTGGTTCTGCCTCTCTGAACTATGACTGGTATGGTCATTTATTTTGACCATAATGATGCTGACAAGGTTATCTCCAGTCATCTCACTGATAAGTCCTCTACATCTATGGAGAAAGATCAAAGAGCCCCCAGGAGGTTATAGAAATGGCTTAGGAATTTAGAAGTGACAGATAATGAAGATAATGATAACACACACACACACACACACACACACACACACACACACACACACACACGGCACTTACAATGTATATGGTCCCAATACTAAAGATTAATTTTATTTACCCAAAAAATCTATGCGATAATTTCTATTATTTTATCTTCCTCTGCACATTCAGGCACAGAAAGATTAAATAACTTGATAGTAAGTGAAAAATCAAGGGTTAAAATTGGGCGTTCCTGCTCCAGAACCTAGGTACTGTGTACTCTTATGTACTATTCTATGGCTTCAAATCAACCTGCATCTAAGAGTTCTCATCTTTTGGGTACCCTGGGTTTTAGAAACATTTCATAACAGAAAGCTAGCTATGACAATTCATCAGGAAACTTCAGTTCTGGTCTTAAATTCACCACTAACTAGCTGTGTAGTCTTGAACAAGTCATGCTAATTCCCTTATTTGTAAAATAATCTCAAAGTTCTCTTCCTGCTCTAAAAGTTCACAACTCTAGAGTGTTAAAGTTCTGAGGATGATATTAGAAGACCTTTGAAGGAAAGCTGCTAGATACAATAAAATCAGGTAATAAAACCTGCCACTGTGTATTTGATTTTCTCCTAATAGCTTTCCACCATTTCCTGTGTCAAAAATTCCTCTATAGCTCCCCACGTCATTATAATAGTCATTTTTATCCTTTGTATGTGTGAGGACCCTTGGCGTTTTCTTTTCATCCACCTTGGGTTCTCAGTGCCCACACCAGACAGTCATGTTTTGGTGAGCTCCTCACTGTTATTCATCTACTTTAATTTTATTCAACTTATCTTACAAATATAACTATTCCCATGAAATAGATGCAAAAAATCAAGAGGATGATAGCTTTTGTGCCACAGTTTAATTCACTACTTTTATTATTGTTTGTTTTGTTGTTTTTTAAACCTTGTATCTTTGGTGAATATTACAAAATGTCTAATCAGGAGCGTCACTTTCTAGCAAAAGTTTTCCCAAGAGTTAAAAAACCAAGAGGCAAGCATCAAGTTAGTGACAGGAAAATAACACAGGGTGTAACAGTAATTTAAAAAATGGACAATTGATCCAAGAACAGATGCTGATTATCTTTACAGGCCAGAGTCCAAATCAGCGACCTTCAGAATTTGGTCAAACCGGTACTGCGCCAATAGATATAAAATAAAATGGTACCATTGGCACTCACCAGAAAGGTTAAGGTGACATTGCACTTGGAAATGTAGCAACAGCTAAAAACAGAAGGCGACCATCATATGAACATTAGCTGTGCTAGTTACTTTTCTTGTGTCTGAGCCTGTGTCAGCAAGGCTCTTACTTTTCTAAGAAGGGGAGAGGTGTGCTCACATGCATGTATAATGATATTCCTGGGTATGCATTCTAGAACTCATTGCTTAACAGGAACATGGTGAAAAAGAAGCTCATGAAACCCATCCCAGGGAAGTCACCATAATTCACTCTTAGCTGTCTTCCCTAGGCAACCATGATGGGGTATCGCAAGGGACTAAGAGGATTAAATATTGACAGGCATAGTTCAATAGCACCCATTCAGGCAAATCCTTCTTTATTATCCTTTCATTCTACCCCTCAACCATGGACTGAATAACCCTCACTTCTATGTTTTTCCATACTTTTGCTATTATATGTATCCCTGTACCATACTAGAAATGTACTGCACATCTCTCTCTCTCCCATTGGACCTGTGATTCACCAAAAGAAACATCTCTCATTCATGGACCTGTTGTTAGTATCTAGCATGGAGCCTGACATGTAAGAAGTACTGAGTAAATGGGCAACGGAATTAAATGAATCCTATCATTTCACTCTTGATATCCAAATTCAGTATTAGGAATCCAAGTGGAAATTTTTCCAAGTATTGTATTGTATTAGTTATCAAACATTGTGTTTCTATGGAATTGATGATAACTGTCTTTAACTGCATCTAAAAAAGGTAATATCTATTCTTTTAAAATGTCACAAAAGGCAGTGGCAAAAGTCCCAATATGATCGTGATCCCAATTAAAATTCTTCAACCCCAATGAAATAACTCTGATCTGATAAAAATGTATGAGTTGCTTTTTTTGTCACCATAATTTAAAGACAGAAAAATGGTATTTAAGATTTACATAAACATATGGAGGTCCAACCTCATTATGATGATTGTACCTAGAAGCCAGGGAGTTTTGAATGTTAAATATATTTTCAGAAAAAAATGCATTTTCAGAGAAGGGAAAAAAAGGGAGCTACAACAATAGCTCTAATTTAACTGGAGACATTCGTTGCACAATCCCTAAAGAAGAAGATGCACTATTGAGAACATCAGCAGACTGTATTCATTTGGCATATTAACATGAAAGAGGGCTCTCTGCCCAGTGGAGCCTGGCCTCTTCACTACAGGATCTTGCTTTTGAGATCTTTGAAACTGCTATTTCAAACACAATACAACAAGATTTGCTCCAATCTTAATCATGGAAGTTGAAAAACTCATATAACTTCAAGTATACTTGTTGATCTGTCCAGCCAAATCATGAATCTTGCCCTTGGGACCAACATCTACATTATAACAGAAAATAGACATATGTACAGCCAAGTATTAGTTTCCTCTGGTAATGACATGCAAAGTGTAAAATCATGGATAACTGAATATGACAACAACCAGTATATGAAAAAAAGATGTTATTAAAAAGTTAAACAATGACTCCAAATGAAAAATTAACTTTGAAAATCAAAGTTAAAGGAAAAAATCCTTTAAGTCACTTTATTTTACTTCAACTCATTAAAGCATATAAATTTGTTGCATATTTACTAAAGACTTACTTTGTGTCAGACAAGGGTGACCATTTCTAAGAACTACAACCAAGAAATCACACGTGTTACATATAATATACCATGCCATGTCTAAGCGTCTCTGTGATCTGTTTGAGTATGGAGGACTCTGTGGCCATCTACATAACACTGATTTCATCTTTCAGATGTTAATATATGGAAGTCACCAGATTGGTCAGTATTGATCCATTTTTCAGGGACAGTTATCCTAATTTGTTTTATCTATTGAGGGCTATATCAACTCCCTTGTCCTAGCGATTGTTCAACCTACCCCAAGGATTAACCTACTTAGTACATGACTTTCCTGTGGCCACAGGGGCTGATTTAGGAAAGATTATATAATCAAAGGTAGATTCAGAAAGGGGAGATTACCTAGGGACTTTGATGAAAGATGGTTCGGTATTTTCAGGGACTCCTCTGAGAAATATGCTGGGTGATGTAGTAAGTGAATGTTAAGCTCAGATCTGCTACAACCATTTACCTACCCCGAGGGAAGCCATTTTAGAGCAATAATAGCACATGAAAAAGGGCAAAGGCAATAAAAGCATATTAAAAAATGGAGCCTGAAACTTAATCAAACTATGGGCAGAAGTCCAACCAATTTCTGGAATCCTTTGAAACTTACTATAGCTAGAGCTGAATTTTCTTTTACTTGCAGCCAAGTGTATCCTAATTACTATAACTATGATAGGAAAAAGCTGATTGCAGATGGCCATTTCAGTAATCTGGATGAGAGAGAATCAAAACACTCACTTGCACAGTGGCAGGGACAATAGAGAACAGAGGATGAGTTCAGAGGTGCATCAATAATAGAATACATGGGTGTGACACTCCATGGGAGGAAAAGAGAAAGTAAAAAATGGACTGCAAGTTTTCACTCTTGAGATATTTAGTAATAGCTAATGCCTTGCTGTTAATCAGGAATAAGAATTCAGGCATAAGAGTTGCAGTTATGCATACTCAGTTGTGTCTGATTCTTTGTGACCACATGGACTGTAGCCTGCCAGGCTCCTCTGTCCATGGGATTCTCCAGGCAAGAATAGTGGAATGGGTTGCCCAACCCTCCTTATATTTATATATATTAAACACAGTCACAGAAACAAACTAAATCCAAAATAACAGGAATGTAAATAAATTATGGTATATTCACTAACAAGTAAAATACTATACAGTGAGTTATTAACATTTCTCTGTTGGTGACTCACTTGATTGATAATATTTCCCCCATAAAAAAGGTCTCCAACTCTATCTGTTTGCAGCAGGGCTGTAGGTTACATGTTCATTTCAACATCTTCTCTTTCTCAGCCACTAATAGATCCCCTGGCATGCTATAGTTGAGAATCATTACACAAGAGAATGTCACAAAAACCACTTCAACTTGGGGGAAAGAAAAGAAGAAACACTGTTCTGATATGATCCTAGTTTTGAAAATTAAGAAAAATACAAACACAGGAAAAAAAAAAAGATATACACCAAGATGCTTATAGTCATTAACTCTTAGTGATAGGATCTGGAGTATTTTTTCTTTGACTTCTTTACATTTTTTATTTTCTTTTCCTAAAATGCACATGCATCAATCTTTATAATTTTAAAGGACACTCTATGTTGAGTTTCCCAGAAGGAGATAATGAGATGAGGATGTGTATGGAAATGATTAGAAAGTGTTCTACAGAGAATCCAACAGGGAGTAGGAAGGTGGGAATAATCAAGGAAGGAGGCAAAGCAAGGGTGTAATACTAGACAAAGTCTCATTGGAGAGAACCTGAGGTCAACCCATCAAGGTCAAATGAGCTACAGACTTGATTACTGGTCCTCAAGTCTTTCATTGATGAAGGGCTGCCCCTGGGAAGATACAAATATTTCTCCTTATAGGTAGGAAAACTTGATGGCAGTCTGCCAACCAAGAGACACAGGTGCTGGCTGTTATGAGCATGCATGAAAATAGCAAAGGGATTTGAGCGAATATGCATGGAAGACTAATGACATCTGCTAGAGACATTCATGATATGAAGTCTTTATTGTTTTATTTAAAAAACTATGAACACCTTCATTGCATGACTATGTCCATTCCTATTAAATATGTTTACTTTGGGTAAAAAAACAGGACTGAATAATAATGTATTATTGGCTAGCACTGCTTACTGGGAAGGAAAATTAAAAAGTCTTATATTCTAAAATGAGTATGTTAGAAACTAGGATCACTGGATATAAAGGTTGATGATATCTGGGGACACTAAATATGGATTACTATTTCTTGTTACAGTGACAAGACTTCTGAAGTTTGGGGAGAGGAATCTTTTTTCCTGACAGCAACATGCCAGATTGTTAAGAACCTTTGCATAAACCAATGGTGGCCTGAATTATTCAATTGGTATAAAACAGCTTAGAGGAGAATGTAAATTATCTGGCTTCAACCAATAAATTTGGGGTCTGGCATCCATTATGAGTCCCCAGAGAAAATAATCCCTAGGGAGACAGAATGTCGGATTTGAGAGAATTATCCAACCAAGATGACCCCAGTACAAACTCCAATGCTTCATTGTATTTGCTAATATAAAGGGCAGACCCACTGGCACATTACATGTTGGTAAGATCCTGGCTTCCTGTTGTGGTTCAATATGGACTGGACCAGTCTATCCCATCCCCTGAGCTTTGAGTCAATAAGTGGATTATGTATTATTATCTCCTTCTCCCAAACCAAAAAGCCCAATCAGACATCTATGTAGGTAGCTGTCAAGATGGCATAATTTAAAGTGTACTGGGAAAGTCTTGTTTATCCTGAAATAGCTTCCTTCCATTGACCTCTCAGCCATAGAAAGTCAATCAAGATGGCATTTCAGAAATTGAGCAAAAATGCATGGGGGTATTCAGGGATTCTTACTTCAGGGGCATGGGACTTATAAATAAACTTCAGTAGTTCTGGGATCCCATAAAATCATTTGAGAAATGTTGCATAGATATATAATGAGTGCATTTTCAAGTAAGAGAATTTAACAGCTTTCATTATATTTTCAAAGTAATCCATGACTCATGAAAGCTTAAGGTACTCAGGGGTAAGTCAGGACAGTTCTATGCCTGACAGGCTACTAACTAACCAGGTGTTCTCATACTGAAACTTTTCCCTCCATCAGTTTAAGATTCATACACATCTGACAGCCCTGCCTGGTTCAAGTTTCAGCATTCCAACAGAGGCAAATGGCTTCCTTTCAAAGCTTGCTAGGGAAAATGTCCAAATGCTTCTTTTGTACCTGCTTCTTATGTATACCTCCTATAGCTAAGAGAATATTAATAAACTGCAACAACATTCCTGGAGACAAAAGGACGGGCAAAAAGAGATGGGAGAAAAGGAGCAAAGAAAGGAGGGAGGGAAATGAGAAGGAAAGGGATGGGAAGGGGAAGAGAGACCAAGTATTTTTATATGATAAAGGTGTCTCTATGGAGCAAACTTGAACAAAATTGACAGAAAATGGTTGTAGGAGACTCCCTTTCACTTCCTTCCAGTAGAGTTACAACATTCAAGTTTTTGAAAGTTCATTTTTAAGAGGTCATCAATTAACTAGGGCAGGGAGCAGGGGGATTACACACATGTGTATATTCTCTTTAACATTTATGTTTCAAGTTATCAAGTCATCATATTCCCCTAATGAGTGGTAAAATGCAATAAGGGAAGAATTTTTATAAGCTTCCTCACATGTTTAATAGTGATATGTGGGAAAAAATGACCTTTTAAAAAACACTTAACCATTTAACTTTTGATCCCAAGTCTTTTCCCTGTGGCTTAATTTATTAAAACTAAACACATCTTGACATTATAAATTAGGAAAGATGAGAATGCAGTCCTCTGTAATTAGAAGCCTTAGCTAGGCATTCTAAGGATAGATAACTACAACTATTATAATGCAGTTCATTGAAAATTTTACTGAGTTTCATTCATGTAAAAGTAACAGAACTGCCATTCATTAACTAGGCTTGAATTAGGAAAGTCAAAATTGCAACAACTTTAGGAATCTCTGTAGACTGAGATCAGTCTTCTTTTGAAAACTCATAGCTGTTCTTCTTACATTAAATAAGGGGAAGACAATACAATGAACTCAGTAAGAGAGGCAGGGAAAATCTGTTAAGTTCTTTGGAAAGTTAGGACACCTAACTTCACACTCATCACCACTACTGACCATCGACATGAAAGAGATTCTGTTGGTACCACTGCTTTAAGGGCCCATTTTCACTTACTATGCATCTAATGTGCCAGACATAATCACATAGGCTTACTTCTGGGAAAAGATCAAACTGGAACCGCCAAAGACAGAGCCCATCCCTCCCCACTCAGAAAAGACCAGACCATGGATGCACTCCTAGGCTTTCAGGAGATGTTTATACTTAGAATATGTCAAATAGAAAGACATGGATTTACCATCTGTAAGTGCCAGCTATATCTCTTCTTGTAGGACATGAAAATGACAATGAAACTAAGTTAATTGAAAAAGTACCACATTCTAAATGTTCATCAAAAGAATCACATAATGACATACCATTGACAGGATATTATATAGCCATTAAAATGACAGTTATGAAAAGAATGTACTGTTGTGATGAAATGTTAAATTTTAAAGAGTAACATGATTTTATACATATTAGTTTTCAAAGATATGGATGTGTAATCATGTCATGTTATTATAATTAAGGAAAATATACAAGAAAAAAGTACTATAAGAAAACAAACCAAAATGCTAACATATAATGAAGAAGAACATGCATAAGTATTTTTAACTCTTCTTTTTCATTTATTTTATAATTATATATTATAATACATTTAAATTACTTGCATACTGCTAAATACATTAATGATGGAAACAGACATAACTTCTATATCACTTATAGTCACATATGAATTAAAATTTTAAAATACTTTCTCCTTCTCTATCTCAATTATTCAACTGCTATTATTAAATTCAAAGCACAAATGTTAAAACCGAAGTTGCTAAATCTGCAAACAAGACAATGGGTGAAGGTTGGCAAAGCCCAGACCTTGGTCAGGACAGAGCACATCCTCAAAAACAAAGTTGCTAATACCCATCTAGCACTTCTTACTCCCAAATCAGATAGCTGTTTCTGGTATAAAAGTAAGTACACCTTCTAGATAATGCACTTAGGGGGGTAAATCTTTCTATTATTGCCTTTTAGTACAATATCTCTGCATTTTTTTTTTTTCACTTGCCTAGGCAAGCTTCCTACCATTCTCTGGCATCTTGTCCTGATTTTCCTTTGGTAAACCACTCTTTTTTCATTCATGATCCAGTTTTAGGTAAAGCTGCCAACTCATTAGAAAATACCTGATGCTGGGAAAGACTGAAGGCAAGAGAAGGGGATGATGGAGGATGAGATAGGTGGATGGCATCACTGATTCAATGGCCATGAGTGTGAGCAAGCTCTGGGAGATGGTGAAAGACAGGGAAGCCCGGTGTGTTGCAGGGTCTCAGAGTCAGACGTGACTGAGCAACTGAACAACAACAAGCCCAGAAACCCGGTGCTGCAGATAATCCTATTTAAGACCATTTCTATAATCTTGCCTAAGAATAAAATAACCCAAAGAGAAGCACAGCTGAGAACACAGTGAGATGATTCCTGGTGATATTATCTGAAGCCTGGATATGAAGTTTAATATCCATCATCGGACTTTTCATTTACATGAGTCAATAAATTCTGTTATCTCTTTGCACTAATTTGAACTTTGATGCTGTTGTTACAAAAGACCCCTGACTGATGTTTCTGCAATTACCCAGAAAAGTGTACACAAATATACTTTCTGGTTAAACAAATGATTATTGATTAATATAGAACCACTATGGTTCTATATGAGGTCATCAAAATTGTCTCTGTTCATTCACCACTGTTGTGATCCATTACAAACTTCTTCCTTTAGTAAATTTTTGAGCATCTTCTAAGATGCTAAATTCAGGGGAAAATACTGAATTACACAGTTATGCTACTTCATTTATCACAAATATGTGTTATAGTTCCTTACTAACTTTGCAAGGCAACAAATTACTTCAGATATGCTCATTTACATTTGGCAATATGAAATATAAACAGTATTTAAAAATAAGTTTTCATAAGAAAACCTTAATTGATAAAACAGAAAAGGAAGGTGTTTAATTAGCCATCCTTATTCAATCTGGGTTTAGATTTTTCAATATACATAAACCTGAAGATATTTTTTATTAATGGTAATTAAATATACCATAAATGGTAATTAAATAATTCAGATCTGTGATTCTCAAACTTTAGCTTGTGTGAGAATGATCTGGAGGAGCTGCTTTAAAAAAAGAAAAAAAACAATTGCTGGCCACACTACATTGTTTCTGAATCAGTGGGGCCTGTGACTCTGCAGTTCGAACAAGTTCCCAGGTGATGCTGATACTAACTCTATTGGGCCAAGAACCACGGTTTAAGAAATACTGAATTAGAGTAAAAAAAAAAAAAAGAAAGAAAAATTCTACATGTTGGTAAATTGCTGGTATTTATTGAATATCTCTTAAAAACAGGGCCCATGTTTTTTAGATGCAGGCATAATTTAGATTTGAAAATTGTGGACGTAAGGATGATGGGTTTTAAAGATGAATGGGATATAACAAAGTTTAAAGTAATCTGGGAAAAAGCTTAATTAAAATATTTCATTATGGGAACCAATCAACCTTCATTTCCAATAGATGACATGAGCAGTCAGGCATTCTGCTACATCAAGGAAAAGGGAGACTTAAATGTTGCCCTGATGCATTTATTAGCAAAGTTCACCAGATCAAAGTAATCAAGCACATGACAAATTCCTAGGTGCCTTTCTACCTTTGCTTAAGAGAACTATGTGGTTTCTATCTGCCAATAGGATTGGAAGCTCTTAGGAAAAACAAGTAAACATTTTAGCAAAATCCGGTTAATCTGCATCAAGTCATTAAAATGAGAAATAATACAAACAGTCTGCTGACTTCCAGGGCTGATGTCTTATTACTTTGTAAAAAAATTGATAATGTCCAATCCATTTAATTCAAGTAAGAGGTTCTCAGACTTAAAAACAGAAAAAAAAAAAAAAAAGGGAAAAAATATATATATTATTCAGCTACAAGAAAAGGAGGAATCCTGGCATTTTTGACAACATGGATGGACTTTGAGAGCCTTATGCCAAATGAAATAAGTAACACAGAGAAAGACAAATCTATGTGATCTCACTTATATGTAGAATTTGGAACTAAACAAAACCCACACACAAAAAAAATAGGTCAAATGTGTGATTACCATTGTGGGGTCAGGGGGAATTGGATGAAAGTGGTCAAAGTTGCAAATTTCCAGTTTTAAGATACATAAATACTGGAAATGTACAACATGAAAACTATAGTTAACATGATATGCTATACATGAAAGTTAAGAGAATAGATTGATCCTAAGAGTTCTCATCCAAGGAAAAAAATATACATTTGTTTGTTTTTATCTATATGACATATGAGATGGGGCTTCCCAGGTGGTGACAGTAGTAAAGAATCCTCCTGCCAATGCAGGAGACGTGGGTTAGATCCCTCGGTCAGGAAGATACCCTAGAGTAGGAAATGGCAACCCACTATTCTTGCTTGGAAAATCCCATGGACAGAGAAGCCTAGTGGGCTGCAGTCTATGGGATCACAAAGAGTCAGACATGACTATGCATGCACGCATGCACGCGTGCATGAGATGATGGATGTTAACTTACTATAATCATTCCATGATATATGTAAGTCAAATAATTTTGCTATACACCTTTAAGCTTATGCAGTGCTATGATAACTATATAAAACTGGAAAAAATAAAATAGGTAAGAATAGGTTTATAGTACCAAAGCACAATATCCAACTGACTTTTTCTAGAATCACCCAAATTAGTTTTATTTTCCACTGATAAAACCATCACATTCACCCCATCTTCCCATTTAAGGTGTAACCACTTACATATATACAATGGAATATTACTCAGCCATAAAAAGGAACACATCTGAGTCAGTCCTAATGAGGTGGATGAACTTAGAGCCTATTATACAGAGTGAAGTAAGTCAGAAAGAGAAAAACAATTATTGTATACTAATTCATATATATGCAATCTAGAAAGAGGGTACTGATGAACCTATTTGCAGAACAGCAGTGGACACACAGACATTGAGAATCAACTTATGGTCATGGCTGCGGGGAGGGGGAGAAGGAGAGGGTGGGAGGTATGGAGAGAAAAACATGGAAACTTACATTACCATATGTAAAATAGATAGCCAATGGGAATTTGCTGTATGACTCAGGGAACTCAAACAGGAGCTCTGTATCAATCTAGAGGGGTGAGATGGGGAGGGAGATTGGAGGGAGGTTCAAATGGGAGTGAACATGGGTAAACATATGACTGATTCACATTGATGTTTGGCACAAACCAATGCAATACTGTAAAGCAATTATCCTTTAATTAAAAACAAATTTAAAAAATGGCATAACCACTGAAGAAATAAGGCTCTTTTATATTTTAACAACTAAGATTAGATTATGACAGAAACTTCACTGTACATTACAGGTAAAATATATTCTCTGACTGGGTATCAACATGAATACAGCCCATTTTCACATACTGCATTAAAAATATATATACTTTGTTAAATGTGCCAACATTAGCTTTAAGGGTGATAAATCATAATTGGCAATAAGGATATTTATTTCTGTACAATGGAGATAACATGAATGCATAGAGCTGGAGGAAGTCTTATAGACCATCTGTTCAAATCTCTCCTTATACAAATAGGGAAACAAGCTCCCAAAAGGGTAATTTCTTTTCAGAAGAGTTCATTTAGCTGTAAAAACTGTGTTGCTGATCAGAGTGTTTCTCATTTTCCTAATGGAAACAGTCCCTTTTCAACATATCTGCATATGATACAGAGCAGGACAGAGAGCACATATATTGGACAACAAACTCAAGGACTCAGAAAGACCCTGAGAGTCTGAAGTGTTAGATTATGATGCAATGTATCCAACCAGTAAAACTCAGCTGGAGTTAACACACTGTCCAGCACTCTGGTCAAAAACAACTGTGTAAGAACAAGGTGGGGAAAAGACATGGCACCAGCGCACAGCAAAGAGGACTCAGGGAGTGTGGACATAAGTAGGCAGACTCAGAATGAGTTAAGTGTGTGACCCACACACATGGTCTGCTATAAGAACTGTGCAGCATGTACAGAGGGGACAGAGGGACAAGATTTTACTCTGCTCATACCCACTCAGAGGGGGCCTTGAGTTATGTTGGTCGGATTCCACACTCACAAGATACACGCATAAATGAGATCAATCAGAGAGAAGGATCAGAATGGTGAAGAGATTTGAACCAAAGGAGGTCTTCCCCAGTGGTAGCAGCAGCAGCAGTGGTAAAGAATCTGCCTGCAATGTGGCAGGAGCCCTGAGTTCAATCCCTGGGTCAGGAAGATCTCCTGGAGAAGGAAATGGCAACCTATTTCAGTGTTCCTGCATGGAAAATTCCATGGACAGAGAAGCCTGGTGTGCTACAGTCCATGGTATCACAAAAGACTTGGTCAGGACTAAGTGACTAAGCAACAACAAATCTATGTAATCACGTAATGCAACAGCAGAAGATATGCCTATTTAGCCCAAAGGAGAAAAGTCCTGGAGGGGATGTGAGGGCTGTCCCTCAATAAGACAGATTGTTAAGGAAGAGGTATTAAATTGTTCTCTGTGGCCTCTGGGGAGAGAACTAGCACTAATGGGTATACCTCCTGGGAGAACAACTTCAGAGAGGTCATTCTAAAAGAAGAAAGCTGTTTAAAGATCACTCATTTCAGTCACTCAGTCACGTCTGACTCTCTGCGACCCCATGGGATGAGACCTTGAAGAGGGCTGCCAAGTAGAGCTGACCATGAGCTGGCTGGTTACCCCAGACACCTGGCAGCGGAAAGGCTGTGATGTTGCTCCTCAGGGACAGGAGAAGGAAACTCTTGGATGATAACTCCCTGTAACCACATCCCTGAGGAAATCAAGGCCCTGGGAAACGGTCTAACTGAACAGTCTCCGCCAAGTCCCACTTAAAACATCGAATGCTGAGGGGATGATTTATCCCTCCTGTGGGGTAGGAGGAGGGAAGGTGACCAGAAGCACTGTCAGGGGTTTCTTTGGCTCCTTAACTTGGAGGGAAGACAGGACAGCTGAAGAAGTAGAGCAAAGGAACTTGGGAATCAGTAGCAGCAATAAAACTGCCCAAGAAGCATACAGAAGAATCTCTCAGCACTTGGGAATTACTGGAAGTAATTTCCCATCATCTGGATGCCTTATGAGACATTAAGAAAGTACAGCACCCATGGTTAACATTCTTCATAGATCATTTTTCCTACAAGCTGTATGAAAAAAAAAGCCTCAGTTCAGTTCAGTCACTCAGTCATGTCCAAATCTTTGCAACCCCATGGATTGCAGCATGCCAGGCCTGCTTGTCCATCACCAACTCCTGGAGTTTACCCAAACTCAAGTCCATTGAGTTGGTGATGCCATCCAACCACCTCATCCTTTGTTGTCTCCTTCTCGTCCTATTTTTAATATTTCTCAGAATCAGTTCAGTTCAGTTCAGTTCAGTTGCTCAGTCGTGTCTGACTCTTTGCGACCCCATGAACTGCAGCACGCCAGGCCTCTCTGTCCATCACCAACTCCCGGAGTCTACCCAAACCCATGTCCATCGAGTCGGTGATGCCATCCAACCATCTCATCCTCTGTCGTCCCCTTCTCCTCCCGCCCCCAATCCTACCCAGCATTAGGGTCTTTTCCAATGAGTCAACTCTTCGCATGAGGTGGCCAAAGTATTGGAGTTTCAGCTTCAACATCAATCCTTCCAATGAACACCCAGGATTGATCTCTTTTAGGATGGATTGATTGGATCTCCTTGCAGTCCAAGGGACTCTCAAGAGACTTCTCCAACACCACAGTTCAAAAGCATCAATTCTTCGGCACTAAGCTTTCTTCACCGTCCAACTCTCACATCCATACATGACCACTGGAAAAACCATAGCCTTGACTAGACGGATTTTTGTTGGCAAAGTAATGTCTCTGCTTTTAAATATGCTATCTAGGTTGGTAATAACCTTCCTTCCAAGGAATAAGTGTCTTTTAATTTCATGGCTGCAATCACCATCAGCAGTGATTTTGGAGCCCCCAAAAATAAAGTCTGACACTGTTTCCACTGTTTCCCCAGCTACTTCCCATGAAGTGATGGGACCAGATGCCATGATCTTAGTTTTCTGAATGTTGAGCTTTAAGCCAACTTTTTCACTCTCCTCTTTCACTTTCATCAAGGGGCTCTTTAGTTCTTCTTCACTTTCTGCCATAAGGGTGGTGTCATCTGCATATCTGAGGTTATTGATATTTCTCCCGGCAATCTTGATTCCAGCTTGTGCTTCATCCAGCCCAGCATTTCTCATGATGTACTCAGCATATAAGTTAAATAAGCAGGGTAACAATATACAGTCTTGACGTACTCCTTTTCCTATTTGGAATCAGTCTGTTGTTCCATGTCCAGTTCTAACTGTTGCTTCCTGACCTGCATACAGATTTCTCAAGAGGCAGGTCAGGTGGTCTGGTGTTCCCATCTCTTGAAGAATTTTCCACAGTTTATCGTGATCTACATAGTCAAAAGCTTTGCCATAGTCAATAAAGCAGAAATAGATGTTTTTCTGGAACTCTCTTGCTTTTTCAATGATCCAGCGGATGTTGGCAATTTGATCTCTGGTTCCTCTGCCTTTTCTAAAGCCAGCTTGAACATCTGGAACTTCACGCTTCATATATTGCTGAAGCCTGGCTTGGAGAATTTTGAGCATTGTGACATAAGTGCAATTGTGCAGTAGTTTGAGCATTCTTTGGCATTGCCTTTCTTAGGGATTGGAATGAAAACTGACCTTTTCAAGTCCTGTGGCCACTGCTGAGTTTTCCAAATTAGCTGGCATATTGAGTGCAGCAATTTCTCAGCATCATCTTTTAGGATTTGAAACAGCTCAGCTGGAATCCCATCACCTCCACTAGCTTTGTACATAGTGATGCTTCCTAAGGCCCACTTGACTTCACATTCCAGGATGTCTGGCTCTAGGTAAGTGATCACACCATTGTGATTATATGGGTCATGAAGATCTTTTTTGTATAGTTCTTCTGTGTATTCTTGCCACCTCTTCTTAATATCTTTTGCTTCTGTTGCTGCTGCTGCTGCTAAGTTGCTTCAGTCGTGTCCGACTCTGTGTGACCCCATAGACGGCAGCCCACCAGGCTCTCCTGTCCCTGGGATTCTCCAGGCAAACACTGGAGAAATTGCATTTCTGGGTGCCATTTCCTTCTCTGTCCTATCTTCTCCATCAATGGGTTGCCATTTCCTTCTCCAGTGCATGAAATTGAAAAGTGAAAGTGAAGTCACTCAGTTGTGTCTGACTCTTCACAACCCCATGGACTGCAGCATACCAGGCTCCTCTGTCCATGGGATTTTCCAGGTAAGAGTACTGGAGTGGGGTGCCATCATCTTCTCTGCTTCTGTTAGGTCCATACAATTTCTGTCCTTTATTGAGCCCATCTTTGCATGAAATGTTCCCTTGGTATCTCTAAATTGCTTGAAGAGATCTCTAGTCTTCCCCATTCTATTGTTTTCCTCTATTTCTCTGCACTGATCACTGAGGAAGGCTTTCTTATCCCTCCGTGCTATTCTTTGGAACTCTACATTCAAATGGGTATATCTTTCCTTTTCTCTTCTCTTCTTTTCACAGCTATTTATAAGGCCTCTCCAGACAGTCATTTTGCTTTTCTGCATTTGTTTTTCTTGGAGATGGTCTTGATCCTTGTCTCTTGTACAATGTCATGAACCTCTGTCCATAGTTCATCAGGCACTCTGTCTATCAGATCTAGTCCCTTAAACCTATTTTTCACTTCCACTGTATAATCATAAGGGATATGATTTAGGTCATATCTGAATGGTCTAGTGGTTTTCCCTACTTTCTTCAATTTAAGTCTGAATTTGGCAATAAGAAGTTCATGATCTGAGGCACAGTCAGCTCCTGGTCTTGTTTTTGCTGACTGTATAGAGCTTATCCATCTTTGGCTACAAAGAATATAATCAATCTGATTTCAGTGTTGACTATCTGGTGATGTCCATGTGTAGAGTCTCCTCTTGTGTTGTCGGAAGAGGGTGTTTGCTATGACCAGTGTGTTCTTTTGGCCAAACTCTATTAAACTTTGCCCTGCTTCATTCTGTACTCTAAGGCCAAATTTGCCTGTTATTCCAGGTATTTCTTGACTTCCTATTTTTGCATTCCATCCCCTATAATGAAAAGGACATCTGTTTTGGGTGTTAGTTCTAAAAGGTCTTGTAGGTCTTCATAGAAGCATTCAACTTCAGCTTCTTTAGCATTACTGGTCAAGGCATAGACTTGGATTACCATGATATTGAATGGTTTGCCTTAGAAATGAACAGAGATCATTCTGTCATTTTTGAGATTGCATCCAAGTACTGCATTTCAGACTCTTTTGTTGACTATGAGGGTTACTCCATTTCTTCTAAGGGATTCTTGCCACAGTAGTATATATAATGGTCATCTGAGTTAAATTCACCCTTCCAGTCCATTTTAGTTCACTGATTCCTAAAATGTTGACATTCACTCTTGCCATCTCCTGTGTGACCACTTCCAATTTGCCTTGATTCATGGACCTAATATTCCAGGTTCCTATGCAAAATTGCTCTTTACAGCATCAGACCTTGCTTCTATCACCAGTCACACCCACAACTAGGTGTTGTTTTTGTTTTGGCTCCGTCTCTTCATTGTTTCTGGAGTTGTTTCTCCACTGATCTCCATTAGCATATTGGGCACCTACCGACCTGGGGAGTTCATCTTTCAGTGTTCTATCTTTTGCCTTTTCATACTGTTCATGGGGTTCTCAAGGCAAGAATCAGTCCTGAATATTCATTGGAAGGACTGATGTTGAAACTGAAACTCCAGTACTTTGGCCACCTGATGAGAAGAGCTGACTCATCTGAAAAGACCCTGATGCTTGGAATGACTGAAGGCATGAGGAGATGGGGATGACAGAGGATGAGATGGTTGGATGGCATCACCAACTCAGTGGACATGAGTTTGAGTAAACTCTGGGAGTTAGTGATGGACAGGGAAGCCTGGTGTGCTGCATTCCATGGGGTCACAAAGAGTAGGACACGAGTGAGCTACTGAACTGAACTGAGCTAATGGGAGAGACTGACTGAGAGGGGAACTGGGTCTTGTTCTGGTGTGCAGGGCCATCAGTAAATCTTTAATCCAATTTTCTGTTGATGGGTGGAGCTGTGTTCCCTCCCTGCTATTTACCTGGGGCCAAACTATGGTGGAGGTAATGAAAATAATGGTGACCTCCTTCAAAAGATCCCATGCATGTACTGCTACACTCAGTGCCCCTAACCCTGCAGCAGGCCACCACTGATCCACGCCTCCACTGGAGACTTCTGGACACTCATAGGCAAGTCTGGGTCAGTGTCTGGTGGAGTCACTGCTCCTTTCTCCTGGGTCCTGGTGCACAAGGTTCTGTCTGCCTCAGTCTCACTTAAAAAGAATAACTCTAAAGATTCTGCTATTCAGTTTAGGAAGAAAGAAACCAGCGACTCTTATTGTGCCATATCCAATGCTAGCATTTAAAAATACTACTTTTACATTTAATCTTTTTGCATATGTATTACTATTCCCATGGTATAGACGTGGAACTGAATCTCTAAAGTGTTAGAGAACTGCTCCAGAGTTAGTGACAGGAGAGGGATTTGAACCCAGGAATAAAGAGTTCAGACTCTGCTTACTTCTATCATGCTGCTTCAGTATTAGGAACATTTCAAAGTTCAGAAAATTACAGAACCCAAACCATAAGCTCTCTTTACTTCCCTGGCTAACAGGTATTAAAAAGGAGAAAACAGGCCCCAAATGGAGTCACCAGGCTTAGCACAAATTGAGACTCAATACTTAACCTTACTGCAGTTTCAGCCTTTCTCAGGAATGTAATCTTTAATCAGTCAACTTGGAATTACCTGTTCAGCACTAGTGAGATAATCTGCCCAACAGACACACAGACTCCTTCCATTCCCCTTAGGAGGGCAACCTTGCCTGAAACAATGCATTTTTTTGCTAAGTTTCCTCTTACAGCTCCCTTTCCACCTCTAAAACCCTTCTTTTTTTCTACAGCTCAGCAGAAAGCAACAGCTTTCTGTTGCTGGATAGGATGCTGACCAATTCATGAATCACCAAATAAAGTCAATTTGATCTTAAATCTATTCAACAGAATTTTTGTTTTTCTTAATATAGGTAAAGGCATGTCCTACTTGCCTCTGTCAGAAAATACATCGTCATGTAATAGTTATCCTAAGAGATTTGAATTTTAATATTAGACTCTCAGAGTTGGGGGGGGGGGTGGAGAGATAAAATACAGGGAATTAGTGAAATGGGAGAGTTACTGAAGAAGTTGGAATTGGAAGGGAAAGGAGGGGAGGCTGACCGTGGGAACTCTCCTCAGACTGCTTAGTAATCAATTTCCAAGTTTGCTTCTGTGAAAGGAGCTGGGGATGAGATTCTCAGCAAGATTCTCTAAGAAACGGCCTGTCCTCTGGCAGGTAAGTGACCTCCTAAGGCATCCAGAGGAAATGGGGAAACTGATACCATTTCCAGAGGGCGAACACCCAGGTTTTAATTCAGCAATAATGAGTAATGATGATGTTTTTCTGGTCTTTGGAATTTATAATGACTCTGCAGGGGACAGCTGCCCTTAAAATACCATCGATCTTTCTGCGGGTACTGGCTAAGCTCTCACTGCCTCCCACCTCCTCAAAACATCTCTAATTTCTCTGGGTGAAAAGCTGACAAGGAAATGAAAGCTGTAAAGTGAGTCAGTAGCTCCAATTCATGAATGCTTTATCACCTTCAGAAGTTCATATATGAGGCCAAATTATCACAGGATTCATTTTCAAAAAGTGATAGTTATAAAGCATTGATCAAAACAGACAAAGTAAATTCAATGGTGTTTTCCCCACAAACAATAAAAATTCAGTTTCACAGGGGACATGTTGGTTACCTCTACTCATAGGATCAGAGTAGGGTTTTTATTTGTCATATGCTTAGCTGCTGCTACTGCTGCTAAGTCGCTTTAGTCATGTCCGACTCTGTGCGACCCTATAGACGGCAGCCCACCAGGCTGCTTCGTCCCTGGGATTCTCCAGGCAAGAATATTGGAGTGAGTTGCCATTTCCTTCTCCAGTGCATGAAAGTGAAAAGTGAAAGTGAAGTCGCTCAGTCGTGTCTGACTCTTCGCGACCCCATGGGCTGTAGCCTACCAGGGTCCTCCGTCCATGGGGTTTCCCAGGCACGAGTACTGGAGTGGGGTGCCATTGCCTTCTCTGGTCATATGCTTAAGGTGAATTCAAATAGAATGGCAATCCATATAGTAAAAGAAAATTAAATATTCTGTGACATAAATATCAAAATGGGAGAACTATAAGAATTATAGATTTTCAAGTTGTTAACACTGGGATTTTTTTTTTTTTTTTTTTTTTTTTGGAAAAGCTCTTCTCTCAGGTATTTAAAAATTAAATTAAAAAAAAAAAAAAAGATGACCTATGGATTAGTCAACTCTGCCTAAAAGTCATTAAAGACATTGCACAGCAGTGCTGATTTTAAAATAAGATATGCTTATTTACATACTACTGAGAGTAGAATAAATGAAAACTAGAAATGATGCAAAATAGGTGAGTCTCCTGGGTTTTGTTCTGTCTTGGTTTATCAGTATTAATAATAAAGTGTAATTTTAAAATGAAATGATTCCCTCAGCAGATAGTACACAATTCCTTGCAGCCAAAGAAGGAAAAACAGATTAGTTCTGTGACTATTATCTTGGTATACCATTCCTTTAGCAGGGCCCCTCTTCTTGTTATAAACCTTTGCATTCATATGCAGAGTGTACTGCCTGAGTGATTTAAGCAAATGCTACAATTCAACACAGTGAGTTCTGTTCAATAGAAATTCAAGGTGAAACTGTACTTCCTTGTCTTACCCTCTGGGAACCCACACTTTAGAGAGGGACGACAGGACACTAGCTTTTTTTGGGGGGAGGAAGGGAACTTAAATCCCAAATAAAAGAAATGCAAATTTACAGAATCACATTATGGGAGCTATATAAAGTGCATTTTTCACCAGTTTCAACTGCCCTCTATCCTGGATTGCCAATGCACTGTCTTGTGAGAATATCTTCTTCTTCTTCAGGAAGGATTACTATGATACTAGCCTCAGTGCTGAAATATATAAACTTGCTACTGAAACTGAAATCACCCTGACCTGGGATACATAGGATCTTCCAAAATCTTTCTCTAATATCTTGGCATCCACATAGCCTCCTCAATGAATGCCCACGGGATACAGGGAAGGGAGGGGAACAGTGACAAGCGCCTGTGGGCAGACTTGGATAATGGTAGAAACACCATAGAAATGACTTAGTTATTTTTATACCAAAACAGCTCCCACTTTATTTTTTATATCCTATAGACCCCTTCTCTATATTTTTTTCTGATGCAACCATGCATGTGAGGCTTCCAAAAAATAAGTGGGTCCTCTTTATGAATGGCTGGTTTAGAAGGTTAGTTTGGCTTTCTGTAGGTTTGTAGCTCATTGCAACAAGATTCGTCTCAGCTGGTTCTGGGCAGAGAGCAGCTGGCAGCAGGTAACCAAATAACTGCAGAGAGAAGTTAAAAGGGACTGTTGCCCGCTGAGACTGCAGCAGAATTGTTTTAAGGACTCCCTAAATCACAGAAAAGGGGCATCAGCAGAGAGACGGAGAAACTATGCAACTGACAGCCCCGCTGATGAGCGACTGGAGAAAATGTACACTGGCTATTTAGAGTAAAGGTTTGGGGACCAAATTTGAGCCTAGTAGATGGGAGTGAAAAACAGTGATGGGCTCTCTGGACAGCTTCAAAGCAAAGGCTGTGTGGGAAGGACAGACCCATTCTCCAGATGCTCCATGCAAATTCCAAGATGAAAGGCACCAACACAGAGGTGTATCTTGGTGTCCTGACCAGTCAGAATTTGGCCTCTTGGAAGCTGTGGCTTTCGAAACCATTGCAGACCAAGGTTCAACATTTTGGCCCTCCCACCTCTTCCCCATACCTCCACCTTGGCAGGTGGATAGCAATCCCTGGGCACAAATAAATCAAGTTTAGAGCCAGCCAAAGATTAATATAGGGTGACTGTCTGATTCGTTATAACCAATTCATTATGTGTAAGGATAAGAAAATTCCAGTGGATGAGGAAATGCCTATGTCACACTGAATATTGGTGTCCTGATTCAGAAAAAAAAGAAACCAGAGAAATCAGAATAAAGAAACATGGGAAAACATGGAGATTCCCTAAAAAAAAAAAAAAAAAAAAAAACTAAAAATTGAGTTGCCATATTATCCAACAATCTCACTTGTGGGCAAATATCTGGAAAAATAGGAAAACTCTAATTTGAAAAGATACATGCATTCCAGTGCTCATAGCAGCACTATTTACAATATCTAAGACATGGAAGTAACCTAAATGTCCATCAACAGATGAATAGATGAAGAAGGTGTGGTATATATCCACTATGGAATATTACTCAGCCATAAAAAGAATGAAATTATGCTATTTGCAGCAAAATGGATGGACCTAGAGATTATCATTGGAGAAGGAAATGGCAACCCACTCCAGTATTCTTGCCTGGAAAATCCCAGGGACAGAGGAGCCTGGTGGGCTGCTGTCTATGGGGTCGCACAGAGTCGGACATGACTGAAGCGACTTAGCAGCAGCAGAGATTATCATACTAAGTAAAATAAGTCAGACAGAGAAATATAAATATCATGATATCTGGTATATATGGAATATAAAAAGTGATACAAGTGAACTTATTTACAAAATGGAAACAGAGTCACAGACATAGAAAACAATCTTATGGTTGTCAAAGGGGAGGGGTGGGAAGGAATAAATTAAGCTTGGGATTAATATATACACACTGCTATATATAAAATAAATAACAGCATCCTACTGTATAGCACATACACACTACTTTATATAAATAAAAAAGTCCTACTGTATAGTGCAGGGAACCAAATTGAATATCTTATAATAATCTATAATGGAAAAGAATCTGAAAAAAATATATATACATATATGATTGAATCAACTTGCTGAAACTAACACAACACTGTAAATCAAGTATATTTCAATAAAAAGTAAAGTAAAAAAAAAAAAAAAAAACGGTGAGAAGGAAAGATAAGCGATTCCCTCCCCCTTTGAATCACTTCTGGGATGAGAAGATACAAAGAAATTGGTGAGGAAGTGAAATATGAGGATCAGTGATAAAGGAAACAGCCTAGAAGTCTGGAGGCACAATATCTCAGGGTCCTCAAGTCACCTGTGTGACTCACTAAAACAGTATCCACTCTCAGATGCCCCTGCAGCCTAGGGTAGAGGGAGGCAGGTATGTACAACACAGACCACATATGTGTGTGTCTGGGTATCTACCTGCTTGTCCGCGAATCAGTGAAGAATATAAAGGTACCAGGGTGATGGTAGAGGAGGAAGAACAAAGAATTCTTTTCTAGCTCTTTGAAAACTGTCATAACAGGTAAAAGAAATTCATATTTTTTAACAAACAAAACTTCAATCTGTTCATTAAATACATATTCCTAGAGTGCACCTTACTAGAAATACTTCTGAAAAATTATTTTTTGAAAATTGTGAGCTGAGCTATTAATAATTGAAGATCCTACATAAGATTACCAGATATGTCTCTTTTAATATTTTCCCCCCAAAATGTATTGCCAGTGAATTTACCAAACATACATTTGGCTGGCAACAAGAGGTTGTAGTATTATATCATTTTTATAATTATAATATCACTATTTTAGTCAATATATACTTATTAAATCTATTATAATAATTATGTGATAATCTATTATAATAATAATTGCTTGATAATGAACATGGTTTGATTTTTTTGATGATCCATAAAGGGCTTATGCCCTTGCCATGAAACTGCTGGGATCAGGTTTTGGGCACTGAGAACTGGGAAAGACCATAAATGGGGTCTGCACTCAAGAATTTACATTAATCTCAGGAAAAGGCAGACACTGCTTTGGGAGGAGAAAAACCTGTTTGTTTGCCTATTTGTCTCTCTCATAAGACTAGACTGCAGGGAGATTCTTAGTTACTTGGATTTCTGAGGAAAGCATTTTATCATATGGACTTAGAAACAGCGGCACATCGTATGGTTTGCCTGTGGTTGCTTCTCATTTTAAGCTGGAATTACTTAGAGTCCCTTCTTCCAAGTCACTATGCTACAAGGGAGGCAGTCACCTCTAAACGAATTCACAATCATCTTGGTATTTTATGAGATTACCAAAGCCAATTTGACTTTGGCTCTAGGCATATAAAAAGCAAAAAAAAAATAATAGTGATGTCACAGGAAAAGATGCTTTTCCTGTTTCTAAGAAAGCCCCCATGGATATGACTACCAATGAGACACAAGTAAAAGAAAAGACTCTGCCTTGAGAAAAAAAGATCCAAAATTTCCAAACAGGTCATGTATTCTTGTGTAACTTAAAAAGCATTTCCTTTTTCTTTGCTATGTTGAGATATTGTCTGTCCAAAATAACAGGAACATTTTACAAGCTGTATCTTTAAGAGCACATCAGAAAGTTAACTTTCTAGAAAAGCCCAATGTCCCTATATTAGTTGAACACTTGGCAACATTGAACGTTGAAGAGGTCAAGCCTACCCTGGGTGACTGTAACTAATGGGCCCCAATTAGAAAACCAGGGATGCAATTAAGCATCATGCCGAGGACACTTACATTTAGAAAGTTAAATTCACAAATAAAAACAAAGATATTTTTAGATAGTTCTGAAATAGGACTAATTATGAAAGTCAATACTGTAGAGAGATTTTTTTTACATCCAGGACAGTTTGTATTTATAATCTCTCCTCCCACGTCCAAATTTTAAATTCCCTGATCCCCTTACAGAGTATTTGGTCACAATGCTTTGGTTATAGACTAAAACTGTATATTTCCTACTCCCAAAGTAGAAAGCCCCTAGGGTTGGGAATGATTTGAATGCTAATGAATTAGGTCACCCTCAAAAGACTGTCATCAGAAATCAGAGTAAGTGGATTTCTTACACTTCTTAGATTTAGGGTGACCTTATTACTGACTCAGCACATAAAGGCAATACCTATATAACAAGGGCATTTTTCTGGACCCCATCCTGGAACCACAGCTTTTCTTTTCCCCCGAGGCTATGTAACATTTTCTCCTGGCAAACTAATAGAGTTTATAGAATGCTGTGAGTCTGTAACTGGGAACTGGTTCTGTTCATCAATCATACAGTTTTTTGAATCACAGATTATAATTTTTATTCATGACACTTAAGTAAGTTATTGAAAAGTGCTACATCTAGAATAACTCAGAAACCCACAATGAAAAAAGAACCAAGATTTGGGGTTTTGTTTTCCAATTATACTCGTGACATATCAGGCTTAATCATACTTTGCAGGGATAGTGAGGATTAAAATGCTTAACTGGCTATGACTAAGCAAACTGAGGCCTTTTGATTAATCAAGCCAGCCAGCTTTCAGTTTCTGACATCAAAATTTATACCCTTCATGAAAAAAAAACAAGGCCACGGCTACATAATATTAAACCAACACACAATTAACAACACTTTGTTCTAATTACCTCTGGGCACAATTAATGTTGGCCCAATGGTTCATTTTTCTTCTTTGAGAGCTCTTAGAATATTTATAGAGATTAGGCTTTGATGCATTGTCTTTCTCTAAGATTTGGGATTTTCTTACCAGCTCCTAAATCTGAGCAAGGCAAAGTACCATATTTATGCAGATTAATTCCTGACATATTGGCTTTTTCTAACATCTGAGGTGCTTCTAACACATTTCCACTCAAATCAGGCCCTGGCCAGGCAATGCAGTCACAGGTCCCCTTAACACTGTAGCTTACTACCTCACACTGAGGATTTTTTTTTTTTTCTTTCCCCTCAGCAGTTAGTCATAACTGATGAAAGGTTATGTCTTGATTGAACAAGCTTCCAGGAGTTGGAAGGCCAAAAGGGCTGCTGTAAAACAGCGATGTAGTTGCTAACTGAACCCAAAGTAAGAGGACAGCCCCGCTGCCTATTATTGGGAAACTTAAATTGCAGACAAGTTCATTTCCTTCACATCTATAGTGAAGAGACAGCAGCAAGACAATGCACACAGATCAAAGGCTTTGGTTATTGGTACCACTCTAATTTATGGAAGGCACATCTTTTTTCTACATTTCAAAGGAGTCGGTAGGGGAGTAAACTTTAAAGTCATAAATATTCTCTCCATGACCCAGGTCTGTTTTGCACCCTTACTTGGTATGTTTCTTTGGTTGTTTTATATTATGCTCAAAAGATGGGCTGAGCCACACGAGGAGCTGTAGCTCCAGGACACTGGGGAAATTCAAGGGGCTGTTTATCTATAAACAGATTGAGGTTTGATTAGACGCTCCATGAATTTTTTAAATAAACACTGTTAGCTTTTAATACACATGTGTGGAATAGATGAGTGGCTCCATATGCACTGGCAATGCTAGGACTGGCCCAGCCTTCCAGTTTAATTTCTGGAAGAATGTACCCAGGCTCTAGGCAGGCCCGCATCCTGATAGCTGCTTGACGCTGTTTCAGACTTTTCTGCTTTTGTCCAGTCAACTCCCTCTGATGTAGGAGATAGAAGGGCTCCAGTTTCGACATTTACAACTGGCCTCCTGTTTACGTGTCACAGGACACAAAGAAGTGGGCTTCAGGCTGGATACTTAGAACTGTAAGCATTTTCTGAGAAAGGAGATAGGTGGGCTCCAGTTAAGGCATTTACAATCAGCTTCGTATTTGCCATCCAAGATGGAAGTAACAACAGAAACAGGGTAAATACCCAGTGTTTGTCTCTTGTAAACACCTCAAGGTAAGAGTCATGGCAGTAGTCAAGGCAATTAGTCAAGGTAAGGACAAAGAGGGGCACAATCCTGTTTGAGTAAAGGATTAAGGGATCTCCCTCTCCCCTCTTTTGGGACAAGGGAGACATTACACCAGACAGAAAGGCTCCTTGTGGGTCAAAAATCAGGGGATAACACCAGACCATACTGAGTCTTGCTCCTCCCGGAAGCCTTCACTTAGAGATCTCTCTTGGCTGAGGGGTGCGTGCACACGCCAGGGGAGGGTTCCACGGTAGGTCAGGTGTGGAAAAAGAAACCAGATGATTGGCCTGAAAGAAGACAAAAGACCAGGAAGAACTGACCTATATAAATGAACTAACCACCTCTTTTCTGTGCTCCTCCTCACTAGGTGGGATGCCCACACCCTTCCACTCCAGGCATGCTTTTCTGCCTTGCTTCTCTCTTAACTAAACAAACCATTTCTCTGTGTGCTCTCCCACTTGTTGTTGTGCTATGTCTCTAATAATGAACTTTGTACCTGTATTTATAGTTTCTTCTTCCGTGATAAATACATTTTTCACTGGGGGCAAAGATCCAGGGAAAATAGCTTCTAGCCTCTAGCCCTTGCGGGTCTGGTGGCTAGGATTCCTGGTTCTCATGCAGGTTACCCAGGTTAAGTTCCTGGGCAGGGAATTAAGATCTCGCTTCACAGCACTGCTCACTGGTGACTTGCCAAGATCACCTCTGCCTTTCCTTGAACTGTTTGCATAGAAAATGTATACAACGCCTCAAAGATTCAATTCAACTGGCACTTTCTTATCTGCTGGTCTTCTCGCAAAAAATCCAATCACATCCTTCTATTTTGGTGTTCTATTGACCCTTGGACATACTTTAAAAATTTTTTTATAAATGTTAATGTTTATTTTTTTGTTATTTAAATTAGCATATTTGTGTCTTCCTTCCAACAATGTGTCTCCAGGGCAGAGAAAATGCTGCATGGATCTTTGTAACTCCAGCAACAAGTGACAGTCCAGGCCTAGAGATGTCGAAGAAGGGATAGAAGGAGAAGTGGAGAAGAGAGAGAGTGAAAAAGATAGAGAGGGGGAAAGAGATAAGAGAAAAAGAAAGAAGACACCACAGAAGACAAAGAAAAGACAATACCCAAGTAGGAACCTACCTTTCTCAGTGGTATTCAAGCAATTCTGACATTTAAATAACGAAACCCGAAGAACTTTCCCAAATCTTAGAAATAATGGGACTGTCAGTTGTGATGTTCCCCCTCCAATTTTCAGTATGTGAACACATGTCAATGACATACTCTTCTGGAGTCTGAGAGCTTGGATGGAATTACCAGGAAAGAGAAACAACCTTTCAGTGGTTTTCTGATGCAGTGAGAAACAAGGCTGGAAGCTTCCAATTGTCCTCTTTGCCATTGAATGGAGAAAGCCTGCCTAAGAACAAAACCAACTCATTAGAGAGTGGGGCTGAGAGATGGAAAAAGCTCCCTGACATAGTCTGAATGCCTGCACTATTCCATGCCTTCATCCACTGTTACACCTCAGTTTCTAGTTACAGTTTCTCTGTTAAGTCCGTTTGAGCAGGGCCACTATGACTTACAACTGTAAGAGTACTCACAGAGTGCCTTGAAAGAATAGCAGGACTTCCTGCATTGTAGCTTTCCCGAGAATTTAGATCCCTGAAACTGTCTCAGCTGTGTCACTGTATCCTATGGTGAGCAACATGGTGGCTCCTTGAGGGTGGGTTGGGTGCTTCTCCCTAACTGCTGCCCCATCAGAGCCAACTTCCCAAAGCCACTGCTTCATTTAAACAGATATGAAGAAATGTAGTTGCATAACTTTTTGAAAAGAATGGTCATGCACTAAGTATTCTATTAAAATATGTGTGTATAAAGGCTTGTTGCACCAGGATACCCATCACCTCATTATAATAAGGAAAAAGTATCAACAACCTAAGTAGCCAATGAAAGTCATTAAATAAATGGTACTCAGCATCCATTTGATAAATCTCTGCTAGCCATCAAGTAATATTTTAAGGAACATTGGCTCACGTGAGGGATATTTTTGATACATTATAGAAAGAGCAAGCTACTATCTGTATAAAATGACATTTATGATTTTTAAGCTTGATTGGCATCATTGACTCAATGGACATGAATTTGAGCAAACTCTGGAAGATAGTGAAGGACAGGGAAGCCTGGCATGCTGCAGTCCATGGGTTCACAAAGAGTCAGACACGACTGAGTGAGTGAACAACAACTTGATTAAGTACAACAGAGGAAAAAAATGACTTAAAATATACATGCCAAAATGTCAACAGCATATATTTCTGATAGGTGTAATTACAATTTACCTATTTCCTTTTCACGGTGGCTCGGATGGTAAAGATTCTGCCTGCAATGTGGAGGACCTGGGTTCCCCAGGTCTAGAAGATTCCCTGGAGAAGGGAATAGCGACCCACTCCAGTATTCTTGCCTGGAGAATTCTATGGAGAGAAGAGCCTGGATGGGCTACAGTCCACATGGTCTCAAAGAGTCAGACACAACAGAAGTGACTAACATTTTCACTTTTCATTATTTCCTTATATTTTTCTAATTTTCTATAATGTGACTATTGACTATTTTTATAATCAGAAATCTGTTAGTACAAAGTTATATACTGACACAGGAAGGAATATTTTTTTAAACTTCAAGACCCTTTACCAAAGAGGAGTTTTTGTCTCTAAATCCAGTTCATTATTTAACTTATATAACTTATAAGTTATATAAGTTTATTTATATAATTATTTATGTATATTATATATATTTTATATATATAATAAGTTTATTTATATAATTATTTATATACTAAGTTTATTAAATAAGCTTATTTAACTTATTTTCAGAGTACATCATGAGAAACACTGGGCTGGAAGAAGTACAAGCTGGAATCAAGATTGCTGGGAGAAATATCAATAACCTCAGATATGCAGATGACACCACCCTCATGGCAGAGAGTGAAGAAGAACTAAAGAGCCTCTTGATGAAAGTGAAAGAGGAGAGTGAACAAGTTGGCTTAATACTCAACATTCAGAAAACTAAGATCATGGCATCTGGTCCCATCACTTCATGGCAAATAGATGGGGAAACAGTGGAAACAGTGGCTGACTTTACTTTTCTGGGCTCCAAAATCACTGCAGATGGTGATTGCAGACATGAAATGAAAAGACGCTTACTCCTTGGAAGGAAAGTTATGACCAACCTAGAGAGCATATTGAAAAGCAGAGACATTGTCAACAAAAGTCTGTCTAGTCAAGGCTATGGTTTTTCCAGCGATCATGTATGGATGTGAGAGTTGGGCTATAAAGAACCTGAGCGCCGAAGAATCGATGCTTTTGAACTGTGGTGTTGGAGAAGACTCTTGAGAGTCCCTTGGACTGCAAGGAGGTCCAATTAGTCCATCCTAAAGGAGATCAGTCCTGGGTGTTCATTGGAAGGACTGATGTTGAAGCTCAAACTCCAATACTTTGGCCACCTGATGCGAAGAGCTGACTCATTGGAAAAGACCCTGATGCTGGGAAAGACTGAGGGCTGGAGAAGGGGACGACAGAGGATGAGATGGTTGGATGGCATCACCGACTCAATGGACATGGGTTTAGGTGGACTCCAGGAGTTGGTGATGGACAGGGAGGCCTGGCGTGCTGCGGGCCATGGGGTCGCATAGAGTCGGACACGACTGAGTGACTGAACTGAACTAGTTCATTGATTGTGGCTAAGTGACCCACAGTTGTATAGGAATTAATCAGGAAAAATATATATACCATGTACCTTAAGACAGGTATGTCTGGAGCTACCTGTCACCAGGCTGTCATAGAAACTAAAGATTAAAAGGGAACAGTTAAGTATTTCTACTCAGACCACCACCAGTATGCTGCTTTATAACTTTTAAAATTTCTTTTTATATTGTCTTAGGATAAGGGGCTTCTCAGGTGGCGCTGGTGGTAAAGAACCTGCCTGCCCATGCAGGAGACATAAGAGATGCAGGTTTGATCCCTGGGTCAGGAAGATCCCCTGGAGAAGGAAATGACAACCCACTCCAGTATTCTTGCCTAGAGAATCCCATGTACAGAGGAGCCTGGAGGGCTATAGTCCACAGGGGCACAAAGAGTTGGACACGTCTGAAGTGACTCAGCATACATGAAGGAGAGGACACAAAAGAGAGGAATAGAAGGTAAGAACTTGAAGTCAATCAGGGATGCCATGCAGCAGACTGTTTCTCTCATCAGCAAAGAGCCAAAGCTAGACCTAGGTGTTTCAAACCCACAGCCATGGCAGGAGAGCCATCAAAGGCCACTTCGGAGCACCTTGATTATAAACTTTCCTCAGGTTCAAAAGCTCTCTGGCAATGAGCACACATGGGAAGGGCTTCTGCATTTGAGTCTGAAGTTTCAGGAAAAGTACTACTCAAGACTGGGGGCAAAGAGAGGTTAGATTGAAAAGTGGTTGAAACCAATGAGTTTGGTACTGAACTGGACCTAAGGTGTTTCAAGAGCTTTCAGTGTTATTCTAAAAGCTGTATTGGTGGTTCTCAATTCTGGTTGTGCATCTGAAACACCCTCAGGGTTTTATAAAAACCTAGATATTTAGCCTCCATCTTAGACTTAAAGACTTGGAATTTCCTGGGTTGTCTCAGAGGCATCTGGTTTTTCAGAAGCTCCATTCCTGCACGCAAGTCATCCCGCTTATGCTTGCAGATGTCACTGCTACATTTATATAGGAGTGAGTTATATTTCTCACTCCTAACTCATGGATTTTGCCCTTTCTACTGGATGGTTCCCAATGATGCGTCAGCATGCCCTAATGTCCCGTCTTTTTAAAAAAGTTCCTCTTGTACAATGTCTCTCTCCGGCTATGACTCTCATCCATCTTGGCTCAACTTCACCAGAAACCTTAGAAGAACTATCTATCTCCATGATGTCTTCATGTTTTTACCTGCCTACCAACTCAATCAGAAACTGCTGTTACCAGGCTTTTAGCTAACTCATCCCTTGCCAGAGCCAGTGAGGATTTCTGTGTTTCCTCTCTCTTATTCTCCCCTTAGCATTTGGCAAGGTTGTCTCTGAAACACGTTCTTCCTCAGGCATCTATGACACCTCATCATTCTGATTTTCCTTGCAGCTCACTAGCTACTGTTTCCTGGTCTCATTTGCTGGCTCTTCTTCCTCTGCTGGACAGTCAATAGAGAGGTGCCCCAGGGCTCTGTCCTCTGCCTCCTTAAGGTCCACCTTCATGGCCTTATTAAGTTCCACAACGTAGAATGTCATCTATATTCTGATGATACTCAAATCTATCTAGCCCTGACCTTGGCCTTGGATAGCCAATTGCCTATCGAACATCATCACTTGAATGTTTAATAGGCATCTCAATTCAACATGGACACAGCAAACTGATGATGGTACATTTCTTTCCCCAAGTCACCTCTTCTCCAAGCCTTGCCTCTCTCAGAAATCTGGAACACTCCATGTTCAGTTACTAAGGTCAAAAGCCTAAAAGTCATCCTTGTGTCTCATTTTCTCTATATTCCACATCCAATACTTCAGTAATTCCAGTAGGCTTTACTTTTAAAATATTTTCTTACTTGACTATTTCTTGCTAGCATAGCATAGAGAAACTACACAACTGGAAATCAAATTCTCACACTTAACCTGACCTTGGGTAAGTCACCCAGCTTGCCTGGAACTCAGTTTCATTATCTGTAAAATGGGGATCATAATAATCATATACATCTCACTCCACAGGGTTGCTATGAAGATTACAATAGTGTATATGTGTACATGTGTACGTGTGTGAAAATCATCATTACAATTCCTCACTAGTCCACTGATATTACTGTATAGTTTTATTGTTTTTATTCCGTTAGTCCTAAGTTGCCCAACTAGACCAGTCTAATAATATGTTTTGTTTGGAATCTGAAACAACCTCCTACCTGATCTTCTCTACCTCTGTCCTACTGCTGCTTCTAAGTCTGACTTTAGTCATGTCTGACTCTGTGACCCTATGGACTGTAGCCTGCCGGTCTCCTCTGTCCATGGGATTCTCCAGGCAAGAATACTGCGTCCTACCATCAGCCCACAAACCAGCAAGAATTGTCTTTCTAAAGCACATGTCAGATCATGCTACTTCCCTAGTGAAAAATCTCTACTGGCTTCACTTTCCATGTATCATTATGTTAAAAGTCTTTACTGACCTGCTGCTGCTGCTAAGTCGCTTCAGTCATGTCCGATTCTGTGCGACCCCATAGATGACAGCCCACCAGGCTCCCCTGTCCCTGGGATTCTCCAGTGACCTAGAAGGCTTTAAAGGGTATAGCCTCTGTCTACTTCACTGAACTCAATTTCGTTCCAGTTTTCAAATCTTATACCTTATTTCCCTAGGACAAAGTTCTTACTTCTGTTCCTCTAAATTGCCAAGTTTTCTACCATCTCTGGGCTTTCACACTTAAAATTTCTTCTTGTTCATCTTCCAGACACTTACACAACCGACTCCTTTTTTTTTATTGATATTACCTCCACATGACCAATATGAGAAGCCATTGGAGATAAATACCTCTCCCATTTCCATCCCCAGAGTCTCTACTACCGTATCACCTCATTTTTTCTTATTCAGAGGGTCTTATTTATATATTCCTTGTTTGCTTATTTATTATTTTATTTAAGTTTGTACATTTTGTCTGCATTCCCTGGGGTTGACTGGGGTTGAGGACCATGAAAATTGATCAAATCCCAGGGTCTAGAATAGTGTTTGGCCCATAGAAGGCATTCAGTTAATATCTATTGACTAAAAAATCATATATATCAAATATAATTGTGATGTGTGGCCAGATTTGAGAATTGTTATTCTAGACTACATCATTTTAAACAGGAGTTACTGATTAACAAGAATGCTTAAGCTTAGCACTTTAATTGTCCTACTTTCATGGAAAGTTTAACTGAGCTGAGAAAGCTATTCACTTTAACACATTTAATTGCCATATTTTTTCTGCACAGAGTAAATCTTTCCTATAAGAAGCTAAGTTCTTCTGACTTCAGGCTGTAGCTAAGGCTTCAGCATGAACCTTGAGGCTCAAAACTCCCAGATGGTCTCAGGTCAGTCCTCCTTCTGGCTAGAGTCTGAGAATGAGAGATGCGATAGGAGGTTGAAAATGAGTATAGGGATGTCCAGGTTGATTTCTGGTCAAGTACGAAGTTGGTTAATGCATGGGGAGAAAGGGCTGTTTGGCCCACAGGGAGAGGGTTTGGAGACAAGGAATTGTGCATTTCAAGGAACATGCCAGGAGCAAACCTGGGGCCTGAGGCCAAAGCCCAGGAGTAGAGAATAAGGAAGATACAAGGTCAAATCAATGGACTTTGAGGGTCAAGTCTGGGAAGAATCTTTAAATCAATGGTCTCGGATGGGGTAGGAGAAAGGAATGGCAGGGGCCTGTGACAAGGCAGTGCTGTGCCAATGAAAATGGTGAGCTCTATTCTGAGAAAGCAGTCTCTGAAATAGCAGCCATGGAAATCTAAACTTTTCTTAAAAACAGAAAATACCATACTTAGCACTTAAGAGTTACAGAAAATGTCCAAGCAGCATCCAGATTGCTTATGTGGTCCTTGTGGCACAGACATAAAATATATCAGATAGTTTCTCCAGCAGACATCAGGACCCTAAATGAAAGTATCATTTAGACCAAGGGGAAGCAGTTGCTGGGTGGTGATGTTAAGTGTCCTACTCTTCTGCACCAACACTTGACAAATACCAAAACCAAGGCACTGAGTGCAGAAAACAACTGCTAAGAGAAGAAAAAAAAAAGTGTGAGATGCATGTGTATATGAAATTATTATTTTGACTGCTGGCCAAGGAGTTCTTTTTGGAAGGTTAATAAATGTCTTATTTAGCAAAATACCTTGATGAGCCAGGGAACAGTGTGGAATGAGACCATGAATGAGGTGCAGAGACCAACAGAGCTCTATGTAATAACATGATGGGGAGTATGGCTATGGAAGAGGGAACGTGTGAGAAAAAGCTGGTCTATGCCAGGAGGCTAGGAACTGAGGAGAAGTGGCCAGTGAGGAATGCCCAGCAGCTGAGGGACTTGGAGGAAGGGCTCTCTAAAGGGTAAGTGCAAAGCCCTTAGCCTTGCGGACATTCTGCATGACCACATATTCTTTATAGGATTGGATTTTGGGAAAGTGAGTAAAGTGGATTCTGTTTCACCTGAGATTGATTCTGAAAGAAGAAAGAGGGATTGACAGTTGAGTGGTATAGAAACGTAGCCCCTAGAATAATCACAAGAGAGAATGACTCTGAAGTAGGCGTGGGAGCACTAGACTTTCTTCAGGCTGGGGCATCTGGTGTTTAGACAACATATACTTAATTCTCAAAGTCAGGGACGGCTCAGCTATAATCTAGGCTGTTTTTTAAAAAATTCATTTTATTCAAGTACAGTTGATTTACAATGTTGCGTTAATTTCTATACAGCAAAGTGATTCAGTTATGCATATATATGCTTTCTTTTTCATATTCTTTTCCACTATGGTCTGTCACAGGGAACTGAATATAGTTCTCTGTGCTATACAGTTGGACCTTGTTGTTTATCCATTCTATATATAATAGTTTGTATCTGCTATTTCCAAACTCTCAGTCTATCCCTGAATCAATTCAGGCTGGTTTTGAATAATATTGTGATATTCATCAAGAACATAATATTAAAAAGTCAAGTTTGTGTTTCTTCTTTTCTGCACCTGTTTGTGGAGCAGGAATGAATGAAATCGGCTTTCCATCACTCTGACAATCATAACTCTCTGCTTCCTACCACACCAGGGGCCAAGAGATTAAGGTACAAAAATATGATTGTTTCAAAAATACACTGATGGAAAAGAAAATATTTTCGTCTTTCTAAAAACTTGCTGCACGACATCAAAAGTCACCAAAGTAATTTTGAAGCATTATGGTTAATTCACTGGCAATCTTCCAAAAGAGCATTTTGTTAAAGTGTAGAAATCTATGTGGGGGTCTGTGACCAGCTCTGATTACAGTCTATCAAAATCAGTCTTTTATCTTCTCACAGTAATTGTTAACTTAGCAAAGGATTCTATACAGAGAACACAAATATTAAATTTTAAAAAATAAAGTAACACAAAATTCTTGTAACAATCAGAGGATGTATAACTGTGTGTGTGTTTGTGTATGTGATATGATTTCTTTTTATTATCTGTTTAGGTAGACAATAGTGACAGTTGGGAGCAAGGAGAGAGTTCATTTACTATTCAGTAAAGAATTTTAGGAAATAAGTCATGACATTGTGACTAGAGAACATTAATTTAGGAAATAAAATATTTTTTTAAATTAAAATTGTGGGGTTTAATGGCACTTAGAGATATCATCTATTGCATCCAACTGATCCTGGAGGCAAGGGTTGCTGCCTGAAGTGTAAAGATCTCTGTGAAAGGAAAAAAACAACTGCTCTCTCTTACTCAGTGAGGGTTTAAAAAACATTCGCTGCCAAAGATATTTTTTAGAAACCTCTTAGCTTGATTAAATAAAATGTCCTTCAAAAGTCTCAGTGACAATTAGATGAACTAAAAGCAATTTTCACTGTGATCATCAATAAGACTAACAATTTAAGTATGTGGTTCTAGGGAAATAAATTGTAATATCAATTCATTTCTACAATTAAATCCAGTTAATTCAACCTCAAGACAAATCTGAGTTCTCAAAACTCTCAGATAACAGCCTCAGTTTCCCTTGAGAAGGCCTTTCCACCTTTCACAGCGATTATCTTGAAAATGACAAATGAGAACCTTGGGGAAACAGGTGACTATTGGCGCTTTGCACAAAAGGAACTGCCAGAGGGTCCCTCTGGCAGAAGTTGACCCCTCTTCTCCCCCATATGTGACATCACACACTAAACCTTTAGTCACTCTGGCGCGGAACAGCTGAAGTTTTTCATTCATAGTTCTTATATTAATGAACTCAGATAAATAGGGGAAAAATCATGTAAGGAAAGGCAGGAGCCTTGGAGTAGGATAGAAAAGACCATAGGCCAGGCACTGTTGTACAAATATTAACTCACTCAGCCCTCATTACTTCCCTGTGAGGTAAGTTACTATTATCCCCCGTTTTGCAGTTGAGGCAACAGAGGCATAGAGTCTAATTATTTGCCCAAGGATTCAAAACTAGGAAATAACAAAACTGAGATTCAAACCAAAGTGTGGGAATCTGTCTCCAAAGTCCATAATCTTATTCCTTTTGCTTTACTATTGCTGAGGAAATTAAAGTGAAAATGGCATGCGTCTAGAGACAACATGGTAAGTTAGGATTAGGGACAGAACTGCAAAAGTCAGTAAAAGAAAAGAAGATCTTCCAAGGTCATGTTTCTTCACATTACTGCAGGAAGTTTCAGGATTCTGTAGACCGTGGTGAAAGTGAAAGTTGCTCAGCCATGTCCAACTCTTTGCGACCCTGTGGACTGTAACCCACCAGGCTTCTCTGTCCACAGAATCTCCAGGCAAGAACACTGGAGCTACATTTTTAGATATTGGCTGAGGGCCCATTGTGCCTAGTTTAAGAAGAGGTGGCCTTACCATAGTCCTGGCTTAAAAATAATTACGTTCCAGTATTATATGCAAACAAAACATTTATTGAAAGAAGGTAAGCCAACTCACAGAAAAAGGCATCTTGGCTGGATCTTTCAGCATATGAACTAATAACTAAAATGCTCTTTGAGGGCTGCTATAAACATTCAGGAATTAATAGTTGAAATGATGTCAAATGCCACTAAGTAACAGACCAGAGGTTTCAAACTGTTTTGGAGGAATACGGTGGGCAAAAACCCTCCTTAGTGCAACTTCACCTCTATTTATATATGTTTTATATGTTGAACTTCAGCATAAGCTTTTTCTGTTTTTTGAAGAAATAGCTCTACTGATTAACACTATTTTTCTTATAATTTCATTACATAGTATTCAATAGTTTGTTTATTCATTCATTTATTCAATTATTAGGTATTGGGAAAATAAAGCAAGAATATCACTCAGCCCTTCTTTTAAGGAACTTGCAATTTTAGGGAAATTGATCTAGTTTGAGGGCCAAACTGAATGTAAGATCAGTTATTGTCTTAGGTACTCTTTTCAAGGCAATACAGTCATAGCTGCTAGGTTAAGACTCATTCAGTGACACAAATTTTAACGTTATACTCATCGTTGACAAAGGCATCTCAACGGCAGCTACTAGATCCTATTAGTCTGGGAGAACTAAGAAAGGGAGATTTATCCTTACTCAAAAGCAGTGCCAATAAAAGAAGTAGAACACGGTTATTTTTCTTTAAACGTGTAAAAAATGGTTCCATTTCTTACCTCTAGAGCTTTCAGTCTTTCTAACAGCCATTTGGTCTTTTCTTTCCCCTCATCTGCACTGCTACCTTCACTCCTTGAGTCCTCATCTAGCACCATGTGACGGCCTTCCAAAGCTGCCTTGTGTTTTCGCTCTTCTTCTGACAGTTTTTCCTGAAGCAAGAAAGAATTGTTGTTTTTAGTAATCTTCACTGAAAAATAAGAAAGAGTTTAAGGCTGAAAAGTCTGGAACCTTCCTACTCTTTTTGCTTTCTTTCCAGGGCTGAGGTAGAGAAGAGTTTTCTAAACAAATTCTGAGTGGTGCTTGTATTAGTGGTGCTTAATACTATAAACACAAGAGATAACTTTAATGAATTTTGGCAGATCAAGTCATTGGGTTACCACCACTGAATGCACATGTCCTCTGCCCTGTTGGAGAAGTGACTGAGCCCACAAAGTTGTAGGTGAAGTCATGTGGTTAATTCACTTTGATCTGCACCATGAAACTCTAAACTGTGGGAAAATAAGTCAATCTCGATACCTTGACTTGTGAACAGCTTAGTTCCTCAAAATAACATCATCAAAGTCACTGGAGGTGCAACCAGTATAAGGTAAAATAAAATATTACAAAATATTTAAATGGTAAAGATCTCAGAATTCTATGCTGAAACCACTTAGTTCCTTCTGCTCAATAATACTGCTAAGTCACTTCAGTCGTGTCCGACTCTGTGCGACCCCATAGACAACAGCCTACCAGGCTCCCCCTTCCCTGGGATTCTCCAGGCAAGAGTACTGGAGTGGCTCAATAACGATGTGGCTCTTAAGGACCCTATAGCCCCCTTTCTAGAAAATACTCCAGGATCTGTAGTATAGCCTTGAGGCAGACATAAAATGTTATCTTGCCTGGCCTCCCTGTTTGTTGGTAGCTCCTTACTCAACCCTGTCACTTGCAGCTTTTTGGAAGTTGGGGAGTATTAATTTGAGCCTCATTATTGGCTCTTGCTTTCAAGGCAAAAAGAAATGTCAAGAGCATATCACATGAAAAAAAGATATCTCATCCACTTTTATACATACATCAAGACACTGTGCTACAGAATCAGGTGTCATCATTCCATCACACTTTTTAACTCTAATCAGAATGCTGTAGAAATCTTTGTATTGATACAGCTGGTTGCCAACCTTGTGGGCTAAACTCGATTTCAGTGGTGAGAGATTTCTTTATATTCAGCACTAGACTGAGACCATTTGCAAATATAAAAGTATTAGAGATAGGATTCTTAAAAAACCCACTGAGAAAAGAACAGCAGAAGCAGGAAAAAAACCAAACAAACAGTTTTTTTTTAACTGTGTTCATAAAAGTGTTTTGGATGTTCTGAAATTATTTAACTTCTTTTTTGAAAATAAAATATGAAGGAAAAAATTCAATGTATATGCACACATGTATAAGTATACATGCATGTATAAATACATAAAACATTGGAGACTATATAGAAACTTAACCCACATTAATCTATATAGATTAACAGATGTTAATCCATTTCTTAACAGATTTCAAGATATAATTTTCATTTCTTTATATAAATGTGCAATTGACTAAGCAGGTGATAGCTCTTTATAAAATCAGGCCTAGGTGTGTCCATATACAATGTACAGGTGTGTCCACTTCTATAGGTGGAGTACGTTCAGTTCACATACATGCTCAGCAAGTTTAAAGTGCAGATCCCCAAGCCAAGACAAACATCCAGGACTGTATTTTTATAGATTTGATTCTTTAAAGTTTGTTCACTCATCAGACCTTCACTTCTATGATAAGGACTTGAAATCTGCAGTTATAACTCAATTTAGAAATAAAGAGGTCCTTCTATTTCTCTTTTAATATTTGAGAGCACTACACTTAAACACTAAGCTGGGATTACAAAGCAAGCTTTAAAAAAATATCATCTACCACTATTTCTCTCTGTGTGTATACACACAGAAGTAATTAGGATCCTACTTAATTAAATAGAATTATTTTACTTAATTAAAACAAACAAAGAAAAGTCACTGGTATAAACTGAAAGCCAAAAGACTTTGGGATATGGCAGCCAGATTCCACATCTACCATTTATCAGCTTTGCAAATAATATTGGACAAACTAGTTAATTTCAATAACTCTTGGTGTCTTTGTCTCCTAAATACTTAAATGAGGTTAACAGCCTCACACATAACATGCACACATCTACAGTCAATTCTCATTATTCATGATAGTTGTGTTCACTGAGTTAACAAATACTGAATCATTGCTCCTAGGGGAGATATAGGGCTAGGTTTCTGGAGGCCTTTGGTTGCAACAGTTTCATCACTAATCAATACATAATCTTGTTTTATGAGTGTTTCTATTTGAAGACATCTTGTTTAATATATATTGTTGATTAATTAGCACTGAACTAACCACAAAAGGCACTATAACTCATGCTTAAAGCTTATCTAATACCCATTTTCTCCATGAGGCACATCACAGCCTTCTTGCACTTAGGAAAATTAGACAGCAGTTCTCACCATGCTTGGGGACCATTTTCAACAGTGAGACCACTCACGAAAAAATATTAAAAAGTGGCACTAAACAGAGTGTTAAAGGACACATTTCCAGTGGGAGACCTGAAAAAAGAAGGCAGGACATTGCTTTGGTTGACCTAAGCTGGGATAATACAGGTGTTGGATGACTTAAAAGTTTTCACCCCTCTGCAAATGTCCATGAATAACAATGAAAGCACTGCAGGCTTTCATTTTGGGGTTGCTAATAAATTTTCAGTAGTAAGTGAATTCAGAAAGTGCAAAAATAATGAGGACTGGCTATATATATATGCATACACGCACATTAAAGTGTCTAGGCACAGTGCCTAAATATTATTATATGAACAAACTGGACACAATTCAGGATAGTGTAGATTATATATGAGTATTTAGGTTACATAAAATTCAAGGGTCACTTTACATAATTGAAGAAAGGGTGATCAATGATGACTGGGAGGTGTGATTTTGTAGAAATGGAAATGACTTATGCTTTGGTGGAGTGATACCACTTGAACAGGTAGAAAGGCATAGGATGGGATTTCTGGTTAAAGAGAAAATTGGAACCAAGGCCCCCAGTCAGGAATGCATTTTGTCCTTATTGGTTCATGAGGGAACCAGTTTGATTATATTTCAAGAAAAACTGAGAGGCAGGTAATAGAACTGGAGAGTAAAAGAAAGGGTCACTGGAAATGAGAAAGAAAAATTTAGTCATCATTCATTAATTCATTTATTTATCCTATAAATGTTTCTTAAACACAAAGTATTGGCCATTTGATAGTCTAGTACTAGAGGTATGGCAAACAAGACAAAGTTTCTATACTTTATGAATTTGTATTCTAAGTGTGGGAAACACAATCAACTCCAGGTGAAATCAGTAAGCTCTATAACTGTAGCCAGTGGTATGTTTAGGGACAATATGAGATACAGTGTCATCAGTGTAAAGCATGTCTGAGGAGGTGGTTATTTAAGTTGAGACAAAATGATGGGAAGGAAGCAGCTGGACAATGGTCTGGGAGAAAAACATTTCAAGTAGAAGAAACAGCAAAGCAAGTACCCAGTGGCAGGGCTAAGCTTGTCTTGCTGACCAGTTGAAGGAGAGTCTGTGTGATGGAGCATAGGAACTCTTAAGAGTAAGAACAGCACAGAATAAGATTAGAGAGAGTTGGACCATGGCAGTCTTTCAAGGCATGGAAAGGGGGTTTGGTTCTATTTTAAGTGTAGTAAAGAGGAACTGGAGGCTAAGTAGGGGAGTGATAAGTTCTGTTTTACATTTTAGAAATGACATCCTAACTGCTACAATGGAGAATGGGCTGTGGAAGGAAGGAGCCATGAGACCAGCTGGGAGGGTTTTCTACAAGAAGGAATAAAAATTAGGAATGCCCTGAAAGTACTGGATGAGAACTTAACCAAAACCAGTTCTCATACTGGATGGTAGGCCAGACGCCCTGGATTTAAAATCCTCGTTTTACAATTGTGCCCCTTGCTGGGCAAAACATTCAGTCTTTTCAGTCCCTCAGTTTCCCCCAGATGTAAAGTGAAATGGATGGACATCCCTTGCAATATAAGGTTCTAAGAATTCAATTATTCAAGACACAATTTTCAGGGAGGAAAAGTTATTAATATGCTCAATGGTAACAGAAATGACAAGAGGACACAAAAAGGACCTCTACATTTTGTAATAAGAAGTCTGTTAGTGGAACTTGAGAGCTATTTGACTCAAGTGTGATGATGGTAACCAAATTGTCAGTGGTTATGCAAAAAGTGAAAAGAGAAAATAGCAGCAATTTTCTCAGATGATTATTTGAAAGAGTGGCAGGGAAGGAAAGGAAATAGAAAGAACTACAGTCAAAGAGCACTGAAGAGACAAGTGGAAACCTTGATTTCAAGATGCAGAAAACTGAGTTTGAAGAAATAAAGAGAACAGGTGGTACTAAAGAGATGCTAGCAAAGGTGGTATGAAGGTAGGAAGGGATCTCCCAAGCGGAGAAGGTGGAGCATGAAGGGCTTTGAAAGAAAAGTCAATGTTTTCCTTTTTTTTAATGCAGTTCCCTGAAAAATATGTCACAGCTTAATTTTCCAGTTAGTACTGCTAAGTCCTTAGTTAGTGTCTAGCTTGGGTTCTCAAAGAGCAAGGATTTAAGTGCACATAGTCCATTTGAGACATGCAAAAAACACCAGTTGGGAAGTGACTTAAGCAAGGGAGCCACTGGAGGGCATATTACTAACCAACTGAAGTTAAATCCATGGGAAACTCAGGGAAATGCAACAAAGCACAGATCTCAGAATCATCCCACCCTCGGGCCAAAGGTGTATGTGTGTGTGTGCTCAGTTATGTCCGACTTTTGCGACCCCAGAGACTGTCACCTGCCAGGCTCCTCTGTCCATGAGATTCTCCAGGCAATAATACTGGAGAGGGTTGCCATTTCCTTCTCCAGGGGATCTTTCCAACCTAGGAATCAAACCCAGGTCTCCTGCATTATAGGCAGACTCTTTACCAACTGCAAGGGAGTCGGGACATTCATGCATCAACCTCCAAAGAATCAGTAATTGGGGGCGGCTCCTGGGGTGTCAGTCTCCAGGCTGCCACAGGCAGTAAGGTTTTTAAAAATACTTCTCACATAAAAGCGCTGTTCAACACAGACACTGATAGCTAGAGATCTTGGGAGCACTCTGGATGACTTTGGGGTATGGGCAGAGCATCGTCAATGTCCTCTACAAGTGGAGAGGAGGTTTGTGACTGCTTTATATGACCCCACCAGGAAAGAAACCCACATCTGTACACTTCTCAGGCTTAAAAGCACATTTTATTGTGCTTCAATTCTATTAATAAAATGCCCTAAGACAAATCCAGTAAGTGCTGTTGAGTTATCCATTCTATCCTTTTCTTTACTCTTGTCTCTTTAAGCATGTACCAATGAGAGTGTTGGAGTGTAATGTAATATTGAGGAGGAAGACAAATGGAAAGGACATATTAAGTAAACAGATGAGCAAAAGAGGAAAATAGGTGGAGAGAAACAAGGAGAAGGGAGAGTTCTGGGAGAGCTGGATGGCTAAACCCCATTGACAGATGACTACTGTCGATTTCAGACAGGACAGCTGTTGGATTTATATTATGCTTAAAAAGCATGACCATATTTTTTAAAATTAAGTATACGAATTCTATACACACATAAATAACCCATTTCAACCAGAAATATTAGTCCCTTTGCTATTAATAATTAATCTCCTGTGATTTACCTGGTAAAAAGAGAGCAGGACAGAGGTCAGAAACATATTTTAAATAAAATGTATTCTTCATATAAATCTCTAAGAGGAAAACAAGACAAATGAGCCAAGTCCACTCCTGAGAATGGCAAACTGTGAAGAGAATAAGTTGATTCCAGAGGTGACCTGTTTTCATGTTTCAGTCCTTCATGGACTTTAATCAGCAGTGAATTCTATAAAAGTGAGGCCACCACAAAAAACTTTCACTCCCCACATATTTCACATATGGTTGAGACCATAAGCTTGTTGCCCTCAACAAATACCAGCGGGTACACAGGAAGTTAAAGATTCAGAAGCTCAGTTAGTATCCAGGGGTTTAAATCAAACTCTGCCTTGAAGGTACATAAAGCAATCCTTGGAGCTGCAAGTTTCTTTAAGTGGTTACCAGGGCAATGATTCACCTGTGGGGGAGCCCTTATCTTTTGTTCTCACGTAGTCAGCATCATCAGACCTATGTAAAATAATATCGATCAACACAAAGCTCTCAACTGCATCAGCTCAGCTCAGATAGATGACAGTCCAGGGGGCTCAGTTAGTCCAAAGAGCAGGCAGGACAGCCCCTCACTGATGGCCAGCTACTATTCAAAAACATCACTGAGGAAAGTGAGCATAAGACCCTGCTCCCAAATTATGTCCTATTCATATTTTGGTCACCAGCTTCCCTTAGCCCAGCACAATGGGATTCAGGCAAGGTTTCATGAGGTCGTATTACTTTATAACTAATTAATTAATCTATCTATCCAATACATATGTACTCAGTAGCTTTTGTATGCCAGGCACTGTGGAAGACACCAGAGGTAGAAAGGTGAATAAAAACACATGTGGAGCCTGTTTTCATGAAGTTTAGAGTCTTGTGGAAGGAGAAAGTAATCAAAATGCAAATATCAAATAACACTGTGATATGTGCTGGGAAGAAGAGATTTCAAGGGCTTTGAAAAATCATTACTAAAGGGATGCCAGAGAGGTCAGGAAAGCCATTGCTCATGTTTACCACCATGGTAGTTAACCAGGAAATGCCCATGAGTTTGGGGAGGGAGAGAGCAATTTTTAAATAGTCTGAAACGAGGTATGTGTAGCTGGGGAGGAAAGTGAAGCTCAGTGGACTAATGAGTCCATGCCACAGGTCAAGGAATGTTGCCTTTACTCTAAGGGCAATAAGAAGCCATGGACTGTTTTCATGCACATGTGTGTGTGTACACATGCACACACATGATACAGGGTGGGGGCAGTTGACAAGGTAGGATCTGTATTCTAAAACAGATCCCTGGTAAAGTGTGGAGGATGGATTGGAGTGAGGTTAACACAGACGTGGGAAAAATAAGATGCTACTGCAATAGTCTAAACAGGAGTTGACTGACCCATGATTAAAGTGACAATTTCACAAAATGAGACCTCATAGTCTGTAATTATCTTGTGATTTTGATTCTTTAATACGCAGTTACTCTAAGAATGACAAATAATAAAATTTCCTCAGGTCACTGTTCTTCAGAGTGGGCTGACAGCCGCTGGCATCAGTCAGTCATTGGTCAAGGGGTGTGGGGAGCAAAGTGCTGCTTCTTTAAAATGCAGATACCTTGGCCAACTTTGGCCCCAGTGAATCACAATATCTAGGAGTGAGGCCAGGAATCTGTAATTTTAGAAAGCACCTCAGGTAATACTAATCTATGCCAAAATTTAAGAGCCTCTGGACAAAGATGCTTCAATATATAAAATAAATCATTTTTACTTTAGATAAGCTTTTGAGGTTGTCCATTTGATTTAATTCTTATAATTATTCTGCAGAATAAACAGAATAATTATAAGAACGTTGCAGAATTGCCTGGTGTACAAGCTTGGCCTTAACATGGTGGCACTGCTGTCTTCCAGCCCATCAACTGGGGGAGTGACATTAGGTCTGAGCCCAGGACTGCGAGGATCATTAAAGAACATAAATTTGGGCAAAGGGGAAGGCAGTGTGTGCCACATGTGGACATAACTTGGTATTTCATTTGATAGGATAAAGGGAGGGTCAGCCTCATCTGTTTCTTGAGGGCCATCAAATTCCATCTCACTGTGATCTATTCCGGAGAAGGCAATGGCACCCCACTCCAGTACTCTTGCCTGGGAAACGCCATGGACGGAGGAGCCTGGTAGGCTGCAGCCATGGGGTCACGAAGGGTCGGACACGACTGAGCGACTTCACTTCACTTTTCCCTTTCATGCACTGGAGGAGGAAATGGCAACCCACTCCAGTATTCTTGCCTGGAGAATCCCAGGGACCGAAGAGCCTGGTGGGCTGCCGTCTGTGGGGTCGCACAGAGTCAGACACGACTGAAGCGACTTAGCAGCAGCAGCAGCAGTGATCTATTCTCATCCAGAGTGGGAAGAGACCCATTTTAGTTTTAGAACAAGTAGAAATAAAAAATCTACATTTCAGTCCTAACTCTGCCACTAACCAGCTGTGTGATTTTAGTCAAGTCACATAACTTCTTTGTCCCTTAATTTCCTCATCTGTGAATAGAATGTACAGAAACAGACTATCTCAAAGGTCCCTCCTACCTTTAAATGTCTACAATTTTGATCATCTGTAAAAACTCAATTTAGAAGAATAGTTATTTAAATACCACTGAATTCAAGAATGTTAATATAGAATGCCATTAAGGTTAGATCTGCCTAGAAGATACCTTGTGTAATAAAATCTGTTTGCTTCTTTCCAGAGGGTCTGTCTGTCTGTCTTCCTTGGGCAAAAACCTCCCCCACACTTTTATTTTTGCTATGTACTTCTCTTGGGCCCTAGGATAGACATCACCTAATCTAATCTTTGCTTTTTTTTTTTTTTTTTTTTTGCATTTAGCATGTTTCATTCTCTGTCTGTAAGAACAGAAAGACCTGGTAAGCAATATTAAGGGAGAATTTAGTGAAAGATACTTGTAACATTCACAGGAAATCATGCCCAACATGAGTCCTGTATGTGAAAAGAGCCTTTGCTTAGACGAGGAATAATTTCAAGTATCTTCTGGTTGCAAGTATTTATTTTTTAAATCACCCATCTATCTATTTTCATTATTTTTAATTCTGATGGCCAACAGAAAGCCAATATACAGAAACTCTACATATATGGTAATAATAGTTATACTGTGTTCCAGATTATTCATTATTTTTCTAGAGGAGATTGTCCTTAGCTCTTACCATGAAAAAGAAGGAAGGAAGAAGGGAGGGAGAGAGGGAAGAGAGGAAGAGGAAGGGAAAGGAAGAGACCCACCTCAAGTACACAGTGTTCTAACTTGAAGATGGCAAAATGAAACCATGGGGATATGAAGAGACAACTAACTATCTAACTCTGGGAAGATAGTCAAGGAAGTTGGAACATGTTTTTCATTTTGGATATGCAGCCATGTGTTAAATATCTGCCTACTAATTCACAGCAAAAATCTAAAAATACACAATTTTAGACTGATCACATAAGGAAGAGACTTGGGTGGTGTTAGCATAAAACAATAAGCCCTGTCCAGAACACAAAAGACATAAATAGCATCTAATATTTGTAGAACACTTCTGAGTTCAGCCAAATCACCTCATGCATACCATTTAACATATTCACTGCCATGGGGACATAGGACAAACAGCCTGGACTCCCTTTATAGACAAGAAAACAGGCTCCAATAGGTTACAAAAGTATAACTGTTAGTCACTCAGTTGTGTCCAACTCTTTGTGACCCCATGGAATGTAGCCCCAAGGCTCCTCTATCCAAGAGATTCTCTAGGCAAGAATACTGGAGTGGCTTGCCATGCCCTTCTCCAGGGGATCTTCCCAACTCAGGAACTGAACCCAGTTCTCCTGCATTGTAGGCAGATTCTTTACCATCTGAGCTGCTAGGGAAGTCCAATAGGTTACAAAGAGTCCTGTTAATATTTAGTGGCAGAGCCAGAATTTAATTACAGCACAATTTCAAGTCTACAGGTGCAGTTACTTCTTGTGGACTTTCCCATATACCTAAAGATCATCCCTACTGCTAATTCTATCTGAGAATCTGTGATCTTTATCCAACCATGGGCCATACTGCGAGACCACATCTTCCCAAGGTTCCCTGGTCATTTATCCAGGGAGCAGGTGATTTTATCAGAGATGTTGGATCTGGTCTCAGATGACTATCAGCACAGTAGATTTTAACAAACCACAACCATTTCCATAGTTAATAATGATTCAATTACTTCAAAACAGAAACACATACCTACTATAAGCAAAATGAAAATGTAGAGGCTAGTCATCTAGCTGACAGCTGCCCCAGTGAGCCCCGTTGGCTTCAGCCTCTGATTTACTTACTCATTTGTTGTCTAGTGGTGGGGAGGGTGCACAGAATATATTGTCACTTTAGCTAGCACTTCGGCAAACACCATAACAACATTCCCAGGGATTGCTAGCAGCTTTTGTTCAGGACTAGCATACTAAATTTTAAGGGGGGAAACATAATGTCAGATAAATTACAGGGTTTTAAAAGAACATCCAATTTGTTCACAGTTTAACATTAGTACTGTCAGGCAAAACATATAAAACTCTTCTTTTTCATCCCTGGATTTGACTTACAAAGTGAACTCAGCACACAGTAAAATCCTCAAGATTAAATGTGCATGATGGATAAGAGAACAAAGTGTTTTCTTTATGTCTCTAATATGAACCACGACCATTGGTGTATCAATTCACATCTACTCCACATTATTCTTCACTCAAAACACTCCTCAATACTGCCAACTATCTTCCATATTGAACAGCTCTGTGAAGGTACATTAATAAATTTTCAGATGATGCTTTTATTGCCTGTTCCATCTATCAGCAACATTTATTTCCTTTTAAAAAAAAGTTCAATTCCAAAAACACTTTAAAGGAAAACTCTACTGTGGAATAGGATGATGTGAAAAAGTGAACTGTAGTTTTCATTATAGGCATGCTTCAGGTGCTAGGAAATCTAAAAAAAAAAAAAAAAAAAGCAACAGAACTGATGTCCTTGTAGCCCATAAATAGTTGTCTGAGTGTTAACTCAAGCAGAAAGAAACCAAAAATTCTAAGAATGTTATGCAGGTGGAGAATTTCAGTAGTCAGGTGCTACACTTAAATGCTTGGACATCATTAAATATAATTCATAAGTTAACATCAAAACTTGCATTCAAAATCTATCTCTTTTTCCTCTTCTGCTCCCTTTCACCCATTTTCCTAGCTTTCAGAGAGAATTCATGGAACGGGAGAGCCAGAGAGCCAAATTATTCAGTCCTTAACTAGTTAATTCTGGGCAGGTGCCTATATTACTGATGTATTTATATAAATCTCAACAGTCATATGTTTGCAATTCCCAGACAGAACTTTAAAGAAAATTTAAGAAATTTAAAAATATTTCTATCTCACTGTCCCCATAAATATACAGTGTCAGATAACCAACATATCCAAATTTTTGTTTCAGAAAATATGATCAATACTACATATATTATTTTTTTTTGACAATTATTGCCAGGTCCATATTTATGTATCACCTGAGTTTGTTAAACTGAACTGAACTGACAAGTCTCTGCTAAGAAACAATTAAGTGTTCAAATACAATATTATTATTATTATAAAAAATAATAGTTCAAAGCAGAGAATCACTTTGCTGACAAAGGTGCACATAGTCAAACTATAGTTTTTTCAGCAGTCATGTACAAATGTGAGAGATGGACCATAAAGAAGGCTGAGCACCAAAGAATCAATGCTTTCAAAATGTAGTGCTGGACTGTTTACAATAGCCAGGACATGGAAGCAACCTAGATATCCATCGGCAGACAAATGGATAAGAAAGCTGTGGTACATATACACAATGGAATATTATTCAGCTATTAAAAAGAATGCATTTGAATCAGTTCTAATGAGGTGGATGAAAATGGAGCCTACTATACAGAGTGAAGTAAGTCAGAAAGAAAAACATCAATATAGTATGTTAACACATATATATGGAATTTAGAAAGATGGTAATGATAACCCTATATGTGAGACAGAAAAAGAGACATAGATGTAAAGAACAGACTTTTGGACTCTGTGGCAGAAGGCGTGGATGAGATGATTTGAGAGAATAGCATTGAATCATGTATATTATCATATGTGAAACAGATCACCAGTCCAGGTTGGATGCATGAGACAGGGTGCTCAGGGCTGGTGCACTGGGATGACCGTGAGGGATGGGATGGGGAGGAAGGTGGGAGGGGGGTTCAGGATGGGGAACACATGTACAACCATGGCTGACTCATGTCAATGCATGGCAAAAACCACTACAACACTGTAAAGTAATTAGCTTCCAATTAAAATAAATAAATTAAAAAAAATTGAATTCACATATGATAACCTGAAATAAATAGATGTAGTGCTGGAGAAATGTCTTGAAAGTCCCTTGGACAGCAAGGAGATCAAAGCAGTCAATCCTAAAGGAAATCAACCCTGAATATTTATTGGAAGGACTGATGCTGAAGATGGAGCTCCAATACTTAGGCCACCTGATGCAAAGAGCTGACTCATTGGAAAAGACTCTGATGCTGGGAAAGACTGAGGGCAAGAGGAGAAGGGGATGACAGAGGATGAGACTGTTGGATGGTATCACTAACTCAATGGACATGACTTTGAGCAAACTCCAGGACATAATGAAGGACAGGAGAGCCTGGGGTGCTGTAGCCCATGGGGTCACTGAGTCAGACATGACTTAGCAACTGAACAACAACATGGAGAAGAAAACTTATCATTCCAAATTCAATAAATAGATGTTATATGCAGTTTACTAGGTCCCAGTGATAACGTAAGACTCTTGGGGGTTGGAATGTTTTATAAACCACATTCCCATCATCACACCTTGCATAACACAAGAGGCATTCGATAAATGTCCAATGTTGTTGGTGTGATGATGCTGAATAAGGAATGACATCACCCCAATTTACTTCTGATGACACTGTGCTCCAGCTTAATACTGAACTACCTAAATATTCTTAAGTACTTTCAATAGAAAACTATTTTTAAGCCAGTATTTTGCTAATAGAAACAAGAAGCAATGGACTGATGGAATATTTGCATAATAGGTAAAGCACCACTATATTGATTTCCACTCCAAGAAAATAAGATTTTGCTTGTTTATCTTTTAAGGGACATCACACCACAAGGATCTCACCCAGAAGCCCATATTTTATGCCATGTGACTATCTATCCTAAAGTGCCCTGGGAATTTCTGGAGACTCACACACTCCTAATCAAGATACTCAATCCCTCCCTGCTTCCTCTTTCCTGGAGTTACCTAAAAGAAAAGCTCTAATGAGGTGCATTAATTGTACTTTTGAAAGAGATGAATTATCTAGTTAATTCTCTTGGGGGCTCATGTCAGAACAGAGAGTAGCTTCACTTATTTGCACCTAAATGGAACTTTAAGATAAAGCAAGAATATTACATTTTTTTTCTAATAAAATTTAAATACCTGCTCTCTCTAGTCTGGGAAAACCCAAGGCACAGCATAGGGCCCAATTGTTTGAGGATTTTATGGAAGAAATTTTGCTAGCAATATTGTCCTGGTATGCTTTTTGACATTAAAACTCTTATTTTTATCCCTAACCCCTGAAAGCAGCAGAAAGCTATCACTTGAGGTGCTTCTTTGTCACTGAGTGGGATGTACATCCTGACAAGCTGCTCACAGCCACAGTGGGTGTAGACAGACAAAGAGCTACTTGGTGAAGACACCTGTAACCCTGCCAGATGATTCATCTTGGTAAGAGAGGGAAGGCAATTCAGATAAATTAGCAAGAAATAAGCATGATTCTAAGAGACAATCAGAAAAGTCCGAATACACACACATACACACACATGAAAAGTAATATTAATACAAATGTGAATCAAAAACTCAAGAGTAAGCATTTTCTTCATGCAAAATCTGTACATATAAAAAGTAATGAACCAGACATGTTTTGGTACCTGAGACAAAGGCCAGAGGTCTCCCAGCTTACTCCTACATCCCAGAGATGGTCACATCAGTACTAAGCCATTTTATATTGCCATAGGGAGGAAACATACAACTAGCTACTGACCTGATTTCTCATCCCAGGTGTGCTACTCATGGGCAGTGGTACCTTAGTAACGCCCCTGGTTATCAATGACATGGGTTCCTCATGTGCAAAATGATGTGGCTGGATATTGGAGGTAACCTTCCTCTTTCTGAGCACCTTAAACTTGCTAAATATCTTGTTCATCTCTATACACTGACTGACTTTCATGTGTCACACCACAATTAACTCCTTAGAAAATCATGAATAACAAAGGCTGGCTACCCTGTACACAGCAACATCACAATAAACAGCTGGCAAAAAATGGCCTATGTTCTTGGCTGCCCAAGATGATCCAACCCCTTCCAAGCAGCCCTGGGTCTCCAAGATACCAGGTTACTCCTTTACTGACTTTTCTCATCACTAAAGACACTTGCCTGGAAGCACTGTGGCTGTAGCTCTTGCTACCTGGTAAGGCTGCCCAGTTTTCTTAGCCTCTCAGCCCATCAAACTCAGCTGGCTTTGTGTGTCCACAATGATCTCAGACACCGATAAAAGAGTCAGAAGCAATTATAGTTCAGATCACTCTGGAAACTCAGCTCCAAGTGGAAGGTTTTGAATTTGTTAGGCTGAGAGAAGTCTGAGTTACTCATTTTGAGGATCAGCCTCTAAGGCCCAGCTGACCACATTCTTGCTGACAAGTTTATATTGTCCCTTCCAGGGCCTGCTTTGCATTATGCCAAGGACAAAGTCTTAGTTTGGTAATTCTCTAAAACTACCTCATCGTTAGAATTTTTTAAAAGGAAAATAAGCCTCATGCTTAGTTAACAGGCAACACTAATTAATTAGGATGAATTTAGAATCTTGTCTTTTTTTTTCTTTGTGCTCATGGGTCCCTCCTATTTATGCAAATGAAATAATTTTCCATTTCCAGCAAGGCCTTCCTACAAGCAGAGTTTTCCTCAACACTTCTACTTCCTCAGGCATGTCCACTAGTTCTCACTCCATCCAGCTGGGAGTCTCTGAACTGGGCCCAAGTGCCCCTATCATTTTCCTGAGCGACACACTGACTTACCTACCTGTTCCATGTCCTCATGGTCTCCCAAAGTCTCAGCCATCTTTCTGACCCCTCACTACCTCCTCAGCAATGAGATCACTACCAACCCTTGGACTGAAAATGACTGAGAGTAAGGTCCTCAAGATCCAAGGGGTTAAGTAAATTTTCAAATATTACATAGCTTGTAAGTGGCTCAGTCAGGATGTGAATCCACACTATTGGCCTCCAAAGGCTTTAAGCTTACCCATAATCCTCTGATTTCTCTCACCAGAGTGCCCATAATCCTCTGCTCTACTCCACGGGAATCCTCATAATCCTCTGCTATACTTCAGTGGAATACTCACAGAATACCCACTCTGCTGTACCTCACCAGAATACCCCAAATCCTTTGCTGTCTCTCATCAGAGTACACATAGAACAAAAGGACCTTTCCATTTATCTGAATTTTAATGTCTTTTAAGGACCAACTCAGGGCTTCCCAGGTGGTGTAGTGGTAAAGGATCTGTGTGCCAATGCAGGAGACATGGGTTCAGTCCCTAGGTTGGGAAGATTCCCTGGAGTAGGAAATGGCAACCCACTCCAGGATTCTTGCCTGGAAAATTCCATGAGTGGAGGAGCCTGGTGGGCTACAGTCCATGGGGTCACAAAGAGTTGGACACGGCTGAGCACGCACACCCACCCACATGTGACTAACTCAACTCTTACCTTCCCAGAAGCTCAATATGTTTCCTAAACATGAGCCAGTAGGTTGGCTACTTTGAGGAAAATGCTGGTGATAGGTTAATGAAAACAAGACCCTGGTTGGAAGAACTTTTACCATGATGAACAAGAAAGGAAAAATAAACAGCTGAATATAATGCCTTGTAGCAGAGTGGTTCTCAACCCAGATGACACTAGAATTTGTGAATATTTAAAAAAAATCCTCATGCCACACTCTTGATCAATGAAATCAGAATCACTGGGATGGAACCAAAACATCACAGATTTTCTGAACTCTTCAGATGATTAAAAGGCACAACCAAACATGAAAACCACTAGTAGAGAACATAATTAATGTTACCCTGCAAGACTATACGACTTGGAATAAAAAGACCGAATGCACAGTGGCCTGACACTGTATGACACTTGTAAGTTAACCACCTCTGTAGAACTAGTTTCTTCATCTGTCAAGTGTACTTGAACTTTTTGACCTTCCTATTTTGAAAGGTTAATATGAGGATCAAATGAGACGATGTTGTGAAAGTATAAGCTGTATATATTAATTATTACTGTGGCAATTTTGACTACTGATCCTCCAGTGTTGATGTTTAAATGCTCTGTAGAGAAGAGGTAATAAAAATTTATAGAGAAGAAAAAATCCAAAAATAGTTGGATTAGAAAAAATTAGACATAATTACTCCAGATGTTCAAGCTGGTTTTAGAAAAGGCAGAGGAACCAGAGATCAAATTGCCAACATCCGCTGGATCATTGAAAAAGCAAGAGAGTTCCAGAAAAACATCTATTTCTGCTTTATTGACTATGCCAAAGCCTTTCACTGTGTGGATCACAATAAACTGTGGAAAATTCTGAAAGAGATGGGAATACCAGACCACCTGACCTGCCTCTTGAGAAACCTGTATGCAGGTCAGGAAGCAACAGTTAGAACTGGACATGGGACAACAGACTGGTTCCAAATAGGAAAAGGAGTACATCAAGGCTGCATATTGTCACCCTGCTTATTTAACTTACATGCAGAGTACATCATGAGAAATGCTGGGCTGGAGGAAGCACAAGCTGGAATCAAGATTGCCAGGAGAAATATCAATAAACTCATATATGCAGATGACACCACCCTTATGGCAGAAAGTGAAGAAGAAGAGCCTCTTGATGAAAGTGAAAGAGGAGAGTGAAAAAGTTGGCTTAAAGCTCAACATTCAGAAAACTAAGATCATGGCATCCAATCCCATCACTTCATGGCAAATAGATGGGGAAAGAGTGGAAACAGTGGCTGACTTTATTTTTTGGGGGCTCCAAAACCACTGCTGATGGTGATTGCAGCCATGAAATTAAAAGATGCTTACTCCTTGGAAGGAAAGTTATGACCAACCTAGGCAGCATATTAAAAAGCAGAATTACTTTGTAAACAAAGGTCCGTCTAGTCAATGGTTTTCCGTCTATGGTTTTCCAGTGGTCATGTATGGATGTGAGAGTTGGACTATAAAGAAAGCTGAGCACCAAAGAATTGATGCTTTTGAACTGTGGTGTTGGAGAAGACTCTTGAGAGTCCCTTGGACAGTAAGGAGATCCAACCAGTCCATCCTAAAGGAGATCAGTCCTAGGTGTTCATTGGAAGGACTGATGTTGAAGCTGAAACTCCAATACTTTGGCCACCTCATGGAAAGAGCTGACTCATTTGAAAAGATCCTGATGCTGGGAAAGATTGAGGGCAGGAGGAGAAGGGGACGACAGAGGATGGGATGGTTGTATGGCATCACTGACTCAGTGGACATGGGTTTGGGTGGACTCTGGGAGTTGGTGATGGACAGGGAGGCCTGGTGTGCTGCAGTCCATGGGGTCGCAAAGAGTTGGACACGACTGAGTGACTGAACGGAACTGAACTGACTCAAGAGAAATACAGCCTAATTCACATCTTAAGGATTATATTTACAGTTACTTTGCAAATGAAATAAAAAATGGTTCTTGGAGAACACTTGCAATGGCATTGTTTCCAGATCATCACTTACAATAGAAGCTTACTAATTCAGAATAAGGTATAGACTTGGCTTTAATGGGGAGAAATGAATTTATTCTGTACTTCATTAATTTAGCACAGACACAAAATTTATCAGGGTGTGGTGGTAAACCTACCAAGCAGAATGCATTTGAAAAAACATATATTTTGATTAGTTTAAAAAACAATGGAATCATCATGAATTGTTTATAGATATTTGCCCGTTTATTTAAACAGGTGAGAGAAGAATATAAGCCATTTTAAGACCCCAACTTAATATGCTTGCTCCAAAATTTCTTTTGAACTTCTCAGTTTGGTACCTGGTGCGTTTCACAGAAGGTATGCAGTAATGACACTAGGGTTGTAGACCAGACCCACGGTATGACAGTATCAGCCTGATATCTGGGTTCTGAGAGTATCATGGCAGGAAGACAAAGAGGTTTTACTCTCCTTTGTATGTATACAGCACTTAGCAAAGGAGACGCCAGTTCAATTCCTGGGTCGGGAAGATCCCCTGGAGAAGAGATAGGCTACCTACTCCAGTATTCTTGGGCTTCCCTGGTGGCTGAGACAGTGAAGAATCTGCCTGCAATGTGGGAGATGTGGTTCAATCCTTGGGTTGGGAAGATCCCCTCGAGGAGCATGGCCACCCACTCCAGTACTCTTGCCTAGAGAATAACAATGGGCAGAGGAGCCTGGTGGGTCGCAAGAGTCAGATATGACTGAGCGACTAAGAACAGCACAGCACAGCACTTAGCAAACCATAGAAATTATGGTTGAAATTTACAAATTGATTTTTCTGGCTTTCTTTTCCCTTCTGTACCCCTATGCTGCTTCCTAACACTTCTCTCCCCTGGCACTTATCTCCATGGTGTAGCCTCAGCCAGACTTAACAAACAAAGAGGATTATAAGCTCCTAAACTACTCTAGGAAAATTATTTTCCTGTCTTCTTTCCTTTCATCTCTCTAGCTCCAAGTTCCAGTTTTCTGAGATGAGTTGATAGAGCAAAGCCCACAGATTTAACTGGTTCACACTAACATCTGAAGGACCTTCCCTTAAATATTTATCTTCTTGACTCTTTATTTCTTACATAGAATGATATTTTAATGGATGAAATTTCAGAGAAACATATCTGAGTGAGAAAATATTGGTAGATAGGATACAGGGATGACAAAATTGCACAATGGGAAAAGATATCATTAAAAAGGCCAATCACGTCAGGCAAACTGACCCTGGGTTTAGCTCCCCTGATATGTCCAGACTGCTCCAATGCAGACTGCAGGCCCCTGGCCAGACCATCTTCCTCTCACCCCATATTCAGTGATTCTTCTTCATTGCCATGCTGTGTTGGTTTGTGCGGGCAAGATCAATAAGGACAATATAGCTGAAAGGTAACAGTATAAGAGATTTCAGCAATAAAAGTTTTTTTCCCCTAGCAAGCACTTTCCACTTCTTTCTTTTACTATTTTCTAATTCCAACATTGTCCATTTTTCCCTCCACATAATTTTATCTCCATTTCATAAAGCATTGATAAGCCAAGCCCTAAAAAACCATAAAATTTTTGTTTTGTAGCCTCAGGTGAGTTAAGAAAATAGGATCAAAGTTCAAGGATTGGTATCATCATGATTTTGCTCTGTTTGAATTCATCTATTTCCTAACAGGAAGAAATAACTGATACAACTGGTTGATGATCTGATGTGCCCAAAGTATCAGACAACTCACACACTTATAAAAGGGCAACATCTTTTGATTTCTACCCACACAACCTCCCAACCTGAGGCCCCACTTGGGGTTTCCAAAACAAAGTCTGACCCTCTGCTAAGATGAGCTGAGGAAAGCAGCTCACCTATAGGAAGAGAAGGTGATTTTTCAGGGCACCATCTTATTCATAAGTTATATTTGTTTTAACAGAGAGTCCGTATTCGGCTTTTACTTGATAAGAGTTCAACTCTGGGTCAAAATATCCAATGGGGAACGTATTCATGTCTGCACATAGAATGTAGAAAGAAATTGAGAGTAAGAAAGAAGAGTCAGACCCTATTAAACCAGGAATTTAAAATTCCCAAGGAGAGAAGTAACTACTCAAATTCTGAGTGATATTTGAAACCCCTCTACTTCTTTCAAAGTATTTCATAGACTTTGGAATTACAGAGGTGAACCTTCTGCTTAGTCAGTGTGCTAACAAAGATTGTTTTCAAAACTTCTGGAATTCTGGAAAGTATTTCTGTTGGGTGTAAAACCATACATTCATCATATAGAATACTTTCAAAGAGAAAAGGGATATTTTATGAAGGACGATAACTTTGACTATACTGATGACACTTTGCCTTTAAAAAATTCTCCCTCCTTTATCTAAACTTAATATATGAATAGAGCACATTCCTTAAAATAAAAGTAAAAGAGGGAGGAAGAAAACCGCTTCCTCAAGGAACATTTTCAGCCCTTTAAAACTTAACACACAATAAAAATACTCCCTTTATTACCATTACCCACTTCAGCAGCAATTCAAAGTTCACAGCAATTCAGAGAAAAGGCCAAAATTTCTTCAAACAGAATCAAACGCACTTGCGACTTCCTGAGATACAGGCCATACACATAAATAAAAGCACTCAATAAAAATATTTCCCATCCCGTTGTGTGTCAGAATTTTATAAATACCTGTGTAAAGACTTAACCAGTCTCTCAACAGACACTCAGTAGAATTTCAGATCATTTCCCCCCACTGGGGAGGAAATGAAATCAAAATCATTTCCCCCCGGGGGGAGAATGTACTCACTGAATGTACCCACAGAATGTACTTACTGGTGACCTATGGATTTGCATTTCTTTACCACATTTTGTTTAGGCAAAAAAATAAGAAAGAGAAACAGAAACACTTCTGAATAACCAGTATGAATTACAGTCAAGCTCTCTGTAGAGTTCTAAAGAGTTCAGATTTCTTAGCTAATTAACTGCCAGGACACTCACTGAAGTAAGTACTGTGAATGAAAGAATCAGTAGAACAGATGCAGTACAAGTGCACATAACACACTCTGAACTTTATCTCCATTTTCTCCTTTGCAAAATGAGGAAATAGGGGTGTTAGTTTGGATGGGTTCTGAGGTATCTCACTGTTCTCCAACACATGTATGGACCAGAGAAATCCAAATGACCCATTAGACTCATAAATAACCAAAAAAAGACAGACTGTTCTAAGTCTGAATATATAAGAAGTTGCCTGCATAGCTGAATCTAAGGTTTCCTAAGGTGATCCTTATACTCAGCCAGGAAACAGAGACTGGAACTTTGCTGCTCCTGAGAAACACAAACAGAAGTTTTGTTTTGCATTTTTGTATGTTCACAAAAACAAAATGAGATTATGTTAGAAGCTTGGAAATCCACACTTTAAATATAGTAGGAATATTGTTGCTTTGAAAAGCTTTCTTAGAAAGGAATCTTTTGTGATTATTTAATTTTTCAGCCCTAACTTTTCTTTCTAGTGCACTCAAATTTTTTTATTTGCCTAAAGTACATTTAAGTAATTATAGGGAAAGAAGGTAAAGTTAGCAAACAAAACAAAACAAAAATCCTATCCCTGATAAGAATAATTATTTACAGACATTTCTCCCAAGAAGAGATTCAGATGGCTAAAAGACACATGAAAAGATGCTCAATGTCACTAATTATTAGAGAAATGCAAAGTAAAATTACAGTGAGATATCACCTCACACTGGTCAGAAAAGACATCATCAAAAAAATCTATAAGCTGTAAATGCTGGACAGGTTACGGAGAAAAAGGAACCCTCCTACACTGTTGGTGGGAATGTAAATTGGTGAAGCCACTATGGAGAGCAGTATGGAGGTTCCTAAAAAAAGTTAAAAGTAGAGTTACCATATGATCCATTAATCCCACTCCTGGACATATACCTGGAGAAAACCATAATTTGAAAAGATTCATGCACCTCAATGTTCATAGAAGCACTACTCACAACAGTCAAGACACGAAAGCAATCTAGATGTCCATCAAAGATGAAGGGATAAAGAAGATGTGGTATGTATATACAACGGCTTACTACTCAGCCATAAAAAGAAAACCATTTGCAGCAACAAGGAGGGACCTAGCCTAGGGTTACAATACTAAGTGAAGTATGTCAGACAAAGAAAGACAAATATAACTTATATACGGAGTCTAAAAAAAAATGGTACAAATGAACTTATATACAAAATAGAAATAGACCCAAAGACATAGAAAAAAAAATTATGGTTACCAAAAAGAGGAGGGAAGAGATAAATTAGGAGTTTGGGATTAACATATACACATTACTATATATAAAACAGACAATCAGTAGTAGCCTACTGTATAGTGCAGAGAACTATACTCATTATTTTGTAATAATCTATAAGGAAAAAGAATCTGTAAAAGAATATGTGTGTACACACACACACAAAACCTACTCACTTTGATGTACATCTGAAACTAACACAACATTGTAAATCAACTACACTTCAATGAAAAAATTCTAAATTATGAACTAACGTTAACATCTCTGCTAGGCAGGACTTGGACTTCAATGAGAAAGACCCCAGCCTGTGTCACATGCTTTCTGTGTACATAAAAGAATCTGGATATGTATGTGATGTTTGACAGATTTTATAATGACTAGAAAGATATCCTTTCCCCAAGCATCAGCTGCTTAATCATATCTAATACTACTTTTTAAGGAACTATGTAAGGAAAAGTTCATTTTGATTTTCAATTAGATCATTTAGAATGGAAATAACTGGGTTATCAGACAGTAATGCTTTAAACACAGGCTAAGGGATCAATAATTGAGCTTAGACCATCACTGGAAGAGATGTAGCTGGGCTCAGATGCCACACAGCCCAGGGCTCTGCACAAAGATGTGCAGAGTAAAGGCGTGAAGAAAACTGACTGTGGACACCATTACAACACTGCTGTGCTCTGCTGGGACAATGGCACCTCCTGACAAAGCTCCCGCACTCCATCTTTGTGGCGACCTACTCTGCCTGCCAAGAGGGTGCCAGGTCACTCAAGGGACATAACCCTGGTGATAGTAACTTTGGGAAGGCGGTCTAACTGCTCTGTGCCTCAGTTTCCTCTTTTGTAAAATGGAGACATTTCAAATGGTTCCTGTGAAAATTCAGTGAGCTCACACTTGTGAAATGACTGGACTGTGACCCAGTACATAGCTGCTCAGCACGTGTTATAAGCAGGGGTCGTGGTGCTGTAGGTGATGTGCTTCGTGCTGCACTTTGTGCAGACCAAGTCTCACAGGGTTGCACAGAAGCATCAAAATATCAGAGTTCTAAGAGCAAGAAAAAACACACAACATCATTTTTCTGTGCTGAGGGTTGTTGCCCTGAGTCTAGCACATGTTTTACTTAATCTGCGTAAATATATATATATATATATATATATATATATATATATATATATATATGCCATTATTTACGGATTAAGAAACTGCTCATAAAAACTTGAACTTTCATCTTCTTTTGAAACATCTGTCCATATTGTGTACATTCTGAGTCATCTGAATCTGCTGCAGTGGGACTGTGACTGCTGCCTTTAGACCAGACAGACTCTTTGGTCAGTTTGCCACAGTGTCCATCACTATTGCCCTTTGACAATAAACCAGGTGTATGATGCTATTGTGGTTTTTAAAACCAAGGCTTTTTTGCCTTTGAATAACAAACAAACACCACATCTTTCTGTACCTATTTCCTTATCAAAAGTGGGAAAATAGTCTGTAACCCCCCAGAGGACACACAATTGTTCTCATATCTAGGCCATTTTAAACATTTGTATTATTTGGAAACTGTAGGTTTTTGGGTTTGTGATTATTAATCTAGTCCCAAACCTCTTAATTCACACACACACACACACACACACACACACACACACACACACACACACACACAAATCTGAGGTCAAAAGTCCTGTTGGTGGCAGAAGCTGTAGCCACATGCAGGTCTCTTTCCACCCCTCATTTCTGTTTGCACTTACCTGTCCCCTTTTTTCTTTCTAAATAAATGAGCTAACGTGGGTTCAATTCATGTTCCATAGAGAGAAGCAGAGACAAGAAGAAATCTATCAGCTACAACAAAGCAACACAAAAGGTAGCTACAGACTCAAGAGGACTCTAATGGGTATGTATCATCAGGATTAAAATTCTCTGTATCTTAGGTTGTCTAGGTTGAAATATTTTGACAGATGAAGCTGAAGGAGTAATGTCCTCTCAACGAACTGCTCCATTTCATTTATGCTTAATTGCCCTTGCTCATATTGAATCATGAATGTTTTATCTAATATGCTTCCTAACTACTCAACTAAATGAAATAGTTACAGAGGTTTCAGGAATACAGTGTATGACACAGAAGAAACCCCCAAATACCTAGGGAAAAATGAATTGGAGAAAGAAACAGAAGAAGAGAGAAACAGATGTTTCTCCTTTTCAGCCTCCTTTACAGAAAATCCTTTGAATTTTTTTATTTTCCTGTAATGAAAAGAATCTGTCCTAGGTGCTAGGTATGTCCCTTTCCTCCTGTATATTGATAATATTTCTCTCACTCACAGGCTTGTCTCTCCCACAAAAGAAATGTCAGGTGCAAATACTATATGGCTTATTAATTGATTTCACTTTCCTTTCACTGATTTTTTGTATTTGGAGACTAGGATTTTGTGAGCAGGGAAGTCTGTCTGTTCCCTCCTGCACCATCTGATTATCTCACTGGTAACTTCTCAGTTTCATTCTATGTATCTCACTTAGCAAAGCCTGAGATTTCTTTCTAGTTCTACCACATAGCATTTACCAGAGTTCAATCAGGCTTCTTTGAGACTCATCCTTAAAATGAACAGGATAATATCTACTTTAGAGACTGCCAAAATGAACAAATGAGACCCATTCTGTGTAAGCACTCTGACAACTGTAAAAGCACCAAACGCATGTGTCCTGACAGTCACAGTTGTATTAAAATACTAGAGATTTAAGATGCTTTGTGAAAGGCAGACTGTGGCGTGCATGACTCTTGAGTCCATGACATCAGAGGCTAAAGGAAAAGGGAAATCAATTATTGAAAAGAAGTCCTAGGCAGGAGCAGAGTCTCCAGGGAGAGAGGAGTAGTAGGTGTGGTGGCATCTTCCTTTGTGTTCCCAGAACTCATGCAGGCTGCTCTCTGGGCTCCTATCACAGTGTGGCACATATTCAGTTATCTGCCTTTCCTCCCTAATTTTCAGCATCCTGTAAGCTGAGCTTTCCAAGAGAAGGCATCTTTCTATCTCTAGCACTTAGCTTGGTGTCAGCTAGGTACCTCCACCTGCTAGATTAATGTACTATTTAGTGTAGTAGACAGAATAACGTTCCTTCACTTAAATGTCCACATTCTACCAAGCCTCAAAACCTGTGAATGTGCTTCCTTTACCTTCTATGGCAAAAGAGACTTTGCAGATGTGATTAAATTAAATATCTGGAGATGGGGGATTATCCTGGATTATGGGGATGGGTCAGAAAAAGGAGACATGACAAGGGAACCAGAGTTTGCAGTGATGTACTCGGAAAATGGAGGAAAAGGCCAAAAGCCAAAGAATGCTAGAACCTGGAAAAAACAAGGAAATAATTCTATCCTGAAACTTCCAGAAAGAATGTAGCCCTACTGCTATAGTGATTTTAGACTCTGACCTCCACAATTATAAGACAATAAATTTGTGCAGTTTTAAGCCATTTAGTTGCTACAGCAGCAACAGGAAATAATATACGTAGTTTCAAAAGTAAATAACTAATTTATATGAATGAAGGAGAAAGTAAATGAATGAATGGAGAGAGCTCTAGATGGACAGTGGAAAGGCCTAGGTTCAAGTCCCATTTAGCAGAGTAACTCAGGCTCCATGATTTCATTCCTCTAGAATTTATCTGCATAAGGAGTTAAGGCCAAGGAGTCAGATCAGCTAGGGTTCAAATCCCTTCTAAGCTACTTCCAGCTGCATTTTGGGGCAAGAGCTCACCTCTGGGAGCCTATGTCCTCGTCTGTAAGGTGGGGATAGTGACAGTACTTCCTGCACGATTGTTGTGGGGACTAAGCTACAATGGGACCCTGAACTAGGTGTATTTTAAACTGTGATCACATAAAAATGCTATTTATGTCACTTGATGTCCAAACCTTGAAATTATGCAAATTCTCCAAATTAAAAAAATAGTCAGGAAGTGCACAGTGACAAAGCTGGTGAAACCACTGACATCCACAGGCAGGTTTGTCTTAGCTGCTGAACAAAAACTAATGACTTTGCAGCAGGTCTAGGTGAAATTATACAAGCTCTAAATGATACAAGTAATCAGTTCTGAGAAGTCTTCAGGAACATGCCCCTTGAATGAACTAGAACCACCTTTCAATGCATGCTAGCAATTGGCAGGGGACTGGAACCTAGAAAGCTATTACGCTACTGTTACTATGTTAACTCAAAGATAAAAGCCTCAAGACAGACACTTCCACAATGGAAAATAAAACCCACTTCGGCCTTCCTGTGGACCTCAGCTCTGCATGGGCCTCTGGTTCATGTCAGAGAAATCTACTGTTGGAAAATTTGAGTCAGTTGTGCCAATAACCCTTCATATTATGAAACAATAAATTTCCCAGCTCTTACCCTAAAGAATTGGAGAAGGCAATGGCACCCCACTCCAGTACTCTTGCCTGGAAACTCCCATGGACGGAGGAGTCTGGTGGGCTGCAGTCCATGGGGTTGTGAAGAGTCGGACACGACTGAGTAACTTCACTTTCACTTTTCCCTTTCATGCACTGGAGAAGGAAATGGCAACCCACTCCAGTGTTCTTGCCTGGAGAATCCCAGGGACGGCGGAGCCTGGTGTACTGCTGTCTATGGGATCGCACAGAGTCGGACACGACTGAAGCAACTTAGCAGCAGCAGCAGCAGCAACCCTAAAGAATATGACCTCAGATAGTGTTAACTATGCAGTCCACTGGTTTCATCACATACAACTTGCACAACTGGTTTTACTACTATTCCCATATTTAGAACATTGTGATGACTGAGGTGACAGGGACCTCCCTGGGACTCAGTGCCACCCTTCTCTCTGTTCTCATGTCTTGAATCCCCAGAGGACAAAGTTGTGCCTAATTCACAGTAAAAACTCAATAAATAACTGTTCAATCTATAAATGACCTTAATGGTTCATGTAACCCAAATTCCTCTCCCATTTTCCTGATAATGAACCTAAGGCCAATGAATGCAATAGCTGAAAACTCCTTTCCGTGGAGCATGAATTCATGTTAGTAACTGTCTCCTCCCTAGAGAGAAGAGTTGACTTCCCAAATCTAACAGACTGGACTATTAAGACGAAAGAGGTTTTTTTTTTTTTTTTTTTTTTTTTTTTGAGTTTGGAGTGGAGAAATGTTTATTGTAGGGCAATGCAAGGAGATGGGTGCTCAGTCGTGTCTGACACTTTCACCCCAGGGACTGTGGCCCGCCAGGCTCCTCTGTCCATGAAGATTCTCCAGGTAAGAATACTGGAGTGGGTTGCCATGCCCTCCTCCAGGGGATCTTCCCAACCCAGGTCTCCCGCATTGCAGGCGGATTCTTTACCAGCTGAGCTACCTGCCTTAAAAACCCCAAATTCCCACAAAGCTTTCAACAAAGCCCTTTTCTAGGAAAGGTGAGGGAGGGGCGTCGTTAGTTGTTGCAAACTTCTTGGTGTCAGAACCTCTGTTCTTGAGGTCAGGTCATGGTCAGATAATGATGTTCCTGTAAACCACCAAATAAAATTATTCCCTGTTCTGAGAAGAACAAGCAAGGACATAAGGCACAACTTTCACCCTCCAAGGTCCAGGTCCTGGCTGAGAGGAGGTGGATCTCAGCTGGCAGTTCCCTAGGGCCATGCACCCAGACCCTGCCCAGCTGTTGTTGCTGAGGGAGCCAGGTGTTCAGGACCCAACTGGTCCTCAGGCTCCTCAGACGGCACAGGCCAGGTACCAAAGACCGAGACCCAGGCAGGCTCCCACTGCTATTAGGTCACAGAGGTGGGGATGGGAGAGAGATTCACCACCAACTCAAGGGCCGGACAGCCTTGGCCAGAGCTCTGGGGCCCTGCAGGACACAATCCCCAGCCTGTTCCCTGTGCCTCGCCTCCTCCCCAGCTCACCCGCTGGCCTGAGGCCTCTTACCTCACTCTCCTCTAAGGAAAACCCCTCCATCGACTACTGGCTGAACGGGCCCAGGTATTCTCCTTAAAATTGAGAAGCATCAACAAAAAGGGGGGAATTGTAACAGAGTGGGACAGTGCACAGCCCTTAGCAGGCAGCCATTGTTGGGTGCCATTACCACACAACACATTACCAGGCAACGGTTACCAGTTACCCCGAGACCACTAATGCCAGAAGGTTACAGTGAGGTTAGAGGGCCCCTCAGCCATTCGTTAGTGCCACAGCAGGCCCCTCCTCCAAGTAGCAACTCTCAAAGAGGAAATAACTTTAAAAACACATTTTTAGAAGTCTCTGTTTTTCTAAGCAGTTTCTGGTTTCATAAAATGAATTCTGATGATGTCTATACCACAGATTTGGCTAATAAGTGGTAAAGAGATAAGCAAAGAATGATTAAGAGAAAATAAGAAACTGGATGAAACAGAGCTACAATGAGGACATGGGAAAAAGCACAGAAGGGATGCTAAGTTACTTAGTTCTAATTGAAGCCAGGTGTTACTGTGGGGGCAGAGGTGTTACCAGGGGGCAGAGAGGACTGAACTTTCAGGTGCATATGATTCTTTAAGGTTAAACAGAACCATTTAATGCAGAGTCAATCTGATTTTTTTTTTTTTTTTTTTTTACTTATACTTCAATTTTCTGCCAAAGAAGATATTACTACCTAGGAAAGATTCAGACCTAGAAGCACTTAAAACCTTATCCTAACTGCAGGCAACCACACACCAGGAAAATCTGGGCATGCTTTCCCCATGTGAAGATGACCTTAAGAAGAACCTAAACCTTTTCCTTAGAAATAGATTTTAGTGGTTTTTCTACTGTCTTTATGGAGCTAACTTTAATCTCCTCTGAGTTAACTTAAGTCAACACCTCACATTGTTTTCACTGGAGATGGAGAACAGTTGTCTCCAGTGTCAAATTGTAGCCCTGTAGATGTCTCAAGAGTCAATGATTTAGGACACAGACTTAGGGGCTTCCCTGGTAGCTCAGCTGTAAAGAAACAGCCTGCAAATGACAAAGAAATGGTAGGTTTGATCCCTGAGTCGGAAAGATGCCCTGGAGAAAGTGAAAGTGAAGTCGCTCAGTCATGTCCGACTCTTAGCGATGCCATGGACTATAGCCCCACAGGCTCCTTGGTCCATGGGATTTTCCAGGCATGAGTACTGGAGTGGGTTTGCTATTTCCTTCTCCAAGCTCTGGAGAAGGAGAAGGAAACAGCAAACCCACTCCAGTATTCTTGCCTGGAAAATACCATGCACAGAGGGCCGGTGGGCTACAGTTCATCGGGTCACAAAGAGTCAGACGTTACTTAGAGACTAAACACACACATAGACTTCTTCAGGCTAACTCTACCTAGATTTCTTAACTTTATATGATACTGTGACTTTTATTATCAGATTCCTCTCAATACTGTCATCATAAGTTGGGTTGCAGAGCCCAGAAACTGTGAATTCAGGGAAGCTAGTGTGAAATGACCTTTACCAGCTGGGCTCCTTTCTTTGCCTCTCCAAGCCCACTTGCTTTCCTAGCTAGCCAAAACCTGGGGCTGCCTAGTGATCACCTTAAACTTTGACCCATTCCCTTGACTTTTTTAGCTTTTAAAAGCTCTCTATGCATAGTTGTGCAATGGATATTGGGTGTTTATTTGTGATTTTAAGGGATTTTCAATAAAAGTCTTCCATTGATCTAGATAGAGTGCCTGAGATGTCAGAGTCTTCTTATCTGTGTGGCCAACTTGGGTCATGCTCAGATTAGATGCCCAGCTTCCTAGCCTGGTCACCGCGCTAGTGTTTTTTGTTTTATTTTAAAGATTTATTTATTTTTGGCTATGCTGGGTCTTCACTGCTGTGCATTGGCTTTCTCTAACTGTGGAGAGCAGGGCCTACTCTCTAGTTGCAGTGCAAGGGCTTCTCATTGAGGTGGTTTCTCTTGTTGTAGAGCACAGGCTTTAGGCACTCAAGTTTCAGTAGTTGTGGCGCACGGGCTCAGTAGCTGCAGCTCGTAGGCTCTAGAGCTCTAGGTTCAGTAGATGGGGCGCATGGATATGGTTGTCATGTAGCATGTGGGATCTTCCAGAAGCAGGGATCAAATCCATGTCCCCTACATTGGCAGGTGGCTTCTTACCCAATGGACCACCAGGAAAGCCCCTCACTTTGCTAGTGCTAAAGCACCGGGGGATAAGGGTTATCAAAAGGTGACAACTTGTTAGTCTATTGACCACTGACTCTCCTTGGATCTCTATAGACTTCACGTGGCCTGAGGTGCAAGACCACACAGGTAAGCGGAGCAGACAGGCATAACCTCAAGCAGATCTTCAGCATCCTGGGATCGTCTTCCTCTCCAGGAGCCTGTCATGCACACTCACACCACTGCCCCTTTACGTAGGCTTCTCTCTGCCTGGAATGTTCTTTCTCTTGTTTCTCTATTCCTCAGGCCCACCTTATATGTGAGAGCACTGAGAAGTATTCCTTACCTCCCTGAACAGGAAGAATTACTCCCTCCTCTTTGTTCCCAGATACCTCTTTCACAGCCCTGGTTAGAATTCTGCATAACTTCTACAGGTCTCTCTGCATCACTATAAACTTACTTTTTGCACTCTCCTACAACTAAATCTATGATTCTTTTTCACAAAGTACAAGAAATGAATGAATGAAGTAAACGTGTATAGGATTCCTCAAACAGGGGTAACTGGGGTGGCTCTCAGCACTGGGGTTGGACCATCCTTTCTTATTTATCTCCAGGTTAGGTGGACAGAGATAGAGAAATCTGAGCAAAACAAGCTGATTGGTACCCAGCCAAGAGTAAGACATGTGGTGTACCTGATAGACCATTATATTAACAGTTTCTTCTTTTTTCTGTTCTGGAGGTCCTTGACTCTGTAGTAGATTTCGTACTGTTTCTTCCATCCTGAAAAATTAACAAACAAAAATAGATAGATAGATGAATAAATAACTTAAGAAATGTTTCCTATTAACATGGGTCTTATTCAGTTAGTAGAAATCATTCTTCAGCAAATTATTCCCTAAGCTTAAAGCCTAGAAATCTCTTTTCTCTCCTCTCCCTTTCATCCTCTGTATTAAGAATCTGTCGTAAGTCTTCTACGATCATTATGCAGAATGGCCCTTGCTTCTCTCTCTTTCTGTTTCCCATTCAGGTCTCTATCCTTGGACTCTCATGTCTGTACTCATGCAAACATCTTCCATCCCTCTTCACATTCAATTTGACACAATGTCACTCTAGTAATCTTTCTGAAATACTCTTTTGATTTTTTAAAAATCAATTTTCAAAGTCAACAAATCCTACATGAATGCATTTTCACCATTAATATATTGTTACATCTTTCCATGGTGATCTTTCTATGTCAGCACACAAAGATCTACTTTATTCTTTTCAACGACTTACTGATATTCCATAATGTGAATGTATCATAAATTTTTTAAACATTCCTGTGCTGATGGAATTTAAATTGCTTCAAAATTTTTGCTATTTCAATTAATAAGTATCTTTACAAATACATCTTAATGCACATTTATGAATATTTCTATAGGTCACATTATACCATATATTGTATGCTATAATCTTATTAAGTACCCATGTCAAAGTACCCCTTCCCAATACCTCCCCGCTCAAGCCCAAAAGAGAAGAGTAAAGCACACACACACTCATTTCCATTTCCAGACATTGTCTCAAGCTGTTAGTACTTTCTGGAATGCCAACAGCCTTTCATCTTCTCATGGGCCATCCATCTTTCAAAATCCACCTTAAGTTTCACTTCCTAAGAGGCTTCTTATTAGTCCCCTACTTCTATGAATTCTTACAACCCTATACTTATTCTTTCATTTAAAAATTCTCCATTCTAATCCTCAAAGATTTCATGTATGCATGCTTTGTCCTCTGAAGTAAATTACAATATTTTGTATAGAACCATGTCATATATTCTTAATTTATCCTTCAATTCTGGATAAAGTAAGCACTCAGACATTATTATGTGAATCTCTGGTTGATTCATTTTTTTTTTAATATTAAATGCTTACTCTGTAACAAGCAATGAAAATGTATATTCAAATGGTGTTCAAATGGCCTTGTCCTTGGGACTTATCCATGAGGATTCATGGACCAGAATTCTGAGAGTGGGCTGCCTGAATGAAACACACTGAACACAGTGCTCGTGTGCCCAGAGCCTGAGCGGTTGTCTCTACAAGTCCCATCCTGAAGCATGTTTTCTAGTGACTCAATATGATCCTAGTTTAGAAGAGTTGTAGGGAGAAGTAGACTAAGCCCTCTCTCTCATTCGGGCATCTAGCAAGACAAATTAGGGGCTGTAGGGGCCTATGAATTCCTGGAAGTAGCAAGACCCTTACAGTAACCAAGGCAGTGTGGTTCAGAAAGCCAGCTTCTCATATGGTGCATCACTACTTAGCAGCAAAGAGACAATGCAGATGAACTGGGCTAATCCAAACCTGGGTTATAATTGGGGAAATTCTGCCTTCTCAGGGAGTGGAACCATTATCTTTTCAGGATTTGGAGAAGATGGTGGACACTGATTATGAGTGTACAGAGAATTATATATTTTTTGCAGATTTACACAAGCCACCTCTTCATGAATCCATCCAGGAAAACAAAATACGTGTCCAATAGTTTCACATATCTCACTTTATTAATGGTGATTAAGTAGTACTTCAAACTTGTCAAAGAACTCTCTCATCTATTAATCATTATAATGCACTTTTGGCTCGGTAAGTAAAGAGTCTGCCTGCAATGCAGGAGACACAAGTTTGATCCCCGGGTTGGAAAGATCGCCTGAAGGAGGATATAGCAACCCACTCCAGTATTCTTGCCTGGAGAATCTCACGGACAGGGAAGCCTTGCAGGCTACAGTACACGGGGTCACAAAGAGTCAGATATGAATGAGCATATGGCAATGGCAATGCACTTTTTAAAATATCATTATATCTCTGTGGTAGATGATAAAGCTGAGGCCAAAAAAGGTTAAGTGGCTTACTTACACGATCATGGTTAGCTGGATAGGGAGTTAGGATTAAACTATCTTCATGACTGTAAAAACAGCATCCTTTTTCCACTAGGCTTTATTTACATTCAAGGAAATTATTTTAAATGAAGAGGAGTCTTAACTCCTAATTAGGAGTTATATTTGTGAACACCTATTAGCTGCTAAGCCCAAGAAAGCAAAAATATTATTTCTGACCTGAGGAGAGGTTAGAAAGACCTGGTAGAAAAGACAAAGTAAGTTTATGAAAAAAGAATAGGTGTGAAGAAGTTACAAATTCTGAAATAATAAGTGATGAAAGCCAATTTTTAATACTTTCTAATTTCATTTTATAAAAACAGAAACAATCTGTTTAATGGTAGTAGATTTTCCATGATATTTGCTAAATCTATCATAAACAAGAAAAGTAGGGATTTCATTGGTGGTTCAGTGGCTAAGACTGAGTTCCCAATGCAGGGAGCCTGGGTTTAATCTCTGGTCAGGGAACTAGATCCCACATGCTGCAACTGAAAGAACCTGCATGCTGCAAGAAGACTGAAGATCCTACATGCTGCAACTAAGACACAGCATAGCAAAATAAATAAATACAAACATTTTAAATAGGAAAAAAGAGAAGGGTAATGATAATGTTAATAACTTGCCCAAGATCAGTCAGCAGGGACTGGACTCTCATCTCCTAAATATTAATTTACTCTTTTCCCACCTTAGCAAAGAGACTAAAAGTCTTTCTCATGTAATGTTAATAACTGCCTAAGATCAGTCAGCAGGGACTGGACTCCCATCTCCTAAATATTAATCTACTCTTTTCCCACCTTAGCAAAGAGACTGAAAGTCTTTCTCATGTTAATCCTTATTTTAATCATTTATATAAAAATTTGGCTTAATTATGGCCCAATAGGTAAAACTCAGTTAAAATAAAATCTCGTCTTTGTCATCGATAAATTAGAATACGATTCTGTTTCAGTGCATATCTTGCTGAATTATTTCTTCTGTATAATTAAAAGTTCTATGCACGAGTTGCTAGATCAAAAAGAAAAACATTTATTCACCTTCTCCCCTTTCTTCTTGACTTCACAGTTTAAAAAATAAGAAAGAAAAAAGAGGACGTGGACAGAAAATTGTTAAAACAGAATCTCAAGCAGCCTAGACCCACAGTAACACAGTGAACACTTTTCTGGCACAAATTCATAATTAAAACCAGTTATATATACAAGCTACAGCTTGGAACAGAGTTATAGGGACTCAGCTCAACTCTTGATAAAAAAAATTAAGTTGTCTCATCTTTTTTATAACCTTTATGAATCTGGTGACAGAGAAATATTTTGAATCTTATAAGAATATACCATTATTTATTCCCTAATGACATTTTTAAAAAAGATTATCATTTAGTAAACTCCATTATTTTAAAAATCAAAGACTGTGAAGCACCATCCATTGTAGTGTAATGTCCAGTGACACTTTATTTTGTTTTATTATTTTGATAACTGGTGTATGAGTCTAGGCTGCACACAGAACAAGTACATCATTCACTTCCCAAATGTGAACTAAAAATAATCCAATTCCTTTCTCCAGGTCAGGCATGGGCAGAGTTTTCTTGCTTGTAAGTTGCTGATTTCTTGAACATATCATTAAACACTAACCTTAATTAATATCTTCTAGTTCTGTTTTTTTTCCCTACTTTTGTCTAACCTGAGATTAAATCCTTTCATCCTCTAAGTATGGGTCAAGTAACTATCATAACTAAAAACTGTCTAGGCTAAAATTATACTTGGTGAGATGCAATAAATTTTAACATATATTAAGTGAACTATTTTTTAAAAGTTAAGTCCTATACCCATCAGACAAATAAACTAAATTCATATGCAAACAGTATATTTTAGATAACATAAATAAAAATGTAAGAATTGTATTTAATTAAAAACAGATTCCATGTTTTATGGTATATATCACTTAATTACCACCACCACTATAGTATTTTCTGTAGGGAAAGAAAAAAAACGTTTGGCTTAAAAGGGGCACAAACTTAAAGTTAGAAAAAAAGGACATTAAAAAAGAATTCATGAGAATAACAATTCAAAACCACCTAAGAGCTGGATCAGTAAGAATTTGAAACAAAATCTCTCTGTGCCCAGGGATCCACCTTTGTCACAGACCCCCTTTTAAAGAGCACATGACTGGGGAATTGTCATTGGATCTGCATCCATATCTTATAGAGACAGTCTCCCTGCACAACAAAGGAAGATTCTCCTGGAAGTAAATGTTCAAAGATAATGGTTTCCTGAATCTCTTCAAGGCAGGAAACAACCTAATAATGTCACAATCAGAGAATATGATTTGAGCCCTAAAGAACTTCATTCATTCAATAATGAAAGGATTATTAGAAAACAGGATCCCAGGGCACTCTGGGAGCAATTTATTCTAACAGCAGGTGAAGAAAAGTGAACTCGTCTGCACTCCTTTCTTCCTCCCCAAATCTTGCCCTCTCTTTTGCCTGACACTCTGGGAACTGATCAGACCATTAGACTGAAGTGTTCTTTTGTGACTCTTGTGATCAAATATTCAGTTTAGTATGTCATTTTTGACAGAAATGGAACAAAATGAACATAAAAACAAGAAGTCACTCTCCCCAAATCAAATTAGTAACTCATAAGGCTCTTTGAACCAAAAGCTGATCATGCTTTTTGTTTTTAAGAAATATACTTTAACTTGTGTATTTGCTGATGAGTCATATAAAATAATAATGAAATCACTAATGCATTTTTTCAATAGTCCCTCATATTTTCTTATGTGAGAGGCTTCAAGACCATAACCCACCCACTTCTGCTAAAATGCATGCCATGTTCTCTTCACCTACACTGTGCAGTTTGTCGAGAGCTGCTGCTGTGACTTGCAAATTGCTTCTCCTTGTGTTTCACTCTATCTGACTCCCAATCCTCTCATTTTGAGAAAGTGTATCAGTTTAAGCAAGGATACCTCCATGACTGAATTTCATTTTAAGACAAGAAGAAAGGGACTGTGGTTCAAATAAAAAGAAGGCTGAAGGACCTGGGGCAGGGCAGCGGCTTGCCTTCTCCTGGAGCCTCCTCCCTATGAAATCATGCCACATGACCCCATTTGGAGAACAGCAACCATCCTGCAAGGTCAAAGGCCATAAGGGGACAAGCATCCTTCTCACATCTGCTGGAAAAAAGAGAAATGCTTACAAGAAAGTCTTTCATTGGATGCCTATTAGCAGGGTTAAAAAGTTTAAGCACACTACCACTGGGGTATTCAGAAAAAATACATTTATTTTGTATATAACCAAACATCTTTTTCTTGAGCTCCCACATGCCGACTAGCATTCACTTTTGTCTCAAATCTTACTTTAAACCCTAGGCTTAGTCTAACATGATGGATTTTTAAATAAATTTTAAAATCCATTGAGAAGCAAGTGTCCATCAACAAGAGAATATATTAACAACAATGTGACAGGCACACCTTGATTAGACAGTTTCTGGGTTCAGTTATAGACCACTGCAATAAAGTAAATATTACAATAAAAAAGTCTCACAAATGGTTTCCTATTGCATACAAAAGTTATGTTTATTCTACACTGTAGCCTATTAAATGTACAATAGCATTACATCTACAAAACCGGGTATATACCTTAATTAAAAATATTTTATTACTAAAAAAGAAAAAAAGCTATCATCTGATCATGGAGGGTTGACACAAGCCTTCAAAATGTAGTATTTTGGAAGTATTACACAAAAGAGTGAAGCACAATAAAACAAAGTATGTCTATACATATTTCCTACATTGGTAGACTATTCAGCAATCAAAGGGAATAAGCTGATATAGGCAGTATGGAAGACTCTCAGAAACATTAGGCTGAGGGAAAGAAGGCACACACAAAAGACTAAAGAGTACATGATTTCATTTATATGTAACTTTCGTACAGGGAAAATTAATTTATAATGTAAAATTTAACAATAGTGATTGTCAAGAGAGGGCAGGGGAAGGGCAAGGACTGACTGGTAAGGAACACAAGGAACTTCCTGGGATGATGCTAATGTTCTATTTCTCTCTAGGGGTTTCGATGGATTGCACAAATATAAGCATTTGTTGGAACTCATCTAATGCTACATTTAAGATTTGTGTATATCACTGTACATAAATTTTACCTTGAAACAAAAAAATATGGAGTAAACAAATACAGAACTCTAATTAGCAATAAACATGCCCATATCTACATAATTTGGGCCAAAATATATCAATGCCTGAAATTTACTATGAAATGCTTTAATGATTAGATGATGGATGGAGAGAGAGATGGATACATGGCTAGATATGTAGTAGAGCAAGTACAGTAAAAGTGAATGGCAGAATCTAGTTGGTGGGTTTACAGCGTTTGCTATAAAATGCATTCAACTTTTTCTGTATTTAAATTTTTTTCATAATAAATTACTGACAAAGTTTTATTTGTTTTTAAATGTAGACCATTTATCTCTTGGATAGAAATGTAGAAGAGAAGCAACTGCTTTTCTTCCACAAATGGTTGCTAGGTGTATGCAGGTCTCGCTGTGTGGATCTCCTCTTTACAGAGAAAGGAGATTTGGGTGTGGTGTCACCTTACACCTGGAGAGAAGTCATTTGTCTTCAGATTTGTTGCTGGCCCTTCTGCTTCTATGTGTGAAGGTCCTGAGGCTATTCCCGGTCTGTCTGTTCTGTTTGATTAGAGCCTGGAGGTCTCTATGGCACTCTGACCTTCACCTTAGCTTCTGCTTGCTACACTATTCTGAATCTTGGCCACTTTCAGTGAGTGTGCTGACCTGGCGGTTTGTCTTCAGACACTGCTGTAGGAGTGCCCTTGACCTGCCGCAGTAGGCCCAGAGGGTCTCCAGGAAGCCTTGAAACCACAGAATCTGAAGAAAGCCTAGAAAGGTAAAGCCCAGGGTCTCCTTTGTACCTGAGCCTAGTGGACCACCAAGTGGATAGTCTTCTTTCCCTAAGAAGAAGCCTTACCTTTGTGCTTTCTTTACACTCTGACCTCTCCTCCATCATAACCTCATAGCATCTTATTAATGAGCTCTGAGTTCCTCAAGTTCAGTGACTGTCTTATTTATCTCTGACAACTAAGCATAGCTAGTGTTACTGAGTCAGTGTTCAATAAGTTCTTTTTTAAGTGAATGAACAAACAAATCTAATAGTTTTTTCACTCATTCATTCCCTGGCTCCTTAGACTGTCATTGCCCTACAGACCTATATGTAGATCTAACTGGTCAGAGAGAAGTCATAACAAGTGAGAGGTATCAGCAAGACTAAAGGGGCTATGACTCATGGGGCTAAGACGCAGGGCTCCTGGTCATTGGTAAAACCAATCAAACATCTCCCAGAAATAACTCCCTGATCTTTCTGTCATATTTAATATGCAGTCCACAGTTCATATGCTTCATCTGCAACTAATTAGCTTAGATAGTTAGAATACTATCCTAATGCGGCCAGGGTTCACGATTCAGTCCCTAGCCTGGACACCCTTTACCACCTGGCCGACTAATCTCTGCTAAGGAAGGCCAGTGTCCCACTGCTAAAGGAGAAAGGATCGGAGAATTATATTAATGAAGAATGTATTTTGTATGGTCTCCCCAATTGTTTGCAAATCATTTGCTTTTAAATTTCTTTTTCCCATTCTACTTCCATTGCTTTCCTCAACAACCTACCCTACCTCTCCATTTTAATTGCAGTGAAAAGCTTTCCTCAAGTTCAGGAGTGAGAGGAAAAGCTGACTAATTTTCAGTTTTAAGATGAAACTGTTCATGTGGAAACTTTGCTGGTTTAGAACTGGGTTCTGCCCAAGTGCACCCACTTGTTTCCTTACCAAATAAGCTTCCTCACTTAGAAGCTAGCACATCTAAGCATGTAAGCAGGGACAATCCCCAGTCGGCTGTGACTCTGATGTTCTTAACCCAATCTTTCCTTATCCCGATTTTAATAGCTAGGAAGACTAAATCTATGTCGATAATAACTAAAAACAGCACAGAAACTGAAATTCACTCTAGCTAAATGTTGGAAAGATAGGATTTCTTCTTTCTTTTCTAGATGATATATATTTTTAATTCAGCACAAATTTTGCCAGAATAATACTGTTGCCCAGAAACCAGTGCTCTTAATTCACTCATGGGGACGCAGCACCATTCATAAACAGATCGAAAGGTGCTAGTCTAATTTGAATTACTGCATCATATTCACTCCAGGGCCATCTGTATGTGAGCAGAAAGCAACATAAATTTCCTCATGGGCAGGCTTATCCTGATCCTGCATGGGGAGCTCACTGTGTGGAGAGAGGCAGATTTTAAGAAGGCAAGGAAGCAGGGATATGCATTCAGGGGAAAACCCTCATTTTTCACATCGAGTTGAAGGGAATCCCCTGAATGTTAACAAGCAAATCTCAAGTGTCTTTGCACAACAGAGGCAGAACACAAAACTGCATTTATGGATTCATGTGTCTGTAGAGTTTACACTAATCCAGAGATAGAGAATCCTGTGTGTGCTGGTGAAAGCCAGAAAGAAGTATATCTCACTAGTAGTCTTCACTGTTCTGAAGGCAGGGTTGGTGATGTCTCTCAAGAATCTACAAAAGGTCTGCAAAATGGGTACTTCTCTCAGTCGAGTCTGGTTTTTAATTAATGCAGTATTTATTAATATGATTAGCTTCATTAATACAAAATAATTAAGTTAATACCGTCCCCCATGTCCAATCTCAAAAGCTTGTCTCCTTTTTTTAAACTTTTTATTTTGTATTGAGGTATAGCTGATTAACAATGCTGTGAAAGTTTCAAGTGGACAGCAAAGGGACTCGGGGACACATATACATGAATCTATACTCCCCAAAACTCTCCTTCCATCCAGGCTGCCACATAACATTGAGTGGAGTTTCCTGTAATATACAATAGGACCTTGTTGGTTATCCATTTTAAGTATAGCTATGTGTACATGTTCTTTCCAAACTTCTTACCTACCCCTTCCCCCATCCTTGCCTCCATGGTAACCATAAATCCATTCTCTAAGTCTATGAGTCTCTTTCTGTTTGTAAGTAAGTTTTGTCTCTTTAACTTCTAAATCTACCCTTATGATGTGTCCTAACAGAATTTCTCAAAACAGTGAATTTCCAAAAATACACCCAGATTTACTTGGTTTCTCTAAGATTTTGTTTTCTTGAATAGTCTGAAGAATGAATATTCTTTGAGTTTGACACTGCCCAAAAAGAACTTTGAATTAACAAGACAACTACTTTTAATATAAATGGATTATTTAGCACTAGTGGTACAGAACCTACCTGGCCAATGCAGGAGATTTAAGAGACACAGGTTCGATCCCTGGGTTGGGAAGATCCCCTGAAGGAGGGCAAGGGAATCCAGTCCAGTATTCTAACCTGGAGAACACCATGGACAGAGGAGCCTGGCAGGCCACAGTCCATAGGGTTGCAAAGAGTCAGACATGACTGAAGTGACTTAGCACAGCACGGCAACACATTATTTAGGGTACAGATCTTTATAGCTCAGTAGCCAAAGGTTAGGGAAACTTTGAAGATAACAGACATTTCTCTTTGTAATTGGTCCTCACTATTTATTCTTATTAGCTGCTGATAATAGGAATAAAAATAGTTTAATGCGTCATGAGGATACATACTAAATTTTAAGTAGAGGCTATTCTCTTCTAGAATATTAACATAAATAGTTGGAGTATCATTTTCCCTATTTCTTAAAATGAGAATTTTATCATTTTACCTTGGACAAGAAAACAATAAAATGTGGACTGAGTCATCAAGATTTCTTTCTTGATTTGCACCATGCTTTTGAAAGCCTAAATCTAGTAATGTAAGGATGTCAGGTACTCAAAATGAGGCCCACCGTATGCTTATAATGTTTCCGACAGTTGTGACTGGCTCCTCACAAGATAGTTAAGACCCCCAAGAATTCATCACACACTCTGTCTTATCATGCTTCAAAACCTATTTGGGATTTGACCCAGAAAAAAATGAAGAATTGAATGACATGATTAGACTTGTTTCTCACTGGGAAATTAATCATGAATTTCATTCTCACTTTCCACATCTTAAAGACTCTTTTTCAGGTGGCCTTGAAAAACAAGAGTTAATGTTAAAGAGTCAAACCATCTCTACACTGGATCTGAATAATGTCCAAGGCAGCATAGTAAGTTAGTAATTTTTGTTGTTGTTGTTGGGAATATTAGAGAAGGGCAGGAAAATCTAATTGACCATATTTGGGATCCAGTTATAGTGTTAAGTTTTGGGGCAAGAAAGTGCAATAGTAGCAAAGAGATGTTTTAAGAATCCATAAAATTGGCTTCTGGAGTCTCCTGGATGCCACAGGGCATTCTTCAATGGGCCTGCTCTTTAATTCATATGCTTCTTATGACATTTGATTCATAATATTTTAGGGTGGCTTCTCTTAATCAAGAAGACAGTACTGCAAACCACAGCACAGCCAGAAAATTGATGCTATCAGATCCTCTCCCAGCCTCAACTCCTGTGGCCACAGTATAGTAAGTAAATGTATGAGAGTCCTATACTTCCTAAAATGACCTAAGTGGGTTTTGTGGAAACATTTCCATCAGCTGTGCAACTTTGGACAAATCACTTACATTTCTAGAACCCTAGTTTCCTTCTCTACGAAATGGATATATCACGTCAGTCCTACTTACCCCAGAAGGATGTTGTGAGGATGCAACGAGACAAAATGTGAAATGTTATATAAGTTGGTACTTGTTTCTCTTATGTCTTTAACTAACTTTCAGAGGTAAAGGCTCTGTGAATTATAGATCTTCTGGAGGTGATGCAAGAAAGATAGAAAATAGTCTCTTTGGGAATATAAACCAATCAAGTCAACACTTGATGGAGGCACTTACTGTTTTTTCCTTTTTTCAGAAAGTATAGAAAAGCTACTGCACCTCTCTCTTAATTTCCAGCAACAACTGGTCTGAAGAATAACCTACCTTCTAAGTCTGGAAAGGATGGGTTACACTGGAGTCACAAAGAACCCCAACATCCCAGTGGCTTAAAAATGACTGAATTGTATGTTGACACACGGTCTGGGTACCTTGGCAGTCAACTGTCCTCTGGGAGTAGGGAGTTTCTATGTCCTGGTTTCCCAGGACAGTCCAGTTTATGTCTTTCATCCTGGCAAAATTATTAATAGCATCCTTTTCACTCCAACATGTTCTGGTTGGATGATAAAATATTATGATCTTCCTGTAAGTGGAATAACTCAAATACTCAAGCTGTCTTAGCCTTTCAACATGAGGCCTTCACTGCTACTGGGAAAAGAGACACTGGTGAACTCTGTAGGAATTTTTACTATCTCATTCCAGAAATCACTTCAATTTAAAAGCCTTTGGCCAGAACTAATCACAGGGCCTGACTAAATGCTAGGGTAGCTGGTAAAGTTTGTCTTCTGAGCACCCAGCAAGGAGAACAGAACCAGATACCAGTGCTAATAAAAAGTCTTCCATATCTGCATTGTCAGAATTGAAAACTTATACGGAACTACTCCTCAGTGAGTGTCTGCTCGGCTTATCTGACTGTACACAGTCATCTCCAGGTGGCTGACTGCCAAAACTCAAGACAGGCAAATGGGTGTCAGTCGTGTTGGTCTTTTCCCATTGGGTGTTACTTCTCTCCCTCTGGTGACTGAGCTGTCACTACTGAGACTCTTCTCTCCTTTCCCAACTAGATATCCATTGTCACCCTTCTTTCACCCATGCTAAATTGATCGCCACCCTATACAATTAGTCCCTCTGAGCTTCCTGAATTGTCTACAAATGTGTTCCTTCTAATGGGAAATTTTCAAATCAACACCTTCAGAGTTTGTTTTGCTTTGAAGAACACAGTATAAGCTTTCAGCATGACAGTTGATATACGTATGTTTCTGATGCAGCCCATTTTATAGCAACTGTCTATAAACATGGAAAAGCAGCCTGTACTTCAACAGAACTTTTGTGATCTTCCAAGTCACATCGGAGAGGAAAATAGAAGAGGTGGTTTCTCAGTGGTGTTAGCAGAGGGAGACATTTAATGTTCCCGTTATTTTTTACCGAATAGTCCTTGTTTAAAATGTCATCACAACTCAAGATATAGCAATAACTGGCATGCTTGCTCCTTAGAAATTGTGAAGTATAGGAACGTGTCAAGATTTAACAGGTAAAAGTGAAAACTGGGGAAAAAGAAATCAATTTAAAACCTGCTTCTGTGGTAGATTAAAAACAAAAAAGGAAACATCAGAGTAATACACCTTACTCTGCAATATCATGAAAGTGTATTTTTGTCAATCATCATAATCATCTGGTATTTGGAGAGAGATGTTTCTGCCAATTACCATAAGAAAAAGGAGATTCCTTCCTTTCCCTCCTTGCCTATCCAAATATCATGCATCTATCAAGCTCCAGCCTAAGTCCCATCTCCTGTTTCCCTGATAGCTGTGGTCCACTGGAGTCTCTCCTTCATCCAGTGAAAAGTGTTTTCTCAAGAACAATTGCAGGAAATCACCAAGGTGGGGTGGGGGTGAATCTCACTAAAATTCAGACTCACAGGTCCACCAGAGATTTAATGATCCAGAGTCTCTGAGAATGAATCTGTATTTTTTATAAGGAGATTCTTGCACATTAACTTATGGGGATCTCTGTTATAATCTTATGTCTTCCCCAAACACTTACTTATATACTACTTGGCATGGTTAAATATTACAGAAACAATTTAATGTGCAGCATTCTTGTTTCAACAACTATCTGTGAGTTAGTTAAAGGGCCCCAGTATGTATCTCAGGTCTTCCGTTATCTCCATCACAAAGTCAGTATCAATTTACCCTGAGTGTATGGAATATCTCTTGAGTTGTGGAGTTATATACTGATTAGCTTCATCTGGAGCATAGTTGATGGTGAAAAGTAGATGGAAAGTATGGTTAAATGAACCTAGGTTTAATTCCAATGCTGGAAAACTTAAAAGACAATTCCTTTTATAATATGAATAATCATTCCCTCATTTACTCATTCATTCTTTCATCATCCCCTCATGCATTTATCTATTTCCTTATTTGCTAATCATCCATTGAACCCATCTATGCACTTTGTACTATAACCAGCCACTCAAATAAAGAAAATCAGCTAAGTATAGGAAACAGGCAAGCCAGTAATTACATTATATGTAATAAGTTCCAAAAGAAGATGCCATGGAGGTGAAAAAAATCTAAGGCTAAGAGAGGTCCTTTGGAGGTGTTGACATGTGCTGAATTTTTGGAAATGAGTAGGATTTAATTTGACAGAAAAGAGATTTTCAAACTAATGATTTTGTTTACAAGTTTTAAATTGCTTGCCATGAGTTTTTGTAATGAGAAACATGCTTTAAGTGTGTACATCATAGGCCGTATCCCTACTGAATGTATGAGCATTCCATTTTAGTATTGTATAGTATTGTATAGACATTTTAATCAAATGCAAAGCATTTTTCCATCATTGTTAGCTAAACTAGTTAAGGCTCTTTCAACTGAACTACATACATTTAAAGTTATGTTGACAGTTTCATGGAAATTTATAACTACGTTTCAAACAGTGTCAAACAGAGCCTCTAGTTACTGCTCCCCAACTGATACATATTCCTAAATGAAGCACTGGTCTCATTACATTCCATGCACACATGTATTTATTCCCCGCAACTTGGGATGTTCAGCTTTCCTCCACTATTTAGATTCTGTTCTTCTTGACTTTGAATGTCTATGAGAAAATAAAGAATAACCACATCAGAATATCCGTTGCTAAGAAATAGTATGATAAAACTAGTACCAATATCTGCAAAATTTCCCAACCAGAAGGTTAATATTAAATAAGATTTGATTGTTTTCAATTATTTCTTATTGTGGAATATAAGTTTTTATACAGCACTTTTATTGCATATTTCTGCCCAGTGAAATAGAGGCTGGAAATAGGGTGACTTTTGGTGGAAAGAGTGCCCATTTATCCTTGAATTTTCAATGCTTCAGAAAGAAAGAAGCAAGGATAGTTGCTGGAAAGGGCAGAGAACCTCTGCACTAACTTAAAAAAAGAAAAAAATTTTTGATATGTAAAAGCACTAGAGAAACCAGTTTTCAGACTTATTACAAAAGAAAAAAAATGAGACACTAAGTACTGATAAACACTCAAAATCTACCAAGTGTCAGGATTTTTTAAATGTAAATGATGAGTGAGAATATGCTATGCTGATTGAATTGCTAGAAATTATCATGGCAGCATGCATAGATACATACAACATTAACTGCTTTTAATGTTAAAGCTATGCTATTTTACGACTTCCAGATCCATGGTCAGAAGTCCTTTTCTCCCTCTCTCTCCCTGTGAACATGAGAAACTGGGCAGACCTCTGTCGTCTGTCCATTCATGTGGGATTATTGCAATACTGGTAAATTCTACACACCTACACTATACAAAGGGCTTCCCAGGTGGCACTAGTGGTAAAGAACCTGCCTGCCAATGCAGGAGATGTAAGAGATATGGGTTCGATCCCTGAGTTGGGAAGATCCCCTGGAGGAGGGCATGGCAACCCACTTCAGTACTGCTGCCTGGAGAATTCCATGGACAGAACGGCCTGGTGGGCTGCGGTCCATCGGGTCACAAAGAGTAAGACATGACTGAAGTGACAGCTGAAGTGACTTAGCATGCACTCATGCATACTATACAAATATCCAAAACCAAGTAATAAGCAGCACATTCAACTTTCTTCCAGTCATCCTTACCTTCCTCCAGATGAAGATGGACACATTTAATCATGAAGTACAGAGACTTGTTCTAGATTGGAAAGGGGAGGGAGAGGGTCACTCCACAATAACCTATTAGAACACAGATCCCCTAGGACTTAATTATCTACCTCTTGTTAGGCTATAAGGGACTCTAAAATGATACTGCAGTTTTTCTACAGCCAAAAAATTGATTGATGAAGCTGAGTAAATCTAATGCCAATGTTCTTCTTATGGGTGAGTATTGGCAGTAACCACAGCCTGTAACAAGGAGCTGTCACTACCACTCAGCAGTCAAAAAGTATACAGAACAGGACATTTGTATTCATACTAACTGGTGGTTATTTCCAGATTTTTCTGTTTGGATATTTTGCATAATTTTCACTCTGCAAGATATGTTCCTATGGTCCTTGCTTTGACACCCTACTCTCTGGGAGGAAATCCAATACATTTGTGATCATCTCAGTGACAACACCAATTAGAAAACTAACAGACAGAAGTCCCTGAGCCCCTCTGCCATGGCTACTGCTGGACCCCTGGATTCCATCCTCTTCCATCTCTTCTGGACCTTTGCTCTCATACCTGCCCCTTTGCTGGTCTCTCTCTCTCTCCATAAGCTTTTTTTTTTTAAATTTTAAATCAGATGTCAAACAAGTCAACATCAACATTACCCTAATGGAATCTTCCTTTGCCCCACTCCCCCTTTGCAATGTATTCCTCTTTTCTCTCCTCTTCCCACCATCTATATTAAAGAATAGTTTATGTGTTCTGTTTTCACATTTTTCCCCACCAAATTAATCTCAACAACTACCTTTCACCCAACTTCTGCCCTGATGTCTATGCTCAGACTAGTTTGTTATCATCAGTAGACTGAAAATCACCACACTCATTAATCTGTCCTAAGTCTTTTGACTTAAAGCATCTGCCTACCTTGGTCACCTCTTCCTTCTTGAAGTTTTTCTCTCTCTTGCCTTCATGGCTACATTCTCCATATATTCCTCCTTCCTATCTAAACATGTCTCTGTTTCCCACTGAGGTCTCCTTCTCCCATCACCTAAAGATGACCACACCTCATGGCCTAGGTCTCAGTCTTCTGTTCTCTCTTTCTGCTAGCTCTATCTCTACCTGTCTTTTTTCTCCAATCTCACTTATTACCTCTTGTGCTCTGTATTTCCAAATCTAAATCTCCAAGGCCAGATCTGGCTGTCCAGTGACCTACTCAGTGCTCAACTTAATGCCATGCCAGAACTTCATACTCAGCATATACACACTCACCAGCAACATCTTCCCCAGATCCTCTGCCTTCTTCTTTTCCCTGTTGGGTCTGGTACTGTTTAATGGCCCTTGGCAGACTCCCTGCCACTCCCATACTTTCCCTGATGGCTCAGGAGCAGAAAGCCTGGGAACTGTACTTCCTCAGACACCATCACATGGTTTCAGGTTCCTCCAATGATGTGCACAAACAATATTCTGAAGGTTGAAAAGAAGTATATGTTTTTCTCCTCTTCCAGTAGTGGTGGAGATCATGTGGGCTTCCAGAATGTCAAGTTTTGCTACAGTTGGCTGGACTTGCACTTCCTTGCCTGTTAGCAGTCTTGCGACTGCAAGGATGCTGTGACTACTGTTCTCACAGTTTCTGCATCTCTGGAAGTGGCAACAAACCCTATAACTGTGGACCACAGCTCAGCTTGAACTTGACAGCAGCAGTCCCCTTAAGTATGCTCCTTGAACCTTTCCTTTTGTTTCATGGGCATGTACTCCCCTGGATGGAATCTCTCTGTGCTGCAACTATTCTTTTCCTGACTGATCCCGAGACCACCCCTTTCCCAGCCACTCAGGATGAAAGGTCTATAGCATCTTTTTGAACTGCTCCCTCTTTGCCACCCAAGTCCCACCACTTTCCAAGCACTGCCAACTCTTCCCTTTCAATGTCCTCCTCTTTCCTTGATCAATGTCTCTACTTTGATGAGGCTCTCTATTTCTTGCCACTGAACAACTCTAGAAGTTTCTAACTAGTTCCTATAACTAGTAAGTCTCTTCATCATCCTCAATCACCATCAGGTCACTCTCCTTCAAACAATAATGGTTATGCTTTTAAGAATTTGGTTACAAACATTACATGAGCCCATATTCCTTGCCCACATGACAAAGAGTGAACCACATAGCAGGCTATGTGCAATATTTCCTTCTTCCTATGGCCTTATTATATCCTGCTCCTTCCCTCCTCCCATAGCATATGTGCAGTCAATCATAGCCAGTTGGAATTCACTCTTACAACAGAACACTTGCTTTCTGGACCCCACACCTACTTCTCATGATTTTCCCATTTACAATGTGACTTTCCTCCAACCCCCATGGAAGGTCTTCAAATCCTTTAAGAATCAACTCAACTATCACTGAGACTCCCCGTATCTGGCTGGATTCTTGCAGCATTCCGAACCCGACCTTTATGGCTCATCCTACATCTCAATAGCTGTGCTGACCCTGTGACCCATCATGGGAGCCACATAACTTTTACTTAAACTGCATTCTCTATGTGGGCTTCCCAGATAGCTCAATGGTAAAGAACCCACCTGCCAATACAGGAGACGTGAGTTTGATCTCTGAGTTGGGAAAACACACTGGAGAAGGAAATGGCAACCCACTCCAGTATTCTTGCCTGCAGATCTCATGGACAGAGGAGCCTGGGGGGCTACAATCCATGGGATTATAAAAGAGTCAGACATGAATTAGCAACTAAAAAACAATAGCAAATTCTCTATGCTGGGCTTCAGTCTTTGGTTTGGTAAATTGTGAAAACCAGGAAACATAGTACTAAGTTCACTTGGCATGTCTGCGATCCAAGCTAGACCTGAACGTGACTGAGATCTGAGCACTAACGGTTCACCTATTCAATAGTTAATGAGGTACTCCAGCTAACTTCCCAATCTCTGCCAAGCCATAGTTTATAGAGACTATTGCTTAAACTTAGTGAATCATGAGATCTCAAAGTTTCTGATATATAATTTTTTATTTTAAGATTTTCTTTTTTATAGGTAAGATCTAGGACTCTAAATGGGTAAACACACATATATTAAGTTGGACCATGTGGAATTGTTGATATTTGACCATTTTTGATCTATAAAATGATATTTCTACATGGTTCAACCTAATAAACACATGGAAAGAGATTTTCATTGCAGTTATTTTTAACAATAAGGTTTGCTATATGTAAAAGGCTTAATTAACAAATGCACTGAAGAACAGATATACCTCACGGTAAAGGGCTTTAATGATGACAACAACAGTAATGGTGATACTTACTGCATACTTACTATTGTACCAGCTGTCATGGTGAGAATGTTACACAGATAATCTCTTACATAGATTATATCTTTTCTTTCCTCATAAAAACTTAAGTTTTAATCACTATTGGATAAATGGAGAAACTGCTGGTTGAAATGGTTAAGGAATTTTCCCAAGATCACTGAGCTAGTAAGCAATGGAAGAATCTGAAGACTCATTCTGCAGTTGCTACATTTGGCCACATAAAAGAAAATTAACTACCTTTTTCTCCTGGAGTCTTTCAGATCCCTTGGTTCCTCCAGGAAATGCCAGGAAGAAGATTGAAGAGGAACAGAATTCAAGGAAGAGCCTAAATGCCACCTCCTCCTCAAAGCCTTCCTTGACTGCTGGGGCTTTGGTCTGTGTGCAGTATTACTACACAGTCCTTTCTCTCTCCCTCCCCTTTGGTTGGACTTAGCATATGTTGCCTCTTTTCATAGCTCTGTATATGTTGAAATTTCTCAATTAAGTTGTAAAACTTCAATAAGACATTAATACAAGCATGTGCAATGTGTTGCATTTCCAAGACCAAGGGACAGATACTTTATTTTCACCTAAACACAATCCATCCATCCATCCAACAATTACTGGATGTTAATATTACTGGCTGCAAAGAACACTAAAATAAAAGACCTAGTCTCTACTCAAAAGGAACTTACTACTGGCTAATGGGGCACAAAAATGTGTGACAGCACAAACAACAGCCCACATTACGGACGATGAGAGAGGTAAGCCTGAATGTGCTGAGAGCAGAAAAGTGGGGCATCCAGCAGTGGTTTTTAAAAGCCTGATATTATTCAGGTGAAGCTGGAAAGGTGAGTCAATTAGCCATCTAAAAAACCTGAGAAAAGGATACTCAGAAATAAACAACAGCTTGTGCAAAGACATAAAAGAGCCTGAGATACTCAAATCATTGTGAGTGTTTGATTTGGCTTAGGGATAGAAATAAACAAGCAAGTAGAGGAGAGAAATAGGAAAGAGAAAGGAACTCGGAAAGAAAAAATGAAAGAAAAAGGAAAACAGTTAAAAAAAAAAAAAGGAAACTGGTGAAATTTGTCTTTGATTTTGGGAAAGTTTCAATGAAGATAAAGCAGCCGCCCCATACCAACCAATACAACCAGATGAACTCAGAGCTACTGCTCAGTGGCCAGACTAATGGCAATGACCCTAAGGGCCAGAATCGCCCACAAAAGAGAGCCTAGCATGTAAGAAGAAAAAGAGTCACCATCTCACAAAGTCTGTTGATTTATAATAAATTTTGGAAAGTTGAAAATGTAGTCCCATGGGTACAAAAGGCTGATGAAAATAAAGAAGGTTCTTTTTCTACCTGCTTTGGTAATTGCAGCTCTTTAGCTGAACAGATGTGCATTTCACCAAAATATGATGGAAACAAATCTTCACAGGCCTTCTGTATTAAGAAATAATTTAGCTGCCTTCCCCAGAGCTGGTATGCTCTTTGTCTAAATACAAAATAAGACAAGGAAACTGGTCTTTTGGAATCCTTAATTCAGCAGTATTAATCCTAGAGAAGAAAGTAGGGTCTGTTTCCAAAATAAATCATAATAAAACAAGAAGAGATTTTCTAAGTCTGGACACATTGTTAAAGACATTCAGTGTAAGGGAGGATTTAAGTATATTTCTTAAAAGTTTGTATCTGAAAGGTTCAGGAAGAGACAAGTGTGTCTGGCTAACAGAACAGAGCTAATGGCCATCTTCAAAGTGATCAGCCTTATGGAGAAGACATCTGCTTACCTAACTAGGAAAATGTAATTTTGACACAAAACCAGGAGATATACAGCAATGCAATATTTATGGACTGCAACTCAAATGAAACCACCTTTTAATATGTAATTGAATGACACAACAAATTTATAACACACCTTCTACATTTCCTAAATTTGCACTGAATAAAGGCAAAGGGCAAGGAAACTACCCCGTTGTTAACTGATTGAGATGCAGCGTGAAAGGTGTTAAAATTTATATTCTTTCCATACCAATCTTCTATTTTTATTTATATGATCATTTCCTGACAAACATAATAAGAAAAATGCCTGCAGAATTTTTATTAGCAAAGTGCTAATACTGCCATGCCTATCTAAAACCATCTGCTAATGACTCATGCCAAAATCCATTTGTATTATTTTATTTTCTTCCTTTCTATGAGTTCTGAAGGTTATCATTTCCCATTAAATTGATCCTGGCCACCTTCGAGGCAGGATCTTATGTATTCTTCTGGCATTTCACATTCTTTGGGAAACCCCTGGGTATTCAGATTCATTATGGAAAATCCTAAAAATAAAGCAGGTCAGAGTTTAGAAGTGTAATATACCTTTCTTTTCCTAATGGACCAGAGGACTATGCACAAATACAGTATTACATTTTGCAGTTAAGTCCAGGTGAACTATTCAAACTTCAATATGTGAAATATGCCATGATTACCATTATTCAAACTCCTGTAATTCTCCTTTATTTTTGAATAGAAACATCACTGAAGACTCCTGATGAGAAATGGACAGAGCAAGGTATAGCATTCTCGCCTGCAGATTCTGAAGAAAAATTTTTCCTAACACGTTAAATCTTCCTCATTGAACTAGAATACAGACTCTTCCACTGACAATCCTGAAGACCCAAGACTTCTTTGAAAAGCAAGTTTCTCCCCTCCTCCCTGCCCTCTCTCTGAAATACAGAAGCAGTAACATTGAAGAAATCTCTGTGGACTGATGGAGACTGCAGAACAATGTTTTGTAATCAAAATCATTATTTACAATGATGCCACTTAATTTTGGGGATTGGGGTGGGGTTATATAAGACAGTTAAAAAAAAATGAAAGAGTGGAAAATCAAAGCTTTTAATGGGAGGAGAGCAAGGTGGAGAGTCTTTTAAAACTTTTCCTAACTCCTCTAACTCAAGTCTGTACTTCCGAGGAAGTTCTCCTTGACCTCCTAGGTCTTGTTGATTTCTCCATCCTAGTAACTCTTCAGTGTTTTTGTCTGTAACACTCTTCTATGACTCACATCTTGTCTCCCACTGATCTCTGCAATTGTCCTGGGTGTACATCCTGCATATATCCCAGCCCAAACAGAATGTGGTCATCCATCCCTGACCCATGTTACCAGGGGCAACACAGTCCTCCCAGACCCACACCCCTAAGGGGTACCTTCCAATCAGGCTGTGATAGGAAACCACACAGGAAGGACCTGAGGTCCTAAGTACACTGCCTTGCTTTTGCTTTGTCTTAAAGTCAAAGCTCATCAGAATATTTGTATACTGACTGTGTGAAACAAAGAATGTTGCCCGTGATCCAGTTGTACAAGGATGAAATCATTAGCCACTGCAATCACTGACCTACAACACACCCTGAAAGGAATACAGATGACAGAATGAGATATTCTGTGCTCAGGGAAAACAGGCAGCATAGGGTTTTAGTTAGATACATTTCAGGAAAAGCTTCTTTTTGTATAGATTCTTGCATCTTCACATACATAGAAAAGCACTAAATCTTTAACTGAGATATTTGTTCATCATCACTAGCAACAATCTTCTATAGAGATATGTACTGGATTGCATGCACACCGTAGCCAAAATCACATGTATACTGGCATCTCCCCTATCTCTTCATAGCAGTTCCTCAGAGCTAAGAAAGGGGCTGTCTCCTGGGCTATAGCCCTCAGTATGGTCTCCAAACAGTACTGAAACTCGCAGCTCTTATGTTGTGTGTTTCATGGAGTTATGTTCCTAGGAGACAATACATTATTTGCATGAAGATCACAACAAAAAGGCAAGGGGCAAAATGATTAGAACTATGAGTTTTGGTTTCAGAAAGCTTGAGTTATACTTCTACTAGATTTAATATCTCTGGGCCACAGTGTCCTTACCCCTAAAACAGGGATAAGCACATTTATCACATCTTACAAAAAGTGTGATGGTCACGTAAGTTTAAAAGATGTAAAGCACTTAGAATTATACACAAGTATTCCTGTTGCTCCTGTGCTCAATAAATGTATATTCATCATTTGCTCAGGGGTGCAAAATAATTAACAAAATCCCTTGAAAGATAGGCTCCCAAGGAGTTTTTCCACTTCCCTTTTTGTGCATACTCAGAGACAGGAGGAGTACAAAATTTTCAGCTACACTAATTCAAGAAAAATTTTGTCTTAAAAATAAATAAATTCATGGTTGGAATTATACAAAGTCATAGCAAGCCTACAAGGTATGATGAGTGGAGAATAACTAAAGGACTTCCAACCCTCTAGCCTTGTTGATATTTGAAAGTTAATAGTAAAGGTTAATTTCTTTAAATTATTTCCTACTAATTATCAGGGATATGCAAATCACAGTGAGATACCATCTCACAACTGTCAGAATGTCTATCATCAAAAAGGCAAGAAATAACAAGAATTGGTAAATTGGAAGTGGTCAAACAGGTGATGGCAAGAGTGAAAGTTGACATTTTAGGAATCACTGAACTAAAATGGACTGGAATGGATTAATTTAACTCAGATGACCATTACATCTACTACCATGGGCATGAATCCCTTAGAAGAAATGGAGTAGCCATCATAGTCAACAAAAGAGTCTGAAATGCAGTACTTGGATGCAATTTCAAAAATGGCAGAATGATCTCTGTTCGTTTCCAAGGCAAATCATTCAATATCACGGTAATCCAAGTCTGTGTCCCAACAGGCAATGCTGAAGAAGCTGAATGGTTCTATGAAGACCTACAGGACCTTCTAGAACTAACACCCCCCAAAAATGTCCTTTTCATTATAGGGGACTGGAATGCAAAAATAGGAAGTCAAGAGATACCTGGAGTAAAGAAAGTTTGGCCTTGGAATACAAAATGAAGCAGGTCAAAGGCTAACAGAGTTTTGCCAACAGAACACACTGGTCATAGCAAACATCCTCTTCCAGCAACAAGAGATGACTCAACACATGGACATCACCAGATGGTCAATACCGAAATCAGACTGATTATATTCTTTGCAGACAAAGATGGAGAAGCTCTATACAGTCAGCAAAAACAAGACCAGGAGCTGACTGTGGCTTAGAACATGAACTCCTTATTGCAAAATATGGACTTAAATTGAAGAAAGTATGGAAAAACCACTAGACCATTCAGGTATGACCTAAATCAAATCCTTTATGATTATACAGTGGAAGAGAGAAATAGATTCAAGGGATTAGATCTGATAGACAGAGTACCTGAAGAACTATGGATGGAGGTTCATAACATTGTACAGGAGATAGTGATCAAACCATCCCCAAGAAAAAGAAATGCAAAAAGGCAAAATGGTCTGAGGAGGCCTTACAAAGAGCTGAGAAAAAAAGAGAAGCAAAAGGCAAAGAAGACAAGGAGATATATCCATCTGAATGCAGAGTTCCAAAGAATAACAAGGAGAGATAAGAAAGCCTTCCTCAGTGACCAATGCAAAGAAATAGAGGAAAACAAAAGAATGAGAAAGACTAGAGATATCTTCAAGAAAATTAGAGATACGAAGGGAACATTTCATGCCAAGATGGGCACAATAAAGGACAGAAATGGTAGGGACCTAACAGAAGCAGAAGATATTAAGAAGAGGTGGCAAGAATACACAGAAGAACTGTACAAAAAAGATCTTCATGACCCAGATAAACATGAAGGTGTGATCACTCACCTCGAGCCAGATATCCTGGAATGAGAAGTCAAGTGGGCCTTAGGAAGCATCATTATGAACAAAGCTAGTGGAGGTGATGGAATTCCAGTTGAGCTATTTCAAATCCTGAAAGATGATGCTGTGAAAGTGCTGCACTCAATATGCCAACAAATTTGGAAAACTCAGCAATGGCCACAGGACTGGAAAAGGGCAGTTTTCATTCCAATCCCAAAGAAAGGCAATGCCAAAGAATATTCAAACTACCACACAATTGCACTCATCTTACACGCTAGCAAAGTAATGCTCAAAATTCTCCAAGCCAGGCTTCCACAGTACGTGAACGTGAACTTCCAGATGTTCAAGCTGGATTTAGAAAAGGCAGAGGAACCAGAGATCAAATTGCCAACATCTGCTGGATCATTGAAAAAGCAAGAGAGTTCCAGAAAAACATCTACTTCTCCTTTATTGGCTATGCCAAAGCCTTTGACTGTGTGGATCACAGCCGACTAGGGAAAATTCTTAAAAAGATGGGAATACCAGACCATCTTACCCGCCTCCTGAGAAATCTTTATGCATGTCAAGAAGGAACAGTTAGAACTGAACATGGACCAACAGACTAGTTCCAAATCAAGAAAGGAATACATTAAGGCTGCATATTGTCACACTGTTTATTTAACTTAAATGCAGAGTACATCATGTGAAATGTTGGGTTGGGTGAAGTACAAGCTGGAATCAAGATTGCTGGAAGGAATATCAATAACCTCAGATATGCAGATGACACCACCCTTACGGCAGAAAGCGAAGAAGAACTAAAGAGCTTCTTGATGAAAAGTTAAAGAGGAGAGTGAAAAAGCTGGCTTAAAACTCAACATTTAGAAAACTAAGATCATGGCATCTCATAGAGAATTCTCAGAAAATTAAGACTAGAAATACAGTATTATCCAGCTATCCTAATTCTGGGTATTCATACAAAGAATATGAAAACACTAATCTAAAAAGATATCTGCACCCCCAGGTTCATAGTGGCATTAATTACAATAAACCATGATACGGAAACCACCTGAGTATTCATCAATTGATGAATGGACAAAGAAGATGTGGCATTTACATACAGTGGAGTAACTCAGTCAGAAAAAAGATGAAAGCATACTGTTATATGACAACAAGGATGGACCTTGAGGGCATTATGCTAAGTGACATAAGTTAGATGGAAAAAGACAAGTTTCATATTATTTTACTCATAGGTGGCCCATAAAAAAACTAATAAGGTACAAATGAACAAATACAAAACAAGTGAACAAAGAAATCTAAACAAAAACAAACATATAGACAAAAGAACAATGTAGCAGTTTCCAGAGAGGAAGGGATCGGGGGAGGGTGAAATCGTTAAAGGGGATCAACTGTATGGTGATAGAAGAAACAATTTTGGTGTTACAGATTTTTATGGTAATAAATAAATAAAAAGCTCTTGGAGGGAAAACATTAATGAAGGAAATAGGCCTGGCTATAGGATGAATGGAATCTTATTTGTTGACGTTTTTGATTGTATAGTATCATACTGAGAAATCTACTTCCCTTTCAACAACTAAAAACCAGGGATAACTTACTGAGCTGTTACTTGGAGAGGAGATAATATAATACAAGGAAACCACATAGTAGAGTGCCTGGTGCTCAGGAGGCACTTGATATGTTGCAGTTTCCTCTTTATGTTTTACAATTTTAAATCACTGAGAAGAGTTTATCAGATTTTTCTGAAGCAAAAGTTCATGGACAGTGAAGGTAGCAGAATACACTACCCCAAAATATGACTGTAGGAGTTCAGGACACATCATCCCAAAATATACTGCTTTGACATAGTGATTATTTTGAGCCGCAGGCACTTGACAAAATCAGCAAGTGCAGGGAAATGTTTTCCCTGATCTCCCCTCTTCGGCCTAAAGGCAGATCCTCCAAAAGAAACTCCATTGTCATCCATCCCCTTCCCGGGAATGTCATCAACCAGGAAAAATTGACTTGTCACAGGAAAGAAGACTAGACCTTGGCACCACACCCAGACAAACTTTGCCACAAATGATCACATCTTTCATCTGTTCTCCAAGGACCTATTTATCTTTCTGAATAATCATTTACTCTCCTCTAAGAGGCCTTCACCCTCCCCCACTTTCCCTATTAAGATGAGCTCTAATCCTAAATCCTAAAGCCATCTTTTGAGTAATTCGTTTCTCCGAGGCATCTCCCATGTAGGCAAGAGGCGCACACGTTAACAAATTTCCATTCATTTTTTCTTGTTGACCTGTCTTTTATTACTGGGATCTCAAATAAGAACTCAAACAGGCAGAGGGAAAATTACTTTTGCTCCCCTACAACAGGGTATTTTGATGGAGGATATAGAAGCGAGGAGGAGGTCACTACCAGTATTTGGAAGAACCACGGAGGCAGGAGGGTGGTAAAAGCAGAGGACAACTAAACCTAAAGCATGCTTCACCTGCTCGGAATCCTGGGGCCTGTCCTGTGCATGACTTTGTCTCTCCCTTCACACTGTTTTACACCTAATTAAAATTCCTTAATTAAGTTCTGTGCTAGAGTCCTTCAAAAACTTCACTGTGAACTCTGATTATTCCTTGACCTTGCATCCCTAGAAAAACATGATGAAGTCACATAAGGCTGAGCAGGAGGCATTTTGCTTGTCCCTCATGTTCAACAGGAACACTAGACTCACTGCACATGCCTAATCTCACTTGAAAAGTCAGGAAGCTGCCCAGACTAACAAAACTCCCAAAATAGAAGTTTATTACTTGAAAATACAGCTAATTGTAAATAAACACACAATGGAATAAGGATAAAAATGTAATCATCTCTGAAATGTGTGATAATCACTCTCAGAAACAAATGCTCCACTTATGTCTCCTATTTACCCTTTTTTGTGTGTGAAATTCAGAAATGCATGCCTGGGTCAAAACCCTGCAAACTGCCAAAGAAGCGGAACTGGTAGTGGCTGTCTGCTTTCTTGTTCTGCCCTGTTACTGACAAGCTGTGTGACCTTGAGCCAATTATTATCTCCCTCTATCTCAGTTTAATTAGGAGTAAAATTTGCCTGTTATATAAGAATGGCTCCGTAAATGATATGTATAGCAAATTATAACTGAAGTTACTTGTTTATTTGGTATCTACCACATATTTAGCACTGCCCTAGACATTGAAACAATCAAAGAAGACTCTGAGTGAATCCACCTTGGTTCAACTGAAGGTGAAAAGTATTACAAAAAAGATATGTGTGCGTGTGTGTGTGCTCTGTCACGTCACAATTTTTTGCGACCCCATGGACTACAGCCCACCAGGCTTCTCTGTCCATGGGATTGCCATTTGCTCCTCCAGGGGATATTCCTGACTCAGGAATCAAACCCATGTCTCCTGTGTCTCCTAGAATGCAGATGGATTCTTTACCCACTAAGCCACCTGAGAAGCCCTGATAAAAGAAATATCAGGCCCCAAATTGAGTCACTTGTAAGCCCACTTAACCAAATTGGTAAGTCTCTTGGTAAGCCCACTTAACCAGACTGAGACGTCATACCTAACCTAACTGCAGTTTCAGCCTCTCCAAGGAATGCAATCTTTACCAGTCAGTCTAAAATTACCTGGTCAACACTAGAGATGTAATCTACCTGAGAGACCCCTACTGTCCCCCAAAGGCAGGTGACCTTGCCTGGAACAATTCATTTTTTTCTAGTGACATCCTTGTCCTCTTTCTGCCTATAAGAGCCTTCCCTATTGCACAGCTTGGTGGAGCTCCTTTCTATTTGCTAGATGGAATTGCTGAATAAAGCCAGTAAGATCTATAAAATTTACTCAGTTGAATTCTGTTTTTTAACAGATCCGGTGGCAGCTAAGGGATCGAAGGAGACATCTGATGGTTTTAGGGACAACGAGAAATACTTATCCTGGGACTTCCCTTATGGTTCAGTGGCTAAGACTCCATGCTCCCAATTCAGGGGGCACAGGTTTAGGCCCTGGATAGGGAAACAGACCCCACATAACGCCAACTAAGAGTTTCCATACTGAAACTAAAGATCCCACATACTGCATGGAGATTGAAGATCCTCTGTGCCACAACTAAGACCTGATGCAGTCATATAAATATATTTATATTTTTAAAATAAGAAATGTATGTCCTGGTACCCACAAACCCTTTGAGTTCCCCTTCTCACCATTTCTGAGCATGGTGATAAGTTCCTTCCTCTTAGTTCTGAGCTCTGTTCTCTTTGTATTGAGTTCCTGATCTAACTAGCTTTCTAGTCCAGGGACAGTTAGCTTAAGCTAGCAGACAGTTCTACCCAGAACCCAAGCCCCTAGCCCTTGATTCAGTCTCCAGTTACCCATTTGATTGGAATCTCAGTCCACAGTCCCCTTGTGTTGAATTCTGTCGGTTCAACTCTTTCCCCCTTTCCTAGTTTCACATTGTGAATTACTGGAGGTGTGCCCAAGGCCTTCTTGTGTCCAGTCCACAGTAACATCTCTTTGGTTACTCCTGGTGTGTGAAGGCCCACATGAGGTAAAAGCTGTTGCTAGTGGGAATCTCAGAAGCCGAAAGTCACAAAATTTGTGGGCACAGACTAAGCACTGAAAAGATTTTAGAATGCTCACCATCTCTGACTCCCAAGTTAGGATAAGTTGGTTACAGAATGGGCTAGATTAACACTTGGTCACCCGCCAAACTCAGGAAAATTTCCATGCAATGAGGTACACTGTAGAACAACACACAATCCTCAACCCAGGGGTACAGCCTCCTTCAGTATTAGTTTGACTCTGAAAGACGCAAAGTCGTAGCTAAAGAAATCGGAACTTTAAGTTCCAAAGAGTCCAGCATATGATCTCCTGGCACCTGCTAATTTTATGACTATGGTCCCAGAAGCTATAAATATCTACAAAAATGGCAAAATCTTACTAAAGACATCCTAGCATTAAGATGGCCATTTGGGGAACATTCCAATTAGACAACATAGTTTATTTTAAAAGTGCACATGAAAGCAAGTGTTTCCAAGCCAAATTAATAGAACAGGATACCTGTTTTAATTAGTATGCACACAACTTTCAAAAGGTTTCAAGACTTTCATGTAACTTCATTGAAAAATTCACTGCAAAAGGCTAACTAAACCTTAAAGATATGAGACACCTAAAACAAAAGGCAGTAACACAGATGTAACTCCTTCTGCACCCCCTCTATCCTCCTTTATTTGCAGAGTCATTTTAGAAATCCTATGTCTGAATTGTACTTGCATTCTGAAGAGACTCAAAGAGTCTGAAGGAGTTACCTTTTAAAAAGATGACCTGAGGCTACAGGCAACCCTCTTTGGGTATCTTTTCACTCCTTGGTCAAAAGATTAACTAAGTTCAATTCAGTTCAGTTCAGTTCAGTTGCTCAGTCCTGTCCGATTCTTTTGCGACCCCATGAATCACAGCATGCCAGGCTTTCCTGTCTATCACCAACTCCCGGAGTTTATCCAAACTCATGTCCATTGATTTGGTGATGTCATCCAACCATCTCATCTTCTGTCATCCCCTTCTCCTCCTGCCCTCAACCTTTCCTGGTGTCAGGGTCTTTTCAAATGAGTCAACTCTTCATGTCAGGTGGCCAAAGTATTGGAGTTTCAGCTTCAACATCAGTCCATCCAATGAAGACCCAGAATCATAAAGAAAATACCCAGAACACAAAGAAAATTAAGTATTAATATGAATTAAGTATTACTACAACTCTCAGAAATATAACAGAATTGAACCCAAATATTTTTCAAGTTCAAGTGATCTCAGATAATCTTTAAATGTCAGATAAACCAGACTATCTGACCAGTCTCTTGAGAAACCTGTATGCAGATCAGGAAGCAACAGTTAGAACTGGACATGGAACAACAGACTGGTTCCAAATAGGAAAAAGAGTACGTCAAGGCTGTATATTGTCACCCTGCTTATTTAACTTATAGGCAGAGTACATCATGAGAAATGCTGGGCTGGAAGAAACACAAGCTGGAATCAAGATTGCTGGGAGAAATATCAATAACCTCAGATATGCAGATGACACCACACTTATGGCAGAAAGCGAAGAACTAAAGAGCCTCTTGATGAAAGTGAAAGAGGAGAGTGAAAAAGTTGGCTTAAAGCTCAACGTTCAGAAAACTAAGATCATGGCATCTGGTCCCATCACTTCATGGGAAATAGATGGGGAAACAGTGGAAACAGTGACAGACTTTATTTGTTTGGGCTCCAAAATCACTGCAGATGGTGACTGCAGCCATGAAATTAAAAGATGCTTACTCCCTGGAAGGAAGGTTATGGCCAACCTAGATAGCATATTTAAAAGCAGAGACATTACTTTGCCAACAAAAGTCCGTCTAGTCAAGGCTATGGTTTTTCCAGTGGTCATGTATGGATGAGAGAGTTGGACGGTGAAGAAAGCTGAGAGCCGCAGAATTGATGTTTTTGAACTGTGGTGTTGGAGAAGACTCTTGAGAGTCCCTTGGACTGCAAGGAGATCCAATCAATCCATTCTAAAGGACATTAGTCCTGGGTGTTCATTGGAAGGACTGATGTTGAAGCTGAAACTCCAAAATTTTGGCCACCTCATGCAAAGAGTTGACTCTTTGGAAAAGACCCTAATGCTGGGTAGGATTGGGGGCAGGAGGAGAAGGGGACGACAGAGGATAAGATGGTTGGATGGCATCACTGACTCGATGGACATGGGTTTGGGTAGACTCCGGGAGTTGGTGATGGACAGAGAGGCCTGGTGTGCTGCGATTCATGGGGTCGCAAAGAGTCGGACACAACTGAGCAACTGAACTGAACTGAAAGCTTTTTTATTTTTAAAATATCAAATTAAACCTATTTTCATTTAATAAAAACAGGCATGTTTTTACAGTTTTCGACATTAAATATAACATTTTTTATTTTACCTAGATTTGCTGAAAACCAAACAAGTTCATGTTACTCTTACAAAATTTATGAGCAAGAAAAATAGATTGAACTAAAAGCTGACTTTGTCTAATTCTCATGAAATTTTCATGAGTAATTTAAATATAATTGTTAAAGATAAGGGAATTAAAAAATGTAAGTGGGATAAAAGTTTTCTAGGTAAACTGTTCAATAATAATTATGTTTTATGGTATGTCTACTTTACAGAAAATAATTTCTAAAATATTTTTGGTTACTTGAAACTTTAAATCTTTATTAAGTTAAATTAAATGACCTAAATCATATCCCATATGGTTATACAGTGGAAGTGACAAATAGATTTAAGGGACTAGATCTGATAGACAGTGCCTGATGAACTATGGACAGAGGTTCGTGACACTGTACAGGAGACAGGGATCAAGACCATCCCCATGAAAAAGAAATGCCAAAAAGCAAAATGGCTGTCTGAGGAGGCCTTACAAATAGCTGTTAAAAGAAGAGAAGTGAAAAGCAAAGGAAAAAGGAAAGATATTCCCATCTGAATACAGAGTTCCAAAGAATAGCAAGGAGAGATAAGAAAGCCTTCCTCAGCGATCAATGCAAAGAAATAGAGGAAAACAACAGCATGGGAAAGACTAGAGATCTCTTCCAGAAAATTAGAGATACCAAGGGAACATTTCATGCAAAGATGGGCTCGATAAAGGACAGAAATGGTATGGACCTAACAGAAGCAGAAGATATTAAGAAAAGGTGGAAAGAATAAACAGAAGAAGTGTACAAAAAAGATCTTTACAACCCAGATAATCATGATGGTGTGATCACTCATCTAGAGCCAGACATCCTGGAATGTGAAGTCAAGTGGGCCTTAGAAAGCATCACTATGAACAAAGCAAGTGGAGGTGATGGAATTCCAGTTGAGCTATTTCAAATCCTGGAAGATGATGCTGTGAAAGTGCTACACTCAATATACCAGCAAATCTGGAAACCTCAGCAGTGGCCACAGGACTTGAAAAGGGCAGTTTTCATTCCAATCCCAAAGAAAGGCAATGCCAAAGAATGCTCAAACTACTGCACAATTGCACTCATCTCACATGCTAGTAAAGTAATGCTCAAAATTCTCCAAGCCAGGATTCAGTAATACGTGAACTGTGAACTTCCAGATGTTCAAGCTGGCTTTAGAAAAGGCAGAGGAACCAGAGATCAAATTGCCAACATCTGCTGGATCATCGAAAAACCAAGAGAGTTCCAGAAAAACATCTATTTCTGCTTTATTGACTATGCCAAAGCCTTTGACTGTGTGGATCACAATAAACTGTGGAAAATTCTGAAAGAGATGGGAATCCCAGACCATCTGACCAGTCTCTTGAGAAACCTGTATGCAGATCAGGAAGCAACAGTTAGAACTGGACATGGAACAACAGACTGGTTCCAAATAGGAAAAGGAGTACGTCAAGGCTGTATATTGTCACCCTGCTTATTTAACTTATAGGCAGAGTACATCATGAGAAATGCTGGGCTGGAAGAAACACAAGCTGGAATCAAGATTGCTGGGAGAAATATCAATAACCTCAGATATGCAGATGACACCACCCTTATGGCAGAAAGTGAAGAAGAACTAAAAAGCCTCTTGATGAAAGTGAAAGAGGAGAGTGAAAAAGTTGGCTTAAAGCTCAACATTCAGAAAACTAAGATCATGGCATCTGGTCCCATCACTTCATGGCAAATAGATGGGGAAACAGTGACAGACTGTATTTTTTTGGGCTCCAAAATCACTGCAGATGGTGATTGCAGCCATGAAATTAAAAGACACTTACTCCTTGAAAGGAAAGTTATGGCCAACCTAAATAGCATATTTAAAAGCAGAGACATTACTTTGGCAACAAAGGTCCATTTAGTCAAGGCTATGATTTTTCCAGTAGTTATGTATGGATGCGAGAGGTGGACAGTGAAGAAAGCTGAGCACTGAAGAATTGATGCTGTTGAATTGTGGTGTTGGAGAAGACTCTTGGGAGTCCCTTGAACTGCGGAAAGATCCAACCAGTCCATCCTAAAGGAGATCAGTCCTGGGTGTTCATTGGAAGGACTGATGTTGAAGCTTAAGCTCCAATACTTTGGCCACCTCAAGCAAAGAGCTGACTCATTGGAAAAGACCGTAATGCTGGGAAGGATTGGAGGCAGGAGGAGAAGGGGACAACAGAGGATGAGATGGCTGGATGGCATCACCGACTGGATGGACATGGGTTTGGATAGACTCTGGGAGTTGTTGATGGACAGGGAGGCCTGGCATGCTGCGATTCATGGGGTCGCAAAGAGTCAGACATGACTGAGCGACTGAACTGAACTGAACTGAACTGAAATAATGAGTTAAGTTGAATTCATTGATTACTTAGATCATTTACAAATAAGATAAAAGAGTGAAACATTAATTACTGAACAAAAGTTTATCCAGTTTTGGCTTCCTTTTACAGAGAAATTAAATGATATTTGTCTATGGAAAACACATTTTATGTCACACTGAAAAATTTAGTATGACAAAGTACATGTTTCTAAAAAATACAAAATGTATTTATAAATTTACCAAATCATAGAATAATAATGTGAAAGACAGCTCACTATTATTTCTTTATTATCACTAAAGATTGAGTCTTTTAAGGGTTAAAAATTCTAACGTGTAATTAAAGCTACTAGAAATAATAAGAAAAACATCTCCAGATGCGAGGAAAACATAATGTGTGTTTTTGGTAAGAGATGGTATCAAGATCGGAAACATATTTTGTTGAGGTGAAAAAGAAGTACTTTTGTCCTAAAGTGAGGCATTAGGTTGTTTCAGAATGAGAAAGAGAAAACACATAGGACAAAATCTCAATGGAAAAATAAGGCTGTGGAAGGTTTTTGGAAAAGAAATCTTGAGGAAAGAATTTTATCCATGGTCAAGATTAAAATGAATTTATTTGGGTGAAAAAAATGAGTTTCATTAAAAAAATAGTTTTATTTATTAAATATTTATTTAATAAACATTTATTTATTCATTTTTATTTATTAAAAATAATAATTTTAATTAAAAAATAAAGTGGTACAATAACAAAACTTGATTTACTCTCTGTTAAAAGGACAAAGTTTAACTGAGCTATTGATTAGTTCTCAGTAAGAGTTATTATAAAAGTTTTATCTTTACCAATTAAGCAATCTGCCTAGAGAGCAATGATTCTGTGTCATGTCAGAATAAGTTCCTGTGTTTCATGTTGTGTTTATCAGACATTTGATAACTTAAGAAGTGGATTAAAGACTTAAATGTAAGACCTGAAAGCATAAAACTTCTAGAAGAAAACACAGTATACTCTTTGACATCAGTCTTAGCAATAATTTTTTGACTATGTCCTCTCAGGCAAGGGAAATAAAAGCAAAAATAAACAAATTATGACTACATCAAACTAAAAAGCTTTCGCACAGGGAACAGAACTATTACTATCAATACAATGAAAAGGCCACCTACTGAATGGGGGTGGTGATACGTACAAATTATATATTTGATAAGGTATTAATATCCAAAATACAGAAAGAACTCATACAATTCAACATCAAAAATAAAAAACAACCCAATAAAAAAATGGGCAGAAGCTCTGAATAGACATTTTTCTGAAGAAGACATACAGACAGATAACAGACACCTGGAAGACGCTCAACATCACTAATTATCAGGGAAATTCAAATAAAAACCCCAGTTAGATACCATCTCATATCTGTCAGGATGGGTATTATCAAAAAGACAACAAGTAACAAATGTTGGCAAGGATGTGAGCAAAAGCAAATCTTTGTTCACTGCTGGATAGAATGTTAACTGGTGTCACCAATGTAGAAAAACACTATGAAGATTTCTCAAAAATTAAAAACAGATTTACTATACACAGGAAGTACACAACTGGGTATTTGTTCAAAGGAAAAGAAAGCATTAATTCAAAAACATAAATGAATTCCTGTGTTAACTGCAGAATTATTTAAAATAGTCAAGATACAGAAGCAACTTAATTGTCCACCAACAGATGAATGGGTAAAAAAGCTATGGAATACACACACACACACACACACACACACACACACAAACACACAGAAATAGTTGACATCGGGCATCGGGGGTAGACTGCTTCCACCCAAGATGCCAAATCAAGACTTTATACTTTAACTAAACATGAAATCTTTTCTTCTCTGTCTTTCCTTTGGGCTTCCCAGGTGGCGCTAGTGGTAAAGAATCCACCTCTCAACGCTAGAGATGCAAGAGATTAGAGTTAGATCTGATCCCTGAGTTGGGAAGATACCCTGGAGGAAGAAATGGCAGCCCATTCCAGTATTGTTGCTGGGAGAGTCCCATGGACAGAGGAGACTTGTGGGCTACTGGAAAGACAACACCATCATTATATCTCCCAGGGCCACTGCCAATGGAGGTTATCTTTCAGGGTGCTGGGTTTGTCATCAAAAATTCCAATCTGTTCACAATATTGGTGACTCCTAGTCCTCCCCATTTTTCTTCTATTTCCAATATCATTATAAATTACAATCAACTCCCCTTAGAAGTCACTGGCAGAGTCTAACTTTTATGGCCAGAGCATCCAATGCTTTGCCTTTACCTTTCTCAGAGTATAACTGTATTTTCCCAATTTGACATAAATATTTATAAATCGGTGAACTATTTGCATTTCCACATTCTTATGATTATCTAAATAAGATGTACTTCTTACAAAAAGATCTCACCAGCAGTATTCATCTTTGCAAGGCCAAAGTTGTTTTTGATAAGAGGACAGCCCTTGATTATCTTTTAGCTAAAGAAGGAGGTGTCTGTGCTATGGCCAACACCACTTGCTGCACCTAGATTAACATTTCTTGAGAAGGTGGAACTTAGCTACATAAGATCACTGAGCAAGGCCACTTGGCTTAAGAAAGTGACTCCTTCAAGGGGGTCTTTCTTTGACTTACTTGATTTAGATTCACTCAGATCATTCAGATTCACTCAGATCACTCAGATTTAGATTCACTCAGATTAAGGACCATTGCCCCGAAGTGTACTCCAGACAGTGGAAATTATCCTGCTTATAACTATCATAATAGTCTCCCTGGTACACTGTATTCTCTCAGAAGCTTTAAATGAATGTTCACAGCCACTAACCATCAAGCAAATTCTTTTCCTAAGACTGGAACATCAAAGAAAGAACATAGATAATAAATGAGTAAAATAATGTGAACCTGAAGTTATGACCTGTGAACACCATAGAGATTCAGAAAATAATGTCATGATCTGTGAACACCACACTGAAGATCAGCAAAAGCTGTGACAATTTCAGAGCAGTAGCTGGGAGTGGTGCTAATACCTTGAATTTTGATCACATCTCTCAGTTGATCAAAAGGGAGGAATTGTTAAAAAAAAAAAAAGTCAACAGACCTAAAATGGACTCACTTGCGCTAAGCTCCAGGTAAGAAAAGCAAGACTTAATACTTATCCCAACAGCAGTTTCAGCCTCTCCCAGGAATGTAATCTTAACCAGTCACTCTAAAATTACCTGGTCAGCACTAGTGATATAGTCCACCTGATAATACACCTGCCATCCCCACAAAGGAAGCTGGCCTTACCTGAAACAATTCATTTTTTGCTAGTGACTTCTTGTCCTGCCTCTTTCTGCCACTAAGTCTTCCATTTTCTACAGCTTTTTGGAGCTCCTATTTGCTTGATGGGATGCAGCCTGACTCATGATACATCTTTGTTGTTGTTGTTAAGTCATGTCCAACTCTACGACCCCATGGACAGCAGCACACCAGGCTTTCCTGCCCTTGACTATCTCCTGGAATTTGCTCAGATTCATGTCCACTGATTCAGTGATGCTATTTAAGCATGCCATCCCCTTCTCCTCTTGCCTTCAATCTTTCCCAGCATCAGAGTCTTTTCCAATGAGTCAGGTCTTTGCATCAGGTGGCCAAAGTACTGGAGCTTCAGCTTCAGCATCAGTCCTTCCAATGAATAGTCAGTGTTGATTTCCTTTAGGATTGACTAGTTTGATCTCCTTGCAGCCCAGGGGACTCTCAAGAGTCTTCTCCAGTACCACAATTTGAAAGCATCAATTCTTTGGTGTTCAGTTTTCTTTTTGGTCCAACTCTCACATCCATACATGACTACTGGAAAAATCATGATACACTGAACGAAGACAATTGGATATTTAAAATTTACTCAGTCGAATTTTGTTTTTTTAAACAGAAAGTTGCTAAGAAATACAGTATGAAGAACATTAAATAATAAGCAGTGCAGTTGGGACTTGATCCTAGCATTAGATGAGAAACAATGAGAGCTCTACAGAAGTAAACTACATAACAAAAGCACGTTTGTAGGGGCCAAGTCTTGCAGTCAGCTTTAAGCAGGAGCCACTCAATTCCCGTGAGGATGAGTTAGTTGGAGACATGGTAGAAATGGGAGATTGGAAATGAAGAGATATGTCAAAGAGACATTTTCAAGAGTTGGCAGGATGCAGAGACAACCACAGGAATGAGTGAAGGTGAAGGGAAGCCAGAGGGACTCAATGATGCTGGGTGAAGTTCCATAGTTGCACCTGCAGAGGATGTTAAGAATGGAAGCTGGCTGGAGGCTAAGAAAGTGTGGTTTTGTTTTCCAATTTCATTTCATTCTATTAAAAGCATTCTGACTTTTAGGGACTAAAAGTCCAGAAGAGTAGAACTTATTCAAAATAAATACAATGTGGTAAGCTACATTCAATTCAAGATAGGGGTTAGGCAGAAGAAAGGTGGTGTGAATAATTCTGCCCCAAGGGGCCAGGGACATCAGCAGAAGATAAAATCCCAGTGAGGTCAAGGTGGAGAAGCATCTACCAAACAGTCAATGGGAGGAAGACTACATCAGGGAGAGAGAGCAGCACATGCAAAGGCAAAGTGTAGAAAATGGTAGAGCCACTGAAGAACATTAGAAAAGCATCTCTACTGTGCCAGGACAGGCCACGTCAACAGCTACTCCCTTGTATAATGACACAAATGCCCAAATAACTTCCCCATCCACCTGAGAGCACACACTAAGAAAAACACACCTTTTAAGAAAGTCTTGGTGAAATAAACAGTTTAGACCAGCCTTCTGCTGCTACTCGTGAGGGGAACAGATCAGCTAGCTGTGCTAGGAACAAATATTTTTGATGAATTATACATTTTAACATTTTGGAAAGTAGTGTCCTTAGAGGAAAAACTGGCCACAGGATGCAGAGATCTTATTAGAAAGAAGCATGGACATATTCAGTGCCTAGAAATCCAGGTTCTCTAGCAGGGAGTGAGTCTGGGGATCAGCAGGAGGAAATCTGATGTAATGGGGCTAGAGGCAAGGGAAACTCAAAAATGGACAAAGCGGTCCCTAGAAGGGGGAATGGGAAAGGAATAAAGATATTCTTTTAATCTACTTTTGATTTTTCCTGGGGCCAAATATATGTTAGAATGTTTATCTTTTTTTAAAACCTTGATGAAAAAGTCTTCCAGTATATTTTATTTATGAATGTATTTATGTGTATATTCATCTACATACATTTGTGCATATGCATATGTACATACACACATGTACACAATACTTAATTTATGGGTTATGTTTGCAGCTGAGAAAGGCAAAGGACAACGGTATGCATACTTCTGAGTTGACCCCCGACGATCCCTGCCTCCTGCTATATCATACTCCTGAGAATTATGAGGTGTGTTTCGCAAGAGGACAGACAGGACTTAGTGACTTTGTTTCTAACCAACAACATACAGCCAATTTGATGGGATGTCACTTTGGTGATTACAAGTCAGTGACTTCCATCTCACTAGCAAACTCTGTACTGCCCTCTCTGCTTGTATGCTTTGATGAAGCAAGCTGCCATGTGGGCAAGGCCTATGTGGTCAGGAACTGATGAACTGTCAATGACCAATCTCCATCAAGGAAGTGAATCCGGGCAACAGCAAGAAGCTTGAAAGCTAGTCCTTCCCCAAGGGTGGAGGTGTCAGCAGACACATTCAATGTAGCTGTTAAGAGACTGCAGCAGAGAATGTAGCCAAGGCAGGCCCATATGCCAGGCTCTCAAAAATAATGAGGCAATCAAACAGATATTTGCATTGTTTTAAGGTACAGTTTTGGGGCAGTCTCTTACAGGACAATAGATAACTACCGTAAAAGCCAAACATTAAAACATATCCTCTCCATTCAAACAAGGAAAATTGTAAAGTTTCTCCCAAGTTGACTACTGCCAGCACCTTTTCATATTGTCTTCTAGACCTTATTTTTTTTAAACATATATTCTATTGTAATTTATTTATATTTCTTCATCCTGTTCATTCAATGCACATGAACTTGGACACACTTTGGGAGATAGTGAAAGACAGGGAAGCCTGGTGCGCTGTAGTCCATAGGGTCACAAAGAGTTGAACACGACTGGGCAACTGAACAACATCCAGTTCCAGCCTTTCTTTGCTTCTTCCTTAAGAATGGCTTGGCTGCAAACCTACCACCTTCTTTATAATCAATGAGGAACTTCTTTCTGATAAAGAACTTGTATCAAGAACTAGCTTCCTTGATATATTCAATGTACAGTCTTTACACTTGACACACATATGTATGCATTAACTGCTTCATGCTAACATAACTGTAAACTATTTAAGAGCATGAAGGATATCTAATCACAGATCTAATCTGAAGATCTATGACTCCAAAAGAACTGCTTGTATTTCACAGCCTTTCAGAGTAGATTTGGGATTAATTTTGCAAATACAGTACAAGCTCTTTCATAGAGCATTCAAAGAACTTTTAGAAATCACTCAAAATACAGAAATTAATATCCTCACTTCTGATTTAATTTAAAATCAGTAAGTTATATAAAGACAAACTACATATGTTTGAGTAGAATATAAGCTAAGGATGTTAGCCCTGAGAACTTCACAAGGTATCAAAATGGAATAATGTGATGGGAAGTTATACACATACCTCAAAGAATTATCTAAAAAATACTGTTCATTATGCAATAAAATAATAGGCCTTTAATAAGCAAATGTAGACTATGGTTACTTCATTTAATTCTGAAAATTTATAGCTAACTTATCTTGTACTAACAAAACATTTTAAAAAGACTTTGAAAACCTCATTTACTTGTATTTAGTACACTAAATGTGGGAGAAAGTTATGCATTTATTTTAAACAATTATAATTTCCGCATATTGAAAACAACAGCTATGGAAGAAAGTAATTAACATGATTTACTATATAATCATTCTATCATTAGATGCTATTTGGAAATACAGAAGCAAAACTGAGTGGCTTTCTTGCTTGCACTCTTAAAGAAACCTGTTTTCTCAATCTTTTCCTCTTATGTATCAACTGTACATGAATAAGAGCTTGGTTCATTTATGGGAGAGCATTTTATGACAAATCTCTTGGATTTTGGAACTCATTCCCCACTGCTTGGTACAGATGCTTACTATGTATGCCTAGCCATACCTACCATGTTACAAAGAGATCCAGCTTATCTTCCTGGAGTGATAACGCATTTGACGACATGCCATAAAAAATATGATGATGGGTCTGAAAAGATAATGAAGTCTTATCCTTGCTTGGTATTTCTGACTATGCTTTTAGGTGTTTTGCAAAGAGTGATAATACTAGGTGAATTAGTCCAATTACCACCTTGGAGAAAAGGACAAAGAAATGAGTTTTGTCTCTTCATTTTACCATCCTTATTACCATCCAATTTTCTCCAATGTATTCCTCCCACTGACTTCTGCAATTCAACTACAGTGTAGCAAGAAAGTTTAAAAACAGGCAAATATCCAAAACATTTTCTTACATTAGGAAAAACAGTTCCCAGTGCCTATATTTCTGAAGATAACTAAATGTTGGCTGATATCTATAGAATGAATCAGCCAGCATATGATATATCTGATCTATGATTTGCCTTTTATTTTGCCTCTCGTGACTATGATTTTTGAGAAAGCAAGAGGTTCTACTTGCATGCTTCTAGAAAACTAAGATCATGCCATTTGATGAAACCTAACTCTAAGAAGAAACAATATGTGTAGGGTGGTGAACAAAGTATTACTTCTAATTTCTGAGGGCTTCAGTGTCTGTGAGAGATGTGGTATCTATTCAGCAGACACCCCTGGGTGCTGCGGGTAGAGGTGAGTTCTAAAGGAAAACCTGACACTGTGCTAATTATGGCAACGACATCCCACTAAATGTCAGCAAGGAGCAAAGATAAGACCAAGAGGAGTGGATGGAGAACTTCCTGAGCAACTATAGCCCTGGATTAATGGGAACAGAGGATTTTCTAGCACAGTCTATCAGAAATATTTCCACCGGAGCTACAAAGGACCCAAGTTTATTCTTAAGCTCCAGGGATGGTGGTCATTGTGGGTCTGTTCAATGATGATAGCACATTTTCTGATCTTGGCAATCAAAAGTCATAGCAAACTACATTCTTTCTAATTTTTTTTTTAAAGAACACAGTTGTAGGGAATCATCATGGACTTACTTTTCAGAAACTTCTCTGACTTGAGAAAGAGAAGAGGGATTCCACTAGAAAACAATAGTGAAAAAGTTTTAAAAAATTCAGAAAACTCCCTTTGCACCTAAAGGATGGTTTATTGCTATGCTGAGAAAAGAACTATGAAGACTTCTTGGAAGAAAAAGATGTAGCTTTTTTTAAGGCACTTTTGGGGGGCTTCCCAGGTGGCACAGTGGGAAAGAATCCTCCTGCCAATGCAGGAGAAGCAAAAGATGGGGGTTCGATCCCTGGGTCAGGGAAGATCTTCTGGAGTATGAAATGGCAACCCACTCCAGTATTCTTGCCTGAAAAATTTCATGGACAGAGGAGTCTGGCGGGCTACAGTCCATGGACAGTCCGTGGAAGAGCTGGACTCAACTGAGCGACTCAGCGCACACATAAACTTGCTTCAGTGGATTTCATTTTTATGACTTCAGGCATTTTAAATCAAAGGAGAGCTCATCTTAGAGGCTGGGCTGACTTTGAGGAGGCCAGTGCTGCAGAAGGCTCCCAGGGAACCATCCATGGTGCTGAATTCAAATTCCTCTGCCACTCTCTTGCCTGTTAGATTCCCAACTTTCCACAGACAAAATCCCCATCACTGCAGTCCATTGTGCTTATTAGTGATACTGCCCCTTTAACAAATATTTTTAGCTACGTCCCAGTCAGCGATATAGCCAGATCTGTTAGCATCATATCTGACTCAATCCTGTCTCCTCTGCCCCGTCTTATTCCTTCTGATCTCACCCAGGCTACCTTCCAGGACAGTTCATTCCCCTGTATCCTCACTGGTAGCAGTGACTCATGCTGGTGAGTAGAGGTAAGAGACAAATTTTCCTGGGACTAAATGCATTTGGGAAGGCAAGACATTCAGGGACAGGCCAGCATGGCTCTTCTTTCCAATAATAATGGTGGCTCCCTATGTTTACTTCTCCCTTGAGCTGCTTGTTGTTGTTCAGTAGCTCAATCATGTCTGACTCTTTGTGACCCCAGCAGCAGGGACTGGACTGCAGCAGGCCAGGCTTTCCTGTCTTTCACTACCTCCCAGAGTTTCCTGAAACTCACATCCGTTGAGTCGATGAAGCCATTCAACCATTTCATCCTCTGTTGCCCCTTTCTCCTCCTGCCCTCCATCTTTCCCAGTGTGTGTGTGTGTGTGTGTGTGTGTGAGTTGCTTAGTTGTGTCCGACTCTTTGCAACCCCATAGACTGCAGCTCACCAGGCCTCTCTGTCCATGGGATTCTACAGGCAAGAACACTGGAGTGGGTTTCCATTTACTTCTTCAAAAGGAACTATAGAAAGAAAGAAAGTGAAGTTGCTCAGTCGTGTCTGACTCTTTGCGACCCCATGGACTGTAGCCAACCAGGCTCCTCCATCCATGGAATTTTCCAGGCAAGAGTACTGGAGTCTGTTGTCATTTCCTTCTCCAATCTTTTCCAGTATCAGGGTCTCATAGCCAGGAAAATGACTTGGGACATCAAAACTATCACAAGATTTAAGATCTAACAGTTCTACTCAGACAAGTTCATACACATCACCTTGCAGGTAGCATCTATGAACTACATGGCAAACACCCTTGAGTTTTTTTTTAATTTATTTTTTAATTGGAGTTTAATTGTTTCAATTAAATGTCATATTAGTTTATTATATAACATTGTGTAAGTTTCTGCTGTACAACAAAGTGAATCCACTATATGTATACATATACCTCTTTTCTCTTGAACCTCTCTCCCACCCACCTCCATCCCACCCCTCTAGGTCATCACAGAGCACTAAGCTGAGCTCCCTGTGTTATACAGCAACTTCCCACGAGCTATCTATTTTGCACATGGTAGTGTATATGTGTCATTGCTACCCTCTCAATTTTTCCCACCCTCTGCTTCCTTGCCTGTGTCCACAAGTCCATTCTCTACATCTGCGTCTCTATTTCTGTCCTGCATATAAGTTCAGTATCATTTTTTTCTAGATTCTTTTTCATTAGGTGCAACTCATAATTTAAAGGATGGTATAAGTCACTAAACACAACAACTTACTGTCACTTATACTCTAGACCATGTTCTAATTGCTTTGCATGTTTTAAACCATATAATGTTCAAGATAATAATATCTATGAGTAACTATTACTACTATGTCTCGTCCCCTGTAATCAGATGAAGGAAATGAAACAGACAAGTGATGAGCTCAAGGTCACACCGGCCATTTAGCGGTAAAGTGGGATATGCATTCAGGGAATCTGGCTCTAATATTCAGTATCCAAATTGCTTCATATATATGCATATGTCATATAGGGAACTTGTACTGGTGACGTCCTTGCATTTTGAAATTTTTGTGTTTCAGAGAAATCTAAGAGTTTTAGGGGGGTTTTGTTTGTTCTTTTTTTACATAAACAATGATCTTCAAAAATGCGCATTATATGCTAAAGTATATTTATACATATAATAATTAACAATTATTCCATTAGTTAATTTTTACTCAAGGTCTTAGTTATTCAATATTTGCAGTTCTATATGCTTTTACAAAATATTATATGCATAGCATTACATTGAATCTCTACCGGTGCATTAAATTTTATGATCTTGGAATAAAATTCCTAAAGGGAATCATTTAATGTACCTCAAAATATATTTTCTCATGACCCAGGCAATTTAATAATATAAATTACTATTATTCTCAACATTTTTATTCTCAGAGGAATAAAAACAAAATATTACAAACAAATGAATTTTTCAGATAACTATTAACTACTTATTCAATTAAAAAAATCTTTTGGTAATCGTTTTCTTAAAATGGATCACATACTTTTAAGTTTTATGGGCATGATCTGAACACAATTTAACTTTTCCAGGACCGTTTAGAATAGTCACTGTAGCTATCAATTGTTGAGCATATATAATTCTCCTGTTACTTTCTAAATTTGTCATTTGTCTGACACTGTTATTATGATACTTGCCTCTAACAATTACTTATATCCATATCATATTTTCCACACTGATTGCTATGAACTTAAGAAACTATATAACCAAATTGATTAACAATGTGCCTGAAACAGAAATAAACCAATTATGAGTGAGAAGCACAGCACTCTCCCAATGAATAAATAAATAGAGTGTAACTCAGTATATAGAGGCTGAGGCACTTGTTTTCACTACGACACACAAAACTTTTTTTTCATTCCTTTTATATTCTCAGCTGTGCTCTAGGAAGTTGAACTCATCATGTAAGTACATTTCATATACATTTTACAGTCATATCAGCAGTTGTAGTGGGAGGCAGGAAGGCCAGGGGTCTCCAAACAGAGGAAATAGGCTGCAAGTGTCAGGCATCTTTACCTCCCTCTTAATGGGAAGGGGGAAACAAACGAGTGTTAGATTTTTTCCCCTTCTCTATATAAATTTAAAAGAAGGTTTCTCTTAAAATTCTGAGCTGCCATGACGACACCTGGCTCCACCTGAACTTAGCTTTTCTCAAACTGGAGCTAACCAATGCGTTTTTCTTAAGGAAGTGTTTGTCTTCAGTCTGTTCAGTTCAGTTGCTCAGTCACGTCTGACTCGGCGACCCCATGCACGCCAGGCCTCCCTGTCCATCACCAACTCCCGGAGTTTACTCAAACTCATCCGTACTAGGGCTAGAAGGCAATGGCACCCCACTCTAGTACTCTTGCCTGGAAAATCCCATGGATGGAGGAGCCTGGCAGGCTTCAGTCCATGGGGTCGCTAAGAGTCGGACATGACTGAGTGACTTCACTTTCACTTTTCACTTTTGTGTATTGGAGAAGGAAATGGCAACCCACTCCAGTGTTCTTGCCTAGAGAATTCCAGGGACAGAGGAGCGTGGTGGGCTGCCGTTTATGGGGTTGCACAGATTCGGGCATGACTGAAGCGACTTAGCTGCAGCAGCATGTCCATTGAGTCAGTGGTGCCATCCAACCATCTCATCCTCTGTCATCCCCTTCTCCTCCCACCTTCAATCTTTCCCAGCATCAGGGTCTTTTCAAAATGCCTGTCTTAAGCTATGTTAATGAACTATGTATATACCCTAGACTCTGTCTTTCTTCAAGTTGGTTCCACCTAAGACTCAGAACCCGCTTGACAAACCAGTATGTTTTACTCATGCAAACATTCTCTTAAGGTATGTCAATGAGACTTGTATTTGCTTGGAAATTTGGCTTTCTTCAAGATTCATGTCAATCATTTTATGGCCCAGGATGACTCACCTGGTGTCAAAGATATCTCAAAACGCATGCTGTGGGTGAGGGGCCTGGTGCCACTGAGTTTTGAGACATCTCCTTTCTATAATTAATAGCTTGCTAGTAGCTATATAACATCCGGCTAAAGACTAGCAGGGGGACACTCTTTCTACCCCTTTCTGATGTCTATGTCAGAAACTTTCTCTATCTCTTTTATACTTTAGTAAAACTTGATTACACAAAAGCTCTGAGCGATCAAGCCTCAACACTGGCCTCGGATTGAATTCTCTGGTGGCCAAGAATCCTGGCATCTTTTGTGGTTCAGCAACAACCCTCATCTTGGGGGCTCATCCGGGATCCTTCAGGACAGGGTAAGGATGCTTAGAGCTCTAGCTCTTTGTTCTCCTAGCAAACACGTTTTCTGCTGTACTTTCCTAACTCTATGGTGTGCTTGTGTGAATAAATGACATGCCCTGTGTGAAGCAAATGAGGAGCCCTGCTCTGCGGTTCTGCGGTGACCTCATAAGGCTTATGGCAGAAACCCTGTCTGGGGTTTATGCCGACCTGCTAATGTCAAAAGGCAACCAATGTCTCCTTCAGGGAATGGCCAGAGATGGACGAAGTATGTGGACCGAACTCTTCTTTCTCAGTCAAACTTTCTGATCTCTTTGACCATTTCATAACTTGGGAATTAGAACTACTAACCTAATCTGCCAGATCATAGACTTTCAAGGGACTTGTGATCTATGCTGTTACTGTGTACTGTAACTTAGGTCCCAAACATGGATTGGTAGTCAAGAAGCACCTAGCCTCCCTAGGAATCAAAAGTTCGGAAGCTAGATGGAGTTCTAGCTTCAAGAGCATCTCTCAGGTTAAAGGTTACTCAGATAGGAAGTACAGCAGGCTTCTTCCTTTGGTAACACTAGCTCTTAGTGGACTAGAGGAGGCTCTCCAGTAACTTTTGTCCCAACTCTTCATATATTCTTCCTGTGGAATCTGTGGGAATGAACTGAAGGACTGGCCCTAATAACTTGAGGACAAAAATCACTTTTTCCTCACTGGCCAGCCCTTCACCATCTCTTTTGCTATTGCTTATACTGGTGTGGTGATGCTTGGAAGGAACATATACGTTTTAAGTTTGTACTGGTCTTACTATGGACAGAAATATACTCAGGGTCGTGCACGGGCACTCAGATGACGAATGCCTCCCCCAGCGGTCTTAGCTTGGGAGGCATTCCAGAAGGTTACTCTGCACCCCGGGTGGCATCGGAGGCAAGCAAGGTTTTAATGATGAGGTACTGGACACTAGTCTGGGATACCATCAGGTCTACCCTTGGTGCATCTCCACCCTGCCTCGGTGGTAGAGCCAGGAGGGATGAGTACAGCACCTGCATCAGTAAGGGTCAGACTAAGTCCGACCAGGGAAGGAAAGCTTCAGTGTAAAGTCTGTTAACACCCCCATCTAGAGCAGGGAGAGACACCTCCGGTAGAAAAGATGGCACTGTCACTTTTTTCTCTCTTACAGATGGGAGCTAACAATTCCAGCCTCACTCCTTTGAACTGTATCCTGAAAAACTGGGATAGATTTGATCCCCAGAGCTTAAAGAAGACATGCCTGATCTTCCTATGTGATACTGCACGGCCACGGTATCCACTGGAAGACAGCGAACGGTGGCCAGTTTGAGGGTCTCTTAAGTATAATACTGTTTTACAATTAGGCTGGTTCTGTAAAAGACAAGGGAAATGGGTAGAAGTAGCATATGTGTTGCCCTTTTTCTCTCTGAGAGGCATGTCAGACTTACATTCTAAGGGTATAGATTTGGGTGTGAAACCTTCAGCTCCCTCCTGTCCTCCTACTTTGCCCCCGTACTCAGGGCTCCAAACTGAGAAAACTGAAAGTCAGAGAACCACCCCCACCCAGGAAGGGTTGCCTTGGTCTCGGTAAAAACACAAACTGAAGTTCAAACTGCCCGAGTAGAGGTCCAAACAACCCCTGTCTCAGTACGACCTCAGACTACTCTGGTTTCAACAGAAACTCAGACAATCGAAGTAAGAGAAGCTCAGACAGCAAAAACTAAGGGTGAAATACAGGATGAGATGGAGGACAGGAAACAAAGAGATAAAAATGCCTGACACTTGCAGCCTGTTTCCTCTGTTTGGAGGCCCCTGGCCTTCCTGCCTGTTACCCTCTCAGTAGCATTAACTATTAATGATGCTGATGGGTATTTAATGCCATATACTGTATGGTACATATATCAGGACATTTTATTTGCCACCTACTGTCCTGATTTGCAGACTATCGTGTAAAGATTACAGAGTAAAGTCACTTGCCCCAGACCATTTAGAATGTACTGGAGCATGAATTCAAACCCAGAATAACAATAACCATTACCTGAATTGTAATTCAGGGCAGATGTGAGAGATTCAGGGAAGAAAAAGCTATCACTGGATAACAACATAACTATAGATGCAATCCATCTTTTCTAGGCTGTTGTAGTCAGCTAGGCTAAAACAAAAACTATAGACTGAAAGCCAGTTCTGGAAACTGGCAAGTCCCAGATCAAGGCACCAAGAGATTTTGAATCTAGTGAGGACTGGCTTCCTGGTTCATAGATAGTCATCTTTTCATGGTGTCCTATGTGGCAGATGGAGGCCTTTTTACAAGAACATATTCCCATTTATGAGGGCTGTACCCTCAGGACCTAATCACCGCTGAAAAGCCCCACTGCCAAATACCATTACATTGGGGATTAGGCTTCAGCACTGAATTCTGGGATGACAAAAACTCTCAATGTATAGAACAGGCTTTTCAAAAAATGGTTTGTATCTAAAGGTAGAAATGGTACCCGATGTAGTATGGTCTTACACTGATAAGACTGAATCAGTCAACATTTACTGAGTATCTACTATATGGATTTCAAAAATAAATAGCATCTCAGGGCCTTGAAATGAGTGGTACTTGTCCCATCTAATGGTACAGGCTAACAGGTGCCTCCAAGGTACATTGCTCAAAGGGAAGTAAAAGCAGACAGGAAAGTGGGGAAGTATATACACTGTCAGAAAAACACTTACCAGCTGTCCACTCCTATTTGTCTTCCTGCTTCAAATAAGCCATAATCGACTTTGGAAACCCATTAGACAAAAAGAAATGTTGACAAGGATTTTTCTGGATATATACCTAAACCTGTTAAAAATGAAAATATCCCTTAGGCCCCAGTGAGACTGGTTGCCCAAATCATGAAGCTCCTCTTAGTTATGTACACAGCTGTCAATGCAAACAGGTACCAGCAGAAGACGTTAGCCAAATATCCCCCTCCTGCACAAAACAGTATGTTTCAGAGACGTGTTTCCAGGTATACACATGCAGACATGTGTTCTTTGGTGCAGATTAGGTTTCAAGGAAGAACACGTGAAGTTTGATCACTGAGAGATGTTTTTGCATTAAACCACAATGTCAAAGAATTTATTTTGAGAAGGGAATAACCTCGAGGTTATAGAGGGATGGTTAATGATGAAGAGTAAGGGTGTGGGTTATTCTCAGGGTGATGAGGGACATGTAGACACTGGATTTCCAGACCAGCGTCTCACGTTCAGTGTCTGCAAGGGCCCAGCAGGCACAGCAAGTCAGGGGACTGGCCAGGGAGCAGTCCGGCTCCATCGCCTCCTGATCATGCCTGCTGTGGGGAGGTCATTCTGTGTCAAAATGCATCCAATTCTCCAGGAAAGACATACAACTAGATTTTACAGATATCTTCATATTTTACTTATTTTAAAATAATTTTTACTTATTTGTATTTTTGACTGCACTGGGTCTTCCTTACTGTACATGGGAACTCTTCAGCTGCAGGGAGCAGGGGCTACTTTTCATGGTGGTGCCCGGGTTTCTCATTGACATGTTTTTTCTTGTGGAGCACAGGCTCCAGAGCATGGGCTCAGCAGCTGTGGCACACAGGCCTAACTGCTCCGTAGCGTGGGGTCTTCCCAGACCACGGATAGAACTCATGTCCCTTGCATTGGGAGGTAGATTCTCAACTACTGTACCACCAGTCCCGTTATCTTTATATTTTAAAACGAGGAGGGAGCCTTTGGGCTGCTGAAGCCCTCCAGAATGCCTCCAGCTTCATCTCTGACCCAGAAGACAAGCAGGTGACTCAATATCAATACAGAATATTCTGCTTAGTCATTTGGATGAAGCCAGGCTGACATGTGGAAATCCTGATGAGATGTAAAAACCTAAGCTATTGAGCATTCATTACTGTTTACAATAAATTCATAAGTACAGTAGACACTCAGACACAGGGTGAGCATTGAGGACACAAAAGGAGTCAAGGATAGAAGCCACATGTGTTTTGTGCTAACCTTCACCCTAAAACACCAAACTCTGCTTTTACATTTGATGTGGTCATTTGGATGGCACCGGATAACGAGCCGTTTCCAAATGCTTCTTCTCTCAATAAGACTACAACACTGAATGCTCTTGGGCTATGAGTGGCATATCTCCACAGCCAGCAGCTGGGCAAAGTCCAGTTCAGTGGATGGCTGTTTTCAGAGCATGGCAGAAGGCATCCGTCAACGTCTCAGCCAGTGGGAGAGTAGACAAAACAGGTGATGTAGTAGTTTCCGATGGTCATTTTGGACCACAAAGACACTAAGCAATATAAATTTAATTGCTCACAGTTCTGCAGGCCAGAAGCCCAAAATCAAGGTGTCAGCAGGGCCACACTCTCTTAGCTCTAACTAAAAATCTGTTCCTCACCTCCTCCAGCTTCCGATCACTACTGGCAACCTTGTCTATGGCCACATGTCTCTCTGCTCTGTCTTCCCACTGACTTCTTGACTATCTTCTCTTCTGAGCATCTTTCTGATAAGGATAACTGTGACTTCATTCAGGGCCCACCTAGATAACTCAGAATAAGTGCTTTCTCTCAAGATGACCAACATATCACATCTGCCATATACAGTAATATTCACACTTTTGCCATATAAGATGTGAGATAACAGAAAATATGTATTTGTCTCTGCCTCCTGTTCCTGGCACAGACCTAAAACCTTTACAAATTCCTAAGCAACTAGAATACTAGAATCATCTCTTATTCTATTGTTTGCCTTTGACCTCATCTCTGCTGCAGGGCTCCTAAAACCCTTGTAAATTCTTAAGTGATAATAGCTCTAGGAACATCTTTTGTTGTAATGAGATGACTCTGGATGGCTCCTAGATGGGGCTGGTCACCAGAAAGACCAAGCCATGATGACAAACTTGGACCTTTCAGCCCCACATTGGATCCTCCAGAGAAAGGCTAGAAATAGAGTTAATAATTCATCATGCCTATATGAGGAGGTCTCCATAAAAATCCCAATAAGCATAGGTTTCAAACAGCTTCCATGTTAGCAAAACACATCCATACCAGCAGGGTGGGTGATGCACCCCAACTTCAGGGGACCAGAAGCTCCTGTGCTCAGGACCCTCCCAAACTTGGTCTTACATACCTCTTCATCTGGCTGTTCATCTGCATCCTTTACCACACCCTTTAATAAACTGATAAATGCAAGTAAGTGTTTCCCTGAGTTATGTGAGCTGGTGAAGCAAATCAATCAAACCTAAAGTGAAAGCCACTCAGTCTTGTCTGACTCTTTGCTCTTTGAGATCCCGTGGACCACAGCCCACCAGGCACCTCTGTCCATGGAATTCTCCTGGTCAGAATATTGGAGTGGGTAGCCTTTCCCTTCTCCAGGGGATCTTCCCAACCCAGGGATTGAAGCCAGGTCTCCCAGATCTAAGGCAGATTCTTTACCATCTGAGCCACTAGGGAAGCCCAAGAATCCTAGAATGGGTCCAGCCCTTATCCAGGGGATCTTTTCCGACCCAGGAATAGAACTGGGATCTCCTGCATTGCAGGTGGATTCTTTTATCAGCTGAGGTACCAGGGAAGCTCCAATCAAACCTAAGGAGAGGTTATGGGAACCTTGGATTTGCAGCCAAATGAGACAAAAGTTGTGGGTAACATGGGGACCTACTATTTGTGACTGGCTTCTGAAGTAGGAGGGAAGCAGTCCTGTGGGACACAGCCCTTAGCTCATGAAGTCTGACACTCTCTCCAGAAAGATGGTACTAGACTTGAGGTGGACTGTAGGACACCCAGCTGGTATCACAGAGCATTGCTTGGTATGGAAAAACTCTCTCGCACATTTGGTAACCAGGAGTGTCAGCAGAAAAGGAGATGCAAAGGGAAGAAATACATGGTAGGGAAGAACTGGGTTTTTCTCTATGTAAGAGGGAAAAAAACTAAGTTTTTCCTTTGCATAAGGTGATATTCACAAGTTCCGGATATAGGGCATGGGAATGTCTTCTGGGGTATCACAATTCAACTTACTATGAGCAGGGAGTTGGGGCAGGTAGCAGAGATTGAAAAAGGTCTGAAAGAGAGGGTGAGATAAACTGAGTGAGTAGCAGTGAAACATATATATTACCATATGTAAACAGATAGTGGGAAGTTGCTGTTTAACACAAAGAGCTCAACCTAGTGCTCTGTAATAACCTAGAGGGATGGGATGGGGTGGAGGGTCAGAGGAAGGTTCAAGAGGGAGGGGACATATGTATACTTATGGCTGATTCACGTTGTTGTATGGCAGAAACCAACACAATATTGTAAAGGAATTATCCTCCAATTGAAAAATTTTAAAAAACAAAACAAACAAAAAAGGTCTACCAGAAACCTAGAGTGCATCGCAGGATCTCAGTTCTGGGAAACCTCAAGAACCTTATAAGATTTCAATAAATGAATTTAAGTAGACCAGGCCAGGATGTGGTCACTGAAATGAGGGAACCCAGGTGACAGCTACTAGAGGACAGGATATGGGTAATTTATGAGATGTGTTCAGAAGGGTCAGAGGAGTCCCTGGCCATGCATTCGTAGAAGCGCAGCAGGTTTCAGATCAGCTTACCTGCCAGGTGGCAAATGGACAAATGCAGGTGACACTGATAACTGCTGAGAAGTATATTCAAGGATCTAATATAAACCTCAGCAATTTCCCCATGCCGGTGAATACTTTGGATGCTGAAATTCTGTAGTGCAAATTAAGACAAGAGGTTCTGGCTTACTTTATCAGTTAACTTTTAAAACGCAGATGGCTAACAGTTAATGAAAAGATGTTCAACATAGTTAATCATCAGGGAAGTGTAAATCAAAACCACAGTGTCTGGCATTCTTCACAGAACTCGAACAAACAATTTTAAAATTTGTACGGAAACACGAAAGACACCTATCAGAATGGCCATCATCAAAGACAATACAAATAACAAATTGGAGAAAAGGAAACTGTCGGTGGGAATGTAAATTGGTGGCAGCCGCTATGGAAAACAGTATGGAGGATTCTCATAAAACTAAAAAAAGAACTACCATATGGCCCAGCAATTCCACTCCTCGGTATATATTCAAAAAACAAAAACACTAATTTGAAAAGATACATCCACCCCAATGTCACTGCAGCACTATTCACAATAGGGAACATATGGAAATAACCTAAATGTCCATCAACAAATGAATATATAAAGAGGATGTGGTGTGTGTGTTTGTATACACCCATTTTATACATAAACGTGTGTGTATGTGTGTGTGTGTATAGCATTTATACATGGAACTAAAAAATACAACAAAGTAGTGAAATATAACAACAACAAAAAAAACAAGACACAGATATAGTGAACAAACTAGTGGTTACCAGTGGCATTGAGAGGAACAATATAGGGGTTGGGGAGTGGGAGGTACAAACTGTTTTGTGTAAAGCAGGCTACACGAATATACTGTATATCATGGGAAATATAGCTAATATTCTGTAATAACTGTAAAGGGAGTGTAACCTTTAAAACTGGTACTAAAAATATAGATGGGGGAAAGTAAGTAAATAAAAATTTTGATAACAAAAAAGAAAAGTAAATGGATATTTAAGTCATTTGCAAACAATCTTCAATATATCCACATGGCTCTATTTTTCATTTAGGATCAAGCTCCTGACCTTGAATCCCAGACAACAGTCTCACTGCTTCAAGATGATTCACAACTAAATTCTAATACAATTCTGCACACAAAATTGCATGGCAAGGTTTAGCCCTGACTAAGGAGTTCAGATGCTAAGAGATCAGGAACACACCGTTCCACTACCTGTATGTAACACACAACACTTTTACATCTGAGATTATAACCCAATGGGAATAGAAGAGCCACCCCTCCAGGGCCAGCTCTGGAGCAGGGAGTGCTGAGTCCAGAGCCAGGCAGTTATCAGGAAGACTGATTTTGGCCTGGGCTCTGGTAACTGGAAGCCACCAGCCAGCTATGAACACTAGCACCACAAGCCACAAAGTTTGCAAGACCAGAAGAACATACAATGCCACACTCTTTAGGAAGAGTGGTCAAGATGGAAAGTTGTCCCACAGACAGGTTTGTTCTGATTTTTATTTTTTTATGATTTTTAAAAACTATTTAATGATGTCTAGACAATGTATTCAACATTTAATAAACAGATATTAAGAGAAAAATAGAACATGCCAATAAAATTCCAAATGGAAATAATGGAGAAGTATGTGAAGCTGTTTCTTAAGGAAGATATGAAAACAAATACAATTCTATTCCTTTTCTGAACACTTCATATAATCTGAGACTATGGTATTGAACTCTGGCAGACATAAAGTCTGTCTGGGGTAGGACACTATTAAAATAAAGACACCAGGGCTCGAGCTCCAGAGCTTATTTATTCTGATTCAATAAGCACCTGCCAAGTCATTCTGCTCTAGGTAGTCTAGGAACCACATTTGGTAAGCAGAAGTGAAACTGCTCACAGACAAGTGCAAATAAGAATTATTTGGAGAAAAAAAACCTACTCAGAATGGGACGTATTACATATTAATGTACAATAAACTGAAGTTGTTGATCAAATGCACTAGCTCAGGGATTTTAACCATGTTTTTAATTTATTTAAAGCTTATTCTTAATTTGCAGGATCCTTCATTTAGTTTTATTTCTTTCAAACACTGCTTTTAAATCCCAGATACCCTTTACCTAGAATTAGGGCTTCCCAGGTGGCACTAGGGGTAAGGAATCCGCCTGCCAATTCAGGACATGAAGGAGACACAGGTTTAATCCCCGGGTCTGGAAGATCCCCTGGAGAAAGATAAGGCAACCCACTCCAGTATTATTGCCTGGAAAATTCCATGGACCGAGGAGCCTGGTGGGTTAGACTATGGTGTTCCAAAGAGTTGGACATAACTGAGCATGCACACATGCCCAATACACTAAACATTTATAGAAGAAAACTAAACTTCTGTATTCATTAAGAAGCATATCCAGCATATCTTAACAGAACTGAGAATTAATGAAGTGTGCTATATATTCTTCAATCTTTAATTTCTGTCTAATAAAGATCTATATAATAAGGTACATACTACAGGCTTTTCCTGATCCTCTAGCTAATTCTTATGTGTTTATACCTCTCCTCTCATATTTCTTACATCCTACACGATGACGGATTTATTTGTGAAGGCCACTGGACAACATCTTTCGGTTTCAGGACCATGGTATTTTCCATTCTTGTGTATGCCCTTAGAAAGCAGCCGTGAACAAAGCCGGTATAAATAAAAGTTTACTGAGTTAAGTTAAATGGAAAGCATGTATGGTCTTAGTAATTCCAAAGTTCATTATATGATTGTAATTCCATACTTCATTATATGGTTATACAAGTATATTTAAAAAAATCTTTTCAAGTCTACCAAGTTGGTTCTTGAAATAAACTGTTTTCTAAAGAAGCAAGGGAGAAAAAAAAATATATATATATATACATACATACACACACACGCACACACAATGTTGAAAGAATAATGAAGACTAACACAGAAAGCCATCCCATCTGAGGTATCTGGGTGTAACCAGACAGCATGAGCTCCTTTACAAAAGGGAACTGGTTTGGATACATCTGTGAAGAGTTGGGCTGGGCTGTCTTTCAGACTCATGCTACATGGGTAACACTACTGGTTACATGCAATTTCTCTCTTTCTCCAGGCCACACAAAATTAATTAAAAGGTACTGAATTTTCTCCTGGATTATTTCTAGGCTATGCACTCAAATTTGGAGTAGATAAGAGGTTTGGAATGACTCAAGTTCAATGACAAATGTTAACTTATGCAAAAGTAACAGCCTAAGAATAGTGATGATTTTGTAAAATACCCCAAAGGAGTTTTGCATATTTCAGACTGTGGTGGACTACAAATGCACATTCCACTCAAAGCAACTGTGAAATTTTGCAAAGGAGATGCTCTTTACCTCTCTCTGAGCTGCTCTGGAACTAAAGCAGGATAAAGCAAAAGCAAACTGCGTAAGGAGTGCTGAGGGCACAGCATGATAACTTTTACACACACTTGACCCAGAACTGGGAAAAATTGTGAACTCCCCATCTAACAAATCATGGTAGCAGAAACCACAAAACCAGCCACTATCATGGGAATGATCATCCATTTTGATGATAAGAACTGACAATGATTACTTCGTTAAAATTCTGATGATGAAAATATTAAAAGCTGGAATTTCACAAGTAGTTTTCATTTATTGCATGCAGCTTAAGAATATTCATGTGAGGAATTTTTTCCTATCATCCACACCTGTTCAGCAGACGGATATTTAAAATGATATATTTATGCAAGAGAGATTATATATATATATATATATATATATATATATATATATATATATATATATATATATATATAGCATTGAAGTGGCCATTATTTTGAAGTGTACAAACTGGAACTGTCTTATTGAAGTTAAGGTTTAACTCAGTTCCATTTGAAAACAGGCTGCCTTGCTTCATCTGCTAAATAAACTTCAATAAATATACATGAGGTGAGATACATGACCAAAGTATTCAGCAGTGAACTTATATAAGTCCTTTGCTCTGTACTGATTAAAACTGCAAACATTGACTCTTCTAAATAGGACATTTTCAGCCTTAACAAGAGAGAAATAAATGATGCTCTTATGCATATTCTTTGCAAAATAAAATAAGAAATTAGGTTTTATTAGAAAACTTTTTTCTAACAAAAATTCCCATTTAATACTATTCTCATTGCAGTTTATATCTTATGAATGACAAACATACTAAATATCATTTACTTCACTGATTTGCCTCTGTTTTTAGGATATGCTTGATGATTTGATCAAAAGATTATCTGATAATTAGGTGTAGTCAATTTTTATCATGCAAGGATTTGGCTTAGTTTTTTACACATACAATCTAAGTTTATAAGAAGGTATTTTCCCATTGATTTTCAAGTTTTTACATGTATTCAACAGGCCTAACAACAGGATGGTAAGGTACAGAAAGCATCTAGCCCAATGTCTGACATATAGAGTAAGGTTTTGGTAATCAGCTGGTGCATCATTAAGGAGCTGCTGATGTATAATGGAAAGTAAGTGGCAGGGTGGGAAGAGGTCACACAAGCAGGTGGTAGATTTTTTTCTCAGCCCACATATTAATTGGTTAAGATGCTCTTCCAAAATGAAGGTGAGCTGACAGTAATATAATTTCTACATGAAACCAAAGGATTATTTAGTGAAAAGTGGAGTAAACACAATAGGTATTTAATATGCTTCCAATAGATAATTGGATCTGACAAACTTATACTTCTTTCAAAATTGCTTGTATTTACACACTAAAATTCTGATGTATAATAGGAATAGTGTAACTACTCTATTAAGCAGAGACATTACTTGGCCAACAAAGGTCCATATAGTCAAAGCTATGGTGTTTCCAGTAGTCATGTATGGATGTGAGAGTTGGACCACAAAGAAAGAAAGAAAAAGAAAGTGAAGTCGCTCAGTCGTATCCAACTCCTTGCAACCCCATGGACTGTAGCTTACCAGGCTCCTCAGTCCATGGAATGTTCCAGGCAAGGGTACTGGAGTGAGTTGTCATTTCCTTCTCCAGGGGATCTTCCCAACCCAGGGATGGAACCCAGGTGTCCTGCATTGCAGGCAGACACTTTTAATGTCTGAGCCACCAAGGAAGCCCACCATAATGAAGGCTGAGCACCAAAGAACTGATGCTTTCAAACTGGTGTTGGAGAAGACTCTTGAGAAACCCTTGAATGGCAAGGAGATCAAACCAGTCAATCCTAAAGGAAATCAACTCTGAATATTCACTGAAAGGACTGATGCTGAAGCTGATGCTCTGATACTTTGGCCGCCTGATGTAAAGAGCTGACTTACTAGAAAAGATCTTGATGCTGGGAAATATTGAAGGCAGGATGAGAAGGGACGACAGTGGAGGAGATGGTTGGATGGCATGGACATGAGTTTGAGCAAACTCTGGGAGATGGTGAAGGACAGATAAGCCTGGCATGCTGCAGTCCATGGGGTCACAAAGAGTGGGACACAACTAAGCAACTGAACAACAACAAAAACTACTCTGTAAACTAGTCTAGACGTTTTATGTGTAAGTATAAACATGTGTTTTTCCTATCTCCCATAATTAAGCCTTAATATTAATTAAAAATATGGTGAATTTTACAGATTCAATCATAACGGGATGATTCTCATTAGTATTATTTAATTTAACCACAATTAAATAAATGAATGAAAATCAGCCTTTCATTCAGAGAGGCCTAGTCTACCTAATTCATCTCAGTGTCATTGTTCTCTTTGGACAGTTTCTGGGTTTCATTTCAATACAAATAATTTTATAGGATCAGTAAACATGTAAAAAAATTCTGAAGAATTGTATGTGATTTCTGACAGGTTCCAGGTTAATATTTCTGAAAAAATAAAAATAACAGTATATTAATATAAAATAAGATGGCCATTTATATTAAATGTCTTTTTTTTTTCTTATATTCTGTATTGCTGGTGCTCAGGCACCAAAGTCCTTACTGACCTAGAAGAGACTCTCTCTCTCCAGGTATCTAAGGCCCCTTTGGAGTGTGCATTTCATATGCAAGCCAACCAATCCACACCCCATACTTCAAATCACCTCCTCTTTTCTGGTTCCTGTACTCCAGGAGGTAATGGTTCTCTACCCGAATCACCCAGGGCCAGGTACCAGACAGCTAGAGAGAGCCCCTATAGCACAGCTCATTGAAATTATTAAAAGGAGTCAGTTTTAAACGGGTCACCCCGTCCTGCCTTTCCTGCTTGCTTGCTCGCTCAGTTGTGTCCAACCCTTTGCGATCCCATGGACTGTAGCCTGCCAGGCTTCTTTTCCATGGGATTTCCCAGGTAAGAATACTGGAGTGAGTTACCACTTCCTTCTCCAGGGGATCTTCCTGACCCAGGGAGTGAATCTGTGTCTCTTGGGTCTCCTGCATTGCAGGTGGATTACTTTACTACTGAGCCACCTGGGAAGCTACTGTGGATATCAAAATGAAGCGCTTACCCATGCTTTTCCCTCACTCTCCTTTTGCCTCCTAACGAAGCCCAATGCTTCCTCACAGGGTTCTGCATGGCACCTATTTCTAGGAAATCCCTGGGTAAACAAAGCTCTTCTTTTCATAACATTCATTTCTATGTTTTTGCATCTTATCATATTTGATGAAAACAACTCCCAGGGACAATCTAAGACACCATTTAATTGGATAATTAAACACAACATCATTTGAGGAATACGCTTACACATGAGAGGCACAGCACTCCTACATTACAGAAAGACCTTTAGGAATTTCAGTAGTGAGATCCAGACTTATGCTCTAGGCATCACGATGAGTGGTGAGAGAACCTGAACCTGACTTCTACAGTCACTATATGGAGAGGCTGGCCTTCCGGTGGGCAGGGCTTCCCATCTGAGATCCATCTGGATTGGAGGGAGAATCCCAGTGAACCATGATAATGTTTCTCTTTGGGGGTTTATTATTTTGTGTCACATATTAGTCTGTGAAGAAGAGTTAGGAATGTTTGCCATGGAACTGATGTAACTTCTGACAGACAAACAGACTAGAGGAAATTTAAACAAAAGACCCAGTTTTAATCAGCGCTAGGTATTCTCTTCTTAATCCATCACATAATCATGTTTGCTTCTTTATGAATAAATAAACTACACATCAAAAACTTCCTGGAATGTTTCCAACATTTACAGACTAAAAAGTACAATTTAACACAAAGTTTGTCTGGATGTACTACCTAACTGTTACAAAAGAAATAACACTGTATACCAAAAAAGATTGTTAACAAACTACCCAGAGCTTCTCACACCACACTCAGCCCAGAGTGGACACAGAAAAAATGCTTGTCTCTTCCTTCTCCTATTTGTCTTTGAAGGCAAAGACATTATCTAATATTTCATTCCCCTCTGTATTTTCTTGCATTGTTTCCATCTCAATGCTGAGCACATAACTGAGAATTCGATACTAGCTTTTTTGATTGGGTGGATGATAGGCTGATTCAATGATATCTATTAGTATGCTTGAAATAATACATAAAAATGTTAAGGATTCCAAAGCTATAAATGGCAGAGCCCAGAAACAGACCCACATAAATAGGAAAATTTGGTATTGGACAGAACTGTCTCTGCAAGGGTTAAGATTGTAGGGATCAGGATTCACTTTCTACCATATGGATATTTATTTGCATGCATGCGTGCTCAGTCATGTCTGACTCTTTGCGACCCCATGGACTGTAGCCCACCAGGCTCCTCTGTTCGTGAGATTTTCCTGGCAAGAATACTGAAGTGGGTTGCCATTTCCTTCTCCAGGGAATCTCCACTGCAGACTAACATGGGAAAAAAATAGGTTATTCAATTAAAGGTACTGGGAGAATTTTTATCCATAATTAGATATTTACCTAATACCATATCTAAAGATCAATATTTAAAGTATAATATTTTATGAATCTGATGTAGGAAACATTCCTTAAGCAGGAACCTAGAAATGTAAACAATGAATAAAAACGTGATAAACACCACTGCATTGAAATAAAATATTCTGTTTATCAAAGGACATAAATAAAAAATTGAAAAGGTAAGCCACAGAGTAAAAGAAGGATTTGCTATGTATACAGTCAGAAAAGGACTGGTATTCCATACATCAAAAAGAAGAAGACAACTCAATGGAAATTAAGCAAAGTATTGAACAGGAACTTTGCAGAAGACAAATTTTATATAAATGGTCCATAAATGTGTAAAATGATGACAGTTCCATTAGTAACAGGTAAACTGAACTTAAAGCCACAATGGATATTATTTCACAAACAAAAGATTGACCAAAAATACTGCCTGACAAAACCCAAACTTGGCAGGATGTGGAGCTTTGGGAATGTAAAGTATCCCAGTGGGAATGTGAATTAGTGCCACAATTCTGGACAGAAGTTTGGCACGATATAGTAAAGTTAAGAATGAGCATAAATAACAAACAGCCCAGAAATTTCACTCTTATCTATTTATATGCCCAAAGAGAAGCTCCTGCACACATGATCAAAGAAAATTAACAGCAGCACTTTCTGTATGCGCCGCAAAAGAAATAAAAATCACTAGTATTCATTCACGTAATGAAATACTATACAGTAGAGAAAACAGGCATATTGGTGGCTCAGAAGGTAAAGAATCCACATGCAATGCAAGAGACATGGGTTCAATCCCTGGTTGGGAAGATCCCACGGAGAAGGGAATGACTACACACTTGAGTATTCTTGCCTGGAAAATCCCATGGACAAGGGTCCTGGTGGCTACAGTCCATAGAGTCACAAAGAGTTAGACATGACTGAGTGATTTCATGGGTTGGACATGGGTTGGACACGACCCAAGAAAAAGAAATGCAAAAAAGCAAAATAGCTGTCAGAGGAGGCCTTACAAATAGCTGTGAAAAGAAGAGAAGTGAAAAGCAAGGGAGAAAAGGAAAGATATTCCCATTTGAATGCAGAGTTCCAAAGAATAGCAAAGACAGATAAGAAAGCCTTCCTCAGCAATCAATGCAAAGAAATAGAGGAAAACAACAGAATGGAAAAGACTAGAGATCGCTTCAAGAAAATTAGAGATACCAAGGGAACATTTCATGCAAAGATGGGCTCGATAAAGGACATAAATGGTACGGACCTAACAGAAGCAGACAATATTAAGAAGAGGTGGCAAGAATACATGGAAGAACTATACAAAAAATACAGGCATGACCCAGAGGGATGGGATGGGGAGGGAGGCAGGAGGGGGGTTCAGGATGGGGAACACATGTAAACCCATGGCTGATTCATGTCAATGTATGGCAAAAACTACTACAATATTGTAATTAGCCCCCAACTAAAATAAATAAATTTATTAAAAAAAAAAAAAGATCTTCACGACCCAGATGATCACAATGATGTGATCACTCACCTAGAGCCAGATAGCCGGCAATGTGAAGTTAAGTGGGTCTTAGAAGCATCACTACGAACAAAGCTAGTGGAGGTGATGGAATTCCAGTTGAGCTATTTCAAATCCTAAAAGATGATGCTGTGAAAGTGCTGCAATCAATATGCCAGCAAATTTGGAAAACTCAGCAGTAGCCACAGGACTGGAAAAAGTCAGTTTTCATTACAATCCCAAAGAAAAGCAATGCCAAAGAATGCACAAACTACCGCACAATTGCACTCATCTCACATGCTAGGAAAGTAATGCTCCAAATTCTCCAAGCCAGGCTTCAGCAATACGTGAACCATGAACTTCCAGATGTTCAAGCTGGCTTTAGAAAAGGGAGAGGAACCAGAGATCAAATTGCCAACATCTGATGGATCGTAGAAAAAGCAAGAGAGTTCCAGAAAAACATCTATTTCTGCTTTATTGACTATGCCAAAGCCTTTGACTGTGTGGATCACAATAAACTGTGGAAAATTCTGAAAGAGATGGGAATACCAGACCATCTGACCTGTCTATTGAGAAACCTGTATACAGGTCAGGAAGCAACAGTCAGAATTGGACATGGAACCACAGACCGGTTCCAAATAGGAAAAGGAGTACATCAAGGCTGTATATTGTCACCCTGCTGATTTAACTCGTATGTAGAGTACATCATGAGAAACGCTGGGCTGCAAAAACACAAGCTGGAATCAAGATTGCCAGGAAAAATATCAATAACCTCAGATATGCAGATGACACCACCCTTATGGCAGAAAGCGAAGAACTAAAGAGCTTCTTGATGAAAGTGAAAGGGGAGAGTGAAAAAGCTGGCTTAAAGCTCAACGTTCAGAAAACTAAGATCCTGGAATATGGTCCCATCATTTCATGGGAAATAGATGAGGAAACAGTGGAAACAATGTCAGACTTTATTTTTTTGGGCTCCAAAATCACTGCTGATGGTGATTGCAGCCATGAAATTAAAAGACGCTTACTCCTTGGAAGGAAAGTTATGACCAACCTAGATAGCATATTTAAAAGCAGAGACATTACTTTGCCAACAAAGGTCCATTTAGTCAAGGCTATGGTTTTTCCAGTAGTCATGTATGGATGTGAGAGTTGGACGATGAAGAAAGCTGAGCACCGAAGAACTGATGCTTTTGAACTGTGGTGTTGGAGAAGACTCTCGAGAGTCCCTTGGACTGCAAGAAGATCTAACCAGTTCATCCTAAAGGAGATCAGTCCTGGGTGTTCATTGGAAGGAAGGATGTTGAAGTTGAAACTCCAATACTTTGGCCACCTCATGCGAAGAGTTGACTCATAAGAAAAGACCCTAATGCTGGGAAGGATTGGGGGCAGGAGGAGAAGGGGACATCAGGATGAGATGGCTGGATGGCATCGCTGCCTCAATGGACATGGGTTTGCTTAGACTCGGGGAGTTGGTGATGGACAGGGAGGCCTGGTGTGCTGCGATTCATGGGGTCCCAAAGATTTGGAGACACCTGAGAGACTGAACTGAACTGAACTGAAGGCAGCCAAGATCAATGATGATCTCTAAAAACCTTTCTACAAAGTGAATCCAGTATGTGCTATGTTTGAGAAAAACCATTTAAAAATGTGCTGGATTATGAATTCTCAAAGTAGTTTTTCCATGGTTAACTGAAATGTGAAACTTGACAAAATATCAGGTATCATTTTTCAACATACTTATTTTGACTTTAAATACAAAAGAACACTTCTGCCCCCACTCCCACCCCCTCGAAATTGCCTGGATGATAATGGTGTAATTGCAGTTATAATTACAAAGGGTGTCAATTCAATTTAATTTTAATTATTTAAAATTTGTAAACAGTTCAGGAAAACCTCATTAAGCTTTAGATGAATTTCAACCAGTAATCATACTCTTTGGGGGTGAGCAGCAACTGCTGGCTTCCCTTGATGGCTCAGCGAGTAAATAATCCTTCTGCAGTGCAGGAGACACAGGAGATTCGGGTTTGATCCCTGGGTCAGGAAGATGCTCCGGAGGAAGAAAAGGTAATCCACTCTGGTATTCTTGCCTGAAAAATCCCATGGACAGAGGAGGCTGGCGGGCTATAGTCCACAGGATCACAAAGAGTCGGACACAACCGGATGATTAAGCCCATTCACGTCTCTACCAATTTGGGTTTAAGTCTGTTTTACTTGAAGAGTGTGTGATTTGCACACCTTCCTCAGTCCCAGGGCTTCACCAGGATGTGAGGTTCTCAGTGCTCAAGGGATGGCAAACCTCAGCCCTTGCACAAGACACATTTGAAAGAAGTGCTCTGTGGTGTAGCAGTGGAAAGGGGGCCATCTTACACCTGGGGGCACCTGACTCAACTCTATCTGGGATGTCTTCTAGCCTCTCTGAGTCTGCCTTCTTAAAATAATCCAAACATGAACAGCTACCTCACAGAGTTTTAAGAAGCATTTAACGTGCCTGACATACAGAAGGTAGACAATACATATAGTTTGTGGTGCTAAGTATGTCGAAATTTAGGGTTAACCTTCAGTTACCCAGTCCACAGTGACTAACATTCTGGCGATAAGTGTCTGAATATGTTTTAACTTCAAAAACTATAAGTTTTCAGAAGGCATCATCATTGGTTTATTTGATAATGAGAATTATAATAATTAGTGAATGAAGGCTATGTGTATTAATTTGTAAGATTAATAAAATATCCTATATCACAAATTCTCTGGGCAATATTAGGACGCTTGAATGGACATATTTATTAGGCAAATTAAAATCCCACCTGGTGATAAAACATTCTCACTGTCACATTTAACCAGATCTGTTTTCATTTATTATTGGAATTTTGGCATTTCCTGCGGATACTTGGCAAGAAACAGGATAACAATAATCATTATTACTACGTAGCTCGAAAAAGGACTTTTAAATTTCTAAACAATTTTAAGATTCATTGTTTTCAGCTTGTTCTCATAGTGACCTCTGTAGATTTTGACCACAGACAGATTTTACACAGTGCCCCTAAGCAATCAGTGGCCATGGAGCATAAGCTATGGAAAAGACTAATTGGTTTCACTTCCTTTTGGAATAAGTGGACACAGTGCACCCTGGCCAGGGCGTTCCCCTCCTTGGTGGAGATTCCCATTCTGCTCAGCTCCATCACCAAGTTTTGTGCGTTTGCTCCAGAGCTCCAGGGCTCCAGCATGCTTTGGTCAGTCAACCTAAATCCCAGGTCATCTTTTAGGGTCTGACTCAAAGCAACCTCACCAATGAATCACCATCATGCACAGGACCAGTGCTAAAAACAAAAGTTGTACAGATATAAAACTGGCCCTTCTAGCAATGGAGCCACAGACATAGAGAACTGACTTGTAGGCACAGTGGGGGAGGAAAGGGTAGGATGAATTGAGAGAGTAGCATTGAAACATATACACTACCATATGTAAAAGACATAGCCAGTGGGAATTTGTTGTATGACACAGGGAGCTCAAATCTGGTGCTCTGTGATAACCTAGAGGGGTGGGATGGGGTGGGAGGAAAGAGGGAGGTTCAAGAGGGAGGGGACATATGTATACTTATGGCTGATTCATGTTGGTGTATGGCAGAAGCCAATGCACTATTGTAAAGCAATTATCCAATTAAAAATAAATAAACTGGACCCCCAAAGTTTCAACAGAATGGAGGAAATATTCATCAATAGGTACCGTCATTTCAGTCTGATATGCTAAAATCTGCTAAGAAAATACAGGTAATACATTTCATTGAATTGAGGGGATCTGGTCATTGCCTGTTCTGACCACCCATGGCTCTTACTGGTAATTGACAGTTTGGCACTTGCAGGGTTTTCTAGCTTCTCCAGTGATTTTTTTTACAGTTCTTCACTGGGGTGTAAGTCACTAGAAGGAAGGAACCTGGGTGTCATTATTCTAGACGATTCCCATAGTACTTGGCATAGTCTTGGTTACAACATCAGAGTTCAGTAAAGACACATTAATTATTTGTATATAGAAGATTAAATGGGTGGAAATGATTTTTTAAAAAGCTAGGAGAAAGCAGAGATTCTTTTCAGAAGAAGGCGTAAGAGTAGTATGCTGGTGACGGAAAAAGAAAAATGGTTCCATGTGGGGGAGTTTTTTTCAGTAGGAAATAAATAAATGAACAATCTTTGCACTGTTTAAAATCTGCATTCTACTGGCTAATAGAAAGTAATCTTTCCTATTTGTAAAATGAAAACCATGCAAAGATGATAACACACTTTGTACTAAATCTATTTAAAGAAGGAACAACAAAATTTTCTCCATTAGCTAAATTCAGCCTGGAATACATAAAATGTACAAAATTATAATTCAGAGCACATTTATTTTCTGCTGCTATTTATTTTCTGAAACGTTAGTCCAGGAATATTATTCTACTTTTTAATATTAAACTGTATCTCTTAAGATTTATACATACATTCTCAGGGGGACTGGGTGCTACCAGTTTTGTAAAATGTTAATTATTTGAGTGGCGAACTAAACAAAAGATTGCTATATTTTACATTTATCACCAAATAGCCTTTGATAGTTCAAAATATTTGTCAACCTTTGTCTCAGTTTTATCACTAAAAATAAAGAGGAATAACCGTGCTTGCCTTGAAATATATATGCAGCTGCACACATTTGTGAAATTCTTTTAGATTCTCAGATGGAAACACTACTGGAATCATTAAAATTTAGTGAACCCTGGGAATTTGAATCTTTTAATACTGTAGAGGTAAAGTAATCAGATTAATAGATTTTTTTTTTCTTAGTTACCCTTGTCAGGAGTCTGGGTTATTCAAGATCAGAAGTTTTCCACTTCTCTATTGAAAAAAACTGACTTCAGACTTGGTAGAAAAATAAGTCAGCTTCCTAATTATTCCCTCTGCATGTTCCTCTGAGACTATAGCTGATTTGGGGTTAAAGTTATTCTTTAACTAATTAAACTTTTTCTTTAATTAAGCAGACCTAAAAACCTTACTTATAGACAACTGGCTTCCCTACAACCAGAATAATTTTCTGATATATAACACACGGTGGGTGAGTGATGACCAAAAAAAGTCTTAAGAAATTACTTTTATCAGATGAAGTCTTTTAGTTAAAGGATAGAGGGGAAGGAGAAACAAAAGTAGTTGAAACAGTTCCCAAACTGAACTTTGGGAACTTTGGGCCAAAATTTGAATGGGTGCTGGACTTTGTAAGGCCTGGGGTCCATGGGGGGATATTTTGATAGTACTCATAGCATGCCTAGACAGATCTGAAGTAAGTCATTACCCTAAGCACCTCAAAGCATTAAAAGAGACTGGATACATGGATTAAACCCATGACAAAGTTGTTAATCCTCTATATTATAATGTACAGTGAATATGGGAAAGAATTGAGTCCTCTGCTCCCCCTGATGTAATCTAACTGTGTTTAAAACGAGGACCTAGAAAATGATAGGCTTTCAGAGCATATTTGCAGAATGCTGCCTGGATGAATATACATTAATAAATGAAAAAAAGAAAAAACTAAAAATCATTTGCTAACCTCACTCACCATCCTCACTGTGTAGATGAGAAAGGTGAGGTCTAGAGAGCTTAAATGAAATGCCCAAGTTCACACATGTATTTTTTCAATAAACCTTAACTGAAGGCCCACGATGTGTCAAGAAATCTAGAGTTATAGAGATGAACAAAACTGCTGTTTTCCTGTGCAAATGAATGAGCACATTCTCCTAGAGGGTTTGCAACATTATATTTATCATTGGTTTCCATCAGCAGTGTAAGTGAAATTTCCAGGTTCACAAGTCAGAAGCTAAGAAAATCTTGCTTTTCCTTTTCAACAATTACAAAATAAACAGATCAGTAAATCAAGTCAGCCTCTTCTTTCTCTGATGATGGGCAATGGGCATGGGGACAAAAGGTTGGTTTTCTGCCTTTCTAGAAAAGAATGTTACGGTGGAGACAAGGGATGGGCAAAAAAAGTGGAAAATGGAGGGTTTCTGGCAAAAAGCATTAACAAGAAAAAAAATCTGTTATCTTCTTTAAAATGAAGAATAATTAATGAAAAGTTTCAGTACAATTATGTTAAGCCTCTTTGAAGGAGTGGAAGAAAAGTCACAAGAAGGCATTGATTAAACAACATCAGGGAGCAATATGATCAAAATCATAATACTACAACTGTTTTTTTGGTTTGCTTCCTGGGACAGGGAGTGAGAGACAGGAGGAGAACAAAAATGTAAAAGAAAAGAGAAAAGAGGGAGATGAAAAAATCACAGTTAGTCTGGAGATAAATTTTAGTTCCTATTCACCAGAGCTATAATTTTCAGAATGATAAACTAAACTAACAACTGCCTGCTGTCTGTGCCTTCACTGGGTTAGCTGGTAAACAGCTCTTTCTCTACTTCAGTCCTAGGAGAGATTTTACTCTAAAGTAGCTAGGTGTAACAGATCATTCCTTTGTTTTTTTTTGAGCTGTAGTCCTAATGACAAAAATAACACTGTTCAGAAAGCAACATGTTATCTGCTTGAGTTGAAATTTTTCTCCTGGCTGGAAATTTGCCATTTCTAGTCCAGTGATCCAAGATTCTCAAAAAAAAAAAAAAAAAAAAGAGTCAGATGCTTTGGTCAACTCATTCTAGAAAGGTGCTTGCTATCTACTTGTCAACTATCTTAATCACAACTCTACTTTCACACTCTTGATTTTACAGTCAAAATTTCCTTTCTGAAATAAATCTTGGCTATAGAAACAAATTTTTAATTAGACAAATGTGCAAAGTGACCTTTAAAAATTAAAGGTTAACTTTCTTTACTTTTTAAATCCTACTTTGCCATGTGTGGCCATGTAAATCGGCACTAGTCTAATCTGTTTCCCTTATGATTTCTACACTCTTTGGCAGATTTCCATTTAATTTTTTCAAGTTTAAGTTGCTTAGAAGTTAAGATTTCAAAGCAAGCTCCATTTCCCAGTGTCTTCATATGACTTTGGTTTTCGTTACTAAGGAAACACTTCTTTGCTATGCTATACTGTAAATCCTTTAATTCCTCATTCTCCTAATTCTTAAGTAGTCCATTTAAACTGCAAAAGCAAATACTATGAGAGCATTCCATAAAACACATAGCTTGCAAGCCAATTTATTTTTAAAAGCCTATGTATTAATTTAACCTTAAAATTTCATATTAATTGCCATTATAAATTCAAATTCAAGTACTTATATAGGGTAAATGGATGAATAGAGGTAGTATATGATAGATAAGCTAGTACATATATAATGATCCTGTAGTGTTTATCAGAATAAAGGAAGACAGCAAAGTTAAGTCACAGGCTGGTACAAAATTTAAGCATAAAACTATCTGAGTTTTCAAGGAAATGTAGGCAGTATTTAATTATGCATTAATTCTAAAATGCTTTGTTCCAAAATGTATACTCAGAAACTCAATTATTCCTTCTACAAACATTGACTGAGATCATACCTTGTTTAGTAAAGTATTGTAGTACAATGATGTGTTACATCCCTGCCCCAGTGAGGAAAGAACATACACAGAAAAAAACATAGAACAAAGTAAAATATGCTAAAGGGCTAAAGAAAGGCACAATGTGATATGAGAGATGGACAGGAGCAGTTTATTGCTGGCAGAGGTATGCAGACAGGTATCTCATGTAAATGAAATGTTTGTGTTGGCCCTCTTACCAGTGAAACAAGCCAAGATGGTGGCTGTGAGAAGTACAACATACATTCCAAGGAACAGTTCAAGCACTGAGTGTGATACTGAGAATTTACATGCTGTTAAGTTAACCAGTGTCCTCCTGGGGCAGGTGGTTAGAGTGAATTCACAAACAGGCCAAGGAATCTGAGTTTTGAACGAAATGCAGTGATGATGGGCAGACTGTAGTGGGGCTAGAAATAGAAATAGTTCAGAGAGGAATTCAAAACTAAAAAAGCAAACTTCTCTTCACAAGGTAGAATGATATACTTTCACTCTTATCAAATCTGATTTGAGATTTCCTCAGGAATTATGTGCCTACCAGACCACCAGGATTCACCATTCAGCAAATTAATGAGTCACATAATGGCATTTGTGACCCATTGCAGTATTCCTGCCTGGAGAATCCCATGGACAGAGAAGCCGGGCAGGCTATGATCAATAGGGTTGCAAAGAGACAGACACAATTGAAGTGACTTGGTACAATATGGCATGCAAGGCTTTGGTCTCTAACCAGAGCTTTTTTTTTTTTTTGGCCATGCTGCATGGCATGTGGAATCGTAGTTCCCCGACCAGGGATCAAACCCACGCCCCCTGCAGTGGAAATGTGAAGTCTTAACCACTGGACTGCCAAGGAAGTCCCCTATAACTAGACCATTTTCATTTCATCTCAGAAAATTAAAAACCTGATGAAAAGTGCCGACAAACCATTTCACCTAAAATCTTAAATTTACACATTTTTGTAGGAGGCATTATAATCATCTTCACAGATGTACCTGTGAAGTCTACTTATAAAACATTGCTTTTACTGGAGTCAACTATTATTAATTCAGAGAAGTAAGTGGGGATACAGGAATAAGGAGTGGTGTTACCACACAGGACCAAATTAGAGGAAGGCAGTTTCAGTTTAGACTCCACAGGTGATATTAGCATCAGGGAAGACACTGATCAAGGGTGAGAGAGAATGGTAGTCCAATCAGCCAAGAAAGGAAACTCTGAATGAGTCATTCCACCAAAACAGTGGAAAACAGACATGAGAGAAGATTCAAAGGGCAAAAAACAGAAAGTTGGGGCTAGTTTGAAATAACAGCAACTAATGTAGAACAGTTCACTTTTATCTTAAAATATGGAACGAAGTAGAAAGCCATATTGAAAAGGCCAAGGATAGTATATGCTACAAGATACCAGACTATTTAAAAAATAATGATGTCACTTTATATCAATCCAAACAAAAATTGTTAATGTCAAAATAAAACAACACAGATATATTGGCTGTAGTGAATTTAAGCTCTGAAATGTGTGTGCAGACAATGAAATGCTGTCAGGTGACACTGCATTATTTAGTCTGTCTACAAGTTATTGTCTCTCTAGGTTTCATTAAATAGCCAGATACAGCACTGCAAGAAAACATAACTCCCAGCAATGGCACCTATCCTTCTGGTGAGAGATTTGAAAGTACAACTGTTCTTTTTGGTGAGATCTCTGAATTTTCCATCTGGCCAAACTGCTTGAGGTTTGCCTGCTTCCCTTAGAGGGTGTCCGTTTCACCATGAGCTTTAATTATGGGGACAGAAAATGCTTTCTTCTTAAGATTACTTGCAACAGTTATTAAAAGACTCCTATATGATAGATAGAGAGAGGAACAAATTCCTCTACTCATTTTTCAACTGTCCCTTCTTTCCTTATTTTCTTGTTTTACATATTTAATCAAGCTACTCTTGAACCCTCGTGTTAACCTGTATTCTAGGCAGGAGAATTACATGGCTGAATTCTCTATATGATGTAGATTCTTTTATTGTACCTATCTTTTATCTATATCTATGATACTGTTATTTGAAATTATTTTTTTGCTTAAACCAATCCAGAACCTCTGTCTCTTTGTGACCAGCTCAATTCTAGCCTCTTCATGAGAACTTCCTCAAAGGGAGCGTCTCCTCTCTGAATACCAACACTCATCATCCCCAGTATAGCAACTCTGTTCTTTATGATAACCCACCATGTATTAGTTTTCAAATGGTCCCTATTATGCAATTCCATATTCTTCTCTAACTCTCCATTGTGCCTAGGATGGTATTATATTATGTATGGAATTATATACCATCCTGGGCACAAAGGAGAGTTATCAATAATACTTACTGATAGATAAATTATAAAATGTCCCTTTCTTTAGCAAATTAAGGGCTTGGTGAAAAAAAATCTGGTTTTCTCTTAAATGCTAAACCTTAAAGTGTTTATCCATGTTGCTTTTCATTTTCAGCGAAGGTTTGTGCCAATTATATATCAAATGCTAAAAAGCTCTAGATACGAGAATTGTGCTAAATATAACCAGGGTAGTTAAAGACAAATGGACTTCTGTTATTCTTCAAGTCAACAAGCATTTACTAAATGTGTACTATTGATGACAAGTGGGAAATCTTTCCCACGTTCTTTTTTTTTTTTTTTTTTTTTTACAGATACAAGATGAGCGTGCACATTTGATAACACCATAACTTTTTTTAAAAGAAACATCTTTCAGGCAATTTTGTTTGAAAATCTGTGTGCTTAGAAATATGTGGCTCCAAAGATGAAGAATATAAGGAATAGCTGCTTTACTTTGATCAAATATGTATCTTCTCAAGTATAAGACAATAAGGGAGGAAGTAGATAGTCCCCTCACCAGTCCAACCAGCTGAATTATTCTGATGACTCCAGGACAACCGACAGATATTGCAGTCAGAGAACCCTACCCTCCCAGGACCCAAATTAAGTTAACCCCAAATGAAGTGAAGTCAAGTCGTTCAGTTGTGTCTGACTCTTTGCGACCCCATGGACTGCAGCCCACCAGGCTCCTCTGATAATGGGATTTTCCAGGCAAGAATACTGGAGTGGGTTGCCATTTCCTTCTCCATGGGATCTTCCCAACTCAGGGATTGAATCCAGGTCTCCCACATTGCATGTGGATTCTTTACCGTCTGAGCCACTAGGGAATCCCTAAATAAATGCATAAAAAAGCATATTTATTTTTTCTAAGACCTCAATTAGACTAAGAAAACAAAACCATCCCAAGAGCTAAATTTTAAGCTATTTAAGTGAATTACATTTAGCATTTTTTAAAAAATCACAGTTGTGATATGACTGTAATATCTTACATGTATAATAAGTACTTTTTTCATAACTAAAAATATCACATGCACAAATTCCTGCAGGTGTTGGGTATGTTCTGGGGATCAAAAATATCAAACTTTCATGGAAGGCCATTTAGGGAAGAGGTGATTTCAAAGTGAAAGGTGTTATCCTGAAAAAGTTCCCAAGAATATACCTACCGTGACAGGTTTCTACTAAGCAAAACACCAGCCTATTAAAAATTCCAGATATCACCATGTATAAACACCACAAAGGAAAAGTGAAGTGTCAATATATTTTATAGCTGTATGTTCATGGATAGGTTTTCATGAACTAGATTAATCAAAATATAAGAGGCTGTCTTCCCTCCTATTTTCTAGCTGTCCCTGAAATCCACTTTGCTGCCAACTATAATCCTTTCCCCATTTTTATTTAAAAGCCATCAAGATGCTAAAGTAGTAAAATCAAATGGAGATGTCAAACGTGAGCCAATTTTCCTCTCTTATGACCTATGAAGACAAACGTGCACACGGGGGTAAGGAATATAAGCTCTGCACATAATGTACATCAGCATAAAAAGACATCTCTCCTCTTTGGGAGGAACTGACAATTTATTACGAGGCAGCATTTGAGCAGCCTTCTGAGTATCTTATCATTTCTTCCATACCATTTTCTTCCCCTAGTGACTTCATCATCCAGGCTTCTCTCCGCTCTCCTTGCTGGATTTGGGGACTATAATAAGCCTGACGACTAATCTATCCTCAGAATACTATAGGGACTTCCTGCATTCTTGTCTATGAAGCTACATCTCAGTAAACAGAGGAACTGCATTGGCAACAGCTACTGAAAAGAGAAAACCGAAACTAGTTTCCATGTCCACAAATGCTAGAACACTCAAGAAAACTGTTCAGTCTTTTTAAAATTTTATTTCATCCATAGATGGTAAAAAAATTAGATCTCACATTAGATTAGACTCAAATTCAATCACTGTATTTAGGCCCTATGTCAAACACTATACCTGAATCACTCATCAATAGTATCTCACGGAATCTTCAAAACCTTCTTAACAGAGATTTTTCTCTCCACTTCATAATTAAGCCACTGAAGTTCAGAGAAGTAACTCCTCCTTCCCAAATCACAGAACCAGATGAAGAGCAGAAAGCCAGGCTCTGGACTCAGGTCTGAAGTAAGGACAGAGGACAGAATTACAGGAACTCATTGTCTGCTGCTATCAAACCTCTTCTTTGAATATGTCAGGGAAAATGAAAGTGAAAGAGGAGAAAAAGACATATGAGTTCTCAGAGGAAGAAATTAAAAAAAAAAAAGCTCATAATTGATCAAAGTCCTACTTCTCTTATAGGACTGAGCCTTTATTTAATTAATCCTTGGTGCCTGCTGGGTCGCTATGGCTATTCCATCTTAAGGAAACAATGATAAGCCCCTCACCATCTAAACATCTTTCTCTGTCTTCCAAGCATTCCGCATTACTGAAAACTGACAGACTCTTATATCATGCCCACTGATTCTTCAGTCATTTCATATGAAAAAACATATATATCTTAACTCAATGCCACTCATTCCAGTCTTGCTGTACTCCTGTTTTCTTAACTTTTTCTGATAAGTACTAAAGATAAAAGGTAAACAATCTTAGAGATGGAACAAGTCAAGTATTATAAAAGAACCTTAGGTGCTATGCTTTTGTAAGGAATTATAGCGGTCGGGGCAAAATCTTTAAAATCAAATTGAATGTTCAACTTCCACATCTGTGGCGAAGACAAAAAGCCCAATTAAGTTTACACGTGGTGTTATTTTGAATTCTGGTTAAAAGGGAAATCAAGACCAAAAAAACAATTACGTTATCACTGTATGAGGCCTGGCCCCACACCTCCCGTTAGATGAGAGATGAGGCAATGCTCTCGCACAATGTCCGGAGGGTCACTGAAGTGCATTACGCAGATCTGCAGCATAGATGCTGAGCAGCATTTTCAAAAGAACGAGACAGTGGTTATGGCTAAGTTATCACAGAGAAAAGCACAAAAGTACTACTTGAAATAGGAAAATTCAGCACTGTTGTGAAGAAATAAACATTTGTCTGTCCTTGAAAAGAGGCCACTCGATCATCATGAAAAACAAAGCAAATCCTTCAGATAGAAATGAATGAAACACTCCCCTCCTCTTTCAACAGGTACTTATTAGGTATGTGATCTGGTGGATGGCTGGAGATCATTTTAACAGCAGGGTTACAGATTAAAAACTATATTTAAAAGGCAGTTCACATTTAATTTTATTTCTGGTGAGATTAATGTTCTGTAAAGTTAGATGAACAAAAATGCTCTGTGAAATCATTTTCTTGGTGAATCAATCTTTTACATAGGGACCTTTATAAAACCAAAGCAGATTCAGTAAAAAGCACCCATAAATTGACTCACATGGAGAAACAAATAACAAAATTGTATTATCAGTATATTTATGTCTAAATAACAGAATAAAGATTTGAATATGTCAGATGCACAATAAGTGGTCCAGTCTCTCCAGAGCGTGCTCCTCTCTCTAACTTCAAAGTAGAAAACACTAAAACAGGCAGGCAAAGCCAAGCTCCTGTTGAAAGGCACTAGCTGTACATATAATTCCAGATAAGCAAAGCAAGGTTAATGCAATCCCCCCGAGAGAGACATCAGAGGGACTAAGGATTAATTAATCACAGCAGGAAGAAGCTGAGTTGCCAGAGATGTTGCTAAGTCGCCCCCATAAAAAGGACCAAGTCACTCCCTTCCTTAGGAGTAAAATGGAGATGTGATTGCGAATGTCAAATTGTGGATTTATAATCAATAATGCTATTGTCAGATTATTTACAACAAATGTGTTTATTCAGCTGGCATTGACAGGGAACTCAATTTATTATCTCTGAACTGTGTGAAGTTATATATCCACTGCCAACATGCATTTATATGTGCCGAATCCATCTGCAGTTTCTCTTTTTCTGGTCGGGAGAGTTCATATAGCTTACCAAGGAGCCTGACCAGATCATAAATCAAGGGGAAGCAATTTCTGATAACTGAATATGAGTTTCCTCTAAAGCTTTTATGTGACCAAGATTTGAGGAGCTCTGTGACCAGCACAAAGGAAAACCCATCATGACTTTTTCCCCCCTCCCATCAATTGCTTGCCTCTTTGTTCTAGAATGTACAACTATAATTTCAGGCACTTTTCCACATTTTAATTCACATTTGTCCTTTTACCCAGGAAGGCCTCAGCAGCTTATCTTTCTCTCTACTCATGGCTCCCATCGTATCCAATATAAGCTGAGCAAAGCAAGTTGCTACCAACTTTTGACTCTCCTGCCTAAGATAGGTTTTCAATTTGTTTAAAACTAGGAAAACTGAAACCACCTAACATATATTTTGTGAGGGGAAAATGCTGACATTTGAGAATAAGAGGGGGGAAAAACCCTTTAAGATCTGCTGTATGACAGATAAAAAGTAGTACCGGAACTAGAAATACCCAACCAAACCCCTCCCTCCTTCTGGAACTGTCCATGGTGACCACACACCATGAAAACCTCCTTTCCTAGGCACCAGGTATCAAACCCAACTCAGCCTCAATGACTCATGAGTCAAGATTCCTATTCCATTTCTTTCTTAATATGGAAACTGAGGAAAGACAGGCAAAAGATGCTGAGATCAACAGACGCTGCCCTATCACACATAGTCTTCATCTTAGCAGGCTTTTCATCGCTAGCTATAAAATATCATCAGAGAACTGCACTGGATGCAGACGAATTTGCAGTGCTTTATAAAGTTGCTTTTAAAGCTTATCCCCTTTCCCAAGTAAAAGTGATTACAACTGGAAGATAGAGCTTTGAATACCCTGATACACTGCTGTGTTGTGCTGTGCTTAGTTATGTCCGATTCTTTGCAAGCCCATGCACTGTAGCCTGCCAGGCTCCTCCATCTATGGGGATTCTCCAGGCAAGAATACTGGAGTGGGTTGCCATACCCTCCTCAAGGGGATCTTCCCAACCCAGGGATTGAATCCAGGTCTCTCGCATTACAGGCAGATTCTTTACTGTCTGAGCCACCAGGGAAGCACCCTGATATACTAAGTGCAGTGTTTTGTTTGAGCAAAGCTTTGCCTATGAGAAAAAGTCCTTCTAAAAGGGTCTTCTAACAACATAAAAACAACATATGTACCAGAAAGAATGCTGAGCTGAAAACCAAAGTTACTTCTAAGCAGATAATGTCACTTTCCCACAATTACACAAATGAAAAAACAGATTAAGGAAACTGTTACGGAGTTTTGTTTCGACTGCAGCAAAACCGTTTCAAGGAAGAGATAAACTCAAAGAACGATTACAAAGTGTTGTAAAAAGCCAAAGAAAGCTTGGCAAATAATGAAATTTTAAATTACGGATCACATGAAAATAAATGATACTGCCCATCACTGCTCTGGGAGGGGTATGCTTTGCATAAGGAATACTCAGATACCAGAAGGAAAAAGAAAATCCCAATAACCATGATGACAATCCAAACACAATATTGTTTACAAAAGAATCTGTCTTTTAATCTGTCTCCCTGAGCATAACCATTTAGTAACCACAGTCACAGCACTTGTTTATTTTATTTCAAATTCTGCCAGAACATAAAAGTTCATTAAAGTAAATGGACCAGTCCATCTGAGGAGATGCTGGTACAAACAGCCTCCTTAGCATGTGACTAAAATTAAATCAGAGAGCTCCAAGAGGCTCTGGAAGCAATAATTTTAGAGTCCCCAACAGCCAAACTGGATTAAAGTGATCAGAGCTGTGAACAGAGTTATTTAGCCTTGCCCTCTTGTTTGAAGGGTTGATTGCCTAAAAGTTATGAGAAGAAGGTTCTCTCATTTCCAGCCTCCAGAGTAAGCAAAAGGAAAATATCTCAAAAATCCACAATCTAATAACCATACTTCTAATTTTTTAAAAGCTCAAGTGGTAAAAACAGCTGTGAAAAAAAAGCCATTTTTGTTTTCCTCTTCTTTAATAGAAATTGTTCTCTCTCATAAGTGAGTTTATCATAAGGAGGGATATAAAAATATAACTCACAGGGAGAATAGTACAGGCAAGAGTCTATTGGTAGAAAGTCAGTGCATCTGGTGGCCTGGTGACCTTAGCGAAGTCACGGAGAGGTCAGGAGGTCTCCTGGAGCTGCAGGAGAGGATTGGTTGGTGTTTCACTTGCATTCAGATAACCATGTGAGATACTGCATGAGATTATGAAAGTTTGGTGGAAAATTGTTTATAACAATGTAACACACAATTCACACAGATACTATCATTTGATGTCTTTTTCATTCATTTTAAAGTGAACTGCTACCTCTATTCACCCTTGATGTCAAATGTTCATATAAAAGGCTAAGGAATGTATGTGCTCATGTGTGCGTGTATCTGTGTGCACATGTGCATTTGTATACATACTTAACATATGCATGTGTTTCCCTCATATGTTTTATTAAGATAATTAGAACTGAAGTAACCATAATTGATGACTAGGAAATTTAGTAGAAATAAAGCAAGAGAAATCTGGAGCTCTACTATATCAACATGATAAAAGACAAATTTAAGGCTTAATTACCAAACTGCAGAAGGTATTTAAAAATTATGATTCATGTTAGAAGAGCCCACAATTGAAACAGCCTCGTCATCATGTTTCTTTGTGTTTTCAATAAGTGCTCCTCTTATTATTATCCAGAAAACAGTCTTCTTTTTTCTACAATGCTTCTTAAAATTCCACAATTAAACTCAAATCTATCACAAAAACTATAAACTAAGTTCTCCAGATAAATTAGAATTGTAAGCTAGATATTGCCAATGCAACTCATTAAAGATAATCCATCAAAGCAGGGAAATTAAATGTGTTTCCAAGCCATACAGGCCTATACACTTTCTCTCTGGCTCCCTCCCTTCTTCCCTCCCTCTCTCACTCACTCACACGTTCACTTATACACACATACTCATCTATGAAAAACACTGCAAACACTGGAATTTTGAGTGATATATTTTCCATTAAACTGAATAAGACCAAACTCATTTCTTCGCACTCAAAACGAAATGCTGTCTACCCTCCCACATGAAAAAACCCTGTCTTATTTGTATTCTGGTCTCAGAAACATTAGAATAACAAATCTGACCAAAGAAAATGTGCAATGGTTGTATAGAAGTGAGGAGGATAGGAGAGAAAAGGAAAAACTAAAATCAGAGTCTTTAACATTAAAGACCTCTCCTTGTGACAGAGCACTCTTGTGGAATCTAGATTTGTTCAGCAAGGTTACCTCAATTTAGGTGCAACAGTGGCAAGTTTTAATTTTAAACCATATCTGAATTAGCGGTTACTCCATTTAAAACTTTTCCTGAGACCCTGAGGGAACAGATAACTCAAATTTAAGCAGAATGGAGGAATTTACATACCATTTTCATAGCTACTATTCAACAGGGTTTTCAGAATGACGACACCGGCATTTTGTTACAAGAGTTAAGTTCTCCATCCATATTCTGGGATTTTGTCATCTCTCATGTAAGCTCTCATTCTCTTTCTTCAATAGTCTATCAGATATCCCAACTAAGATATTCTGATGACATCTAAACCTATGGTTAAGACAGAAAACACTGTTCCTTAGTCTTCCTTCAAGAAAATAGGCAAATAAAATTAGGATTATTTAGGAATGAGGTTTGCTGGACTCCAGCTTTGAAGAGATGAAGAAAAGGAATGATGAACAAAAGAGATGAACAAAAGGAATCCAGGGTCATATACAAATAGGAGTGGACATAAATGATTAGGTTTTAGAGCTGACCTGAGCAAGGGAGCCAGAGGGCTAACTCTCACCTGTGGTTTCCAGAGATGCTGGTGTCCTAGGGAATCCAGTATAGAAGACAGGAGGCCCGAGCACCAGGGAATACTCAGTCAGGTGACAGGTGACATATGAATGCGAAGAAGAAGCCCCCCAGCAGCTGGGAGTGTTAGGACAAGTTTCAGCCAGAGAAGAGGCTGGGTAGGGTCAGTCTGAGTGGGCCAGGCTGCTTTACAGGATGAGAGGCTGGGCTCTGTTCATGGAAGAGCAGGTGCAGACTGTATCACTGGAAAGTAAGACTCTGAAACAGGTATTAGCATGAATGAAATGTAAAGGGAGGACGGGGTGAAAGTCACTCTGGAGCTAGGATGGACCCAGCGAATTGCTACCAACTGGGCGAGTACACCCAGTCTTTATGCCCCTCACGACGTAGCCACTGGATGCAGGCTGACCCTGAGAAGAATAATGAACTTGGGCGAGACATTGTTCTTTACCTGGTGGAGATATCCAGAGAGAGACTCAGCAGAGATCTATCTTCTATCCAAACCCCTAGTTTCTGGAGGAAAAAAAAGGAAGTCCTAAGGGAAAAGTCTGGACAGTGCATCATAGATAGTCTGGAGAGTAGCATCATAGAAGCCACAGCATGTATGCAGCAGGCAACTGAGGATAAAGCCTAATGGCAAAGGTGGGTTTAGGACTGCCTGAATCTTTTCAGGCCCACGGCTCACTCAGATATACAAGGTACAAGGCTTTGGTGCCAGTAAGACAGATTCCCCTCAGAGCCACTCAGATACTGCTCTAATATAAATCCTCATGGTCTTCGGATTATCAATGGTCTTAGATAATCTATATTCTTCTAGTGACAGTAATAGTAATAAGATAGCCTGAGTAGACTATCAGAGGCATGAAGAAAGGGGAGTGTATGGCAATGAACAAAGCCACTGTGCTCAATTTCAGGACACCAGGCAAACTTATCAAGGGACTCTTTCCAGACTCTATACCAGAGATAGATTCCCTGATCAAAGCTGGGACTATTAGAACAATAACTCAACTCTGGGCCTAAAGAACCAGTAACAAAATTAGGAAAGAGGTAAAACCATTCCTTAAGGAATCATCTGACTCCAGCCGAGTCACTGCTGTCTGGGTCAGGCCTGAAACAGTGGGCTCCACAGAGGAGTCTGAACCATAACACTAGGTCTGCTTGCTCACTGGTGATCTGTCTAGTATCCCAAGATGTCTGAAACTAACTTCACCCTTAGGTATATTTCAGAATATAGATAACCAGGGAAGAGTCTATCCTTAAGATTCAACTAACAAACTTGTAACTAGCAAAATGATGCATCATGGATTGATTTAAAAGCCCGTTAGGGATGAATCTAAACATAAAAACAAGGATTTCCTCAACCGTTACACTCCAAGTTTGAAATCAGGAATTTTATAATTCTAGATTATCATTTTCCTTTGCTTTCTGGATTGGATAGAGAATGCAAACTGTGACAGGATGGCACAAAATTGCAGCCTGAGGAGTTAAGTGATAGAGATTTAGGGAATCAACATTACACGGTGAGGTACTTGTGATTCAGCAAAGAGTTTGAAAATTAGATGCCTTAAGATCTTCCTACAGATCCCTTCCAGCCTAAGTATTGATAGAAAGTAATTTAAAAATGGAAAGCACTTGGAAATACAATTTTGTTATTGTTGTTGTTATTCTAACACCTTTCTAAACTCTTTTCCTAAATCTTTTCCTTCTTGGGGGTATCGTGAACCCCTTTGAGCCTCTGTTCCCCAGAAGCTCAGAATCACTCTGTTCTAGAATCACTCTGTTCAAGAATCACTAGAATCACTCTGTTCTAGAATCACTAGAATCACTCTGTTCTAGAATCACTAGAATCACTCTGTTCTAGAATCACTAGAATCACTCTGTTTTAGAATCACTAGAATCAACTCTGTTCCCCAGTTGCCTAGAAATCACCACTAAAAAAGATAACATGCTGATGTGGACAACATCCCAGAATGTTTCCTCTGGTGTCCAATCAAAATTATTTTCTCATTCCCCCAAGGAATTCTTCCCTAATAGGTGATTGATGAAAACATAAAAATTAAGGCATTGATGGCTATTGTTACTTAGTGGGTTGCCCAGCCCAGCTATAGACATACTTCCTTTTAATTCCTATTGATGCATAACAAAGAGGAAAAAAAGGATAGTATCAGAGTAAAGTCTGCCATTTCCTCCCTGCCTTATTAGGTGGTAGGGTTGGTGTGGCTGGGCAAAATGAGAATGGCATACAAGGTAGTTGTTGAAAGTGAGTGACCGAAAGAAATGCCAAGGAAAAAAAGCACAGGAGGTTTATAAAAAAAATAATAGGTTAGCTGAGTAAAGTGATGAACAAAACCCCAGTACCCAATAATTATAGAAATCACTCATAAATATTTATGTCATTGATCATTCAACACATATATACTACATTCAGAATCTAGTATTTGCTTTTCAGTAAGTATCTTTAATTATATATTCCAAAGTTATATTTATGGCAGAAATTTCAACAGCTAAGGCGGGTATGTGGGACAGCATACTTGGCCAGAGAAACCTTTGCAATGCATTTAATATCACCTCACATATATGACAACTATAAGAACTAGAGTTAAATCAACTTGGTAAACTCTGAGATTAATATCACATGTGGAGCTTGCTGATGAACATAAAGTGTCACTTTAGTGTCAGTTTATGATATTCGTTTCGTAAAACGTAGAATGAGAACACTGTCTCCTAACATAATGAAAAATACAATTAAAGTTCTCAAGGCTGCAAGGAGAATTACTATGTAAAGATAACAAACGGAAATTAGAGACAGAGTAAATTAAGATGGGATGATATGGTTGATGAGATATGCTATGCCCACTAGACCAGCAGAATTTTTTTCATCCCAACTCTGGATCAATTTTTAGGTAGGAGTAGTCACAAAGAGGCAAGCTTGGTACCCACTTGCTATGAGAGGCACCTATACATCAATCCGTCTGTAGCCAAGAGAAAAGGACAAGGAAAAATTTCCTGCATGATCTCTCCAGGCTACCTAAGGACTGATTTCTAAGTTCCAGTTTCCTAGAGAGGCTCAGCCTCCCAAGGAGTTAGAAATGTTCACCACTGTACCCCTGCCTTATAACTCCAAGGGAAACCTGGATTCCTTAAGGAATGAATGGGCTTTCTTCAAGTCCTGGAGGTCTCAAGATGATAAGCTGAACAAAAACTTATATAATTACTTCCACATTCACATATATACAGACAGAAGGGTATATTAGGGGGTGTGTATGTCTGTGCATCCTCTTGTATATGTAGAGGTAGCTTATTTTATCACATAACCTAGAGCCAGACATCCTAGAATGTGAAGTCAAGTGGACCTTAGAAAGCATCACTACGAACAAAGCTAGTGGAGGTGATGGAATTCCAGTTGAGCTATTTCAAATCCTCAAAGAGGATGCTGTGAAAGTGCTGCACTCAATATGCCAGCAAATTTGGAAAACTCAGAAGTGGCCACAGGACTGGAAAAGGTCAGTTTTCATTCCAATCCCAAAGAAAGGCAATGCCAAAGAATGCTCAAACTACCACACCATTGCACTCATCTCACACGCCAGTAAAGAAATGCTCAAAATTCTCCAAGCCAGGCTTCAGCAATACGTGAACCATGAACTTCCAGATGTTCAAGCTGGTTTTAGAAAAGGCAGAGGAACCAGAGATCAAATTGCCAACATCTGCTGGATCATCGAAAAAGCAAGAGTTCCAGAAAAACATCTATTTCTGCTTATTGACTATGCCAAAGCCTTTGACTGTGTGGATCACAATAAACTGTGGAAAATTCTGAAAGAGATGGGAATCCCAGACCATCTGACCTGTGTCTTGAGAAACCTGTATGCAGGTCAGGAGGCAACAGTTAGAACTGGACATGGAACAACAGACTGGTTCCAAATAGGAAAAGGAGTACGTCAAGGCTGTACACTGTCACCCTGCTTATTTAACTTATATGCAGAGTACACCATGAGAAACGCTGGGCTGGAAGAAACACAAGCTGGAATCAAGATTGTCGGGAAAAATATCAATAACCTCAGACATGCAGATGACACCACCCTTATGGCAGAAAGCGAAGAAGAACTAAAGAGCCTCTTGATGAAAGTGAAAAGAGGAGAGTGAAAAAGTTGGCCTAAAGCTCAACGTTCAGAAAACTGAGATCATGGCATCTGGTCCCATCACTTCATGGCCAATAGAAGGGGAAACAGTGGAAACAGTGTCAGACTTTATTTTTTTGGGCTCCAAAATCACTGCTGATGGTGACTGCAGCCATGAAATTAAAAGACGCTTACTCCTTGGAAGGAAAGTTATGACCAACCTAGACAGCATATTAAAAAGCAGAGACATTACTTTGCCAACAAAAGTCCATCTAGTCAAGGCTATGGTTTTTCCAGGAGTTATGTATAGATGAGAGTTGGATGGTGAAGAAAGCTGAGCGCCAAAGAATTGATGCTTTTGAACTGTGTTGTTGGAGAAGGCTCTTGAGAGTCCCTTGGACTGCAAGGAGATCCAACCAGTTCATCCTAAAGGAGATCAATCCTGGGTGTTCATTGGAAGGACTGATGTGGAAGCTGAAACTCCAATAATTTGGCCACCTCATGTGAAGAGTTGACTCATTGGAAAAGACCCTAATGCTGGGAAGGATTGGGGGCAGGAGGAGAAGGGGACGACAGAGGATGAGATGGTTGGATGGCATCACCGACTAGATAGACATAGGTTTGGGTAAACTCCAGGAGTTGGTGATGGACAGGGAGGCCTGGCATGTTGTGGTTCATGGGGTCGCAAAGAGTCAGACATGACCGAGCGACTGAACTGAACTGAATAATATTTACATATAATAATGGGTTGGCCAACTTTTTGGCCAACCCAATATATATTTTATAAGGATATATATAGCTCATTTTTGCAGAAATTATGGGAGTATCCAATCTTAGAAATGTTTAATTATCTTAATAATTTAGTGGCTTAAATGTACATGAAAGGTCACTCCAGCTAATAATAATTCTAGAAAAGTTGATCACACATGCATCGATTACTTTAAAGAAAACTAATGAAATAGCTTTTAGCATAAGGGAGACAAAAGATGGCACTAAAGATGCAAAGGAACACAACTATTCATTTCCAGAAAGTTTTAACTGTAGACCAATCATATTGGCAGGGAGCACTGAATAAAATATCTCAATCTGAGAAAAAGAAGGCACTCTTAGGGTAAAATAGGAACAGGAAAAGCAAGAGAAAACAAGACCTACAATAAAGTTACAGTGGTCCCACGTACCAGGATTGGTGGAATGTCCATATAGGAGAAACTTCCAGTCTTTATAGTATCCTTCCCAATCAAATGCCACTTAATAGAAACCAGGTAAAGTTAATGAAGCTGGGCAGTACTCTGCTTTACTGAGAACGTTCTGAAGACAGAACCACGGGAAGGGTCTTATTCTTTTGGAGTCTTTAAGCAGAAAATAGAATAGTATTTTAAGCATAAAATAGAATTCAATCTTCTTGCCAATGATCTTAAAGATATACGTGTTGAGTTTTGAAATTCAGAAAAAAGTATCAGTGTCTTCAGGATACCATATGCTTTGAAAGGGAGAGGGAAGCAGAAAATTAACATTTCCTAAGAGCTTCCTATATAAAGACAGAATAGCACAGTGGGTAAAAGTAGATGCTTAGAACCAGACTGCCAATTTCAGAGTTCACCTCTGCCATTCACAAGCTGTGTCATAGGGTGTTGTATTTATTATATGAATTAATATTACTGCAGAGCATAGTAAGTGCTCGTTAAAAAGTTAGCTATTGTTTTTGTTACTCTGTGCAAGGCCTTTTCTGACATGTTTCATGGTCTCCTTTGTTTCAGTTAGTTGCCATGCTCTTTTGTTTATCTAGACTCATCTCATCCCCCTACCCTTTTCCCTCCTGCCTTCCCTTACTGTTTCTCCTCAATATCTCACCCTTTCTAGGAAACACTGCCTGACCTCTCCAGACTAGAACAGGAGCCCCCACTCCCATTTCACTGTGTCCTGCTACTGTTTGCCTCACTGGAGGCAACTTGAGAGCACCCATTCCACCCCCATGGTCTAGTCCAGTCCTAGATATTTACAAGGATTCTATACTTATTAGACTAGTATGCCCCTGCACTGAATCCACATGAAAACCTTACAAAATGGGAACACTGTTTCTCCTATTTTGTACTACATATACATGAATAACACAATATTGAGTGAGGTGAAGATTCAAAGAACACAAAATTAGTAAAAGCAGGATCCCAGATTTGAACCAAAATCTGTCTGAATATACAGTTTGCAATTTTTTCCTGAGCTTAGGTTCCATATGGATGTGTCTTATGAATTTAATGAGAGACTCATTTACAAAAGTGTATCTAGGTCTTGAATGACAAGTGAATCATCAGACAAGCGTGGTGTCAATTATTACCCTGCTTTTACATATGCCAACTAAATATTATCTTTAGAACAGTCATCCTCAAAGTGCAGCTCCTGGAGCAGCAGCAGCAGCAGGATGTGGGAATCTGTTACAAATACAAATCACTTGTCACCACCCCAGAACTACTGATTCAGAAACTCTGGGATAGAGCCTGGCAATCTATATTTAGCAGGTGCTCCAGGTGATTCTGATGCAGGCTCAATTTGAGAACCACCTTCTTCTGGGTGTGCTCATTTACTGATAGATGCTCCCCTTGCCAAGAGGCACACCCAGTGGAAGAGATTGGATGTTTGCTCAAGTCGCTCCCAGCGATTACAGGTCTGTGATTTTTCCACGTGGTCACAAGTCAGTAATCTAGCCAAGCTTTCACCTGAAATCTTAAGTTCAATGAAGTATACTGAGCAATCAGTAATATTTTTTCTTGAAAAGATGATGTCATTATTATTAATGGACACCTTCAAAACAGTTTTGCTTTTCATGAATCCCAATCATTCAAAATTATTAGGTTTTTAATTGTTGTTGTTGTTGTTTAGTTGCTAAGTCATGTCCAGCTCTTTTGAGACCCCGTGGACTGTAGCCTGCCAGGCTCCTCTGTCTATGGGATTTTCCAGGCAAAAATACTGGAGTGGGTTGCCATTTCCTTCTCCAGGAAAGAAATGGCACAGGGATCTTCCTGACACAGGGATCAAACCTGCATCTCCTACATTGGCAGGCAGATTCTTTATCACTGAGTCACCAGGGAAGACCCAAATTTTTAATTATGGTATGCTAAATGCCATTTTCAATTCACTGGCAAATATTTATTGAGCAGTTGTGTACCAGGACTGTTCTAGGAGATGGGATATAATGTCAGACAATGTCCTTGACTACAAGCAGCTTATGATTAAAAACATTCCAACAGCAAACTAATATAGCAATCAATGGTGTATCAAATGCAACATTTTTTTTGCTTGTGAAAAAAACTAAACTATCAAGTCATGTTCAAAACCCATTATGTCTATGGTATTTTAAGAATCATCATAAAAACTGAATCATCATAAGAAACACCAAAAAAGAATATAAAAATGAATGTCATCATATTTACTGAAAAACCCAGTAGGGCTTCTAATTCTAAGATTCAAGAAGCACATTCTTTCTATTCTGCTGATTACAATGAAAAACATCTGAACAAATGCTATATCTCAACTATTTGAAAACTCTGAAAATTTAAAAAGTAGAACGTAGTTTAAGAAGAGTAAGAACTCAAAGAATGACTCATAAGGCAGTGAATTTGTTTCTTTGTTCCTCCCTCTCTTAGACATGAGGACAGGCCAGATTTTCAAACTGTAGAGCAGGTATGAACCAGGAAACACCCAAGAGAAGACATTAATTTTAGGCCAGAGGACAAGAAGGGGGACCTCTGTGGGTTAGTGAGGAGTGTGTATGGGAATTTCCCTCCCCTCTCCTTTCCTTTTTCTCTTTTAGTTTCCCTGCCTTGCCCTAGTAGAGCACTGGTAAGGAGGATATACTCCTGTTGGGGGCAGCAAACATTCTGATACCTAGAACTCTAAGAGAAAATCTTTCTTTCTGACCAGAGGAATCGGAAAAGGAGCTCTCTATGGTCAGAAGAGTATGGAAAGAATTCTTATAATTTTTTTTCCCCCTTTTCTCTTTCCACTTTGTGACAAAGGTAGACCCATTTGTGGAAAGCAGAAATAGTGCAGATAGCTTAAAATCCAGCTTTGTAGCCAGAACCAGGGACTCCCAGAGATCTGGAAAATGTGGGGTAAATTACAGAGCAAAAGAAGCTGCAAGGCTGGATTCCCTAGTCCTGTGTATAAAGTGCCTGACTTACACACACCCAAGATAAACATTTTTGGAATTATACTGAAACAGCACATCAAGACCTTGAGTATTAAACTAGAATGTAGATTACTGCCCCAGAGCTTTGAGAATTAAACTAGAATGTAGATTACTACCCAAGAACTTTGAGAATTAAACTAGAATATAGATTACTGCCCAAGTCCCAGATGGGTGCCAGCTTAGCACAATGCTGGACAGGTCTGAATAGTAAAAAAGAAACACAGTGTAAACACTAATCAAAAGAAACATGGACAGATTTTAATATGACAGTCTAGATTTATGACCAAGAAAAATTACCAGAGATAAAGAGAAATATTACATAATGATTACCATACCAATTCATAAGAAGATATAACTATTCTAAATGCACATGTACCTAACAACAAAACTTCAAAATACATGAAGCAAGAATTGATAGAACAGAAAGGAGAAATAGATAAATTCATAATTATAGTTGGACACTGCAACATTTCTAATTGATAAACAGAAAATTCTTGAGATATAGAAGATCTGAACATCGCTATCAACCAGCTGGCATTTATAGACCACTCTAACCAACAAAGTAAAATATACACTTGTCTCAAGTATACATGGAACAATCACTAAGATGACACATACCTTGGCTGTAAAATAATCTTTAATTACTTTAAAATGCTAAAATCCTAACAAGTATGTTTTCTGATGATAACAAAAACTAAAGTAGAAACTAGTTACAAAAATATAACTGGAAAATGTCCAATTACTTTAAAAATGAACAACACATTTCTAAGTAATCCATGGGTCAAAGAGGGTGTCTGTCTCAATGAACATTAGAAAATCTTTCGAACGGAATAAAAATGAAAATACAACATATCAAAATTTGTGAGATGGAGTTATAAAAAGGTTGCCAGACAGGAACTATAGCACCAAACACTTACATTACTACAAAGGAAGTCCCAAAAGCAGTCATCTAAGTTTCTATCACAAGAAAGTTGAAAAAGGAAGAACAAACTGAACCTGAAGCAAACTGAAAGAAATAATAAAAATTAGAGAAGAAATCAATAAAATTGAAAAAGAAAAACAGGAAAAAACAATGTAACCTGAAAATGTTTCTCAGAAAGCATCAATAAAATTCATTAAGCCTCTTGATCTTTACTAACCAAGGAAAGAAAAAAAAAAAGAAAGAAGATGCAATTTAATAATATCAGCAGCAAAAGAGGGAACATCTCTACAGACACATAAACATTAAAAGAATTCTAAAGGAATACTATAAACAAATGTATTTTAATAAATTCATCAACTTTGATGAAACAAACCAATTCCTTGAATGACACAAATGACCAAAATTCATTCAAGGAGAAACAAGCAACCTGAATAGTCATATATATTTAAAGAATTGAATTTGTAGTTAAAAACCTTCCAACAAAGAATAATCTTGACTAACATGGTTTCACTGGTGAATTACACCAAACAGTGAAAGAAGAAATTAATATTAATTCTCATATAATCTCTTCCTAAAATATAAAAGAGCTAACATTTTTCATCTTATTTTATGAGGCTAGCATTGTACCTGATGCTCAAATCAGACGAGAAACTATAGAACTACAGAATAATACAAAACTCAAAAGCAAATGTAAAAATTCTTACCAAAATATTAGCAAATGTATTATAGAAATATATAAAAAGGATAATAAATTCTAATCAAATAGAGTTCACCACAAAAATGAAAGACTGATCAAACATTCACAACTCAAAGTAATTTACCATAGTAACCAGCTGAGAGATAAAAACATATGATCATATTTTATAAAAAGACATTTGAAAAAATTAATATTTATTAATGATAAAATTCTCAGTAAATTAAGAATATACAGGAACTTTTGCAAAAATCTACAGGTCGTATCATTCTTAGTGGTGTAAAACTGAATGCTTTCTTCCTAAGACTGGGAACCAGGAAGGATGACTGTTCTCATCACCTCTGTTAAATATCATACCGAACTTCCAAAGAGATAAGGTGAGGCCTTATTGGCCAGATGAAAAAGAATCCAGATTGGAAAAAATAAAACCACCTTTGTTCAGACAACCTGATTGTTTATGTAGAAAATCCCAAAGGATCTACCAAAAAAAATTCCTTAGAATTAATAAGCACAAAGTTGAAGAAATAAGACTCATATAAAAAAATTAGTTGTGCTTCTATATATTAGCAAGGAACAACTGGAAACTGACATTTAAAGAACAGTATAATTTACAGTGAGTGATCACACCATCGAGATTATCTGGGTGGTGAAGCTCTTTTTTGTACAGTTCTTCTGTGTATTCTTGCCACCTCTTCTTAATATTTTCTGCTTCTGTTAGGTCCATGCCATTTCTGTCCTTTATCGAGCCCATCTTTGCATGAAATGTTCCCTTGGTATCTCTAATTTTCTTGGAGAGATCTCCAGTCTTTCCCATTCTGTTGTTTTCCTCTATTTCTTTGCATTGATCACTGAGGAAGGTTTTCTTATCTCTCCTTGCTATTCTTTGAAACTCTGCATTCAAATGAGAATATCTTTCCTTTTCTCCTTTGCTATTCACTTCTCTTCTTTTCACAACCAATTGTAAGGCCTCCTCAGACAGCCATTTTGCTTTTTTGCATTTCTTTTCCATGCGGATGGTCTCGATCCCGGTCTCCTGTACAATGTCAAAAACCTCTATCCATAGTTCATCAGACACTCTGTCTATCAGATCTAGTCCCTTAAATCTATTTCTCACTTCCACTGTATAATCATAATGGATTTGATTTAGGTCATCACGACCCAGATAATCATGATGGTGTGATCACTCACCTAAAGCCAGACATCCTGGAATGTGAAGTCAAGTGGGCCTTGGAAAGCATCACTACGAACAAAGCTAGTGGAGGTGATGGAATTCCAGTTGAGCTATTTCAAATCCTAAAAGATGATGCTGTGAAAGTGCTGCACTCAATATGCCAGCAAATCTGGAAAACTCAGCAGTGGCCACAGGACTGGAAAAGGTCAGTTTTCATTCCAGTCCCAAAGAAAGGCAATGACAAAGAATGCTCAGACTACCGCACAATCGCATTCATCTCACACGCTAGCAAAGTAATGCTCAAAATTCTCCAAGCCAGGCTTCAACAATATGTGAACCGTGAACTTCCAGATGTTCAAGCTGGTTTTAGAAAAGGCAGAGGAACCAGAGATCAAATTGCCAACATCTGATGGATCATCGAAAAAGCAAGAGAGTTCCAGAGAAACTTCTATTTCTGCTTTATTGACTATGCCAAAGCCTTTGACTGTGTGGATCACAACAAACTGTGGAAAATTCTGAAAGAGACGGGAATACCAGACCACCTGACCTGTCTCTTGAGAAACCTATATGCAGGTCAGGAAGCAACAGTCAGAACTGGACATGGAACAACAGACTGGTTCCAAATAGGAAAAGGAGTACATCAAGGCTGTATATTGTCACCCTGCTTATTTAACTTATATGCAGAGTACATCATGAGAAACGCTGGGCTGGAAGAAACACAAGCTGGAATCAAGATTGCCGGGAGAAATATCAATAATCTCAGAAATGCAGATGACACCACCCTTATGGCAGAAAGTTAAGAGGAACTAAAAAGCCTCTTGATGAAAGTTAAAGAGGAGAGTGAAAAAGTTGGCTTAAAGCTCAACATTCAGAAAACTGAGATCATGGCATCTGGTCCCATCACTTCATGGCAAATAGATGGGGAAACAGTGGAAACAGTGTCAGACTTCATTTTTTTGGGCTCCAAAATCACTGCAGATGGTGATTGCAGCCATGAAATTAAAAGACGCTTACTCCTTGGAAGGAAGGTTATGACCAACCTAGACAGCATATTTAAAAGCAGAGACATTACTTTGCCAACAAAGGTCTGTCTAGTCAAGGTTATGGTTTTTCCAGTAGTCATGTATGGATGTGAGAGTTGGCCTGGAGGAAAGCTGACCGCCGAAGAATTGATGCTTTTGAACTGTGGTGTTGGAGAAGACTCTTGAGAGTCCCTTGCACTGCAAGGAGATCCAACCAGTCCATCCTAAAGGAGATCAGTCCTGCGTGTTCACTGGAAGGACTGATGTTGAAGCTGAAAGTCCCAACACTTTGGCCACCTTATGCTAAAGGTTGACTCATTGGAAAAAAACCGGATGTTGGGAAGGACTGAGGGCAGCAGGAGAAGGGGACAACAGAGTATTAGATGGCTGATGGCATCACCGACTTGATGGACATGAGTTTGGGTAAGCTCTGGGAGTTGGTGATGGACAGGGAGGGAGGCCTGGCGTGCTGCGATTCATGGGGTCGCAAAGAGTCGGACACAACTGAGCGACTGAACTGAACTGAACTGATAATTTACAGTGACTCTAAAAAATGGAATAGATATCAATAAGGTGATTGTAAAATTTATGTATAGAGGGAAACGTATTTGAACAGCTGAATTTTTTTGAAATTGGCAATAATGGATAATGCAGCCTGCCTAATTTTAAGAGTTACTATAAAGAGTTACTTCTAATTTTAAGAGTTACAATGAGCAAGTATGGCATTGGCAATGAGACTTATAGATCAACAAAAGAGAATACAGTCTGAAAAATAAAACGATACAAACAAATGATCACAAAAGGATAGCATAAAAGAACTTTTTTGGAGTGCAGAACTTTCCTATGTCTCAATTGTGGTAATGTTTGCATAATTTTATGTATTTGTCATAAAACCAAAGCTGTACATTAAAAAGTAGATTTATGTTTGCAAATTTTAAAAAGTAACCTCTCCTTAGAATTTGGTGTTCTTAATTTACTTCTATGTACTTTATGGGCTTCCCTGATGGCTCAGTGGTAAAAAATCTGCCTGCAATGCAGGAGCTGCAGGAGACACAGGTTCAATCTCTGGGTTGGGAAGATTCTTTGGAGTAGGAAATGGCAACCACTCCAGTATTCCTGCCTGGAGAATCCCAGAACAGAGGAGCCTGGTGGGCTACAGACCATGGGGTCTCAAAGAGTTGGATATAACTGAGTGACTTAGCACACACACATGCATGTAACTTTATACACTTTATAATCCAAAACCTGAACTTTCTAGATGACATATTTTATAACCACATGATGATCAACCCTACATAGTGGGAAAGAAAAAATCTGACTGTAAATTATAAGTTTAATATCACAACTCTATCTGCATGATTATTGTCTTAATTAGGAAGAGTGTTCAGCTGCTTTTAACAAAGAGCCAAATTAATGGTTTATATAAATTATGAGATTATTTTGCATTTACCTAACAGGTGGGCAGTCCAATATTATTTGAACTACCTGGATGATAGTGGGTATAAATATTATCAGTGTTTCAGGCTTTTTTCTTTACTGGTCTGTTTTGTAATCCTTAGAATATAATTGCTTCTTCCCTCAAGGTTCCTGATAGCTCAGTTGGTCAAGAATCCACTTGCAATGCACTTGCAATTGCAAATGACCCCAGTTTGATTTCTGGGTCAGGAAGATCTGCTGGAGAAGGGATAGGCTACCCACTCCAGTATTCTTGGGCTTCCCTGGTGGCTCAGCTGGTAAAGAATCCTCCTGCAATGCGAGAGACCTGGATTCGATCCCTGGGTTTGGAAGATCACCTGGAGAAGGCTACCCATTCCAGTATTCTGGCCTGGAGAATTCCATGGACGGTATAGTCCATGGGGTCGCAAAGAGTGGTTCACAACTGAGTGACTTTCACCTTCACCCTCAAGGTCAGCCATGGTTACAGGATGGCTACACAATATGAGTTAAAAACATCAGGTCCACATAAAAGGGAGGAGGAGGAGCAAGGGAAATGATGAAACCAAAAGGGTGTGTGTCAGCTGAGTAAGTTCCTTTAAAAAGCCTTCTTGGAAGTTTCAGTAATAAATTTCACCCTATATCCCAATGACTATCTCTTTCAGCACAGGACGCTGGGAAACGTAGTTTTACAAGCTGCACTTATAGTCATCCTCAACAATATAGAGGTCCTCCTACAAGGAGAAGAAAGAGAAGAATAACTATTGGCAGGCAAAGAGCAGTCTAGTTATTCAGACAATAATTCACAAATTTGTATTAGCTGTTTGCAGAATCTTATTTTAGAAAAGCAATTCAAGTCAATGGAATTGAACAAGGAGAAAAAAATGCGGAACAAAGAATTCCATTCACATATTTATAAAACTAGATCTATATCTGTACTATCTCTGAAAGGCAGAATGATATGGCAGTTATTACAAACACAGTCGTTTGAATATATACTGGCAGACATTCCACTCCTCAAAATTAAAGAATCATTTTATCTTCAGGGTTTCAATTTTAATTTGAGCTAAATCCAAATGGAACTAACCATGGATGTTTATTCCCCTTCTTTTTGGACCAGAAAACAAGAAACAAAAATATGTGTTTTTAGACTGATCCTCACTTCTCCACATGAGGATTCTGCTTGCAGACCCTGTTGCAGAAGCTTGGATACACATGGGGATGAAAGGTCATTTCACAACTTCACATGTTCCAGATGGAGACTCTTGCAAAAGAATCTCTTTTCTGGTAAAAGCCAGAAAAAGAAACTTCACACTACTTAACTGCTGTTAGCATTTTGTTTCCTGCCAACACAAAAACACGATGGGACAGAATGTTTTCTTTTAATGTAATTATGTCCTTTGAAATGCAGTGGTGTAGGAAACACAAGGCTGGGGGTGGGGGGTGAGGGCAGAGATGCTCAAGGGCTGAAAGCTCTCTCTATCGGAGGCTGAGCTTTCCATTAACCAGCTATTAAACTTTGTCCAAGTTGTTTCCTCTTAGTTTCTGCTACTCTGGACCAGCTTTTGCACATTGTAGAAGAATCTTTAATTTCTTCATCTGTAGAATGAAAACTAGAAGATAATGACTTGTGTAAGAGGCAGAAAGAAGCAGAGCGTGAACCCAGGTCTCCTGACTCCCTAGACAGTACATTCCCACCAACCGTGCGACGCTTTTATGTTTGAGAAACCAGTCTTCACCAAAGTCTCTTAAGCTGCTTGTGCAGGAAAGAGGAGACTGAAAAATGAGATAAGAAACCAATGTGCTGGTCTCAACTCTGTCACCAGCTAACTATGACATCTAGGTTCAGGTTTCTTAGCCATAAAATGAGAGAGTAGTTTTAAACTAGAGAGAGCACTTATTGACCCGAACATATATTTGACCCTGAACTTTATCAGATATTTTATCTTGCAGCAAGAAACGTTCCTGGATCATCTTTAGGGAAACATGATCAATGTGTTTCAACCTTTCAAGTTGTGATACGTACAGTAAACAAAGATATCTTTGGAAAATGGCTCTAAGACCCCTTTGAATAGAATATGCAGACACAAAGTACCAACTGTATCAGCATTCTACTCTGGCATATATGGAAGAGGCTTCCTGGGGTCCTGAGGACTTAGGGGAGTCAGGGGCTCAGCACATGTGTAATTCCAGGCGGCACACAGAAAATTGGGAAGCTAATGCCTAAATGTAACCCTCATGGTCTAGTAGTTAAGATGCTACACCTCCAATTCAGAGGATGCAGGTTTGATCCATGGGCAGGGAACTAAGGTCCTACATGCCACATGGTGTGGCCAGAAAAATTGGGGGGCTTCCTTTGTGGCTCAGAGGGTAAAGAATCTGCCAGCAATGCAGGAGACCTGGGTTTGATTCCCGGGTTGGGAAGATCCCCTGGAGAAGGAAATGGCAACCCATTCCAGTATTCTTGCCTGGGAAATCTCATGGACAGAGGAGCCTGGCAGGCTACAGTCCATGGGGATGCAAAAGAGTTGGACACAACTTAGCAACTGCTGCTGCTGCTAAGTCGCTTCAGTCGTGTCCGACTCTGTGCGACCCCATAGACGGCAGCCCACCAGGCTCCCCCGTCCCTGGGATTCTCCAGGCAAGAACACTGGAGTGGGTTGCCATTTCCTTCTCCAATGCATGAAAGTGAACAGTGAAAGTGAAGTTGCTCATTCGTGTCTGACTCTTAGCAACCCCATGGACTGCAGCCTACCAGGCTCCTCCGTCCATGGAATTTTCCAGGCAAGAGTACTAGAGTGGGTTGCCAGTGCCTTCTCCGGACTTAGCAATCAAACAACAGCAAATCATTAAAATCTTATTTTAAGATTTTCTTATTTACAGGTAAGATCTAGGACTCTAAATGGGTCTCCCACATTGCGGATAGAGGCTTTATCATCTGAGCCACCAGGGAATCCCCTGTAAATGGGTAAATACATATATATTAAGTTGAACCATGTGAAATTGTTGATATTTGACCATTTTTGATCTATAAAATGATAGTTCTACATGGTTCAACCTGATACATGAAAAGAGATTTTCACTGGTTATTTTTCACAATAAGGTTTGCTATATTTAAAAGGTATAATTATTTGCTATAATTAACAAATGCACTGAAGAACAGATATGCCTCACGGTAAAGAGCTTTAATGATGACAACAACAGTAATGGTAATAATTATTACATACTTACTATTATACCAGCTGTCATGGTGAGAATGTTACATAGATTATCTCTTACATAGATTATCTCTTTTCTTTCCTCATAAAAACCCAGGTTTATCACTATTGTATAAATGGGGAAACTCCGGGAGTTGGTGATGGACAGAGAGGCCTGGCGTGCTGCGATTCATGGGGTCGCAAAGAGTCGGACACGACTGAGCGACTGAACTGAACTGATAAATGGAGAAGTTGCTGCTTGAAATGTTTAGGGAATTTGCTGGTCTTTGTCAGAGTCAGCCCTGGGTGGGACCATTCCCTCAGGGCCTCTGCTGACAGATGGTGAGTTGGGGAGGAGGAGGTTGAGAAATGTGTCATCCTAAGAGCTGAAGAGACTCAAATCAATGTGAGCTAGACAGAAAGGCCAATGACTCTCAGAAAGACAAAGGGGATGAGATGGTCCTCTCATGTATTCACTCTCCCACTCATAACTCATCATCCTAATACCAAAACCAGATGGAGACAGAAAAGAACCCTAGAGAACAATATCCCTTGAACACAGATGTAGACCACTGAAAGCCCTTTACAACTTCCCTTCCCTCTAAACAGCCTTCACTGTTTGTTCACTTCAACCCGATTTCAACTGCATAAGGATTCTGGCTGATGAAAAAAAAACAAAAACAAAACCGCACACTATGAGCAGTTTTGGGCCCCCTGACCCTTAGACACAGTTCTGGTCTGCTGCAGCCAAGGTTAGATAAACACTCAGTACTCATGGAGAGACACAGATGACAGGTTAGAAAGAACAGGCATTTCCTATTTTATATGAGAAAAAAGGAGATGGAAGGCATGGAATAATAATCTGGGGTAAACAGGCTCTTAGTATCTAGAAAGTTCAAATCGCTGGATTATTTCTTTTGTCTTTCCTTGAACTAAAGTTTTAGAAGAAAAAAGACACACAACAAAAACTCACTGACACTGGGGATTTATTCAGCAAAGCAATTTCCAGAGGCTATCCTAGAATCATTTCACATTCAGCTCAATATTCTGTATCTTCCACATCTATATCTTTTGTCCTATACAATGATAACTGATGGTCAGCATTACAGCCCTCAGGTCCTGCAACACACTGAATCATCAAAAGGAGATTCAATTATATTCATAAGACTGGATGGGCCCCAGCAGCAAAGAGGTCTTGGAGATTGACAAAGGTTGCAACAAAGGATTTTCTGGTTAACCCTTAGTAAGTCAAAAGAAAAAGAAAAAGACCCAATTCTACATAATATGTTGGTGGATGGAAAAAGATTTAACTATTTTAGTTGATTTAAAGATTTAAATATTTGCATAAAGATGAACATTTATAATCTCAGAGACAACTCAGCAACAATTTAACTAGAAGAAGATTTTCTATTCTTGCCCAGCAAAAAGTCATCCTAAACTTCTTTTTGTGGATACCATGCTTTATTGTTAGCCATTCTGCACAATTAAAAATATCTTTTAGATTTCATTTGGCTTTCTGATAAATGATACATGTTTTTTTTTTTAAAAAAAAGACTATGAAATATGAAACAAAAGTATGAGAAAGATCTCTGGGAACTTCGCCATCAAGAGAAAGTCATTGTTAATATTTGGTGACTATCATTATCATGATTTTTTCATCTAAGCCTACTTATATACTTTAAAATTTTTAAAAAGATTTTTATAAATACATTTTAACCTCTTTTCCACTTCTTGGGAGTATTTGAATCTTTCCATGCAATTAAAATTCTTCTACAATATGATCCATAATGTTTGCAAAATATTCCATCATAGGGTACACCAGAGCTTACCTCCCCTGATTGTTGGATATAAGACTTGGTACTGATTTTTCTTTGTGGCAAACAATCTTGTAATTAACAACTGATAGCTCAATTCTGGTTCAATTCCACAATGATACAATACCTAGCAAAGTACCTGACACATTGTAGGCCTTCCATAAATATAAAAATATGTGTATTAAAAAGCAGAGACATTACTTTGCAAACAAAGGTCCATATAGTCAAAGCTATGGTTTTTCCAGTAGTCATGTACGAATGTGAGAGCTGGACCATAAAGAAGGCTGAGCGCTGAAGAATTGATGCTTTTGAACTGCAGTGGGAGAAGACTCTTGAGAGTCCCTTGGACTGCAAGGAGATTAAAACAGTCAATACTAAAGGAAATCAACCCTGAATACTCACTGTAAGGACTGATGCTGAAGCTTCCAATACTTTGGCCTCCTGATGCGAACAGCGGACTCATTAGAAAAGACCCTTATTCTGGGAAAGATTGAAGGCAGGAGGAGAAGGGGATGACAGAGAGGTTGGGTGGTATCACTTGACTCAGTGGACATGAGTTTGAGCAAGCTTAGGTAGATGGTGAAGGACAGGGAAGCCTGGTATGCTGCAATCCATGGGGTAGCAAAGAGTCAGACACAACTGAGCGACTGAACAACAACAACAAATATAAATTGAAAGAATTAATGATTTCTTCAGCATAGTTTCCAGAAGAGAATTAGCAGATACAAGACTACGAATATATTTGTGATACAAAATATCAAAGTGCTTCTGGAAATGCTAGACCAATTTATACTCTTGACAGCTGTGTGAGTATGCCCAGAATAAATATTAATTTAAAAAAACAAACAAAGTCACAGTTGATTTTCACATTCTGAGTAACCACCAAAACATTATTGGGGGTTTTGGAACATGTCAGAGAAACTGACAAGATATTCTTTCCTGGAACTTGTGAATGTGAAGCATGTCCTACATGATTTATAGTGTCCTCTCTACATTAGTTACCCTAAAATTAAAAGGAGTATTCTATAAGAGAGGTGTTTCTTTGCCTTAAATCAGGGCCTGCCAAACTCCCACCTGCTGCCTGTTTTGTAAATAAAATCTGATTGGAACACAGCCACACCCACTGGCTTACATATTGTCTACAACTGCTTTTGTGCTACCATTGCAAAGCTCAGTAGTTGCAACAGATTAGTAAGGTCTGCAAAGCCTAAAATGCTTACTAGTTGACCCTTTATAGAAGTGGTCCCCAACCTTTTTGGCACCAGAAACCGATTTTGTGGAAGACAATTTTTCCATGGACCAGGAGTTGGGAGGAGATGGTTTGGGAATGATTCAAGCACATTACATTTATTGTGTAGTTTATTTCTAATCTAATGCCTCTGCTGATCTAATAGCAGGTACCAGTCTGAAACCCAGTGGTTGGGGACCTCCGCTTTACAGGAAATGCTGTGTGCGCTAAGTCGCTTCAGTCTTATTAGACTCTTGCAATCCTATGGACTCAAGTCCATGGGTTTCTCTGTCCATGGGATTCTCCAGGCAAAAATAATGGAGTGGGTTGCCATTTCTGCCTCCAGGGGATCTTCCTGACCCAGGGACTGAACCCAGGTCTCTCATCTCTCCTGCTCTAGCAGACAGGTTCTTTATCATCCCAGTGTCATCTGGGAAGCCTACAGGAAATGTTAAACACTTCTTTAAATTTCTAACTGAGCATCTGAGGTTTTGTGTTTTGTTGTTGTTAATTTTTTATTTTTATACAATTTTTAGAGACTATTTTACATTTACAATTATTACAACACATTAGCTATATTCCCCATGTTGTACAATACATCCTTGAGCCTATCTTAGACCCAATAATTCATACCTCCTACTTCCCACCCCTATATTGCCCCTCCCTGGCCCACCCCACTGTCAACCACTAGTTTATTCTCTATGTCTTTGAGTCTCCTTCTCTTTTGTTATATCAGTACTTCGTTTATTTTTTAGATTCCATATATAAGTGGTATCATCCAGTAGCTGTCTTTCTCTGTCTGATTTATTTCACTTAGCATAATGCCCTCCAAGTCTACCCATATTGCTGCCAGTGGCAAAGTTTTGTTCTTTTTTATGGCTGAATAATATTCCATTATAGAAACTAATGGTACACCCACGACAAAAAATCAGTTAGCAAGCATTTACTGAACACTGTGGGACATGCTACCTATTCTCAAGGAACTTAAAGTATACTCATGGAGACAAAAAGATATGTAAAAATTAGAGTTAAAAAAAAAAGCATTTCCACATTTGGAGACAGTACTGGAAGAAATATAAAAGTACTAAAGGATTTCAGAGGAGGGAAAGAAGAGCTGGAATTGGGGGAAAAAAGGCAAAAATATCACCGAGAGGCAGAACTTGAGTTAGATGGTGAATGAAGAAGATCTTGGGGCAGGAAAGCAGAAGAGAAGAATGTTCTGGAATCAGAATCATCAAAAAAAAGCAGAGAAGGGGTATGCACAGCAGAGAAGGGGGATGTACAGCCATGAGGAGGGACTCTGTCCAGAATGCAGGTGGAGAGTATATTAAAAAACCTATTCTGCTGTAAGGTCTGAAGGTAAAACCTACTTTACCCACATTGTATTTCAAAGGCATACATTTTCTGTTAAAGGAACCCAGAATATACCTTTTACTTAAGCACAGAATCCTTTTATGAAGCAAATTTTTATTATACAGTCCCTCCCTATAGTTCATGATGTCCAATTTTCATCCCCCTTTCCAAATCTAACACAGTTTATTCCTCCAGTAATCTGAATACCAATGCAAAACTACACTGAAACATCAGAAAGACTAGGGAAAAGTAGGATCTGAATACAACACACAAAACACAAAAGAACAGGCAAACTGATCTCATCACTTACCATTTGCCAAAGCTCCCTGTTTAACACTGCATTTTTCTGAATATGCCAAAAATAGAGTATCTGCTTATCTTCTATTCCCTTTGATCCAAGCTAACACAAATGTCATTGTGAAACTAAGTCCTCTATTTTTGTTGTTTATAAATTTTGAGACTCCAAACGTCTTTTAAAATTTGCAAAGAAAGATATATTTACAGTATGGCCATTATTAATCAACAAATCTTCACTGCAGAGCACACTTTCATATGGTATGGGTGAGCAGAGATGAATATAACACTAAATCTATTTTCTTTATCAATGCTTTGTATGTGAAAGCACGGGGGTAAGGGGATGACCTTTTAGGAGAAATTTTTTAGAGAAAAGGTTTCATGGCAGTTTTAAACGAAGGACGGGTTATTGAATGAATGCATCGAATTTTTGATTCCCAATATAAAATGGTGTGGGTGTTATTCTCAGCACACACTGTTCAGATGTTCACAGGCAACTGACCTATTATTGTTGTTTAGTTGTGAATTGTGTCTGACTCTTTTGTGACCCAATGGACTGTAGAATCCTCTGTCCATAGGATTTCACAGGCAAGAATACTGGAGCGGGTTGCCATTTTTTTTTCCAGGTATCTTCCTGATCCAGGGATCAAACCTGCGTCCCCTACTTTGTGGGTGATTCTTTACCACTGAGCCACAGGAAAGCCCATATCTGAACTATGTGATGTGTTAAAATAAGACACCCTGATGCAGATTTGAATCACAGAAGCTACAAGCAGAAGACTGAAGACTTTTAATGGAAAGTATCATAGCATACTGAGTGTGCCAAAGCAGGACCTCTCTGGAGCTTTTTCATGGAAAGAACATTCCCTGGTAGGGATGATGGGGATGGAGAAAAGGTGCCTAGTTCACTCTCTCCATCTCCTCCCACTCCCGGTCTGGTGCTGGGGCTTCCGTCTTTCCCTATTCCCTTCTGCCATGTTCAAGCTCAGTTAAGAGTTCTACTCCTGAGAAGAGGGCTCTCCTGCTCTGAGCACCTGGGTGAACAGACCCACCATCCCCCAGCCAAGAACCCTCCCTGGTGCTGGTTGTCAAGTCGAAACATTTTGAGCTAATGGCCCTGTGAGCTGCAATGGCCTACTGTTTAACTGTATAATTACAGATAGTTAAATATGCATGATATGTGGTGGAGAGAAAATAGTTGGTGCTATGGGAGCCATTACAGATTATAGTTTATGAAAATTTAAAACGCTGCAATATTTATATGAGCTTGGGTGCACTGAGTTATTCTGTGTATGCTGTACCCTGGTCTGGGGCCATGGTTCCTCACCAGAAACCGAAAAAGGCAGATGGGGATCAGCAGAGTTGCCACAGAGGTTGTAGAGAGGAGAAAAGAGAGCATCTTGAGGGCTCTGTTTCAGAACACTTTCAGGTTCTGTGTCTCAGTGATCCTGTGTTAAGAAAGCCCAGTCATCAACGGTTTAAAAAACTACTTGATAATTGCTCAGATTCTCTTACAAGAGGATGACAGGACTTTCTTTTTATGATCACTAGCATATTAGACAGGGAAAAAAATCCACACTGTATTTTCCTGGAGTCAGGGTTCTCCAGGAAATAGAACCAAAAGGAAATAAACCCTGAATATTGATTAGAAAGACTGATACTGAAGCTGAAGCTCCAATACTCTGGCCACCTGATGGGAAGAGCTGACTCATTGGCAAAGACCTTGATGCTGGGAAAAATTGAGGGCAGGAAGAGAAGGGGACAACAGAGGATAAGATGGTTGGATGGCATCATTAACTCAATGGACATGAGTTTGAGCAAACTCTGGGAAATGGTGAAGGACAGAGAAGTCTGGCATGCTGGAGTCCATGGGGTTATAAAGAGTCAGACACCACTGAGTGACTGAACAAAAACAACAACAACGATATATATTACAGGAGATTAATTATAGAAATCAGCTCATATGGTTTCAGAGGTCAAGAAGTCCCACCATTTGCCATCTGCAAGCTGAACAACCAGGAAAGCCAGTGTTACAATTCAGTCTGAGTCTGAAGGCCTAAGAAGGGGGTAGGGGGTGCTGTTGGTGTAAGTCTGAGAGATCAAAGGTCAGAAACTAGCAGCTCCTATGTCCAAGAGTATAAGAACACGGGCATCCCAGGTCAAGAAGAGAGTGAATTCACCTTTCCTCCATTTTTTGTTCTTTTGGGCCCTCAATAGACTGGATGATTTGCACATACATTGGTGAGGGCAGATGGATATTCTTTATTAAAAGTCTACTGATTCAAATGTTGTTGCTGTTCCGTCACTCAGTCATATCCAACTCTTTGCAACCCCATGGACTGCAGCACGCCAGGCTTCCCTGTCCTTCACCATCTCCCGGAGCTTACTCAAACTCATGTCCACTGAGTTGGTGATGCCATCCAACCATCTCATCCTCTGTCATCCCCTTCTCGTGCCTTCAATCTTTCCCAGCATTAGGGTCTTTTTAAATTTTTTTTTCTGACTATCCAAGATATATAGGTATGTGTGTATATATATGTATATGAACAATTTCTATGAGTTTAGAGAATTTTGTGTAACTGTCTGAAGGAGTCAGACATGTTGCTTAAGTGGAGGTGACATTTGTTGTGATGTCTGAAGGATAAATAGGAGTTCCTGAGCCCATAGACTGAAGAACGGCCTCCCTGGCAGAGGGAGCCACATTTAATAATACATGGAAGCCTGCAGAACACAGCACGTTTGGGAAATTGCATGTGACCCTGGGTCACTGCATAAAAGAAAAAGAAGTGCGGAGAATGAAGTGGTAAGGGAAGTAGCGCATTCCAGGGAATGACCTCGAATGTTATATTAACGGAGAAACGGAGGTGGAAGGATAAACTAGGAGTTTGGGATTAACATACACACACTACTATATATAAAGTAGATAACCAACAAGAACCTAGTGTATTCAATATTTTGTAATGATCTATAAGAGAAAAGAACTTGAAAAAGAATATATATATATGAAGGATGGAGGAGCCTGGTGTACTACAGTCCATGGGGTCACAAAGAGTCAGATACGACTGAGCGACTGAACAACAACCAACCCATCCTTAAACAGCTGTAGTCCTCCCCTATAGGGGCACAACCCCTACTTCATCTGAGAGGGAGGACTACACTAAACAAAACCCAAATGAGACCCAAGCAGACATAGCCCCCTTTGTTTCCTTTGGAGAAGCAGGTGAAGGAGGGCAGAAGAACCCAGGAGTGGTACTCCATCAGTAATGAGTGTCCCCAACATACACGACAGATAACAACCAACCAGGAAACACACAAACTCCCAAGTGACTAATCAACACCTGCTACCAGAACCTTTTTTCCATTTCTAGTTAGAGAACTGTCACTTCTGTGTAACTTCAGATCAATGACTTCATAGCCCTGATTCAAGGTCTTTATCTGCAGAAGGTCTTTAGAAGGTCTCCTAAAGTCAACTGGACCTTTCTTTGTCCCTTCCTGAGCCCCCTAACATGCTAGGTGATGCCCACTCATTGGGTCAAGAGAAACTCTTAGTACTTAAATACTTCTAGTGAAGAGAGCATTTGAATAAACAAACTCTTTTTATTTGTTGCCCAGATCTATTCTATTTTTTCTTTTGAAGTCAAGTGAAATACTACATTGAAATAATTTGAAATCCATTCTTTACATTGTTTTTCTTAAGTTTTTCTCAAAAATAACACACAAAGAGATCACATTTTTTTTTCATAATGTAAGACTACAATAATCAACTTATTATGTATATGTCAGCCTGGGCAGTGATTTCTAAAAAGGAAACTGGGTTTGTGGAAGAGTTAGTGAGCATGAGGGAAAAAGAAAGAGCTCTGACATGATTCTAGAGGTGAATGTGTTGTGTTTCCAAGCACATCTGTGATATAGGAATTTATGAATTAAGAGTATTATCATGCCACTTGGTTACATTAGAAAAAAAAACAAATAGAAAGTGACTTTTCAAGAGTAGAGAGCATAAAAGGTGGAACGAAGGAGAATTCTCAGCTGCATAATTTGTTAAAACAGCTCATTCTGAGATCTATTAATCTCTGAGTTTAATTAGAAGTCTGAATGAACAAACGGCTGTTTTATCTGATGCCCAGTTTCTTCTGGCACCAAGAGAGATGGCTGGAACTTTCTTACCTATTTACTTTCATCTACTCTTGTAAATGAGTTCAGATCTAATGTGTGGCCTCATGGGGCATTCTGTAACTAAACCCAGTTACTTGTACAATTTACAAAACCAGTGACAAAGCAATTCAAAGACCAAAAAGAACAGTTTTAAAAAAAAATTGCTATTTCTCTTTTCAATCAATTCTCAGGATTAAAGGCAGAATTTATTGATAAAGACAGAAGTAATCCTCTGATGGAGTGAGATGGTATATCAGTGTTCTACAAATCCATTCAATTAATAGACTTCACTGTATGCAAACACTGGTAAGTGGATGAAATGTGTTGCTTCTTAATGATCTAATCTGTATTCTTAGAGGATGGAAAGCTCTGCTACACAAACATTTTGCTTGGCAATTTCCCCTAAACATTTATGCTTGGTAATGTGCTAGCCATTTACTTATTTTTTTTAATTAATTTATTTATTTTAGTTGGGAGCTAATTACTTTACAATATTGTAGTGTTTTTTGCCATACATTGACATGAATCAGCCATGGGTTTACATGTGTTCCCCATCCTGAACCCCCCTCCCACCTCCCTCCCCATCCCATCCCTCTGGGTCATTTATTTTTACAGTGGAACTTGACGCACATCTTGGCTGTTAATAGCTCTGCCAACATTATACAATGGAAATACCGCACGACTAGAACTAATCTCATTATTTTCCACATTAATAATTCTTACAGCAACAGAAGATCATTAAAATATAGAATGGTACTACACAGATGTTTAATGTAGATGTTCAAGAACTCCTAGCCAAATCATTCCTTCATTCTTTCTGAAAACAAATATTAATTGAGCAACTACTCTGTTTCAGGCACTGTGGGGTTTGTACATATTTTTAATAAAACAGACATGGTCCTTTTTTTCGTAGAATTGCCATTCTGAAACAGAGACCATTGAATTTAACAAACAAGTAAATGTATGTTCAGAAATTGGGACAGATATGACAAGGGCTTTTTCTTCACCATAATCTCCCTTAAGCACACCTACCCTCCATTCCCATTTCACTGTCAAAAGCCCAGTTCTATTCATTTGTTTGGGTGAAAGTCTTGCTTCTTTATTTTTCTTCCCCAAGACGAAGTTAACAATAGATCCTTTGCCTTGATCTGCTGTGGAAACATTAAGTCCTTGATTTCTAGAATTCCATATATGCAGCCTGAAATGAAGATAATTATAATTCATGCTTATAGCACAGAACCTAAACATAGCCTGTTGCTAGATCCTATACTACCTTCTTGGTAACTATATAAAAGTGATGTCAACTCTGACGCATCGAGACATGAACACAATGTAATCTGCCTATAAGTCACACCTCACTCACAATTCTGAAAAAATCTTATGGACATTTAATCCTCATTTTCTGCCTTCCAGCCTTGCCTCATCTGCCCCTCAAACATGGAGCAGAAGTGCTCTTTTCTACCCAAGACCGTCTCTTCTTTTCAAAAGAAGCTTGAGGTCTCTCTCCCCTAGAAAGCCAGTCTACACATACTCCCCACATCCATCAACTTCTCTTGATTCTCTTCCCACCTTCCTCAGCCCTCCACCTCCTCTCACCACCCCAGAGAGACTGCTGCTTCTGCCTTTTGCTTAATACACATGTGTTCTCATACTTTAAACTGTGCTATATTATTTACAGTAACAGTTTTCAATCCTATCAGATGCAATGTTCCATTTTATAACAAATGTTATGCAATGCTCCCTTTACTATCCTGAAATAAAATTAACAGATAATATAACTTTACTACAACATTATTTTAAGAAAAAAATCAATATGATGCCTTAACAAAGAAATAAAAAGGAAGTTGTTTGGAAAAAAATAATATGTACTGAGAAAGGCTATCCTAGAATATGTATTGAATTAAGCAGAAACGTGCACCTACTTATAATTATAATGAATAATTTTAGATTTAAAAGAAACAAAAAAAATTAAGTTCCACAGAAGAAGTACAAGAATGTTAAAGAACAAAAGTAGAATTAGATGCTAAAATAAAAACTAAAGTTTGCTTAAATAATAACAGATCAGACTTATTTATACATGATAAATAGAAGAAAACAGCTTTAATTAGAGAGAACCTGCAGAGACAAATTACAGACTGCCAAAATGGAGACATGTATGATGGAGAAGTCTGATATTCTCACAAATGACCTGAGCCTTATTTACAAGTGAAGTGTCAACATTTTCCCTCGAGTAATGACATGCAACACGGTTGATAAATATCATGGAAAATGTCTCTTATCCTAAAATTCCACCACCTGCTGAAGCATGCATTTCATCTTTAGCTTAAAACACTTTGGACCACACACTCTTCCATAGATCATGAGAAATAAATGATGAATGTGAAAGTGAAAGAATAATTCCAGAGGCTGAAAAACCTCTTAAGATAGAATCAGAATAAGATGAAAAATGCAGGAAAGTCAATATATTTAATAAGGAAGTTTTATAACCTATAGGTTTCTTAACATGGGGCTACCAAATTATTCACATACTCACATGTACACACATACAAACACAAATGCATTTATATATAAATGATGTTTTATGTGAGTGTGTGTATAATGGCAGAAATATTTTAAATTAAGGATTAATAATAAAATTCAGTGAGGTCTATTGAGTTTCACTTCTCCACTAATTTTATAATGTTTGATTTTAAGTATCTTAATCAGAGTCTCATCTTCTCTATTACATATTTGTATGTGGCAACTATAAATGTAGATTGATAGTTAAAAGCAGGAGTGTTTTCTTATTAACTCAATGATACAAATGATGATCCTGTGTGTGACAGCTTATCAAAATGGTGAAAAACTTAAGTTTTAAATAGAATAAAGTACCCTTATTTTACAAAACAGATGCACTTTGGGAAAGTATGCAAAAACATATTTTGTGTATATATGTAAAATGGGAGTCTGGTTCCAGGTATTTATCTCTATTGTCTGTATGACCACGAATGTCCGGCAGAACCAGGGGCATTTCTTTGGGAATCTTGATTGCATGTTAAAGACATCGAGCTTCCCTGACTCCTATATGTTAAAAGCCAATAGCACTACAAAGGTCTGCATCGCCAAAGCTATGGTTTTTCCAGTAGTCATGTATGGATGTGAGAGCTGGACAATAAAAAAGGCTGAGTGCTGAAGAATTGATGCCTTCGAACTGTGGTGCTGGAGAAGATTCTTGAGAGTCCCTTGGAGAGCAAGGAGATCACACCAGTCAATCCTAAAGGAAATCAACCCAGAATATTCATTGGAAGGACTGATGCGGAAGCTGAAGCTCCAATACTTTGGCCACCTGATGTGAAGAGCTGACTCACTGAAAAAGACCCTGAGGCTGGGAAAGATTGAGGGCAAGAGGAAGAAGCGGGTGACAGGAGATGAGATGATTGGATGGCATCACTGACTCAATGCACACAAGTTTGAAGAAGTTCAGGGAGATGGTGAAGGACAGGGAAGCCCGGCGCACTGTAGTCCATGGAGTTGCAAGGAGTTGGACACAACTGAGCAACTGAACACCACCACCTATGATAACAGGGATAAAAACACAACCCCCACAAAAGATCACTTAATGGGCAATACTTTTCTAATCAAAATCATGGCTTTTTAGGATGCTTTTTTTTTTTCTGCCTTCTAGTTCTCCCCTAGCGTTTTGAATCTTCCAAGCTGTGTTTCAACATGCTTGCTATCAGTGACCCCAGGAATGGTAGAGTGGAAAAGATACCTAAATAAAATCTCTAGAACCCTGTGAATGTCAGCTTATTTTGGGGAAAAAAACAAAACAAAACAAAACAGGCTTTGTGGCTGTGATGTGGTTAAAGATACTGAAATAGATCATCCTAGCTTATCCGGTGGGCTCTAAATCCAATAGCAAGTGTGCTTATAAGAGAAAGACTGGTTTGATACAAAGAAGAGAAAACACAAAGAAAAGGACGAGGCAATGTGACCATGGAGGCTGAGGTTGAAAGGATGTGGCCACGAGCCAGAGATTGTTGGCAGCCAGAAGCTGGAAGGGGCAAACAGCAGATTTTCCCCTATGGAGCAGAAGGGAGGACAGCCCTGTGCATACCTTGATTTTGACTTTCTGACCTACATAACTGTAACAGAATCATCTTCTGTTGTTTTAAGACACCAAGTCTGTGTTAATTTGTTACAGTAACCAAAGGAAATTAATATACCAGGTGAGTCAGTCACCAGCCAGGGCAGAAGTTTAATACACAATTGCTTTGTCTGTGTGTTTATTTTTCTCTAAGGCTTTTGTATTCCCCAGACAAGGCTGGACACTAGGGAGAAACAACAAAATGGATCTTCTCTCTTTTGAACACTCCACTCAGCACCCTCCGCCCCATTGCCTTCAGGTGAGGAATCTCAGTGCAAGATTTTCTTCCCGCTGGAAACATTTACATTCTTAAATAAGCTGGCATAGAACTGTTTTCCACTCTGCAGAGCATCCACCTCCTTTTCAAGCTAAACATTCCCTCCTCTGATTCTCTGGCAAACACTGGTTTCCTCACAAGAGCACAAGTTCCATGAGAGAAGTACTTTTGGGGATATTTCATCACCATTTTTTTTCTTCAGCCTAGCATGATGTCCAGTGTAGAGAAATGTATCTATAAGTATCTTATGAGTGAATATTTACATACAACTATTTACAGATGTTCTGATTAAAATTTTAAAAAGCTCTTGTCATTACGGTTCATAGCAGCAGCAACACGTGTTTTTCCAGAATAAATAAATATTTTAAGGAATAGATTCTTCTACATACTGTATTTAAAATGTCTTATTTCAGGGATCTAATCATCCCAATCTCTGATTCAGTGCTTGAATACAATTAGCTCGTGGCCAGTTTTGTAGGTTGAATTGTGTGCCCATAAAAATTCACACCCATGCAGAACAGATGAACATGAACTTATTTGGAAATAAGATCTTCATAGCTGTAGTCATATTAAAATGAGGTCACATTTAATTTGGGTGGGCATGAAATCCAGTGATTGGTGTTCTTATAAAAAGGGAGATAAACAATGAGGTCCTACTATATAGCACAAGGAACTATTAACACATTCAATATCCTATAATAAACCATAATAGAAAAGACTGTGAAAAAGACTATACATATATATGTGTGTGTTTTAATCATTTTACTGTATACCAGAAACTAATATAACATTATAAATCAACTATATTTCAATAAAAAATTAAAAAGAGAGGGAGATGTGAACACATGGGAACCCAGAGGACTTAGAGATTCTTGGTATTTTTTTTTTTGGGCAGTGTTAGAAAACTAGTAGAGTCAGTAACCACTAGTATATTTTATAGTTTTGCCCATATTTTTTACAGAGTCACGGGGTATTGTCATAGTATTAATAACTCCATTACTATCAACTGCTTCCAGCCACTGGATAACAAGATACAAACCCAGAATTATGGGGACTGGGGGACTCAGCTCTGGGAACAGACTGTACACTAGTGTGATCTGAGAAAATACTGAACAAAGAGGCCCAGGTGCCAGAATTTTTTTTTTTTTAATTGCAGTTCCTGTCTCATGTGACTAGAAGTTACATGACCTTGGTTAATATACTTAAGAGCTCTGTGACTTAATTTCTTCATCTGTCAAATAATAATAATCATCCTTTCCTCATTGAGTTCCTGCTCCATGCAAAATGCTTAGGACAGTACCTAGAACATGAAAATTGCTCAATATACATTAGCCCTTACTATTGTTAATACCGGCTTTCAGTTCAGTTCAGTAGCTCAGTCGTGTCCGACTCTTTGTGATCCCATGAATTGCAGCACGCCAGGCCTCTCTGTCCATCACCAACTCCCGGAGTCCACCCAAACCCATGTCCATCGAGTCGGTGATGCCATCCAACCATCTCATCCTCTGTTGTCCCCTTCTCCTCCTGCCCCCAATCCTACCCAGCATTAGGGTCTTTTCCAATGAGTCAACTCTTCGCATGAGGTGGCCAAAGTATTGGGGTTTCAGCTTCAACATCAGTCCTTCCAATGAACACCCAGGATTGATCTCTTTGAGGATGGACTGATTGGATCTGCTTGCAGTCCAAGGGACTCTCAAGAGTCTTCTCCAACACCACAGTTCAAAAGCATCAATTCTTCGGCGCTCAGCTTTCTTCACTGTCCAACTCTCTCATCCATACATGACCTCTGGAAAAACCACAGCCTTTACTAGATGGACTTTTGCTGGCAAAGTAATGTGTCTGCTTTTTAATATGCTATCTAGGTTGGCCATAACCTTCCTTCCAAGGAGTAAGCGTCTTTTAATTTCATGGCTGCAGTCACCATCAGCAGTGATTCTGGAGCCCAAAAAAATAAAGTCTGACACTGTTTCCACTGTTTCCGCATCTATTTCCCATGAAGTGATGGGACCAGATGCCATGATCTTAGTTTTCTGAACGTTGAGCTTTAAGCCAACTTTTTCACTCTCCTGTTTCACCTTCATCAAGAGGCTCTTTAGTTCTTCTTCACTTTCTGCCATAAGGGTGGTGTCATCTGCACATCTGAGGTTATTGATATTTCTCCCGGCAATCTTGATTCCAGCTTGTGTTTCTTCCAGCCCAGTGTTTCTCATGATGTACTCTGCATATAAGTTAAATAAGCAGGGTGACAATATATAGCCTTGACGTACTCCTTTTCCTATTTGGAACCAGTCTGTTGTTCCATGTCCAGTTCTAACTGTTGCTTCCTGACCTGTATACAGGTTTCTCAAGAGACAGGTCAGATGGTCTGGGATTCCCATCTCTTTCAGAATTTTCCACAGTTTATTGTGATCCACACAGTCAAAGGCTTTGGCATAGTCAATAAAGCAGAAATAGATGTTTTTCTGGAACTCTCTTGCTTTTTTGATGATCCAGCGGATATTGGCAATTTGATCTCTGGTTCCTCTGCCTTTTCTAAAACCAGCTTGAACATCTGGAAGTTCATGGTTCATGTATTGCTGAAGCCTGGCTTGGAGAATTTTAAGCATTACTTTACTAGCGTGTGAGATGAGTGCAATTGTGCGGTAGTTTGAGCATTCCTTGGCATTGCCTTTCTTTGGGATTGGAACAAAAACTGACCTTTTCCAGTCCTGTGGCCACTGATGAGTTTTCCAAATTTGCTGGCATATTGAGTGCAGCACTTTCACAGCATCACCTTTGAGGATTTGAAACAGCTCAACTGGAATTCCATCACCTCCACTAGCTTTCCTCATAGTGATGCTTTCCAAGGCCCACTTGATTTCACATTCCAGGATGTCTGTCTCTAGGTGAGTGCTAAAAAGAAATTATCACTTAATTTAATTAAAAAAAAAAAAACCCTATGTGGTAACTATGATATTTCCCTGAAAAACTAAAACTGATTATGTGTACAGAGGACCTTGGAGAAAGAAATGGCAACCCACTCCAGTATTCTTGCCCGGAGAAGTCCACAGACAGAGGAGTCTGTTGGGCTACAGTCCATAGCGTCGGAAAGAGTTGGACACAACTGAGCGACTAACACTACACGGTGGAGGACCTTATTTCTTTTTTTCCTTGCAGACACCTCAGGAGTTTGACTCCTCATTATACCTTTAAATAGAAAAAGGATTCCATTTTGGAACAGCAATACCTAAACATCAATTACACTCACCTGAACTTGTCCAAGTTACTATTTAGGAAGCTTGGCATCCAGCAAATGATTTCTGAGTGAAGCTCAAACTCAGTAAAACATTATGTTCCTTACTGTGGAGACAGGGAAACACACCCTTCTGTTTATAAGGTTTTTAATAGTTAAACATCTTGACATCTAGTAACATGCTCAACGTCTTCTCTCTACCTAATGTACAAAGTTGATTTCTAATGAAAATGCAGGACATGCTCTCTTCCTCCTAAATGGTAGAAGAGAGAGCGTATACATTTCTCTGCAGTGGTTTCTGGTACAGCTACTCAGAGTGAGCAGAACACAAACCAGTTACTGTGAAGTTTGCAAAGAATACAGCTATAGTTCCTGTTCCTGTACAGTTTGATAGAGGAAAGGGGACAGATACACCTGAGGGGTTCTACCTTAGGAATCCATACTTCTAAAATTGAGACCAGGCACAGAGTGATCGTCACAATATGGAACCTAGTGTGGGCGGGGGAGCCCTGTTTACTGTTAGCCATTTACCTCCCTGGTGCCTCAGACTGTAAAGAACAGAGACCGGGGTTCCATCTCTCAGTTGGAAAGATCCCCGGGAGACGGGAATGGCTACCCACTCCAGTATTCTTGCCTGGAAAATTCCATTGTCAGAAGAACCTGGCAGGCTACAGTTCATGGGGTCACAAAGAGTTGGAAATGACTGATGAACACTTTCACGTTCTTTTTAGCCATTTACTACCTGGACTGCAGGTGGTCTGAGCATCTCAGGGAATGACAGGGTGTTCCAAGTCTTAGGATGTGAGGACATCTCATTTAGTTGTAGGACACTCAAAGAGAGCTTGGGGCAAGGACAATTTGCCAACCAACAAGAAAATATTTTAATAGTATAACAACTTTGTGGCTGTAAAGGCATGGACTGGTAAATATTTGCCCTGGACAAGACTATAGTGAATTAGATTGGCACACAATGGTAGGTCAATCCTGCGGCAATCATGTAATGGAAGATGGTTGCAGAGAGACAGACGAGGATACCACTGTGCATCGGTGCTGGCAGTGTTAGTTGTACAGAGTCAAAGAGGTGGAGTGTTTGATCCCTCAAATTCTTTTAAGACATTTTACTTTCTAATTACATTAATGCAGGAACAAAATTTCCTTGTTAAAAAATTAAAGCATTCCTATTAAAGCTAAATACATACCACCTGCCTTCCAAATTTTGGTCTACTCCCCAGAGGTAACTACTGTTGCTAATTTAGTAACATCATTTCAGATACCTCTCTATGTGTATTCACATGCATTAGGTATTGTCAAGGGTGCTATCTATGTGTTTACAGTGTGATAAGCAGAACTGTAAAATGCTCCCCTAAAATTTCCTGTCTATTCCCCAGAACTATGAATATGATGAATTATCATACTCTGATTCTGTTATGTGGCAAAAGGAATTTTGAAAATATAATTAAGGTTACTAATGAATTGACTTAGACTTAATTAAAAGAGATTATTCAAGTGGGTTTAATCTAATCACACATGCCCTTTAAAAGCACAGTTTTCTCTAGGTAGCAGCCAAAGGGATGTCAGAGAGATACAAAGCATGAAATTAATTTGATGCATCATTTATGGCTTTGAAAATGAAATGGTCACATGCTGAGGAATGTCGGTGGCCACTAGAAGCTGAGAGTCATCTCCAATGAAGCCAGCAAGAAAATGGGACTTCATGCTATAACTTCAAGGAACTGAATCCTGCCAACCACTTGTATAAGCTCAGATGCCAATTCTTCTCCAGAGCCTCTGCCTCTAGGTAAAAGTCCAGTCTGGCTCCAAACTGATTTCAGTCTTGTGAGACTCTAAGAAGAGAACCCAGCTAAGACCAACACCTGAGTAAATGGGTTTTGTTTTAAGCCACTAAATTTGTGGTAATTGATTACACAGCAACAGAAAACTGATACCACATACCACTCTGTGGTTTATTTTTTATTCAAGAATATGTTTTATAAATCTAAGCATATTAATTCATTCTTTTGAACTTCTCTACCATCTTTCACCATATGTGTGGTACAAAATTGCCTAAAATGGCTACTTACCAATTCCTGCCATGACTGTTCAGACCTAGCACTCTGTTCTTTCCATTCTCTTTGAATCTGGTCTGGCCTTATGATGTGTTTGATAAAATTTACTGGAGATAATGTTCTACAAATTCTGAGTTCAGGTCTTGGAGAGACCTTGAAGCTTTTACCCTTCTGGGATCCAAATTGCATGTATAAAAGTTCAAAGTAAACCACATAAGTAAGGGGTCATTAAACAGGTGAAAGAAGGAAGGGAGTGGGGAGATGGGGAGAAGGAGGTAGACAAGGAGAGAAATTAGGACCCCATGAGCCCCAAGTAATACTGAAAAGACTGTATGTAGAACGGAAGAACTACTCAGCTAAGCCTCGATAGTCCAAAGAGTTGTGAGAAATACTCAGTCACTAATAAACAGTAATTTGCTATGCAATAATAAATAACATTGTAATAGATAAATCATGAACATTACAGTTTATTCTTGCACTGATAAACACTATTTTTCAGATTATTAAATTGAACCATATGAAAGTACCATTTCTATAAGTCAAAATTGGTAAAATATCAACCATTTCATAAGGTTCAATAATAAAGTAGTTTGTTATAATAATAGATAACATTTTAATAGATATACCATGAGTGGATACATCATACATGGATAAATTATGAACATTAAAGTTTACTTACCCATTTTCCTACTGATGAACATTTTTGTCTTTAATTATTCAATTGAACCATATGAAAATCCCACTTTTATACATCAAAATTGATTAAATGTCAGCAATTTCATGACACTCAATCCTACATATAAAGCTGCTAGAACGCTTCCTTCATGTGCCCGTTTGTGTACATGGTGGGAGGTGTCACTGAAGAGTGAGTACCAGATAGGAGAATTGTTTAGTTGTAGGACAGGCACACTTTAAATTTAGCAGATGTTGCAAAATTACCTGCTACAGTGACTACCAATTTATGCTCCACTACCTGTATAATGTTGTCCTATATTCCTTGATTCATATATTTCTAGAATTCCATTATTATAAAAATAGTTACCCAGGACTCAAGATGCAGCCAACCTAATATGAACCAATTTAAAATTCAAAAAGTGCTGGCAAATCTGATGTAAAATTCCTGACACCCTACAAGGCATTCTGATTTGAATTTTAATATTATATTGTAGGTTACTATTCTAAGATAGATATACCTTCCTATTTGTGGAATAGTTAAATGAATATAAGTTGAGTTAATGTTCCATGAGTAGATTTCATGTAGGTGCTGGGAGTGACACTGGAGTAGGCAAGCAGTGGGAGGATGCCCCGGCCTAGGAGGCCAACAGGTTCAACAGATGAGAATACAGAAAGATGCCTTGCTCTATGGATAGTGGGGTTATCCATCCCAGTGCCAATATCAGAGTTAATATTGATACTGCTATCACAGTTGATAGCTGGGGGGCTTATGTTAACTGATATCTAGAACGTGTTTATTAGGAAGTATATTACTAAATGTGTGTTAAGGCAGAGACATAGACCCTTCCTAAACAGTATTTATATGTGGCAGATCATACTTGTCCCCCTGATATAAACTCTTCTCTTCTGTAGCACAGACTTCCCTGATAGCTCAGTTGGTAAAGAATCTTGGAGAAGGGATAGGCTACCCACTCCAGTATTCTTGGGCTTCCTTTGTGCCTCAGCTGGTGAAGAATCTGCCTGCAATGCAGGAGACCCCGGTTTGATTCCTGGGTTGGGAAAATCCCCTGGAGAAGGGAAAGGCTACCTACTCCAGTATTCTGGCCTGGAGAATTCCATGGACTGTGTAGTCCATGGGGCTGCAAAAAGTCAGACACGACTGAGCTACTTTCACTTTCACTTCTGTAGCATCAAATAAAAACAGTCACTTGCCAGCTGCCTCTACAAGTATTATAAGGTCAGTAGCCACTGCAGCTGCTGACCTCAACACACCCTGAAAGCAGTTCCACATGGAGCTCAGGGATGAGGCGCTCGGTGCCTTGGGAAGAACTGGCAAAACCAGGCTTCAGAGAGTTACAAGATTTCGGGAGATTTTATGAGCCCAAACTCTTCCATCTTCTCGTATCTAGAAAAGCACTAAAATCATAACTGGAGATATCTACTCCTCTTGACCAACAGCAACCTTCCCATGATTAGCACCAAGCCTCTGCCAAAATATGTACTTGATTGTACATTCCCTCCTTCACCAAAATTATATGTAATACTGACCTTCCCTCCTTGAAGCAGCTCCTCAGAGCTATCTGAGATGCTTTTTTTCCTCCTTTTACCCCCAAATAAAAGTTAACTCACAACTCTCACATCGTGCGCTTTTTCCCCAGTCAATAGTAGTGATGCAAATATACCTGGCTACCTGATCACTCTTCCTCTCTTACTTGATTATCAAATCCTTTACTGGGAAGAGGATTTGATAAAAGGGTAGGAAAATGGGAATTCATTTGGTGAGTGGTTACAATGGTATGGGAACTGTCTCTTAAGACAGAGGAGGCCAAAACCACAAAGAACGTAATAATAATCAATTCCTCCTTCATAGTTTGGCCATGCACGTCTGACCGCACAGAGGCACAGCAGAACCAAAAGCCACCTTTTGCCCTAGGTGACTGGCAATGTGCTATGAAATGAAGATCAAAAGAACACATGTGAAGCACATGGTGACTGGCATTAACTCATCAGAGGACCTATCGGAGCTAGAGTTGTTGGAGATCCCTGTTTCCGAACATGTGCATCTTCTACATCTGGGTGAACCCTGTTACCCAGGAAAACAGCTGACGCTTTCTTGTCCCAGTGAACAAGCTCCTTGCTGGCAGGTCACGTGAAAAGTACCCTCTTCAAAAGTTGCATATGTTTAGAAAATGTAACAATTTGCTTTCCCTAAAGCCCATACACAGAATAAAATCCAAAAAAAACCAGTGAAGTAAATTAGAACTATTCCAAAAATGGAATGAGAAATGCCTTCTGAAATACCAGCATAAACACCTCGAGTAAAAAAATTTCCAACATAATGTGTTTTTAATCAAATACATCCATCTAAAGTTTTCTGAAACATCCACAAACTTGAATGCTATTGTATAGTGTGACCAAAATGCATCAAAATAATTGCATTAGGGTTTTTGGCATCACTTTATAATAAGCGGACAGTAATTCTTACTAAATTACAGCTGAATCTCTACAGAATTAGATATTACATCCATATTAGAATCAAATGCCTCTATCATGATTAATGATACTGCAGTAATACCAAGAGAATTAAAATGATTAGCCACTTATTCTAAAGTGTTGACATTTTCCTACAATTTTAGAGTTATGTTTCGTGAAAACTTTCCAATTAAACTTTTTGCTAATGGTTACTGCGTTAAATGCAGACAAATATTCCTCAAAAGGTCAACCTTATTAATGAGTAAATATTAAAATTTGAAAAAAATTAGCTGAACTATCCACTTTAAATAGTTAATGCCAGATGATGTGTTTAACACATTAGACATATTTGAACAATATAGCTGTGTAATTAAAGATACTTGGCAACAATTAAAGTCTTGATATTAATTCTCTTTCAAAATAATTCATCCAATGCAGGCTCTATATGTGTGTTGAGCTAGAGAAAGGAAATGCATTGCCTATTTTGGAGGAGTACATGTTATTTTACTGTTGGACTTTTTTGCAACATATAAAGAAATTATGAAGAGTAAAAGCATAAATTAGTGTTTAATTGTTTACAGAAGATGCTTAGGTTATAAAACACTTTCAAGCACTTCTCAGGAGAAAACTTGGTAGCAATTCATCAGACTCAGACTTGGCAGTGTTTTAGTAAAGTAATCATGTACTTGAAAATGGACATTAAACAAACACTTACGGAAAATGATTTATTTTTTCCTACTGTTTTAGTATGATTGGATGCTAGTTCCAAAGATAAGTATAATATTGTACAAGATTCTGTGGTTCTTAGAATAAGCTTTTCTCAGCCTCAAGAGTAACTTTGTAAATGACTGAAAAATGCAAATGCTATTGAGAGTAAGCATATGTGGAAAGAATAGCTTTGAACTGGTATGAAAACTTCCATGGGTTCAAATTTTGAATTTATCTCTAATTTACCCATCTCTTTGGAATTTGTCTTATGTATACAGACTCAATATTTTTCTGACTTGGTCTCCCAGTTCGAAACAGTATAAAAAAGGTAAATGAAATAATGTTGAGAGAACATACTGAGCTCTTCAGAATAAAGCTAATTGATTTCCTCCAGTGTTTATCACTATAGTTAGAAATCCTGCCTCCATCTTCACTTAGACAATGGAGAGAAATTTGAGCAGGTAATACTGGGGGTCACTGTCACTAACTAGCTACTGGTCTCTGCTAAATTTTTCCCAAGTCAATTGTAACCTCTAAGAAACACATACTGTGTCTCAAATATCTTTATTTTTATATTCCCAACAATGCCTATTAAAAGCTTAGGGAGACAATACAGTGTATTCTCATAAAACCCTTTTCACTTGTTGGGGCTCAAAGTTTCTGCCGGTCTTCATCTTACATTCACCTAATGTATGATCTCACTGTTTCTTCATTGTAACCCCCACCCCTCTTTCCTTAGTTAACTCCCTAGAGTGTTGGGGGTGGGTTTGGCCAACTAGGATCTGCAAGCCAATCCTGTGCTTCTCCCTGCTTTTGCAAATAAAGTTGGACTAAAATCCAGCTTTTCTTGCAAATATAATTGGTGCCTATGTTTGCACTACAAAAGCAAAGCATCTGTGACAATGACTACCTAGCACAAAAAGCCTTAAGCATTTATTATCTGGCCCTTAACAGGATGAGTTTATATCAGAAAACAGATCCTCAGTGCTTGTGTACTGCAGAACTCTTCTGATCCTCATCTGAAAGCAGCTGGAAATGTCTAAGATGGAAGTTAACAGGTGGGTGGGGAATTACTCATGATGAACCATGGGCATACGTCAGTAACTTTCTTCCAACAATCCACTTGAAATAAGCATTTCAAGCAAAGTAGCCATAGTCTCACTCCCAGCCATAAACTCCCAAAGGGAGAGGAACTCGAGTGATACATGGTCACCTAGGTGATCTTCTAGGTGGGATGGATCCTCACTTTAATGTCAGATACTGATTAATAATCATCTGATAATTAGGTATTACCCATTCAGTTTTCCTAAGCTCTCTTGTTACTCTGCATCAGATACTTTATTATTTCAGTTCAGTTCAGTTCAGTCACTCAGTCGTGTTTGATTCTTAGGACAAGAAGCACGCCAGGCTTCCCTGTCCATCACCAATTCCCAGAGCTTGCTCAAACTCATGTTCATCGAGTCGGTGATGCCATCCAACCATCTCATCCTCTGTCATCCCCTTCTCCTCCTGTCTTCAGTCTTTCCCAGCATCAGGGTCCTTTCCAGTGAGTCAGTTCTTCACATCAAGTGGCCAAACTATTGGAGCTTCACCTTCAGCATCAGTCCTTCCAAGGAATATTCAGGACTGACTTCCCTAAGGATTGACTGGTTTGATCTCCTTGCAGTCCAAGGGACTCTCAAGAGTCTTTCTTCTCTAACACCACAAATCAAAAGCATCAATTCTTCAGCGCTCAGCCTTCTTTATGGTCCAATTCTCACATCCATACATGACTACTGGAAAAACCATAGCTTTGACTAGACAGACCTCTGTTGGTAAAGTAATGTCTCTGCTTTTTAATATGCTGTCTAGGTTGATCATAGCTTTTCTTCCAAAGTTAGTTAGTTCAGTCACTCAGTCATGTCCGATTCCTTGTGACCCCAGGAACCACAGCACGCCAGGCCTCTCTGTCCATCACCAACTCCCGGAGTTTACCCAAACCCATGTCTATCGAGTTGATGATGCCATCCAACCATCTCATCCTCTGTCGTCTCCTTCTCCTCCTGCCCCCAATCCTTCCCAGCATTAGGGTCTTTTCCAATGAGTCAACTCTTAGCATAAGGTGGCCAAAGTATTGGAGTTTCACCTTCAACATCAATCCTTCCAATGAACACCAAGGACTGATCTCCTTTAGGATGGACTGGTTCGATCTCCTTGCAGTCCAAGGGACTCTCAAGAGTCTTCTCCCAACACCACAGTTCAAAAGCATCAATTCTTCAGCGCTCATCTTTCTTCACCATCCAACTCTCACATCCATACATGACCACTGGAAAAACCATAGCCTTGACTAGACGGACCTTTGTTGTCTTCTTCCAAAGAGGGTCTTTTAATTTCATGGCTGCAGTCACCATCTGCAGTGATTTTGGAGCCCAAGAAAAAAAAAGTCTCTCACTGTTCCATTATTTCCCCATCTGTTTGCCATGAAGTGATGGGACTGTATGTCATGATATTAGTTTTTTGAATGTTGAATTTTAAGCCAGTTTTTTTCACTCTCCTTTTTCACTTTCATGAAGAGGCTCCTCAGTTCCTCTTCATACATTATTTAGTCTCCCAAATAAATATATATAGCTTAAAAAATGCCTTTTTAATATATGTAATATACATAATCCTATGTATATGTAAAATACACATCCATTTTAAAAATAACAAACTGAAGTATACAGAGTTAAAAGCACTTCTCTAAGGACGCATAATTTGAAAAAAAGCATAACTGGAATTGAACACAGGCAGTGACACTCCATAGTTCAGGCATGACAGTGTGCTGACTCTGAAGTAATTTAAATTTTTGCTCCCCAAATATTCCTGAACTGCAGGCACTCAAATTAAAAAGACTAGAAATTGGATTGTAGCAACAGATAAGACATTCTTATTGCTTACAGAAAACTTGCAAAACCCTGAAAAAAGCATCTCACTTATTTCAAACCCCTTATAAATGATATTCTCAAATGTTATTTCTCTTTGGATCAAATTAGCGGTAATACTTTCTATTTAAGCAGTTCAAATGAACTTTCTTCTGTGACTTGGAAAAATAAAGTTCCATCATCTTAAAATGCTTCTTTATAATGATTTTCCCAGTACAGATATGAGATTAAAGTTATCATTTGAAAATATTTTGTTGATGCTCATATTCTTAACAACGTTTTGTGTTATATGGATACTATAAACTAATGGAAGAGATGAGAGAAGACATAAGGAGAGAAAACATAAGGAAAATTATATTTTTCCTTTCAAAAAACAATACTAAAATCAATGTCTGAGGCATATGGAAAGGCAAGCCCCTGATATCAGAGGATGTTGCTGGATATAACTGGAAGACTGCTCCACTGAGGCTTCAAGTCTCAAATGAGGCATATGTTGGGCTAAGCAGGAAACCTTTTAAGAAGTCAAGACTACCCCAGGGATGCTAGGTTGCAGGACACAATGAAAGATGCAATGTGCTGAAGCGGAATCTATTTCTCACATGGCTTTCGAATCAGTCACTAACATCCTCAATAGCATGTCAGCCAGGCTCCTCAAAGCACATCCAGATTCTAAAAATTGGGGAGAAAAAGGAGTTTCTGAGGAAACAAATTATACTTTAGAAAAAAAAAGTGGTCTTAAAGATTTTGTAAAATCTTAGTAAAAATGCAAAGATTGTAGGAAGGAGCATGAGGTCATTGAATGAAATATTCTAAACTGACTTTTTTTCTTTTTATATATGGATTTCTTAACTCTGGGAAAGACATGTCAAAGAATAAAGGAAGGAAAAAAGAGTGCTGTTTTGTTAATTTCCTATATGTGTTTGATACACTGCTATTCGTGTAAGAAACTTCATTCAGCTCTTTCTTTGGGATCTACATTTCAACATTCAAGTTCAAACTGCATTTGCCACCACCATTTAATCATATCTTCCATTGCCTACACAAACACATCTTTGGCTCTGGATTGCTAACTGTATCATTTTTAATCAATAGTTCAGACAAACATATAAACACACACCCATGGATGTACACAAATACACTGGTCCCATAAGTCCTTTACACTAATAACTGTAAGAGTATAGAGTGGTACACATTTGAGACTGAGTTCCTGAAGAACCAGTTTCAAGTTCCAGCATGGCACTTAATCTGCAACTGTGGGGAACTCCATGGTGGTCCAGTGGTTAGGGCTCCGTGCTTTCACTGTAGGGGCACGGGTTCAATCCCTGGTTGGGGAACTAAGATCCCACAAGCAACACAGCACAGTCAAAAAAAAAATTAAGTGACTTTGGAAATGTCACCTTTCCTCTTCGAGTTTCAATCTCCCCTTTTGAAAAACAGTGCCTCTGGATCTGGGATGTTCTTTTCAGCTCTGATATTTTATCATCCATGAGTCACATCTGCTACTTCACCCTATTTCTATGGTACTAAAAACTCATTTCTTTTCATTTTCCCCAGTGAGAATGATTGATAGCTTTCCCCTTAGCAATCTCATTACATATTTTTACATATTTGTTGGTTATTATGTTTTCTTTCCATCACTTTCCCACATGAATGAATGGCATGAGTTATCTTCATCTTTGAAAGTTCTACCTTCATTTTTCACTATTTTCTTTTATGGCTACTTTTTGAATACTATTTCCTAAAAATCACGTAGGGTGGCAGTTAGGAGTCAAGGCTCGGATTTAGACTGCATGGGTTTGAAGTCACTTGACCAAGGTCACTTAATACGGTTAAGTATTCTTATTTATAAAATGAGCACTGTAATAGTACCAAATTTGTCAGTCATTGTGAGACTTAAAGGAGAGAAAGCACGTTCAGGTGCATCATATGACAGGTATATAATCAACACTGTTTAAATTACTGTTGGGGGGTTATCTATTATTAACGTTTCTGATGTCTCCGCATTTCCACAATGAGCCAGAACACTAACTCAATAGAATTATTCAAATGGAAACTAAAGAAGGCTAGATAAAGAGAAACAATTCTATCCATTTAGCGAATCAAGGTACTTTCTTTTTAATAATAAACTAAATGAACATGTATGTTTCAGAATCATCAATGTGCAAAACCAGACACGGAACTGACATCAGTGTCAGGGATCTGTAGGAGGCAGTGGTGAGATGGCCATGCTTTCCATGTAGATCTCATTTCTGCTTTTGTTCTTCCTTGATTCCCTTCAGGATGTGGGGCCCTGATCCCTTATATTACTGTTCTCATCTACCCTTTCCTATAGCTTCTTATATGTCCATCTCCTTATGCAACAAACTTACCATTTTTCATACACACCTGTCCTTCCTAAATATTCAGAGATCATTTCACTTATTCCGTTTCCTTTAGGACTCTTAAGTGTATTTAATGAAACCTCAATGACTTCAATACATTCAGTTACTAAAGTGTGTCTTAACCTGCTCCAGATGAGAATTCACTGACTTCCTCATGAATATTACTGTATTAGCATCCTTTGATTATTAACCTCTGTAGTGATGGCTGAACAGAAGAGCTGGTAATGACTTCATGGTCTTCGTGCACTGTGCCTGCCCTTCTCTCTTTCTCTCTAATAAGTGGCAGGTATCTTCCTCTGGGAGAATTCTCTCCTGTCTTGTGGACACATGCAGCTATACTCTGTTCATCTCATTTAGGAAAATCACATTGTGTCTTCTTATATTTTTTTGCTCTATTTTTCAGTCCTTCATAATTTTAGAGCTATCTTTAGATTCTTCCTACCACCCATATCTAAAATATTTATCTCTTCATTACAAATTGTACACAAACATATATATTTTAATTGGATGTATACTCTATTTTTAACCTTCAACTAGTTAACACAGACACTTAGAATCATTCCATCCTAGATTGGTTAAGGTACATTACTTTTTCTATTTACTTGATGGTGGTTTAGAAGGACAATAAATACATGGACTTAACAACTGTTTTTTCTACTGGTTTTAATTTGAAGAATTCTAATTGTTCTCATCTTTAAGAGGATAAAATACTAATTTTCATCTCAATCTATCCATCTGACTTTATCACTCTACCTGAGAGTATTCCTTCCATCTAGTCATTTGAGCTCTGTGTCTCTCCATCCCCTGCCTCTCAAAATCAAGTTCTGTCTGCTTTGCTCATTTTATTGGATTGGCCAAAAAGGTCATTCAGGTTTTTCTGTAAGATCTTATGGGGAAACCCAAACAAACTTTTTGGCCCCCCAATACTTACATTAATAGGCTCTTCATTCAGACAACTCAGGCACAGTGTCAATTCACTGGGCATCCCACCATGCTGACCAGTGGGATACCAAACTCTCAGAAGACATGCTGATTTCCATGGTTAAATCCAGTGAGTCCCAAATGGTATTCAAACACATGCCTTGATTATCACAGAGGCAAATGGGAAGAGGGTCTGAAGGAAGGAGCTATATAAGTTATTTTTTAAAAAATGTTTTGGTTGTTACTATATTTAAACTTCCTGCTTATGTTCTTAGCTTTAACGTTTTCCCCCCCTTTCTCAACATGTTGATATTCAGCTTTCACAGTCATAGAAATAAAACATAAATCCTGTTCACTCAAGCCAAAATCGTACCATATGGACTCTTCTCACCTACCCACCCACCTCATACTTTATTCCTTTCCTCCCTTGGCAGCTGTCTTCCCTGTTAAGAAAGTTAAAAACACAGGAAGCTGACTGTATCAGAGAAGTCAGCGTGGGCTACTTCTACGGATAACTTTTAGGGGCTATCAAAAAGAGGGGGTCACTCAGCCTGAATGGGAGGAGAGTTTGCGGAAGACTAGATGCATGGATATGTATGGCTGAGTCTCTTTGCTGTCCATCTGAAACCACCACAACATTGTTAATCACCTATATTCCAATATAAAATAAAAAAGGTAAAAAAAAGAAAAAGGGGCCACATCAGCACATCGTTTTGGCATCAGGACCAGCAGTGTCTACTTGCTGCTGCTAAGTCGCTTCAGTCGTGTCCGACTGTGTGTGACCCCACAGACGGCAGCCCACCAGGCTCCCCCGTCCCTGGGATTCTCCAGGCAAGAACACTGGAGTGGGTTGCCATTTCCTTCTCCAATGAATCAGAGTGAAAAGTGAAAATCAAGTTGCTCAGTCGTGTCCAACTCTTCGCAACCCCATGGACTGAAGCCTATCAGGCTCCTCCATTCATGGAATGTCTACTTAGTGGGCAATTATTTGAGGCACACTTATTAGGCACCTGCCCAGGTACTATTTTTACTCCCAGAGGGGAGACAAATCCTTTCTTCCCATTCACACTGATGCTGAATAAAGGTAACCTCTTTCAGAAAACATGTGAAGAATAGTATTTGAGTTCACTTATTTCTACATAATGACATTCTTTTTGCTTTCATTCCTTAAATGCTGTTGGGAAGTGGTGAGGCAGAACTTGTGTGACTGCAGATATAGCAGTTTTAAAAAATATGGTTTGCCCAGGCTATTGAAAGAGGGAACAGAATTGTTGAAAACAGCTGCTCTGGAAGTTTGACAATTTTTATTAACTCATAAAATGTTAGAGTGAGAAAGAACCCACGAATTTATGTTAGAAATGAGGAAACTGGGGCCCCAGAAAATTAAGGGAATTGCTCAAGGGAAAACCAGTCTGGTGAGTTTTCCAGTATATGACATTGTCTCACTGTTTTCTTTTCAAATGTCAATCTTTTTGTTAACCTGGCCTTAGATGGGAACAATTTTTAGACTGTTCCACTGCTGCCTGAATCCAAAATAGTATAGTGTGAAGAGGTCATTTTTAAATCACCAAAGCTTCTAAAATTTTGGGTCAGAAGGGGTCATCTCAAAGTTCTTGCTGCCTCCAGGTAAACTTACAGCAAACCCTCTATTCTCTTCTCTACAGAATCCCATGGGACAGGAAGGACCACGGCAAGGTCCCTGTCATCACCTTACTTTCTAACCAGAAAGGGCGCTGATGGCTCCGCCATGTTCTATGTGTCATGGACTGTGGCTGTAAGTTCAATTGTGGATTCTGCACTCATATATTTTGCTTTGCATAGAAGCTATATTTCTACAAAGCTGTAGGACACAGGGCAAATTCTACTTCATATATTTGAATTCTAGCTCAAAAGCAGAAGAGAAACTTGCTATTTAAAGACATTTTGCATTAAAACTGCACAAAATGTAAATAACATGTGTTAATTTAATGTTAGTCAAGCCATATGTTCATTTGCTGAATTTTCATATTTAGAGCTTTGGATAAGAGTAGCCCACCTGCATGGAGTGAAGAAAATGCCCTTGATACCTCACCGCCCACCATCAGTCATGGAAGCATCTCCAGTCAGACATTTATTGTGTGGCCATTACAAGGCAGGACCTGGCTATGTTCCATGGATACAGATATAAATAGAGCCCTCAACACTGGAAAGGTCAAATCTGGTAGGAGAAAAAGACCCTTAAAAAATATGTTAGGGTATCATCTAAATGGTTTTGTTGAGAATAATTTCACTGTCTCCTTATTTTTGTCCATCTAGAAGGCATATCCTTTAAGGTAGAAAGTAACCTTTAAAATTCTTTAGTCCATCTCCCTGGCCTTAGCCAAGAATAAGATTTAACCACATCTACCATTAAAAAAAAAAATGAACCTCTTTCCAATAGTCTCTCTAACATTTAGCCATCTTTACTTTTAGGACATAGTTATATTACTTCTAGCCTATATTCTTCATGTTGTAATTCAAGTTCTCTTCCCTTCTTTATGGACTCTTTAGAGAAGATGATGAACATTTTAATCATCCCATTAATGTAACTTGAAGACCATATTAGTTTCTTGTTTTCTGGAATCCATAGGTTTGATTTATGTCAGTAGGCAGTATGCATCATTGTCCTCTGTGCCTGCCCTAATCAGGAAAGCCTGAAAACTGTGCAAAGCTGTCAAGCAGAAATATTTGCCATGACAAGCAGTGTTCTGGTGAGGGCATGACCAGACCACCCATGGAATGAGTGAGAAAGAGATGCTTGAAGATACTGTCTGTGTTTACATGCCAGCACACCAGGAGAGCACCCTTCTTTTTAATCATCACAACAGGAGAGCACTCTTCTTTCTAATAACAGTCTTCCAGGGAGCCCTTTCAGAGACTAAGAACCATGCTCTTAGACCTCGTTAGATCTTTTTCTTGACCTAGGATCACACACATTCACTAGCATGCTGGAAGTCTTCGATCAACTTGAATGAAGGAAGGAAGGAAAACAAAGGATTTCCACTCTCACTATAATGACCTCCATTAATTCTTCCTTATGTAAATACATGTCTAATATTTGAGGGAAATAAGGTCATGGCATATAATTTTTATCAGACTTCCCTGGTGGCTCAGATGGTAAAGAATCTGCCTCCAAAGCAGAAGATACAAGTTCAATCCATGGGTTGGGAAGATCCCTCAGAGAAGGAAATGGCAACCCACTCCAGTATTCTTGCCTGGAGAACTCCATAGACAGAGGAGCCTGGCAGACCATACTTCATGGAGTCGCAAAGAGCTGGAAACAATTGAGCAACTAACACTTATAATTTTTCTCAAGTCTACATTCATTCTCTTGTGGCTTTTTTCACATCTTGTTAAGGTCGAATCATTCACTCCTGCACTGACTTGTACAAGAAGCAATTCCACCAAATCCTTCTTGAGAGTGGATAAAAAATCCCTGATTATGTATCATTAATGTCTCGAATTACACAAATATTAATTGAAACAATGCAAGTTCCCTGAGCATCTCAGAATAAAAGTGCTTTATAGAATTCAGACATTATTTTCTTGGTTATAATGTTTATAAGAGCCATATAGATAGACCTTTAAACTCAGATGAGGTGATTTGTGCTGCAGAATTTATAGAAACAAAATTCTACAAAGCAATTTGGAAATAATAACATGCGCTACTGGAAATCAAAATACTATAAATTATTCTCATCAACAACTCTTGGCCACTAAACAGTAATAATTTCTTTGGAGAACTATGAGAATTGTATCTCCTGTGTGCCTGCAAATGTAAACTATTATTAATAAATAGTTAACAGTTATGAACATAGAAAATAAAATACTAGAGGTGTTAAATTCATGATTTTACTCTATTTTTTAAAAAAATCTCTTCCATATTATGTAGGGTCTCAAAAAGCCTAAACTTCATTTAAGCATATCAATTCAGTTCAGTCATTCAGTCGTGTCTGGCTCTCTGCGACCCTATGAACCGCAGCACACCAGGCCTCCCTGTCCAACATCAACTCCTGGAGCCCACCCAAACCCATGTCCATTGAGTCGGTGATACCATCCAACCATCTCAACCTCTGTCATTCCCTTCTCCTCCTGCCCTCAATCTTTCCCAGCATCAGGGTCTTTTCAAATGAGCCAGCTCTTCGCATCAGGTGGCCGAAGTATTGGAGTTTCAGCTTCAACATCAGTCCTTCCAATGAACACTCAGGACTGATCTCCTTTAGGATGGACTGGTTGGATCTCCTTGCAGTCCAAGGGACTCTCAAGAGTCTCCTCCAACACCACAGTTCAAAAACATCAATTCTTTGGTGCTCAGCTGTCTTTATAGTCCAACTCTCACATCCATACATGATCACTAGAAACCAGAAAAAACATCTATTTCTGCTTTACTGACTATGCCAAAGCCTTTGACTGTGTGGATCACAATAAACTGAGGAAAATTCTTCAAGAGATGGGAATACCAGAGCACCTGACCTGCCTCTTGAGAAACCTGTATGCAGGTCAGGAAGCAACAGTTAGAACTGGACATGGAACAACAGACTGGTTCCAAATAGGTAAAAGGTTACGTCAAGGCTGTAAATTGTCACTGTGCTTATTTAACTTACATGCAGAGTACATCATGAGAAATGCAGGGCTGGAGGAAGCACAAGCTGGAATCAAGATTGCTGGGAGAAATATCAATAACCTCAGATATGCAGATGATACCACCCTCATGGCAGAAAGTGAAGAAGAACCTCTTGATCAAGAGCCTCTTGATGAAAGTGAAAGAGGAGAGTGAAAAGGTTGGCTTAAAGCTCAACATTCAGAAAACTAAGATCATGGCATCCGGTCCCATCACTTCATGGCAAATAGATGGGGAAACAGTGGAAACAGTGGCTGACTTTATTTTTCTGGGTTCCAAAATCACTGCAGATGGTGACTGCAGCCATGAAATTAAAAGACACTTACTCCTTGAAAGGAAAGTTATGACCAACCTAGACAGCATATTAAAAAGCAGAGACAGTACTTTGTCAACGAAGGTCCATCTAGTCAAGGCTATGGTGCTGCCAGTGGTCATATATGGATGTGAGAGTTGGACTATAAAGAAAGCTGAGCGCCGAAGAATTGATGTTTTTAAGCATATCTGTGTGTGTGCTGCAAAATGTAGCTACTATAATTTTGAGTTTGATACCTTTAAATAACTTTTCAAATGAAGCATTTTCTTAAATTCAAATAATTAATATTAAAAATATTTATTAAGAATTGATTCCATTAGGTGTTCTTGAAATAATCAAGAGTTTCTGAAAAATGTGAAACCAAATATTAAAGCATTTCCATGAGAATATGTTAGGGAATATTCAAAAATGAAGCTCAAAAAATAACAGCAATATAACTTGAATTATTATACTAAGTATCCACAGAAACATGCAGAAATATGATCATTCAAGTTAAGTAATTATCCTGAGTTTGCTCCTAGTTGACATAAACTACTCCTTTCCTTGGACTTGATATAAGAAGGCTTCAGAGCAAAAGAAGAAATGCAATTAAAAAGACAAAAAATAAAAAGTACATTACTCATTATTTGCAAGCCTTGTGATAACTATGGTTTACTATCATCCCACATCCCCCAAAGACTTGCAGGAGAGGTTCATAAGCCAGTCCTTTACATGCTTAATGATCTCATTCATAGACTTGCCTTCCTTTTGTGAGCTCCTACAGTAGTTCTCAATGGCCGCTTTGTGACTTGCATCCAATTGCCAAGTGCCTCTAGTTACTTGTTACTAATCCTATGGGCAGAGGAGTATGGTGGGCTACAGTCCATGGGGTTGCAGAGAATTGGACATGACTGAGCAACTAAACTCTGGCCACCTGATGAGAAGAGCTGACTCATTTGAAAAGACCCTGATGCTGTGAAAGATTGAGGGCAGGAGGAGAAGGGGATGACAGAAGATGAGATGGTTGGATGGCATCACTGACTCAATGGATATGGGTTTGGGTAGACTCTGGGAGTTGGTGATGGACAGGGAGGCCTGGCGTGCTGCAGTTCATGGGGTCACAAAGAGTCGGACACGACTGAGTGACTGAACTGAACTGAGCAACTAAAAATAGAATATTAAAGTTTGCAAATGACTTACTTCAAAAAGCTAGTTCAGATTTATTTCTAAAGTAAGCAGGAGTGATAAACTATGTACAACTAGTAAGGCATGGATAACTATTAAACTTGCTGGCCTGAGTGGTTGCCACTGTCCCAGGTGCTGAATGATGAGGTGGACCAGAGGGCTAAAGAAGAAATATATCAGTACAGAGGGCACTGGGAGGAGGGAGGCTTAAGAAACCTAAGCTTTTACCAACTAGGAGGAAAGCACCCTGGCATTTTAACAACCCAGTACATCTGTCTGTTAGGGTGAGAAAAAGGTGAATATCATTTTTGATTATCATATTAGCTTTATTCACACATTTCCTGCCATATTTTCTTGAACAGCAAAAGGGAAAAGCTGGAAATTATACTTAACCTATGGGTTTATCTGTGAACCCAGGGAAGTATGCCACATATAAATATAGGAAGGAAGGGTTAAAACTCTGCCCTTCTAGTCTCATGCACTATATTATTCTGCTAGGGTTGCCATAATGTAAATAACACAGACTGGGTAGCCTGAACAACAGAAATTTACTTCCGGAGGCTGAAAGCCCAAGATCAAGCAGTCACCAGGGCTGGTTTCTGGTAAGACTCTCTTTCTGGCTTGCAGATGTCCACCTTCTCACTTTGTGTTCACATGGCCTTTCTTCTGTGGGCACATGGACAGAGAATAACTCTGGTGTATCTTCTCCTTATAAGGGAATCAGTCCTATCGGACTAGGGTGCTGTCCTTATGACCTCCTTTAACTTTAATAATCACCCTAAAAAGTCTATGGTTAAATATAGCCAAATTGTGGGTGTGAACTTTTGAATTTTGAGGGGACACAATTTAGTCCAAAATACACACCAAGTGAGAGAAAGAGAGAGAGGCTTGCTTCCATACATTCTTTTCTCCAACCAACTTAGGGTGAATGCAGAACTATAGGCAAAGAGCACTTTTAAAGGGGATCACAACTACAAAATCACCTGTCTATGGACTCATTCTGAGCAGGATCTCACTGAGGCCTGGGCCACCTTGGCTAAAATCACACCTCATCACTGCTACTGTGTACCCAACTTACCAACTAGTAAATACTTATTGTATACCAAGTGTATTCCCAGACCAAGGAGATACACAAGAAGTATAACGTCCACATAGTTTGGAGGGAAACAGAGTATACTTATGAATCAATCTGTGAATACATCACTTCATTTCTATTTAATCAATGTGGGCCAGAGTCTACATGACAGCCAAATGGAATTTTAATTTTCACAGGTAGAAACACCACTCTACAAATACTACTGTGATGACCACCTCCTTATACCTCTCTTCCATGATTTATATGCAAACAAGAATATTCCCCATTACAGTAACATGACACAAAGCAGACTAAGCCCTGGAACTTTTGGTGCATAGAGGGGTGATGTTGATGAAACTGTTCATTGTAATCAGTTCCAAATTCACTCGAGTCTCATTCATATTGAACTATGCTGAACACTTGGTCAACAGGACGTTTAAGTGAAAAATACAGAAAAATGACCATAGAGGAAAAGATAAATTAGTGGAATACCATTTAACATTTTAATTCTAGGAAGAGAGACATAACGGAGTATGAGTGAACAGCACCTCAAAAATATACACTAAGATTCCAGGTGAATTAAGGGAGTATATGGGAAGATAGTGAAAACAAATTCTGGCTGAGATATAGACACACAAAATTCCCCAGAGAAGAAAATGGGAAGATAAAGGCAGCACAGAAGATAGGAAGAGCCTAAAACTTTGGAAGTTGAAAACAGTGCATCAAATACTATACAGAAGTCCTTACTAATTTTATGCCTAGCTCTCTGAGTTTCAGTTTGCTCATCTTTAAATAGTTATGATGCTATTCATTTCATTGGTTAACTGCAAGGATTAAATGAATGCACACACGCACACATGCACAATGTCTGTAACAATGCCTGATACACACAGTAAAACCACTCCTAAAAATCTGCTAAAGGAATACATTAACTGTATAATTAGTAGCTATACTTCTGCTGCTAACTTTGAGCTGAAACTATCAGCCACAATAACGGCAATGCCATCTGCAATGAGACACAGAAGATTAGAATCCTTTCCATGCCTCTGTGTAGACAGATGAGCAGCAGCCATTTGGCTTAATAGAAAATTACGGTCAGTACTGCCCTATCATTTGCCTTTTACAAATGTCCAGATGCCACTAAATTGGGCCCAAGGTCACCATGGTGGAGTCCACTGTCCTAGAGCTGACTGTCTCCTTTCTATCACAGCTGATCCACGGCCAGATGTTTGCATGGCATAGACTGCTAGCTTATAATTTTCAGCAATTTTTAGAATGAAATTTGTCCCCAGATGACTGACCAGAGGGCAACCAGGGCAGTTATCCTTGCTGAATTCTGCTTCCGGATGTTCCATGGGATTATCCTCCCCTGTTCTGGGAAAGTTTTCTGCCAATTGATCAAAACAGTCTCGCTCGCTTGCTCGCTCGCTCGCTCGCTCTTGCTCTGCTCACAGCAGCACGTGTGTTGTAGACTCTAGGTGGACCAGGACCCCTGCCTTGGATGTTATACAAACAACAATCAACTCTTCCTTTAAGGATGGTTTAGACTTTTTTTTTCCCTTGAATACGATCTAAACTGGTGTTAATTCTACCAAGTGAATGGGCACCTAAATCCTTTGAAGTTGCTAAATATACTTGAGAGCAAAACAAAATTTTTAAAGAGAAGATGAATGTTCAGTTTGTATTTTAGCTAAATTGTTGTAAATATTTGCAAAAGCTGAACATCAAAAGGAATGAAAAATGTCAAACAATGTGAGCCAAATTAAGGGTTTCTTATAAGAATTATAGAACTCAACCTAACAGAGACCTACCTCCCTAGGCCCCAGGCACAATATGTCAAGCTCTGGGCCCTGAGCTTTAGAGGGCTCTGCTCTGACCCTTCTTCAATCACCAGTTTTCACCAGGTGAGGACTCCTCAGGATTAAGAGGATATGCCCCTGAAGAATCTGTACTTCTCCTTGGCCTCAGGATGCTCTGGGTACTTCAAATTCAGGAATTTTCTTCCAAAAGGCCTTGAGTCTGCTTCTAGGACCTGTACAGGCCTCTGTATATACTCAAGGCCCAAGGACTGGCAGCAAACAGGGTGTGTGAAAAGGGTGTAAACAGGAAAGCGGGGTTGTACACTTAGGTCTACTGAGGCTCCTTGTAATTTTCTTTGGCTCCAAAATCACTGCAGACAGTGACTGCAGCCATGAAATTGAGACACTTGCTCCTTGGAAGAAAAGCTATGACCAACCTAGACAGCGTATTAAAAAGCAGACACATCATTTTGCTCACAAACGTCCATATAGTCAAAGCTATGATTTTTCCAGTAGTCATGTAGAGATGTGAGAGTTGGATCATAAAGAAGGCTGAGCACTGAAGAATTGATGCTTTTGAATTGTGGTGCTGGAGAAGACTCTGGAGAGTCTCTTGGACAAGAAGGAGATCAAACCAGTCAATCCTAGAAATCAACCCTGAATATTCATTGGAAGGACTGATGCTGAAGCTGAACCTCCAATTTTTGGCCACCTGATGCAAAGAGCCAACTCACTGGAAAAGACCCTGATGCTGGGAAGGACTAGGGCAGGAGAAGGGGACGACAGAGGATGAGATAGTGGGAAGGTATCATTGACTCAATGGACATGAGTTTGAGCCAGCTCCTGGAAACAGTGAAGGACAGGGAAGCCTGGAATGCTGCATTCCATGGGGTCGCAAAGAGTTAGACATGACTTAGCGACTGAACAACAAAGTAAACGAAGATGGGGAACAGGAATAAAAAGCAAGGTGACCAAAGGATTGGGCTGAAGGCCAGGGGGTTAGAAACTGGAGGTCTAGTACAAAACATGGAAAGGAAACAGAATTTTCAACTCAGATTTGGTTTTCCAGGACATGATGAAGGTATACTCATCTAGATAAGGGAATAGAATGTATTTCATTTGGCAGTTCACTAGCCTGACTTGTGACTTACATGTTGGATACAAAGAACATGAGTACCACTTTACTCTCACTCAAGCTCCTATAAATGTTAGCAGTAGGCTATGCAAGTCAATTTTAGAAAAATAACAGGCCAACAAGTGAAACAGTAATTGTATTAAATTCTGCTAATTTCTTTAGCACTAAGATTACAGCTAATAAACCACAATAAGAAAGAGCATGTTTCTGAGATATTCTTTTCTTTTAGTGAAAATTGCAAACATCTACAAAAGTAGAGGTTTACAGGATAATAAATTCTCATGTGTTTATCACACAGATTAATTATAATCAACTCATGGTCAATAGGGGGCTTCCCAGGTGGTTCAGGGGTAAAGAATCCACATGCAATGCAGGAGACATGAGTTTGATCCCTGGGTCAGGAATATGCCTTGGAGGAGGAAATGACAACCCACTCCAGTATTCTTGCCTAGGATGTCCCGTGGACAGAGAAATCTGGTGAGTTACAGTCCATGGAGTTGCAAATATGTCAGACACAACTGAACAATAACAATATGGCCAATAAGGTTTCACATTTACTCCTCATCCTTCTTCCAGGTGGTTTAAAGCAAATCACATATTTGTGTCAGTATGTATATTTAGAATATAGACTCTTTTTTAAAATGCAATCATATATTACCACAGTAAAAAAAAAAAAAAAAAAAAAAAAAAAAAAAAAAAAAACAGGAACTGTATAAAATATCCAAGAATGATACACATCTTCCAACCATTTCATACATTCCAGTATCTCATTTGTTTTCTTTGTATTGTTTGTTCAAATCAGGACAAATAAGGTCACATGATGTCTCTTGAGTAATCTATAGATTTTCTCTCTACCTTTTTTCTTCCTTGCAGTTTACTTGTTGAAGAAACCAGGTTATTTGTCCTATAGAGGTTCCTGCAGTTTGAATTTTGCCCAACCTATTTTCACGATGTTTCCTGTAAACTGGTCATTAGATCTGCAGGCTTGACTGCATTCAGGTTCAAGGTTTGATAAGACGCTTGCATAGGTGGCAGTGTGTATTTCTATCAGGAAGTACATACAGACAATTGTCTTTTCTGTGATGTTAGTAGCCAAAGATGAGCATTGCCTAGATCCATTGTTTCATTAAGAGTTGCAAAATATATTCTAATTGTATCATTCTTTCCTCATTTATCAGCTGAAATATCCTATAAAGAGAAACATCCCTCAACAGCCTGTTAGTTATAATTCTTAAAGGAAAGACACAATAAATGCTTAAATCCTTTCCTTTGATATTGGTTTTGAAAATAATGAGTTGGTTTCTCAGCATCCTCTAAGGGTTGTTTTATATCATTATGAACAAAAGGATTTATCCATGGCAGATGCATTTCAATATACTACTGTTATTATTCTTACTGATGCACAAATTGAGACATTTTTGATGGGTAGAAGTCTTTTCAAATTGGCTTCTTTTTTTAAAAAAAGTCTCAGAATAACAATAGCAACATGACCTCCAAAAATATGTCTACTAAAAACAATTACATTTTTTGTCTTTATTTTTTCAGACAGTTGAATTTATTACCTTATTCATTTTTATTTTGACTTATATATTTGATATATAACACTGTGTCAGTTTTAGGTGTACAGCATAATGTATATTTCTTTTTGTCTTCAACATATATCCCTCTATAAATGGATGAACTTCTCTGTCTTAAAGTCACTTCTAAGGATTCTACTCTGTGTAGTTTTGTCATCAACTCAATTTACAGTTAGATATACTTGTTTTATTGTGCTTTCAACTTTCAGAATTTTTAAATTAGATGATAAGCTCCAGTTATATTGAACATCCATGTATTTTAAAAGTCAAATCCTAAAAAAAAAGTTTATTCAGAGAAATTTAGTTTTTATTCTTGTCTCATCCTCTATCTATAACTAACCATCTTTAAAGTGTTATCCTTCTAAATACACCTCTTTCCATATATGTGTTTAGATATGAGCAAATCTCACTTCTTTCTTAGATAAATTGCAACATAATATTTATCCACCTTTTACTACTGGTATTTTTTCTCTTATTTATGATGATTTGATGATTATATGAAAATAAAGAGAAAATTGTTTATTACAATGTTGAAAATAAGGAGGAAACTTGGATGAGATACTATTTTGAGAAGGAGTACAATAGTAATAATACTGGATTTCATATACCCTTGTGTTTATATCTAATATTTACTTCAAATTTTACTAAAGATGAGTTTCTCAAATAGCTAAAGGTTACTTAAGTAATTCTGAAATAGGATGCAATAATATTTGAACTTAATTATTATAACTTTTAGGGTGAGTTGGCTTGAAAATATAAACCTGAAACAACATTTTATGTCCTATGCAAAATGATAAAACTTGTCAGTCATTCAGAACATATGACAAGCAATGAGTAGATACACACTGCTTCCTGAAAACATTGGAAGAAAAAATTTCAGTAAACTGATACATATCCAAAACACTAACTGTATTTACTTGCTCCAAAGATAAAAATTGCACTGAACCAAATACTGAAGTTTTGAGTTGCTTAACATCTATTACTATTTGTAGCATACAATAGGAAGAAAATATATCTTAAGGGATGGACCTGAGCTGAATCCTGGCTCAACTGTTTAGTGACTGGGTGACCTCTTGTAAATTACTTAACCTCTCTGAGCCTCATTTTTCTTGTCTATAAAATATGGATACTAATACTTCTTCACAGGATTACAAGCAATAAGATTCCATGTTTAAAGCAGTCTCAAAAGTTACTGATACAAGGTTAATACTCAGTAAATATTAGCTCATTTGCTCTTTCATAGGTAATAAAAAATTGTCTAGAGTAATGGTTAAGAGTCAGGCTACCTGAGTTCAAATCCTAGCTATAATACATTCAAACTGTATGATGATGGTTATGTTATTCAACCCTTATGAGCTTCAATTTCCTCATCCATAAAACAGACATAGTAGGAATATTTTCAAAGGAGAGTTGTTTTAAGAATTAAATTACATGTAGTATGTTTCCTTCATGAAGAAGGGACATTTTTCCGTTTTGTTTCACGACTATATTCCTGGCACCTAGAAGAGAATCCGTAAGGGTGGTGTCTTCTGCATATCTGAGGTTAATGATATTTCTCCCGGCAATCTTGATTCCACCTTGTGCTTCATCCTGCCTGGCATTTGGCATGATGTACTCTGCATATAAGTTAAATAAGCAGGGTGACAATATGCAGCTTTGATGTACTCTTTTCCTGATTTGGAACCAGTCTGTTGTTCCATGTCCAGTTCTAACTGTTGCTTCTTGATCTGCATACAGATTTCTCAGGAGGCAGGGTAGGCAGTCTGGTATTCACATCTCTTTAAGAATTTTCCAGTTTGTTGTGATCCACAAAGTCAAAGGCTTTGGCATAGTCAATAAAGCAGAAGTAGATTTTTTTCTGGCAGATAAGCAAAGAAGAACTAAAGAGTCTCTTGATCAAAGTGAAAGAGGAGAGTAAAAAAGTTGGTTTAAAACTCAATGTTCAGAAAACTAACATCATGGCATCCAGTGCCATCACCTCATGAGAGACATATGGGGGAACAATGGAAACAGTGACAGACTTTGTTTTCTTGGGCTCCAAGATCACTGCAGATGGTGACTGCAGCCATGAAATTAAAAGACGCTTGTTTCTTGGAAGAAAAGCTCTGACCAACCTAGACAGCATATTAAAAAGCAAAGACATTACTTTGCTGACAAAGGTCCATCTAGTCAAAGGTATGGTTTTTCCAGTAGTCATGTATGGATGTGAGAGTTGGACTACAAAGAAAACTGAGAATCAAAGAATTGATGCTTTTGAACTGTGGTGTTGGAGAGGACTCTTGAGAGTCCCTTGGATTTCAAGGAGATCGAACCAGTCCATCCTAAAGGAAATCAGTCCTGAATATTCACTGGAAGGACTGATGCTGAAGATGAATACTTTGGCCACCTGATGTGAAGAACTGACTCACTGGAAAAGACCCTGATGCTGGGAAAGATTGAAGACAAGAGGAAAAGGGGACAGCAGAGGATCAGCTGGTTGGATGGCATCACTGACTCGATGGACATGAGTTTGAGTAAGCTCCAGGAGTTGATGATGGACAGGGAAGCCTGGTGTGCTGCAGTCCATGGGGTCCCAAAGAGTAGGACATGACTGAGCGACTGAATTGATATTGATACTGAGAAGAGAATCCAGCACATGGTTAGCTCCCTTTAATGCCCAATAAAAGCTAAATGAGTTAAATATATACATCATAGAAGGGTCATTATAGAAGTTTCAAGCATGCAGCTTTGTCATTAATCACATCTAAGGAGTTCTCTCATTGTGCCTTTAGACTTAGTCTTTTGCCTCTCCAGGTTATATTAAATGATGGATGTTCTCACCATCACTGTAATTTTCAAGGTCCTTGTTGTTATTTAGTCGTTCAGTTGTGTTCGACTCTGCAACCCCATGAGCTGTCGTCGCCTTTCCTAAACCAAGCTTTAGGTATACTGAAACAGTTTCCCCAACCTTACTACTCCACTATTAGATTCTTTACTCAAGAGAGACTGTTGAGAAAGTCTATGTCTGCAACATCTTGAAGCTATTAAAATCCATTACAAAGACCTGTAGGGTATTTCCTGGTAACATATTGTGTGCTTTGGTGATTGTTTCTGAAAAGGCAATAGATTTGTAAGTGTTATATGTGGCATGCATATTGGAAGTATACTAAATATATTACTATTTCACTGGGAACTCTCTTGACAATAATGTGAATTGCTGAGGGAACAGAAATCAATCCTTAAAGTATTTCTGACATGAAAGGTGACCGTTGGCCTTCAGGGAAAGGGTTCAAAGTAAGATTGACTTGAGTGATTGAGATGTCCTTAACATCAACACTGCAAAGGTAGGCCAGGCATTGTTTCACTAGATCCAAGAAGCAAGGCAACGCCGAAGGCCTAATTCAAAGGACTGGTGTGATTAAATAAGAGCCTGATAGGAACTGAACCCCAGCCACACAGGACTGTCAGCTGCTTCTGAGACCCGTTGGGAATACTCACACCTTTAGGCACACCTTTGTCTTCTGTTCTCTTAATCTAAAATCCCCCTTCTTCAGTTTTCAATTAAATCCTCCTCACCCCCAATGCTTTAATTCTCATCTCAAACGAGTCTCTTTCTGACTAGCAGAATTTTTCTCAGGTCATTTTTCTCTCCCTTTCTTGCAGCAAAAATTTGATTTCATCTAACCTCAGGGTTTTTTTGCTGTTGTTGTTTTTTTTTCTGCAAGTGTGACTTTCCCATAAAATCCTGAGGGACAGGGGACAGAACTGACTTAATGCATGCTCCTTCCCTCTACTTAACACAGAGTCAAATCAATGTTGTCATTAAAAAAAAAAAAATTGTTACACTTGGATCTCAAAAGTGCCTGCAAACTCTTGATGCAACTGAACGGAAAGACTTAATACTGCCTGAATGGAAAGAAAAAAATGTAATAATATAAAAGTAAAATTAAAATTATGACATCTTGAAAATTACTTAGTAAACATGATGCACCAGAATGGCCAAATGTCACCCACAGTGAGGTCTTAATACGTGGTAGCTAAAACAATAACAGGGCCCGCTGGAAATACTAGTTGATTCATTTATTATATTTACTGAGCACCTACTATATATCAGTCTAGAACCATAAGAAGTTTATAGTCTACTAGAAGAAATACAGCATATTGGGGTCCAAAAATGCTACCAAAAAAAAAAATATGTAATTATGTGCTTAAGGTCTGTATAATAATTAGATGAGCAAGTGGAATGCTAGAAACAGCATCAGGAAAAAGTGAATCTGGATCTGGGCTTTGTTAACTAAACACATACTGTCCAAGCCAACTGCAGCAGGAAAATCTGGGTCAATTCAGTTAAATTCAATGACCAGACAGTCCATGTAATAAATGGAACTGTAATTTGATGGTAGCCTGGATGTTTGGAAATGCTAACTTTATCATCAGCCTAGCTAATCTGATAATGCACTACAAAGACATCAACCAAGTTAACTTGATAATGTGTACCATAAAAGAGGCACTAAAAATACAAGTGGACTTTCCTTATGAATTCTGAAATAATAAAATGATAGATACCAAGTCTTCCATTTAGTCTGGTATAATTTCATTTATCCCTCTAGCCCATGTTTCTCTTGGGTACAGTTTCAGTCAGGTGATGATAATCAAGTTTAAAGACATCATCAGTGGCAGAAGGCACAAATTTATGATCTAGACTGAGACCTGTATGAAGTACAATTACTTCTGTATCATCTGAAACTTTATTTTCTACCATGGATTGTAAACTATAAAATGAATGAGCACGAGAAGAGAAAGAGTATCTGACCAGAAATCAGCAGTTCTAGTATCTCAATTGGTATCTACCTCACCATGTGACCATGAACAAGTTACTTCATTTTTCAAGTTTCAATATTGTATTTATTTAAGAGTTGCCACGCGATCCAGGAATACCCCTCCTGGGTATGTATCCAGAAAGAACTACAATTCAAAAAGATACATGCACCCCAGTGTCCCCTGAAGCACTCTTTACAATAGCCAAGACATGGAAACAACATAAATGTCCATCTACAGATGAATGGATAAAGAAGATGTGGTATATACACACAATGGAAGCTACACAGCCATTAAAATGAATGAAATAATGCCATTTGCAGTCACATGGATGGACCCAAGATTGTTATACTACGTGAAGTAAGTTAAAAAAAAAACACCATATGATAGTACTTATATGTGGAATCTAAAATATGACACAAATGAATTTACCTATGAAACAGAAACAGGCTTGTGGTTGCCAATGGGAAGAGGAATGGGGGATAGGTGGATTAGGAGTTTGGAATTAGCAGATGCAGACTGTTATTTATAGGATGGATAAACAAGGTCCTACTGTACAGCACAGGGAAGTATATTCAACATCCTGTGATAAACCATAATAGAAAAGAATATGAAAAAGAATGTATATACATACATTATGTGAGAATTAAACGAAATAATGTAGGGAATGGTTTTGTAAACACTGAAAAATAAAAGTGTAAAATGTCATCATTTCTGTGGCCATGTTGATATCAATATTGATAAAAATGCTTACTATAAAACTTAACAGCTTGAAATGTTATAGAGACCATGCAAAATGAAGCTCATATTGGTGTCTTGAGAAAATACATCCTGTCACTTGCTGCTCCTCCAAACAACAGGTGAAAAACCTTCGGTCAGGATAAACGTGAAAAAGAATTGAAACACGAGTTAATGAAAACTACAACACGTTTCTTTTGTCAGAATCCCATAGATTCAGCGTAACTAATTCACTACTTTATTCTCTGGGAACCTTCTTAAAAGCTTGAGGCTGTTTGTTAGCAACAGATGTAGACATTTATAAACAAAGACCATCTTCACTGAATTATTTTTCACAAATTAAACAAAAGATCCCAAAGAACAGTTCCAAATGTTTACAATCAGCATGCAGAGATACACTCTGCGGGAATACCATTCATTAAATGCACTGCCTATGGACCTAAAAGGTAATGAGAACAACACTCCTTGTTACTCAGACTGCTGCTGTTGCATCCGTCCCACTCCCTACCCTAGACAGACCGGTATAAACGTTATCTGAGGGTCATAAAACACTCTCTGAAAGTAAACTTTACCCTATGGGAAGCAAACATTCAATGCACCAAATTCCATTTCATGCCCTGCAGACAGGAATTCTGAAAAGAATATTCTGAAACAGAAAACTCATCTTTTATAGGTGAGCACTCTATCATAGAAACCTAGGAATCGAAAACGGGCTCCTCATCCTCCCAGGCCATCCTGGTTTATAACTCTAAGAATGATGATTATGTTCAAAATTTTAAAGATTCCCAGAAATGGCCATTCTAAAATCTCTCTTGACAGCAAATTTGTATCATAAACACACTATCTTTAAAATTCTTCCATATGTTTAACCTAAGTCTTTGATAGAAGCAATACAATGCTGACTGCACCTTTCTGCTTCAGTGAAGGTATTCATTCACTCGTGTATTCATTCATTCATTTTTTAACCAAATTCAAACAAAACTGTTTTTGAATGAGCATCATGGTAAAGGTCATAGGTAATAGTATAACAGGTATATGGGGATATGAGAAATATTCTCTGCCCCCTTGAATAGGCATAAACAACCTTTAACTCTTTATTTGGATCATTATTAAGAGCAATGTATAGAAACAGCTACTCTTTTGCAGAAAATATGGAGGACTGGGGGGACACGTTGAACTGTCCCAAGAACAGTAACTAATAAATTTAGACTCTACCTGAGAAACTCTATTGGCCAAATGCTCTAGGTTTTTCAATACATAAATCTGAAGAAAGAGCAAGCGATAGAGGGTAACCTGTTGGTTAAAAGAAATCTAAAAGATATATTCAGTTTTATAACAAACAGACAAGATCAAGTATGTGGATGTACATTAAATGAAAAACAAAAAATAACTATTAAACCATCTAGAGAGGAATGGATAAAGAAGACATGGTATGTGTAGGTATATGTGTGAGTATATATATATGCGTGTGTATGTATATATATATGTGTGTATGCACATATGTATATATTCCATTATATATATTATATATATAATAATTCAGCTATAAAAAGAACAAAATAATGCCATTCGCAGCAATATGGATGGACCTAGGGATTATCATACTATGCAAAGTAAGTCAAATAAAGAGAAAGATATCACTTACATATGGAATCTAAACAATGATACAAATGCACTTATTTACAAAACTAAAACAGAATCACAGACATAGAAAACAATTTTATGATTACCAAATGTGGGGGCCAGGGATAAATTAGGAGTTTGAGACTAACAGCTATCTGCTACTATATATAAACAGATAAACAAGGATAAATAGAGCACAGGGAACTATATTCAATATCTTGCAAAAACCTATAATGGAAAAGACTTTTAAAAGAATGTATACATACATATATATATATATATATATATATATATGTATAACTGAATCACTTTGCTATACAGAAGAAATTAACACATCATTGTAAATAAGCTATACTTCAATAAAACTTAAAAAAAACTATTAAAAACACTAGGCATTTACTGCTTTAAGACCAAGATAATAGTTATATTGGAGGAAGACAATAATAGTTACTTATTGGAAGAGGCACCTGGAAGGGATTCTGGGGGTCTGGCAGAATTCTCTTTATTGATTTGATGTTGGTTATAAGGATATTCTCCTTAATATAATTCATTAAGCCAAACATTTGTTTTGGGTGATCTTAGGTATTTGTGTTTTGTTTTTCAAGAAGCACTTATCAACACGGAACAATGAGAACCCCTACACACTGCCAGTGGAAATGCAAAATGTCACAGTGACTTTGGAAAACAGCTTGGCAGTTTCTTGTAAAGTTAAGCATAGGCTTACTATTTGACTCAGTTATCCCATTTTTAGTAATTTGTCTAAGAGAAATGAAAGCACACTAAGACTTGGATATGAAAGTTGTATGTTTAGAGCAACTTTTATAATCACCAAATATGGAAAAAAAACCCTTCAACAGATGAATGGATAAACAAATGGTGGTACCAATATTTCTATACAAGGGAATACGACTAAGCAACGAAAGGGAAAGAAGCGCTGACACATGCAACAACGGGGCCGCATCTCAAAGAGTTCCTAAGTGAAAGAAGCCAGACACGCAGAAAAGTTAAATGCTTTATAACTTAAACAAGAAGAATTTCTGGAAAAGGCAAAACTACAAAGACAGAAATCAGATCAGTCACTGACAAGGTCTTAGGGTGTGGAGAGGGAATAGACAATAAAGGGAAATGAAGGAACTTTTCAGGGGCATGGACATATTCTGTATCTCGACTGTGGTGGTAGTCATATGACAAATGCTTGTCAAAACTGATCAAACTATACATTTAAAAAATGGATTTTCTGTAAACTTGAACCAAAAAGCACTTATTATTTAGAGCAGGAATGAATTTAGTTTTCAATTTTAAAATAAAATATATTCTCCCATATCTTGCATTTATTTTCTTAAAAGAAAAAGTGTGTTGGGTGGGTACAGTACACTGAGCCATAATTGGTAATTGAAAAAAAAAGTTTGGAGGAGAGAATAAATCACTGGTATTTTTACTGAGGACTATGCCTTCAGAGAAATTGTTTAGAAGTGAAAACAATTCTGGTTGTCATAAAGTTTTCTCTGTTCCAGCTTTCCCCCAAACTAGTTCAAATAAATCCTAAAGCAGACAATATCAGAGCTGAGAGCAATAATGGTTATGTTCATAGCAGAGGATCTTTGCTTCCTTTTACCAGCCAGATTTCTCAGGATTCAATCTGACTATCCTCAACAGAAATATTTCATCTAGGCTTGGCAGTTTTCTCATCTCGACTTCTCCAGTCAAGTAACGAAAATGGACATGGTGAAACCGTTCCAAAAAGCATCATTGTCATCACAACATGGAGAATAAGACGATCCACTTCAAGTTCTCGACATGAAACCTGGTGGTTAGGATTTCAAGAAGCCCTGGTTATAATAGTGTAATTATAACTTCACTCAAGAAATGCATTTCAGTTCTAAAATATGGCCTTTTCAAAAGCCTAAAAAGCATTATAAAACTATAATGCAATTCAACTTCCTCATTTTACAAATGAGTGAAATGAGATCCAGAAAGGTCAAACTATTTAAGCACAGTTATTAAGCTAGTTAGGAGTGGGGCTAGAACGAGGTATTAGAAAACCTCATATTCCATAGGATAGGGCTCCTTGAAATGAAATTGGAACTGCATTCTATGTTAACACGGTTTTTTCTACCAGACATGAATAATGGGCAATGTAACTTTCACACTGCCTACTCAACAATATATACCTCTGTTAAAAAATGTTTTAAATTGTGATGAGATCATTGTGTATTAGGCAGAGGCAGAATTACAAGGGAATCAAGGAATGTTTCACATTAAGTTAGAAGCTGCTCAGGGAGCTGTAAAAGGCCTCCTTTCTTTCCATTGTCTATATAATTCATTTTAGACCCTCTCTGCTTTGCTCAGGTGTGGATTTATTCACTATATCACTAAGATACACATTTATGACATCAAAGTATGATTCTTATTATGTTAACCAAGCATTTTAAAAGATGCCATGCAAACTCATTTATTCCATCTGTTGCCATTTGAAGAGAAGTTATTTGACCAATGTTGTTTTGCCATTTTTACTTTTTAGTTGTGGCCTGCGGAATGTAGGATCTAGTTCCCTGACCTTGCATTGGGAGCATCTTAGCCACTGGACCACCAGGGAAGTCCTATGGCATTTTAAACTTCTGGTAGATTTACCTAGAGGAGCAAATGAGAAGCCTCCATTTTTATGAGAAGTCTCAGCCAGAAATATTGCTGATCATGTGGAACCAGCAACTTCAAATCAATAGGAAATTGCCCTCTACATTCATCAAGAGGAACAAGGCACTCAGGAGAGCCAGCCTCAGTGACAGGTTAAAGTTGACGAACATTCTGGGAACTGAGCAAATGGAGAATAGGAGCAGAAGAGCCCTGTGCTGCTGACTGCCCAAAGGTCAGCTGACAGCTCTTCTCATCTTCTCATGTTTCACTCCTTCTAAAGATGTAGCGAAAATGTTCTTTTACTGCACCAGACAGATACAGAGGTAGAAAGGAATATGTGGGCAGAACAATGAAGGGCGTAGTACTTTCACCACTCTTGTGGCAGAAAGTGAAGAACTAAAGAGCTTCTTGATGAAAGTGAAAGAAGAGAGTGAAAAAGTTGGCTTAAAGCTCAACACTCAGAAAACTAAGATCATGGCATACGGCCCCTTCATGGGAAATAGATGGGGAAACGGTGGAAACAGTGGCTGACTTTATTTTTGGGAGCTCCAAAATCACTGCAGATGGTGACTGCAGCCATGAAATTAAAAGATGCTTACTCTTTGGAAGGAAAGTTATGACCAACCTAGGCAGCATATTAAGAAGCAGAGACATTACTTTGTCAACAAAGGTCCATCTAGTCAAAGCTATGGCTTTTCCAGTAGTCATGTATGAATATGAAAGTTGGACTATAAAGAAGGCTGAGTGCCAAAGAATTGATGCTTTTGAACTGTGGTGCTGGAGAGGACTCTTCAGAGTTCCTTGGACTGCAAGGAGATCCAAACAGTCCTTCCTAAAGGAGATCAGTCCTGAGTGTTCATTGGAAGGACTGATGTTGAAGCTGAAACTCCAATACTTTGGCCACCTGATACAAAGAGCTGACTCATTTGAAAAGACCTTGATGCTGGGAAAGATTGAGGGCAGGACGAGAAGGGGACAACAGTGGATGAGATGGTTGGATGTCATCACCGACTCAATGGACATGGGTTTGGGTAGACTCCGGCAGTTGGTGATGGACAGGGAGGCCTGGCATGCTGCAGTTCATGGGGTCTCTAAGAGTCAGACATGACTGAGTGACTGAACTGAACTGATTATGTTCTTCAACACACACTTCTATGTCAGGTGCCTACAGCTTCCAAATGAGCAACAGAAAATGAACCCTATAATTCCATAAAGTCTCTGAGATATGATAATGTGAACAGCGGCCAGTGAAGGAGTTAAGTGGTAAAACCAGCTCCATGTATGTCTCCTTGAAGTTCAGCAAGCAGCAGACTGTACTTAAGCACAGCAATCAACTGTGAGAGGCCAAATCCCCTTGCAGTAAGCCAAGAAATAGCTTCAGCTTCAAGGCAGCAGATGACAGTGCAGGAGAGAAGGTCAAAACAGGTGCTGAGAAATTTTGGAGATAGAGTGCAAGCTTGGATTCCATTTGGGTGATTTTTAACTATCTTGGTCAATTATGGAAAATGGCAACCCACTCCAGTGTTCTTGCCTGGAGAGTCCTGTGGACGGAGGAGCCTGGTGGGCTGCTGTCCATGGGGTTGCATAGAGTCAGACACGACTGAAGTGATTTAACATGCATGCATGCATTGGAAAAGGAAATGGCAACCCACTCCAGTATTCTTGCCTGGAGAATCCCAGGGATGGAGGAGTCTGGTTGGCTGCCGCCTATGGGGTCACACAGAGTCGGACCCGACTGAAGTGACTTAGCAGCAGCAGTCAATTATGAGTGACAAAGTTTAATTGTTCCTGTTATTGAAATTTCCACTGAGTGGCATAAACACACACACAGATACACACAGACACAGACACACACACACACACATGTACACACACACACACCCCATGCCTATATTTCAAGGCCACAGAGAAACAATGATTCCTGATGCTTTGGGTGTGATGTGATTTGCTAACTGCAGATCGCTTACAAAACATGTCTGCCTGATGGTGAGTCTACCAGGTTGATTCTAATTTAAACTTTTAGATATATATTGCAGCATAGAGTTTCCACATGATGATCACATGCTATTACTGCTAGTTTCACTACTCAATTATTTATTTCATTCGATTTGACTCATGTCTTTGCATGAAAACATACATTAGTAAATATGAAGTCTGGCTGTCCAGAATTTAGACAAATGTCCCTTCCTTTACAGCTAAACTAAAAATGTGCTCTTTGCTTCTTAGATGTACATATAGCTTCTCCACTTGGAGTCTATAGTTTTGAGGACACATACTGTATTCTGGGCTTCCCTTGTGGCTCAGCTGGTAAAGAATCTGCCTGCAATGTGGGAGACCTGGGTTTGATCCCTGGGTTGGGAAGATCCCCTGGAGAAGGGAAAGGCTACCCACTCAGGTTTTCTGGCCTGCAGAATTCCATGGACTACAGCCCATGGGGTCACAAAGAGTCAGAGATGGCTGAGTGATTTTCACTTTCACTGTATTCTATCTTATTGTGCATACAATAAAAGCAGTTGATTGTCTACTATGAACAGCAGCTTTCAGTAATAATCTACGCATTGATTAGATTGTTTCCTAAGGGACCAACACAAATACTTGGGCAAATCATGCAGGCTTTGTATGAAATTAGTACTCTGTAGAGTTGCTTATTTCTTCACAAGTCTGTTTTTTAGAAATCAATGATCAGTTCAGTTCAGTCACTCAGTCTGACTCTTTGCGACCCCATGGACTGCAGCAAGCCAGGCCTCCCTGTCGATCACCAACTCCCAGAGTTTATCAAACTCATGTCCATTGACCCAGTGATGCCATCCAACCATCTCATCCTCTGTCGTTCCCTTCTCCTCCTGCCTTCAATCTTTCCCAGCATCAGGTTCTTTTCAAATCAGTCAGTTCTTCCAATCAGGGGGCCAAAGTATTGGAGTTTCAGCTTCAGCATCAGTCCTTCCAATGAATATTCAGGACTGATCTCCTTTAGGATGGACTGGTTGGATCTCCTTGCAGTCCAAGGGACTCTCAAGAGTCTTCTCCAACACCACAGTTCAAAAGCATCAATTCTTTGGCACTCAGCTTTCCTAAAAGTGCAACTCTCACATCCATACATGACTACCGGAAAAACCATAGCCTTGACTAGATGGACCTTTGTTGGCAAAGGAATGTCTCTGCTTTTTAATATGCTGTCTAGTTGGTCATAACTTTTCTTCCAAGGAGCAAGTGTCTTTTAATTTCATGGCTGCAATCACCATCTTCAGTGATTTTGGAGCCCCCCAAAATAAAGTCTGTCACTGTTTCCATTGTTTCCCCATCTATTTGCCATAAAGTGATGGGACCGGATGCCATGATCTTAGTTTTCTGAATGTTGAGTTTTAAGCCAACTTTTTCAGTCTCCTCTTTCACTTTCATCAAGAGGCTCTTTAGTTCTTCCTCACTTTCTGCCATGAGGGTGGTGTCATCTGCATATCTGAGGTTATGGATATTTCTCCTGGCCATCTTGATTCCACCTTGTGCTTCATCCAGCCTGGCATTGCACATATGTACTCTGCATATAAGTTAAATAAGCAGGGTGACAATATACAGCCTTGACGTACTCCTTTCCCAATTTGGAACCAGTCTGTTGTTCTACATCCAGTCCTAAATGTTGCTTCCTGACCTGCACAGATTTCTCAGGAGGCAGGTCAGGTGGTCTGGTATTCCCATCTCTTTCAGAATTTTTCACAGTTTGTTGTGATCCACACAGTCAAAGGCTTTGGCACAGTTCATAAAGCAGAAGTAGATGTTTTTCTGGAACTCTCTTGTTTTTTTGATGATCCAACAGATGTTGGCAATTTGATCTCTGGTTCCTCTGCCTTTTCTAAACCAGCTTGAACATCTGGAACCTCACAATTCATATACTGTTGAAGCCTGAGTTAGAGAATTTTGAGCATTGCTTTGCTAGTGTGAGATGAGTGCAATTGTGCAGTAGTTTGAGCGTTCTTTGGCATTGCCCTTATTTGGGATTGGAATGAAAACTGACTTTTTCCAGTCCTGTGGCCATTGCTGAATACTCCACTTCAATACACCCTACCTGGTCAATGCCACTTCATTCACTCCAAGTGGAGTAATTAGTTGTGCTCACTCACTCAGTTGTGTCCGACTCTTTGGGACCCTTTGGACTGTAGCCTGCCAGGGATTTCTCAGGCAAGAATACTAGAGTGGATTACCATTTCCTCCTCCAGGGGATCCTTCTGCCCTAGGGACTGAACCAGTGTCTCCTGAATTGCAGGAGGATTCTTTACCTATTGAGCCATGGAAGGAGTAATGAAACTGGGGATCAAATGCTAATTATCTTTACATAGGAAGGAAGGAAGTGCCATAGCCTCAGTTTGCACCATTGACCTAGGCTGGCTTGACAATCACAGTTCAAACAGTTTAAAGGGAGTTATAGAATTATAGGGGGGAATCACAAAGCTAACCCCACATAAAATATGCCCAGACATGTATACAACACAGACAATGGGTTAAACAATCACTCTGACATCTGGAAAGCATCTTTGATTTAATCACTAAGTAATAAGAGAAGGAAGGGGTAGCCCTAATGACACCATCACCTGCATTTAAGTTCTTCTTATTGCATCTGGCTTGATTCATGCCTTCATCTATGGGGAAGGCTAAATTTGACAGCATCCCTTTTCTTCTCTGATTTTACATGAAAGAAGGTAAATGGTCTGGATCAAGTTTTTTATGGCTGCCTGAATCACCCTCAGTGAAGGCAATTTCTGATTTATGAGCTTAGAGATACTTATGTAACCTCTAGCCATATTTTTTTAATTGCCCAAATTCTGGACTCCTGCTAATCATTATACCCTAATCAGAGGTCAAGAGGAAGGAAGGGCTTATAGATGAAGGTTGGTGGTGACATAAAAGAGAACTACTCATTCAACACTTTAACAGATTTTTATCATCTAAGTGATCCCATTACTCATTACCACAGATAATCACAAGCCAGGTTTGCCCAATGTTTCTAAGCCACAAAGCCCATCACCTAACTGAAACTGTATAAAAATCAAGCCTCCAAATCATTCTGAATTGCTCATTCTGACGCCTGAACTCTACTTCACACATGTACCTAATTGTCCCATCTTCTAACTTCATTATTCATTTTTTTCCCTTTAATGCCTCATGTCATTCCTGAACCTGAGCCTCAGAATCTTGACTACCGTTTAGATTCTCCCATGGATACAGTATGATCAAAAATACCATGAAAATACCTCATTCGACTCATCCCAGGCCTCAATATCTCATACCTCTGTGCTCTAGTTTCATAAAAGAGTATTAGAAAGATCCAACACATGTATACTTACATGTCCCCTTGAAATCAAGATATAGTGCCTGAGAACACTAAGCAGTGGAGTTCTGCCTGTTTTACTTGTTTTCACACAGACATGGACCAAACATTCATAATTCATGTAGTGTGAAGTTGCTTAACTTCACAGACATAAGTGATATAGCAGACACAATAATACTTTTACGAATTAATCATAATTTGCACTCTCTTGGACCATTGTCTATCATATCCTTCAATGCCATCCTGGAGGGATCTATGAAATGCATTCCACTATGAGTTTACTGCCAAAGATAATGTTTCTAAAGAGTAGTAGCCTTTGTCTCTGAGGTAATAATTACATGTTATCTTGCGTTTTCCTTTTAATCATGTCTGCCATGAATCTTAGAGCTAAATTAAATGCCCACTCTCAGAAAGCATGCTTCCCTTTCATGGTCTTCATTTTCTGGTTTTATTTTAATAGTCTTATTGTAAAACTGCCTTTTATTGTAAGTCACATCACATCCTTTGAAAAGATAGACTATTACATTATTTTTTAAAATAAACTCACCCCATGAACAATACTCAAAGTATGTCTACAGTACACCTCAGATATCATCATGTACTAACATTTGAATCAGTTCTATTGAGATGGATGAAACTGGAGCCCATTATACAGAGTGGAGTAAGCCAGAAAGAAAAACACCAATACAGTATACTAATGCATATGTATGGAATTTGAAAGATGGTAACGATAACCCTATATGCGAGACAGAATAAGAGACACAGATGCGAAGAACAGTCTTACAGACTCTAAGGGAGAAGGTGAGGGTGGGACATTCTGAGAGAATAGCACTGAAACATGTATATTATCATATGTGAAACAGAACACCATTCCAGGTTCGATGCATGAGACAAATGCTCAGGGCTGGGGCAATGGGATGACCCAGAGGGATGGGATGGGGAGGGAAGAGGGAGGGGGGTTCAGGATGGGGAACACATGTAAACCCATGGCTGATTCATGTCGATGTATGGCAAAACCCACTACAATATTGTAAAGTAATTAGCCCCCAACTAAAATAAATAAATTAAAAAAAAAAAAAAGAAAAAAAGACTTGTTGACTATAAAAGTTTTAAATTCAATACAATTATTTGAATTATAGAAGTTATTTACGTGAGCATTTAGATACTGACCATTTCCCAGTTTGGCATGATGCAGTTCACGGGGTCACAAAGAGTTGGACACGACTTAGCGACTGAACAACAGAAACAAATGTCTCAGGGTGATGTGCTATAGACATGTTTTGTAGTAGTGAGGATTTTATAAAGACTTAGAGTACACTAACAGGACTGTTTAAATTAGCCTAACTAGAGACATCTTACAAACCAAAGTTTAAAATGTGAAAGGCAATCAGCAGTTTTAGTGGATCTACTTAAATTATTCTGTAATTATCTTCTCTGTTACATATCCTTTCTCCCTCATCTTTTGCTGATTTACATTAGTTGTCTGGCTGTAACTGGCCTTGAACTTTCAGTGTCAAAGAAGCTTACCAAGAAAACTGATTATGTTGAGGGAAAAAAATCTTCACAAAAGCAGTATGTAAAACAAACTACTATTTGTTTTACAAATAATTATCTTCTTTTTCAGCCTAGGATGTAGCATCCACTCTTGTGCAACTCAAATCTGTATGGGATTGTCATCTGATTTACAGCAGATGGCCTGGCATCATAGGAAAATAATTTACTGTGCCGATGCCTCATGTCCTGTAAATCAATAGCTTGAATACAGAGACATCTCAGTTAGATGGTACAAGGGTAGCACGATCTGCACCCTCCTTTCTCATATCATTAAAATGGCAAGTATTACAAAGCGATACTTGTTTCAAAGTTGCTTCAGAGGGTGGGGGAGGAGCTATTATCTCAAGGTGGGAGACATAAAGTGAGAGTTGCCATCAAACACAATGAAAAATTGAACACAAGGTTGTATAAGTAATAGCCTGAGAGAGGTGGGACATGCATTTGTTAAAGTATTGATTGGTGCATTTCTACAGCACCTGTATTATCATGGGCTCCAAGAGTTGAACAGGGTGTTAAATTATGACTCTGAACACAGAGGAGTCATCCATCCTTTCTACCTTATTCCTCCAAGAGGCCTCTAAACCAAAATCGCACACATTCATGGTACTAGCCACCATGAGATAAATCATCTAAAGGCTCAATTCTGCTCTCTTCCTGCAACACAGATAAAACTGTTACCAATATAAAAGCCTCATGATGAGGAAGTGAAATTATCCATCACCAATTTTATCCAAATCCCAATGGTAAATCCAAGGCAAGACAGAGCTTGCTGAAGAAAATCCTAGGGCAACTTTTTAAATTTGAATCTGAGACAGCCTCATGAGGGAGAAAAGAGTTAAAAATTATTTTCTTGGTTTTTGCAAAGTGAAGTAAAACACACAAAAGAGAGCCAAGTCCCTCACAGGGTGCCTAGATCTGATTCTAGGACTGTAACTGCACAAGTTTGTGTTTCTTCTGTGAAACTGAAGAGCTTTCAAATAATAGGTTGAAACTTCACCTGGCCTCATATTAACCATATTTGAAAGTTGAAAGATGTTTACTGTGCTGCCATTAATTCAAAGAGTTACTTTTTCCAAATCGTTTGGAATTCAAGTTATGTTTTTTAAAGGAAACCTGTTATAATTTTAACAGATTCTAAATATTACTCTAAATAAGGAGTAAGAGTTTACTGGAAGATTCACACTCTCTCTACCTGAAAATAGGACTATAAGCCCAGTAAAACTGCATCCTCCTGGCTGGCCTTTCCCAGATCACACCTACAGGCCACCCAGCCCACTCATCTTACTTTGGAAAGATATTTTGAAAAGCCATTAGGGAAGAAAAGATAACTAAGTTCAACAAATTCAAGTCTGAGGTACAAATGAAAGGTTCCAGAAGATTGGTCCAAAAGCAACTGGATAGCTTGGCTAGAAGCTAAACTGTTGGTCATTAGCTTCTCAAATGTAACACGAGCCTGCACAGTGGAAATTCAAGCAAGGGTGTAACTGGTACGGGGAGCAATGAACCTCAGGAGGCAAGACGCTCCGGACAGAACAGTACCTGGAGAACTGCTGCTGCAGGCCGCGCATCTGAATCCTGTTGCGCTCAGACTCCAGCGTCACCTCCTGCAAGCGCTTCTCACTCTGAAGACGCAAGTGTCGCTCCTCTTCCAATTCATGTATCAGCTTCTCATGCTGTAAAAGGCACACAGGGGGTGGCTTTTAAGAAGGTGTTTCTTAAATATTACTAAAAAATAATAAGTAGCCACATTTGGTTGCTAAATGCTACCTTGGACTTTATATATCAATTAATTTTATCCTCATTACAACCCCATGAAGTAGGTTCTAGTACTAATCTCTTGTTATCTAGGAAACCAAGGATCCAAGACATCAAAGTAGTTTGTTGTAAAAACAAACAAGGTAACAAGTATTCAATCCTGGCTGATTTGACTCCAATGCCTGAATGATTTTCACCAAACCAGGTAGCTTCCTAGGCAGAGATGAAGACCTATGACTGAATAATGCCATACTAGCAAATGTATACCATTTTGAGTAATAACAAGTAAGTTCATTGGTGGCTGTTGAGAATGATTTCATCTCTTCAATCTCTGGTAACACGTTAAAGGGAACATTTCTACATTATATACAGACATTCTACCACGGAGCTGATGAGGATAAGGTTAAAGAACTATTTTGTATTTGCCCAATTAGATTTTTACAGATGGAAACTGGTTAAATCACAAACCAGTGATTACAATTTATAAATTTGCAATTTATAAATTACAAATAAAGTGGTTTATTTGTAATTCCAGAAAATAAGCTTCTCACAAATGGACATCAAGTATTAAAAAGAGGGACTGGATGACCCAGGATAAATGGTTCAGCAAAATCCCACTTCAGGAACAGGTTAAAAAGCACACATGCTCAGATTCTGACATTATAGACTCACCAAAACTAACAACTTTTTCTGTTTTTGTTTTGCTGTTGTTGCTGCCTTTTCTTTTTTTAAAGCATGTCATGCGATCATGGTTATGGATATTAGCACCTTGTGTATAGCATATATAATCAACAATGAAAATCAAAGACAATGCCTGATTATGAGGGACCAACATTCTTCAAGGGAAAGAATGGAAGCAGAGACTTGAATCTCTAAATAAATCAAACACTATGACTCTGTACATTGAATTACCTAGATGAAACTTGATCCACTGTATCATTTATGGGAAAAAAAATTCTTCGGAGAGCCATGAATGAAACAGACCATTTCTGGAAAAAAAATCAAGGTCCTCTAAAAATACTTCACACTCTGTGCCTCGGCAACTTTGACTATATTCTCTCTCCTGCGTAAAAGCCTGCTCTATTGGGTCAGGAGCGGAGGCTTCACAGTGCTGGAGAGACTTTGAGGAGCTACCCCACGCCAAAGGGCAAAGAAGAAGCCCCAGTAAGATGGTAAGAGGAGAGAAATCACATTTAGAATCAAACCACATACACGCCGGAGAGGCTCAGAGGGCTCAAACAAACCTTGTGTGCACCAGGACCCAGAGACTCCACAGAGACTAAGATAGAACTGTGTTTGAGTGTCTCCTGTGTAGGTACAGGTCAGCAGTAGACTGCCGCAGGGGCAAAGGCACTGGGTATAGTAGACCAGAGTGTGGCATAAGCCTTCTTGGAGGATGTTGCCATTAACCCCACCATAGAGCTGCCAGAATTTACACAGGACTGGGGAAACAGACGCTTGGAGGTCACAAACAGAATCTTGTTAAGTGCCAGGACCCAGGAGAAAGGAGCAGTGACCTCACAGAGACTGACCTAGACTTGCCCATGAGTGTCCAGGAGTCTCCGGTAGAGGCATGGGTCGGTGGTGGCATGCTGCAGGGCTGGGGGCACTGAATGTAGCAGTGCATGCGTGGGCCTTTTGAAGGAAGTCGCCATTACCTTCATTACCTCCACCATAGTTTCAGTTTAGTTTAGTCACTCATTTGTCCCCGACTCTTTGTGACCCGCTAGACTGCAGCAAGCCAGGCCTCCCTGTCCATCACCAATTCCCAGAGTTTACTCAAACTCATGTCCATTGAGCCGGTGATGCCATCCAACCATCTCATCCTCTGCCATATCCTTCTCCTCCCACCTTCAATCTTTCCCAGCATCAGGGTCTTTTCAAATGAGTCAGTTCTTCAGATCAGGTAGCCAAATTTATTGGAGTTTCAGCTTCAGTATCAGTTCTTCCAATGAATATTCAGGACTGATTTCCTTTAGGATGGACTGGTTGGATCTCCTTGTAGTCCAAGAGACTCTCAAGAGTCTTCTTCACCACCACAGTTCAAAAGCATCAATTCTTTGGTGCTCAGCTTTCCTAAAAGTCCAACTCTCACATCCATACATGACTACTGGAAAAACCGTAGATTTGTTGGCAAAGGAATGTCTCTGCTTTTTAATAAGCTGTATAGATGGCCCCAGGTAAATAACAGGGAGGGAACACAGCCCTACCCATCAGCATAAAATTGGATTTAAGTTTTACTGAGTATGGCCCTGTGTATCAGAACAAGACCCAGTTTCCACCTCAGTCAGTCTCTTCCATCAGGAAGCTCCCATAAGCCTCTTAACCTTCTCCATCAGAGGGCAGACAGACTGAAAACCACAATCACAGAAAACTAACCAATCTGATCACATGGCCCGCAGCCTTGTCTAACTAACTCAATGAAACTATGAGCAATGCCCTGTAGGGTCACCCAAGATGAATGGGTCACGGTGGAGAGTTCTGACAAAATGTGGTCTACTGGAGAAGAAAATGGCAAACCTCTTCAGTATTCTTGCCTTGAGAACCCCATGAACAGTATGAAAAGGCAAAAAGATATGACAATGAAAGATGAACTCCCCAGATCGGTAGGTGCCCAATATGCTACTGGAGATAAGTGGAGAAATAACCAGAAAGAATGAAGAGATGGAGCCAAAGTAAAAACAACACCCAGTTGAGGTTGTCACTGGAAATGGAAGTCAAGTCCAATGCTGTAAAGAGCAATATTGCATAGCAACCTGGAATGTTAGGTCCATGAATCAAAGTAAACTGGAAGAGGTCAAACAGGATATGGCAATAGTGAACACTGATATTTTAGAAATCAGCGAACTAATATGAACTGGGATGGGTGAATTTAACTCAGATGACCACTATATCTACTACTGTGGGCAAGAATCCCTTAGAAGAAATGGAGTAGCCCTCATAGTGAACAAAAGAGTCTGAAATGCAGTACTTGGATGCAATCTCAAAAACGACAGAATGATGTCTGTTCATTTCCAAGGCCAACCATTCAATATTACGGTAATCCAAGTCTATGCCCTGACCAGTAATGCTGAAGAAGCTGAAGTTGAATGAATTTATGAAGACCTATATGACCTTCTTGAACTAACACACAAAAAAGATGTCCTTTTCATTATAGAGGACTGGAATGTAAAAGTAAGAATTCAAGAAATACCTGGAGTAATGGGCAAATTTGGCTTTGGAGTACAAAATGAAGCAGGGGAAAGGCTAATAGAGTTTTGCCAAGAGAACGCACTGGTCATAGCAAACACCCTCTTCCAACAACATAAAAGAAGACTCTACACATGAACATCACCAGATGGTCAATACTGAAATCAGATTGATTATATTCTTTGCAACCAAAGATGGAGAAGCTCTATACAGTCAGTAAAAACAAGACTGGGAACTGACTGGGGCTCAGATCATGAACTCCTTATTGCCAAATTCAGACTTAAATTGAAGAAAGTAGAGAAAACCACTAGACCATTCAGGTATGACCTAAATCAAATCCCTTATGATTATGCAGTGGAACTGAGAAATAGATTTAAGGCATTAGATCTGATAGACAGAGTGCCTGATGAACTGTGGATGGAGGTTTGTGACACTGTACAGGAGACAGGGATCAAGGTTATCTCCAAGAAAAAGAAAGGCAAAAAGGCAAAATGGTTGTCTGAGGAGGCTTTACAAATAGCTGTGCAAAGAAGAGAAGTGAAAAGCAAAGGAGAAAAGAAAAGATATACACTCACTTAAATGCAGAGTTCCAAAGAGTAGTAAGGAGAGATAAGAAAGCCTTCAGTGATCAGTGCAAAGAAATAGAGGAAAACAATAGAATGGAAAAAACTAGAGATATCTTCAAGATAATTAGAGATACAAAGGGAACATTTCATGCAAAGATGGGCACAATAAAGGACAGAATTGATATGGATGTAACAGAAGCAGAAAATATTAAGAAGAGTTGGCAAGAATACTCAGAAGTATACAAAAACGATCTTCACAACCTAGATAATCACGATGGTGTGATCACTCACCTAGAGCCAGACAACCCGGAATGCAAAGTCACCTGGGCCTTAGAAAGCATCACTACGGACAAAGCTAGTGGAGGTGACAGAATTCCCGTTGAACTATTTCAAATCCTAAAAGATGATGCTGTGAAAGTGCCACACTCAATATGCCAGTAAATGTAGAAGACTCAGCAGTGGCCACGGGACTGGAAAAGGTCAGTTTTCATTCCAATCCCAAAGAAACGCAATGCCAAAGAATGCTCAAACTACCACATAATTGCACTCGTCTCACATGCTAGAAAAGTAATGCTTAAAATTCTCCAAGCCAGGATTCAACAGTACGTGAATCATGAAATTCTAGATGTTCAAGCTGGATTTAGAAAAGGCAGAGGAACCAGAGATCAAATTGCCAACTTCTGCTGGATCATCGAAAAAGCAAGAGAGTTCCAGAAAAACATCTACTTCTGCTTTATTGATTATGCCAAAGCCTTTGACTGAGTGGACCACAACAAACTGGAAAATTCTTAAAGAGATTGGAATATCAGACCACCTGATTTGCCTCCTGAGAAATCTGTATGCAGGTCAGGAAGCAACAGTTGGAAATGGACATGGAACAACAGACTGGTTCCAAATTGGGAAAGGAGTACGTCAAGGCTATATATTGTCACCCTGCTTATTTAACTTATATGCAGAGTACATAATGCAAAATGCTGAGCTGGATGAAGCACAAGCTGGAATCAAGACTGCTGGGAGAAATATCAGTAACCTCAGATATGCAGATGACACCACACTTATGGCAGAAAGTGAGGAAGAACTAAAGAGCCTCTTGATGAAAGTGAAAGAGGAGACTGAAAAAGTTGGCTTAACACTCAACATTCAGAAAACTAAGATCATGGCATCTGGTCCCATGACTTCATAGCAAATAGATGTGGAAAAAATGGAAACAGTGACAGACCTTATTTTGGGGGACTCTAAAAATCACGGCAGATGGTAATGGCAGCCATGAAATTATAAGACGCTTGCTCCTTGGAAGAAAAGCTATGACCGACCTGGACAGCATATAAAAAGCAGAGACATTCCTTTGCCAACAAAGGTCCATCTAGTCAAAGCTATGGTTTTTCCAGTAGTCATGTATGGATGTAAGAGTTGGACTTTTACATTCTCTGGCTCAGTGCCAGAGAATTGATGCTTTTGAACTGTGGTGTTGGAGAAGACTCTTGAGAGTCCCTTGAACTGCAAGGAGATCCAACCAGTCCATCCTAAAGGAAATCAGTCCTGAATATTCATTGGAAGGACTGATGTTGAAGCTGAAACTCCAATACTTTGGCCACCTGATTTGATGAACTGACTCATCTATAAAGACCCTGATGCTAGGAAAGATTGAAGGCAGGAAGAGAAGGGTACTACAACAGAGTATGAGTTGGTTGGATGGCATCACCAACTCAATGGAGATGAGTTTGAGTAAACTCTGGGAATTGCTGATGGACAGGGAGGCCTGGCTTGCTGCAGTCCATGGGGTCTCAAAGAGTCAGACAAGACTGAGCGACTGAACTGAACTGAATTGGGTCGGGATGATCCCCTGGAGAAAATGGCAACCCATTCCAGTATTCTTTTCTGGGAAATCTCAAGGACAGAGGAACCTCATGGGCTACCATGAGGTTAAGAGTCAGACATGATTTAATGACCAAACAAAAACAACAAAGGGGCTTCCCTGGTGGCTCAGCGGTAAAGAATCCATCTGCAGTGCAGGAGATGCAGAGACGTTGGTTCGATCCCTGTGTCTGGAAGATCCTCTGGAGGAGGGCATGGCAACCCACTCCAGAACTTTTTTCTGGAGAACCCCATTGACAGAGGAAACTGACAGGGTAAAGTCCATAGGGTCTCAAAGAGTCAGACAGGACTGTAGCGAATGAGCACATACACAACAACAAAAATTTAAAGCCTGGGGTTCCTTCCAGACTCAGCTTTATGTATTTTGGATATCAACCCTTTTCCAGATAGATGATTTGCAAATATTTTCTCCTAGTTGATTGCTTTCTCATTTTGTTGATGGCTTCTTTTACTGTGCAGAAGCTCTTGAGTTTGATGTAGTCCCACTTGTGTGTTTCTGCTTTTGGTAACAGATGCAAAAGATCATCACCAAGACCAATGTCAAGGAGCTTTCCACTTTGAGGAATTCTATGGTTTCAGGACTTACATTCCATTAAGCCTTTAATACTTTTTGAGTTAGTTTTTGTGTGTGTTATAAAACAGTAGTCTAGTTTCATTCTTTTGCATTTTAATATTCATTTTCCCCAAAATCATTTATTAAAGAGATTTTCTCCCCATTTTACAGTCTTAGCTTGTCATAAATTTATTGACCATGTTGTTGTTGTTCAGTTGCTCAGTTGTGTCCAACTCTTTCCGACCCCATGGACTGCAGCACACCAGGCTTCCTTCTCCTTCACCACTTCTTGGTACTTGCTCAAACTCATGTCCATTGAGTCGGTGATGCCATCCAACTATCTCATCCTCTGTTGTCCCCTTCTCCTCCTGCCTTCAATCTTTCCCAGCATCAGGGTCTTTTCTAATGAGCTGGCTCTTCGCATCAGGTAGCCAAATTATTGGAGTTTCAGCTTCAGCATCAGTCATTCCAATGAATATTCAGGGTCGACTTCCTTTAGGATTGACTGGTTGGGTCTCCTTGCTGTCCAAAGGACTCTCAAAAGTCTTCTCCAACACCACAGCTCAAAAGCATCAATTCTTTGGTGCTCAGCTTTCTTTATGGTCCAACTCTCACATCCATACATGACTACTGGAAAAACCAACTTTGACTATACAACCTTTGTCAGCAAAGTAATATCTCTGCTTTTTATTGACCATGCATGTGTGGCTCTATTTCTGGGCTCTCTATTCAACTCCATTAATCTATGTGTCTATGTTTATGCCAATACCATACTGTTTTAATTACTATAGCTTTGCAATATAATTTTAACACGATGTCTCCAGCTTTAATCTTCTTTCTCAAGATTGCTTTGGCTATTCAGGGTTTTGCAGTTTCATACAAATTTTAGGATTGCTTGTTCTATTTCTGTGGAAAATGTCACTGGAATTTTAATAGGGATTGCATTGAATCTGGGGACTGCTTCTGGTATTATAGACATTTTAATATTAATTCTTTCAATACATGAGAATTGGTATATTTAGTGTCTTACAGTTTTCAACATATATGCCTTTCAACTCCTTGGTTAAATTATTCCCTAGGTATTTTACTATTTTTGATGTAATTATAAATGGGATTATTTCCTTAATTTCTATTTCTGATAGGCTATTGTTAGTGTAGAATAATGCACCAGAATTCTGTATACTGATTTTGTACCCTGACACTTTACTTAATTTATTACGTTTAACAGCTTTTTTTTTTTTTTTGGTAGTTTTTGGAATTTTTGATATATAAAATGATGTCTTCTTCAAATAGTGACAGTGTACTTCTTCCTTTCCAGTTTAGATGCCTTTTATTTCTCTTCTTTCAATATATGCCAAAACTTTCAATAATATGCCAAATAAAAGTGGCAAGAGTGGACATCTTTGTGCTGTTCTGATATTAGAGGGGAAACTTTCAGCTTTTCACTGTTGAGTGTTAATATTAGCTATTATCACAGGCTTGTCACTTATGGCCTTTTATTATGCTGAGGCATGCTCCATCTACACCATTGAGAGTATTTATTATAAATACATGTTGAATTTTGTCAAATGCTTTTTCTATGGCTATTGCAATGATCATATGATTTTTATTCCTCAGCTTTATAACATGGTGTATAATGTTGACTGATTTGTAGATGTTGAACTAAATTTGCACCTCTGGAATAAATCTCACTTGATCATGGTGTATGACCCTTTTAGTGCATTGTTATATTCAGTTTACTAAGATTTTATTGAGGATATTTGCATCTATGTTCATAAAAGCTATGGCCCTGTAATTTTATTTTCTTTCTTTTCTTTTCTTGCCTGGTTTTGGTATCATGATAATACTGGTCTTTTAAAATGAGTTTGGAAATGTTACCTCCTATTCTATTTTTTTTTAAGTTTGAGAAGGATTGGTATTAATTCTTCCTTGAATGTTTGGTAGGATTCAGTCTTGAATTTTTGTTCTTTGGGAAGTTGTTGATTATTTATTCAATTTCTTTCTGGTAAGCAGTCTATTTAGCTTTTCTCTTTCCTCATGATTCAATCTTGGAAGATTGTATGTCTCTAGAATTCACTAATTTCTTCTAGATTGTCCAATCTGTTGACATATAATTCTTCATAGTCATCTGTCAATATACTTTGTATCTCTGTGTTATGAATTGTAATGTCTCCTCTTTCATTTTTGATTTTTACTTAATTGGGTCCTCTCTTTTTTTCTTGGTAAGTCTAGCTACAGGTTTGTCAATCATTATTTTCAAAGAATCAGTTCTTAGTTTCATTGATATTTTCTGTTGTCTTTTTAGTCAACATTTTTTAGTTTAGAAACTTTTAGATATCATTTATCTCCACTCTGATCTTTGTTATATCTTTCCAGCTATGAACTTTAAGCTTAGTTGGTTTATTTTTTTTTAGTTCCTTAAGGTATAATGGGCTTCCCTGGTGGCTCAGACACTAAAGCGTCTGCCTGCAATGCGGGAGACCCAGGTTTGATCCCTGGGTTGGGAAGATCCCGGGAGAAGAAAATGGTAACCCACTCCAGTATTCTTGCCTGGAAAATTCCATGGGCTGAGGAGCCTGGTAGGCTACAGTCCATGGGGTCACAAAGAGTCAGACACGACTGAGCAACTTCACTTAAGGTATAAAGTTAGGTTGTTTATTTGAAATATTTCTTTTTTCTTGAAGTAGACATGTTAGTATGCTTGATGTTGTCTAATAAGTCCCTTAAGCCATCTTCCTTTTTTCAAATTCTTTTCTCCTTCTGATCTGCTTAGATGAGTTCCTTTGCCCTGTCTTCAAGATCACTGATCCCTTCTTCTGCTTCATCTAGTCTGCTGATGAACTGATCTAGTGTATTTTTCATTTGTTATTTTGATCCTCAGCTCTCTGACTTCTGTTGGGTAATTTCTTATGTTTTTCTATCTCTATCGATGTTCTTACTGTGTTCATCTAGTCTTCTCCCAAGTTTGGTTAGCATCTTTATGACCACTTCTTTGAACCCTTTATTGGGTAAATTACTCATCTCCACTTCATTTAGGTTTTTTCCTGAGGTCTTATCTTATTCTTTCATTTGGAACATATTTTTCTGTTTCCTTATTTTGCTTGGCTCTTTATGATTGTTTCTATGTATTAAGTGAAACACTTGCCTCTTCCCACCTTGAAGGAGTTGCCTCTTTGCCCTATATCTTGGCTTTCTCATGAACTTTGTAATTGGCCAGGTAGTCTGCTTTATGATTTTTTAACAGCTCCCAGTTGGTGGCAGTGTGCCAAGAACTGGCATGTTATAAAGGGAAAGATCTCAGTCAGCACCTAGTTTCAGGGTGCTTAGAAGCCAGACCCCTCAGGCAGTAGCTTTTGACATATGCAAATGATTCAAGTTCTTTTGGGAATGCAATTGTAAACCCTGGCTCCAGACTAGGCAATCTGGAAGTGTCCTGTGGGCAACAGTTGCAATATTCAGGGCTCTAGATGAATGTCAGTTCAGTTCAGTTCAGTTCAGTCACTCAGTCGTGTCCGACTCTTTGCGACCCCATGAATCGCAGCACGCCAGGCCTCCCTATCCATCACCAACTCCCGGAGTTCGCCCAAACCCATGTCCATCGAGTGGGTGATGCCATCCAACCATCTCATCCTCTGTCATCCCCTTCTCCTCCTGTCCCCAATCCTTCCCAGCATTAGGGTCTTTTCCAATGAGTTGACTCTCCGCATGAGGTGGCCAAAGTATTGGAGTTTCAGCTTCAACATCAGTCCTTCCAATGAACACCCCAGACTGATCTCCTTTAGGATGGACTGGTTGGATCTCCTTGCAGTCCAAGGGACTCTCAAGAGTCTTCTCCAACACCACAGTTCAAAAGCATCAATTCTCTGGCGCTCAGCTTTCTTCACCGTCCAACTCTCACGTCCATACATGACCACTGGAAAAACCATAGCCTTGACTAGACGGACCTTTGTTGTATTAGCTCCTATTTGGAAGTCACTAGTGTCTGTTCCCAAGACTACTGCCACAGCCTACAGATGAGCGGTAAACCTGAAGCTGTCCCTCAGGCTGAGGCTCCAGGATAAGTAAATAGGCCTCTTTCACAGAAAGACTAAATGTGGGTTTCACTCCAATGTTTGTGCAGTGTCCTAAGAACTGCTTCCAACTGTTACAGACCTGTGGGACTTCACAATGTTACCAGAGCCAGGCAATCTAGGAGCATCCCCTATGCCCACAAAAACTGGGGCACCAGACACAAGTTAGAGCTATCTTCCAAGAGACACTGGCATTCTGGAGCACAGTTCAGAGTGTGAAGAGAGCACCTGCCCTCTAAGGTCTTTAAAAGATCTGAAGTCAGTCCTTTGATGTGTGTTTAATTAGAAGAATGCCCCTCACACTGCAGCTATGCTGATAAGTCTTTCACAGAAAGACTGAGTTCCTGGGTCTGGTGCCTCTTGCTGTGCCCTCAAGTGGTAGCTCTTTAAAAATGCTTTCCCCAGTGGTTATCCTGTGAGACCCACAAGTGTAAGATCTGCTGGCTTCTAGTGCCAGGTGATGTAGGGGTGTCCCCTTGTGGCTGCTGCAGAAATGAGGGTACCAGACAAGGGTACAAGCTCTTTTCTGGGAGATACCAGAAAGCTAGAGTAAGGGAGAGTGAGAGGATGAAGACTGTGTCCACCAGCCTTCATTCTGAGAGCCTTTCCATGGGTCGCTACGAGTGTGCCAGGCCAGGAGCTTCTGGACAAGGAAATGGGCCTCCTCAGAAAGACCGGGGGTGTTACAATCTGCTATCTGTGCAGTGTGCCGGGGGTGGCAGCCTGCTAAGAACTGTCTCTCTGATTGTTACACTCCCATGAACCCAGGAAAGCAAGTATCCTTGCCGTTAGAGCCAGGTGCCCACGGGTGGTCCCCTGGGTTGCTGCCAGAAAACTGTATACCAGACATAAAAATTCAGGGCACCAGCTGTGTGTGACAGCTCCCATCTTGAGACACTGGCACTGGGGAGCTGGCAGGGAGAGACCACATAGATGCCACCTTCCAAGAAGAAAAGAAAAGAGATGGTGCCTGCAGGCTTTAGGGAGGCAGAGGAAGAGTACAAGGATGCCACTGGCCAGTGCCTCCATTCCTGGTCCGAATCCAAACAGGCCCCTTCCCCTCTGGCAGGCACTTAAACAGTTAAAGATCAGCAAGCAAATCTCCTTCACACAGGGTCTGGGTGCTTTTCTAACTGCCGCCTCTGTGCTGTGCCTTGGGGTGAATGAGTCCTTTAAGAGCAGTTTTCCAGTTCACTATAGCTCTTTGGGTTTCATAATCATGAGCTTCACTGGCTTTCAAAGCCCGACGTTTTGGGGGCTCGTCTCTGAGGTGCAAGTCCTGAGTTGGGGTGACCGATGTGAGGTACAGACTTCCCATTCCTGACGGAGAAGTTCAGGATTTATGAGTTCCCTCTCAGTCGTGGGTCACCACACCAGGGTTTGGGGTTTAAGGCAGGGTCAGGTACCTGCTTCTACCCACCTCGATGGGGCCTTTTTCTCACTTGATATGATGAAAAAGTTAAGCTAGTTTGGGAGTCTTTTTCAGAGGGAATTGTTCCATATGTAGCCTAGTTTTGGTGTGTCTGTGGGAGGAGGTAAGTTCAGCATCTTCCTACAGTGCCATCTTAGATCACCTTTCAACACTTATTTTAAAAAGGCAAATTTATCCCAGCACAATGGACAGTCTGAGGATGACGCTACTCTCTTAGACCTAATTTCATTCATGAAAAACATAAGTGAACACAGAAAACTGCACCTGAATGAACCTAGTTAGAAACATTCAGTCCCACACCTCAGCCCACCACGTGTGTTATGAGTCACCCCATTAACATCAAATGGTAACACTTGCCCTCTGATCTCACACGGCCTTCTTTCCACAGCTTCACAATAACTCACAAGCTGCAGCCCTTCCCATGATCACTCCCATAAGCAAACTGAACATCTTTTCCAAGGTCAAGTGCCATATTTATTGTGTTATTTCTGTATATCTTAACCATTTAACACTGTAAAACTTAGCTGCCATTTTTATTAGATGCCTATTTTTTTTAAGTGTCACTTACAAAGTTTTTCAGTATTGTGTCCCTGGTTTCATTTTTCCTACAAGCCCTGTGAAGTGATTTTTAGAAACAGATATGTCATATTACAGCAGCGCTGTATATCACGGTGGAGAAAAAGAACTCTGAATCAAGAGGAGGATTCCAAAGCCCTTTCCTCTTTAAGTAAGTAAGTGTTAATCTCTCAGTCGTGCCCAGCTTTTGCGACCCACAAACTGTATGCAGCCCATTAGGCTACTCTGTCCATGGGATTCTCTAGGCAAGAATACCAGAGTGGGCCGCTATTTCCTTCTCCTTTCCTTCTTTGGGCACAAGAAAATAGCTGGAGCTTCAACACAGAATCAAATATAAAAACCAAAAGAAAGTGTTTTATGTATTTTTTTAAAGTTTTTGTTTTGATGTGGACCATTTTTATTCTAATCTTTATTGAATTTGTTACAATATTGCTTCTCTTTTATGTTATGGTTTTTTGGCCACAAGGCACATGGAATCTTAGCTCTGGGACCGGGGATCAAACCCATCATTCCCTGCATTGGGAGGCGAAGTCTAAATCACTGGACTTCCAGGGAAGTCCCAAGAAAACTCTCTTAATTTCAAGTCTTTTGATCACATCTTTAACTTATAGCCTTCACATAGTCTTAAATTTCCTCAGTTACTATCCTCTAACTAAACCTCCAGCAAGGGAGACTCCATCATTCCCCTGGGTAACTCATTTTATTTTTTTTAACTTCTATTTTGCTAATTTTCCTGAGTTGCTTAAATTGTTTTGAGTATCAAAAAAGCCTAACTGTATGCTACCAGGAAATGGAGAAAAATCTATAGGTACTATCATTATTTCCTAATTTAATACAACTCTTCTTAGAAAAAGAGCTATGTACACACGCTCATGGACACATTAATTCACTTAGACCACAAATGTTTCCTGAACAGGTACTACTATGTGCCAGACACTAGATGAGACAAGCAAAGAATCCAAAAGACATGATTCCTGGCTGCAGTAGACTTAGTCACCGGTGGACATGGCAGGTACTACATGAACTATCACACAGACAAATATATCAATATAAACTGATGGATAATTAAGGGTTTGCTGAAAGATGACAGCCAGAGGAACTGACTTTGTTCACTGTGTTAGGGAAAGGCTTCTCTGATGAATTAATATACAAACTGAGGTCTCTGTGATGACCAGGAGTTACTTGGTAAAGAAAAGGGATCAGTTCTATAGGCAGAATGAGTAGCGAATAGAAAGTCTTTAGTTACATGTGAAAAGAACAAAGAGAAGTTCGGTGTGCCTGGAGCCTGGTGAGCAAAGGGACAGAGTGACATATGATACAGGTGGAAGGAGCCAGGGAAACAAGAAGGCCATATTAAAATGTGAGATTATATCTAGAGTACAACAGTAACTCTTTACCACATTTTAATCAAGTGAGCGATAGGATCTAATAAAGATTTTGCAAAGATCACCTGACGACTGTGTGGATAAAAAACTGAACTAAGAGGCTGAATAACAGAATGGGAAGGTATTTAAATAGAGAACGGTGAATGCTAGCAGCTACTAGTTTAGACTATACCACTTGCTAGTCTAGCAGGTTTGGACAGGGGATTTAACTTAAAATATAACGTTTTAAGCTTGCTTCTTTTGCATATTTGGGAGAGCAAAATCGCCCAACCCAACTTTACAGTATCACTGTGAGGAATGAATAAAATAATGCAAAGAAAAGCACTGAAAAATCTTGAAAGTCTCATATAAAAATGAGATACGGCTACAGGAACTACACAGCTTATACTATCTAGTAGAGTTACTTTGGATAAATTCTATAGGCATTTTAGTCTTTAATGATCACTACATTTTAAATAAATATCACAGTTACATATTTCTTTTAAAAGCCTCAAAAATGTGTTTTTTTAAAGCAGATCAAACATTAATTCTGAAAGGAAGTACCTTTTAAATTATATTTTAATGTAAGAACCTAGAGACCAACTTTATCACAAAAGTCAACTAGAATGCATATAACCCTGTGTTTGGACTTCCTGAAAGACATTATTTTTCAGTTTCATTACCCAGTATCATCTTAAACAGATGGCCTGCCAAAACGCCAGGAGTTAATATTAAGATATTAACACTTGATTGCAAATACAGAAAGCCAAGAAATACCTCTATCCAAGGTCTAATTATATTTGGTGATTCTAGTTACATGCGTGGATGATACTACTGGAAAACTTAGCTACAGAAGAGTCACAGTATATTAATGCATATATATGGAAACTAGAAAGGTGGTACTGATGAGCCTATTTTCAGGGCAGCAAAGGAGACACAGACACAGAGAACAGACTTACAGACAAGGATTGAGGGGAGGAAGGAGACGGTAAGATGAATGGAGAGAGTAGCATGGAAGCATATACATTACCATATACAAAATAGATAGCCAATGGAAATTTGTTATATGACTCAGGAAACTCAAACCAGGGCTCTGTAACAACCTAGAGGGGTGGGAAGGGGTAGGAGGTGGGACGGAAATTCAAGAGGAAGGGGACATATATACACCTATGGCTAATTCATGGTGATATATGGCAGAAAATCAAACCAATATTGTAAAGCAATTATCCTTCAATTAAAAATAAATAAATTTAAGAAAAGGAGGAGTTTACTTGTGAAAGTTCTAGTGCCATCACATATGGTCATGTGCTAGGTGAAGATGCACAGGAGTAAGACAAGCACCTCCCACATATTCTCCAGGCATTCAGGGTAAGTCCTGCTTAGTGAGTGACACGAGGCCTTGTGTCATCTAGAGGTATTCTGCACTGGAATGATGCTCAACGGCATATGATACTATATAGAAAGGCATTCACTATGTTTCCATTTCAAAAGATTTCTTGAAATGTGTTCAAATTATAATATTCTTGTTGAATAATATTTTACAACCGAAGAGTTATAGGAAAAATATTAACACTCTTGGATGGTGAAAGAATCTAAAAGATACTGAGAAATGAACAAAAGGCCATTAGAGAAGGCCCCTGGGATTAAATAATATTCTTGGGTATTGAAAAAAATATATGAACTCATTCAAGATATGTGGACTCTGGCAAACAAGCTATCTACTGTGCCAAGGGGATTTTAAGTAAATAGACTATTAGAAAAGTACATCTGATTCAATGACATACACATAAAGCATGGCAATAAGACCCAATAATCAAAACTGCTTAGCTTTGCTTATTAATTGGTATCCAGATAATCACAGATATTGCCATGTGTTCACCAATCAACATCCGATGTACACTGAAATGTTTTAAGACTACTCAGAGACCCCAAATAGTCCTTCTATTTCTCTTGCTACCTACTGAGAATCCAAAATTGACAAGTGACTCTTTTTCTTTAGAAGTCCATAAACTAAATACACATCAGCAACAAAGTGAAACTGTTATGTTTTCATGAAAGCTAGTTTTTAATGAGAAAACTCTGCATTAACCAATTTCTATCAAGCGGCTGTAAAAATGGGTCTAAATTAAGCTATACTTATTACCTCTAATTGCAGTCTCATTTTTGCTTTTTACACAAATTGCAATATATTTTCCCTGTAAGGCTCCCTGAATTCAATATCCCCATTAGTTATGAAAGGTTCTGTTACCTTAGAAGCAGAGAAACAGATAAGGAACTTTAGAATTGATTTTTTTTTAAAGCCTGTGCTGTTGCCTGTAACAGAAGCATCAGAATCAGATTTTGAGATGCTAGAACAGAAGTGGCCCAATGCACTTCTACAGAGTTGATAACATCGCCCAAGAGAGACAAAGCTTTTATTCTAACAAAAAAATATACAGAACTCTGTTTAAAAAAAAAAAAAACTTTGAGAGGATGGAGGAAAGGGTAAGCGAGACAAATAAAGGAAAGGTGTGTGTGTTGGGGGGGGCGGGGATTTCAAGGGTAAAGAAGACAGACCTGCTCTTAGGAGGAGCTTAAAGATGTCCTCAATGCTAGACAGGAGCTCTAAAAAGAGAAGTGGCCACAGGTGAATCACTTCACACGATTAAATTTTCCTAGGCAAAAATCATCTATATATTTATTACTTTGCAAGAAGATACCAATGTGCACTTTATGGGAGGAGTATTTTCAGGGTGGGCTGTGCACAGAAGCATGATAAAACGAAGGTTGGGAATGTCAAGATTGATGTGGATTATAAAAACATGTAGGAACAAACTGTGACAAATCATGGTATCCAACAAAGAGAGCAAATTAAGTTGTCTTTTGCTTATCGTCACTGATCTTTATTATTTATCAAATAAGGCTACAGAAAGAATAATGTAGTGATATGGCATTCATAATACAAAGTAATGCAGTTTTGACTTTATTATCACCATATAGCTAAAAAAATAAAAGGACAGAAAGTTATACACTGATCCATAGCCCACAGTTTTCATCCATTTACAGTGCTATGAACTTCGCTGTCAGGACTTCTGTGAAAGCACCACAGGGAACGCCAATCCACTGGGTTATTGTCCTTTTTGTTCTCCCATTAATTCACTGTGCAACATTGGGAAATACACCGACCTTTTTGGATCCCTTTCTAAAATGCTAAGGTTCCTTTCAACGCTCACATAGGCATCCATGAAATCTGCCACAATCACAGTGATGGAGTTTGGGACAAGTTACTCTTAAATATGGCACCTTGGCAGACTGAATGTCTTAGCCTGAAGCAGCTTGAGGAAACAAGATGCAGAAGATGGAAGGTCGCTCTGACCTTCCCCAGTTCCTTCACCTTCTTCCCGGCAACAGGTCATAAAACTCTCACATGAGAGATGTCCTTCCTCTATCCAGGAGACAGAGAATTTCAGGCCAAGAAATTCATACATACAAACCTTGTTAAACTAACTCATCTTACTAGTATTCTTCACCACTTACTACCCCTAGCCCACATCCCTCTGTCCTGTTAATTCTTCACAAATTGGTTCCTTTTTTTTTAAATCTAAAAGCTTCCTGCTGTGGTCACTTCCTTGGGTCATTTTCTTGTGAAGGCTCCTATGGACACATTAAATTCAATACAATGTAAACAATAAGGTCCTAACGGAAAGCACAGAGAACTATATTCAATGTCTTATAATAAACCATAATGGAAAAGATTATGAAAAAGAATGTATATGTATATATCTATATGTAAAAGAATATATGCATGTGTGTGTATAATTGAATCACTTTGCTGCACAGCAGAAATTAACACTTTGTAACTCAACTATACTTCAATAAATTTTAAAAAATGAATAAAATGCATCTGTTTTTCTTCTGTTAATCTGTTTTATATCATTTTAATTCTTAGGCCCAGGCAGAGGCCAAAAAAGGGTAGAAAACAATCTTTCCTCCCCTACAGCACCAAGGAAAACATAAATATTAATGGCACAAAGAGTATAATGAGATGAAACAAGGTATCTATGAGACATGGGGGTATATCTAGGTAGGGGTTAGTCATAGCACAGATTTCATCTTATGTATGGATGAAGGTGACTGACTTCCCTGAGTGGACAATGAGGTAGGTGAAGCTGTGGATTTAAGAGGATAAGGATATCGTTTTCTTGGCTAGTGTAAAACAGGCAAAGTGAAGTGAAAGTGTTAGTCATTCAGTTGTGTCCAACTCTTTGCCACCCCATGGACTGTAGCCCACCAGGTTCCTCTGTCCATGGGATTCTCCAGGCAAGAATACTAGAATGGGTTGTCATTCCCTTCTCCAGGGGATCTTCCCAACCCAGGAATCAAACCTCGGTCTCCTGCATTGCAGGCAATTTCTTTACCAACTGAGCCACCAGGCAAGCCCGTAAACAGGTAAGGCAATGTTAAAATGGTAACTAAAATTGGGCATTACACACTGGGAAAAGAAGTGGTGAAACTTGGACCCCAGAGGCACAGGTTTTCGTTAGGTTCCCAAACAATTGCAAGTCTCGGTAGACTTTGTGAGTGACAGAATCTAAAAGTTTGAGCAAGATAATTCTTCCTCAGGGTGCACCCAGAAGTGAAAGGCAACTGTAATAGGAACCAGAAGTGACTGCTTCTTAATTACTGTCAGTCATTAGCAATGGTACCTTGAGTTGGAAAAGGCTTTCCTTAGGATTTTCTGGCTCACTGACTTTACGACTTCAACAAGCTTCTCAACACCATTTTCTCCCAAGCCTTTGAATATCTGATGACTATGGAGGCTGACCAATGAAAGCAAAATGTCGAGTAATGAAGTGAATAGATGCTTGGCTTCCACTGTCAAATGCCAATTCAGACACACTCTCCCTTACCCTAATCATTTCCTTGAGTAAACTTGGTCTAAAGGCCCAGTTTGCAAGCTTACTTATAAAAAAGCTTCATCTATACAACCATGGGGCTCTTTTATAAGAAGTCAATGACTCCTTCTCCTTCTCTGGCCACAGATCTTTCTCTGTTGTCATGTTAATTGATCACCATTAACAGTAGCTATTAATTATTCTATCCCTCTGGGGGTTCTCAAAAGTCAATTTTATTTATTAAGTGCCTTCCAACTTGACTGAAGTCTTAAGTATTCTTTTCTGTTTTGTGGATAGAGTATACTTCATATAAGGAAGTAGGAGAATTTCAGTTCTTCAAGGAATTTTTACTTCCTGGCTGGCAACAATCCATATGGCCCCAGATTTACTTTTTCTCCATTTCACCCCCACTTTGTTCCTTTTCTATCTTTACCCCACAGTGACCGGTGGAGAATGAATGGGTTTCTTCAGCACTCAGTTTCCATTGCAAACTTTGAGTCACTACATTTCTCTCCTCACTCCTTATTGTAGAGAATTCCAAGATCTTTTATTTTCTACTGGAGTATAATTGTTTTATAATGTTGTATTAGTTCTGCTGTACAACAAAGTAGATCAGCTATATGTAAACATATATCCCCTCCTTCCTGAGCCTCCCTCTCACTCCGCTCCTTCCCACTCCTCTAGGTCATCACATAGCACCAGCTGGGCTCTATGTAGTCTCCCTTCTACAATCCACTCTTTAGCTTCAGCTCTATGGACTATAAATGTGAACAGTTGTTCTGCCTTCTCTACCCTGTCTCTCTTACTTCATTGCCTACCTAATTTGTTATGTATCTCCTACATTGATGTCCTTAATATTTAACTTAGCTTTTTAAAAATTACATGATGTCATATTATTTGCCAAGCATTTCCTATATAATTATTATCCCCTATCTGATCAAAGAGCATCCTTTTCTTCAGGCAGAGATTGAGCTTTGCACTTGGTAATAAAACCCTATGGAAGGTTAGCACATCACTAAGCATTCTAGAAGTGCTCCATACACTCTTGTTGAGTTCACCCAAATCCTACTGACCTCCCACTACATCCTCTCTCTTGCTTGGCAGCTAGTTCTAGGTTCGCAGAGTTTGTATCCATGACAACTTTCAGTCTTTGCTTTAAGGACAATGTAATGAGATTTTTTCTTTGGTTTAAAAACCCTCAAGATACATCTCACCCTGCTTGTCATTTTATTTCCTGACCATTGCTTTTGTCTGGTCTTGTTTTTTTGCCCTCTCTTAACTGCCCATAGATTATAATCCCAAACTTCAAAATGAAATCTCTTATTTGATTAGTCACTTTCATTTCTCAACTATTAAGTCAAAAATTTTCCTTTTAGAGCATTTGCTGTGGCCTTTTGAAAACGCACATCTAATTTCATTACATTTTTTAGGATAGTGCATTTTACTGTTCTTTTGCTCACTCTACTAGATTTTACAGAATTGTAGGAGGAAAAAACTATTCTGACAAAGAATTATTGTTTCCCTGTGACTGGAATCCTTATATTCCTGCCTTTCTTCACTGAATGGGTATAATTATGTGTATGGGAAACTAAGAGTATTTGCTATGATAATAATTCATTCCTCTCAAACAGGAGAATAATTATAATGTCAGCAACAGACTGTACAAGGTATTACCAGAGCTTTCCTTTAACTTTGTCAGAGAAATGGCTTCTGGGACCTCAGTAATTAATATTAATTTCTCACAAATACATTTTATTCATTTGGAAAACATATGAGAACACCTTCATACTTCCAATTTTATGGTAGAAAACTCCCTCTGAATATTTTTTTAAGCTAGACCCTGAGAACATCTGGATAGGCTTTTACATAGCCAGCTTTCATTATTTTATGATACTATTTTATATACATAAAATTTTAAAACAACATGATTTTTAGCAGTGCCCCTTATCCTTGTTAGCAAATGCAAACTTACATATTCTATCATTCCATTAAAAGGTCAGCTATAATATTTAAAAGATCAATGTGGAACTAATCACAAGTTTTGGTTCAATGCTTTAGTATTTCATTTCATACAATTACCAAAGCTAGAAGAAACTGAAAATATTATGCATTGAATAATTACACTTTATGTTATTTTTGAGAGGTAAGGTTAAACAGAAATACCATTTTTATGGTGAAATCATTAAAGACATATAAATGAACCGTGAATCTATAGAAAGGGAAAATGTGTGTTATGAAAACACAATCTGAGCATGTCTTTGAAAAGCGTACTTAACTCTTGGTTAATCACATAAATGAAAGAGAACATTACGATACAAAATTTCAGTTCCTAAGTGATGGGCTTCCCTGCTGACTCAGATGGTAGAGAATCTGTCTGCAATGCAGGGGACCCGGGTTCAATTCCTGGGTTGGGAAGATACCCTGGAGAAGGGAATGGCAACCCACTCTAATATTCTTGCCTGGAGAATTCCATGGGCAGAGGAGTCTGGTGGGCTATAGCCCATGGGATGGCAAAGAGTCAGACACAACAGAGCAACCAACACACAGTGAGTGGTGGTAAACAGTTGCAAGCGAAATAGAAAACATTGCCCCATATGGTGCATAATATCATGAAAAAGAGGTCAGTGTAAACCATAGTTACCACTTACAGAATATCTGTCTGTCACACTGCTGAGAAAACCTCATAGTAGAAATTCCTACATTATGACTATAGGTTGTTGGTATACAATTTAAGTGAGCATCAGAAATTATGTTCTCAAGCGATTGTTGTTTTTTTTTTTTGGTGATTCCCTGGCTTCTCCCCAGTTTCCACTCCTGGCTGAATGTTTAGCTCTCTCTCATCTGGAAGTCGTCTCTCCTGAATGGCTTAATCAGACTTGAATGAACACAACCAAGCTATTCAACTAGGTTTCCACTAGAAATCTATGGATTCTCTATAGATCTTACAATCAAAAGTAAAGGTGGATGAACCTCGAGACTATTATACAGAGTGAAATAAGTCAGAAAGTGAAAGACAAATATCATTTATTAATGCATATATATGGAATCTAGAAAGAGGGTACTAATGATTCTACATGCACGGCAGTAAAGGAGACACAGACATAAATAACAAACTTTTGGACTCAGTGGGAGAAGGAAAAGGTGGGATGATTTCAGAGAATAGCACTGAAATATATATGTTACCATATGTAAAACAGATAGCCAGTGGGAGTTTGATGTATGATTAAGGGCATCCAAAGCTGGTGCTCTATGGGTGCTGTGACGACCTGGAGGGATGGAGTGGGGAGGGAGGTGGGAGGAGGATTCAGGAGTGAGGGGACACATGTATGCCTATGGTCGATTCATATTGATACATGGCAAAAACCATGACAATATTGTAAAGTAATTATCCTCCAATTAAAAAACAAACTGGAGAAGGAAATGGCAACCGACTCCAGTACTCTTGCCTGGAGAATTCCATGGACAGAGGAGCAGGACAGGCTACAGTCCATGGAATTGCAAAAAGTTGGACACGACTGTGCTACTAACTTTCAACTTTCATAAAAAAACAAACAAAAAGTAAATGAAGTCTTTACACTTGGAAAGGCATGTTAGACCACCAAGTCCAACCGAGGTCCTAAAGGGTGCTAACTGTCCAGGGGGATCCAGCCCACCCCAAGTCTTTGCCTCAGTGCAGAGCAGATCAAATCTCCTCTTCAAAGTCTCTCTTCCCAAGATAACTGAGTGAAAAGCAAATTTTCAGGAGGTTGGTGGAATTGTGCTTCTGGAATATTAGGATTTACATGTAAAACTTTTATCTACATTTATCAATTACTTTCCTTTGCAACATAAGATAAAAATAAAACTCCTACCTGATGGTAGAAAAGCACCTGGCAAGACCATAAAACATTTTAATCATGATTATCATCTTTAAAAGCAGTCTTCCCAGGTGGCTCAGTGGTAAAGAATCCACCTGCAATGCAGGAGACATGGGTTCGATCCCTGGTTTGGAAAAATCCCCTAGAGAAGGAAATGGCAGCCCACTCCAGTATTCTTGCCTGGGGAATCCCATGGACAGAGGAGCCTGGCAGGCTACAGTCCATGAGGTCACAAAAGAGTTGGACACAACCGAGCAACTAAACAACAAGAACAATCTTTAAAATTCCTCCTAGAAAAATTTGCTTCCCTCTTCAGAAAACAACAATGTTAAATGCTAAATTTTGCTTTTTGTTATTTTGGCCAAGCCTTGAATGTTATGAAATGTGATTCCTTCAGTTTTACAGGTACAGAATATTGGTGCATGGTGTAAATTTCTATACAAGCTAGGACTCTCAAAAGTTTTTGATCAAAGAACGGAATTCAACAGGTACAAAGAAAATGAGTGAGATGTATCTGCTATTAATTGCTATGGTCAAGAAAAACATGGGCATTATCACACAGGCATGGCATTCATCACATCCAAATGCCTAGAACAGCAGCAGACCAGGAAGAATTACACATAGTGCACAATTTACAAAGGACTCAGTATACTGAACATTACTTACAAGGTGTTATTGCATAAATAAAAGCACAACTACTATAATACTGGGACTCTGAAGCTTTATTTTATTTTTCTTTTTGTCTAAAAAAGGATCCAAAAGGATCCATCTATTCCACAAGATGGTGGCCACTGGTATTCAATATGACCATGGTTGGTGGGAGCAGCCCCACTGATGTGCAGGGCAAGGACATATGTACATATGTACATTTAAAGAGTGCCCATGTTAGGGCTTTCCTGATGGTGCAATGGCTAAGCTTCTGTACTTTCAATGCAGGAGGCCTGCATTTGATCCCTGGTCAGGGAACTAGATTCCACATGCCACAACTAAGAGTTTGCATGTGGCAACAAAAGCTCCCATGTGCAGCAATTAAGGCCCAGTGCAGCCAAATAAATAAAAATAAATATTTCAAAAATTCTTAAAAATAAAGTAAAAAAAAATGTATACTCAAAATTACAAAAGAAATTACAAAACCAAATCCAGGACAAATCAAGTGAGTGAGAATAAAAGATGGGAAAAAAATGAATATTCCTATATCACAAATAAGAATGAAATTAATGATGACTCCAGACTGAGTGTTCTAAGCACTTTTCATGAATTATCCGCTGAATCTCACAACACACCGGACTGCAGGCACTATTTCCAAGACAATTTTCATTTATGATTATGAAACTAAGGCTATAGGAACTGGTTAGCAGAGCCAGTTTGAGCCTGCTGCTGCTACTGCTGCTAAGTCACTTCAGTCGTGTGCGACTCTGTGCAACTCCATAGACGGCAGCCCACCAGGCTCCACCGTCCCTGGGATTCTCCAGGCAAGAACACTGGAGTGGGTTGCCATTTCCTTCTCCAATGCATGAAAGTGAAAAGTGAAAGTGAAGTCGCTCAGTTGTGTCCGACTCTTAGCGACCCCATAGACTGCAGCCTACCAGGCTCCTCTGTCCATGGGAGTTTCCACGCAAGAGTCCTGGAGTGAGTTTGAGCCTAGGCAACCTGATTTCAGGGTTTCAGAGCTTGACTGGCTCTCCTTACAAGTACCAAAGAGTTTTTGTCCTGGTTGAGTGAACTTCCATCTCAACCACTGGACCAACTGGCATTAAGCCTCTCCCTTTCCATGACCTGTTAGACTGTGGGGGGTATAAAATAGATTTAACAAATGGTCTTAAAAGAAAAGAAGAGATGGTCTTTTGCTATTAAGAGTATTATAATGATCACACAGCAAACAACTGGATGGCAGAACATGAGTACCTAGAGCAGCAGTTGGTGAAGTTTTTCTGCAAGAGACCAGATGATAAGTATTTTAAGCTTTATGAGTTGCTTCACAGTATCTGTCGCAACTGTTCGGGTCTGCCCGAGTAGCACGAAAGTCAGCCAAGACAATAAATGAATGAATGGGTGCGGACGTGTTCCAATAATCTATTCCCCAAAACAGGTGGGGAGGGGAACAGCTCAGCCATAGTTTGCGGACCCTTTATCAAGATTACCAGGTAACATCTTATGAAAAGGAATGAATCACAATCATTTCTTTTCCAGGAGGTGGTATTTCTTTTATCCTAAATCTTTAAGCTCCCCAGAAGCCATAGGGTTAGGAACAGTCTTATTATTATTGAGGAACAGACACAATTTTATACACTTTTCCCAAACTTAATGAAATTTCAGCCTCTGTCAATAATCAAGAAGTTAATTTTGTGATTTCCAAAAAAGGATAACCCTTTTCGTACTTCTGGAAATCATGTAATATTTGTGCTGGTCAGTGTGCTGGGGACAAATCTCTCAGCCATTCCTGTGTGGCCATTTCTGTACAAAGCCACCAGCTTTATGTTACACACTGAATTATATTTTATCATTTGATGTTGAGCCATTAGCCAAAGTCTCTTCTTATTCTCTTTTAGAAATAGATATCCACCTCTCCCCAAAAAAGAATAGTCTATAATCATTTGCTGCCAGTGTTGTTTAGTATTAGAGATTATTCAGGTTACTTTAAATCAGCAACAATTTACAAAGGACCTACTTCATGTCAAGCTAATCTCAATATTAGATAATTCTGAATACTAGTCATAAAATATGAATAGATAAAATATTATTTAGTCATACAGATAAACATCTTGTTTTTCTCTAATTCTCCAAGAGCCTATAGGATTTAATGTTGGCAGGATATGACATCTTTAAATGCTTTCTATTATATATTCTCAGATGCAAAAGTAAAATCTTAAGTCTAACACTAAGATCAAACAACTCAGAGTATACAATAAGACCCTTGAGTGTATAAATTGCAGGTTACAGCAGAAAAAAATTTTTTTCCATCTCTCTACCAAAAGTTTTGTATTTACTATGTGCTAAATAAGTTGACTTTCTTTTGTGGTCAATAGTTAAGCGCCCTACTTTATAATGTGTGAGTTGTCTCAGGAGAGAAAGAAAAAGTTTACAAACTAGAATATGTGTAGCCCTTGGGTCATGCTGCTTTTACCAAAAATTTAACTCCCCAGATTGTGCATTTAGTTCATATTTTAAAGACTTCAAAACTTCAAACGTCCTTTGTCTGTGATCATTGATTGCTGTTAAACTAAATGTTTTTCACTCTGTAATCAATACTTTCTTACAAAAATAAACCCAGGCATTGACAAACAACTCTGCAGCACACTGCAGCTTGCCTGAGAGCAGACAGCATGAAAAACTACTACTCCCCAGAATTTTAAAAGATTGCATTGACTCCAGCACTTATTACAATTTTTACAAGTTTCTTACAGCTGAATCATTCCACTGTAACAAGACTTTATTAAATTAGACAGCTATTGAGTAATAAGCTTTCTGAGAATAACAATTAACATGCCTTTGGCCTTTATTACTGTTTCAAACCATTGCAAGCACACTGCTCATGTTCCTTTTTACATTTTTGGTGGCAAAGTCATTAAACAGCAGTAGCTAGATAAAATGAGGTTACAAAATGTGATGACTTTGTGTATCATCAAACTACTGTAAGTTTTTTAAAAAAGAAATCATCACACTTTTTGGACCCTAAATGCAAGGCATGCTTTTATTGGGATTTTAATCCTGCACAATCTAAGCTGTACTTGTAAGCACTTGATTTCCAATTATTTTGTTCATCAAAGGATACTCTTTAATGCAACTTCTGGTGAGAATCATGGTAAATGTGAGGCTTGAATAGCCAGAAACACATATAAGATTGCCATCGACACGCATCATGTGTAACTCTCTCTCTCCAAGACTAATTCACTCAAACACCAAATTCCTAAAGCACATAACTGGCAATAAGTATTCAGTGGTCTGGGTAAGAGCTAAATGAAGTTGGGAAGAATAACACCAAGCACTTCCAAGTACAACAGCACACAAACAAGCACTTTCAGTGCACACACCTTAAATCGGTTATGGCATTTGCTTGCCTTCCTGTTTATGAGCAGGAAAAAAAAAAAAAAAAAAGAACCCAAGGAACAATGATTTAAAATCATATGAACCCTGCATGTGCTTATCCGTGACAAACAGCAACAAAGGCATTTACAATTTTTATTAGCAACCATTGATATTTACTGCCAACAGAGGTGGTTTTGCATTATAGTGAAGCAATTCAGTGAACCAACTCTAAGGTTTTTCAAAACATACTTTCTCTTTCTTGTTCCAAGATGCCTCAGCTCTTGTTCCTCTATGCTTTAGCTCAAAATTGCCACCAAGTGGATAGACAAACACCAGTCTGATAGCTTATAGCTGTACAGCAAACAGCTGCTTCTGATCTGAGGACAGTTGAACAAATCACATCCACCAGCATTTTCTAAATTATCTACTATGTACAAGGTGTTCTCCCAGATGCTACAGATTAAATACATTTTGATTATGAGGGAGAAGACCAAAGTCCAATTATATTACCACAATTTTCTAGTATATATAAATTATATTTATCTCTTAATATATAAAATTTAATGTGTATATATAAATTTATATCTTTATAATCTATAAGGGAAAAAATAACCTGTTAATGCTACTGTGCCTGAGAACAAGGGTAATACCCATCTTGGGGAAAGTTTTCTTACTGCCAATAACTGTTTAATTGTATGAACAAGAAGCTTCTGAACACATAAAATTGGAGTCACTTCTTAAACCACTGATAGTATTCAAGAGACCAATAAAGTGGAGGTTATGTGGACCCCCTTTTACAATCATTCACGGAGATACTGTACCAGACCTGATAGTGGTGATGTATTACACAGTTCACTGTAGGACTATAAACAGGGAAAGGCAGGCACACAGATGAGAAACATCCATATTCCCAGCTAGTCAGCTGCCTCTCCTTGCATGGGTACACCCTGACCTTTCACACTGAAAGGGAAGAGAATCTACAAACACATGTGATCAACCAATTTATTGCATGAAATATCTAACTTATTCAAATGAGTAATTCTGCCCTATTCAGGCTAATCCTCAGCTTCCAGCATTATTTATTTTCCACTACAAAACCTAGCCTCTCTCTCAGAAGCATGTGCACCAAAGGGAGGAACAGTAACTTTTAATGGGTGCAGTTAGAACTTGAATTTTTTATCTGAAAACCATAAAGCTTTTAAAAATGAATTTGCAAATGTAATTGAGCTCCTAATAGCTGCTACTGATGGTAATTAAAGAAATCTCATTTCCCTAAATTAAACATAATGAAATGTTTTTCAAGATCAAATAAAACTAGAAAATGCCATCAGGATGATAGAATTTGCCTCTGAAAGTGGTGTTCTGGAGTTTGCAGAGAAGCCTCCGTTGCCAGCAGAAGCCAATGGCTTGTAGGGTAATGGGTAATGGGGAAGTCATTTCCACTGGATGTATCAGTTTTTACTGACTGATAACCAATCTGAAAGGCATCATGGTGCTTATGCAAATGTAACAGGCATCCTGTAAAGCTCTTTCATTAGGGTCTTTAAAGAGTTTGTTATTTAATTAAATGTCAGCATGTCCTCAGTTCAACTTGGGCATTTCCAAACTTAATTTTTAATTTTCTCTTTTACTTTTGCCTCTTCTTAAAGTGAAAAGGGCACTTGGGGCCCATCAGTGACTGCCTCACCCTGGTCCTGTTATGAGGCAGGGAAGCACTTCAGTCACTCAGAACTGATCATTACCTCCCCATTTCTTAATGGTCCCCAAGAGGGGAAAATATCCAGACTTTTCCTCTGTATTTCAGCAGTTTATCATCCTGGTGGTCAAGAAGTTTTTTTCCCTTATGATAGATCAAGATATTTTGTGTTTTAGTTTCATTCCTTGTCTTATCAGTTGGACTTCTACCAATCCAAGAAACAGTCTCACAGCTCTTCATAAAAAGGTCTTATTCAGGAGAAAATAATCAGGTCAGCCTTCAGTCTTCTGTTAGTAGTCACATCAATTCTCATACCAGGGCAAGCTTTTATCTTCACACTTATGTATGGTATGAACAATGATGTAGTCTGTGGCTTGTCACCAGCTTTTTTTTATTATTATTTTTGCCACCCTTCTTCTGGTATTCTCACATTTCCTTTAACACTGATTCTCAAAATCAGATACAAAATGATAGCAAGAGTTAGGTGACAAATCGCTGATTAATGTTACTAAATCCCAGTGCTCTGTGTTCCCCCCCCCATTCTACCCCCACAACACACACACCAACAATCCTTCTCCACTGAAAGCCCCTCATTCACCTGTTGAAGAACCCATAGCAAGTGCTCAACAAATAGCTATCTTTAACCAATTAATGATTTTTTCTCCAAACCTATAAAAGATGGTCAGCATCATATCTCACTAGGGAACTGAAAATCAAAAGAGCAGTGAGATCTCACTATACACCTTTTAGAAAGGCTAAAATCCAAAACAGTGGTAACAACAAATGCTGGAGAGCAAGAGGAATTAACATTCAGTGCTGGTGACAACTCAAAATGGTACAACCAGTTCAGAAGACAGCATGGCAGTATCTTACAAACCTGAACATACGGGTCCATGTGTAACCCAGCAATCATCGTCTCTGGTTTTCATCAAAATAAGTTCAAAAGTTATGCTTACAAAAAACCTGCACATGAATATTATAGCAACTTTTGGGGGCTCAGGGCAATCTGCTCCTAAAATATGCGAAATATACTGATTATTTTTGAATTACAATAATTTACTCAAATGGCCAATGCCAGGAAAAACACTCTGACTCCCTTCTTTCCTCCTGAAAGTGAGAAATAAATCTCCCATGTGAATGTATCCTCCCTGTATCAGGAGGACAGAAAGCATCCCCATCACCAGAGTCGGGGGACTCAAGGATAAGAAAACTATATAGACAAACACTGTTATTTCTTTATTAGCATGCTACCCCAAGCACAAACCCTTTTGCCTTGTTAAACCTTCACAAGTAATTGCTTGTCTAAAAATAAAGTAATTGTTTCTTTGTCTTAAAATAATATAAATGATATATAAGCAGTCTTATAAACAAAACATTATACAAACAAAGCCTGCTCTGGTCACTTTGGAGATCCCATTTCTATGACATTTTCATATGTATGAATTTAACTTTTAAAAATTTCAAGTGAAAGTGTTAGCTGCTCAGCTGCGCCTGACTCTCTGTGACCTTGTGCACTGTAGCCCTCCCAGCTCCTCTTCCATGGGATTCTCCAGGCAAGAATCCTGGAGTGGGTTGTCATTTCCCACTCCAGGGGATTTCCCAACCCAGGGATCAAACCTGGGTCTCCCACATTGCAGGTAGACTTTTTACCATCTGAGCCACCAGACAGACTTGTAAACAAAACACTATATAAACAAAGCCTGCTTTGGTAACCTTGGAGATCCCATTTCTATGACACTTTCATATGTATGAATTAAATTTAAAAAAATATTTATTTATTTGGCCACATTGGGTATTAGTTGCAACACTCACGATCTTTTTAGTTGCAGCATGTGGGATCTAGTTCTCTGGCTAAGGATCAAACCTGAGTCCCCAGCATTGGGAGCACGGAGTCTTTCTTAGCCACTGGACCACGAGGGAAGTCCTTTCAGTTTTTTTTTTTTTTCCTCCTGTAATATGTCAATGGCAATTTAAGTATCAGACCAACCAAAAGAACTAAATGGATTAGGGGGTGAATTTTTCCTCTCTCCAACAGTTGTCATGGATTGCAAGATACTTGCTGGATCTCACTTCCCTGTCCACTCCCACCTTGAGGCACAGCTATCCTGGGACCTCTCCTCACGAGAGCCAGCTACAGGCCAAGACTACTTGTCAGCCTCCCAGATGTCTTGCTGCAGGATCTGATGGAAATAAAAGTAGTGAGAGTCTTTTTTCTTTCTAAATTTAGATCATCAGGAGAAAATGTGTGTAGGACGAGCTTCTTGGACATAGCATAGCAGCTCTGGTAAATTTGGTAATAAGTATCGATTCTTTCCCTGCCAAAGATGATCATCGTTTTTGTTTTTGTCTTTTCCGTCATTTGTCACAAGGAAGGAAAACCATAGGGCAAAATGCAGGCAAAACCTCTATAAGCCTGCTACTCAAGCTGGCCTCACAGACTGTTAAATTAATGGTTCTTACCAGATCGGCATCTGTTTAGACAAACTCTACCATGGGTCCTCTATGTAAAAACTGAAGGAAAATTTTCTTTTTGGCTTGTTCTATGTCTTGAGATCTTGGCTTTATGACCAGTGAGAATATTCTCTCTGGTCTCTGCCATCCAGAAGGTACCCTTACTGTGGTGCCTCTCATGACCAGTCAAATAAAATGAAGTTCTGAAACACAGAGTTACAAACCACACTCTCTTTGTCCAGTTGTGTCAGCTCTCAGGTGAATTTGTCATAAGGGGTGTCAGTTCATAAAGGGGCATTTGTCATTTCAACTTTCATTGCTTTTTTAGTGCTGGAAAGATGCCATTCCAATTGTGCCTGCCTGATGGCACATAGCAGGTCTATGACTGGAGGCATCCTACAGTCTTGTGGAACCCAGAGACACTATTTCATGTCAACATTCTTACCACCCAGAGCCACGGAAGGCTTTAACTTTCTTAGACTAAGTTGAAAGTAAATTTTTTAGACCTTTTAAGGGCTGCATACTCTTCTGTGAGATTTCTCTTTCATCTTGGGTTAAGCTATGCAAAGGCTTATTGGTTAGAGTCACTATTTGAGATTAATATAAGATCCTACTTATCAACTGCCAGACAACAAATCCTTTAAGTTGGCTGTACTTAAAAGAAAAAAAAAAATATTAGAGAGCTCTCATTTTAGAAACAAATCAAAACATGACAAAACAAACAAAACATAGAAAGTGTTTTAGGGACCTCAGGGATGCCCTAAAAAGATAAGAGAAATTAGACTTAAAAAAAAAAATCCATTGTAAGTTCTCCTTAAAAAAAACATCCCATGTCCTCAACTCCCCAGGTCCTCCAACAAATAATCAGGAAATGGATCACCTGGAAACCAATATTCAAGGGTTAATAGAAGCAACCATCTTTGTCTTGCAAATTGCTATAAAACCAGAAATACAAATCTAGAAGCAAGTCAAGGACTACCTATCATTACGATCCCCAAACATTGTCTGTTTCTTTCAAAATGCTAGTAGATATTATAAAAGATCAAGATATCAGAAACAAAAGGATCCTGTACTTAAGGAAAAAAAAAAAAAAAACTATATAGTGATTACCCTAAGGCTTCTGGTGAGTGCATGCCAAGTCACTTCAGTCATGTCTGAATCTTTGTGAACCCATGGACTATAACCTGCCAGGCTCCTCTGTTATGGAATTCTCCAGTCAAGAATACTGGAGTGGGTTGCCATTTCCTTCTAGGGTATCTTCCTGACCCAGGGATCTAACCCGCGTCTCATATGTCTCTTGTATTGGCAGGCAGGTTCTTTACCTCTAGCACCACCAGGGAAGCCCAAGACTTCGGTAATAAGACAAATATACTCTAAAACTCTTATGAAAAAAGGTACATTTTCTATCTCTGTCCCTTGAACATGTAAATCTTACCATGTCTTTGAAATGTAAACACTCCAGGAGATAATCGAGACAAACTTGAAACTACAAGACAAAAAAACATAACAGGAAAGAGGCCTTTTTAAATACAACTAAGAAAGCTCTCTTGTCCAAACTCTAACAACAGCCACCATAACAGTGTTTGTCAAGAGCAAATACAAATCTTAGAAGTCTTCCATAAGCAGTAGAAGACTTAAGCCATCTGAGCAAATAAACAATTCTTTCCAACTGTTGATTATATTCTGTATTGTACCAGATTCATAGATAAACTTTTTAAATGAAGGAAAAGAGACCTGTTTATGTCTGTATCTATGCCTATGTATGCACATTAAATGGTATTTTTCTACCTTCAGATGGTATTACCGAAGTTAACTTGTAAAAGAGTTCAATTTAATCGCTTAAAAACAAGCAAATGTTTATATAAATTCAAATATAAGAGAAACTAAGCCAAGTACTTGTCAAGTTTATGCGATTTGGGAAAAATTTTTGGTAAATAAAGTCTAATTTAAGTTTGTTGGTTTAGTTCTTACAATTACCAACTTTAGGTATAACACATTTATTCTACCCGGTTTTACTAAAAGTCAAGACATTCTACGTTATTTCTGTTACAAAATGTGTCAGCAAGAAAATCAGCTTGAGATAATGACTCATTTTGTCTAATGTTTCATAAAGTTTTTGTGAGTAATTTAACTGTTGAGAACAATAAATAGACGCAAATAGATAAAAAGGTTTTAAATCAATTTTTAACAGCAAATATGTTACAATATGTGTTCTTAAATGCTATCTTCTAAATTCTTTTTGTTAATTTAAAAACTCAGAGTTTTGCTAAGTTAAATTAAATGATGAAAACTCACTGAATATCTGGATTTCCAAATAAGATAAAATACCAAAACATTAATTTCTAAACAAATTTAAGTTTAGTTGTGTTTAACCTCTTACTTCACAGGAAATAAAGATGTTTGGATTTATTTGCAAATATGCCTTGTGCCACTTTAAATTATTATGCTATGAGGAAATACATGTTTCTAAAAATTATAAAATGTGTTCAAAAAGTTAAAAGAATGCAGGTATAGCAGGCAGTTCACAATCAAGACACTTCTTGGTTGTCACTAAAAATTAAGGTTTCTAATTAATTTCTGTGATTAAGGTCACTAGAATTAATAAGGGCAATAATTCTGTGTGCATGAAAAGAAAAATGTACTTCTGGATAAGGTATGAAACATGAATTACATTTTATTGATGGAAAAGAAAGTACTTCGTCCTAAACTAAAATGATTTCCAGAATAAAAAAGGAAAACACAGGACAAAAGCTGAAGCTAAGTTAAAAAGTTTTTGAAGGTTTATGGAATGTAATTTTATATGTGCTCAAGCTGGATAAGATTGAATTAATTTCAAAAGCAGACAAAAAGTAGTGTACTTATATAAAGCTGTCAGTAGTGTACTTTTATAAAGCTGAGTCTACTAAAAGGACACATTTTGATCAGCTCTTCTGATAACAGGTTGTAAAAGATATTCTTTACTTTTAAAATAATCAGCCTAGAAAACAAAGACTTTGTTTCTTACCAAAATGATTTCCTCGCCTTCATGTTGTTTCTATCGGGTGTTGGATTATAAAAAAACTGTGAGTCCTTGCGATTAAAAAAAAAAACAAAGTTTCACTTACAACTATTCAGTGTTCTGTATTTGCCTGTGAAGTCTTTAATTTTCACTATAGTTAAATGGATAACTAAGTATTGTTTCACAGTGACCTATGATCATATTTCACCAAGTGTTTTAAAATCTTATGATAATTTTGTCAAACTTCCCCCAAAATCAAGTTCTATGTGAAATTTTACTGACTTGGAAATGACCTTTGAGTTTTCCAGAGGGCCTATGAATACCACAAAAGATTTGTTTTCTCTCCTTATGAAATGTAAATATTAAACTAATTAGGCTAATTTGGTATATTAAATTACATGGGAAGCACTGTTAAATAAGTGGTGATAAACCTTACTAGGTTGTACTATATAGGTAAATGTTATTAATATAAGTGTTTTAAAAATCATATGAAATTCATAAAATTCTGATAAGTCCTGGTATAAGTTTATTACTTGTAATTCTAGTTATTATCATAAATGTTTGTCACGGAAATAACCAGATTTCCTTGCCAATTGCATTGGAATGAAGCTTCATCAAGACCTTTAACCACGGCCATTTGAAAGTCTTCTATCATTTACCAAGTTATTGTTTTGCTCAGACACTTTTACAAAAGCTTCTGGCAAACGTATTTCATCTTTAGAGAAGTTCATGGAAAGGAATCTAACAAGTACTCAGTTGGTAAAAAATCCACCTACCCATGCCTGCCAAGAAGCTTCCCTGATAGCTCAGTTGGTAAACAATCCACCTGCAAAAGCAGGAGACCCTGGTTTGATTCCTGGGTCAGGAAGATCCACTGGAGAAGGGACAGGCTACCCACTCCAATATTCTTGGGCTTCCCTTGTGGCTCAGCTGGTAAAGAATCTGCCTACAATGCAGGAGACCTGGGTTTGATCGCTGGGTTGGGAAGATCCCCTGGAGAAGGGAAAGGCTACCCACTCCAATATTCTGGTCTGGAGAATTCCATGGAATTCCATTGGGTCGCAAAGAGTCGGACACGACTAAGCAACCTTCACTTTCACTAAGATACAAGTTTCTGATAACTTTAAAAATTATACCACTGAACTAAAATTTACAGATCCTTAATGGAGAAATTGACAGCTTCATAAAACTTCTAACAAAAGATCCAGCAGAACAAGAATAATTACATGGGGCTAAATGAACTGCTAATTATAATTTTTAATGGCTTTTTATTTAAAATATTGCCGATTCTTTAATTTTTGTTTTTCAGATATTAGAAAACCTTTCCTCTTAAGCTAATTATGACTTAGAGCAAATTTTTAAATGATACTTTGTAAGCAGAACTGAAATATTTTTCTCCTTACCTGATGCTTCCAGAGTTTGAAACTCTTAGTGAGTATTCTTAATTTCTTGAGAATATAGTTATTTGCATAAGTTCAATAAGAATTTTCTCTCCTTATATAGGACACGATTGGAAACATTGATTATGTTACCAAAACTTTGACTGGAATGTCATTTTTGAGAGAGACATATATAGACTCAGATATGACCTGACAGCTTAAAAAAATCCATAATGCCCCCGAAAAAAATTGCACTGGTACCTTGCTTATAGGACTTCCAGCAACTTTACTGATGAATAAGAAAAGTTACTGCCTGCCAGGCCCAGGAACCTTAGGATATTCTGAGAATCTTAAAAAAGAGAAGAATTTACCCAAATCTAAAGGTATTGCAGGCAGAGTCTGATGGCAAATGTCCTGCATAGTTTTTCAGCTTTGAGAGGCTACTAAAAGCTTAATCTGGAGATTCCTTATTAAAAAATTCAGCAAAGCAGACAAATGATAAATCACTATTATTGCTATACTTACGTAAATAACCAGGCCATATTTACAGACTCCACTTATTTGCAAGCAAATTAGTCTAACTTAGGAGATCTTTGGTAAAAATCATTTTCAGAGAGAAAAATTTCATTTAAATAACACCCTTGTGGCAATTTATAGAGAGCACTGAAATCACACAGAACAGGGCTTGTTAACACCCAGATTGTTAACAATGTTAACATTGTTAGCATACCTGATTCAGGTGGGCTGGAATGGGGCCTGAGAATGTACATTTATAAACAGGCTCCCAGGAGATGCTGATGCTGCTGTTCAGAATACCACTTTGAGAACAACTGCCAAGCTTCCTCCCTGAAATGGAACGTCTGAACACTTCTAACATCCTTTCACTAAAAGTGACTGCTCCTCTCAAAGTAACTCATTCTAAATGACTGTGATGGTTAATTTTTTATGTCAATTTCACTAGGCCTTAGTATCCAGATATTTGGTCAAGAATTAGCTGAGATATTGCTGTGAAGGTATATTTTTGATGAAATTAATAGTTAAGTCAGTGGACTCTAAGTAAACCAGATTATCCCCCATAATGTGGGTAGGCCTCATCCAATCACTTGAAGGCCTTATTAGAAAAACAGTAGCCTTCCCAGAGGGCTTTGCTGGTGCCTCAGACAGTAAAGAACCTGCCTGCAATGCAGGAGACTTGAGTTTGATCCCTGGGTTGGGAAGATCCTCTGAAGAAGGGGATGGCAACTCACTCCACTATTCTTGCCTGAGGAATTCCATGGACAGAAGAGCCTGGCAGGCTACAGTCCATGGGGTCACAAAGAGTCAGACACAACTAACACTTTAACACTTTTTAGCCTCCCCAGAAGCAGAAGGCATTCTGCCAGCAGAATGTCTTTGGACTTAAACCACAACTTTTCCATGGATCTCCAGTCTGCCAACCTACCCTGCAGATTTTGTACTTGCTAAGCTTCCATAATCATGTGAGTCTATTCCTTAAAATAAATCTCTCCACAGAAAGTCATATAGATAGACATGGATAGGTAGATAGATACATTCATGCATGCATGTGCACACACACACACACACACACACACACACACACACACACATACATCCTGTTAACTCTCGTTCTCTGGAGAACTCTAATACAAGGACCCAGTTCCCTCTAGGTTCTAGGAACTGTTCCCTGCATGGGAATGTGTGTCCTACATGTTTCTTCAGCCAAGCTGATAACACTGACGGCTTAAAGTCTCTGGTACATGCACTGTCTCTTGCGGCATCCCTATTTCCACACTTTTGGAAAAAGTCCCTATGTAATTAACCCTTCTTGAATTATCCCATTTCAAATGTGTCATCTGTTTTCTGTTGGGATAGCAACCGGTATAATGCATCCTAAATTCCATGAGTGGCTAAACCAACTCACCTTCTTTCTTTCTAAGCCTGCAGCTCCTTGCTGTCCTCCCTCCCAGGCACCTAGACTTGTAAGCTCAGTATCAGTTTCTGACTTTACGGAATTGTTGGTTCAACTTTCTGGGTTCGCTACAATTCTGGAAGCCCCTTAGCAAGTAGCATGTCATTTTGGGTTTTTGCATCAGTGGAATCGAACACAGCATGTACCGGGCATCTTCCAAGTGTTCCCAAACTATGCGTTAAAAAAAATGAATACATTAAAATTATATAAGTCCTTATAGATTGCATATGCCTTTCATATACATTGCTTCCGGACTCCAAATCTGTTTCTTTCTGGAACACTTTGCTCCAATAAGCAAAGATTCACCATTAACATATTGGGTATTGGTCCTTCTTCCACAATTATATCTGTATCTATCATTTCTCCATTCTCAGTTCCACAACTCTGCTTCATGATTCTGTTATTTGTGACCCAAATAATTAAACTAACTTTTAAATTGTTTCCTTGCCTCCAGTCTCCTTTTCCACTTTACATCTTAAATATCTGATCATAACTTTTTCTAGTGTGATGGCATCCTATTAGCAAACTAACATGACACAAACTTCTTAGTTATTACATGCAAGATTCTTCACAAGCTGGTCCCATGCTAATTCTCATATCATTCTTACCAATTCTTTAAGCTAATGTTCTACTCCAGGTGCTGTTTACCTGTATTTTGTACACATTCTAAGCATCTCTATCTCTGTGTCATACTATATCCTTTACTTTAAACCATCGGCTACTCATTTTCATATGCATCTGCTAAAACCCAGTTACAAGCCTGTTACTGGAGCTTCCCAGGTGGCACAGTGGTAAAGAATTCTCCTGCCAATGCAGAAGACACAGGAGATGCAGGTTCGATTCCTGGGTTGGGAAGACCCCTTGGAGTAGGAAATGACTACCCACTCCAGTATTCTTGCCTGGGAAATCTCACAACAGAGGAGCCTAACAGGCTACAGTCCATGGGGTCACAAAGAGTCAGACATGACTGAACATGCACACACACACACTGTTACTGTCACTATGCCACCGACACTGACCTTTCATTTCCTTAAACACTTTTAGTTGTAACTGCCTACACATCACATTTGAAATCCACTAACATCATATGATCCAGAAACCCCACTCCTGGGCATATATCCAGAAAAAACCATCATTTGAAAAGATACATGCACATGAATGTTCATTACAGCACTATTTACAGTAGCCAACACAAGAAAGAACCCTCAGTTCAGTTGCGTCACTCAGTCGTGTCTGAGTCTTCGTGACCCCATGGACCACTGCATGCCAGCCAGGCCTCCATGTCCATCGCCAACTCCGACAGTCTACTCAAACTCATCTCCATTGAGACGGTGATGCCATCCAACAATTTCATCCTCTGTCGCCCCCCTCTCCTCCTGCCTTCTATCTTTCCCAGCATCAGGGTCTTTTCAAATGAGTCAGTTCTTTGCATCAGGAGGCCAAAGTATTGAATTTTCAGCTTCAACATCAGTCCTTGCAATGAACACTCAGGACTGATCTCCTTTAGGATGGACTGGTTGGATCTCCTTGCAGTCCAAGGGACTCTCAAGACTCTTCTCCAACACCACACTTCAAAAGCATCATTCTTCAGCGCTCAGCTTTCTTCACAGTCCAACTCTCACATCCATACATGACCACTGGAAAAACCATAGCCTTGACTAGATGGACCTTTGTTAGCAAAGTAATGTCTATGCTTTTTAATATGCTGTCTAGGTTGGTCATAACTTTCCTTCCAAGGAGTAAGCCTCTTTTAATTTCATGGCTGCAATCACCATCAGCAGTGATTTTGGAGCCCCAAAAAAATAAAGTCTGACACTGTTTCCACTGTTTCCCCATCTATTTCCCATGAAGTAATGGGACCGGATGCCATGATCTTAGTTTTCAGAATGTTGACTTTTAAGCCAACTTTTTCATTCTCCTCTTTCACATTCATCAGGAGGCTCTTTAGTTCTTCTTCACTTTCTTCCATAGCAGTGGTATCATCTGCATATCTGAGGTTATTGATATTTCTCCTGGAAATCTTGATTCCAGCTTGTGCTACATCCAGCCCAGCGTTTCTCATGATGTACTCTGCATATAAGTTAAATAAGCAGGGTGACAATATACAGCCTTGACGTACTCCTTTTCCTATTTGGAACCAGTTTGTTGTTCCATGTCCAGTTCTAACTGTTGCTTCCTGACCTGCATACAGGTTGCTCAAGAGGCAGGTCAGATGGTCTGGTATTCCCATCTCTTTCAGAATTTTCCACAGTTTATTGTGATCCACACAGTCAAAGGCTTTGGCATAGCCAATAAAGCAGAAGTAGATGTTTTTCTGGAACTCTCTTGCTTTTTCGATGATCCAATGGATGTTGGCAATTTGATCTCTGGTTCCTCTGCCTTTTCTAAAACCAGCTTGAACATCTGGAAATTCACGGTTCACGTATTGCTGAAGCCTGGCTTGGGGAATTTTGAGCATTACTTTACTAGCATGTGAGATGAGTGCAATTGTGCAGTAGTTTGAGCATTCTTTGGCATTGCCTTTCTTTGGGATTGGAATGAAGACTGACCTTTTCCAGTCCTGTGGCCACTGCTGAATTTTCCAAATTTGCTGGAATATCGAGTGCAGCACTTTCACAGCATCATCTTTGAGGATTTGAAATAGCTCAACTGGAATTCCATCACCTCCACTAAATTTGTTCATAGTGATGCTTCCTAAGGCCCACTGACTTCACATTCCAGGATGTCTGGCTCTAGGTGAGTGATCACATCATCATGATTATCTGGGTTGTGAAGATCTTTTTTGTACAGTTCTTCTTGTATTCTTGCCACCTCTTCTTAATATCTTCTGCTTTTGTTAGGTCCATACCATTTCTGTCCTTTATTGATCCCATCTTTGCATGAAATGTTCCCTTGGTATCTCTAATCTTCTTGAAGAGATCTCTAGTCTTTCCCATTCTATTGTTTTCTTCTAATTCTTTGCACTGATTATTGAATAAGGCTTTCTTATCTCTCTTTGCTACTCTTTGCAACTCTGCATTCAAATGTGTATGTCTTTTCTTTTCTCCTTTGCTTTTCGCTTCTCTTCTTTGCACAGCTATATGTAAGGCCTCCTCAGACAGCCATTTTGCTTTTTTGCAATTCTTTTTCTTAGGGATGGTCTTGATCCCTGTTCTCCTGTACAATGTCACGAACCTCTGTCCATAGTTCATCAGGCACTCTATCAGATCTAGTCCCTTAAATCTATTTCTCACTTATACTGTATAATCATAAGGGATTTGATTTAGGTCATACATGAATGGTCTAGTGGTTTTCTCTACTTTCTTCAATTTAAGTCTGAATTTGGCAATAAGGAGTTCATGATCTGAGCCCCAGTCAGTTCCCAGTCTTGTTTTTCCTGACTGTATAGAGCTTCTCCATCTTTGGCTGCAAAGAATATAATAAATAAGATTTTTGTGTTGACCTTCTGGTGATGTCCATGTGGTGAAAGCACCATAAATGTCTATAAACAGATGAGTGGATAAAAGAGATGTGGTGTATATACACAATGAAGTATTACTCAGCCACGAAAAAGAACAAAATAATGCCATTTCCAGCAACATGGGAGGACCTAAAGCTTATCATACTGTGTGAAGTCAGTCAGAAAAAGACAAATATCATATGATATCACTTAGATGTGGAATCTAAAATAAATGATACAAATGAACTTACTTATATCACAGAAACAGATCTACAATGTTAGAAAAGAAATTTATCATTACCAAAGGGGAAAGGTAGAGGGAAGGATAAAGGTTTTGAATTAACATAAACATGCTATTATAAATAAAATAGATACTCAACAAGGACATACTGCATCAAACAGAGAACTCTGCCCAACATTCCGTAATAACCTACATGGGAAAAGAATCTGAAAAAGAATTGACATATTCACACATACAACTGATCCATTTTGCTATAAACTTGAAACTAATTCAACAGTGTAAATTAACCAAACTCCAATATAAAGTAAATATTTATAAAAAGTAAGTATGTATGTCTCAACTCTCAAATTAGGCTATAGGTAACCAAAGGGCCCATCAAATGGTGTTTTATTTTCTTGTGCCCACCAAACCTCAACCAGAGTCGTTGTCATAGCACAGGAATAACACTCAAGACATCCTTCTTCAATGTGTTTCCTCATTGCTGGTGCTTCTAAAGAACCTATACTGACAATGCTCCTACTTTGAGGCAATAATAACACGCAGGAAAGGACTCCCATCTGCTTGTGTTTTACAGAAAGAAGACGACGACTCTACATGTAGCTAATTTTATGGAGTGTTTGTTTTGAAAAGAGCAACTACAGTGTATGCTTTGATTCCTGGTTTTCACACTTTTTTTTTAAAAAGGATTTTCAAGATGTACTTCCAGAGACTATAACTCAAAAGATGTAAATGTGGTCCAGGAATTTCCTTATTAATGAGGACTTTTAGCTATTCAAAATGCTGGTGGTTTCGTATTTGACCCTCACTTTGACAACACTAGAATAGTGTACAAAAGAAGAAAATGCTTGGAAAAGCAGATTTCATGCTATTGATAGAGCAGTTGTAAAAAACACTATTAAACAGGTCCTATTAACAGAACCTTACATTCAGTTAATTTCTTCCATTAAAAATCCACATAATACAATGAATGAAGGTATTTGCCAACTGAGAAAATGATTCTCTATTTGCCTTATAAATCTCCTCATATAACAAAGGTATACTATCTAATTCTTAACCTCATGAAGCACTGACGGATACTTACATGATTGCTACATGACATAAAACATTTCATGCAATGCAACTAAAGGGTGGATGCTTCTAAATGAAAGAGGCCATGGGTATCCAGAAAGGAGTATCGATCCCTATATGTATTAAGCTAGGCAAAAATCAGACAATTATCCTTTAGAAAATTCAAAACATTCCATTTCTCCTTTCTGTTTGCTCTCAGTTTGGGAGGCTTTCATGGGAACCTATTTGAAGCAAGTGCTGAATATATTTGCTATCATTGTGTTCTTTGATCTCAGTATACTTGATTCAGCTATAGAAACAGGCAATGTGGGTAAATATGAAGAAAATACACTGCTACCTGCAGATAATATTCTTCTGGGCTGTGAGGGGAAATCTCAGATGATTACCAATTTTGCTCCATTTAATTTCAAGAACATGAATATAAACAGGCACTTCAATCTTCAGAATGGAAGTTTTACCTTCTGAACTCACTTTGAATTCTGAGTCAAGAAAATTCAAAGTACTTTATTGATGAAAGTGAAAGAGAAGAGTGAAAAAGTTGGCTTAAAGCTCACCATTCACAAAAATAAGATCATGGCATCCGGTCCCATCACTTCATGGCAAATAGATGGGGAAACAGTGGAAACAGTGTCCGATTTTATTTTTCTGGGCTCCAAAATCACTGCAGATGGTGACTGCAGCCATGAAATTAAAAGACACTTACTCCTTGGAAGACAAGTTATGACCAACCTAGACAGCATATTAAAAAGCAGAGACATTACTTTGTCAACAAAGGTCTGTCTACTCAAGGCTATGGTTTTTCCAGTAGTCATGTATGGATGTGAGAGTTGGACGGTGAAGAAAGCTGAGCGCCAAAGAATTGATGCTTTTGAACTGCGGTGTTGGAGAAGAGTCTTGAGAGTCCCTTGGACTGCAAGGAGATCCAACCAGTCCATCCTAAAGGAGATCAGTCCTGAGTGTTCATTGGAAGGACTGATGTTGAAACTGAAACTCCAATACTTTGGCCACCTGATGCAAAGAACTGACTCATTTGAAAAGACCCTGATGCTGGGAAAGATTGAGGGTGGGAGGAGAAGCAGACAACAGAGGATGAGATGGTTGGATGACATCACCAACTCAATGGACATGAGTTTGGATAAACTTCAGAGTTGGTGATGGTCAGGGAGGGCTGCCGTGCTGCGGTTCATGGTGTCGCAAAGAGTCAGACATGACTAAGTGACTGAACTGAACTGAACTGAAAGTGCTGTATTCATTCATTTGCTTAAAAAATATCATTGAGATTTTGTGCCAGACATGTAAATAAGGGGCCACCTACTCTAACAGTAGCATCCAGGTGTCCTATTCACATCTCTAAAGAACAGAGTTTCTCTAGTCTCCATTTCGCCAACAATCTCTATTATCTCATTTCTAGGTAAGTTCTACCACTTGCTTGTCTGTATACCTTCAATATTTGGGATCTCAATCCACCTTATATTCAATCAACAAAACAGTCTTGCCAAATATCATTTAGATCATTAACTATTGGATTAATAACACAAAATGGTACCTCAGTGATTAGCAATGATTCAATTAATCCATCAACATCTAAAGTTACTGAGAACCTACTATTATTCTAGGCACTGGAGGTTAGTGGACATTGAGGGGAAAAGGAATACAGAAGAAATACAACATAGGACTTTGGCTCTTAAAGACTGTGGAAGATTGGATAATGCCCCTTCTCCCCCAAGATGTCCATGCTCTAATCCCTGGAATCTATAAATTAATCAGAAGGGATTCTGAAGATATAATTAAGGTTACACACCTCAAATAGGGATATTATCCTCGATTATAAGGATGGGGCTAATCTAATCCCATGAGTCCTTAACAGAGAATTTCTCTTGCTTTATGCAGAGAGATGAGGCAGAAGGAGAAGTCAGAGAGCTTCCAAGTAAGAAAAGGATTGAATGTACTATTCCTAGCTCTGAGACATAGGGGCCCACATGCTAGGACTAGAAGAAGGCTTCCAGGAGTCAGCAGGGGCTCTCAGTTGAGAAAAATGAAGACTTCTGTCCCACAATCACAAGGAACCAGATCGCGCCAACAACCTGAATCAACATGGAAGTAGATTCTTCCCAGAATCTCCAAATAAGGGCCCTGCCGACCAACTCCTCGATTTGGACCTGTGAGACCAGGAACAGAGAAACCAGTCAAGCAATCCCAGATTTCTGACCTACTGAACCTATATAAAATATACCTAGTTGCTATAATCTGCTATATGTACATAATTTATGGAAACAACTAAAGACTAATACAAAGAATCTATGAATGATTTATATGCAGGGTAGCACTACTCTATAAAGCAACACATTTCATAATTAAGTAAAAGATACAGAGTCTGATGAGAACCACTGGCACAGTGACCTATACACGTAAAATAGCTAGCTAGTGGGAAGCAGCTATATAACCCACAGAGTCCATTCTGGTGATCTGTGACAACCTAGAGGGGTATCGTGAGGATAGAGAAGGGAGGCTCAAGAAGCAGGGGATATATGTATAATTATGACTGATTCACACTGTTGTACAGCAGAAACTAACACAACATTATAAAGGAATTTTCTTCCAATTAAAAGAAAAATTAGGTTTTGAAAAGATCTGGAGGAGGGAAAAGTCAGTGAGATTTGTAGAAGTCACAGGAGGCTTTGTGCAGGAAATAGAACTTGAATTGTTTGAATAAAGGAAAGTGTAAGTTGCTCAGTTGTGTCCAACTCTTTGTGACCCCACAGACTGTAGCCTGCCAGGCTCCTCTGTCCATCTAATTCTCCGGGTAAGAATACTAGAGTGGGTTGCCATTCCCTTCCCCAGGGGATCTTGCCAACCCTGGAAACGAAGCCAGGTCTCCCACATTGCAAGTGGATTCTTTACTGTCTAAGCCACCAAGGGGGAATAAAGAAAAGTGCTACTTAAAGAAGTGGGGAACTTCCCTGGAGGTCCAGTGGTAAAGACACCACCTGCTAATACAGGGGACATGGGTTCCAACCCTGATCTGGGAAGATTCCACATGCCATGGTGCAACTAGGCTTGTCCACCACAACTACTGAGCCCACATGCCACAACTACTAGGCCTACATGCCCTAGAGCCTGTGTTCCACAACAAGAGAAGCCATCACAACAAGAAGCCCACACACCACAAACAGAGAGCAACCCCCACTCCACAACCAGAGAAAGCCTGTGTGCAGCAATGAAGAACCAGAACAGCAAAAATAAATAAATATTAAAAAATTAAATAAATATTTCAAACAAGTAGAAAGACATGGCAGTAGCAGAAACAAGCAAGCTGGGATAACTCTGAAAAGAACAGCTCAACTGGAAGGGTAAACCTAATTGGTTAGCATGGATCATAAGGTTTATGAGTTAAACAATGGTTTAATTGTTCAGAGGGGTCACCCTAGGCCAAAGTTAGGATGCAGAGCAAAGCAAAAAGGAGTGTGCAGGCTCCATGATGGGGGTAACTGAGCCCTGCTTTCCATCCTTCCTTCAGTCATAACAGTTCTATGTTGATAGTTTTCACATGTTGAATCTCTGGGTAGGACTACATTTGCAGAAAAGGTTCCATGGCTGTTAGTTTACCAGGGCTGCAGTAACAGAGGACCACAAAAGAGGAGACAGAGCACAACAGAAATTTATTCTCTCAGGGGCAGAGTCTGAAATCAAGGTGTCATCAGGGCCAAATTCCTCCTGAAGGTGCTCGGGAAGGACCTACTCTAGGCCTCTCTTCTAGCTCCAGCTGGATCTTCAGCTTGTGGTGATGTTACATTCAGCCTTCACGTGATGTTCTCCCTATGTGCATGTCTATATCCAAATTCCCTTTTTCTAAAGACATCAGGCACTAGATTAGGAGTTCACATTATTGCATTAAACTCTTATCTTAACTGATTTCATCTTCAGTGACTCTGTTTTCAAATAACGTCATCTTCTGAGAGTTGTGTTTAGGACTTCAACATATGAATTCTGGAGGGAGAGGGCATAGCTCAACCCATTACAATGGCTAAAGTAAGGTTTGAGAACTATATGTATCAAATAACAACTCTGACCAGCATCGGAAGCCCCACAACCAACATCTTACCTTCCACTGTGTCCAAATTGGAGTTTTCAGGCAAGCAATTTACTCACTCTTCCTCCTACTTATTATCTCTTTCCTCTTTGAGAACTTTCTATACACAGTGCCAATGGTAAGGTACAGAGTTTTCTCCTTTATCACTTGGAAAAATCCAAGTGAAAAACTATTCCTAGGAAGGACATTGTTTTACTCATTATATTACTAATTATATAGTAATATACTACCTTATTCTTGTTGATCAACTGCTTAGTAATTACTGCATTGACATCCTCTTTGAGACAGGAGCCAAGACCCCTGACTCATTTTAATCCCCTTCCACCTAAAGCCTTGTTCTATTAACAGCATGAACCCCATACATTTTCATTAAAATTAGTATATCTGAAAATATATTTAAACATTGAATTCAAAGCTAAATGTAGGCTCTGTTCCATAGAAATACACTCCTGGCCAATTTGTAATGCAAGTATATGGGTCCTTCAGTGTGCCTAGCACTTTGGCAAATACTACCTTATATCTGAGTGATACGCATGTACACATAGCACTTGTAACTCTATAGTTGATGCACTGAAGATTCAGCCTTCCAACCAAAGCCGGAAAAGCGCCACCTAGTGCTCCAATGTCAACATTACATGTCAATACAAGACTGAGTAAAGCACTGCAGTCTCTGGCAACAAGCGTATTTCTCAAGTGAAAATATAAAGACAGAAACCCATTTTAAAATTAAGTCTCAGAAGCTCTCAAGTGAGATCCAAGTTTTGAAAAGTAATTGCACCCCCAAAGCTCAGGATATCCACGAAATATTTATTTTATTTTTCATGCCAATAGGAAAGCAGGACATCCCAGGGTTATGCACAAAGGCATTTTCTTCTACAAAGCACAAAGGACATACAGTGAAAAGTACAGATCTGCCTTAATTTCTTGGAAAGCCCTTGAAACGTAGTTTCAGATTCAAGAGACTTCTCATGATTTTCCCTTCCCCACCCCCAAGGCATGATTTGGATCCGATTTGCACTTGCTCCTTGTTCTTACTCTGTGCCCTCTTGCAGAGTTCATATACAGAGCCTATCATTAGGCGTTCGCCACTCTTGAAAGCATATGTTTTCCACAACCATACCACTAACCTCAGAAAATATACTCTACATAAATAGACCAAAGGCCACGAAGAAAGATTTTTTTAAAGTTTTAGATAATTTCTATCACAGTCAAGGAATACTGTTAGCAGAGATTTTTTCTTTGTATGAAATTTAATTACTGCATTTAAAATTCACATAAAGCACTGTACTAAAGAGTAAGGATCTGCATGGAAAAACATTTTGAATTAAAAAAGGACTGTACTCCCATTTATTACAGTTATAGCATCTTAAGTCAGAAAGGGATTGCTCTATGGAATAGAAAATTATAAATACAATACTTCAAGCTACAGTGTCATATTTATTTTTGTAAAATGAAGTAAAACATTTATTTATCCCTGTAAATATAGTGTTACTATGAGAGGGGGAAAAAAATCAAAGTGATCTAGAGAAGCCCTAAATTCTTTCTTGAACACCCTTGGGACTCTGATTTACTAATCAACCTCTACACTGGATGCCCCATTTTGACTCTTAAGGAAATGATGAGGTTTAGACAGGTCACTCCAGAATGCACTACTTTGGCCTGTGAATCATTTCAAGCTAAGACAATCAAGGCCCAAGAGACCCAAAGACATTTTACTTCTCCACTAACTGCCTGAAAGAATTTAGATGGGGGTGGGGAGCTGTACCAGGAAGAGAGTTATTACCAGAAATAAAATTTTATATCCGAAAGACTAATCTGCAGGGCATGGCAAACATTTGTTTACCAAACATTAGCTCTTCCCAACTTTCTGTGAATCCTCTTTCTCCCCTGTAAAGTCTCTGACTCCTAACCCCTTCTCCTTAGCTCAGTATGACATACAAGCCTCAACAGCCTGACATTTGTAAGTGTCTCACGTCTTTGTGCTCCCTTGTTGCTCAGATGGTAAAGGGTCTGCCTGCAATGTGGGAGACTGGGTCTCCATCCCTGCATTGGGAAGATTCCCTGGAGAAGGAAATGGCAACCCACTTCAGTTTTCTTGCCTGGAAAATACCATGGACAGAGGAGCCTGGTAGGCTACAATCCATGGGGTCGCAAAGAGTCGGACATTACTGAGCAACTTCACTCATGTCTTCATGCAGCTCTCTTACATATAAAATTAAACTTGTTTTTTCTCATGTTAATCTGTCTTATGTTAATATAATTATTAGAGCAGCCAAAGAATCTAGAAGGAAGGAAGGGGAAAATTTTCTTCCCCTACAGAAACACTGACTCGACTGTCTTGATAATATTTATATATACAAGTATTCTAAATCTAGGAAATGTTTCTTCATTTACATTCATTTCATTCATTCATTTACATAGTCTTTTAAGAAGACAATCCAGGAAACTGAGAGCTTTCAAAGCCACTTGTGACTTCTCCTAAATTACTTTCTGCAGTTAAAATAACTGTGTGTGTAAACCAAGTGTTTTTCAAGAGTAGGATCCCATAAAAAGCCATATGTTATTGCTTGCCACATAACTAAATGCATTATTGTGAAGGATCAGTGACATAAAGATGGCACTAGAGGACTAGGGTGGTGTTTTCAGTTCCATAAAAGGAGAAGTTTTAAAAAGAACTGTCCAAGGAAACTTAGGTATTATGCCATACCTCAAGAGAGGCAAAAAATGTTCTACCTTTTATGTTTTTTAAAAAGATGGAAGACTAAGTTTCAAGAAATACAAAAGTAAAAAAGAAAATGCCTGCAACAGCACTTTGTAAACCTTGAGGCGAACTAAAGAGCCAGCCCTTCAGATGACCACATCCTACCATTTGGGCTGCCCTGCTTCTGCCCGTATGATTGGTCCTGAAGGCCCCATATACACTGCTGTTCTTGGAACATAGTTCTTTCTTGTGCTTTAACTTAATTGCCTCTATTTGTAGAGGTACAAGGGCACTGAGTCCTGATTTATCAGCTGCTCCGAAAAGCCTGATGTCATGGGAATACAAGCATTCTTGGGTTCCTAAACTGAAACATTCAATAACAGAGGCCCCGAGGAAAATGGGGACAGATATTTTACTTGCCAAATGTTCTCAGATATTTTGAAAAAACTTATCATCACATCTCCCTACCACTGATAGTTATTAGTCAGGCCAGTTTTATATTTTCTGCTGATTTAAAACTTCAGAATAAAAATCATTTGGCACTGGAACTCTGAAATGTACAGCTTCTGCCCAAAGAATTTAACAGTTCAAAGATGCTGAGATGGTATTTACCCATGTATTCTTGAAAAGGTTTAGTCAGCAGTAGAGTTTTTGTTGTTGTTTGTTTATGTAAACATTTTTCATTTTCCTATTGACCTCTTGTCCACTTAAAAAAATAGTCACAATCTAAAAGTTGAGAATTATGTTTTATTTGGTGGGAATTTTTAGGACTTCAAGCCCAGGAGACAGCATCTCATGTGACCCTGAGAGAAGTGCTCTGAGGAGGGGGGGGAGTTGTCAGGTTATATAGAAGTTGGTAACAAAGGGCAGGTAGTCTGAATACCAAAAGTATTTTTGTGAATTAAAGAAAAATTGGATATCTCAAGGAATTTAGTGCTTTTCTACATATGGGAAGATGCAAGAGTCTGGGTTCACTGAAAATCATTCCTTTCATGTGCATCTCAGCTATCTGGGGCTAGTATCCTGTGATTCTTCACTTCCTGAGTTCCTCTGTGCTCACCATAGGGAGTGGCTACAGCCTCATGCTGCCAGATCACAGGTAGTCTTCTCCTTCTTGAATGCCCTGGAGGGCTGGAATCGCTGATGACTATGACATCCTTGCTTACTGATACGGCAGGAAATGCTCCATTTCTCACTCTATTCTCATTTCAAAGGAATTTTTAGTTTTATTTCTGGGTTGCCTTAACATCTTAACTTTTAGTTTCTCTGTCAAGTAGTAATTGCATCAAATGAATTCCAATTCAAAGAACACTGTTATTTGAAGGCAGAATTTTAAACTAGGTAAGAACCTTTTCTTGTATATCTAGCCTGAATAATTTATCTGTTTTGGAAGTGTGGATTCTCAAAACTTCAATATCTTAAATATGGGCATATCTCAACTGAACAAAACAAGCATCAAGTGAATACTTATTTTAAGCACAGCAATGTCTAAGAAAACTGACAATATAAAGGAAGTTAGTCATGGCAAACAATGAGAGAACAATTCCAAGCCCTCAGGCAAAAACACAGTTTCTAACAGTTTACTGTGTACAGAGCCCTGCTATAGGAATGCAATGCATGGGGAAACTCCCCATGGAGGCAGGTAAACATTTTTTTCATGATGGATAAATTAATCCCTTTCAACAATCTATGCTGGCTCATTCATAAAATCAACTATGATGCCAAGTGGTGTAAAAAGTTCTTCACCCAAATTTTGTTGTTCAGTCATCAAGTTGTGTTCAACTCTTCACAACCGCATGGACTGCAGTATGCCAGGCTTCCCTGTCCCTCACCATCTCTCGGAGTTTGCCCAAGTTCATGTCCATTGAATTGGTGATGCCATCCAACTATCTCATCCTCCGTCGCCCTCTTCTCCTTCTGCCTTCAATCTTTCCCAGCATCAGGGTCTTTTCCAATGACTCACTATTCTTCACCCAAAGCTGTGGGAAAATACCTTAACACAGAGCAATAAGCTAAGCTTGGATGCCTAAAAAGACTCCTCCTCTGAGGCATAGCCTGCCCAGATCTGTGGTGTTAAGTGGTGTGAAGACAGCCTGGAAAATTCTAAGTGTTGGCAAGACATAGAGCTGTGGTTCTCAAAGAGGGAGGTTTTTGCCTTGCTCCCCCCACTTCAGGGGACATCTGGCTGTGTCTGGAGACAATTTTGGTAGTCACACTGCAGGAATAATGCTACTGGCATCTAGTAAATAGAGTCAGAAATCTGCTAAGCATCCAATAGCCCACAGACAGCCCCCACTCAGCCTTCCCAGGAAAGAATCCCTGGTCCCAAATGTCAGTAGCACTGACAGTGATAAACTGATGAAGAACAGACATAACTCTCATATACTGCTGATGTGACTGCAAGCTGCTCCCTGCCCCTTGAAAACAAGCTAGCATGCTATGGTCATTTTCAAGATGCTCATAGCCTATGACCCAGAGATTCTACTAGGCGGTACCTTCAAGAAACTCTTGAAAGAGGCCTATTCACTGTTATTTGGAGAAGCAGTCTAAAATTCACTTAGTAGAAGAATAGATACCTTGTGGTATATCCATGTGAAAGAGAAATGCTGCCTGCTATATCAGTAAGCAAATGATGTTGCAGCCATCAAGCCATCACATTACAACCACCCTGATGGTGAGCCCTGGGAAAACTCAGGATGTAAACAGGATGCCCACCATCAAGCAGTCAGTCACTGCAGCCACCCACAAAGGTGTACCCTGAGAAGACTCAGGATGAAAAAGCACAGGATGCTGGCCCCAGAGAGCTGAGGTGCATCTCAAAGGAATGATTTCAGTGAGCCCAGACTCGTGCATCTTCCCACACAAAGAAAAGTGTATTAACTTGAAATATCTGATTTTCTTTAATTAATAGTAATTATTTTGATGAAAAAACTCCTATGTATCCTGGCTCCCCTCCTAGCCTCTACGGAGCAGTCCCTCAAAATGACTTGAGTCTTATCTTCCAGGCTTGAAGTCCTCAGAATGTTTGCTGAATAAAACTTAACTCTCAACTTTTAGGTTGTGCATTTTTTTCAGTCGATATTCATACAGTGTTAAACTATAGAGCTGTGAAAATGAATAGACTACAGCTACATGCCTTGAGAGAGACAGACAGACAGAGAGACAGACAGAGAGATGAAATGACTCCTCAGCAGAAAGGAACTGCAGAAAAAAGAGCTGGGGAGACATAAAGAGCAGAGGGTCCAGGGCAGACGACAGAGACATTTGGTTCTGGTGGGTCTAAGCCTTGGTGTGCGAAACAAGGGTGCTCCTCTGGTGTCACCAAGATCCAGGGGTCATGCCTTCATGGCATCTCCCATCCCTGGCACTGAACGTCACTCTCTCCAGTCACCTTCTGATGATTAATTAGCTCCTTAGGTATCTTGGTGCCCAAAGAGGCAGGGCACTAGTAGGAATCCCAAGTCTTCTCCTCTTTTTAAGGCAAGAAAAATTATAAAAATTATTAAACGGGGCTCTGATTTAGTCATTATATTTTCACTTTAGTTTATATAAAAAGTTATATTATTTCTTTGTTAACCCCACTAGCATTCATTAGTCAACAGATGTTCAAAAGCCTACTATAGAATAGGATGTTGTGTTTGGTGCTAAACAAACAATGGGGGTGAAGGAGATGTGACCTCTGCTCCCCAGGGATGCCAGACAAACTGAAGACCATGCTCTGGCAGCAGTATCAAATGGGATACTACGGTAGAAGGTCTGTCTGAGGATGCAGCATCCACAGACAATACAAGGATGGAACAGAGTCAGCTATGCAAAGAACTATCAGAGGAACATTCCAGAGAAAAGCAACTATGAAGTTTGAGAAGATAAGAAGACATGAGAATCATTATTTTACTCCAATGTAACTTTATGTTTGTCATTTTACCTAGTTCATATTTTACAGAGATGTAGTCATAATTTACATGCAGTTTAGTATCTTAACATTGTATCAGTGAATACTTTTTGGGTGTTGCCACACAGCCTTCATAAAAATTCAAATGGCTGCATGATATGTCACAGAGGGCTATGCCACCTTTTACTTAATCACTGTCTTGCTCTTAAGTCATTTATATTACTTATAATTCTTTGCCCTTCTGAAGACTGCTGAAATATAGAGTTTTTTATTTACATAATTTTTCCTTATGCCTTTTACATTATTGCTCTAGGCTAGTTTCTCCTAACTTAAATTTAAACACAGATACACATGATAGGATAATGAAGAATGTTTCATTCCTGATTCATCTTAATCTGTTTTATATCTCAAATCCTCAAGTGTTTACAGAATAGCTCACATTATCCAAGCTATGTCTTTAATTTAAGTATAGTCGTGAATTCTCTGTAAATTAATCACACATATAAATTGAAGAATTGAACTACTGTTAACAGAAAGATTTTAAAACCGAAAGTCTGGTTTTAGGAGACTGACATTTCTCCAAGTTATGATTTAAAATATGTTTCCTTATTTTAGTCTCTAGCATATCAACCTTATATATTTCTTCATAAATATGGCTAACGATCACCAGGACACATTATATATGACAAGACTACCTGGGATTGTCTTTGAATTTAGTCAGTTCAGTTTAATTCAGTCACTCAGTCGTGTCCAACTCTTTGTGACCCCATGGACTGCAACACATCAGGCTTCCCTGTCCTTCACCAACTCCCAGAGCTTACTCAAACTCACGTCCATCGAGTCGGTGATGCCATCCAACCATCTCATCCTCTGTAATCCCCTTCTCCTCCTGCCTTCAATCATTACCAGCATCAGGGTCTTTTCCAAGGAGTCAGCTCTTCAAATCAGGTGGCCAAAGTATTGGAGTTTCAGCTTCAGCATCAGTCCTTCCAATGAATATTCAGGACTGATTTCCTTTAGGATGGACTGGTTGGATCTCCTTGCAGTCCAAGGGACTCTCAAGAGTCTCCTCCAATATACCACAGTTCAAAAGCATCAATTCTTCAGTGTTCAGTTTTATTTACAGTCCAACTATCACATCCATACAACACTACTGGAAAAATCATAGTTTTGACTAGACGGACCGTTGTAGGCAAAGTAATGTCTCTGCTTTTTAATATGCTGTCGAGGTTGGTCATAGCGTTTCTTCCAAGGAGCAAGCATCTTTTAATTTCATGGCTGCAGTCATCATCTGCAATGATTTTGGAGCCCCCTGCCCCTAAAACAAAGTCTCTCACTGTTTCCACTGTTTGCCCACCTAGTTACCATGACGTGATGGGACTGGATTCCATGAACTTAGTTATCTGAATGTTCAGCTTTAAGTCAACTTTTTTACTCTCTTCTTTCACTTTCATCAAGAGGCTCTTTAGTTCTTTTTCGCTTTCTGCCATTAGGGTGGTGTCATCTGCGTATCTGAAATTATCGATATTTCTCCCAGCAATCTTGATTCCAGCTTGTACTTCATCCAGCCTGGCATTTCACATGATGTACTCCACATATAAATTAAATAAACAGGGTGACAATATACAGCCTTGACATACTCCTTTCCCAATTTGGAACCAGTCTGTTGTTCCATGTCCAGTTCTAACTGTTGCTTCCTGACCTGCATACAGGTTTCTCAAGAGACAGGTCAGATGGTCTGGTATTTCCATCTCTTGAAGAATTTTCCACAGTTTGTTGTGATCCACACAGTCAAAGGCTTTGGTATAATCAATAAAGCAAAAGTAGATGTTTTTCTTGCATTATCTTACGTTTTCGATGATCCAGCAGATGTTGGCAATTTGATCCCTGGTTCCTCTGCCTTTTCTAAATCCAGCTTGTCATCTGGAAATTCACAGTTCACAAGCTGTTGAAACCTGGCTTGGAGAATTTTGAGCATTACTTTGCTAGCATGTGTGATGAGTGCAATTGTTCAGGAATTTGAACATCCTTTGACATTGCCCTTCTTTGGGACTGGAATGAAAATTGACCTTTTCCCATCTTGCGGCCACTGAAGAGTTTTCCAAAGTTGCTGGCATATTGAGTGTAGCACTTTCAAAGCATCATCTTTTAGGATTTGAAACAGCTCAACTGGAATTCCATCACCTCTACTGCCTTTGTTCATAGTGATGCTTCCTAAGGCCCACTTAACTTCACATTCCAGGATGTCTGGCTCTAAGCTGAGTGATCACACCATCGTGATTATCTGGAACATGAAGATCTTTTTTGTGTAGTTCTTCTGTGTATTCTTGCCACCTCTTATTAATATCTTCTACTCCCTTTATGTCCATACCATTTCTGTCCTTTATTGTGCCCTTTTTTGTATGAAATGTTCCCTTGGTATCTCTGATTTTCTTAAAGAGATCTCTAGTCTTTCCCATTCTACTGTTTTCCTCTATTTCTTCGCATCAATCACTGAGGAAGCCTTTCTTATCTCTCCTTTCTATTCTTTGGAACTCTGCATTCAAATGGGGATATTTTTCCTTTTCTCCTTTGCCCTTCACTTCTCTTCTTTTCTCAGCTATCTGTAAGGCTGCTTTAGACAACCATTTTGACTTTTTGCATTTTTTTCTTGGGGATGGTCTTGATCACTGCTTCCTGTACAATGTCATAAACCTCCATCCATAGTTCTTCAGGGACTCTATCAGATCTAATCCCTTAAATCTATTTCTCACTTCCACTGTATAATCATAAGGGATTTGATTTAGGTCATACCTTAATGGTCTAGTGGTTTTCCCCATTTCTCAATTTAAGTCTGAATTTGACAATAAGGAGTTCATGATCTGAGCCAGGGTCAGCTCTCAGTCTTGTTTCTGCTGACTGTATAAAGCTTCTCCATCTTTGGCTGCAAAGAATATAATCAATCTGATTTTGGTGTTGACCGTCTGGTGATGTCCATGTGTAGAGTCTTCTCTTGTGTTGTTGGAAGAAGGTGTTTGCTATGACCAGTACGTTCTCTTTGCAAAACTCTGTTAGCCTTTGCCCTGCTTCATTTTGTACTCCAAGGCCAAATTTGCCTGTTACCCCAGGTATCTCTTCCCCGGACTTCCCAGGTGGCTCAGATAGTAAAGCGTCTGCCTACAATGTGGGAGACAAGGGTTCAATCCCTGGGTTGGGAAGATCTCCTGGAGAAGGAAATGGCAACCCACTCCAACATTCTTGCCTGGAAAATTCCATGGGCTGAGGAGCCTGGTAGGCTACAGTCCATGAGGTTGTAAAGAGTCGGACATGACTGAACAACATCACTTCACTTTCAGGTATCTGTTGACTTCCTACTTTTGCATTCCAGTCCCCTGTAATGAAAAGGATATCTTTTGGGGTGTTAGTTCTAGAAGGTCTTGTAGGTCTTCATAGAACCATTCAACTTCAGCTTCTTCCACATTACTGGCTGGGGCACAGACTTGGATTACTGTGATATTGAATGGCTTGCCTTGGAAACAAACAGAGATCATTCTGTTGTTTTTTAGATTGCATCTGAGAACTGCATTTCGAACTCTTTTGCCAACTATGAGGGTTATTCTACTTCTTCTAAGGGATTCTTGTCCACAGAAGTAGATATAATGGTCATCTGAGTGAAACTCACCCATTTCAGTCCATTTTAGTTTGCTGATTCCTAAAATGTCCATATTTACTCTTGCCATCTCCTGCTTGACCACTTCCAATTTACCTTGATTCATGGGCCCAACATTCCAGGTTCCTATGCAATATTGTTCTTTACAGCATCAGACTTTACTTAAATGACCAGTCACATCAAAATCTGGGCATTGTTTTTGCTTTGGCTCTGTCTCTTCATTCTTTCTGGACTTATTTTTCCACTCTTATCCAGTAGCATATTGGGCACCTACCAAGCTGGGGAATTCATCTTTTTGCCTTTTCATACTGTTCATAGGGTTCTCAAGGCAAGAATACTGAAGTGGTTTGCCATTCCTTTCTCTAGTGGACCACATTTTGTCAGAATTCTCCACCATGACCTGTCCTTCTTAGGTAGCCCTACAGGGCATGGCTCATAATTTCATTGAGTTAGAGAAGGCTGTGGGCCATGTGATCAGTTTCATCAGTTTTCTGTGACTGTGGTTTTCATTCTGATAAAAGGCTTATGGAAGCTTCCTGATGGGAGAGACTGACTGAGGGGGAAACTGGGTCTTGTTCTGATGGGCGGGGCCATGCTCAGTAAATCTTTAATCCAATTTTCTGTCGATGGGCACTGCTGGGTTCCCTCCCTGTTGTTTGACCTGAGACCAAACTATGGTGGAGGTAATAAAGAAAAGGGTGACCTCCTTTAAAAGGTCCTGTGCATGCACTGCCACACTCAGTGCCCCCAACCCTGCAGCAGGCTACCACTGACCCACACCTCCATTGGAGACTCCTGGACATTCACAGGCAGGTCGGGATCAGTCTCTTGTGGGGTCACTGCTCCTTTCTCCTGGGTCCTGGTGCAGACAAGGTTTTGTTTGTGCCCTCCAAGAGTCTGTTTTCCCAATCCAGTGTAAGTTCTGGCAGATCTATGGTGGGGTTAATGGCGACCTCCTCCAAGAGGGCTTATGCCACACCCCTGTCTGCTGTACCCAGAGCCCCTGCCCCTGTGGCAGGCCACTTCTGACCTGTACCTCTGCAGGAGACACTCAAACACTCAAAGGCAGATCTGGCTCAGTCTCTGTGGGGTCTCCTGGTGTGTACAAGGTTTTGTTTGAGCCCTCTGAGCATCTCCAGTGGGTATGCAGTTTGATTATAAACAAAATTTTGCCCCTCCTACTGTCCTGCTGGGGCTTCTCCTTTGCCCTTGGATGTGGGGTATATTTTTTGGTGGGATCCAACATTCTCCTGTCGATGGCTGTTCAGCAGCAAGTTGTAATTTTGGAGTTCTCACAAGAGAAAATGAACATACATCCTTCTACTCCACCATCTTGGAGCAATTCAGTGTCAATGGTTTATCAATTTTTTTCTCTGCACTTGCTGGTTCCAACCTTTCCAAAGCTGAGCGCCCTGATATCAGAGGAGTGGCTCCTTCCTGGGATTCTGTAAGACCTTTGACTGGTAACAATTTCCCATCCCAGAATGGCCTTCGCCCCTTCCTCGTTAAGCAAATTCAAAGTTAAAATTTGAATTTTCACAAGTAAACTCAAAATTTCAGTGCAAATGCTTTCCAGTGGCTGCAACCCCTTTTGGGTCCTGAATTTAACAGGCTGTGGTCTATCAAGAAATTCCCCCATGTTACAGAAACCATTTAATAAAATCAATAGCAGGCATGTGATAAAAATTCAAGTTTTTTGTGGTGATACAAATTTACTCAGTATTGGGATGACAGGTGACAACCTGAAAAACTATCACTTGGCCTGCTTTGGGCCAGTGATTTAAATGTCAGTGAGAGGTGGAAAACATCACAAGGAAGGACTGAGCTATCATGGAGAGATCGAAAATAAATCACTGAAATACACCATATCTTTGCCATCATTAAGAATAATTCCTGTGTGGATCATTTCTAAACTGCATGGTGAATGATGCAAGCATAATTAGAGCTTATTATTTGCAGAGTTCTTTAGAGTTCATAAATCATAATCATATATTTGACCCTCCCACTCTGAAGGGTTTATAGGACAGAAAGCCTTGTTATTTTGTAGATGAGAAAATGATTCCTTTGCAGGTTAACAGATCTGCCTGAAGTCGTACACAATGACGTAAAGCAATGAACACTGATATCCTGATTCCAAATCAACTTTTCTGTACTATGCTACCAGGGTCAAAGCACACTGAACAGGAATTCATTTCTAGTTCAACTTTTGGCATGAACTAGCCATTTTCCCTTGTGCAAGTCAAGTAACATTGGGTCTAGTGTCTTTATTTATGATAAGATAACATTTAATCAACATGACTTCTAAAGGCTGAAAATTCAATTTTCTATGAACAAATTTTCATTTTATTTACATGATAAAAATCATTTTCCCAATACATATTCCTGCTCCCCACATCACTAGTTACACTCTAGCCCATGCCAGTTCAGTTCAGTCACTCAGTCGTGTCCGACTGCGACCCCATGAATTGCAGCACACCAGGCCTCTCTGTCCATCACCAACTCCCAGAGCCCATGCCAAGTTTATATAAATATGATCTGATTCAGTAAGTCAACTTCAGTGTCATAACTGTAATATGAAATAGAATAGAAATAGAATAGAAATAACAGAATATAAATAGCTAATTTTAATTGTGTGCTTACTATGTGTAAGGCACTACTTTAAGTATTTTATATGACAACTAATTTGTCCTTATGATGACCCTAGAACTAAGTAAAATCACTATTTCCACTTTACAATTAGAAACTCAGACCTGGCAGAGGTTAAGTTATATTTTCAAGGTCACAAAGCTTCAGTCAAGATTCAAAGTCAGACAATATAATTCTGGAGCCCAATGTGCTTAACAACCACTTTATGAAGCCACAGTTCTTGACTTAATATTTTGTCAAAATAGTCTTCAAGGGTGAACTCCAACTGACATATATTTCTTGACCATAGACCTTCCTTGAATCTACCTTGTCTAGAGCAATACCATATTCCCAAATAAAAAGCCCACAGCCAGTTTTTGCGTAACAGATGGATTCCTGTCCATTGTTGATGGAGATGTCTGTACCATTTGGGGGAACTCTTCCATCATAGGGTCTCCCCAAACAAAAGGAGTTGTTGAGCAGTGGCTCAATGGAAGAGATCTATTGCAGGTTAGAGCCTCAGACCAGGTCCTCCCCTGTGCCTGGCTCCCTTCCTCTGCTTCACCTGTTGCACTAGCTAGAAAACTCCCTTCCTCCTTTAAGTCAGTAGAGAGTCACTGAGTTCAGTTTGCTGCAACTTCACTGACTCCCAAGAAGAACTCCTGAGACTGGACACTAAGACCCCAAAATAGTTTCCTCTTCTTTCACCCCAGGAAGAAAAAAACAAAATACAATATACATATTTTTATTACCTATGTTTAATATTCACTAAGAAATTTTCTTGCATTTTTGTAAAGGTCAAACTTACTCTTTATATGAATGGTGCACATTTCTTTCATAGCATAAAGACCAAGACTACTCCTCAGATGGTGATTGCAGCCATGAAATTAAAAGATGCTTACTCCTTGGAAGGAAAGTTATGACCAACCTAGATAGCATATTGAAAAGCAGAGACATTACTCTGCCAAAAAAGGTCCATCTAGTCAAGGCTATGGTTTTTCCAGGAGTCATGTATGGATGTGAGAGTTGGACGGTGAAGAAAGCTGAGCGCTGAAGAATTGATGCTTTTGAACTGTGGTGTTGGAGAAGTCTCTTGAGAGTCCCTTGGACTGCAAGGAGATAAAACCAGTACATCCTAAAGGAGATCAGTCCTGGGTGTTCAATGGAAGGACTGATGTTGAAGCTGAAACTCTAATACTTTGGCCACCTCATGCGAAGAGTTGACTCATTGGAAAAGACCCTAATGCTGGGTAGGATTGGGGGCATAAGGAGAAGGGGACGACAGAGGATGAGATGACTGGATGGCATCACCGACTCGATGGACATGGGTTTGGGTAGACTCCAGGAGTTGGTGATGGACACGGAAGCCTGGCATGCTGTGATTCATGGGGTCACAAAGAATCAGACACGACTGAGCAACTGAACTGAACTGAATTGAATTCCTCAGATAAAGAGTCCAAGAGTCTGTGTGTGTGTGTTCAGTGGTATCCAACTCTTTGCAACTCCATGGACTGTATCCCGTCAGGTTCCTCTGTCCATGGGAATTTTCAGACAAGAATACTAGAGTGGGTTGCCATTTCCTAGTCCAGCCAAGAGTCTATCTATCCCTCTACTTCTTTTTTGCACCATGGACCCCCCATATTCTAAGCATAGCCAGGCAATCAGAAAAGATACCCCTCTCTCCCAGCAGCCCTGACATTAAGGGACCACGTTAGTCAATTTTTCCATTCTTTATCAATACCTTTGTAATACAGTAGAATCCAGTCCTGGACCCAGCGTCCCAGAATAAGAAAAACAAACCAGCACTTGTCAGCAGCAGCAGATGCATACAATAAAATAAAACTTATCAAGTTGGGACAAAGACTTCAGGACAATTCTCAACAATCTTATCTTACTACCCTGACACTGAAATGCCAAAGTTCACTCTAGTAAACAAAAGAGCAACAGATCAAATGTTCTAACTGCTGTTCTGTTTGTAGAAACCTCCAATGAGATATGTGACAGGAAATCTCACTCACACTAATCAAGATGGAAATCTTTTCATTCCCAATTAGGTCCAATTGCGCAGATAAAGTAGTACATCTGTTGGCCTTTCAAGAAGGCTCACTCTGGGGATTGGCAAGTTTTACTGACACAACAACTAGATGGTTTGTCATCTATCCCTTCCTCTTGAAGAGCGACTCTGCCATCTTTTATCAGCAGTTATACACAGCTTCCCTTTTGTGACAATATTAACCCAAGACTGCTGCTATAAGCATCCCAGCTCGCTGCCTGCAGGGATGTCTGATGAGAGTTTATCAGGATTGCTGAGCCCAACGCTTTTACATTAAAGTGGTTTCCACTCACAGTTATTAGTGTGTGTGTGGCACGTTCACACCTGCACATACATCCGGCCAGTTCCCCAAGAGTGCTACCTAGAGCAGTGGGTTTCGTCTGTTTCCAGAAAGAAAACAGGATGGCTTTTGTGCAGTTGAGAAACGAATATTATGAAACAGACCTGGCAGAGTTGAGAAGTAATAGCAAATACCTAATATGGCTGCAAGAGTAAAGAATTAAGGAGTTACCAAGCATAACGCATCACTGCATCATAGGTTTGTTTGTAAAGCAATAAACAAGTCCATCGATGCAAAAAATGCACTGTATTCCCAACGTACAGTCAACAGAAACTGCAATAATCAGACACTGACTTTTAGTACATGTTTCCCCTTGGATGACTTTTTAAATAATTTTAGTTGGGTATATTATATTCTAAATAAGTCTTAGTGATTCATTCAAAAGCAATTCTTTTTAAAATGGCTGGAAAGACAGGCATGTCAAAAGTGAAAATATTAGGGGAAATGTATAATTTCATTGCCTCTGTGGGCTTCCTGTAAAATGGAAAGCATACATTTGGGGACTTGGACTTTGGGGTCACACGGAGTTCAAAACCCAGCTTTGCAACTTCCTAGCTATGGGAGTTGGGCAAGTTATTTAACTTCTCTGAACTAGTACAATGCGGTATTAAGAGGAGTCACTTTCACAGGTTGTTGTAAAGAGCTTCTGCAGAAAAGGTGTCCCCCAAATAGAAGTCCTTGCAACCATTATCCAATGTAGACTGGGGTTGCTGTCCGTGTGAGTTCTCAGATAACTCCGCAACCGCTATATAAAGGGATTCTACTTAGTGGCATCAACCCTACCTTTGTGACTTTGATAGTCAGCTCTGTATTCATATTGCTGTAGTAGGTGAGGAAAAAATAGAAGAAATAGCTATTGCCTGACTCTACTGAGAAACTCCACCCATGTTCTGGCAATCAGGGTCAAATGAGCACAGCCTATTTTTCAGAGGTTGTTGACAAGACTCCACCAGGGCCATGGTGCCATGGATGAATTATCTTCAGACAAATGTATTCCTCTTTTCTAAATTTCCTTTCCATAATGTCTTTTTTGAGGTTCTCATTTTACTTATGTTTTCTTTTGGGCCCTGAGTCACTTCTCAACACAGGAATAATCTCTCTCCAGTTCCCTTCAAAACATAACCAGCCCAGTAGCAGTGCCATGTTCATTCCAGTGCTATCCACAACATCCAAGACATTGAAACAACTTATATGTTCATCTACAGATAAACAGATAAAGAAAATGTGTTATACAAGCACAGTGGAATATTATTCAGCCTTAAAAAGAAGGAACTACAATACGGGATGAACCTTGAGGACATTATATCTCAGTGAACTAAACCAGTCACATAAAGACAAATAATGCATGATTCCATTTCTATGTGATATCCAACACAGTCAAATTCACAGCAGTAAATAGTAGAATAGTGGTTGTCTGGGGCCTTGGTCGGGGGGCGGGGGAGGTGAGATGGGGTGGGGGAATGAGGATTTGCTAATGAACAGGCATAAAGTTTCAGTTTAACAAGACAAGTAAGTCCCAGAGATCTGCTGTACAACACTGTTGTCAACAGCAGTTACTGTCACTTAAAATTTTATTAAGAAGGTAGATCTCATGTTAAGTATTATTAGCAAAATTAAATTAAAAATAAAACTGCAACACCATCTCCTGGTTCAGTCACTCAGATGGCAAGCTTCTTAAGTCTACTAAACTAATCCAGTATACACAGTTAAATGGCTCCTGATAGATGAATATATTACCATGCTGGAGATATTTACAGTTCTAAGACTCGCTGAAGTAAAATGTAATAATCCAAATGAATTCACTTTTCACACTGCAATTTTAGACTCTAGAGCTGGTAGGTAGAGAGAATTTTGGGGCAGGATCCTTTTGAAGGCTTATTTCAAGCTGTGTTTTAAAGGCTACAACCTATTTTTCATACTGTGGCATCAATTCCACAAAAGAAGAGAGAGTTGTTTTCGTGGAATGATAAGGAAAAGTACGCTATTATACACTTAATTAGAGATCCGCTCCTTTTAATCCAACGGAGATGTGATTTCCCAGCTGAGTAGAAATGTGGGCTTTGGAGAAAAAGCAAGCAGCTTTTTTATTTTTGTTGTTGCCTTTCTTCATTTATTTATTTTTGCTATTACTGTTTTAATATAAAAACACATTAAGATCAATCTACTCATCCCAGGGCTGAAAGTATCCTCATGCCATCAGCCTCTGGTGCTGGTCTCTGAGCCTGTCTCCCTCCCACTCCAAAGGTGAGATCTGGGCCCAGGATGCTCAGAGCATCCTGACCCATGCAATCCATCCAGAACTTGCCTAGAAAAAGAACTCAACATGGATTTTAAATGGATGTGGCTCCCTCTTCTGGTGGAAAGCCTGAATCAATAAGAAAATCTGAGAAGCCTACCTTCCTCTCAGTTCCAGAAACAGATGTCAACACAAGAGCCCCAACAAGTAAATTGGACAGTGTCAGCCTCTCCATAATTTTTACACTGTTTCCTGATACTAATACTAATATGGTGTAGAGAGCCATAACTGAAATACAGTGATAAAAAAGGGAAAAAAGAAGTCCCATTTTGAGTAGAGAAAAATGAGACACTGACAAAGGTGTTTTCAAGGGCTGTTTAAAGAAGATATCTGGGGTTAAAATAACTAAGTTTTCCTCCAAATAATAAGAAATAGTAAGACACAGGCTCATGATCCTTGGTTCTCTTAAAAAGGAGCCATATCTATAAAGATGTGAATGGATATAGGGACTGATGAACTACTGCTTTGAAAAACTACTATTAACAGAATTCTTCTGGGACCAAGTCAATATGCCAATACGCCTAGTTGACATCTTGATTCTTCATGAGGTCAAATCCACAGCATTAAAAGTACCCTCCATCACATACAAGGAATTTTTATGAAGGGAGGCTTTGAAAAAGAGTCTTTTGTTTATTAGAAATTAAGACTTGGGCCCCCATTAGATAATTTTGTATCATTAAGCCAAAAATGTAGACAACCAGAGTGTGGTGCCAAATATCTATGCTTATGTGAATTTCAACAGCCACATAAAATTATGGAATGGTGATGCACAAACATGCTGCTTCCAAAAGGACTCCTAATAGGCTGAGCACGACAGAGGCCAAGAAATAGTTAAACACAAAGCACAACAAAACAAAAATCCTCACAGTCCTAACAGAAGAGCCTGTTTAGACCCCCACATTTTGTCTCTGAGCACTTCGTTGATTGCTAAATTATATTTACTCCTGAATGATCCCAGTGTTTCTGGATCACAAATCCTGCCACTTGCTAGGAGCTATAGCCCAGATTTATCTTATCTTTATGAAAGCAGTTCAGTGCTGGGAGCAATACATTGTGCTTCCATGCTGAAAGTTCAAGTTGAGGAAGGCAGAGGGCTCCAGCCTCATACCAGACGTGACCAGTGAAGACCCAGGTGATCTTGTGTTTGGCCTCTGAGGATGGCTCCACTAACTCTCAGTGAAGATTAAGTAAACTCCCTGTTTTCAGAAATGACAGGAGGTCGGGCGTGGGGTATTGCCAAAGACAACTTGGGTAGATATACTCTATTTTTGTTCTTTCCTATAAAAAAAGAGGCATGTTGCTACTCTGAGGGGAGTTGGAAGAAAGGAAATGGATATGGAAATATCAAGCATCATTCATACCCAAATATAGATACATAGGCTTCCCAGGTGATGCTAGTGGAAAAGAACCCATCTGCCAATGCAGGAGACATAATAGACAGGGGTTTGATCCCTGTGTCAGGAAGATCCCCTGGCGAAGAGAATAGCAACCCATTCCAGTATTCTTGCCTGGAGAATCCCATGGACAGAGGAGCCTGGCAGGCTACAGTCCACAGAGTCGCAAAGAATCGGACACAACTGAAGTGAATTAGCACACATGATAGATTTATCAGGGATATGGAAACCAGAAACACAGATAAAAGAATGAAGAGATATAGGAAAATATGTACTAGATTGTTTTCAATGATAAAAATGGATGTAATTCACATTGATATAACACCATTAACTAAGGAGCATATTTGAACATCATCAATTATTTTTTTAACAATATCCTTCCTCTGTTCCAGTATCCTATCCAGGATCCCATGTTGCATTTATTGGCATGTCTCCTTAGTCTCATCCAGTTTACAATAGCTCTTCAGCTTTTCCTTGACATTCATAACCTTGAGAATCACAAAGAGTACAAATCAGTTACTGTGTAGAATGCTCCTCAGTTTGAGTTTTTCTGATTTTTTAATGATTGGAATGAGGGAATGTATTTGTAGGAAAGTGTAACCAGAAAAATGTTCTCAGTGCATCATACCAAGAGTTTGTGATGCCACTGTCTTACTATGGGTGATGTTGACTTTGATCATTAGTTGAGGTCTCTCTGCTATAAAGTTGCCAACTTCCCTTTGTATTTAATATATTTATATTATTAAAATATACATATTAGTATATTATATTATGTAAATACTAATATATTTATCATGTAGCACATAAATGTTAATGTAAATGTACATAATATATTTATATTAAATACAAAGGGAAGCTGGCAACTTGGATGAGCTACTCTGAGAATATATAAATTTGATTTTTCCTCAAACTTATACCTACTAATTTTAGAATCCTCCATATGGACTCATGGAAATCTGTTCTATAGGTTAAAATTCAATTCTGGGGTTATTGATATTATTTATTTTGCTACTGATATTTCTCTAGCTTTGGCTATTAGGAGCTGCTTCAGGTCAGATCCCATGTTCTTCTGAGAAATTTCCATCTATTTGGGGGCATTTCTACGCTTTCTGGGAAAACAACATATTTCGAGTTCATCTTGTGTTTTTGCTGCCCACGCTCTGGAGTAAATCACTCTTCCAAAGAGTCTCAGTTCAGCTCTTTGGTGAATGGTGTTCAGAAATCAAGATCTGGGCTCTAGATGTGCTCACTGTGACCAGAGTGCCACTGCCCTAAGTCCCTTCAGTGGGCTGGGAAATACACGTATATGGTAACCTATGCAGTTGTATACATCTATATTTCTGTTTATACCACACTGCTGTGCATATTGGAGAAGGCAATGGCACCCCACTCCAGTACTCTTGCCTGGAAAATCCCAAGGACAGAGGAGTCTGGTAGGCTACAGTCCATGGGGTCGCTAAGAGTTGGACACGGCTGAGTGACTTCACTTTCACTTTTCCCTTTCATGCACTGGAGAAGGAAATGGCAACCCACTCCAGTATTCTTGCCTGGAGAATCCCAGGGACGGCGGAGCCTGGTGGGCTGCTGTCTATGGGGTCGCACAGAGTCGGACACGATATAATATGCAGCAGCTGTGCATATTATTTGTGTGTGTGTGGGGGGGTATATATATACCCCCCCCCACACACACACATGTATATAGGCTGTTAAGTATGTACAATGTATATGTTTGTATGTGTGTATATGTGAAAAATATGTGTGTTTGTATATATATATATACACACATATATAAGCACACACAAATATGAAATCACTCCAGATCAATTCATAGAGATCTTTCTTGCTTTTTTTTGTTCACAGCTGCATAGTATTCTATTGGGTAACTATGCTACAGATCATTTAATAAATCTATCTATTGGCATTTAGGTTGTTTTCAGTATCTTGTAATTACAAAGCATCTTAAATGAATAACCTCATGCATGCTGCAGATGTATCATAAGGGTAGATTCCTAGAAGTAGGATTGCTAGGTCTGAATGTAAGTATATATGCAATTCTGTTAGATGTTACCAAATTTCCCTTCAGAAGGAAAGCACCTATTTGCATTTCCACTAAAAATGGATGACAATGTTTATTCCCAACACAGCCTCTCAACACAATGTGCTGTGATATTGTCTAGTTTTTACCACTTTCATAGGTAAGAAATAGTATCTCAATGTTGTTTTATTTTGCATGTCTCTAATTAGAACCAAGCTTGATCATTTTTTTTCATATGCCTATAGGTCATTTTTATATCATTTTTGTGGATTATATGTACATGTCTTTTCCCCATTTTTTCCTATTAGGTTTTTGGTCCTCTGACTCTCAACTTTTAAAGGATTTTTTAAAATGTTAGGTATATTAGCTGTTTGTTGTGAGATTATATGTAACATTTTACCTCAGCTTGTCACTTGTCATTTGACTTTGCTTACTGTGTTTTTGATCATGCAAATATGTTTAATCTTTACATGAAACACATCAGGCATTTATGTGAAATGGATGCCTTCTATTGCATCTAGAGTTTGAGTCATAATTAGAAAGCCTTTTGCTGAACCAACATTAAAGAAAAATTCATCTGGGTTTTCTTCATCTTAGTAGTTACAGAGTTTCATGTTACATTTAAGTCACTAATCCATTCAGAATTCATTGTTTTACAATAATCTAAAGAAATAAGGGTTTTTTTGGTGGTAATTTAAGGCCTCTTACTCAATTATTCTCAGACCATTTTGAGAATGCCTTGATTTTTCTACTCTGACCTAAACCAAGACTAACTCCAGTGTAGATATTTAACTTGGAGTCATAAGTTGGAGAGAAATATCTGAAGCTTTATGCAGTCGTTTTTCTTCTTTCCCTATCCTGTCTCTTCTGTTCCATGTCTGTCTCTGTCTGTGTCTCCCTCTCTCACCCCACAGATGGGAAGCTAGAACTCTAACGATAAGCCTAATTGGGTTTAGAGGCAACAACGGAATGATTTCCTTTATTGCAGGATACACTCCAAGCTCTGTATACCAACCCTCATTGTGAAGGACGAATGCCAGGGACCATGGTAAATCCATTAATAGGACTTGCTCCCCATTATTAGCCATCTGAGTCTGTTAAAAATCTTAACTAGGAGTTTAATTTCTCTACAGAGGGCTTTAAATTAATTAGGGGTTTACATGCTAACAAAGAGCCTGATGCAGCCATAAATCAATCCAGTGGAGAAGGACTACACAGAGAGGACATCTATTCAGTGGAGACTCAAATCCAGCATCCCTGTCGGGCTCCTGACAAAAGGGTGCAGGTGTGGAATAGGCCACTGTGACAAGGAAGTCCCAATAATTATTTTGCATCACTTACACCACAGCAGGTAATGTGGCAAATCAAAGTCCCAGGCGCTCAGCAAGTGAAACCCATGTTACCATGAAAGCCACATCACATTGCTTTAACCACTATAGATGAACTGCCACAGCACTGTGATTTATTTTATACCAAGTCCAGGAATTAAAAGGACATTGATCAAAATGATCTCCTTTTATTTCCTTTTGTTAGGAATAGAAAGTAACAGATGGAACCACTGTCTTTTTTTCTTTTTTTTTCATGGACCAAACATCATTCTAAGAACCTTTGAAATTGCTAGTGCCCTCTATTAAATATTCTTGCTTAAAGGTTTACACTTTTGTTCTGTCCTTTGGATAGAATGTTACTCATATTTCTTTCCTTAAACATGGGATTTGTATTTTTGAATCAAGTGTGTGCCAATGATTCCCAACCTCAAACACTTCCAAGCGATAGTTTTGTTTCTTTTGCGTCACTTGGTTAGAAAACACCTGATGAAAGAAAGCAACCATGGATTCACTTTTAAACGAGTTTATATTTCACTTGGCACAATAATCCTTATGTCTATATGAAAAATACGAGTGTGTGTGTATATATATGGGAAAACAGACTGTGTTTTTAAAATCTATTTTAAAAACTAGTTTCAATATGGATTTACAGTCTCTTTCTTTTTGTAGTAATTTCTTTGTCCCCCAGCCTGTTTAGACCCCACTTCTCCTTCCCCAACCACAGGCATCTGAAACCCATGCTAGAAGCAAGTATACTTAAATCTATGTAAGTAATATCCTATAGTGTATTCCTCTTTGAGCTGAAATTTTATTATCACATCTACTCCTTACTCCTCCAAAATGGTGGGAAATCAGTATTTTTAAGATATGAAAGCCAAAAGTCCCACTATAAATATAACATCTCAAAAGATACTGTGGGTTTAAGCTAAATAACCCAAGTTGCAGATGATTTAAGTCTGGAAAGAATGGAGTCAACACTGAACGGATTTTGGTGACACAGGGTTTTTTTTTTTCCCTGCACATATTATACAAAAAGCATCCATGCAGTCCATGTTTTCCACCTATCCATGCTCACAGTATTTGGTTAGGCTAGCAGTGATTCAGTCCCTCCAGAGTTCATTGCTAAGTACAGAAAAGAGAAAAGAGAAAGAAGGAACACTGTGAGCCCAAGAGCAGGAGTTTAGGCATTCTCTGGGCCCCTCTCCCCACCTCTACACTGTGAAGAAAAATTAGATAGAGAGGAAGTGGGACTCCAGAATGCAAGCCCAAGCCATCTCTGTGCAGCTTCCTTAGCCTTGCTTGACCCTCTTCAACCACATAGATGTTCTCAGAATGCAAACACACATGGTGCCAATCATTTAGAACAAAAAGAACAACTCATCCTTTGATCCCACATTTCCCCCACAGCTAGCACTTTAACCTTGAGCTGTTTTCATATGGCAAGTTTGTGAAAGAGAGGTGTGTGTTCGAGTCTCCACTTCTATCTCTGGTATTTTCTAGTCTAGATCCTATACTTATGAAGCTGTAATGAAACATCTCAGCACACCCATGGGGTAGTGAGAGACAGCCATTGGAAATGAGGACTTTCATCCTCGTCATGTGGTCACGACCCTCACCATGTAAGTGGAGACCCCTTGGCAAGTGAGCCTAGACTTCCACCTCTATCTAGCAGTAATGAGATCCTCCCCTACCCCATGTCCCAGTACAGTGGTATCAGTGGGGGCCTAGTGGAGAGATGACATTTTCATCATTTGCTGTTGTTCAGTTGCTCAGTCATGTCTGACTCTTTGTGGCCCCATGGACTGCAACATGCTAGGCTTCCCTGTCCTTCACCACCTCCTGGAGCTTGCTTAAACTCATGTCCATTGAGTCAGTGATGCCATCCGACTATCTTGTCCTCTGTCATCCCGTTCTCCTCCTGCCTTCAGTCTTTCCCAGCACCAAGGTCTTTTCTAATGAGTCGGCTCTTCACATCAGGTGGTCAAAGTATTTACCATCACTGAGTAGCAAGGAGGCTGAACACCCCTATTGCCAGAGAAGATCATGTGGAAACAGTAACAAGACACTCCTACCCCTCCCTCATCCAGAAACTACATTGGCAGGGGCCAAGGAGGAAACTGAAATTCCCATCCCTGCACAGCAGCAATGAGAAGCACCCCCTTGGGTGTCAATGGATGCTGACAAACTTCCTCACTAACCTCGCAGTAACAAGGTGCCTCCCCCTTCTGATGGGCAGTGTCAATGAAAACCAGGCAAAGCAGAAGGTTCCAAAAAGGTGCAGAGTCTCATAATATAACACAAGGGTCCAGATGTCATTGCAAAAATCACTCTTAAAAATAATCAAAATCTCAAAAAAACCACTACAATATTGTCAATTAGCCTCCAATTAAAATAAATAAATTAATTAAAAAATAATCAAAATCTCAAACAGAGAAAAAAAAGGACAGTCAAAAGATGCCAACCCCAAGAAGACAGAGCTGTTAGAACTATCTGACAAAGACCTTAAAATGGCCACGAAAGACATGCTTAAATGAGCAGCCATAAACATGTTTGAAACAAATGAAAACTAGAATTAGGTTATTTGCCTTTAGTAAAGAAACAGAAAAGTCTGAGCAAAGAAATAAAAGATGTAAACAAGAACCAAATGGAAATGTCAGAACTGAAAAATTCAATAACCAACATGAAGAAGCCAATGAATGGGCTCAACTGCAGCAGGGAGGCCAGAGGAAAGAATTCGACAATAGGAAATACACAATCTGAACCACAGGGAGAAGTGAGACTGAAGAAAAGTATTAAACAGAACCCCAAGGATGTGTGGACACTAACAAAGGGCCTATCTTTTATGTTCCCAGAGTTCTAGAAAGAGAAGATAAAGAGGGTAGGACTGACAAAGCACTACAAAAAATAATAACAATGTGTAAAAATTTCTCAAATCCGACCCAAAACATACAAATTTAAGAAACTGAGTAAATCCCATACATATAAGCCCAAAGAAATCCACCTCAAGACACATTTTAGTCCAATTTCTGAAAATGAAAGACAAAGATTATAATTAGAACAGATTTCTCATCAAAAGCTATGGCAGCCAGAAGTAAACAGCCCAGTATTTTTCAGAAAATGTTGGAATTTCTTTCAGCCCAGAATTCTCTGGGTTGAGTTAAAACATCCCTCAAAAATGAAAGGGGAATTAAGACATTCTTAGTTGAAGGAAAAGTGAAGATAATTTTTTGATAGTAGACATACCCTAAAAAAATATCTAAAATTTTCTAAAAAGAAAAAAAATAATACAAAAAGAAACAATAGAAAAAAGTAATGTGGATTTAAATGTTTGTAGAGGAAAGTTTTAAGGCATTTATATTTAAATGGGGAACAGTAAAGGGATTTAAAGGAATGTTAAGATTTCTGCATTTCACTAGGTAAAATGACAACATCAGTAGACTAATAAGTTATGTTTACATTGTAATAATCAAAGGAATGACTAGAAAAGCTATTCAAAGGGATAAAAAATCATCAATAAATCAGAATCATATAATTGCATATTGCAGTTCCTGAGAATTGATCCCAGAGAAATGAAAACATGTTCACACACAAAACTGAAAGTTTACAGCAGATTTATTTATAACAGCTTAAAACTGGAAACAACCCAGATGTCATTCAACAGGTGAATGATTAAACAAATTGTGATGCATCCAGACCATGGGATACTATTTAGCAATAAAAAGGAAGAGAGGCCTGGTGTGCTGCAATTCATGGGGTCGCAAAGAGTCAGACACGACTGAGCGACTGAACTGAACTGAACTGAACTCTTGATACACACAGCTACCTGGATGAGTCTCCAGAGAACTATTCTGAGTGCAAAGGGCCAATCTCAAAAAGTCACATATTGTGACTTTACATTCCAGAACATTCCATTACATTCCAGAACATTCTTTTTTTTTTTTTTTCTTTTTGGCTAAGCCACAAGGCTTCCAGCAGGATGTAGGATCTTAGTTCCCTGACCAGGATTGAACCAATGCCCCCTTCAGCGGAAGTGCAGAGCCTTAACCACTGGACTTCCAGGAAAGTCTGGATTAGTATAACATTCTTGAAAAGATAACACTAAAAAATGGAGAACAGATTAGTGGTTGTCAGGGGTTAAAGAGCGGGTAGGAAAAAGAAGGAAATGGATGTGGCCATAAAATGACAATATGAGGGATCCATACAGTGAAGGAAATGTTTTGTGTCTTGACTGTATAAGTGTCACTTGATACTGTGATTTTATACCATTTATTTACAAGATGATATCATTGGGGGAAACTGGGTAAAAAGCAAACTGGAATCTATATTATTTTAATACAACTTCATATGAATTATAGTTCTCTAGATATAAAAAAAGGTTAAAAAAACAGAAATTATTAATTTCTGTATGGAGATACTTTTGCTTCTTTTCAAATGCCCTGAAATCAGTGTATTTGTGAATATCAACTAAGGTTTGACTAAATTTGTAAAGAGAAGTAAATACATAAAAACTAATCAGTTACTTGTAGCCTCTGAGTCACATGGTATTTTATCTTCTGATTGTAAAAAGCAAATGTCTGATTTAATTCTAAATTACTTTTAAAAAGACAAGTTTCCACAAAATACAGTTATATTTTAGTAGAATACTAAGTATACTGGAAATTTCCTACTTACAAAGTGGATTGGTGGCTGGGTTACAACTGATAAAGGGAAACTGATACTAAATTCATTGTTTTTAAGTGTAATACATTACATATAATACATATATTTATTATATATACTAAGCTTAAAAAAGGCAACTTTTAAGGCTCTTGTTTTTTTAAACTCATGAGAGCTAGAAGAGACATTGTCTCTGAGAAGGGTTTGAAAGTGACTATTCTGTACTAGACAGGGAAGCCTGGCATGTTGCAGTCCATGGGGTCGCAAAGAGTTGGATGCGACTGAACTGAACTGATTCTGCACCTGAAATTGATCAGTCATTTAAGTCTAGGCACCTTAGTTTATATATTATCCACTAACAGAGTGCTTGCTCAGCAAACATAACACTGTCATTCTAATGGAATAAAATGTTTATCTAATAAGTAAGCAAACATCTTCCTCCAGACAAAGACTTTGATATGCATCTTATTCCACACATAATGTATTGGAAATTATTTAGCATCATAGACCTACAAGTCAGTCTCTGGCTTCCTGACCTCTTATTTTGTATTACATACAGGATATGCACACCACCCTCACCTTTCCTGAGATACCAGCAAGTACAGCAAGTACAGGTGTCTTGCCAAGGACACCAATGTTAAGATCACTATTTATAGGACTGCCAAGTTAACTTTTCTATTGTGTCACTAAGTATTACCTATCTTCCTGTGTTCCCTATTTCTGAGACTTATCCACCTATGATTTCTCATTCTCTGCATCTTGAATCTTGCTCACTTTTACAATCATTACCAAATATATTACTAAAATATATTTATATAAATGTTGGTGCTTCTACTGTGAAGTGAATTAAAAAAAAAAAAAAAAGAATGCACTCACATCCCTGCCATCTTCAGACTCAGATAATGATGAACAGATAATTCTTTTGCTAGATAAAAGAAAACACTGGAGTACAGACAACTACTAGACAACTGTTAACAAAGGGATATTTGAAAAAATATATTCTAACTCCACTTAGTGTAGCACTGGTCTAGCGTGTGCATATTCAGTTGCGTATGACTCTTTGTGGCCTCATGGACTGTAGCCCACCAGGCTCCTCTGTCCATGGAATTTTCCAGGCAAGAAATACTGCAGTGGGTTGCCTGGCCCTCCTCCAGGGGACTCTTCCTGAGGACCCAGGGATCAAAGCCACCTCTTGAGTCTCCTGCATTATCAGGCGGATTCTTTACCACTTACACCACCTGGGAAGCTAAATTAGACACTATTTGACAAGACTCTTCAGGGCTTTTAATATAATTATATGTAGAATTAAATATATATTAAATTATATAATTTAATATAATTAAATATATTATACTACTACTGAATCACTAGTAGAGGGGTATGCGTTGTTGAGTTTCTAAAGTTTATGTGAACCCTTGCTTTTCACACTACACACTCCAGTTGCTAAGAGCTGAATGCTAATTTTAGAAGTGGTGGCTAAGAGTAAGAAGGTGGGATGATGTGGGAGAATAGCATTGAAACATGTAAATTATCATATGTGAAACGAATCACCAGTGCAGGTTCGATGCATGATACAGGGTGCTAGGGGTTGGTGCACTGGGGTGACCCAGAGGGATGGGATGGGGAGGGAGGTGGGAATGGGGTTCAGGATGGGGAACACATGTACACCCATGGCAGATTCATGTCAATGTATGGCAAGACCAATACAATATTTAAAGTAAAAAAAAAAAAATAATAATAATAAATAAAAAAAACTGGGGGGAAAAAAGACAAGACTTCTCTCCAGTTTTCTCAAAAAAAAAAAAAAAAAAAAAAAAGCTACTCATCTAAATCCTCAAGATTTCTCTCTGTAGAGCTGTACGCCAGGATGACATGAATGATCAGATGAGTACAAAATCAGAACACAGTGAGGTTAAGAGCTTCTGTAAGGGTTGCTGTCTCTATTTAAATCACTCATTCACTAGAAAAAGCATTTGGATGAAAATTCCCCATAGATACTCAAGAGAATATTTTCCTTATTTTGGGCCACTGAAAATTGGTTAAAAGTGATGGTGAGAACTAACCAGCACTGAAACCCAAGATAAGACCTCATCATGACATCTTTATAAGCACCTTGAAAGTATCATGAAAATCAGAAGTTTCGACATTAAATTTTAGACAATTAGAAAAACACAGATTTTTTAAATAACTTTGCAAGGCAATTCAATACAGAAAGGATGTCTGTTCAACAAATGGTACCAGAAAATAATTTTTAAAATGTCAAACTTAGCTTAGGATATAGAAAATCACAAGATAATATTGTTTCTACCATAAAATTGAAAACAAATCTGATGTACCTGGGCATAAATATCTTTGAAATTGTCTTGTTGAGGCTCACTGAGCTTCCTGAATCATAGAAATCAAGCTTATAAATTTTCAACCCCATTGGAGAACTAAAGATATTAAGAAACATAAATGAACCAAAACCCAGAAACTGATGAGCTCCCACGCCAAGCAATGAAGAAACCCATGACTGCTTTCACCCTGGACAATGACGGAGGAGAAGCCTGCCATTGATGGGAATTAGGAGAAACCAGATAAACTTTTTACAAAATTTTAAAGGTTGAGTATGCTGGTGTGTTTGTTCAGAAACCCTAGAAGCCCCTAGGGATTGACATACCACCTGTCAACTTTTTGTCGTGACTCTTCACTGAATCACCACATATAAGTACTGGGTCAGACGAAGAGAGTTGAGAGAGAATTCCCTTGAATTATGCGAGCAGCAGGAAACACTAAAGATAAGGGCACATGACAGAAAGCCCTTGATACAGTCTTGGCTTTCAACAAGTACTAGACATGGACAGCTAGCTGCTGGTGAAGGGCCATAGACAGCTGGGAAAGAGTTACCCTGAGGAGGGTATGTACAGGGTTTCCTAAACTGTGACTAAAAGCAAGAGAACTAAGATGCACATAGGCACTCCAAACCCTCACTGAATATACAACAACAGCCCTCTAAGGCTAAGGGCAGGGAAGAAGACTAGAGGGTAACATGTAAGGCATGGAAAAGCTAACAGTAGGACAAGGAGGCAAAGATCTCTTCCCAGTGACTCAAAATGCTATCAGCTGGGCTGCAGGACAAGACATCTGAGGTCAGCCATGTTTTCAAATATTGGCAGTTGGAATAAAGCAAAGGAAATCTCCAATGCCCCTGAAGTGCTCAGAGTCTAAGCCAAGATGAAGGGAAGATATTAATTCTGACCTAAAAATCCCTTGGTTCTGCTTCCAGCAAAGATGGAGCAAGCACACTCCAGCACCTCTCTCACTTAATGCAAATTTAAATCCTGGATGTACAGAACTATTAACAAAGGTCTCTGAAAAATGAAGAGTAACAGGTATATTGGAGAAGGAGATTAGAAGTTTTACTGAATGTAGTGAGTTTACTATTTTTCCCCTCTGATACCACACAGAAGTACAGCAGGTGTGGACAGAAAGGGCTCCAGGAACAGCTCTCTTTCTGGCATAAGGAACAGGAAAGGGAGTCCATAAGGATAAGAGAGTGTATGGGGCAGGAGGGGAAGTATTTAGTCGTTTTCTAGTTCCCTTTCTCTCCTTCCCTAGCCTCTGGTAGTAGCGGAAAAACAAAGCTGAAAGAGTTGCAATGCACTATTTTAAAGCTTACTATAAATTCACCATATTCAGGCAATGCAGTATTTGCAAAGGACAGAGAAATGCATACAAACAACCAAAGTGAATTCAGGAACAAATCTGTACATATAGAGTCAAATGACATCCAGCAAAGGCAACAAAGCAATCCAATAAAGGAAGTAAAGTCATTTCAAAAAATGATAAAAAAATACGTAGATATCTATATTTTTAAAAACAAATCTTAACACCTAACTCACACCACAGAAAAGAATTAAGGGTCAGTGCATCATGGATCTAAGCATAAAAGGAAAGCTCTGGAGGGAAAAATATTTTTGTCAATATAGGGTAGGCTGAGACTTTTAGAATGCAGAAAACACTAATTGTGAAAAAATAAACACAATTTCATCAATATTAAAATGTCTCTGCTTATCAAAAGACAATGTTATTCAAAATGATTAGGCAAAGCAACAAAGGAAAATCTGTAATACATACTTTGACAAGAGACCTGTATTCAAAATAAATAATGCAACTCAATAAGAAAACTAGCTACTTCTCCCAATTAGACAAAAGAATTTAACAGACATAAATGAACAATAGGTAGATGAAAAGGTCTCCATATCTTTCATCATCAAGGAAATGCAGATAAAATCACAATGAATTTTTCACCTCTTTGGTTAAATTTACTCCTAGTTATTGTATTCTTTAAACAGAACTGCTTTCTTTCTTTCTCTTTCTGATAGTTTCCTGATGTAAAAAAAAAAAAACAAACAATAGACTGCATTATATTAATTTTGTATCCTTCAGCTTTATTGAATTCATTTATTTGTTCTAATAGTTTTTTGGTGGAGACTGAGACTTTTAGAATGCAGAAAACACTAATTGTGAAAAAATAAACACAATTTCATCAATATTAAAATGTCTCTGCTTATCAAAAGACAATGTTATTCAAAATGATTAGGCAAAGCAACAAAGGAAAATCTGTAATACATACTTTGACAAGAGACCTGTATTCAAAATAAATAATGCAACTCAATAAGAAAACTAGCTACTTCTCCCAATTAGACAAAAGAATTTAACAGACATAAATGAACAATAGGTAGATGAAAAGGTCTCCATATCTTTCATCATCAAGGAAATGCAGATAAAATCACAATGAATTTTTCACCTCTTTGGTTAAATTTACTCCTAGTTATTGTATTCTTTAAACAGAACTGCTTTCTTTCTTTCTCTTTCTGATAGTTTCCTGATGTAAAAAAAAAAAAACAAACAATAGACTGCATTATATTAATTTTGTATCCTTCAGCTTTATTGAATTCATTTATTTGTTCTAATAGTTTTTTGGTGGAGACTGAAGGGTTTTCTACATATAGTACTATGTCATCTGCAAATAGCGGCAATTTACTTCTTCCTTTAGGAAACCACTGTACACTGTTGGTGGAAATGTAAACTGGTGCAATCACTTTGGAAAACAGTACAGAGGTTCCTCAAAAAACTAAAAGTAGAACTACCATATGATCCAGCCATTCCACTCCTGGGTATATACCCAAAGAAAATAAAAATACTAATTCAAAAAGATACAAGCACTTCAATGTTTACAGCAGCATTATTTACAACAGCCAAATTTGGAAACAACCGAAGTGTCCAGTGATGGATTAATGGATAAAGAAGATGTGGTATATAAACACAATGGAAAATTACTAAGCCATAAAAAGTAATGAAATTCTTTAATTTGCAACAACATGGATGGACCTAGGGAGTATTGTGCTTAGTAAAACAAATCAGAAAAAGATAAATTCTGTATGATATCACTTATATGTGGAATCTAAAACCAAACAGAAGTAATAACAAAACAGAAACAGACTGACAGATATAGAGAACAAACTAGTGGTTACTAGTGGGGAAAAGGGATGAGGGAGGGGCAAGATATCAGTATGAGATTAAGAGAGATAAGCTACTATGCATTGCTGCTGCTGCTGCTGCTAAGTCACTTCAGTAGTGTCTGACTCCGTGCAACCCCATAGACAGCAGCCAACCAGGCTCCTCTGTCCCTGGGATTCTCCAGGCAAGAATGCTGGAGTGGGTTGCCAGTTCCTTCTCCAATGCATGCATGCATGCTAAGTCGCCTCAGTTGTGTCCGACTCTGTGCGACCCTATGGACAGCAGCCCACCAGGCTCCTCCAGCCACAAGATTCTCCAGGCAAGAATACTAGAGCGGGCTGACATTTCTTTCGCCACTACTATGCGTTACTATAAAATAAATAAGCAACAATCATATACTGTACATCACAGAGAAATATAGCCATTATTTTACAGCAACTTTAAATGGAATATAAACCAAAAATATTGAATCACTATGTTGTATACCTGAAACATAATATTGTACATCAAGTGTACTTAAGTTAAAAAAAAAAAACGATGAGATACCACCACATATTCATTACAAGAGCTAAAATTCAAAATACTAGCAATTTCAAATATTTGCAAGGATGTCAATGGACCAAAACTCTCAAACATCACTAGGTGGAAATACAAAATAGAACAACTACTTTGAAAAACACAGTGGCGATTTCTTACAAAATTAAATATATATGCAGCTATCATAAGGTACAACAATCCCACTCCTATATATTTATTCAAGACAAATAAAAGCATATGCCCATTATAATGAATTGCACATGAATGTATAGAGTAGCTTCTTCATAATAGTTAAAAACTAGAAACCACCCAAAAGTATACAACAGGAGGATAAACAAAATGGATATATTTACACAATGAACTACTACTCACCAATGTAAAGGAATGAACTATTAATACATACAAAGACATGAATGACTCTCAAAAACATATTCTGAAAGAATCTAGACATGGTAAGAGTACATATCCTAGAGTCATTCATAAGTTCATAACCAGCAAAATTAATCTGACAAATTCAATGTAATCCCTTTTAAAATCCCAGATGCTTTTTTTTTTTTTTGCAAAAAATTAACAAATTGATCCTAAAATTCACATCAAAATGCAAAGGCCTAAACTAATCAAAGCACTCTTGAAAAAGAAGAATGAGGTTGGAGGATGCACGATTAAAAATTTCAAAATTTATACTGCACCATAGCTCTTGTGTTACTTGACTACTCCAGTAATTCAGACAGTATTGTTTTGGCAGAAGGATAGACATATAGATCAGCGTAATAGAACGGAAAGTCCACGCTAATTGGTATAGGGTTTCTCTGGAGGATGAAACCTGAAACTAACAAACATTGTAAATCAATTATACCCCAATAATTTTTTTTAACAAAATTCAGATATGGATGATGTTTGGACAATCTAAAACACTGAGTTGTACACTTTAAAAGGGTGAATTTCATGGTATATGAATTATATGTCAATAAAGATATTATTTAAAATATATAAAAAAAGAAATGGAAGTCCAAAAACGAACCTCCACATTCATCTCTAATGATTTTCAACAAGAGTGCAAGACAGGGGCAGTCCTAAGATGGTGGAAGAATAGGACGGAGAGACGACTTTCTCTTCCACAAATTCACCGAAAGAACATTTAGACGCCAAGAAAATTCCACAAAACAACTTGTGAATTCTGGCAGAGGACATCAGACACACAGAAAGGCAGCTCATAGTCTTCGAAAGGAGGTAGGACAAAATATAAAAGATAAAAAGAGAGACAAAAGAGGTAGGGACGGAGATCCGTCCCGGGAAGGGAGTCTTAAAAAAGAGAGAAGTTTCCAAACACCAGGAAACACTCTCTCCTGTGGGTCTGTGGCGAGCCTTGGAATCACAAAAGGCAAAATAACTGGGAGGAAAAAATAAATAAATAATTAAAACCTGCGGTTTACGTACCAACAGCAATTCCCAGCGGGGGCGTAGCACAGAAGCGCGCATCCCCAACTAGCAAGCTGGGGCTGGGCAGGGAGGGGCGGGCTGCATTGCCTTGGGTTAGGACTGAGCTTGAATGCCCCGCGGGCAATCTGAGGGAACTGGATTGGGACAGCAACCTAGACCCTGGGATAGCTTTCCCGCGAAAAGCCTTAACTAACTAAGACAATGCCAGGCCCGCTCACAGAACAAAGGACTGGGCAGAGTAAACCGGCTGAGGACAAGCCCAGCCCCTGCAGGAGTCAGGCAGGCATGGGCAGCCAGAGCCGGAAGGGCGGAATCGAAGCCCCAGAGAGGCATTCTATACCAAACTGCAAACAGACCTCGCTGCTAACCAGGACTGCTTGGGACTCTGAAGGGTTGACACCCGCCGAGAGGGTTGCAGCCAGAGATCAGCTCCCCAGGGGAAAGCACGGCACACCTGGGAAGCTGTGCCCATTGTACACCCAGAAAACCGAGCAGCTGGGATGGGGGAAGGGAAAAAGGCGCAGCCCCCAACCGCGCTAGCCAAAAACCTGGTCACCGGAGCTGCTCGGACCTGGGAAGGGCACAAAACCCAGGCTCAACCAAGTCTGCACCTTTGTGAAGTACCCGGGAACCAGAACCTGAGCAGCTTAGAGCTGGGAAGTACAGGCAACCCCAGGGACTGCTTCAGACAGTTCCCAGCAGTGCAACCTAGAGCCGGAGCAGTGTAGACTGGGAAAGCACACACGCCGTAAGCGGGGAAAACCCAGTGTGGCCGAAACATTGTAAGCACATGCCAGTGATATTTGTTTGCAGTGTTCCTCTCTCCCCACAGCACGACTGAACAAGTGAGACTAAAAAAAGACAAAAAAAAAAAAAACAGTGACCACCACCGACCCCCTTGTGCCAGGGCAGAAATTAGACACTGAAGAGACCAGCAAACAGAAGAAGCTAAAAGAAACAGACAGAATCACTTTGGAAGTGACAGATGCAACAGATTAAAACCCTGAAATTAGCACCGACTACATAGGAAGCCTCATGCGAAGAGTTGACTCATTGGAAAAGACCCTGATGCTAGGTAGGATTGGGGGCGGGAGGAGAAGGGGACGACAGAGGATGAGATGGTTGGATAGCATCACCAACTCGATGGACATGGGTTTGGGTAGACTCCGGGAGTTGGTGATGGACAGAGAGGCCTGGCGTGCTGCAATTCATGGGGTCGCAAAGAGTCGGACACGACTGAGCTACTGAACTGAACATTGGAAGGGGCTTAGAGACCTTGAGAAGTACAAGCTGGACCAAGGAACTCTCTTAAAATGAACTGACCCCACACTGTCCATAACAGCTCCAGAGAAAGTCCTATTTTTTCACTATTATCATTTTTAAATTTTTAAAACTTTTTATTATTTTTTTAATTTTTTTTAAATTTTATTTTATTTTTAAGTCCCCTATTACTCCTTCAATTTTCATTTTTATAACCTATTACCTTGCAAAAAAAAATATATCATATTTTAATTTTTTTTTTAATTTTTCTTTAAGACCTTATTTTTAAAGTAAACTTCATATATACATATATTTTATAACTTTTATGACTTTGGTGGGTTTTTTCTTTTTTTTTTTTCTCTTTTTTTAATATGGTATTTTAGAGAACCTAACCTCTACTCTAGATTTTTAATCTTTGCTTTTTAGTATTTGTTATCAACTTTGTATCTTCAAGGACCCAATCTTCAGCATCCATTTTTACTTGGGAGCAAGATCACTGGCTTGATTGCTCTCTCCTCCTTTTAACTCTCTTTTCTCTCTACCAGGTTGCCTCCATCTCCCACTCCACCTTTTCTTCTCTACCCAACTCTGTGAATCTCTTTGTGTGTTCTGGGCTGTGGAGAACACTTAGAGAACTGATTACTGGCTGGATCTGCCTCTCCCCTTTTGAGTCCCCCTTTTCTCCTCCTGGCCACCTCTGTCTCCTTCCTCCCTCTTCTCTTCCCTGTGTAACTCCGTGAACATCTCTGAGATCCAGATGGTGGAAAGCACATAGGGAAGTGATTACTGACTAGCTTGCTCTCTCCCCTTCTGATTTCCCTCTTCTCCTCCTGGCCACCTCTATCTCCCTCCTCCCTCTTCTGTTCTCCATGTAACTCTGTGAACCTCTCCGGGTATCCCTCACTGTGGAGAAACTTTTCATCATTAACCCAGATGTTTTATCATCAGTGCTGTATAGATGGAGAAGTCTTGAGGCTACTGTAAGAATAAGACTGAAAACCAGAAACAGGAGACTTAAGTCCAAATCTTGAGAACACCAGAGAACTCCTGAATCCAGAAAGCATTAAACGATAGGAGCTCATCAAACGCCTCCATACCTACACTGAAACCAAGCACCACCCAAGGGCCAACAAGTCACAGAGTAAAATATACCATGCAAATTCTCCAGCAACACAGGAACATAGCCCTGAGCCTCAATATACAGGCTGCTCAAAGTCACATCAAACCCACTGAGATCTCAAAACTCATTACTGGACACTTCATTGCACTCCAGAGAGAAGAAATCAAGCTCCACCCACTAGAACATCAACACAAGCTTCCCCAACCAGAAAATCTTGACAAGCCACATGTCTAACCCCAACCACAGTGAGGAACCTCCACAATAAAGAGGAACCACAAACTGCCAGAAAACAGAAAGGCCACCCCAAACACAGCAATATAAACAAGATGAAAACGCAGAGAAATATCCAGCAGGTAAAGGAACAAGATAAATGCCCTCCAAATCAAACAAAAGAGGAAGAGATAGGGAACCTACCAGATAAAGAATTCCGAATAATAATAGTGAAAATTATCCAAAATCTGGAAAGCAAATTGGAGTTACAGATAAATAACCTGCAGAAAAGGATCTAGACGCTGCAAGAAAGGTTTAACAAGGACTTAGAAGACATAAAAAAGAGTCATTATATAATGAATAATGCAATAAAATGAGATCAAAAACACTCTGGAGGGAACCAACAGTAGAATAACAGAGGCAGAAGATAGGATAAGTGAGGTAGAAGATAGAATCATAGAAATAAATGAAACAGAGAGGCAAAAAGAAAAAAAAGAATTAAAAGAAATGAGGAAAACCTTAGAGACCTCTGGGACAATGTTAAATGCACCAACATACAAATCATAGGAGTCCCAGAAGAAGAAGACAAAAAGAAAGACCATGAGAAAATACTCGAGGAGAAAATAGTTGAAAACTTCCCTAAAGTGGGGAAAAAAATAATCACCCAAGTCCAAGAAACGCAGAGTCCCAAAACAGGATAAACCCAAGATGAAACACCCCAAGACACATAATAATCAAATTAACAAGATCAAACACAAACAACAAATATTAAAAGCAGCAAGGGAAAAACAACAAATAACACACAAGGGGATTCCCATAAGGATAATAGCTGATCTTTCAATAGAAACTCTTCAGGCCAGAAGGGAATGGCAGGACATAGTTAAAGTGCTGAAAGAAAATAATCTACAGCCCAGATTACTGTATCCTGCAGGAATCTCATTGAAATACAAAGGAGAAAACAAAAGCTTTACAGACAAGCAAAAGCTCAGAGAATTCAGCACCACCAAACCAGCTCTCCAACAAATGCTAAAGGAGCTTCTCTAGACAGGAAACACAGAAAGGGTGTATAATCTCGAACCCAAAACAAATCAAGTAAATGGCAACAGGATCATACTTATCAATAACTACCTTAAATGTAAATGGGTTGAATGCCCCAACCAAAAGACAAACACTGGTTGAATGGATACAAAAACAAGACCCCTATATATACTGTCTACAAGAGACCCACCTCAAAACAAGGGACACATACAGACTGAAAGTGAAGGGCTGGAAAAAGATATTTCATGCAAATAGAGACCAAAAGAAAGCAGGAGTAGCAATATTCATATCAGATAAAATAGACTTTAAAACAAAGGCGGTGGAAAGAGACAAAGATGGACACTACATAATGATCAAAGGATCAATCCAAGAAGAAGATATAACAATTATAAATACATATGCACCCAACATAGGAGCACCGCAATATGTAAGGCAAAAGCTAACAAGTATGAAAGGGGAAATTAACAATAACACAATAATAGTGGGAGACTTTAATACCCCACTCACACCTATGGACAGATCAAACTAAACAGAAAACTAAAAAAGGAAACACAAACTTTAAATGATACAATAGATTAGTTAGACCTAATTGATATCTATAGGTCATTTCACCCCAAAACAATGAATTTCACCTTTTTCTCAAATGCACACGGAACCTTCTCCAGAATAGATCACATCCTGGGCCATAAATCTAGTCTTGGTAAATTCAAAAAAACTGAAATCATTCCAAGCATCTTTTCTGACCACAATACAGTAAGATTAGATGTCAATTACAGGAGAAAAACAATTAAAAACTCAAACATATGGAGGCTGAACAACACACTGCTGAATGACCAACAAATCACAGAAGAAATCAAAAAAGAAATCAAAATATGCATAGAAACAAACAAAAATGAAAACACACAACAATCCAAAACCTATGGGACACGGTAAAAGCAGTGCTAAGGGGAAGATTCATAGCAATACAGGCTCACCTCAAGAAACAAGAAAAAAGTCAAATAAATAACCTAACTCTGCACCTAAAACAACTAGAAAAGGAAGAAATGAAGAACCCCAGGGTTAGTAGAAGGAAAGAAATCTTAAAAATTAGGGCAGAAATAAATGCAAAAGAAATAAAAGAGACCACAGAGAAAATCAACAAAGCCAAAATCAACAAAGTCAAAAGCTGGTTCTTTGAGAAGATAAATAAAATTGACAAGCCACTAGCCAGACTCATCAAGAAACAAAGGAAGAAGAACCAAATCAACAAAATTAGAAAGGAAAATGGAGAGATCACAACAGACAACACAGAAATACAAAGGATCATAAGAGACTATTATGAGCAACTATATGCAAATAAATTGGACAACTTGGAAGAAAATGGATAAATTCTTAGAAAAGTACGACTTCCCAAAGCTGAACCAGGAAGAAATAGAAAATCTTAACAGACCCATGAAAAGCACGGAAATTGAAAACATAATCAGAAATCTTCCAGCAAACAAAAGCCCAGGACCAGATGGGTTCACAGCTGAATTCTACCAAAAATTTAGAGAAGAGCTAACACCTATCCTACTCAAACTCTTCCAGAAAATTGCAGAGGAAGGTAAAGTCCCAAACTCATTCTATGAGGCCAACATCACCCTAATACCAAAATCTGACAAAGATGCCACAAAAAAAGAAAACTACAGGCCAATATCACTGATGAACATAGATGCAAAAATCCTTAACAAAATACTACCAAACTGAATCCAACAACATATTAAAAAGATCATACATCATGACCAAGTGGGCTTTATTCCAGGGATGCAGGGATTCTTCAATATCCACAAATCAAACAATGTAATACACCACATAAACAAATTGAAAAATAAAAACCATATGATTATTTCAATAGATGCAGAGAAAGCCTTTGACAAAATTAAACATCCATTTATGATAAAAACCCTCCAAAAAGCAGGAATAGAAGGAACATACCTCAACATAATAAAAGCTATATATGACAAACCCACAGCAAACATGATCCTAAAGGGTGAAAAACTGAAAGCATTTCCCCTAAAATCAGGAACAAGACAAGGGTGCCCACTCTCACCACTACTATTCAACATAGTTTTGGAAGTTTTGGCCACAGCAATCAGAGCAGAAAAAAGAAATAAAAGGAATCCAGATTGGAAAAGAAGAAGTAAAACTCTCACTGTTTGCAGATGACGTGATCCTCTACATAGAAAACCCTAAGGACTCCACCAGAAAATTACTAGAGCTAATCAATGAATATGGTAATGTTGCAGGATATAAAATTAACACACAGAAATCACTTGCATTCCTATACACTAACAATGAGAAAACAGACATAAAAAATTAAGGAAACAATTCCATTCACCATTGCAACGAAAAGAATAAAATACTTAGGAATATATCTACCTAAAGAAACAAAAGACTATATATAGAGAAAACGATAAAACACTGGTGAAAGGAATCAAAGAGGACACAAATAGATGCAGAAATATACCGTGTTCATGGATCGGAAGAATCAATATAGTGAAAATGAGTATATACTACCCAAAGCAATCTATAGATTCAATGCAATCCCTATCAAGCTTCCAACGGTATTCTTCAGAGAACTAGAACAAATAATTTCACAATTTGTATGGAAATACAAAAAAACCTTGAATAGCCAAAGCAATCTTGAGAAAGAAGAATGGAACTGGAGGAATCAACCTGCCCTGACCTCAGGCTATACTACAAAGCTACAGTCATCAAGACAGTATGGTACTACTGGCACAAGGACAAAAATATAGATCAATGGAACAAAATAGAAAGCCCAGAGATAAACCCACGCACCTATGGACACCTTATTTCGACAAAGGAGGCAAGAATATACAATGGAGAAAAGGCAATCTCTTTAACAAGTGGTGCTGGGAAAACTGGTCAACCACTTGGAAAAGAACGAAACTAGAACACTTTCTAACACCATACACAAAAATAAACTCAAAATGGATTAAAGATCTAAATGTAAGACCAGAAACTATAAAACTCCTAGAGGAAAACATAGGCAAAACACTCTCCGACATAAACCACAGCAGGATTCTCTATGACCCACCTCCCAGAATACTGGAAATTAAAGCAAAAATAAACAAATGGGACCTAATTAAAATTAAAAGCTTTTGCACAGCAAAGGAAACTATAAGCAAGGTGAAAAGACAGCCCTCACAATGGGAGAAAATAGTAGCAAACGAAGCAACGGACAAACAATCTCAAAAACATACAAGCAAATCCTGCAGCTCAATTCCAGAAAAATTAATGACCCAATCAAAAAGTGGGCCAAAGAACTAAACAGACCCTTCTCCAAAGAAGACATACAGATGGCTAACAAACACATGAAAAGATGCTCAACATCACTCATTATCAGAGAAATGCAAATCAAAACCACAATGAGGTACCATTTCACACCAGTCAGAATGGCTGCTATCCAAAAGACTACAAGCAATAAATGCCAGAGAGAGTGTGGAGAAAAGAAAACCCTCTTACACTGCTGGTGGGAATGCAAACTAGTACAGCCACTATGGAGAACAGTGTGGAGATTCCTCAAAAAACTGGAAATATAATGCCATATGACCCAGCAATCCCACTTCTGGGCATACACACTGAGGAAACCAGACTTGAAAGAGATGCATGTACCCCAATGTTCATTGCAGCACTGTTTATAACAGCCAGGACATGGAAGCAGCCTAGATGCCCATCAGGAGACGAATGGATAAGGAAGCTGTGGTATATATACAAAAATGGAATATTACTCAGCCACTAAAAAGAATACATTCGAATCAATTCTAATGAGGTGGATGAAACTGGAGCCTATTATACAGAGTGACGTAAGCCAGAAAGAAAAACACCAATACAGTATACTAACACATATATATGGTATTTAGTCAATCGGTAAAGATAACCCTGTATGTGAGATATCAAAAGAGACACAGATACATAGAACAGTATTATGGACTCTACAGGAGAGGGCAAGGGCGGGACGATATGGGAGAATGGTATTGAAGCATGGAAATTATCATACGTGAAAGGAATCACCAGTCCAGGTTCGACGCATGATACAGGGTGCTTGGGGCTGGTGCACTGGGATGACCTGGAGGGATGGGATGGGGAGGGAGGAGGAAGGGGGGTTCTGGAAGGGGAAAACATGTACACCCATGGCGGATTCATGTCAATGTATAGCAAAACAAATACAATATAAAGTTAAAAAATAGAAAATAAACTAATTAAAAAAAAAAGAGCGCAAGACAATTCAATGTGGGATAGAACAGTCTTTTCAACAAATGATGCTATGACAGCAGGATAGCCACATGCAAAAGAATTAAGCTGGACCCCTTCCTCAAACAACACAAACCAAAAAAACCTCAAATTGGAACACAGACATAAATGTAAGAGCTATAACTATAAAACTCTTAGAAGAAAATCTTCATGGCCTTGGATTAGGCAAGACTTTCTTAGATAAGACACCAACGTGACAAAAGAGAAAAAGGAAATAAATTAGAGTTCTTCAAAATAAAAACTTTGTGTTTTAAAGGGCACTGTGCGCAAAGAAAGTGAAACAACCTAGTAGAACTGGAGAAAACCTTTGAAATCATGTATCTGACAATGGGCTGACAGGTCCACAAGAAGAACTATACGAGAATTTCATAGCTGTCTTATTTGTAATAGACCAAGTGAAAATAAACCATACATCTGTCAAAAGGAAACTGGATAAACAAAGTATGAAACTCATACAATGAAATACTATTCAACAATTGAAGAAAATGACATGGAAAACCTGAAAAAACGGAAGCACACAATATATGAAGAATCTCAAAAACATTACACTGAAGTTAAAGAAACCAGACACAAAGGAATACATACTGTATGAAAGATGTATATAAAATTCAGGAACAGGCAAATAATACATGGATTAGCTGAGGTGTATCAGCGATTGTTTCTGCAGAACTTGGGGGGTGATGAAAAAAGGTTAAGATGGAACCTTTTTAAAAAACACTCTATATTTTCAATATTCCTATATGGAGTGTTGCTTTTATAGGGGAATGCTGCTGCTGCTGCTGCTAAGTCACGTCAGTCGAATACCTCTACACAAATGTATCAAATTGAAGAATTATGATATATGCACTCCACTATATGTGAATTTCACTTCAAATTTTTTAAGTACAAGAAGGGGGAGTGCCATGCTTCATGGTGTCCTGTACCTCCCAGTACACTTTTCAAATAGAGAACACAGAGGCAAAGGAACTCTGCATGTAAATACGCAGTCTTCTAAAAGTCCTGCCTTATTTGAAAATGGAACACACTTGGAATAGTTCACAAGCTTCCTGGTAGACCACTGTCTCTATCTCCAATATCAAACTTGCAATAAAAGGAAAATGGAGATTTTCACCTAACTCTTCTGTGGGCTAGAGCTGGTTACCAAGAGGTGAACAGATGAATAAGAATATACCCTCTTCAGGAACACTATTTCTACTTGAAAGAGATCTAGAAAAATCTTAGAGGCTCTAGACTGATCCAACTTTTAAAACATAGCTATGTAATCTACTGGAGAAGGAAAATGGCAACACATTCTAGAATTCTTGCCTCAGAAATCCCATGGACAGAGGAGCGTGGTGGGCTTTAGCCCATGGAGTCACAAAGAGTATGACACGACTTAGCGACTGATGTGTAATCTATCAGTTCAGTTCAGTTGCTCAGTCGTGTGTGTGACTCTTTGCGACCCCATTAACCACAGCACACCAGGACTCCCTGTCCATCACCAACTCCCGGAGTCCACCGAAACCATGTCCATTGAGGCGGTGATGCCATACAACCATCTCATTCTCTGTTGTCCCCTTCTCCTCCCACCCTCAATCTTTCCCAGCATCAGGGTCTTTTCCAATGAGTCAGCTCTTCGCATTAGGTGGTCAAAGTATTGGAGTTTCAGTTTCAACATCAGTCCTTCCAATGAACACCCAGGACTGATCTCCTTTAGGATGGACTGGTTGGATCTCCTTGCAGTCCAAGGGAATCTCAAGAGTCTTCTCCAACACCACAGTTCAAAAGCATCAATTCTGCGGTGCTCAGCTTTCTTCACCGTCCAACTCTCACATCCATACATGACCACTGGAAAAACCATAGTCTTGACTAGACGGACCTTTGTTGGCAAAGTAATGTCTCTGCTTTTAAATATGCTATCTAGGTTGGCCATAACCTTCCTTCCAAGGAGTAAGCGTCTTTTAATTTCATGGCTGCAATCACCATCAGCAGTGATTTTGGAGCCCCAAAAAATAAAGTCTGACACTGTTTCCACTGTTTCCCCATCTATTTCCCATGAAGTTATGGGACCAGATGCCATGATCTTAGTTTTCTGAATGTTGAGCTTTAAGCCAACTTTTTCACTCTCCTCTTTCACTTTCATCAAGAGGCTCTTTCGTTCTTCTTCTTCGCTTTCTGCCACAAGGGTGGTGTCGTCTGCATATCTGAGGTTATTGATATTTCTCCCGGCAATCTTGATTCCAGCTTGTGTTTCTTCCAGACCAGCGTTTCTCATGATGTACTCTGCATATAAGTTAAATAAGCAGGGTGACAATATACGGCCTTGAGGTACTCCTTTTCCTATTTGGAACCAGTCTGTTGTTCCATGTCCAGTTCTAACTGTTGCTTCCTGACCTGCATAAAAGTTTCTCAAGAGGCAGGTCAGGTGGTCTGGTATCCCCATCTCTTTCAGAATTTTCCACAGTTTATTGTGATCCACACAGTCAAAGGCTTTGGCATAGTCAATAAAGCAGAAATAGATGTTGACTTAAAATACTGTGTTTCAAGTGTACAACATATAGTGATTCAAAACGTTATACTCTATCTATAGTTATACAATATTGGATACATTCCCTTTGCTGTAATTATATTCTTGTAGCTTACTTATTTTATGCTTAGTAGTTTGTACCTATTAACCCTCTCTCCCTCTCTTGCCCCTCCTCCCTTCCCTCTCCCAACTGGTAACCACTAATTTGTTCTCAGTGTTGGTGAGTCTGTTTGTATTCTATTCACCAGCTTGTTTTATTTTTTTAGATACCATGTACAACTGATATTATACAGCATATGTCTTTCTCTGAAATATGGCCAATTTTAACTTACCTAAAACTTCAGCTATTCCCCTCTTCCAGTATTATTTTGAAGTAAACCCAGATATCACAGCATTTTAAGGGTAAATGTTTCTGTGTGTATCTCTAAACATAAGAACTCTTTTGAAACACAGAACCATAATTTCAAGTTTACATATATATATGTACACATATATATGTACAGATACACACAATAATTCTTTATATCAAATAATCAGTGGTCACAAGTACAATTATCTTAAAATTTTTATGCATATCTGGATAGTGATGCTGAAAATTTTCTGCTGTTTCTTCATTTTGTACTTCACTGGCTTCTGTTTTTTACTTCATTATTTATTTCCTCTTTATGTATATTATTCCTCATTATTTTCTTGAGTTAAATGATTAATTTAAAGTCTTTTCCTATTATATACCTTAAAAGGTAAACATCTCACCATAACTTTTGATTTAATTATGTTGCCTTAATTTTGTGTAGATAGTGTTTTCATTTTCATTCAGCTTAAATGTTTTAAATTCTCTTATAATTTATTTTCCAAAAAGTGGAAAAGACATTTGTGTATATATATGTGTGTGTGCATGTATAACTAAATCACTTTGTTGTATACCTAAAACTAACACAATATTGTAAATCAACTCCACTTTTAAAAAACCTGCTTATTTAACTTATATGCAGAGTACATCATGAGAAACGCTGGGCTGGAAGAAACACAAGCTAGAATCAAGATTGCCGGGAAAAATATCAATAACCTCTGATACGCAGATGACACCACCCTTATGGCAGAAAGTGAAGAAGAACTAAAGAGCCTCTTGATGAAAGTGAAAGAGGAGAGTGAAAAAGTTGGCTTAAAGCTCAACGTTCAGAAAACTAAGATCATGGCATCTGGTCCCATCACTTCATGGGAAATAGATGGGGAAACAGTGGAAACAGTGTCAGACTTTATTTTTTTGGGCTCCAAAATCACTGCTGATGGTGACTGCAGCCATGAAATTAAAAGACGCTTACTCCTTGGAAGGAAGGTTATGGCCAACCTAGATAGCATATTTAAAAGCAGGGACATTACTTTGCCACTAAAGGTCTGTCTAGTCAAGGCTATGGTTTTTCCAGTGGTCATGTATGGATGTGAGAGTTGGACAGTGAAGAAAGCTGAGCGCCAAAGAATTGATGCTTTTGAACTGTGGTGTTGGAGAAGACTCTTGAGAGTCCCTTGGACTGCAAGGAGATCCAATCAATCCATCCTAAAGGAGATCAATCCTGGGTGTTCATTGGAAGGACTGATGTTAAAGCTGAAACTCCAATACTTTGGCCACCTCATGCGAAGAGTTGACTCACTAGAAAAGACCCTAATGCTAGGTAGGATTGGGGGCAGGAGGAAAAGGGGATGAAAGAGGATGAGATGGTTGGATGGCATCACCGACTCGATGGACATGTGTTTGGGTAGACTCCGGGAGTTGGTGATGGACAGAGAGGCCTGGCGTGCTGCAATTCATGGGGTCGCAAAGAGTCGGACATGACTGAGTGACTGAACTGAACTGAACTAAAATTTTCAGAGATATGCAGTTTTGAGGGGATGTTATTGATTTCTGGTGTAACTGTGAACAAATATCATAAAAAGTATGACATTGATGTATTTGTGCAATAAGTATTTAATATTATAAATTTTATCAAAGCAAGTACTTCATTTTATTCTCTGCTGGATAAGTTGAATAGATAAATGAACACAATAATATGCAGGGCCTATTTCCAAAATTTAGCACACATACAGAAACATGTCCTGAAGTTTGCCACCTACCATTCTATACTATTAGGAAGATGTCTACTTGATTTTTCAACTTATTAAATTGCTGCTGTAGAGTAAAATACCTAGGAACAAATTTAACCAATAAAATAGCTAGGAACATATTTAACCAAATTTAACTCTAAGACGCTGATGAAAGAAATTGAAGACACAAATAAATGGAAATATAATTCTGTGCTCATGGCTTGGAAGAGTTGATAGGATGTTAAAATGTACATACTACCCAAAGCAATCTACACATTCAATGCAATTTCCATGTCTAGCTGAATCGAGGAGCAATAGCGGAAATTATAATGGGCCACGAGTATGGTATGGTTTACTTAATTTTATGATTGAAGATGAGTCAAGAAGCATACAAATTGAGAAAACAACAGTATTCTGTCTCAATTAAATGTTGGTGATTGGATGAGCTCGTGGACTTAGTCCAGTATGTCAAAACAGATGAAAACTGGGAACTCCACTATCTTGACTCTATAGAGTGTTTGGACCCACAAAAATTAACTTCAAAACATGGGGTAATTTAAAGATTTGAGCATAGACCCGGAACAAGTCCTAAAGGAAAACTTCTTAGAATGAAACATAGAGCAGGTTAAATGTCTTATGAATCAAGTCCCAGTCTGCATGCCAATGATTATTATTGTTGAGGACTTATCTTTTTGGTTGACACTATAAGAGCAAAGTAGCTAAGACCACGAGAGGCAGAAAAATAAATGAGGTACAAAGGGGACTACTTCAAGACTAAACTAAAATTGCTTCTGCACAGAAAAGAGTAAAACCATATCAACAGAATTAAAAGGCAACCTACTTAAATGGTAGAGGAAAACGGCTGTTTGCAGAGGTACATATATTGATACTAAATGGTATTTTAGTGGGTTTTTATTAGTGGTAGTGGTTCCTAAAATACATAAGGTGAGATATTGTGGTGGGTGTCATGTCATCAGTTAGCAAAAGCAAACAGCAATTGCGCAATTCAGTAAAATATATGAGTATCAGAGGATCTGAATACAGGCGTCGTCCAGTCTGAGTTATTTATTAGTGCATGTACTTGTTAATAGTGTGCCATGCTTGTGTCAATATTTTATAATCAAACAGGTAAGGTCAGTGTAGGAAAATTACATGTGTATATCTAAATTTATTATGGTAAGTACGATATTTTAGCTTAATAAGTTGAAGTATATGTTTAAGCTAAGGGCATGTAACTTTTTTTTTATAATCAGTAATGCTATTAGCAGACACTTGTAACAGACTACAGTGCAGTTGTAATAACATCAAACTTATTAAGGATGCCACTGGGAAAGGTCAAAGAAAATTTTTGCATGGAGTGAATGTCACGTATTGTTGAAGGGTATATTAGTTTGCTTATATTTGCAATGGTTTACTGTGAAGCCAAAGTTCTGCAGTATCGTTCCTAAGGTTGATGACCTATAGACGTTTTTTCCCAAAGAGTGACATGATCAGAATTTGGTGGAAATGGGGACCATGGAAAAGGTGTACACTTATGGAAGCATAACTAATGACGCATTGGTGTAGGATGTTTGTAGGCAAAATGCGAAATCAAAATCCAATAGAGATTATTTTCAATTCTCAGTCATTCTGTGTCTGAGATATGACCTATTAAATTGAAAAGAGACAAGAAATCTAGAGTATTTTGTGTGGGGCTATATGAGTGTGGAGAAAATGGGTGAAAGTGGCTTGTTGTTTAGCTGTTTGAAGGGGTGAAGTATTTACCTGGTAATTATTGTTTCCTCTATGGAAAGGAGTAAACTTATGGAGGTTTCCTTAAAAAAGACTAAAAATAGAGAACTACCAGTATTTAGATCCTGAGATAGGTAGTAGTGTAGTGTGTCCGACTTGCGTGGGTAAAGTTTTATTTATTTGTGCCGAATAAGTGTTGAAACGAGTATCAAATCGAACTGTTTGCATTATTTGATGATATGATAAGACAGAGTGCGAATGCCTTAGATAACCTATTTGTAGTGCTCATTTCCCGGACATTATAATTTGATATCCTATATGTAAGACTGATTATTTTGGAACTTTGCTGTACATAGTATAAAACAAGGTCATGTAAGATGGTTCCACTGGATGAGTGATTTGAATTGATCTGTCGTATAAGAGAATGGCCGGGATAGTTAGGTTAAGTACACCAGATGGAATTAATATGGTGAATGAATTATCCGAAATAGTGATTAGATCATTAAACGAAGCAAATCGGGGACGGAGAGAATAGTTTGTAATTTCTACAACATGACCAATGGATGGACGTTGTCTTGAGGGTGCTTATTATACTTATATTCATGAATATATGAGACACATACCCTAATAATCCAAAAACCAAATGAATCAAAGACTCAATAGATAGTTTGGTATTGCGACACAAAGGTCAGAGAGTGAGATGCATTACTGTGTTATTACATTTGGAGAAAGGGTTAGTGGAGTGGCTAGGCAGAGTAAGGAAATGGTTAGGCATTGAGGTCAGGAGCGCTAAAGGAGTTAGCAATACCGGAAGTGATTGAAGCGTGGTGTTATAATATACCTATGCATATTCAAGCAGATGAGTGGCCTCTGACGGGTATGTAAACGAGTACAAATGCTATATGCCAACTGGCATAGTGGTTCTTTGTTAGGGACGCAGCGCGCGAGCCAGCGGGGATAATAATACAGGTGTAGTGGTTATTATTATTGTGTTTATGAGAGTATAACCTTAAAAGTTTTTTCAACCACAAGAAAAACAATTTGTAACTGTGTCAATAGATGCAATATAACATCGACTTATTGAGGGTGATCATACTGCAATATAACAGGTAGAAACCACTTTTTGAAAAGTTGTAGCTATGCAAGACTTCACTTTTAGTGGAAAGACATATTTATAAATACCCGTTTTTTTTGCCACCCAAAAGAAATTCATAACTGGACTTTCACTACTTACAGAGAATGTTAAATATTTTCTGGTATTACACCATTCAGCTTATCCAAGACATTTCATAGGAAATCATCGTATTTTCAGACAGGCATGGGAAAACCAGTAAGATTCATATATTTAACCATTATGGTGGATACCTCAAACTAATACAATGAATTATGTCAGATTTGGTCTAAAAAAATAAAAAAAGTAAATAAAACACAAGAAAGTTTAATTCACTCTATAATCCCTAACACCTGTCTTGCTTGACTAGTGAAGTAGAAAGTTGCTCAGGTATTGTTTTCCAATTCTTTGTTGACACACCCATGGACTGTATAGTTCCATGGAATTACCAGGCCATAATTACTGGGAGTGGGCAGCCTTTTCCCTTTTACCCAGGGGATCATCCCCGAACCCAGGAAATCAAACCCAGGTCTTTCCACATTGCAGTGCAGATCCTTTACGAGCTGATGCCACCCAGAGAAGCCACCAAAAATACTGGATTGGGTAGCCAATCCCCTTCTTCCGGCAGATCGTCCCTGACGCCAAGAATCAAACCATGTTCTCCTGCTTTGTGCATGCGGATGTCATTACCAACTGAATCCATCAGGTAAGCCCAACTGCTATTTGGACTACTAGCAGTTAGAAAGTCATGTTGTAGTATCCACTGTTGGTGAACAGCAGTCCCCCCCCCCCTTCTAATAATACCAAAAACCAAACACGCTGACCCTCAAGAAATCGAGCGGCAGGTAATTGACATACTGTTACTACTACAGCTCCAGGACCTCTTCTTTGGGTTTTCCAAAACGCTATGGCCTGCCGTCTTGTCTATCGAGAACAAGAACTATTACAGCTGGGCAGCGTGCATGAAAAAGATGAAAGACACGTTGGTCACAGTTCCTGGCCATTTCACTTCCAGGCACCAATCACTCTGGGGTTATGGTGCATGTGTTCCTAATTTTTACATATGTCCTCTTAAATTAAAAGAAATTATCTCTTCCCCCTGCTCAATGTTATGTGGCAGCACCTGGATGGGAGGAAGAGTGTGGGGGTAGAATGGACTACATGTATATGTACATCTGAGTCCCTTTGCTATCCACCTGTAGAATATCACAAACATTTGTTAACCAGCTATACTCCAACATAAGTTTTGTTGTTTTTTTTTTTTAAAGAAGTGATCTTTTCTTGTTTAAGTGACAGTTATTTAGACACTGTCGATTTTTGCAGTTCTGTGAATAACTAAGAAGGCAAAGTAAACTCACACAACTGTAGAGGGCAGGGGAATTGAGCAAGTCAAAAATAAGACTAGGACTAAAGCTCTTCAAAAACTGTGTAGATATTTGAAAAAGAGATCTCTGCAGAATCCCTATCATTTATCTATAAACAAAGACCCCCCTAGAACCGTGGAGCCACAGGCCAGTGAAGTTTCTCTTTATGTGTTTTTTGAGTATCAGTGAATTCAGCCCTACTCCAGTATCCAGCCACCCACAGCGTAGTTGACTCATACTGTGGCAACTGAATGAATAAGATCTGGTGAGGTTTTCTGCTGACTAAAATTTTTTCTCATCTCCCCAGCAAGGATGGTCACAGAGGGGGGCCACAGGATTCTTGACCGTCCCTATCTCCTGCCAACATTTTCTATTTTTCTCATATTTACCTGAAGATGACTGAAAATAATCCTAATCACTGATAAGTTTATTCCTTAGATTTAATTTAAACAAAAAACAAGGGGGGATATGGTGTTCAAATTTCAGCTTGATGGTACAGCACTGGACGATCCAGGTCAGTGTTTGAATATCCATTCTAGATGAAAGAAACAAGAGCGATGAGGCAACAGAGTAAATTGGGGATATCAGATGTTTCCGTAGTGACTATGAGGTGAGTAATCAAATATTAGTATTTTTCTTTTTTCTCAAATTAGAAATAACTCAAGGGTTATGAAAAGGAGCCATACGGTGTTGATAATTACTTTGTCATAAACTAACCCCAATCATTTTAAAAAATCTAATCTGGTAGAATATTATTGTTCGACTGATATTCATAAAAAACAAACTCATATTGGTCGAAGTGATATTCCTTTAAAACTTTTTAACATAAATGTAGAAAACTGAACATATTAAGCTTATTTTCAATGTCATATTTTGAAATAGTCTATTAAGATACTGTTCTGTCATAGAGCATGTAATAAAAACAATTTTGATATTTTTAAAAAATCCAAACACGTATATTTACACTCATTTACTGAACCCTAATTGTCTATTCAATAACTAAAATTATCTTTCATAAAACTTGGAGCAAAAAAATTATCAGAAACAACACATGCCTATATTAGACTACAAATTTCTAGTAATTAAAACAATTTTAAGAAAAAAAAATAATTTTAGGCTAGTGTAAGGTCCATCTAGTCAATGCTATGGGTTTTTTTCTAGTATTCATGATGCATGTAAGAGTTTTAGACCTATAAAGAAGAGCCAAGCGCTGAAGTAAATTGATACCTTGAACTGTGGTGTTTTGTGAGAAGATTCTTGAAGTCCCCATGGACTGCCAGAAGATCCAACCACCCATTCCTAAAGGAAATCAGTCCTAGAATATTCATTTGGATAGGACTGATGCTGAATCTGAAACTCCACATAACTTTTGGCCACCTTATGAATCAAAAAACTGCACTCATTGGAAAAAGATCCCTGATGCTGAGAAAGATTGAAGGTGGGAGAAAGAAGGTGGACGACAGAGGATGAGAAGGTTGGATTGGTCAATCACCTGTACTCCAATGGACATGAGATGTTGAGTAAATCTCCAGGACAGCAGTAGATGGACAGGTGAGGCACTGGGCGTCCTGCCAGTCGATGAGGTCGCAGAGTTGGAGCACGATTGAGCCCGACCTGAACTAAAAACTAGACTAAGGTGTAATAGAAAAAATATAAGCAGGTCCAGTAAATTTGATTCAGGATTAATAGAGACTAGGACTGCGACTGTGATTTGGAAAATAATAAATATGATAGCAAAAATAAGATTTCCCATACATCATTAACTGAACAATTTGGAAAAACAACTCATTTGTGATCCCTACCTGGACAACAATAGTTAATTCCACCGAAGAAGTATGCAAAGATTTTACATACAGAAAAATGAAAACTAGTGTTCATTCAAGAAAGAGAATGGGAAGAATATTTTTTAAACTCTTGGAATGGAAAGAGCTTTCTACATATAACAACATTTAAGAATGAACATCAAAGTCTACACAGACAGAATCGAATCCAGCAGCTAAATTGAGGTCAGAGGACAGGGAACACAGGCTGAAACACAACATTCCAGAGCGTTAAAAGAGAGAATGTGACTTTATACACATGTGTTAAAAAATAATTGAAAGGTGGGTATGAAAACAATGGCAATATTTTATTTTATGGAAGAATGTCATAAAAAGACGAAAGAATACAAACAGGAAGTATCTAATATGCTGACAGATAGCATTGCCCAAATAAAGAACCTGAGTTAACATAACAAAAAGCACAGACAGAATTCGGTGATATAACCCATAAACAGAAATGTGTCCAAGATACATAGCTAACTAACTGGTGTGAGGGGGGGGGTGGAGGTGTACTTTTGAATCCAGCCCTGCTTTATTCCCATTATTCCGATGTTCATATTCCTCTGATTACCCTATATAAGGGTGTCAATCAGCCATCAGAAAGAAATCTTATCTACATGCAATCCAAATAACATTGAAATGAATCCTCAATCAGAAAGGGACATTACTGGAAAAACTGGTAAAATTCCCAATAGAATCTGGAACTTAGTTTGTAGTAACATGTCAGTGTTAATGCCTCCGTTTTTGATCATTATCCTATAGTCATGTAGTATTAACCACAAGAAAGCTGGTTTGAAGTGGTCTGTATAGGGAGTGCCAACATCATGGAAGACTAAAATTATTTGGTCCGAAATAAATAGTATGTTTAAAAAATAAAAGCAAACTCCTCAATAAATGATGCCTTGTTACTACCTTAATTCGTATTGATCTTTGTATTTCTGTGTAGTCTGTTGTGATCTCTCATTTTCATTTCTTATTTTGTTGATCTGATTCTTCTCCCTTGTTCTTGATGAGTCTGGCTAATGGCCTTCGTCATTTTGTTTATCTTCTCGAAAAAACCAGTTTTTAGTTTTGTTGATTTTTGCTATGGTCTCCTTTATGTTTTTTTGCTTTATTTTGCCTTAATTTTTAAGATTCTTTCCTTCTACTAACCCTGGGGTTCTTCTTTTCTTCCTTCTCTAAGTTGCTTTAGGTGTTAGGTTAAATTTATTTATTTGAGTTTTTTCTTGTTTCTTGAGGTTACACATGTATTTGCTATGAAAAATTCCCTTAGCATTGCTTTTAACTGTGGTCCCATAGGTTTTGGGTTTTGTTGTGTTTTCATTTTCGTTGTTTCTATGCATATTTTGTTTTATTTTTTGATTTCTTCTGTGATTTGTTGGTTATTCAGATGCGTGTTGTTTAGCCTCCATATGTCTGGAATTTTTATTAGTTTTTTTCCTCTGTAATGAGGTCTAATATTATGCATTGTGGTCAGAGAAGATGGCTGGGATGATTTTCAATTTTTTTTGGAATTTACCAAGGCTAGATTATGGCCAGGATGTGATCTATCTGGAGATGAAAGTTCCCCGTGTGCATTTGAGAAAAAGGTGAATTGCTTGGATTTGGGGTGGAAAGTCCTGAATATATCGATTAATCTTTATTTGTCTATAGTATCATTTAAAAAAGTTTGTGTGTTTCCTTGTTAATTTTTTGTTTTGTTGATCTTATCCATGGTGTGAGCTGGGGGTATTAAAGTCTCCCTATCTTTTTGCTGTTATTGTAATTGTCCTTTTGTTGTTAGTATTTGCCTTATATATTGTGGTGCTCCTTTTGTTGGGTCATATTATATTTAATAATTGTTACATCTTCTTCTTGGATTGACCCTATTGTTCATTATGTAGTGTCCTTTTTGTCCCTTTTCACAGCACTTTATTTTAAAGTCTATTTTATATGAAATGAGTATTGCGGGACTCCTGCTTTCTTTTGGTCTCTTTTGATGAAATATATTTTTTCATCCCTTCACTTTCAGTCTGGATGTGTCCCTCAGTTTTGTGGTGGGTTCTTGTAGACAGATTATGTAGGGCGGTCTTGTGTTTGTATCCACTCAGCCAGTCTTTGTCTTTTGGTTGGGGAATTCAACCCCATTTCATTTAAGGTAATTATGATATGTATGGTCCCGGTTGCCATTTACTTTGTAGTTTTAAGTTCGTGTTTTTAAACATCCTTTCTGTGTTTCATGTTTTATGAGAAGATCCTTTAGCATTTGTTGGTGAGCTGGTTTGGTTGGTGCTGAATTCCCTCAGTCTTGCTTGTCGTAAAGCTTTTGATTCTCCTTCATTTGCTGAATGAGATCCTTTGCGGGTACAGTAATCTGGGTTGTAGATTTTTCTCTTTAATTACTTTAAGTATGTCCCTGCCCATTCCCCTTATAGCCTGAAGAGTTTCTATGGAAAGATCAGCTGTTATCCTATGGGGATCCATTGTTGTTAAATTGTTGTTTTTCCATGCTGCTTTAATATTTGTTCTTTTTGTTTGATTCTTTGTTAATTTGATTAATATGTGTCTTGGGGTGTTTCGCCATTGCGTTTATCCTGTTTGGGACTCTATGGGTTTCTTGGGATCTTCTGTGGACTATTTCTTCCTATTTTAGGGAGGAAATTTTCACACTATTATCTCCTCGAGTATCTTTTCATGGCCTTCCTTTTTATCTTCTTCTTCTGGGACTCCTATGATGCGAATGTTGGGGTGTTTCATATTGTCCAGAGGTCCCTGAGGTGTTCCTATTTCTTTTGATTCTTTTTTCTTTTTTCTCTCTGCTTCGTTTTTTACACCATTCTATCTTATAACCTCAACTTATATATCTTCTGCCTCTGTTATTTTCCTGTTGGTTCCCTCCATCGTTGTCTTTTATCTCCTTTGAATTTCTTTATTCAAAAATATATTGACTCCTTTTTATTTCTTCTAGGGCATTGGTTAAACATTTCTTGCATCTTCTCAATCCTTGTCTCCAGGCTTATTTATCTGTACTCCAATTTTATTTTCAATATTTTGGATCATTTTTTACTATCATTATTCAAAATCTTTGTCAGATAGATTCCCTTCTCATCCTCTTTTGTTTGGTTTTGGTGGCAGTTCTCATTTTCCTTTATTGTTGGTATTTCTCTGCCTTTTCATCTTGTTTGATTGCTGTTGTTAGGCGTGGCCTTTCTGTATTCTGGTAGTTTGAAAAGTTTCCTTCTTTATTGTGGAGGTTCCTCACTGTGGGTTGGGGTTGGATGGGTGGCCTTGTCATGGTTTCTGGTTGGAGGAGCTTGTGTCGGTGTTTCTGGTGGGTGGAGTGGATTTTTTCTTTAGGAGTGCCAATGGAGTGTTCCAGTATTGAGTTTTGTGATGTCTATGGGATTTGGTTGTGCTTGCTGGGCTGCCCTTTAATTGATGCTCAGGGCTATGTTCCTGCTGTTGCTGGAGAGTTTGCGTGGTTAATGGTCTCACTTGGGAACTTATTGGCTCTTGGGTGGGACGCTTTGTTTCTGTTGTATAGTGGAGGCTTTTGGAAGATCTCTTATTAATTAATGTTTCCTCTGGCTTTCAGTCTTATTTCTTGCAGTAGCCATCATGACTACTCCATCCATACAGCATCAATAATAAAACTTTTAGTGTTTAAGGTGAAAAGATTCTCAAAGTGAGGGATACCAGTTGGAGGTTCACTGAGTACATGGAGAGGTGAAGGGGAGGGGAGGTTGAGGTGACCAGGAGGAGAGGAGGGGGACTCAACGTGGGGAGACAGTCTAGCCAGTAAGCGCTTCCCTCTGTGCTCTCCACAGTCTGGAGACCCTCAGAGAGGTTCACAGAGGGATCATTAGAGACGGGGGGGAGGAAGGCATAGAGGTGAGGATGAGTAGAAAGGGAGGAATCAAGTGGGGAGAGAGAGATCTGGCAGTATTATGTTTCCCGAAGTGTTCTCCGGTACCCCAGAACACCTCAGAGATTCACAGTATTGGGTTGAAGAAGAGAAGGAGGAGGGTGGGAGGATAGAGGTTCCCTGGGGAGAAGAAAGGCGTCATAGAGGGAGAGAGTAATCAAGCCGAGTAATCAACTCCTGAGTTAAAAATGGGTACTAAAGATTGGTATTCTTAAAATGCAACCAAATTGTTATCAATTATGTATAAAACAAAAATTAAAATATCAGGAGTAGAGGTTAGACTCATATTAAATCATACAATATAAAATAATGAAAAAGAAAAAACTGATTAAAAAGAAAAAAGACAGTAAATAACAGTTATATCAGTAAAAAAGAAAAGAAAAACAGAAGTAGAAACGTAGAAAAAAAAATAATAATAAAATAAAATAAAAAAATATGAAAATGCAAAAAAGTAATAGTTATATGTACGCAGTTGTTTTAATAAATAGCTGGTTTTTTTTTTTTTTTCAAGGTAGTAGTGGGTTTATGAAATGAAAATTAAAGGTGTAATAGAGGTCTTAAAGAAAAAAGAAAAAAATAAAAAATAATAATAAAAAAATAAAATAAATGACTAATAGTAAAAAATATATATCCCGGACTTCTCTGGAGCAGTTGTGTGGAGAGTGTGGGGTTCTCAGTTCAGATAAATCCTTGTTCCTGCTTTATACTTTTTCAAGATCTATAGGCCCTTTCAATGCAGGTCCGTGTTAACTACAGGGATTTTAATATGTTGGCCTGTCTTCCCAACGCGCTTACCTCTGTTTATTGGCTTTTTGTTTTGAGGTTTCTTCAGTAATTTCGCCTGCCACAAAGGGGCGGAGGTGGTCTCTTTAGGATCACTTGCTCAGTCCTGCTGTGGGGGAGAGAGGACCACTGCAACACAATATCAATGGGCGTGTGTGTGGAGAGCTTAACCGTGTCTCGGCCAACTGGGTTCACCCCGCTCACGGCGCGTGTGTGCTTTCCCCCGTCTACCCCGCTCAGGCTTCAGGTTACTCTGCCGGGGGGTGGGCCAAGATATGAGCGCAATTCCCAGGTTTAAACTGCTCAGGTTCAGGTTCCGGATATCCACCAAAGGCGCAGGACTCGGTTGGGCTGGGGTTTGCGCCGGTTCCCGGTCGGAGCAGCCTCAGGCCGCCAGGAGTTTGGCGAGCGCCACCGCCCAGGTGCGGGCGTATCACCTCCCTGGTCCCCGCCTCGGTTTATGGTTTAGGGCGCGCCCGGCTCGGATCCTGTGTGCTTTGTGGGCAGTTGCGTGGGAGCTGGTCTCTGGCTGGACCATCCCGGCGCTGTAGGACACTCCGGGATTCTCAGGCTGTCTTTGCTTAGAAAACTGGGTGCTGTTTGCAGTTTGGTAGGCGGTGCCCTCTTCTCTGGAACCGAGTTCGCCCCTTTCCGGCTCTGGATGGTCCCCTATTTTTTTATATGCGCTTTTCTCTTCTTTATTAAATATATCAAAATTAAATTGTCATTCTCCTTCATTTTTATTGACATATGAAATAAACCCAATACATTTTCCTCTGGGGAAAGCTTTACCTGGGTGTCTATAGGGTCTTCTATGTGAGATTATTGTTAATTAATATAAATTTTATACATTTTTCATAAATTTGTTTTGATTTGAAACTACTGACTATTAGAAAAGTTTTTATATGGTATGTGTGATTTATGTGGTAGAGAAACTTTTATTCATAATTTTGTTACTTCAGTGTTTGTATCTTAAAATATGGAACTTTTGAAGTGTTTAGCTTTTTGTTAATGTATTTATGTTTTCATCAAATAGTCAATTTTTTGTGACTGTTTTTGTGTTGCAATCGGCTTTCATAATACAGTGTTTTTAATGGGTTTCTAATATATTGTACTATAATAAGTTATAATTTATTCTTATTAGTTTTCTCCTTATCATTAAATAGATAAGTAATAATTAGTTTATCATGTAGATGGTAGATAAAAAAAAAAAAAACACATTTTCCAATACCAAATTTTCATACAATTTATTTTTGTCTTAACTATAGTAGTTGCAGTATGATATTTACAGTAGTTTCACTTCCACTCTTAAATTGAGTGTTAATTTTGGTCATTACGAATACTTTCTTTATTCTATTTAATGTATTTCCTGACACCTGAAAGAAGGTAATATTTTTCAGAGTACTACAAACATTTACCTTTTTTTTAAATAATTGTGATCTAGCACTTTTAATTGTATTGGATATAGCATCTGAGCTTTGGATTAAGTTCTTTTTGTTTTTATTTGTTTATTTCTGTTTTTTAATTTACAATATAGTATTTGTTTTGCCCATACATTGACATGAATCACCATAAGTGTACATGTTTTCCCTTCAGAAACCCTTCTCCCTCCTCCCTCCCCACCCCATCCCTCTGGGTCTTGCGGTGCACCAGCCCGAGGGCCCTGTTTCATGCATCGATACTGGAATGGGGATTCGTTTAAAATATGATAATTTACTGCTTCATGCATTCTCACATATCATCCCGCCTCACCCTCTTAATAGAGTCCATAATACTGTTTCTATTTATCTGTGTCTTCCTTTTTTTTGTTGTCTCACACACCGGGTTATCTTTCACCTTTTAACCAATAACCTTATATATCTGTTAGTATACTGTATGCTGTATTTCTTTATGGCTTACTTCATCTGTATATAGGCTCCAGTTTCGTTCCACGCTCATTAGAACTGATTGAATGCCTTCTTTTTAATGGCTGAGTAATATTCCATTGTGTATACGTATTACAGCTTCCTTATCCATTCGTCTGGCTGATGGGCATCTAGGCTGCTTTCCATGTCCTGGCTATTATAACAGTTCTGCGTTGAACATTGGAGTACACGCGTTCTCATTCAGTTATGGTTTCCTCAGTGCGTTGCCAGCAGTGGGATTGTTGGGTCATTATGGCAGTTCTATTTCCAGTTTTTTTTAAAGAAATATCCACACTGTTATCCATTGTGGCTGTACTAGTTTGCATTCCACCAACGTGTAAGTGGGTTCCCTTTTCTCAACCCTCTCCAGCATTTATTGCTTTGTAGCTCTTTTGGATAGCAGCCATTCTGACGGGTGGAAATGGTACATCATTGATGGTTTTGTTTTGCATTTCTCTGATAATGAATGATGTTGAGCATCTTTTCTTGTGATTGTTAGTCATCTGTATGTCATGTTCCAGTCTTTGCGACTGCATGGACTATATCCCACGGAATAATTAAGGCAAGAAATACTGGAGTGGGTTGTATTTCCTTCTCCAGGGGATCTTCCTTGACTCAAGGATGGAACCAGTCTCCCACTGCTCATGGCCTTGGACACGGAGGATTTATTTACCGGATACTCCACAACAAAAAATTTTCTTATTGTAAACATGAAGCAAATTCATGATTTTGGAGGAAAATAAAGCTTTGAATTCTTCTCAAGGATTGGTGTCTATTTCAATAGTTATTGTACTAACGGCATATTATTAAATAGGCTAAAAAGGAGGGATTGATAGTTTTTGTATAGCATATTGTGTAAACTTTGCTTAAAATGGTGGGAATAAGAACTAAAATGAAGTGCATAAGAAAATAAACAAATTAATATACATAAATATATATGTTATTAGAGTTCATATGACCATCTCTTAAACTAAATGAAAAAAAAAAGAAAAACTTTTATAAAATGCAATAGTTAAAGTCTTCCTGTACTGGGCGTATTTAATAACATATAATTGTAACTATTATATTTAAATCATTGCATAATATATTTTTTTATATTGGAGAATGAGGGAAACAAAAGTGAAAATAAAATTAATCAGTAGAATAGAATTTCTAAATAGTTTTCTATTTCTGTGTAACAAATTGCCACAAACTTGGCAGCCAAAATATATGTATTTTTTTTTTCGTTTTCTGTAGGTCAGATTAATGGGCAATAATGTTGCTAGATTCTTTGCTCAGACTCTCACTGGCTGAAATCAAATATCAGTTGGGGCTGCAGTCCTATTGGAACTCACTATCCTTTCCTAAACCAATGATTTTTGAGAGATTTTCTTTTCTCTTTCAGGTGTTTAAAAAATGAGATTTCTCTGAGTTCCTTAGGTAGACTATTGGCAGGGACTTATCTCAGTCCCTATAGGCTGTCTACACACATGACCCCAAAGGAAAATTCTAACCTTGTGCTGCTTGCTAATTTCTAGGTAGGCCAGGGTATATCTTACTTTAAATTCTTTTTTTGTAATCAGATGGAGAAAACAGCTGCTTTTTTTTTTTTTTTTTTTTTTAAAATCTTGGGATGCCGTGTCATACAGGATCTTAGCTCACCAAGTACCCATGCCTCCTGAGACTGTGGAATCTTAATCTTAACTGGACCACCAGGGAAGACCGGAAGCACTGTTTTAAAAGCAGTGACCTGATTATAGTGATGTGTACTCAGTATAATCTCCCTTTGCCATAGTACAACAATATAATCAAGGATAGTGGTTTCATATTCACAGGAGTTCCTCTGCAAGGGGAAGGAGGACAGTACAAGGAAGAGTGTAGGTATCAATGTTTACAATGAGTATTTGTGTATGAGTGACTAAAGTCAATGCCATTGAAAGAAGAATCTTACAGTTTCAAAGAGAGAGAAGTACGCCCTTGCACTAGGGTCACACAGGAAAACACCAAGGTTTGTCAAGAGGTAGATGGCGTGAGTGGAATACACAGTCCAGAGTTTTTATTGTGTTTCTCTGTGTTAAAGAAGAAGTGAAGTTGGCTAACCAGGTGAGTAGGTTTAGTGATGTGCTGTTCTTAGTCACTAGTTATGTCTGACTTTTTGTTACACATGGACTTTGTGACCCTTTGTGGACCCCCAGAGGGGCCTTGCCAGGCTCCTCTGTCCATGGGGTTTCTTCCAGGCAAGAATACTGGAGTGGGTTGCCATTCCCTACTCCAGGGAATCTTCCTGACCCAAGGATTGAACCCTGTCTCCCACATTGTCTGTGCCATCAGGGGAAGCCCAGGTTTAGGAATTAGACACTTTGAATAATTTGGATGTGCTCTGAACTATAGAGGGTGGTCTCTATGCTTTAGTATTTTCACCTTAGAACGAACACTGGTGGGGAATAATGGATAGGAGTGGTGAGTTAGACAGTAGAGGATGGTTGAGGCAGATAGAACTTTGATTGTTTGTCTGATGTTAAATCATGTCTCAGGCAAGTTTTTATTAACTATATGAATTTATTGATAACTATCCCGGGGAGGGGAACTCTCCTCTGAAAGCAGATTACCAAGATGTAAACCCCTTCATAATATTTAGAATTAAAAAAAAAAAAGGATTTAATACATGAGTCATGGAAAATCATCCTTAGAATCCCATATACAGAATTTCAGGTAGAACTTACAATAGCTTGCTGATGTTAATCAAAGCAAAGCAATATTGTTCATTGGAAATATTATGAACAGAAAATGTATCAGTGTGCATCTGACAAATGCCTTTATTATATGAGGTTGAATTTCATGATTTTGTAAAAAAAAAAAATAAAATGATAATTGAATCATATATCATATATTTGGGTGTAATCAAAATGCAAAAAAGAATGTTCAAGTTCTTCCATAGTATTTGACACACAGTTTGGCTTACAAAATTGTAAATATCATTATCATTTTACTTTTTTATATAAATTTAAAACTTTCTTAACAGAGCCTTTTTTTATATGTCTGTTAATTCCTAATTAAGAAAATGGTTGGTTTTTATTTACAGGCCATGCCTGGACTTGTACCTTTTATGGTTTTTGTAAGTCATTACTGTGGTTTCCAGAATGTCACACTATGCAATATTTTTTTTTTTCAAAAAACGTCGAAAATATATGATGTTGCCTTATCAGAAGGGCAGCACGACACCAGAAGAAGATTGACCAGACCAAATGAATGGAGGTTCATGCTACTCTGGGCAAAACTTATGGACTTGTACTGGGCAAAGATAATCAGATGAAAGATATGGGCAGAGGAAGGAAATGGCTAAAATGAAAGGAAATAGAATCAGAAATCATGGCTTAGATGAGGTGTAAAGGACTATCTGATTTTGATAACCACCATGCATGGAGAGAAGGGAAAGTAAAACAGAAACAGACAATGCCATAACAACTGAGGTAAACAAAAGGAGGAGGGGGTGGTTTAAAATCAATGATACTGTATTTATGTCTTGAAAATGACATGTTGTGTTTACCAAATATGTTTATTAAATATGGAATAAAATATGAAGGTTGTGGTGACTAAAAAGTATCTTTGCCCAGCCAGGTTTAAAGTAGCAAAGATCTACCCAAAAGACCATCTGGATCTTTGCAGTAAGCAACATATAACTGACCAGTTAAGAAAAGCCTGGATATGGGTACAGATATGCAAGTAACTTCAGGGATGAATCAAAGTCTTTCCCAGTTTCCTCAGAGGCTTTCCATGATATGTAAGCCAATAGCATTTGTGGATTCTAGATGGGCCTTGTTTTAATGAATAAGAAAACAAATGTTTATTTTATTAAACCAATTTGTTGGATTGGGCATGGTATTTAGCAGTAGAGAGTATGTATTCATTGGTTTAACAAAACAAAAAAGGAATATAACTTTAACATGAAGTAATTATTTCTTGAAGGCGTGTCAAAGGTCAATGTAGACTCTTCCAGTTTCATGGATTATGAAAGTTCTCAGGGTTACAAAGGGTAGCTAGATTATGTGCTGGTTCGTTTTGTCGACTCTTTGAATCTGGTGGGACTGTAGCCTGCCAGGTTTCTCTGTCTAATGGGATTTTCCAGGCAAGAGTACTGGAGTGGGTGTCTTTCCTCCTCCAGGGGATCTTCCTGACCAGGGATTGAACCTGTGTCTCTGCATTTCCTGGCTTAGCAGGTGGATCTTTACCTCTGAGCCATCTGGGGAAGTCAAAAGGTTAGATTGCGAGTGGACAGGTTAAAGAGCTTTATGGAAACTGACTCTCTGATCCGCTATCATGCCTTACCTCTCTTATGCAAAGAAGTTTAGATTTTGTCTCTTTCATATACTGAGCATTCAAAATATATTAAGAAGAATGCATTCTGAAAGAAGACAGAATAGTATTATAATTGCAGTAATGAAACATTATACATCTAAGATACTAAATTAAACAAAATTAGGAAATCTAGAAAGACAAGGGTATGCTTAATTATTTCTATCTATAGAGGTATTGTGACTGTTGCTGTGGTAAGTCGCTTTAGTCATGTCTGACTCCTTTGTGGGACTCTATGGAATGTAGCCCAACATGTCTCGTCCATGGGATTCTGGCAAGAATACTGGAGTGGGTTGCCACGTCTTCTCTCCAGGGGATCTTCTTGACCCAGAGATCTCTTAAGGTTCTCCTGACATTGGCCGGTCAGGGTGTTTACCACTTACAACCACATAGGAAGGCCCATAGCAAATTGTAAATCCCTTGCTATAATTGAGATTGATTGATATTCTTACTGAATACAAATAAAATAAGAAACATCACTTATTTTTTTATTTTTTTTATTTTTTTTTATTTTAGTTGGGGGCTAATTACTTTTACATATTATAGTGTTTTTGCCATATCGACATGATCACTTTAAATTTAGCACAATCTTGTTTGAAAATATGAGTAAGTTTAGGTTCAGCAAAAATTCTGAATCCAAATAGTCAACAATTCAAGTTTAATTGCAGCAGAAATCTTGGGAAAGTTGATGAACTTCACACAGAGTAATGGAATGGTAGAAACATAACCAATTTAATTTTAATCACAAATGGCAGTACAATTAATCTTGATTTATGAATTATATTTAATAGAAAAAACATTTGCATTTAGAAAGTTTAAGTTAAACCAAATTTTATTTTACACTATATTTTCAATGGCGCTCTGACAGAGAGATCAAAAGCATATTAGTTTCCAGGAAAGTTTCTATTTGTAATATTCTCCTTACATTGACCTTTAAAGTATCAAGATATCTTACAAATTTCAGTACTTTTGTGACAGTTCTTTCTTTACTTGCAAAACCCCTGGAGGAGAAGGAAAAGAATATGTGTTTGACATTCTATAAAAATGTTTTTAATTCATATATGTTGATCACTTGATGCTCAAAGATGATTCTGATTATCTGAGAATCCATTCTTCTCAAGTTGCTGAAAAAAAATGAAATAAGGATTAGTTAATATTAATTACCTCTCTACATCAAATGGAATTATCAAAGGCCTTCTATTTACCACATATTTGATGCTTTATCAAAACAGTTTGAAATTTCCAAATGGAGAAAATAAATTATCTAAATCAATTAAAGGTAAAGAAGATTTTTAAATGTATGGTAGGTAATTCAATCTAAAATATATTTCAATACAATGGTTATTAACATTTCCTGGAATCAATTTGAAAATTGGTTAATTGTATTTAATTCTGAGTGTGATAGTGTAAGGGATGACAAATAGTACCTTGTTGTCAGATTTGGGTTTGATCCTAGCTCTAACACCATTTTATGATTGCAATACTATCACTCTTCTGTGAAATTCAGCTCTAGTTCAAGCTAAGTTCAGCTCAGTCACGTCTGACTCTTTGTTGACTGCATGGATTGTGAATGACAGGCCTCCTATCATTTAACCAACTTCCCAGAATTTACTCAAACTCATGTACGTTCGAGTCAGGGATGACAATTCACTCCATTCCATCTCTGTCGGTCCCTTTCTCCTCTGCCTTAACAATCTTTACCCAGCTCAGGGTTCTTTCCAATGAGTCACTTCTTCCAATCAAAGTGGCCCAAAAAAATTAGGTTTCCGCTTCGTAATCAGTCTTCAATGAATATCAGGAATGATTTCCTTCATGTTGGACTGGTTGGATATCCTTACAGTCCATAAGGGACTCTCAAAGAGTCTTCTCCAACTCTGCAGTTAAAAAAGCATCAGTTCTTTGGCATTCTGCTTTCTTTGCAGTTTCAAAATCTCATATACATACAAGGACTAGTGGAAAAATCATAGCTTAGACTAGATGGACCTTTGTTGGCAAAGTAATGTCTCTGCTTTTTAATATGCTGTCTAGTTTGGTATTACTTTTCTTCCAAGGAGCAAGCGTCTTTTTATATCATGGGGGGGCCTGCAGTCACCATCTGCGGTGATTTTGGAAGGTCCCAAAATAAAAGTCTGTCCACTGTTTCCATGGTTTCCCTTCTGTTTGCCATGATGTGATGGGACCAGTTGCCTATGATCTTAGTTTTCTGAATGTTTGAGGCTTTAAGTAGCTTTTCAATCATCTTTCACTTCATCAAGAAGCATTTAGATCTTCTTCACTTTATGCATAAGGGATGGTTTGTCCTATGCATATCTGAGGTTATTGATATTCTCTCAGCCAATCTTAATTTCTAGCTTGTTGCTTCATCAAGCCCAGCATTTCTCATGATGTACTCGTGATATAAGTTAAGTAGACTGGGTGACAATATACCGCCTTGACATTACATTTTTCCTATTTGAAAAATAGTCCTTGTTCCAGTGAATCCAGTTCTAACTGTTGCTTTCTACCTGCTTACAGGATTCTCAAGAGGCAGGTTCAAGTGGTTGGTATTCCCATATCTTTCTGTATTTTCCACAGTTTATTGTGACACACACTGTCATAGGCTTTGTCATAGTCATTAAGCAGAATCAGATGTTTTTATGGCACTCTCTTGCTTTATTGATTTTCCACCAGATGTTTGCAATTTGATCTCCTGGTTTCCTCTGTCTTTTCTAAAACCAGCTTGAAATATTTTGAAGTTTTCTCATTTTATGTAATGTTGTGCCTTGCCTGGAGAATGTTGAGCATTACTTTAATTGTGTGTGAGATGAGTGAAGTTGTGCAGTTGTTGGCTTTCTTTGGCATTGCTTTCGTAGGGATGGAAGAAAAAACTGACTTTTTCCAGTCCTGTGGCCATTGCTGAGTTTTCCAAATTTGCTGGCATATTGAGTGTAGCACTTTCACAGCATCATCTTTTAGGATTTGAAATAGCTCAACTGGAATTCCATCACCTCCACTAGCTTTGTTCATAGTGATGCTTCTAAGATCACCACATAACCGTCATTACAAGTTTATCTGACTATAGGTGGGGATCATACCATGTGGTTATCTGGGTCATGAAGATCTTTTTTTGTATAGTTCTTCTGTGTATTCTTGCCACCTCTTCTTAATATCTTCTGGCTCTGTTAGGTCCATACCATTTCTGTCCTTTATTGAGCCCTCTTTGCATGAAATTTTCCCCTTGGTATCTCTATATTTTTTGAAGAGATCTTAGTCTTTCCATTCCACTTGTTTTCCTATATTTCTTTGCACGATCACTGAAGAAGAATTCTTATCTCTCTGGTTATTTCTTTGGAAACTCTGCATTCAAACGGGTATATCTTTCCTTTTCTCTTTTCTTTCATTTCTATTCTTTCTTAGCTATTTGGAAGGCCTCTTCACATAGACATTTTGCTTTTTTGCATTTCTTTTTCTTGGGCTTGTCTTGATCCCTGTCTCCTGTAAGTGTCACAAACCTCCCACATAAATTATGAGGCACTCTGTCTTTCAGATTCTAGTCCCATAATCTATTTATCTTTTCCACTGTATATCATAAGGGTATTTGATTTAGGTCAATACCCGAATGGTCTAGTGGTTTTCCCTACTTTCTTCAATTTAAGTCTAAATTTGGCAATAAGGAGTTCATGATCTGAGCACATGTTAGATCCCGGGTCTTGTTTTTGCTGTTTGTATAGGGCTTCCCCATCTTTGGCTGCTAAAGGAATACAATCAAAATGATTTTTGGTGTTGACCATCTGGTGATGTCCGTTTGGGAGTCTTCTCTTGTAATGTTGGAAGAGGTTGTTTTGCTATGACAATGTGTTCTCTTGGCAGAAAATCTATTAGCCTTTGCCCTGCTTCATATCTAACTCCAAGGCATAAATTCAGCTTACTATTTTATAATTTTCAATAATTTTGTCAATAAAGTATAGTATTTACTGGAACAAAAAAAGGGTATATCTGAAGATCATGAACAATCACAGTCTTAAGAATATAAGTCTGAATATTTTTTATTAAATGAAATCAAATTTTCATGAGGATTTATTGAATAAAAAATTTAGCTGAACTATATACTTGAATATGCTTTATGGGAAATGACAACAAATCTTGAAGAATAAAAAGCAACTAAACATTGTCAAATTGATAATAGAATGATTTTTCGTACAGTATGTTAATGTTTTGACCTAACATCAAGTTTCCTACTTTTCTAAGCAAATGAGAGAAAAAGAAATATATAGTTAATCAAGGACAGTTCAATTATTAAATAATAAAGGTAAATAAATTCCTCTGAATAAATTGTTACCCATTATATCAAATCCAAGATTAATTTCAGAAGCTAGGATCTCACAATATTAGCTAAAAATATGTCTAAAGATTACTGAATATAGGAAATGTTTATTCTAGCAAAATCATTGACAGTCATATATCGGCCTGGATAACTGGAATCTAATAGTGAAAAAAGCACAGTTTCAGTCTATCTGTTTAGGAGACAAGATAAATAAAGCTGGCACAATTTCAAAACATGTGGTTAAGTGGTTAATTTCAAAACACTGTGATATATAGACATTTTTATATGGACTAATAAAAAAATGAGATTAAGAAATAGTTTTTCCCATCCCATTTAAGCTGTTGTTGTTGTTCAGTCACTAAAGTCCGTCAGGACTCTTGCAACCCCATGGATTTCAGCACACCAGGCCTTCAGTTATCTATCTTTGAGAGTTTGTTCAAATTCATTTCCATTGATTGGTGAGGTTATTTAACCATACTCATATTCTGTCACCACTCCCCCCTTCTCTTTTGCCTTCAATCTTTCCCAGCATCAGGGTCTTTTCAATTAGGAGGCCAAAGTATTGGAGCTTCAACTATCACATCAGTCCTTCCAATGAATATTCAGGATTGATTTCCTTTAGGATTGACTGATTTAAAATCCTTGCAGTATACAAGTGTCTTCTTCCAGCGTTACAAATGAAAATGCATCAATTTTTTGTTGTTCTAACCTTCCACTCTTCAATCCATATATGACTTACTAGGAAACCCTTAGTTCGACTATATAGGCCTTGTTGACAAAGCGATGTCTCGTTTTTTGATAAATTGGTTATAGAATTGTCACAGTTTTTCATTCAAAGGAGCAAACACTTTTAATTTCATGGCTTGCCAGTAACAGTCCACAAATGATTTTGGGTCTATGAGAGAAAATCTGTCAATGGTTCCACTTTTTCCCCATCTATTTGATAAAGTGATGGGAACCATATGCCATGATCTCGTTTTTTGGAATGCTGAGTTTCAAGCAGCTTTTTTTTTACTCTCCTCTTTTCACCTTCATCATGAGGCTCTTTAGTTCCTCTTCATTTTCTGCCATTAGAGTGGTATCATCTGCATATTGAGGTTGTTGATATTTCCCTGGGAAATCTTGATTCTAGCTTGTGAGCACCCAGACTCTGAATTTGGCATAAAGTACTCTGCATATAAGTTAAAATAATCAGGGTGTCAAATATTACAACCTTGTTAACCATACTGCTTTCTCCCAATTTTGAAACCAGTCAGTTTGTTCCATTTCTGGTTGCTAACTTATTTTTCCGTGACTCACATACAGGTTTCTCAGGAGACAGGTAGGTTATCCGGTGTTTGTTGTTTAAGAATTTTCCCAGTTTGTTGTGATTCACACAGACAAAGTCTTTCACATTGTCAATGAAAGCAGAAAGAAATAGATGTTTCTCGGAAAGCCATTATTTTCTCCATGATCCAGATGAATGTTGGCAATTTGATCTCCTGGTTCTCTATGTCTCTCAAAACCCGTTTGTACATCTGTAAGTTTTTGGTTCATGTACTGCTTATAGCTTAGCTTGAAGAATTTCAAGCATAACTTTGCTAGCATGTGGAAATCAGTGGAATTGTGCAGTTTAGTTTGACACATTCTTTGGTCATAGCCTTTCTTTAGGGATGGAATGAAAACTGATCTCTTCCAGTTTGTGGCCACTGCTGATTTTTCCGTATTGTTGACATTATTGGAATGCAGCAAGCATCATCTTTTGGATTTGAAACAGTTCCAGCTGGAATTCAATCACCTCCACTAGCTTTGTTCATAGTGATCCTTCCTAGACCTATTTGACTTCACATTCCAAGGGTGTCTAGCTTAGGTGAGTGATCACACCATTGTGATTATCTGGGTCATTATACATTTTTTGTATAGTTCTTCTGTGTTTTTTTTTTTTTTGTTTTTTTGTCACCTCTTCTTAAGTCTCTTCGCTTCTATTAGGTCTTACGTTTCTGACCTTTATTGTGCCCATTCATGTATGAAATGTTCCCTTGACAGCTCTAACTTTCTTGAAGAGATCTTCTAATCTTTCACTTTGCATCATTTGTCTCTGTTTTTTTTAAAGAAACTGTTCTTATCTCTCCTTGTGACTCTCTTGTTACTCTTCTGTTACTTAATCATTCAATTAGGTATATATTTCCCACTCTCCATTGCCTTTGTCCTCTCTCTCTTCCTCAGCTAATTTTAAGGGTTCTAAGAGATCTGCTTTGGGCTGGTTTTTGGTCACTGTCTTCCTGTACAATGTTATTGAACCTTACCTTCCACATTTTCTTCAGTACTCTATCAAATTCTTATCCTTTGAATCCATCGTCTTTCCTTGATTAATATAAGGGATTTGCTTTAGGTTCCTACCTAAATGGCCTAGTAGGTTTCCCCTTTTCTTCAATTTCAGTCTAAATTTTGCAATAAGGAGCTTATTGCAAAGACTCCTTATTAAAGGGAGCCTCAGTCAGCTTCAGGTCTTGTTTTTATTCACTGTTTAGGAACTTCTCATATTCTGCCTTGAGAACACAATACATCAATTTGATTTTCAGTTATTGACCATATGGTGATGTCCATGTTGTAGAGTTCTTCTGTTGAATTATTGGACAGTGGTATTTGCTATTCAGCATGTTTTACTGACAAAAAGTCTTCTAGGCCTTTGCCTTTGCATCATTTTGTACTTCAAGGCCAAACTTGCCTGTTATTCCAGGTATCTCTTGACTTCCTACTTTTGCACTTAATTCTCCTAGTGAAAAGGCATCTTTATGAGTGTTAGTTTCTAGTAGGTCTTGTAGGTTATTCGTAGATCAACGTCAGTTTCTTTGACATCAGTGGTAGGTACATAGACTTAGATTACTGTGATGTTGAACTGATTTGCTTGGAATACTAAACATGAAATCATTCTTATCTGTTTTGAAGATTGGCACCCAAGTACCACGTTTTGACTCTATTGTTGACTATGAGGCCCACTCATTTCTTCTTAGATATGTTGGCACATTCTCATCCATTTTATTTCAATGATTCAAGAGTCAATGTTCAGTCTTGCCATCTAATGCAAGACTCATTCCAGTTTACTTTAATCATGGACCCTAAACATTCCCAGATAGTTATGTAATATTCTTCTTTACAGCATAGGGGGGGGGGGGGGGACTTTACTTTCACAGCCAGGACACATCCACAACTGACTGCCATTTCCACTTTTGTCCCAGGTCAATTTATTCTTTCTGGTACTAATAGTAATATGCCCTCCTAGTCTTCCCCAGTACCATTTTTGGACACTGCCTACCTGGGGGGCCTTAGTTTCTGGTTGTATATCTTTTGGACACTTTTCACCACTGTTTATGGGGTTACCATGGCAAAAAATACTGTGTGGATTGTACATTTCCTTCTCTAGTGGACCACATTTTTGTTAGAACACTTCACTTTGACGCATTTTGTCTTAGAGTGGTCCGGCAAGGCATGGCTTACGCTTCATTGGAGTGTCAATCAGAAATTATTGGCAGTTGGATAAAAGCAAAGGAAATCTCCAATGCCCCTGGAAAGTGCGCAGAGTCTAAGCAAGATGAAGGGAAGATATTAATTCTGACCTAAAAATCCCTTGGTTCTGCTTCCAGCAAAGATGGAGCAAGCACACTCCAGCACCTCTCTCACTTAATGCAAATTTAAATCCTGGATGTACAGAACTATTAACAAAGGTCTCTGAAAAAATGAAGAGTAACAGGTATATTGGAGAAGGAGATTAGAAGTTTTACTGAATGTAGTGAGTTTACTATTTTTCCCCTCTGATACCACACAGAAGTACAGCAGGTGTGGACAGAAAGGGCTCCAGGAACAGCTCTCTTTCTGGCATAAGGAACAGGAAAGGGAGTCCATAAGGATAAGAGAGTGTATGGGGCAGGAGGGGAAGTATTTAGTCGTTTTCTAGTTCCCTTTCTCTCCTTCCCTAGCCTCTGGTAGTAGCGGAAAAACAAAGCTGAAAGAGTTGCAATGCACTATTTTAAAGCTTACTATAAATTCACCATATTCAGGCAATGCAGTATTTGCAAAGGACAGAGAAATGCATACAAACAACCAAAGTGAATTCAGGAACAATCTCTGTACATATAGAGTCAAATGACATCCAGCAAAGGCAACAAAGCAATCCAATAAAGGAAGTAAAGTCATTTCAAAAAATGATAAAAAAATACGTAGAAATCTATATTTTTAAAAACAAATCTTAACACCTAACTCACACCACAGAAAAGAATTAAGGGTCAGTGCAATCATGGATCTAAGCATAAAAGGAAAGCTCTGGAGGGAAAAATATTTTTGTCAATATAGGGGTAGGCTGAGACTTTTAGAATGCAGAAAACACTAATTGTGAAAAAAATAAACACAATTTCATCAATATTAAAATGTCTCTGCTTATCAAAAGACAATGTTATTCAAAATGATTAGGCAAAGCAACAAAGGAAAATCTGTAATACATACTTTGACAAGGAGACCTGTAATTCAAAAATAAATAATGCAACTCAATAAGAAAACTAGCTACTTCTCCCAATTAGACAAAAGAATTTAACAGACATAAATGAACAATAGGTAGATGAAAAGGTCTCCATATCTTTCATCATCAAGGAAATGCAGATAAAATCACAATGAATTTTTTCACCTCTTTGGTTAAATTTACTCCTAGTTATTGTATTCTTTAAACAGAACTGCTTTCTTTCTTTCTCTTTCTGATAGTTTCCTGATGTAAAAAAAAAAAAAAACAAACAATAGACTGCATTATATTAATTTTGTATCCTTCAGCTTTATTGAATTCATTTATTTGTTCTAATAGTTTTTTGGTGGAGACTGAGACTTTTAGAATGCAGAAAAACATCCTAATTGTGAAAAAATAAACACAATTTCATCAATATTAAAATGTCTCTGCTTATCAAAAGACAATGTTATTCAAAATGATTAGGCAAAGCAACAAAGGAAAATCTGTAATACATACTTTGACAAGAGACCTGTATTCAAAATAAATAATGCAACTCAATAAGAAAACTAGCTACTTCTCCCAATTAGACAAAAGAATTTAACAGACATAAATGAACAATAGGTAGATGAAAAGGTCTCCATATCTTTCATCATCAAGGAAATGCAGATAAAATCACAATGAATTTTTCACCTCTTTGGTTAAATTTACTCCTAGTTATTGTATTCTTTAAACAGAACTGCTTTCTTTCTTTCTCTTTCTGATAGTTTCCTGATGTAAAAAAAAAAAAAACAAACAATAGACTGCATTATATTAATTTTGTATCCTTCAGCTTTATTGAATTCATTTATTTGTTCTAATAGTTTTTTGGTGGAGACTGAAGGGTTTTCTACATATAGTACTATGTCATCTGCAAATAGTGCGGCAATTTACTTCTTCCTTTAGGAAACCACTGTACACTGTTGGTGGAAATGTAAACTGGTGCAATCACTTTGGAAAACAGTACAGAGGTTCCTCAAAAAACTAAAAGTAGAACTACCATATGATACCAGCCATTCCACTCCTGGGTATATACCCAAAGAAAATAAAAATACTAATTCAAAAAGATACAAGCACTTCAATGTTTACAGCAGCATTATTTACAACAGCCAAATTTGGAAACAACCGAAGTGTCCAGTGATGGATTAATGGATAAAGAAGATGTGGTATATAAACACAATGGAAAATTACTAAGCCATAAAAAGTAATGAAATTCTTTAATTTGCAACAACATGGATGGACCTAGGGAGTATTGTGCTTAGTAAAAACAAATCAGAAAAAGATAAAATTCTGTATGATATCACTTATATGTGGAATCTAAAACCAAACAGAAGTAATAACAAAACAGAAACAGACTGACAGATATAGAGAACAAACTAGTGGTTAGTAGTGGGGAAAAGGGATGAGGGAGGGGCAAGATATCAGTATGAGATTAAGAGAGATAAGCTACTATGCAATTGCTTGCTGCTGCTGCTGCTGCTAAGTCACTTCAGTAGTGTCTGACTCCGTGCAACCCCATAGACAGCAGCCAACCAGGCTCCTCTGTCCCTGGGATTCTCCAGGCAAGAATGCTGGAGTGGGTTGCCAGTTCCTTCTCCAATGCATGCATGCATGCTAAGTCGCCTCAGTTGTGTCCGACTCTGTGCGACCCTATGGAGCCCAGCAGCCCACCAGGCTCCTCCAGCCACAAGATTCTCCAGGCAAGAATACTAGAGCGGGCTGACATTTCTTTCGCCACTACTATGCGTTACTATATAAATAAATAAGCAACAATCATATACTGTACATCACAGAGAAATATAGCCATTATTTTTACAGCAACTTTAAATGGAATATAAACCAAAAATATTGAATCACTATGTTGTATACCTGAAACATAATATTGTACATCAAGTGTACTTAAGTTAAAAAAAAAAAACGATGAGATACCACCACATATTCATTACAAGAGCTAAAATTCAAAATACTAGCAATTTCAAATATTTGCAAGGATGTCAATGGACCAAAACTCTCAAACATCACTAGGTGGAAATACAAAATAGAACAACTACTTTGAAAAAACACAGTGGCGATTTCTTACAAAATTAAAATATATATGCAGCTATCATAAGGTACAACAATCCCACTCCTATATATTTATTCAAGACAAATAAAAGCATATGCCCATTATAATGAATTGCACATGAATGTATAGAGTAGCTTCTTCATAATAGTTAAAAACTAGAAACCACCCCAAAAGTATACAACAGGAGGATAAACAAAAATGGATATATTTACACAATGAAACTACTACTCACCAATGTAAAAGAATGAACTATTAATACATACAAAGACATGAATGACTCTCAAAAACATATTCTGAAAGAATCTAGACATGGTAAGAGTACATATCCTAGAGTCATTCATAAGTTCATAACCAGCAAAATTAATCTGACAAATTCAATGTAATCCCTTTTAAAATCCCAGATGCTTTTTTTTTTTTTTTTGCAAAAAAATTAACAATTGGATCCTACAAAATTCACTAATCAAAAAGCAAAGGCCTACTACACTAATCAAAAAAGCACTCTGAAAAAGAAGAAATGGAGGTTGGGAGGATGCACGATTAAAAATTTTCAAAATTTATAAAAAACTTGCCAACCATAGCTCTTGTGTTACTTGACTACTCCAGTAATTCAGACAGTATTGTTTTGGCAGAAGGATAGACATATAGATCAGCGTAATAGAACGGAAAGTCCACGCTAATTGGTATAGGGTTTCTCTGGAGGATGAAACCTGAAACTAACAAACATTGTAAATCAATTATACCCCAATAATTTTTTTTAACAAAATTCAGATATGGATGATGTTTGGACAATCTAAAACACTGAGTTGTACACTTTAAAAGGGTGAATTTCATGGTATATGAATTATATGTCAATAAAGATATTATTTTAAAATATATAAAAAAAAGAAATGGAAGTCCAAAAACGAACCTCCACATTCATCTCTAATGATTTTCAACAAGATGCTAGACCAGGGGCAGTCCTAAGATGGTGGAAGAATAGGACGAGAGACGACTTTTCTCTTCCACAAAATTCACCGAAAGAAACATTTAGACCCAAGAAATTCCACAAAACAACTTTGTTGAATTCTGGCAGAGGACATCAGACACACAGAAAGGCAGCTCATAGTCCCTTCGAAAGAGGTAGGACCAAATATAAAAGATAAAAAGAGAGACAAAAGAGGTAGGGACGGAGATCCGTCCTGGGAAGGGAGTCCTTAAAAAAGAGAGATGTTTCCAAACACCAGGAAAACACTCTCTCCTGTGCAAAATGTTGGCGAACCTTGGAATCTCAGAGGGCAAAATAACTGGGAGGAAAAAATAAACAAATAATTAAAACCAGCGGTTTTACGTACCTAACCAGAAAAACTCCCAGCGGGAGCGTAAGCCCAAGAGTGCCCACACCCCTACTTAGCATGCTGGGGGGGTGCCCCCTGGGGGGGCAGTGAGGGGCGGCGCTGTCGCAGCCATGGGTAATTTACTGGGCCTGAATGCCCCTCCCCTCCCCCCCTCCGGGCCAATCTGATGGAACTAGACTGAGACACAGCAACTTAGACCTTGGATAGCTTTCCCGTGAAAAGCCTTAACTACTAAGACACTGCTAGGCCCCGCTCACAGAACAAAGTATTGAGCAGAGCAAGCTGGCTGCGACCCGGCCCAGCCCCTGCCGGAAACGGGCAGTGAGAGGCAGCCAGAGCCGGAAGGGCGCAATTACGAAGCCCCAGAGATGCATCATCCATACCAAACCGCAAGCAGACCTCGCTGCAAACCAGGACTTCTTAGGACTCTGAAGGGTTTGAACACCCGCCAAGAGGTTCGAAGCCAGAGATCAGCTCCTCCCCAGGGGAGATCACGGCTCTCCCCTGGGAAGCTGCGCCCATTGTACACCCAGTTAACCGAGCATCTGGGGACAGGGGGAATGGAAGAAAGGCGCAGCCCCCAACCATGATATCCTAAGAACCTTGGTCACTGGAGCTGCTCGGAACCTGGAGAGGGCACAAAAACCCAGGCCTCAGCCAAGTTCTGCGCCTTTGTGAAGTACCCCTGGAAACAAACCTAGAAACTACTTAGAGCTGGGAAGTACAGGTCAACCCCAGGGAAACTGCTTCAGACAGTTCCCAGCAGTGCAACCTAGAGGCCGGAGCAGTGTAAACTGGGAAAAGCACACACACACGCCGTAAGCGGTAGGAAAACCCAAGTGTGTGGCCGAAACATTGTAAGCACATGCCAGTGATATTTGTTTGCAGTGTTCCTCTCTCCCCACAGCACGACTGAACAAGTGAGACTAAAAAAAAAGACAAAAAAAAAAAACAGTGACCACCACCGACCCCTTGTGCACAGGGCAGAAATTAGACACTGAAGAGACCAGCAAACAGAAGAAGCTAAAAGAAACAGACAGAAATCACTTTGGAAGTGACAGATGCAACAGATTAAAACCCTGAAATTAGCACCGACTACATAGGAAGCCTCATGCGAAGTGAGTTGACTCATTGGAAAAGACCCTGATGCTAGGTAGGATTGGGGCGGGAGGAGAAGGGGACGACAGAGGATGAGATGGTTGGATAGCATCATCACCAACTCGATGGACATGGGTTTGGGTAGACTCCGGGAGTTGGTGATGGACAGAGAGGCCTGGCGTGCTGCAATTCATGGGGTCGAGCAAAGAGTCGGACACGACTGAGCTACTGAACCTGAACATTGGAAGGGGCTTAGAGACCTTAGAGAAGTAAAAGCTGGACCAAGGAAACTCTCTTAAAAATGAACTGACCCCACACTGTCCATAACAGCTCCAGAGAAGTCCTATTTTTACTATTATCATTTTTAAAATTTTTAAAACTTTTTTATTATTTTTTAATTTTTTTTTATTTTTATTTTAATTTTAAAGTCCCCTATTACTCCTTCAATTTTCATTTTTATAACCTATTACCCTTGCAAAAAAAAAAAATATCATATATTAATTTTTTTTTTTAATTTTCTTTAAGACCTTATTTTTTAAAGTAAACTTCATATATACATATTATTTTTTATAACTTTTATGGACTTTGGTGGGTTTTTTCTTTTTTTTTTTTCTCTTTTTTTTAATATGGTAATTTTAGAGAACCTAACCTCTACTCTAGATTTTTAATCATTGCTTTTTTAGTATTTGTTATCAACTTTGTATCTTCAAGGACCCAATCTTCAGCATCCCATTTTTACTTGGGAGCAAGATCACTGGCTTGATTGCTCTCTCCTCCTTTTAACTCTCTTTTTTCTCTACCAGGTTGCCTCCATCTCCCACTCCACCTTTTTCTTCTCTACCCCAACTCTGTGAATCTTCTTTTGTTGTTCTGGGCTGTGGAGAACACTTAGAGAACTGATTACTGGCTGGATCTGCCTCTCCCCTTTTGAGTCCCCCTTTTTCCCCTCCTGGCCACCTCTGTCTTCCTTCCTCCCTCTTCTCTGTCCCTGTGTAACTCCGTGAACATCTCTGAGATCCAGATGGTGGAAAGCACATAGGGAAGTGATTACTGTCTAGCTTGCTCTCTCCCCTTCTGATTTCCCTCTTCTCCTTCCTGGCCACCTCTATCTCCCTCCTCCCTCTTCTGTTCTCCATGTAACTCTGTGAACCTCTCCGGGTATCCCTCACTGTGGAGAAACTTTTCATCATTAACCCAGATGTTTTATCATCAGTGCTGTATAGATGGAGAAGTCTTGAGGCTTACTGTAAGAATAAGACTGAAAACCAGAAACAGGAGACTTAAGTCCAAATCTTGAGAACACCATAGAACTCCTGAATCCAGAAAGCATTAAACGATAGGAGCTCATCAAACGCCTCCATACCTAACAACTGAAACCAAGGCAACAACCCAAAGGGCCAAAAAGTCATCAAAGAGTAAAATTACCATGCAAATTCTCCAGCAACACAGGACATTAGCCCGGAGCTCAATATACAGCGTGCCAAAGTCACATCAAACCCACTGAGATTTCAAAACTCCTTACTGGACACTTACATTTGCAATCCAGATGATAGAATTCAAGCTATCCACCCACTAGAACATCAACACAAGCTTCCCCAACCAGAAAATCTTGACAAGCCACATGTCTAACCCCAACCACAGTGAGGAACCTCCACAATAAAGAGGAACCACAAACTGCCAGAAAACAGAAAGGCCACCCCAAACACAGCAATATAAACAAGATGAAAACGCAGAGAAATATCCAGCAGGTAAAGGAACAAGATAAATGCCCTCCAAATCAAACAAAAGAGGAAGAGATAGGGAACCTACCAGATAAAGAATTCCGAATAATAATAGTGAAAATTATCCAAAATCTGGAAAGCAAATTGGAGTTACAGATAAATAACCTGCAGAAAAGGATCTAGACGCTGCAAGAAAGGTTTAACAAGGACTTAGAAGACATAAAAAAGAGTCATTATATAATGAATAATGCAATAAATGAGATCAAAAACACTCTGGAGGGAACCAACAGTAGAATAACAGAGGCAGAAGATAGGATAAGTGAGGTAGAAGATAGAATCATAGAAATAAATGAAACAGAGAGGCAAAAAGAAAAAAGAATTAAAAGAAATGAGGAAAACCTTAGAGACCTCTGGGACAATGTTAAATGCACCAACATACAAATCATAGGAGTCCCAGAAGAAGAAGACAAAAAGAAAGACCATGAGAAAATACTCGAGGAGAAAATAGTTGAAAACTTCCCTAAAGTGGGGAAAAAAATAATCACCCAAGTCCAAGAAACGCAGAGTCCCAAACAGGATAAACCCAAGATGAAACACCCCAAGACACATAATAATCAAATTAACAAGATCAAACACAAACAACAAATATTAAAAGCAGCAAGGGAAAAACAACAAATAACACACAAGGGGATTCCCATAAGGATAATAGCTGATCTTTCAATAGAAACTCTTCAGGCCAGAAGGGAATGGCAGGACATAGTTAAAGTGCTGAAAGAAAATAATCTACAGCCCAGATTACTGTATCCTGCAGGAATCTCATTGAAATACAAAGGAGAAAACAAAAGCTTTACAGACAAGCAAAAGCTCAGAGAATTCAGCACCACCAAACCAGCTCTCCAACAAATGCTAAAGGAGCTTCTCTAGACAGGAAACACAGAAAGGGTGTATAATCTCGAACCCAAAACAATAAAGTAAATGGCAACAGGATCATACTTATCAATAACTACCTTAAATGTAAATGGGTTGAATGCCCCAACCAAAAGACAAACACTGGTTGAATGGATACAAAAACAAGACCCCTATATATACTGTCTACAAGAGACCCACCTCAAAACAAGGGACACATACAGACTGAAAGTGAAGGGCTGGAAAAAGATATTTCATGCAAATAGAGACCAAAAGAAAGCAGGAGTAGCAATATTCATATCAGATAAAATAGACTTTAAAACAAAGGCGGTGGAAAGAGACAAAGATGGACACTACATAATGATCAAAGGATCAATCCAAGAAGAAGATATAACAATTATAAATACATATGCACCCAACATAGGAGCACCGCAATATGTAAGGCAAAAGCTAACAAGTATGAAAGGGGAAATTAACAATAACACAATAATAGTGGGAGACTTTAATACCCCACTCACACCTATGGACAGATCAACTAAACAGAAAACTAAAAAGGAAACACAAACTTTAAATGATACAATAGATTAGTTAGACCTAATTGATATCTATAGGTCATTTCACCCCAAAACAATGAATTTCACCTTTTTCTCAAATGCACACGGAACCTTCTCCAGAATAAATCACATCCTGGGCCATAAATCTAGTCTTGGTAAATTCAAAAAAAACTGAAATCATTCCAAGCATCTTTTCTGACCACAATACAGTAAGATTAGATGTCAATTACAGGAGAAAAACAATTAAAAACTCAAACATATGGAGGCTGAACAACACACTGCTGAATGACCAACAAATCACAGAAGAAATCAAAAAAGAAATCAAAATATGCATAGAAACAAACAAAAATGAAAACACAACAATCCAAAACCTATGGGACACGGTAAAAGCAGTGCTAAGGGGAAGATTCATAGCAATACAGGCTCACCTCAAGAAACAAGAAAAAAGTCAAATAAATAACCTAACTCTGCACCTAAAACAACTAGAAAAGGAAGAAATGAAGAACCCCAGGGTTAGTAGAAGGAAAGAAATCTTAAAAATTAGGGCAGAAATAAATGCAAAAGAAATAAAAGAGACCACAGAGAAAATCAACAAAGCCAAAATCAACAAAGTCAAAAGCTGGTTCTTTGAGAAGATAAATAAAATTGACAAGCCACTAGCCAGACTCATCAAGAAACAAAGGAAGAAGAACCAAATCAACAAAATTAGAAAGGAAAATGGAGAGATCACAACAGACAACACAGAAATACAAAGGATCATAAGAGACTATTATGAGCAACTATATGCAAATAAATTGGACAACTTGGAAGAAATGGATAAATTCTTAGAAAAGTACGACTTCCCAAAGCTGAACCAGGAAGAAATAGAAAATCTTAACAGACCCATGAAAAGCACGGAAATTGAAAACATAATCAGAAATCTTCCAGCAAACAAAAGCCCAGGACCAGATGGGTTCACAGCTGAATTCTACCAAAAATTTAGAGAAGAGCTAACACCTATCCTACTCAAACTCTTCCAGAAAATTGCAGAGGAAGGTAAAGTCCCAAACTCATTCTATGAGGCCAACATCACCCTAATACCAAAATCTGACAAAGATGCCACAAAAAAAGAAAACTACAGGCCAATATCACTGATGAACATAGATGCAAAAATCCTTAACAAAATACTACCAAACTGAATCCAACAACATATTAAAAAGATCATACATCATGACCAAGTGGGCTTTATTCCAGGGATGCAGGGATTCTTCAATATCCACAAATCAAACAATGTAATACACCACATAAACAAATTGAAAAATAAAAACCATATGATTATTTCAATAGATGCAGAGAAAGCCTTTGACAAAATTAAACATCCATTTATGATAAAAACCCTCCAAAAAGCAGGAATAGAAGGAACATACCTCAACATAATAAAAGCTATATATGACAAACCCACAGCAAACATGATCCTAAAGGGTGAAAAACTGAAAGCATTTCCCCTAAAAATCAGGAACAAGACAAGGGTGCCCACTCTCACCACTACTATTCAACATAGTTTTGGAAGTTTTGGCCACAGCAATCAGAGCAGAAAAAGAAATAAAAGGAATCCAGATTGGAAAAGAAGAAGTAAAACTCTCACTGTTTGCAGATGACGTGATCCTCTACATAGAAAACCCTAAGGACTCCACCAGAAAATTACTAGAGCTAATCAATGAATATGGTAATGTTGCAGGATATAAAATTAACACACAGAAATCACTTGCATTCCTATACACTAACAATGAGAAAACAGACATAAAAATTAAGGAAACAATTCCATTCACCATTGCAACGAAAAGAATAAAATACTTAGGAATATATCTACCTAAAGAAACAAAAGACTTATATAGAGAAAACGATAAAACACTGGTGAAAGGAATCAAAGAGGACACAAATAGATGCAGAAATATACCGTGTTCATGGATCGGAAGAATCAATATAGTGAAAATGAGTATACTACCCAAAGCAATCTATAGATTCAATGCAATCCCTATCAAGCTTCCAACGGTATTCTTCAGAGAACTAGAACAAATAATTTCACAATTTGTATGGAAATACAAAAAAACCTTGAATAGCCAAAGCAATCTTGAGAAAGAAGAATGGAACTGGAGGAATCAACCTGCCTGACCTCAGGCTATACTACAAAGCTACAGTCATCAAGACAGTATGGTACTGGCACAAGGACAAAAATATAGATCAATGGAACAAAATAGAAAGCCCAGAGATAAACCCACGCACCTATGGACACCTTATTTCGACAAAGGAGGCAAGAATATACAATGGAGAAAAGGCAATCTCTTTAACAAGTGGTGCTGGGAAAACTGGTCAACCACTTGGAAAAGAACGAAACTAGAACACTTTCTAACACCATACACAAAAATAAACTCAAAATGGATTAAAGATCTAAATGTAAGACCAGAAACTATAAAACTCCTAGAGGAAAACATAGGCAAAACACTCTCCGACATAAACCACAGCAGGATTCTCTATGACCCACCTCCCAGAATACTGGAAATTAAAGCAAAAATAAACAAATGGGACCTAATTAAAATTAAAAGCTTTTGCACAGCAAAGGAAACTATAAGCAAGGTGAAAAGACAGCCCTCACAATGGGAGAAAATAGTAGCAAACGAAGCAACGGACAAACAATCTCAAAAAAACATACAAGCAAATCCTGCAGCTCAATTCCAGAAAAATTAATGACCCAATCAAAAAGTGGGCCAAAGAACTAAACAGACCCTTCTCCAAAGAAGACATACAGATGGCTAACAAACACATGAAAAGATGCTCAACATCACTCATTATCAGAGAAATGCAAATCAAAACCACAATGAGGTACCATTTCACACCAGTCAGAATGGCTGCTATCCAAAAGACTACAAGCAATATTCAATGTGGGATAGCTATGACAGCAGGATAGCCACATGCAAAAGAATTAAGCTGGACCCCTTCCTCAAACAACACAAACCAAAAAAACCTCAAATTGGAACACAGACATAAATGTAAGAGCTATAACTATAAAACTCTTAGAAGAAAATCTTCATGGCCTTGGATTAGGCAAGACTTTCTTAGATAAGACACCAACGTGACAAAAGAGAAAAAGGAAATAAATTAGAGTTCTTCAAAATAAAAACTTTGTGTTTTAAAGGGCACTGTGCGCAAAGAAAGTGAAACAACCTAGTAGAACTGGAGAAAACCTTTGAAATCATGTATCTGACAATGGGCTGACAGGTCCACAAGAAGAACTATACGAGAATTTCATAGCTGTCTTATTTGTAATAGACCAAGTGAAAAATAAACCATACATCTGTCAAAAGGAAACTGGATAAACAAAGTATGAAACTCATACAATGAAATACTATTCAACAATTGAAGAAAATGACATGGAAAACCTGAAAAAACGGAAGCACACAATATATGAAGAATCTCAAAAACATTACACTGAAGTTAAAGAAACCAGACACAAAGGAATACATACTGTATGAAAGATGTATATAAAATTCAGGAACAGGCAAATAATACATGGATTAGCTGAGGTGTATCAGCGATTGTTTCTGCAGAACTTGGGGGGTGATGAAAAAAGGTTAAGATGGAACCTTTTTAAAAACACTCTATATTTTCAATATTCCTATATGGAGTGTTGCTTTTATAGGGGAATGCTGCTGCTGCTGCTGCTAAGTCACGTCAGTCGAATACCTCTACACAAATGTATCAAATTGAAGAATTATGATATATGCACTCCACTATATGTGAATTTCACTTCAAATTTTTTAAGTACAAGAAGGGGGAGTGCCATGCTTCATGGTGTCCTGTACCTCCCAGTACACTTTTCAAATAGAGAACACAGAGGCAAAGGAACTCTGCATGTAAATACGCAGTCTTCTAAAAGTCCTGCCTTATTTGAAAATGGAACACACTTGGAATAGTTCACAAGCTTCCTGGTAGACCACTGTCTCTATCTCCAATATCAAACTTGCAATAAAAGGAAAATGGAGATTTTCACCTAACTCTTCTGTGGGCTAGAGCTGGTTACCAAGAGGTGAACAGATGAATAAGAATATACCCTCTTCAGGAACACTATTTCTACTTGAAAGAGATCTAGAAAAATCTTAGAGGCTCTAGACTGATCCAACTTTTAAAACATAGCTATGTAATCTACTGGAGAAGGAAATGGCAACACATTCTAGAATTCTTGCCTCAGAAATCCCATGGACAGAGGAGCGTGGTGGGCTTTAGCCCATGGAGTCACAAAGAGTATGACACGACTTAGCGACTGATGTGTAATCTATCAGTTCAGTTCAGTTGCTCAGTCGTGTGTGACTCTTTGCGACCCCATTAACCACAGCACACCAGGACTCCCTGTCCATCACCAACTCCCGGAGTCCACCGAAACCCATGTCCATTGAGGCGGTGATGCCATACAACCATCTCATTCTCTGTTGTCCCCTTCTCCTCCCACCCTCAATCTTTCCCAGCATCAGGGTCTTTTCCAATGAGTCAGCTCTTCGCATTAGGTGGTCAAAGTATTGGAGTTTCAGTTTCAACATCAGTCCTTCCAATGAACACCCAGGACTGATCTCCTTTAGGATGGACTGGTTGGATCTCCTTGCAGTCCAAGGGAATCTCAAGAGTCTTCTCCAACACCACAGTTCAAAAGCATCAATTCTGCGGTGCTCAGCTTTCTTCACCGTCCAACTCTCACATCCATACATGACCACTGGAAAAACCATAGTCTTGACTAGACGGACCTTTGTTGGCAAAGTAATGTCTCTGCTTTTAAATATGCTATCTAGGTTGGCCATAACCTTCCTTCCAAGGAGTAAGCGTCTTTTAATTTCATGGCTGCAGTCACCATCAGCAGTGATTTTGGAGCCCAAAAAAATAAAGTCTGACACTGTTTCCACTGTTTCCCCATCTATTTCCCATGAAGTTATGGGACCAGATGCCATGATCTTAGTTTTCTGAATGTTGAGCTTTAAGCCAACTTTTTCACTCTCCTCTTTCACTTTCATCAAGAGGCTCTTTCGTTCTTCTTCGCTTTCTGCCACAAGGGTGGTGTCGTCTGCATATCTGAGGTTATTGATATTTCTCCCGGCAATCTTGATTCCAGCTTGTGTTTCTTCCAGACCAGCGTTTCTCATGATGTACTCTGCATATAAGTTAAATAAGCAGGGTGACAATATACGGCCTTGAGGTACTCCTTTTCCTATTTGGAACCAGTCTGTTGTTCCATGTCCAGTTCTAACTGTTGCTTCCTGACCTGCATAAAAGTTTCTCAAGAGGCAGGTCAGGTGGTCTGGTATCCCCATCTCTTTCAGAATTTTCCACAGTTTATTGTGATCCACACAGTCAAAGGCTTTGGCATAGTCAATAAAGCAGAAATAGATGTTGACTTAAAATACTGTGTTTCAAGTGTACAACATAGTGATTCAAACGTTATACTCTATCTATAGTTATACAATATTGGATACATTCCCTTTGCTGTAATTATATTCTTGTAGCTTACTTATTTTATGCTTAGTAGTTTGTACCTATTAACCCTCTCTCCCTCTCTTGCCCCTCCTCCCTTCCCTCTCCCAACTGGTAACCACTAATTTGTTCTCAGTGTTGGTGAGTCTGTTTGTATTCTATTCACCAGCTTGTTTTATTTTTTTAGATACCATGTACAACTGATATTATACAGCATATGTCTTTCTCTGAAATATGGCCAATTTTAACTTACCTAAAACTTCAGCTATTCCCCTCTTCCAGTATTATTTTGAAGTAAACCCAGATATCACAGCATTTTAAGGGTAAATGTTTCTGTGTGTATCTCTAAACATAAGAACTCTTTTGAAACACAGAACCATAATTTCAAGTTTACATATATATATGTACACATATATATGTACAGATACACACAATAATTCTTTATATCAAATAATCAGTGGTCACAAGTACAATTATCTTAAAATTTTTATGCATATCTGGATAGTGATGCTGAAAATTTTCTGCTGTTTCTTCATTTTGTACTTCACTGGCTTCTGTTTTTTACTTCATTATTTATTTCCTCTTTATGTATATTATTCCTCATTATTTCTTGAGTTAAATGATTAATTTAAAGTCTTTTCCTATTATATACCTTAAAAGGTAAACATCTCACCATAACTTTTGATTTAATTATGTTGCCTTAATTTTGTGTAGATAGTGTTTTCATTTTCATTCAGCTTAAATGTTTTCAATTCTCTTATAATTTATTTTCCAAAAAGTGGAAAAGACATTTGTGTATATATATGTGTGTGTGCATGTATAACTAAATCACTTTGTTGTATACCTAAAACTAACACAATATTGTAAATCAACTCCACTTTTAAAAAACCTGCTTATTTAACTTATATGCAGAGTACATCATGAGAAACGCTGGGCTGGAAGAAACACAAGCTAGAATCAAGATTGCCGGGAAAAATATCAATAACCTCTGATACGCAGATGACACCACCCTTATGGCAGAAAGTGAAGAAGAACTAAAGAGCCTCTTGATGAAAGTGAAAGAGGAGAGTGAAAAAGTTGGCTTAAAGCTCAACGTTCAGAAAACTAAGATCATGGCATCTGGTCCCATCACTTCATGGGAAATAGATGGGGAAACAGTGGAAACAGTGTCAGACTTTATTTTTTTGGGCTCCAAAATCACTGCTGATGGTGACTGCAGCCATGAAATTAAAAGACGCTTACTCCTTGGAAGGAAGGTTATGGCCAACCTAGATAGCATATTTAAAAGCAGGGACATTACTTTGCCACTAAAGGTCTGTCTAGTCAAGGCTATGGTTTTTCCAGTGGTCATGTATGGATGTGAGAGCTGGACAGTGAAGAAAGCTGAGCGCCAAAGAATTGATGCTTTTGAACTGTGGTGTTGGAGAAGACTCTTGAGAGTCCCTTGGACTGCAAGGAGATCCAATCAATCCATCCTAAAGGAGATCAATCCTGGGTGTTCACTGGAAGGACTGATGTTAAAGCTGAAACTCCAATACTTTGGCCACCTCATGCGAAGAGTTGACTCACTAGAAAAGACCCTAATGCTAGGTAGGATTGGGGGCAGGAGGAAAAGGGGATGAAAGAGGATGAGATGGTTGGATGGCATCACCGACTCGATGGACATGTGTTTGGGTAGACTCCGGGAGTTGGTGATGGACAGAGAGGCCTGGCGTGCTGCAATTCATGGGGTCGCAAAGAGTCGGACATGACTGAGTGACTGAACTGAACTGAACTAAAATTTTCAGAGATATGCAGTTTTGAGGGGATGTTATTGATTTCTGGTGTAACTGTGAACAAATATCATAAAAAGTATGACATTGATATATTTGTGCAATAAGTATTTAATATTATAAATTTTATCAAAGCAAGTACTTCATTTTATTCTCTGCTGGATAAGTTGAATAGATAAATGAACACAATAATATGCAGGGCCTATTTCCAAAATTTAGCACACATACAGAAACATGTCCTGAAGTTTGCCACCTACCATTCTATACTATTAGGAAGATGTCTACTTGATTTTTCAACTTATTAAATTGCTGCTGTGAAAAAGAAAAAAAAAACCTATTTCTTTTTCTAGAGATATATTATGGATATATTTCAGCCAGTGATAAACACTGTGAATGATGTATTGTCCAAGACACTTGTCTTGGATGACACTTTAAACTCAACTGCCATGACTGCTGCTGAATATAGTAACACAAACAGACAAGTCAAAACTTCCCATGAGATTATAACTAAGTTTTTCCAAAATCAGTTGATTTCTATATACCAATAACAAACTATCACAAAGATAAAGAAAATAATCTAATTTATAATTTCATCAAAAAGAGTAAAATACCTAGGAACAAATTTAACCAATAAAATAGCTAGGAACATATTTAACCAAATTTAACTCTAAGACGCTGATGAAAGAAATTGAAGACACAAATAAATGGAAATATAATTCTGTGCTCATGGCTTGGAAGAGTTGATAGTGTTAAAATGTACATACTACCCAAAGCAATCTACACATTCAATGCAATTTCCATCAAAATTCCAATGGCATTTTTCACAGAAATAGAACAAGCAATACTAAAACACATATGAAACCACACACACACTAAACTGAATAGCCAAAGGAATCTAGAGAAAGAAGAACAAAACTGGATACATCATGTGCCCTGATTTCAAACTATACTACAAAACTATAGTAATCAAAAAGGTATAGTACTGCCATAAAAACAGATACATAGTTCAGTGGAACAGAATAGAGAGCATAGAAATATAGCCACAGATGTATGGTTACTTAATTTATGATGAAGTAGTCAAGAACATACAATGAGGAAAAAACAGTTTCTTCAATAAATGGTGTTGAGGACTCTGGACAGCCATATGCAAAAAGATGAAACTGGACCACTATCTTACTCTACCCACAAAAATTAACTCAAAAATGGATTAAAGATTTGAGCATAGACCCGAAACCAGAAAACTCTTAGAAGAAAACATAGGCAGTAAATGTCTTGAGATCAGTCTTGCCAATGATTTTTTTGGACTTGACACTGAAAGCAAAGACAACAGAGGCAAAAATAAACAAAGGGGACTACATCAAACTAAACAGCTTCTGCACAGAAAAGGAAACCATCAACAGAATTAAAAGGCAACCTACTAAATGGAAGAAAACATTTGCAGTCATATATGTTAAGGGGTTAATTTCCAAAATACATAAGGAAGTCATGTATCAGTAGCAAAACAAACAATCCAATTCAGAAATAGGCAGAGGATCTGAATACAGGCTCGTCTTGTTTTATGTGCTTACTTTATAGTGTGCCATGCTTGTCATTTTTACAAACAGAAGGTCTGTGGAAATTCTGTGTTATCAAATTATGGTAAACATTTTTAGTAATAATGTATTTTTAACTAAGGCATGTACTTTTTTTTATACATAATGCTATTGCACACTTTAACAGACTACAGTGCAGTGTAAACATAACTTTTAGATGCCCTGGGAAATCAAAAAATTCATGTGATTCACTTTATTGTGATATTTGCTTTATTGCAATGGTCTGGAACCAAATCTGCAGTATCTCCAAGGTATGCCTATAGACGTTTTTCCAAAGAGGACATACAGATGGGAAATGGGTACATGAAAAGGTACTCAACATAACTAATGACCAGGCAAATGCAAATCAAAATCACAATAAGATATCATCTCACATCTGTCAGAATGACTATTAATGAAAAGACAAGAAACAAGTTTTGGCTAGGATGTGGAGAAAAGGGAAGGCTTGTGTACTGTTGATGGGAGTAAACTGGTAAAGCCTCTATGGAAAATAATATGGAGGTTTCTTAAAAAATTAAAAATAGAACTACCATATGAACCAGGAATTCCACTTCTGGGTATTTATCCAAAGGAAATAAAATCACTGTCTTTAAAAGACAAGTGTACCACCATGCTCATTTCCACATTATTTACAATAACTAAGACATGTAAACAATCTAAGTGTCCTTTGATGGATGAATGAGTAAAGAGAATGCGGTATATAATACACATAATGGAATACCATTTGATCATAAAACGAAGGAAATGTTGTCATTTACAACAATGTGGATGGACTCTGAGGGCATTATACTAAATGAAATAAGACACATACCACACAAATGTGTGGAATCCTAAAAAACAAATAAGCAAAACTCATAGATACAAAAATAGAGGCAGGGAGATGGGAAGGGGTAGGCAAATGGGTAAAGGAGGCCAAAAGGTACAAACCTCCAGTTCTAAAATGAGTCCTGAGGATGTAACAGACTGCACGCCAACTATAGTTAATAATACTGTATTTTATATTTGTTATGAGAGTATACCTTAAAAGTTTTCACCACAAGAAAAACAATTTGTAACTGTGTAATGATGAATATAACTAGACTTATTGAGGTGATCATACTGCAATATACAGGTAGAAACCACTTTTTGAAAGTTTACTTTGCATGACTTCACTTTTATGAAAGACATATTTATACCGTTTTTGCCAACCAAAAGAAATTCATACAGGACTTTCACTATTACGAGAAAGGTAATTGTTTCTGGTTTTACACCATTCAGCTTACCAAGCATTTCATAGGAATCATCTATTTTCAGACAGCAGGGGAAACCAGTAAATTCATATATTTAACCATTATGGTGGATACCTCAAACTAATACAATGATGTATGTCAGTTTTGTCTAAAAAAAAAAAAAAAAAGAAACACAAGAAAGTTAATTCACTCTATAATCCTAACCCTTCTTGCTTGACTAGTGAAGTGAAAGTTGCTCAGTTGTTTCCAATTCTTTGTGACCCCATGGACTGTATAGTCCATGGAATTACCAGGCCAGAATACTGGAGTGGGTAGCCTTTCCCTTTTCCAGGGGATCTTCCCAACCCAGGAATCAAACCCAGGTCTTCCACATTGCAGGCAGATCCTTTACGAGCTGAGCCACCAGAGAAGCCCAAAAATACTGGAGTGGGTAGCCAATCCCTTCTCCAGCAGATCGTCCTGACCCAAGAATCAAACCAGGGTCTCCTGCTTTGCAGGCGGATTCTTTACCAACTGAGCCATCAGGGAAGCCCACTGCTATTTGACTACTAGCAGTTAGAAAGTCAGTTGTATTATCCACTGTTGTGAACAGCAGTCTTCTAATTTTACCAAAACCAAACACCTGACCCCAAGAAATCTAGCAGCAGGAATTGACATCTGTACTACTACAGCTCCAGGACCTCTTCCTTCTGGGTTTCCAAACTCTTGGCTGCCGTCTTGTCTATCAGAAGCCAGACTATACAGCTGAGCAGGCATGAAAAGATGAAAGACACGTTGGTCACAGTCCTGGCCATTCACCCAGGCACTATCACCTGGGTTATGTGCAATGTTCCTATTTTTACATATGTCTCTTAAATTAAAAGAAATTATCTCTTCCCTGCTCAATGTTATGTGGCAGCCTGGATGGGAGGAGAGTTGGGGGGAGAATGGATACATGTATATGTACATCTGAGTCCCTTTGCTATCCACCTGTAAATATCACAACATTGTTAACCAGCTATACTCCAACATAAGTTGTTGTTTTTTTTTTTTAAAGAAGTGATCTTTTCTTGTTTAAGTGACAGTTATTTAACACTGTGATTTTTGCTTTCTGTGAATAACTAAGAGGCAAAGTAAACTCACACACTGTAGAGGGCAGGGAATTGACAAGTCAAAAATAAGACTAGGACTAAAGCTCTCAAAAACTGTGTAGATATTTGAAAAAGAGATCTCTGCAGATCCCTTCATTTATCTATAAACAAAGACCCCCTAGAAACTGTGGATCCACAGGCATGAAGTTTCTTTTATGTGTTTTTGTATCAGTGAATTCAGCCAACTCCAGTATCAGCACCACAGCTAGTGACTCATACTGTGGCACTGAATGAATAAGATCTGGTGAGGGTTTCTGCTGACTTAAATTTGTCTCATCCCCCAGCAAGGATGTCACAGAGGGGCCAAGGATTCTGACCTCCCTATCTCCTCCAACTTTCTTTTTTCTCAAATTTCTGAGATGACTGAAAATATCCTAATCACTGATAGTTATTCCTTAGATGTTAATTATGCAAAAAACAAGGGGATATGGTTTCAAATTCAGCTGATGGTACACAATGGACATCCAGTCAGTGTTTGAATATCCATCTAGATGAAAGAAAAAGAGCGATGAGCAACAGAGTAAATGGGGATACAATGTTTCCTTAGTGTCTTGAGGTGAGTAATCAAATATTAGTATTTTTCTTTTTCTCAAATTAGAAATTACTCAATGGGATGAAAAGGAGCCATACAGTGTTGATAACTTTGCATAACTAACCCAAGCATTTTAAAAATCATATCTGGTAGAATATTAGTGTTCTACAGATATTAATAAAAAACAAACTCATATTGGTAGAAGTGATATTCTTTTAAAACTTTTTAACATAAATGTAGAAAAATGAACATATTAAGCTTTTTTCATGTCATTTTGAAATAGTCTTTAAGATACTGTTCTGTCATAAGCATGTATAAAAACAATTTTGATATTTTTAAAAAATCCAAACACGTATTTTTAACTCATGAACCCTAATTGTTATTCAATAAATAAAATTATCTTTCATAAACTTGGAGAAAAAAATTATCAGAAACAACTCAGCCTATATTAGACTACAAATTTCTAGTAATTAAAACAATTTAGAAAAAAAAATAATTTTAGGCTAGTGTAAGGTCCATCTAGTCAAGGCTATGGTTTTTCTAGTATTCATGTATGGATGTAAGAGTTAGACTATAAAGAAAGCCAAGCGCTGAAGAAATGATACGCTTGAACTGTGGTGTTGGAGAAGATTCTTGAGAGTCCCATGGACTGCCAGAAGATCCAACCAGCCCATCCTAAAGGAAATCAGTCCTGAATATTCATTGGAAGGACTGATGCTGAAGCTGAAACTCCAATACTTTGGCCACCTGATGCAAAAAACTGACTCATTGGAAAAGACCCTGATGCTGAGAAAGATTGAAGGTGGGAGAAGAAGGGGACGACAGAGGATGAGATGGTTGGATGGTATCACCGACTCAATGGACATGAGTTTGAGTAAACTCCAGGAGCTAGTGATGGACAGGGAGGCCTGGCGTACTGCAGTCGATGAGGTCGCAGAGTTGGACACGATTGAGCGACTGAACTAAAAACTAGACTAAGGTTAATAGAAAAAATAAGCAGTCCAGTAATTGATGCAGATTAATAGAGACTGGATTTGGAAAATAATAAATATGATAGCAAAAATTAGATTTCCCAACATCATTTACTGAACAATTTGGAAAAACACTCATTTTGATCCCTACCTGACAACAATGTAATTCCACCTAGAATATGCAAAGATTTACATACAGAAAAATGAAAACTATGTTCATTCAAGAAGAGAATGGGATGAATATTTTTAAACTCTTGGAATGGAAAGAGCTTTCTTACATATAACAACATTTAAGATGACATCAAAGTCTTACAGACAGAATCGATCCAGCAGTAAATTGAGTCAGAGACAGGGAACACAGGCTGAAACACAACTTTCCAGAGTAAAGAGGAATGTGACTTTATAGCAGTGTGTTAAAAAATAATGAAAGGTGGGTATGAAAACAATGGCAATAGTTATTTTATGGAAGAATGAATAAAGAACAAAGAAACAAACAGGAAGTATCTAATATGCTGACAGATAGCTTTGCCAAATAAAGACCTGAGTTAACAGAACAAAAGCACAGACAGAATTGTTAAAAACCCATAAAGAAATGTGTCCAAGTTACATAGCTAACTACTGGTGGAGGTGTACTTTGAATCCAGACCTGCTTTATTCCCATGTTCATATTCCTCTGATTTCCATATATGTGTCAATCAGCCATCAGAAAGAAATCTTTCTACATGCAATGCAATACCTTGAAATGAATCCTCAATCAGAAAGGGGACATTACTGGAAAAACTGGTAAAATTCCAATAGAATCTGGAACTTAGTTAGTAGTAACATGTCAGTGTTAATGCCTCAGTTTTGATCATTATCCTATAGTCATGTAAGTATTAACACTAGAAAGCTGGTTGAAGGGTCTGTAGGTGTGCAACATCATGGAAGTCTAAAATTATTCCGAAATAAATAGTGTGTTAAAAAATAAAAGCAAACTCTCAAAAATGATGCCTTGGTTACTACCTTAAAACTCATAAGGAAAAAGACTTATTGAATAGTCAAAATTTTAAAAGGGCATGTTTTGCATTATAACAAGTTCACAGGTTTGCTTTGATTATTAGAGGTCCACTGACCATTTTAAAAACAATTATCAGCTTTGATTATACTTTTTTTTGAAAATACAACTTATGTAACTTTTTTCATAACATTCTTCCTTTCATGTGATAAAACACAGAATACTATAAGTATTATTCTTTAAAAACGTAAGGTGATCTGGCTGTAATGAACTGTCTTCATTTCTGCTACAGACGTGACAAAAGTTCTGGACTTGTAACAGCAAGAATTAAATTTAGAGGATTAATAGAACTGCCTGGTTTTAGGAGCTGTCAGATACTGAGAGAATCAGGACTTCAGAAATAAATGAATCCTAGGAGCAGAAAAGGTGAAGCATATAATTAAGTCAAAAACTCAGAGGGGGTTGACTAGATAAGAAGGGGGAAAGTACTGAGAAAAAGCAAAATAAAGAGCATTAATAAAAATCAGGGCTTAGGTGTCTCTAAAGCATTGAGATGTGATAAACTGTGGAATGGGGGAAATATCACATGAATAGTAGTAAATCAGATTGGATAAGGGCACTCACTCAAAACCTGCCATGGGTCCCATCACTCAGGGCCTGAGCCGGAGATCTCTGCGAACACTCAGGATGTACCCCTCTGCCTCCATCACTTCTCTGATTCCTGTTCTACCATCAGCCTCTCCCTCACTGCCCTCCAGCCACCCTGCCCCTCCATGCTGTTCCTCAGGCAATCCAGGCCTTTGTACTTGCTCATCTTCCAACTAGGAACATTCTCCCCAAGCTGATACTATCATGGTTCACTCCTTTTCCTCCTCAAATGTTGCTCACATGCTAACTTTTCAGTGGTACACTACTAAGAACACTCATACTGATCTTCTGGCATGCTACTTTCCTCTACCCTGATCTTGTTTTTTCATAGCTACTTCCACCATCTATCAGTAATTCCATCAAACTGCTGCTCTCCAAACACCAGAATGTAAGCTCTCAGATATGTGCCTGTTTGCTTGTTTTCCCACCAATACTTCCCCAGTGCCTATAACAGTGCTAGGTAGGATAAGGGTTAGGTGTTCCATAACTTATTGGCTACATCAATCAATACATAAATGTGATTTTTCAATAATATTATTTAAATAAGAGCAATAAATCACAGGTAAATTCTCCAAAGTTGCCTTTTGAGCAACCAGAATGATCTTTTACTTGTTGGGCTCCAAAACCACTACAGATGGTGACTGAAGCCTCAAAATTAAAAGACGCTTGCTCCTTGGAAGAAAAGCTATGACCAAGCTAGACAGCATATTAAAAAGCAGAGACACTATTTTGGCAACAAATGTCCGTCTAGTCAAAGCCACGGTTTTTCCAGTAGTCATGTATGGATGTGAGAGTTGGACTATAAAGAAAGTTGAACACTGAAGAATTAATGTTTTTTAACTGTGGTGTTGGAGAAGACTCTTGAGAGTCCCTCGGACTACAGACAGATCAAACCAGTCAATCATAAAGGAAATCAGTCCTGAATATTCATTGGATGGACTGATGCTGAAGCTGAAGCTCCAATACTTTGGCCACCTGATGTGAAGAACTGACTCACTGGAAAAGACCCTGATACTGATAAAGATTGAAGGCAGAAGGAAAAGGGGATGACAGAGGATGAGATGGTTGGATAGCATCACTGACTCGATGGACATGAGTTTGAGTAAGCTCCGGGAGTTTGTGATGGACAGGGAAGCCTGGCGTGCTGCAGTCCATGGGGTCTCAAAGAGTCGGACAGGATTGAGTGACTGAACTGAACTGATTCTCTGGGTATTTCCTACACTGAACAGTAACCTCTATAATGTTTTAAAAGGGGGCTTCATTTTACAAAAAAACTACACGTTATCTCTGAGACGATTTCAACTTAGGTTCATTCACTGTCAGATTCAGAAAGATAAATTCTTTAGGGGTCTGATCTTATGAGCTTAAATAATATACCAGAAAAACCTTCTCATTATAAAAACTTCACATGAGCAAATGCTCATTCACATGATTCACTAAGCTAATGGAATTGTACAATCCCAACCTCCTCATTTTAAAGATGAAGAAACAGGCCTAGAAAAGCTGTCACTGCTTCACCTTCACTTTGAACATAGCTGAAGAAGTGCTGAACAGGAGCCAGCCTGAACAAAGATGGAAATATTACAGAATGACCTAGCTGAGAAACATTGTGCAATGCAGCATAAGTCCAGATTGAACATTTTCAATTCACCATGTAACTAAACTTTCATTTTCTCCAACTTATTCCCATATCATTGTTCAGACATCATATTGTTTGAACAGTCAAGATTCTCTTTGCCTTGAGATCACTAGCAGAGCAAGCAATGTGATCACCTCCCTAAGTAGTTTAGCAAGTTCAAGGGCCACCAAAACTTCCAGAACCCACTGACCATTCAGCCTCTTGTTCCAGACCAAGGCCAGCTTATTTTACAGGTTTCTTACTCTTTTCAGCAAATGAATTGCCAATTAACTCTCATGAAATCAAATGGAAGCAGCTTTCAGGGTTTGAAAATGTGTGGCTTCTCTTTTTTAAAAAAAGCATTGGCTGACAAATTGAACACATGCCACTGCTTTTTTATCAGTGGGAAAAAAAAAATCTGGCATCAGATTTCTCTTCTCAGAGGTAACAGCAGCAATTAATCCACACAAGTCCATTTTCCAGGTCCCCCGACAGTCATCTCTGATTTTAGAGGGACACACAGGCAGACACTTTGGCAAAGAAAGTCTATAAAATGAAGTTGTCATGGACCAAAACACCTATATTTATTTTTAGTACAATCCAAAACACAAGGGAACATCAGTTTCCTAAATAGCACATACTGAAATGAACAGGGAGAAATACACCGCAAAGAGTTCAGAGAAAGAAAAGGGTAAAAGACAATTACATTAGCAAACATCTGAGTGTTCTTTTGTTTTGTTTTTGAGGTTGCTTTTTTTTTTTTTTCAGGTTCCTAGAACTGAGAGGCTTGAATTAAATTGCACTCTCCTTATCTGAGAATCTGAGATTGCTCCTTTAAGGGCACTGTGCTCCCAGCTGGAAGCCTAGGCATCTAATAGACCTTCAGGAAATAAAGTTGACAACCTTTTGAACATTTTAACATCCTCCTTAAAGCCCTCAAAGAGTTATTTTTCCCAATTAATATTTCCTGCTCTCTCAGCAAATGGCAGATCTGTTTAAACTGCATTATAAACATATTATTTACCAATGTAGCATTCAGTTTGCTGCAAGCAAATTTTTCATTTGAAATCCTTAATGAGACAAAATGCCTTTCAAGCCAGAGACCTTCAGAAGAGAGGTTGGGAATTGGGACAGACCAGCCAGGACTTACCATGGCCCCCTCATTTCTTCTCTGGGCAACTTCTCTCTGCAGCCGGGCCACAGCCAACTTCTCCCTGGAGAAGCAAAAGTACATGATTAGCTGACCATCCTTTTCAGGGCAGAAAGACACTGGCATGGCTTCGAAACATCCTTTTGCAGTCTCCAGGAAAACCCCCTCCTTGGTTTAGCTCACTTCCTCCACTAAACTTTCTATAAATATTTAAAGTGATTGGTCACGAGTGCATTGTTTTCACTGCGTGTCATGAAAGATATTTTGCCTTGGATTTTTGTAATAGCCAAATAAATGCTATACGCCAACTCAAAGCTTCCCTTTAAATTCATGAACATGCATCACTTATAAATTCTCCATGGCTAAACTATTTCAGTTTTCCTTTCTGTATCAACTTTGCTCATAAATAGTTTTAATTATTTTTATTTCTTGTGTTGCCCTATGTAGATAATTGAATTTGAAAAGCAAACAAAATGTAACCTGGTACCATTCTTGAAATAAAAACAGAAAATCCTTGGCAGGCTTGATACTAACAGGAACAGTGCTGGCCATTTTACCTGACTTCATATGAGACTGACAACTCTATAACATTAATAGGCTTTATTATCTCCATTTCATACATATAGAAATGAGGCTAAGAGGCTAAATAATATATGAAGCCCTCAGCTGGTAAATAGTAATATCACAACCCAATTTTAGGTTTTTCTTAGTTCAAAACCAACTTAAAAATTCTGCACATCATTTTTCAGGATCTAGGAAATATGAAAATGTGAAATTGAAAATTAGATTATTTAAGTATTTTTTTAATTCACAACAGGGAACTGTTTCTAACTGCTTTGTATCCTTTATAATTGGAATTCTGATTTCACTTATAAAAAAATCTTAATAGTCACCAAAATTTTAAAAACACTTTTGTAAGGTGGCAGATATCTTCATTTTGGCCAGCTTTTCAATTATTCTTAAAAAGTTGATAGATGAAGTAGGGGTAATGAATTCTTCCAGTAATTCTGAAGTCTTAGTTCTAGCAAGGATCTTCCCTGAAATCCTCTACTGGCTTCAATTTGAAAGCTGTTTCAGCCCTCTGCTTTCCCTCTACACAGGATCAGCTACATGTAAACAGCAAGGAAGCAACCTGAATCCCAGATCAGGGTGAGGATTTCTCCCTCTCTAACCATTTATGTATTTGAAATGATCAAGACTGTCAAGAAGGCATGCATTTTAGTTTGGTTATGGGCTTCCCTGGTAGCTCATACATTAAAGAATCTGCCTACAATATGGGAGACCCAGGTTCAACACTTGGGTTGGGAAGATCCCCTGCAGAAGGGAATGGCTACCCACTCCAGTTTTCTTGCCCATAGAATTCCATAGACAGAGGTGCCTGGCAGGATATAGTCCATGGGATTGCAAAAGAGTCGGACACAGCTGAGCAGCTAACACTTTCACTTTCACACAAAGTAGACTGACTTTGTAGTAGGAATATTTCTCTCTCTGAATAAACACCTAAAGACACAAACTAGAAGGAGGAAAACTAGAATCAGGAGACTTTTGAGGGATAAAGTTTTGGGAGCCAAGGGCAGGACCTGTGCTTATAATCTATGAGATGGACAACAAAGTAGGCGGGAAGAAGCCAGAAAGAGATGGGGTCATGTGCCCCTTTTTGAGGTTAGCCAGGCAAAGAGCCTACACGTGTTTGCTGATCCAAGTCCAGATGAGCAGGAGCAGAGAATTGAAAGAGAAGATGAGCAGGAGCAGAGAATTGAAAGAGAAGACTATGACAGATTTCTGGTTTAATAAGAAAATTAAACACTTGGTAAGTACTCATGAGACCAAAGAATGGAGAAGATTACATTAGTAGTCTATGACTCAGTAAGTCCACTCTGAGGTATAACCCCAAAAGAAATGTGTATATATATATATATATATGTTCACTAAAAGACATTGTATTAGATTGTTCATAGAAGGACTACTCGTAATACCATTAAACTGAAAATGCACACACCCATTAACAGTAGAATGGATAAACCTGAACACAGTGACACATTAAAATATCATAAAGTACTAAGAAGGAATAATCAAGACTTCAACACAATAATTATGGGTGAAAAAAGAAAATGTAGATGAATATACAGCTAATTTATTTCATTTATTAAAGTTCAAAGATGGCATAACTCTACCTAGTTTGATAAAGTAAGAAAAAGAAATTAAAGATACAATTGTCAAATTCGGTTTTGCTGTTTAGTTGCTAAGTAGTGTCTCACTCTTTGCAAACCATGGAATATAGCATGCCAGGCTCCGCTGTTCTCCATTATCTGCTGGAGTTTGCTCAAATTCCTATCCATTGATTTGGTGATACTATTTAGTCATCTCATGCTCTGTTGCCCCCTTCTCCTTTTGCTTTTGATCTTTCCCAGCATCAGGGTCCTTTCCAATGAGTCGGGCTCTTTGCATCAGGTGGCCAAAGTAGTGGAGCTTCAGAAACAGTCCTTCCAATGAATATTTAGCATTGATATCCTTTCGGATTGACTGGTTTGATCTTATTGTTGCCCAAGGGATTCTCAAGAGTCTTCCAGCACCACAATTAGAAAGCATCAATTCTTCAGCACTCAGCCTTCTTTATGGTCCAACTCTCACATCCATACATGACTACTGGAAAAACCATAGCTTCAACTATACAGACATTTGTTGGCAAATGATGTCTCTGCTTTTCAATACACTGTCTATGTTCATCAACAGTGAGAACAACAACAGTTAGAACATATATATATATATACACATACACACACACACACACATATATATATATACACACACACATTTCTGTTGGGTTTATACCTCAGAGTGGACTTACTGAGTCATAGACTACTAATGTAATAGTAAGCAACAGTTAGAACTGGACATGGAACAACAGACTGGTTCCAAACAGGAAAAGGAGTACATCAAGTCTGTATATTGTCACCCTGCTTATTTACCTTATATGCAGAGTACATCATAAGAAACGCTGGGCTGGAAGAAACACAAGCTAGAATCAAGATTGCCAGGAGAAATATCAATAACCTCAGATATGCAGATGACACCACCCTTATGGCAAAAAGAGAAGAAGAACTAAAGAGCTTCTCGATGAAAGTGAAAGAGGAGAGTGAAAAAGTTGGCTTAAAGCTCAACATTCAGAAAACTAAGCTCATGGCATCTGGTCCCATCACTTCATGGGAAATAGATGGGGAAACAGTGGAAACAGTGTCAGACTTTATTTTTGGGGCTCCAAAATCACTGCTGATGGTGATTGCAGCAATGAAATTAAAAGACGCTTACTCCTTGGAAGGAAGGTTATGGCCAACCTAGATAGCATATTAAAAAGCAAAGACATTACTTTGCCAACAAATGTCCGTCTAGTCAAGGCTATGGTTTTTCCAGTGGTCATGTATGGATGTGAGAGCTGGACTATAGAGAAAGCTGAGCACCGCAGAATTGATGTTTTTGAACTGTGGTGTTGGAGAAGACTCGAGAGTCCCTTAGACTGCAAGGAGATCCAATCAATCCATCCTAAAAGAGATCAATCCTGGGTGTTCACTGGAAGGACTGATGTTGAAGCTGAAACTCCAATACTTTGGCCACCTCATGCAAAGAGTTGACTCATTGGAAAAGACCCTAATGCTGGGTAGGATTGGGGGCAGGAGGAGAAGGGGACGACAGAGGATGAGATGGTTGGATGGCATCACTGACTCGACGGACATGGCTTTGGGTAGACTCTGGGAGTTGGTGATGGTCAGGGAGGCCTGGCGTGCTGCAATTCATGGGGTTGCAAAGAGTTGAACACAACTGAGCAACTGAACTGAACTGAACTGAACTAGGTTCATCACAGCTTTCTTTCTAAGGAGCAAGCATCTTTTAATTTCATGGTTGCGGTCACCATCCTCAGTGATTTCAGAGTCCAAGAAAATAAAATCTGTCACATCTTCCATTTTTTTTCCACTCATCAAATAGGAAGAGGTAAAAATTGTCTGTATTCACAGATAACATAATGTTCTAAACAGAAAATCCCAAGGAATTTACAAAACAATACCAAATTTAGCAAAGTCACAGGATACAAGTGAATATACAAAAATCAATTGTGTTTTTATGTACAAGCATCACACAATTGGAAAATCAAATTTAAAGAATTTATAATAAGATAAAATACTTAGGGAATAAATGTAATAAAAGACTTGTAATAAAAGAATGCTATACTACAAAACACTGTGTAGAGCAATTAAAGGAGATTTTATATGACACACACCTCATTCATGTGATATAAAAACAATATCACACTCAAAATTTTTACCAAAATAATCGATAAATTATTTCTCACTGAAATATATAACACCATGAAACTAAATAAAGAGAACCCAGATGCTCATGATGATAATTAAGTTACTATAACAGTACCTGAACTCATTGCTTTCTTTGTGTACTGAATATGGAAACATTTAACTTCTAGTCTATACGCTTATCTATACTGTAGTATATATCCCTTGATTGTTAATTTAGTATATCTTTTCCTCTAAATAAGAAAACCTTCCTAAGTGATCAATGCAAAGAAATACAGGAAAACAATAGAATAGGAAAGACTAGAGATCTCTTCAAGAAAATTAGAGATACCAAGGGAACATTTCATACAAAGATGGGCACAATAAAGGACAGAAATGGTATGGACCTAACAGAAGCAAAGGATATTAAGAAGAGGTGTCAAGAATACACAGAAGAACTGTACAAAAAAGAGCATAATGACCCAGATAACCATGTTGGTGTGATCACTCAGCTAGAGTCATACATTCTTGAGTGAGAAGTCAAGTGGGCCTTAGAAAGCATCACTACGAACAAATTTAGTGGAGGTGATGGAATTCCAGCTGAGTTATTTCAAAGTCTAAAAGATGATGCTATGAAAGTACTACACTCAATATGCCAGAAAATTTGGAAAACTCAGCAGTGGCCACAGGAATGGAAAAGGACAGTTTTCATTCCAATCCCAAAGAAAGGCAATGCCAAAGAATGATCAAACTACTGCATGATTGTCCTCACCTCACACTCTAGCAAAGTAATGCTCAAAATTCTCCAAGCTAGGCTTCAACAATACTTGAACTGAGAACTTCTAGATGTTCAAGCTGGATTTAGAAAAGGCAGAGGAACCAGAGATCAAATTGCCAACACCCACTGGATCATAGAAAAAGCAAGAGAATTCCATAAAAACATCTACTTCTGCTTTATTGACTTCATCAAAGCCTTTGACTGTGTAGATCACAACAAACTGTGGAAAATTCTTCAAGAGATGGGAATACCAGACCATCTGACCTGCCTCCTGAGAAATCTGTATGCAGATCAAGAAGCAACAGTTAGGACCAGACATGGAAAAATGGACTGGTTTCAAACTGGGAAAGAAGTATGTTAAGGCTGTATATTGTCACCCTGCTTACTTAAGTTTTATGCAGAGTATATCATGTGAAATGCTAGGCTGGATGAAACACAAGCTGGAATCAAGATTGCCAAGAGAAATATCAACAACCTCAGATATGCAGATGACACCACCCTTATGCCAGAAATTGAAGAGGAACTAAAGAGCCTCTTGATGAAAGTGAAAGAGGAGAATGAAAAAGCTGGCTTAAAACTCAACATTCAAAAAACAAAGATCATAGTATTTGGTCCCATCACTTCATGGCAAATAGATGGGGAAACAACGGAAACAGTGGCTGACTTTATTTTTGGGGGCGCCAAAATCACTGCAGATGATGACTGCAGCCATAAAATTAAAAGATGCTTGCTTCCTGGGAGAAAAGCTATGACTAACCTCAAAAGCATAGTAAAAAGCAGAGACATTACTTTACCGAAAAAGCTGTCTAGTCAAAGCTATGGTTTTTTTCAGTAGTCATTTATAGATGTGAGAGTTGGCCCATCAAGAAAGCTCAGCACTAAAAAATTGATGCTTTTGAACTGTGGAGTTGGAAAAAATTCTTGAAAGTCCCTTGGACTGCAAGGAGATCAAACCAGTCAATCCTAAAGGAAATCAGTCCTGAATATTCATTGGAAGGACTGATGTTGAAGCTCCAATACTGTGACTACCTGATGAGAACTGACTCATTGGAAAAGACCCTGATGCTGGAAAAGATTGACGGCAGGAGCAGAAGGAGATGACAGAGGATGAGATGGTTGGATGGCACCACTGACTCGATGGACATTAGTTTGAGCAAGCTCTAGGAGTTGGTGATGGACATGAAAGCCTGGTGTGCTGCAGTCTACTGTGTCATAGAGTTGAACATGATTTGGCAAGTGAACAACAACATGTGAAGAGATATGCCCACTTTCAAACAGCCATGTGGAATTGTGTGATACAAACGTAGAGAATCTCCAAGTAGTCTGAGTCACAGAAAAGACAGTTCCCATCTCTAGTCTTGCTCCCTGGTCATCTTCATTTACAAGTTGGAAACTCACTTTAGTCTAGTTTATGGGAACTACTCTCATTCAAAGAAGCCTGGTGGTGAAGGAGAATTTTCATGAAAAACAAATACAAGTGCCTCTTTGGGTCCATGCTCTATAATGCTCTAAATCATTTGTTTAGGAAACACAATACATATAATGTCTTGGAAAAAATATTACTAAGGGATCCCAATAAAAGCCCAGTGTCTTCTATAGGGTGGGTTGGCAAAACCAGTGGCAGCTAAATCACACTACAGCAAGGGAATCCCAATTTTATGTCCTAGGAGCTATCTCATGTAGTAAGGCTCTGAATCATATTTCCTTTGAAAAGAGGGTTTCAAGGCTAAAACTCACCAAAAAGGGTCTTGAGGTTCCATATTTTTGTATTCCCTAAATCTTTCAAGCTTTTGGTATTTCATGTATGTACACTTTATGTCAGCAGGAGTTTTTCGCAGTAGGAATTGTATTCTTTGGTGTATGAAAGAAGGATCGTCTTTTTTTTTATTATTAAAATTAAGAAAGTAATGGAGTTGTTGAATGGGTGAAATGATCTAAGATAAAATTCTTAGGATTTCTAGATGTTAATATTTCTGGGCTCAAATTATGAACTTAAAGTATTAAAACTTAAATTGGCCTTTTTTTTTTTTAACTGTACTCTCATTTGCCCTTGGTTTAGTTGCCCCTTGATTAAGCCATATCTTCAAATTCCCATGGTCCCAATATATGTACGAAACCAACTGGGACCATCATCTTTTTCATGTAAATTCAGGGTTCTTAAAAACAGTTTTGTATAAGAAATAAAGAATCCTTAAATTGAAGGCTACCCAAGGCAAATCAAACCCATTCCCAAAAGTCTGGTTCCTATTTGAAGGCCTTAGCTTATCTGCTAAAAATTGACAACTATGCTTTTGCAATGCATCTCTATTTTGTTTTGTGTTTGTAGCAAAGCCAGTAACTCATTATGAAGAGGATATTGACTTTATGATTGCAAGACAAATGTCCAGAGATATTTTATCAAGAGCTGTGGCCCCTTATTTATAGAACAGGGATAAAAGAAGGATATAAAAAATAAACACACAATAAAACAAAAGAGATCACAACACGCACTTCTCCTTCAGTTAAATGCAAAGAGAACTTTTCTCTTCTAGAAGGATGAAACAGAGCTACATTTTTATTCAAGTTTATACCCAAATGCTAAATAGCCCCAGGTTTCTAAATCCTTCATTGCAGCTCCAGACAATCTCATCTAAAGAGCATAATAAACAACAACAAAATTATTTATGTGCACCACGAACCTTCAGAATACCACTGATACATCTGCAAGTTAAGTCACAGAAAGATTGTCTACAATGGTATCAATATCAACAGGATGTTGGCATTTGTAAAATCCAGAAAAGACCTGCAACTTTTGGATGTTTAGAAAAATGTTCCCCAAAGAGAAAGCAGCTTGCAAAGCGGGACTGTATTCAGTTTTTGATGTGTGGAGACCTCAAACTTCAGGGCACCGAACAGCCATCTGTTGCAGGAGTGGGGCAGGCAGCCCTGTCTGGAGACAAGTCAGTGGTGTTCTCTTGCCATTTGCAAGGAAGCCCTGTATCCATCCTGAATGCATAGGAATGATGCCACTGTTCAGGCTTGCTCTCCACCAAGCAGATGGTACCCCTGTGACATTGCCCTGAAGGAAGGGGCAGTACTGGTTGATACTCAGTGTGAGTATGGAGAATTACTTCTACTCATTGTAAGTCTCATCACACCCAAACAGGCACAACACATTTGAAAGGTGCTATCAATACAGTAAGTACTCTGTGTGTTTTCATCAAATTGCCAGCTAATCTGTGTTATTTCTACTTGACTCTTCTAGAAAAATAAAGTATAACAACTAAGAATGTTCACATATGTATTTAAAAAAAATATTACTGAGCAGCTTACAAACCTAAAGTCCATTTCCTTTACTGTAGGAAAGATACTGTGATATTTAAGAATCTTCTAATATCCCACCAAACTGTACCTTCATGTTCGTTTTGGTTGTGAGGATAAACTCCTCTATTTTAAAGTATTTAAACTCAGTTATTTTATGTATTATATAATGTATATATCTATCCCTATTTTAATTATTTGGAATATTCTGCTGATTATATATAGCAATTCAATGATGGAAATACTAATTCATTCAGCAAACATTTAATGTGAGTTTACTCTAGGCCTGGCCTGATAGTAGGCACTGGGAAATAAAGATGAATAAGATGGTTCCAAATTCAGAGAGCTCAGGGTGTAACAGACAGAGAGCATACCTAGGCACACCTGTGTCATAAGGTGCGTGAGCATAACACGACTGCTGGGTATTAAAAAGTGTTGCATACTTAAAAGTTGGTTTTTAAAATAAATGTTAGGTAATAATTTTTTCAAAAAATGGAAATTTATCTGCCTTTAAACAGATAGGTGCATTCTCCTATTTCTAAGAAAATTATTTTTCCAAATTTCATGCTTTTTTAGCAGCAAGTCATAGAGAAAAACAGGTCTGTTTCCACAAGTATTTTAGTTATTAAGAATGTCTATTACAGATCTTGATTGCACTATTAAATTCCTTAAGTTCTGCAGGTGATGGTACTGGACTTCAGTTACAAGTTTTGCCCCTTTAGACGATGATGTTATCCAGGTTTTTTTTTTTTTTTTTCAGAGAAACTCGGTCGACTTCTTCAGTCTTTTCCATTTCAATATACCATATCACAATTATAAAAAATCGTATTAACAGTTAATATTTATTGAACAGTTAGTATGTCAAGCACAGTTCTAAATACATGAAATATTGCAACTTCAATCCCATGAGTTAGGTATTACTACCATCACCAGGACACAGAGCAATGATTCTCAAACTTTTTTAGAAACTTTTTACACTCTGAAAAAAATCTGAGGACTTCAAAGAGCTTTAATTTATGTAGGTTATACCTACCAGTGCTAACCATATTCAAAATGAAAACAGGCTTTAAATATATATTAATTTATAGTATAATATGTATACTACATGTACTAATCTATTTGAAAAAATAATTTCATTATAAACAATATGTAATTATGAAATATAACTATATACAAAACTAAAATTAGTAAAAAGAATGGCAGTGTTTTATAGTTTTGTTAATGCCTTCGATGTCTGCCTAACAAAAAACAACATCTGGATTCCCACAACTACTTCTGTATTCAGAATGTTGCAGTGTTACACATTGAGTCGCCTTTGGCAAACGACTGTACACCCATGAGAGTGAAAAAGACAAATAACATATTACTATTCTTATAAAAACAGTTTTGATCTCTGAATTCTTGAAAAAGTTGTAGGGCCCCTGGAGCCCCCAGTCCACAGTCTGAGTGCTCTTGATGTACAGTGACACCTACCTTCCCTGGGCAACCTGAGGCTCAAGTAGTGTGGAAAACATGCCCACTGTGCCCTAGCTGTTAAGTTCAAATACAACCACACAGGTATTTCTATATTTGCAAAAGAGTAATGAATATTTATGTAGCTAAAATCTCATTTGCTAGAACTTGTGCCTCTGTATTTACCATCAGCTATAAAACACTGCCTCTACTGCTAGAAAAGGAATCACCAATTGAAACAGGCTGGACCTGGAAAATAGGCTTGCACCTGGAAAAACATCTCCAGCAACAAAATACAAAGAAACTATAAGGGACTAAAAATAACTGCAACTGAAGCAAATCATGGACAACAAGATACAAAGAGACCAAAAAACCCAACTGCCACTTCTGAGGAGCAGGGAGCAAAAGCAGGTCACTGCATGCCCCCTGAACATACCACCACCAAAGCAGTGGCTACAAGGAACCAGCTTGCCTCCCCGATCTGGGAGTGAGTGAGGAAGAGAACCTGTTGCTTCTCCAAGCTCTGGCCCCCATAACTACAGCAGAGGCCCCAATAAAGCCTTGCCCGAATTTCCTGTCTGACCTCTAATCAATTCCTATTGATTAAGGAGGCTAAGAACACTTGTCAGTATCACAATAATGCAAGAAATAATGAGGGTCTTTAAGGATAAAACTTTCTTGACTATTTGAAAGGCAATCAACAGGAAAATTTCTGATCGAACTTTTCAAGGGCATACTGAATTCCAAGAACTATGAACCTACATTTCTGGCAGAGTAGAAGAAAAATACTAATGATATTCCCTATATAAACCTATGCTCAGGCACGTTTTGTTTCAGTTAACACTCCCCCCCCGCCTTTTTTCCCTACAAAGGTCTCACCAAGTGCCCAAGGGGAAATGAGATAAATGATTCCTATCATTTATACCTTGGGGCAGAGAGTCACACTCTAAATTCTTGGGAGAAAAATTTCAATAAGTTATCCGCCTTCCCATTTCTGAATGGGCCCCACAGATAAGAGCATGTGTGTGTGTATGAGAGGAGAGCAGGTCTGCTCCCCTAGGAGGCCTAGAACCATTCTCTGCACATACACAGGCGTCCTAGGGAGGCGTCAGCCACAGAGGCAGGACAATGCTGAGTGCCAGGTGCGCCCGTGGAGTGGGCAGATGGGGAGATCAGTGGCAACAGGCCCTGAGTAATGGTTAAATTAATTAGCCTTCCAAAACAGATCATTTAATTACTCATCCACTTGGATATTCAGAGCGAGAGGAGAAATTTGGGGAGCTATAATCCAGATGAAAGAAATGTTTGTACAACTCTTTCCAAAGCATAATGTCAGTGTTGGCCCCAACACTTTTACATACCAAAGATCACCCTCTTATTCCATATTTCAGAGGACTCAATTAAAATCCACTGCACATAAAAGGCAGTAAGTTGAGAGTGGTTCTGAATTGGTGACCTTAAACGATCTGGGGCAGCAAACCTTAAGGCAGCATACACACCCACTGACTTTGAGAGAGAGAGAGAGGCAGTGTAGTAACAGTGTGTTGTGTAGGCAGTGTGTTGTGCTAATTAACCAAATCCCTTTTCTAAGAAAAAAAAATTAACACATAAACTTTTTAGAGAATTCAGTATATTAGAATACAGAGATTATTAAAAACAAATGCACGCTCTAATTTCATTTGCCTGAATTTCTGAAGATCTTGTATCCACATGCTGTTCCTCATGGTGCTTTCTGAAGTGCTATCATTTTTTTTTCCCAATTTTCTAAATTTCTTGAGAATTTTCTAAAAGTTCTCTAAATAAGATGTAATGTAATTATTTTAGACTTTGAAAAACAATAGATACATGTATATGTATTACTGAATCACTTTAATGTACACTTGAAGCTAACACAACACTGTTAATCAACTATAATATAAAGATTAAAAAAAACTGTTCTACAATGAACGTTCCACTCTCAGAAATGGTGCCTCAAATGACACTCGCATGTTCATTTAGTGGTTCACTAATTCACCCATACAGCCACTTGTTCCACCCACTGTATCCTAATTGCCTACCAGTTTCTCACCTCTACTGGGCGTTAAGACCCAGACAAGTAGGACTTCACGGTCTTTGTGTGTCAGAGGCACAGACACATCCTCAATGAATGAAAGATCATGCTTCAGGACAAAGACAACCTATGGACTTGAGGCAAGACCACAGGCTGTCTTCTGAGTATCTGAATCTGTACGGAGTATCAGAGGTTAGTCCCATGCCCCAGAGCTTAACAAAATGTGCCAATAGCAAATCCTACTACTACCAACACACTTGCAGAACTCTGCTCATTTTAGATGAACCATGTACTCTTGTTAGCAAATAAACTAGTAAAGAAATATTTCTGGGGTTTCTCTCCTGTATTTCTAGTACTTAGAATTATTAGCTTTCACTAGAAAAATACATGCTTTCATCCCAACATGTTTTATAAACACGGGGTCTACTAACTTTATTGAACACAACACTGAGTTAAAACAACCCCATTTTCTTCTCTTCTTTTTGTGGTGCAGAAGAAAATCCCAAAGGTCTTCTGCCTAATATGTATCTAAAATACATTTTACAACAAAAAACTCCCCCCATTTAATACAGGAAATTTGAGTCTTAACTCTTGCTATAACTTCTTTCTTGAATGTCAAGCAAAGTTTAAGGACTTTAAAAAAGATCTTGAGACACAGTTTATGAGTCACTGAAGAGCTATTTAAGTTTTTAAACTTAACTGTCACTTCTGAAAAATGTAGATTTCTGAATGAGGATTCCTTAGGCTTCTATGTTTTCTAAGAAATGTGAAATTTTGTATTTTCTCATATTTTACACCTATAGTTCTTCCTTTAATATTAAAATTCCACTAAAAAAGATACATCTAGGTTTGTTTTATGCCTGTCAATTAAGGAAAAAAATGGAAAAACAATAGAACTTCATTAATAATGTTTGATTTTTTTCCATCAATTTTAGTAACATTCAAAAGGAAGGAGCTGTAGTGTCATATAATATGTAAAGAGAATTCTTAAAGAAGACACACGTTAACTATCTCCTAAGGAGCATTACATACCTGTGGGTACGTGAGAAAAAAGCCTTTATATGACAATTAATTTGGTTTTCATGGCTTTCAATTATCAATAGCTCTGAAATCTCCTTCTGTCTCTATTTTCATGAAGGTCCCAAGACAGTATCTGTGAGTATTCAAGCCATCTGTCTAGACCAAGAAAAATATGGCTTTTGAGTTCCTACGGGAATTAAGTTGAAGGAGATAATGAAGAAAGCCATGGTAAGGCTGCAACACAGAGCACAGCTTATCCTCTAAGTACTCCTTCTTCATTTGTGGAATGAGCTACACATACAAGGTAAATTAGGGTCAACAACATGGTGGTCACTTAGAATGGATTAGCAATTCCATAAATTTGTCCCACGAATACTGTCATGTCTACTATTTTGGAAGGGGCTTCTCAGGTAGTTCAGTGGTAAAGAATCCACATGCCAAAGCAGGAGATGCAGAAGACCCAAGTTCAATACCTGAGTTGGGAAGATCCCCTGGAGGAGGAAATGGCAACCTGCTCCAATATTCTTGCCTGGAAAATACCATGGACAGAGAAGCCTGGAGGGCTGCAGTCTATGGGGTAGCAAAGTGTTGGACACGACTGAGCAATTAAGCACACACATACTATGTTGGAAGCACTTTGCTAGTCTCAGATACAATGACAAGTAAGGCTTAATCCCTGTAGTCAGGAAGCATCATGCCTCAGAAAACAGAGTCTATAGCCAGTGTTATGAGTTAAACTGTGTCCCCCTAAAAATTTGAATGACTTTGTATGTTGAAGTCCCAGCTCCCAGTACCTCAGAATGTGACCTTATTGGAGGCAGTGTTTTTACAGAGGTAATCAAGTTAAAACGTAGTCATTAGAGTGAGCCCTAATCCAATATGACTGGAGTCCTTTAAAAGGGGGGGGTAAGTTTGAAGATGGGTACAAACAGAGAGTATATCATGTAAAGACAAAGAAAGAGATTGTGCAGATTCTTCTATAAATCAAAGAACTACCAGCAAACCAGAAGCTAGGCAAAGGGCATGGAGCAGATACCCTCAGAGGAAGCAACTGTGCCAACACCTTGATCTTATATCTGTAGCCTCCAGTACTGTAAGACAAAATATTTCTGTTATTTAAGCCAGTGAGTTTGTGGTACTTTGTTAGGGCAGCCCTAACGTACGAATATATTCAGATAAACTTAAATTTTAACATAAAATCTACCAAGTATATGTGTTTGGAAATAATCCCTCTCTCTACAAACAAATATACACATAGCTTAGTAAAATATAATGGCTGCCCCAAGAAAGTGTCATATAGTTTTAGTAGGAGTATGTACTTCTGACCAAGAGAATCAAGGAGGTCTTTATAGAGGAAATGGTAGTCACATTTAGACAAGTTAAGAGCTGTATAATAAGTCAGAAGGCAAACCTAGGAATTTATGACTATAGAACTATAAAGTATTTATTGCAAAGTTGTTCCTATTGTTTCTCATCCAATAAACTCACTTCTTTTACCATGCCACTTCTCAAGAAAGTTCAAAAAATCTATATGAATGACTCAAATGGCACACTTCATATCTGCTGCTAAGTCACGTCAGTCGTGTCCGACTCTGTGTGACCCCAGAGACGGCAGCCCACCAGGCTCCCCCGTTCCTGGGATTCTCCAGGCAAGAACACTGGAGTGGGTTGCCATTGCCTTCTCCAGTGAATGAAAGTGAAAAGTGAAAGTGAAGTCACTCAGTCATGTCTGACTCTTAGCGACCCCATGGACTGCAGCCTACCAGGCTCCTCCGTCCATGGGATTCTCCAGGCAAGAGCACTGGAGTGGGTTGCCATTGCTTCATATCTAAACTTCTACAAATATACATTATCTTAGCCACAAAGACGTTTTTAGTCCTTTCATCTTTGTATTGCTTTTACTAAGGCAACTGTGACAGAGGATGATACGGTTGGATGGCATCACTGACTTGATGGACACGAGTTTGAGCAAGTTCTGGGCTATAGTGAAGGACAAGGAAGACTGGCGTGTTGCAGTCCATGGGGTCGCAAAGAGTTGGACATGACTGAGCAACTGAACTGAACTGGAAGGCTACTGTGATATCTAGTATAAGATAAAGAGCTGCCTGCTTGTGCTATTATAAGAATACTGACTTAGTTGGTCTTTCACAGTGGGGATGATTTGCAAATATATTTACTCTGGCTGCCACCTTCTCCCTTGTAACTACACTTAACTCACTCTCTGGCCGCCACCCTCATTACAGGGATGTGCACTGATCACTGGCAGATAATAAGGAGTTAGGAGTCATGTGTAGTCCTGGAACTGGTCTGTCTAGAGACAGAATCCATGACCAGGCTCCCACTAACTTAAGTCTCTCCCAACAAGCCATTATCAAGCCTTAGAACCACTATTAATTTTCTGATTTTTATAAACCATCCAACTTAATAACCTTCCCTGAAGCATTCAGGAAGAATAATTTTGGAAGCTTTGATCATTTGCCAGTTCATATTAATGAATCCATAATCTATCAGAACCTAGCTCACTTACTTTACTTTTAGAATTTTCATTATTGAGCTTTGTAGCCTGATGAAATTCTTTTCTTTTTTCTCTCTAATCTTTTCATAGGGAATGTATGAGTCTGATTTTTCTTCGTTGTAACAGAAACAAACTCCAGCTAGCATAAGAAAGATGAAGCTTTTTACTGAACAGATTACTGTATTTTAGGAGCAGCTGAAACACCAAACCCTAGAAAGGGCAGGACCCGGAGCATGTCCAGAATTGATTTACCTTCTCATTAGGCGTGGCCATAATGCTTGAGCTCAGTTCTGGGAACTTCTGGTTTCTATTTCTCACCAGTTTCATATTTTAAATTCCCTGGAATAAGATCCTGATTGGCACAGCTTGAGTAGGGCACACTCTCTGAGTTGATGGGCTTTGGCCTGGAGGTCAAGGTCACACAGCACAGTCTTAGACATCCTCCTCACTAATATGGGCTGGGGGCTGTTCTCAGAGAAGAAAACAGTCTATCTTATGGGTTGATAATACGTGTTGTCTTCTCTTTGGAAAATGGTTTCTATAGATTTCCTAATTAATCTTTACTTGGACCTGTAGCAAAAATAAACAACCAGATATCATACTTTTTCTTAATTTAATAATTTTTGCATTCATTTTAATTGGACTAACTCCTTTTAAGGAGTCATTTTAAAATACTGGGCTAGAATGGAGCCTATATCTTGCTTTCTTCACATTCTCTTGACCCTTCCACTATCTCTGTGACTTAAAAATTTATATTGAGCACATTTCTCACTTCTTTCTAGAATAGTTTTAGCCCATATATGCTTTCTGTATATTGCCTTACTAGCCCCACTGTCAGCATTACTTAATTTACATTGAGCACATTCCTAGCAATACTATCAACTATGAAACATTCTGTACATGTTCACACAGTACACATAATATTAAAACTAGAGAGAAGACTCTCAGAAGATATGAAAAAATCAGGGTGTATCTTCATCCTCTAGTTCCTGTCCCTTACACCATTATCAGCAAGTCTGTTCAAAACACCAACAATAACATTTCAAGACAATTTGTATCTTTTAAAGGCATATTTAAAGGAATGCCAATGTAGGAAAGCTAGAAAATAAAAGCTCATATTTCCCTACATTCTTTGTAAACAACCTAACTGTGGCCAACTACATATACTATCCAATTAGTATCTGAACTGAGTAGCCACCAAAAAGTCAACAATGGGAAATTTTAGAGGGAAAAGAGAAGACATGGGTGAAAAAACAGAATCTAACGTCTGAGAAACCAATCTGTGAAATCATATAATGTATGTGACACCAGGTAAGGCCTTAGTGGGGAAAAAAAAAAATCTCAGATATACAACCACATATGATACTCTCAACAGAAGTAAAAGTGTTTTAGAAAAAAGGAAAACAACTCATATACAAACAACAGCAGATGTTTTCAAAGAATAATAATAGCACAACAACCAGGCAACAAAATTAATTCTGTCAAAACAGGTTACTATAAACTTTCTGTTCATAGGTAATTAAATCTAAGCATTTAAATTACCTATTTTATTATCACGGTGAGAAAGAGAAACATTTGAAAAATGAAGGCATCTTTCGTATCTTAAAACAAGAGAAGAGAAAGTCAGGTAGTGAGTAGTTTAAATTCAACAAAAAGCCATTTTCTGAAGAATGACAGGCATTCATCATCCTCAAGGCAGAAGGCGGTTGAAGAAGTGAGGAATCATTTTTGAACAAATTTTGGTTACATTTAAGAAACTAGATAATAAGAGTAATAACAACAATAATTAACATTCACATTGTGATTACATTCCAAGCATGTTAGTCATTAACTCAGTTAATCTTCATCCTAACCAAAAAGTAGACACTATTGTTATCCCCATTCTACAGATAAGGAAAATAAGGCAGAAAGAGATTATTTATCTGCTCAAAGGTCTTGGAGGTGGTAATTGATGATGTCAGGATTTGGAGGCAGACACTCTTGGTCTCAAAGCCCCATTCTCGTCTGAATGCTGTGCTCTCCATGTAATTCTAGTGTGTGTGAATGTGTGCTCAATTGTGGCTGACTCTTTGTGACCCCAAGGACTACAGCCCACCAGACTCCTCTGTCCACGAAATTCTCCAAGCAAGAATACTAGAGTGGGGTGCCATTTCCTACTCCAGGGGATCTTCCCAACCCAGGGGTCAAATTCATGTCTCTTGCATCTCCTTCACTGACAGGCGAAGTCTTTACCACTGTGCCACCTGGGCAGGTATAATTCTAGCTGGAGCTAACAATTTTTCTTGGTGCATTGTTGTTCAGTAATATGGACACTAAAGATCTGTGTGAATTTCACAAGAAATTCCCAAAATCCATTTTCATTCCCTTTGAGAGTCAACCAACAGAAGAGGCAGAACAGAGGTGTGGTTAACAGAACAGACTCTACAACCAGACTGCGTGGGTTCAGAATCCAAACTCACCCACCCACCAACTCACTTACTGAGGGGAAGTTACTTACCCTCCTGAGACAGAATGTACTATCACTCACAAATACAGACTGCCCCTTTTCTGAGGAAACATTTTGACTTTCCCACCTCACTGATACCAGGCTTGGCAGGAGACTCACTTTGGCAATGAAATGTTGAGTAGAAGGAACATGTGTAACTTTGGGGCAGAAACTTGTAGAGCTAGGACAAAATCTGCCATTATTATCTTTCTCATTGTGATCAGCATTGTTTGAGAAAGAGGCTGGTCTAGGTCCTGGAGTGAGGCAGCCTTGAAGCCAAGCAGCAGATGTACCACAGACTCCTGCTGGGGTAAGAAATATACCACTGCATTTATAACCCACTATAATTCAGGGGCTGCTTTTCACCTACTGCCTCTCTTGTCTCATACACTCTCTGTGCCTCAATGTCCTACACCTGCTTTTAGGGTTGCTATAGGAATTAATGCATTATTTTTTATAAAGTATGTAGAACAGTGGCTGGCAAGCTGTATGGAAGTGTTCATGCTTGTAACCACTTTCATCTCTAACTGGCAGGAGGTAAGTATTAGTGAGCCAGACACTCACATGGGGAAAAACACAAGGAGAGAAAAAAATTGCTAGAGGAAACATTTCCGGTACTAATCAAATCCAATGCTTCTCTAATTCTCAGATTTTTTCAACTCAGTCCTAACTGGTTGCCTTTTGGGCTTTTTGCACACTTCTCTTCAATGTTCCCAGTAATTTTTTCATTTATTGACAATCTAGGACTTTAATATTAAAGACCTGAAGTCTCTAGTTTTCCTTCTACAAGATCTAGTCAGTTATTTTGCCCATGAAGATGTACCTCTTTCATTTCCTTCAGCTATCATTTTGGAAATAGAGTTGAATATCAGTTTTTCCATTGATGGAACACAATTTGAGTAAGATCACAGCAGCTGCTATCTCTGTTTCTAAGAGTGAAAGATTACATAACTTTGACAAGTTTTTTGTTTCATGACTTCTGACCAGCTTTAGTTTCCTAATGTACAATACTTTATGTAAAACTCCTGTTTCACAATGAATGTTCCACCCAATCTGCTTCCAGAGGATGCTGCTAATGACAACTCTGTACGTTGTGGCAGATATTGAGAAACAGAAAGTAACTGTTTGGTGCTTCTAATCTACCTTAGAGATCCCAGGCCACTAATGTGGGAGCCCAAAGAGATCTTGCACAGCACCCTCTTATTTTAGAGAGGAGAAAATGGAGTGTCCAAGAGGCTGACTACCTTGTTGAGAATAATTAAAGTCTGAGCAAGAACAGAGTCATTATCTATAGGAATCAAGCCAGTGCTCCTTCTAGGCTAATTGTGTTTATAAGAAAAATGTTTGGTGACATGAACAAATCTGTACAAACTACAAAACATGCTAAATACTTAACAAATTCATTGACTCCATATTACTGTGCATCTTATTGGGTTTTAGTCTGACCTATTCAGCTTACTGGGGCTTTCTGGGTGGTGCTGGTAGTAAAGAACCCGCCTGCCAATGCAGGAGACGTAAAGAGATGTGGGTTCAATCCCTGGATCAGGAAGATCCCCTGGAGGAGGGCATAGCAACTCATGCTGGTATTCTTGCCTGGAGAATCCTCATGGACAGAGAAGCCTGGCAGGCTACAGTCCATAGATTCACAAAGAGTCAGACACAACTGAAGCAAGTGGGTGAACAATTCAGCTTACTAAGAAAGATACAGTAACACAGCCCCATTTTACTATGCTCATATGTGATGTAGGACCAAGTCAGTATCAGGCCTTAACTAAATTAAGATATAAAATAGAGAGCAATTTGTTTATTACATCAAAAGCAGTTACTTGCTAGATAAGTAACTCATCAGCTATTTACTCTGAAATAAAATGATTACAATGTCTATCACATCCAACAAAAACTGAAACAGGCAATAAATGGGATCAATCTTTAAAAAATAAATATACTAAAGGTAGCTGTTTTTGACTGCAGCAAATAAAAGCCAAAGTTATTTTGAGCATTCATCACTTCAATGATTTTTAAATTTGCTTCTCTAAAAGAAATGTACTAGAGATTAATAAATTTTACATAAAAGCAAATAGAATGTGTAAATTACTAACAGGTCGACTTCCTTTTGATTCTAGCCATTTTTCCAAGCTCAAAAAAGACATTCACTCAAGTTTTGTATGGCTTCTGTGTAATCATCTCCCCTACAACTAAACAGGTAAAGAAATGATGTACTTTTTTAGTGAATAATGATAAACCTGAGATTTGTAGCTAAAAACATTCTTGATCACAAATGCTTTATTTTCTTTGGTCCTTGGCTATATTCTCATGTCTAAAAGACAAAAATGAAAACAAAACAAAGAGAAAAGGATTCTGTAGGCATCCACATACAAGAAAGATGCAGTCCTTGAAAGTCACAATAAAAACAGATCATCATAGATGGGAATTCCATTAAAGAAGGACAATATACCTGCTGTGGTGAAGGGCTCAATTCATTTTTCTTTTTAAATTACTGATAGACAAAGTCCGGAGCTGAAACACATTCTTAAGATCAAAGGCAAAATAGCAATGTCCAAGTTAGTCCAAAAGAAAAGCAAACCTAGCAACAGACAGATTTTCTGGCAAATGGAGAATGTCTTTAGTACAATACAATAAGTCTGTTGTATGTGACACCTTGATAAATTAAAGAAACAGAAACACTGTCACAAAAGAAAAGGAAGAAAGGAAGGAAATTCACAAAACAGTGCCCACAAAAGATGGATAAGAACATTTTTAGAGAATATGTGCATTGATTAAAGGCAGGCAAGGAAAACAAGATAGCTTCTCTATCTGGCTCACCCCCTGCTGCACATGCCCTCTTGTATTGTTTCTTTTGGCACTAACTACAAGAGAGCCTCATCCTATGTCTAATAATACTATTATTTATAAAATAGAAGAAAAACATCCTGATAAGAATATACCTCAATAGGAAAAAGTCTCCTTCTATATAATCTGAGTGTCCAGATGAAAAAGAAATGCCTTTTCAAAGTAATAACAATTACAAATCGACCAGTGAACAAGATAAGCACTTGCAGAAGGAACCACACTGAATCTATTCAACCAACCAGCTTTTCTGTTTTAACTGCTCCTCACTGGGAAAACCTGCAGTGCTGTCAAAATCAGTCAATGCCAGTATATGGTCGGGGGCAGGGGGAGGAAATCATTAAAGAAAAAAAGAAAGTAGAGAGAGAAACAGAGGAAAGGGTGACAATACAAGTTGCAATTTTGTATTCAACATTATATTCATTGACCTGCTATATTTAAGTCAATATGGAAGACACAGGGCTTTGGAAAGTACACACATCCACAATGGCCCCTGTCCTCCAAAAGCTAGAACTTATAAACTACTACTTTGGTCTCTGATTTTACCAATGCTCATTTCTTGCAAGTATAAACAGAATGTTCAACTGTGTAAGTGAAGTTATTTTCGTATTCTGGCCAGCATCCCCATATTAACATATTTTTGCTGCAAAGTACATTTCTACTATATTGAAATAAAAAATAAAAATAGAATGCATATTTTTAGAAGTCCAAGTTTATGAACAATCTATTCAATTGATTTTTCCTATTCATAACTTTATATGCATTATATGTACACCTAACTACATTTGAATACCAACCATCTTACATATGAAGTAAAATCTGATCAGGTATTTCAAAGATGATGATGATAATTTGCTGGAGTTGGAGAAGAGTAAAACAAAATCCATAATACAATTAGATAGTATTTATTGAGCCATTAAATGTGGTAGACACCGTCTTATATGCTGCTACCTCTATTATCTTATTGAATCCTCACAAATCTATCCTTCTTACAGATGAGTAATAAGAACTTCTAAATGAAGAGTCATTTGAACTTTAAACCATTGCACTAAACTCCTTCAAGCCACACACCTCCAGAGGAGATTCTGTGGAACCTAATTCATTGGTTATGAATGGAATTTTACACTGCTTTTGAAAGATGATCAAACCAAGGATGATTTCAGCAATAATTCCCCAGCAGTGTCTGTATCCAGAAGTGCCAGATGGCAAGGCGAGGACCTTTAAGCCACCCCTGCCCCTACCCTTAAGAGCAGGTCTAAGAGTTCAAAATAGGAAATTCAGGCACGCAGTTCAGAGAAGCACCTTCTGACAGGTATGGGGAAAGGTACAGATTTGGAAAAGTCCAGAATGTTTTCCAAAAGCCAGGTTCTATGAAGGCGATTTCAAAACTAGTGGTCAGCTGGGAGTTTAAGTTTCAAGGACAGAATTCCAGTTTCTACAAGGGATGATAGCAATGTGATAAACAGTCTTAGATCAGCTGAAGCACAGGGTAGAATTTCAAGGGATCTACTCTGCATAGGTCAAATCAGAAACAAAGATAATCTGAATACACAAGCAGATGCTTTTAAGTTTACTCTCCCATAACACTTTTAAACAAATTAAATAAAATGTATTAGTTCACTCTTCTGTTCAAACTGTGGTACCAGAGTAAGTCCCCTACATATGAATGAGTTCTGTTTTGAGAGCATGTTCACAAGTCCAATTTGTTCATTAAGTCCAACAAAGTTAGCCTAGTTCCCCAACTAACACAGTCAACTGTATAGTACTGTACTGTAATAGGTTTGTAATACTTCTCACACAAATAATAAACAAACACAAAAAATAAAATCCTTTTAATCTTACAGTACAGTATCTTGAAAAGTACAGCAGTATAACAGCTGGCAACAGGGGCACATTTGCATCTTTGAAAGTTTGCAACTTGAAGGTTCATATGTAGGGTACTTAGTATTAGTTTTCTGGACCTTGATAGGTTCATTTTGAGAAATGGTGAACCTAGATCTCTCTGGCACCGATACACCATGATGGAGAAGCCAGCCTTAGGAACATTAATTCCAGCACTGACCATCACGGATTTCTTGACACATTGCTCACATCTGGAGAAATCTGTCAAGAACAAAATCTAGACTAGCCTGCAGTTTTGTTGACTTCTACTTCTGACTCTTGGCCCTTCGCCATGAGCTAAATTCTGTGGATTCGTTCTAATTTTCAGAGAAAGATAATAGAAAGTGTGACATCAAATCTTACTTTTAAAATATTTACCTAAAGTTTTAAAGACTGGTTTTGCTTTCTATAAGAACAGCAAATGTTAAAGCAAGAACTAAAAAATAAATATTATTCAGACAGAGTAAGCACTTCATTCTTAAGTCTATAAAAATATAGACATGAGTCATTAGGCCAGTTGACAACTAGGGGCCAAACCTAGAATCATGGACCATGTCTCCCTCAGTATCATGCTCAATGCCCAGTAGGTCTTGGTAGATGATAACTGAATTTTTCTAACATCTAAGTCTCAGATTCTCCATCTTTAAACTCAACTGATAATGTAATCAGGGGCTTTCCTGGTGGCTCAGTGGTAAATAATCTGCCTGCCAATGCAGGAGATGTGGGCTTGATCCTTGGTTTTGATCCCTGGGTCCAAAAGATCCCCTGGAGAAGGAAATGGCAACCCACTCTAGTATTCTTGCCTGGGAAATACCATTGACAGAGGATCCTAGCAGGCCACAGTCCACATAGTTGCACAGAGTCGGACATGACTTAGCGACTGAGCACGCACACATGATAATATAATCATTTCTCATTATTTATACATTACATATTTGAAAATTTGCCTACTCAGTAAAATGTATTTGCAAGCCCAAAATCAATACTTGAGGTGTTTTCATGATCATTTGCAAGCATGAATAGAACAGCAGAAAATGTGAGTCATCAATACCCACATTGCCAGCTGAGGGTGAACAGGGCAATACTCTGTGGCTCTCATACCATAAACAAGCATCCTTTCCATGCTCTACTTAGTGCCATGTCTTTTTACACTTCTGTGTTTTTGCTGTTTTAGCCCTCAAATGTAGTGCTGAAATGTCATATATTGTTCTTAACTGAAAAAAAGCTATGATGTATCTTACATATAAAACATATATGTTAAATCAGTTTCATTCAGGTATGAGTTACAATGATGTTAGCCATGAGTTCAATGTTAATGTATCAACTATATTAAATAAGGTATTTAAAAAAATACATAAAACATGCATGAAGATAAAGTGCTGATTGGATGATGAAAACATTATCACCATAGGCTAGTAGAAACCAAACTCTGTATTTCCCTTAAGAGTGATGATTCATTATTCACTAAATCAATGTTTGTAGCAAGCTTCTAGAACATCACCACCATGAATTATAAGCAGTGACTGTCCTTACTCAATCAGTGTGTTTTAGATCTGAGAAAAGGTAGTTTGGAAAATGCTGGTGAAGTGACCAGCACAAGTAGACACTTAAGGAATCTGACCCATCTAAAGGCAAAGCCAGTGTCTTCTCAGGTATGTGCAAGCAACATAATGTAAAACATCTACCCCTGATTCATTGTATTCCACAGAAGAGGGTATGAAAACATGAAATTGCATTTAAATATATCCCTGAAATTAGTATACTAGTAGAAGTTGGAAATACTAAGATTATTGATAATCAATCAAAAGGCATCTGAGTTCCAGGTCAGGTAAATATAGCCTACTGGAATAGACTATTAACTCCGCTACTTAGAAAATCATGGCCTTTTATGTATACCCTTCAAACAAATCCAATTAAAATGGCAAATCAGACTTGAGCATGTCAGTGACAAGTCTGTAACCTCCATAGTTTGAAATTACAAAGTTGTCCTCATTGTAAAAAAAATCCAGGGTTCAACATAAAGCAGAAACTCACCAATAAGAACTGCTCCTATTTAATGAATTTAGAGAATGTAGTTTGGGAAACAAAAGTATTGTTTAAAAAACTCTGCCTTGATTAATTATGAAAAACAAATTAATGCACTTCTAAGCAGAGATAGCGGAGAAGGCAATGGCAACCCACTCCAGTACTCTTGCCTGGAAAATCCCATGGACGGGGGAGCCTGGTGGGCTGCAGTCCATGGGGTCGCAAAGAGTCGGACACAACTGAGTGACTTTGCTTTCACTTTTCACTTTCCTGCATTGGAGAAGGAAATGGAAACCCACTCCAGTGTTCTTGCCTGGAGAATCCCAGGGACGGGGGAACCTGGTGGGCTGCCGTCTATGGGGTCGCACAGAGTCGGACATGACTGAAGTGACTTTGCAGCAAGCAGAGATAGACTTTGTGTGTGTGTGTGTGTGTGTGTGTGTGTGTGTGTAAAAGTATAACAAAGTAACCCTTTCTTGGTAAAGATAAGACTATTTTAATTCAGATTTCACTAACTCAGAATCAAGAGTCTAGGCAGGTATTACTTTGTTTTATAAAACATTTGACAGGTAAAAGCACACTAAATGATATTAAACGAGACTGAAGTTTTAGAATACTGTACTAAGAATTTTTTTAAAAGCTTTTCAAGATTTTGAAAGCATCTGTTTTCATACAACTTGTTTATTTATTCATTCAAGATGCATTAATTCCACACACATTTATTGAGTTCCTCTCTGGGCTGGCCATCAGGGACATCCCCAGGAGAACAAGATACAGAATAGCCTTCCTGAAGCTCACAATCTGGTAGGTGAGCAAACATGTCAAAAAAGGCATCACAAGGTGATAAATACTGTGAAAGATGGAACTGCAAAAGGAGAAAAACATTACTGAGCTGTGCTGTGCTGTGCTTAGTTACTCAATCATGTCCGACTCTTTGCAACCCCATGGACTGCAGTCCACTAGGCTCCTCTGTCCATGGGGATTCTCAAGGCAAGAATACTAGAGGGGGTTGCCATGCCCTCCACCAGGGGATCTTCCCAACCCGGGGACTGAACCCAGGTCTCCCACACTACAGGCAGATTCCTTACCATCTGAGCTGCCAGGGAAGCCCATGGAGCTAAGGCTGATGCTTTGAAAAATAACCCTTCAAGGGGTGGCCTCATCTCCACATTAAAGTATGGTTTCTCTAGGGGCCATGGTACCAATCAGCTCTGCTCTAATAGGAACACTTGAGAAATAATGCAACTCTAACTCCACATGGGAGAGAGAGAAACCTCAAACTCAGACTAGTTTGGATGGGTAACTCTCACCTTCACTGTCAAGTCACTCTTGCTGTCCACACCACAACAAGTTGAAAGCAAGTTAGCCAGAAGGTGGAGATACTGGATCCCACCAGTGTTGTTTCCAGCTGGGAGATTCATTAGAAGGAGTGACTCTTTCCACTGAAAACATATGTGCTCTCATGAAAGAGAGAATACACAATTTTCATTACCCTGAAGTTAGTTAGCTTGGCCAAGTGATGGAAAGTTGACACATTTTAGTTTCCCTCTGCAAAATGACACCTCTTAATTTTATTAGTACCTCTTTTATCCCTTTCTCATCTCCCCCTGCTTTTAATGCAACAGGAATGTGATGGATGTCCTTTCCTAGATTTAAGTTCTGAATATGGATAGTTTATCTGTTTGAGGCTACTAAAGAGGAACAGGATCAGGTGAAAGAACTCAATCTCCCCAGGTAGATCATCTCCAAAGAAGCCCACACACACTAAACGACTTTCAAGAGCCAAGAGCTCAGGCGCCTTGCTGCTGAGCAGGAAGCATCTTTGCCCACTCTGACTAACCAGGCTGGAATTATAGTCACCTTGGCCTCCATTGCTAATCCTTCCTTGGTACCACCAGGAAAAGGACCTGATCTACTGGGGAGATGCTGATAGGAACCAGAAAGAAGGCAGAGACTCAGACATTTATGAGGATTCTAGACACAAGGCAAGAACCACATTTATTTGAGAAGACTTAGTTCAACACAGGAACTTCGTTCCTCTTAGACTTCGTTGTAAGAAGAAAATGCCCAAGTGGGCGTGTGCCACCCGTGAAAGAAACTTACGCACCTTCTTAAGTCTTCTAAATGTATGCAGACTATGGGACTATTATTCCAAATCCAAAGTCAAACAATACAGCTCCCAAACAAACAGGGATAAAATACTGAGTATAATGAAAAGAAGGCAGACATCAAAAGTTATGACTCAAATGATTTCTCCAGCATGGTTTACACTATCATGATTTGGAGGATACCTTTTCTTAAGACTAAGGAAATAAATGTAGAAGCAGGTTTGGAGGGCCTAGCGTCCCAAAGGAACACTTAAACCTGTTTTTTAGCATAGGTCTCAAGGAGGGTGAATTTAATGCATAATTTCATAGGAATCATCCCATTGGATGGAAAAGGTAGACCACAGGAAGAGATGAGGAAATCCCAGCTCTCAGAAGGCAGCTAAAGAACTCTTCTTGTGGAACTTCTCTGGTGGTCCTGTGGCTAAGACTCCATGTTCCCAATGCAGGGGGCCTAAGTTAGATCCCTGATTGGGGAAGTAGATCTTACACGCCTCAGTTAAGTGTTCACATGCCGCCAGCTTTAAAAAAACAAAAACAAAACTCTTTTCATGCTTTCATTAGGTTAATACCTCTACTATCCAGTAGTTATACTTCTCTAGCCTTTTCTTAAATGACTTCTAGAAAAGACTCCACCGCTTTTCTAGGCAGCCTCAGGTGTGTACCCTCCAGAGCAAAACATTCTTTCTTCTTTCCAAGTGAATTGGATCTATGGTAACTTCTCACTTAATCTCATTCTTATCTAGACAGGGTTCCATGAATTCATGATTCATGAGAGAGCATTTAAAGTGTCAAGAGGCTGAGCTCATGCTTCCATTCTTCTACCATTTATATGGTTTCAGATAAATTACCACTCCTCTGGTCTCAGTTTTCTCGTGACAAAGCAGAGGAGTAGATAAAAGAGGATTAGTAAGTCCCCTTTCATTTCATTTTAGTCTACCTGGTACCTTGTAATATATCGCCTATTGCAAGTCAATAACCAACCCAATTTCTTTATTAGGTCAGTAAAGAATCCGCCTGCAACACGGGAGACCTGGGATTGATCCCTGGGTTGGGAAGATCCCCTGGAGGAGGGCATGGCAACCCACTCCAGTATTCTTGCCTGGAGAATTCCATGGACAAAGAAGCCTGGCTTCTACAGTCCATGGGGTTGCAAAGAGTCAGACACCAAACACGTGGCATACCTAAAATCCATAATGTAAAAACTAGTTTTAAAATACCATTTTACAGTTACTCAGGCTAGATTCCCATAAATATGAAATTCTTTATACCTGCCAGTCAAATCAGCCAAATGCCTTTATCAAAATCCATTTAATACATCATGTGGTGGCATCTTCCAAAATATGCTCACTTGTTATGTTTACCAGAAAAAATTTGTAATGAGCAGCTGCCTCGAAATTAATTAATGTGTATAGCTCACATGATAAAGTTACAAGCTGAATCCCATTATAAGTAATATATTTTCAGTGCATAGCTCAAATTGCAAAGGACAGTGAAACTCCAGCTGATGGCCTATTTATTTAGAGCAGTATGTGAATCAACAAAATTAAAGGAGCATGAAACAAATAGTTCTGTTCTCAATGTATATATTGAATAATATAGTCTATGAAGTACTATACCATGGAATTCTAGCAAATTAAAGAAACCTTATTGATCCTTCATTTTTTCCTATAAACTGTTAACATTTTCTATACAGAACCAAACTATAGGAAAATTGGAGTATCTGAACGAATTAGCTAGATTCTGATTTTACCCCCAAAATTATCAAGCCAAGGAATTATTTTATAGCCCATTAATTGATTACCTTCAAATATCTCTATTTTTCACTTACATCCTATTCATGTTCTAAATTCCAAAGCATTTTTGAAGGAAACCAAAACAAGGTAAATAAAGCTGAAACCCTGCTTTTCCAACATTTTAAAAAAATCAAAATCAGGTGTAATTGAAAGAAAATAATCATACACCTTGATGGCACTTGTTCCATTTTTTAGAACAAATGTTCATACTCACCTAGGGGATGTTCCATCTGCTTCTCTCATTTTAGTTTTCATGCTTTGTTTTAATTATTATACATAGATAAATTACCAAGATCTTACCATCTCAAAATAAATAACCCTGCTCTCATTTTTTCAAATCATAGTCTACCAAAAATGAAATCAGATTTTTTTCAAAAAGTGGTATTTTAACCATCTTTAAGTTAGCAGAAAAGGAGATCTTATCATCACACCATTTGGGGAAAGTATCATTTCTAGAACTGCATAATGGTATAACTGTATATTCTACAGTTTTGAACTTCACCAGGCAAATAGAATATCAATTCTCTTGGAGTCTAAAATCCAAAATTAACGTGTAGGTATATTTCAAAAACATAAAAAAGTAATAAAACTGATAAAAAACATTAAACAGATACACAGTAAATAACACAAGTGCACATCAAGGCATGAATGTCTGTGGCTTGGTACATCAGGTCAGTAGAAAAGTGACATGGACTCGCAGAAGTGACAAACTTGGACTGCACCAAAGCCTCGGTGAAAAGCAAAAGCTTTAGTGCAGCACCCATTCATTTTGCCTTCCCCATGTCCCACCTCTGAGGCCCCCAAAGTAACTGCATAACTGATTTATTTCTCATCCAGATGGCTGGCGTCCTGTAGACAGACTTAAAATGCTGACTGTGTCTTGGGCATGCTTATTCAGTGAGTCTTGAAAGCCATTATTCACTAATTTCACGTGAAAATGAAATTTCAGCTTCCCATTGTGTACAAATAACTTGGCCACTTATGCCATGCACAAAAAGTGCCTTTTGCCAGGCAGGAGTAGACGACTGGAATGCAAAAGGCTTCTTGTGTGCATCCCTGGCTCAGGCCCAAGCCGGCATATGGCAGCCCCACCAACCAACTCCATATATCAATAGAATACTAGGTGAACTCTTTAAGCAAGCCCTAATAATGTGATTTACAAAGCACACACTGGATGGCTGCTGTTTGCCTCTATTTTCATTCAGGATAGATAATCTTATTTCAAATAAAAGCATTTGGTGACATGTTGCTCCCTTGCATCCACTCTCCCAACATGATCAGCTGCTAATATTTTGGTGTATCTATAAATAATCTTGAGTTTCTATGCTTTCTTCCTTTATCGTTTTCTTATTCTACAATGCAATCCTCAACATGGGCTTCACTTTCTGTTTCTCATCTGGGACTAACAGGCAAAGAAAACTGGCTTTTCAAAACCAAGTTAAAGCTTTTAGCAAAGTTCATAGGCTTTGCCCTGGTGCAACATTCCCACGCCATGCTTCTAAACAACTATTGATATTTTCTGGAATTTCATCCCAGAAATTGTTTGTTTTCAGAGGTCAAAGAACTCCCTTCTCCTCCCTTTCTGGGGTTTTAGTTCAGAATCAGCAGTGCTACTTACCCGTCATAAATAAAAATTCCCATGTAAATATCCATAAACATTTCATACTGTTGCTGAGGAGCTCAAACATTACCAAAATCACTGGCGATTTCAAGCCCTGAAATCTGACTTTTGGGTCTTCCCAAGAAGATTTATTTACATCATGTTTGCAAAATACAATTTGTATTTATAAACAGAGGTATATGCCAGCACTCAGCAATGGATGCAACAAGTCATAGCCTGGAACCATCCTTTGTTTCCAGCGGAAGTACCCAGAGATGTGACATATGCCTGTCTAGGGAGATCCTTTCTCCTCCTTTAGAGGAGTAAATGGCTTTTTCTCTCCTAGTTTTTATCTACCCTGCCACACAGCTCCCTGTTCCTCCCCCATATCTGCAGGGGGCTAATAACCCTCCTCCTTTCAGATATCCCAGGAATGTGTTTTTGCCCAATTGGCCTACCCCCAGGGTTGTCTCCTAGATAGCTGAATCTCGGGATGAGATGAGTGATATGGATTATAGGGATATCTGGTGCATTAAAAATAAACATGATCAAGACAAAAGAGCTCAATCTCTATTTGGAATTACTCATCCAATTCCTGAAAATAACCAATGCTGTCAGCATTGAATGTATAAATACCCTGTTTCCTTTTTCTTTTTTAAAACCACAAGAACAACTGATAGTGCATTCAGAAAAATTAACTTTGACTTATTCCTGGAATCACAATCTACTCTAAAGAAAGGGAGACACCCTTGCATCAAAAAAAGGTGAATGTATTTTAAAAACAAGAAACTGGCTCTAGCATGCAGCGGACTGCTGCTACTGCTACTCAGTCATGTCCAACTCTTTGTGACCCCATGGACTATAGTCCACCAGGTTTCTCTGCCCAAGGGATTTTCCAGGCAAGAATACTGGAACAGGTTGTCATGCCCTCCTCCAGGGGATCTTCCTGACCCAGGGATTGAAGCCATATCTCCTGGGTCTCTTGCATTGCAGACAGATTCTTTACCCACTGAGCCATCAGGGAAGCTCATGGAGGGGACATTCAGAGACAAAGAGTGTTGGTTCTAGAATTTCTAGATGGGGTTTCAAAGGAGCAATTGAGTCCGAATGAGGAGGCAGGATGTTTGCCTTGAAGCTCTATTTAGAGAGCAAGCTCATACTTCTTTTATATTTTTTAAAAATTTTTATTGGAATATAGTTGCTTTCCAAAGTTGTGCCATTTTCTATTATAGAGTAAAGTGAATCAATCATATGTATACATATATCCCCTCTTTTTTCTATTTCCTTCCCACTTAGGTCACCACAAATCACTGAGTAGAGTTCCCCCTGCTATACAGTAGGTTCTCATTAGTTACCTATTTTATACAGTGAAGGTAAGTCAGAAATAGTAAAACAAATATCATATATTAATGCAACATGTAGAACCTAGAAAAATGGTTCAGATGAACCTATTTGCAAAGCGGAATTAGAGACAGAGACTGTAGAAAACAAACGTACAGACACTAAGGCGGGGAAAGGGGGTGTGGGATGAATTGTAAGTTTGACATATAGCTCATACTTCTTAAATGGACTGTGGGTTTACAAAAGTAGCTGAGTGAATGGCTAAAGGAAATGCCACATTAACTATGTCAATGCAAACTTTGGTAACTCCTTGGAAAGAATATAGCTACTGTATGCAATATCAGTAGGACCCTTCTTAGAAATCAGGTTGGATCTATCAGCCTTAAAAGAAATATAAATGATTAGACAAGCATCTTTGAAAAAAAAAAATAGAGGTACTCAAAGACTCTACAATTCTCAGTTGGGAGACACATGAGCATTAAAGCAAAAGTGAATGTCTATTCCTCCTCCTCTCATCCATTACAAATTATTATTGGGAAGGTGTTTTAATAAAAGGCCCATACTACAGAGGACTTTATACAAAAGATCAAGACCACTGTGGCACAAATATCAGATGAGTATAAAACCAGAGTGACATGATATATAATGTGTAGCTTGTATCCAAAATTTAAAAAAAAGAAAACTTGGTCCTAATATTGTTTTGGATTTTAAGTGTATACTGGTTTTGGCTGACCTTATTATAATGATGTTAAAGCAATCAATTTTAGGGTCCTTTGAGAAATGATTCTTTGTACCCGTCTTTTAAGATGTCTTCCCTGGTGGCTCAGATGGTAAAACATCTGCCTACAATGCGGGAGACCTGGGTTCAATCCCTGGGTCGGGAAGATCTCCTGGAGAAGAAAATGGCAACCCACTCCAGTACTCTTGCCCAGAAAATCCCATGGACAGAGGAGCCTGGTAGGCTACGGTCCATGGGGTCACAAAGAGTCAGACATGACTGAGCAACTTCACTTTCCACTTTCACTTTTAAGAAAAAATGTCAAGAGCAGTAAAAGCCTAGACTCTTCTATAATTTAAGTGTAGCCCCCATTTTTTAAATCATGAAATAGAATTTCAGTTGGTAGGGAGTTGCTCAACAGAACTCTACCTGGAGAGAACCTTTCTAAAGACGGTTTTGAACAGAAAGGCAGTTCTAATCAAATCTAGGATAGGTGACAGCATTCTCACAACAAAGCAAGTTTGCTTCCAGCAGATCCTAGATTGAAGCATTTCATCTATGGAATAATTCAGTTCCTAATAAAGACGTGGCCTGGTACCTACCATCTAGCAGTAAAGGTAGCAAGGGGAAAAATGCTGTGACAGCATTTTCTTTTGATTCAGCCCAGTAGCTATGGAAACTATCTTTTAAAGTCCAATTGGTCTCCTTCCCTGCAAACCATATAAAATAAAACTATTTCTCACCCTCCATGGATTCCATGTCTAGAAGCTTCATTTTTCAACACGTTTAACTTAGCTAAGCCCTCTCCAGCTCTAGGTATTTGCGAGCTAAAGCTATCATATTTGATCGATACCGTGGATTTAAATTAGAAAACCCATGAAGGCGTTTCTAAATAAGGCAGCAAGGAGTCCTAATGCCCAGACAACGAGGAGTAAACATTTGTTAAATCTGCTTTATATGCTCCAAGAAATACAATGTTTGCTTCTTTACATTTCTCTATTTCTCCTCTTCTCTGGAGGTAAGAAAGCATGTGCATTCTCATCACTTGTAATGTCATTAGCCCATTAGTTTTTCCTGCAGCTGTACATACACCATAGGCTGAGTAGCAATTCAGAGTGAAGAGGTTCCTTCTAGTTAAGATTTTTCTTTTGTGGCACCTTCAAGAGGAAAATAGCAGACAAGCTAAAATATAAAGCAAGTCTGTGGTCTGATATTTTCTTTTTTTTCCTATGTGGATTTTAATCACAATCCATTCAAAATGGAACTCTCTTCAGAAATTTATTTCTAGATGCAGTCACTCTAATTTTTTGAGGTTCACCACGTTATATGTTAGTTATATGTAAGTATTTCTTTTGGCACATGATTTGATAAAGACAGATGTTCTTTGTGCTCACTCTCCTACTCTAAATACCACTTTAATTCATCTTTATTGTCTCTTATTTTCCTCAGTCAAATCCCCTCAGAATCTGTTTCTCTGTATACAATCATCTCTCATCAACAATCCCAACTGCAAAATTTGCAAAATCAAAATAGAGTAACTATTATCGTACAACATGCATAAATTTCTCTCATTGATTTTGTCATCTTTCTCTCACATAAAATTTGTTTACAGCCCATTTGAAGAATCGTATACTGTTAGCATGACACTTAAAAAATGCCCACGACAATGCTACAGAACAACAAAGCTAGAGGTTTTCTACTATGTTAAAGTCAAAATGTTAGTCACTCAGTCATGTCTGACTTTTTGAAACCCCAGGGACTGTAGCCTACCAGGCTCCTCTATCCATGGAATTCTCCAGGCAGGAATACTGGAGTGGGTTCCATTCCCTTCTCTAGGGGATCTTCCTGACCCATGTCTCCAGCATTGCAGGCAGATGTTTCACCATCTGAGTCACCATAAAGTTGGAGACTTGAGGCTGCTGGAAGCAAAAAATAAACAAATAGACCTATGGAAGCCAATGGAGTCTGAAGCATATATATATGTAACAGGCATGTCAGAAATAGACAGTAACTTGATATATAAAAAAGATAACAAGGCAAAGTATTTGGGAAAGGGTGGTCTTTTCACTATGTGATTTGGAGTCAGCTGGGTATCTACTGGGGGTAAAATGACTCTTGAGTCTTGACTCAAATCATAAACGAAAATCAACTTCTGAGAGACTGCAAATATAAATATAAAAGACAACAAAGTATCTACTTTAAAAAGCACAGGAACATGTATCTTCATAATTTTGGAATAGGTAAAGGATTCTTAAAGAGGACTCAGCTAAGCAGTAAGGGGAAAAACTGAAAACTCAGCTTTATTCTCAAAAGACACATTCAAGAGAATGAAGAGATTAAGTTTCAGGGTAGGAAAATATATTTGCAATTGTTAGGGGAAGCACACTGACTGAAACCATCCTCCCTGGCCAGGCACCATAGTAACCATTTGTACAAGCTGTTTTAGGACAGAAGGTCCCAGTAAGGAACATGGAACTAAGAAGCCTCCACCAGCCAGAAGAGTTTGGGAAAGGTCAAAAGGAGACACCACATGTCCGACCACCTCCCAGAATCCTCTCTGGCATCCATTTGGCTGAACAAGGCGTGCACCACCAGGGAGGACTCTGAGTCAGAATGATTGGCTAAAGACAACCCAGAAACTGATCCCATCACCATAAAACCTGAGACTGCAAGCCATGTGACAGAACTGTTCTACTGGGTTCCCTTACCCTCCTGCTCTCCACCCGGGTGCCCTTTCCCAGTAAAATCTCTTGCTTTGTCAGCACATGTGTCTCCTTGGACAATTCATTTCTGAGTGTTAGACAAGAGCCCAGTTTTGGGCCCTGGAAGGGGTCCCCTTTTCTGCAACACAATACCTATATCCAATTTAGACTTGGATCCATAATATATAAAGAATTCTACAAATAAATAAGAAAAAAGAGATAAAACCCAATGGAAAAATGGGCAAATGACGTGAACAGACCCTATCAAAAAAGAGGATATTTAAATGGCAAATAAACATATGCATATCAGTTTCATTAGTCATCAGGGAAATGTAAACAAAACCACAGTTCAATACTGCTATCACCCACCACAGTGGTGGTGATGGTTTATTTGCTAAATCATGTCCGACTCTTTTGTGACCCCATGGACTGTACCCACCAGGCTCCTCTGACCACGGGATTTCCCAGGCAAGAATACTGGAGTGGGTTGCCATTCCCTTCTCCAGGGGATCTTCTCGACCTAAGGATCAAACCCGCATCAAATGCATTTCAGGCAGATGCTTTACTGCTGAGTCACCAGGGAAGCCCACCCACCAGAGCAGTTAAGTTTAAAAAAAAAAAAAAAAGGAAATACCAAGTGTGTGTTGGCAAAGATGTAGAGCATATGGAATTCTCATAACTTAATGATTTAATTTTATCAAAGGAAAAAAAAGAGTGGTGGAAGACACTAAATGATTATAGTGCGGGCACCAGCAAAGACCGTATCTTCCCACAGCTGTGCTGTAGGGAGGTCTGAGAAAGGATAATGGTGGAGGATTGAATCTATCTAGATATTCCTGGTGGAAGAAGGGGATGTGAGCCTGAAGTGGAGACAAATACAACACTGAATTTGCAGTCTGAGGAGAGAGTGCTAAGAAAAATTCCAGAGAGAGGGACAATGCTGGTAGAGATGGGTGGTGATTGTAAACAGACTGAATTTCCACAGTGAGGTCTGTAAAGAGAAGCCACTAGAGAAGATAACACTGAACACCAAGCTCTATTCTAATGGAAAAAAAAAAAATCATTGTCCACTCTTAGATCCCTAGATAGAACAATGGCATGAGAAGAAGGTTGTGAAAAAGGTATTTTAATTCATCCAACTACATTTACTGCCATTTTCTGGAAACTTTTTCAAATTGTGGGAAGCGATATATTAGTTGAGGATTAAAATCCTTTTGACACCACCCTTATGGCAGAAAGTGAAGAACTAAAGTGCTTCTTGATGAAACAGGAGAGTGAAAAAGTTGGCCTAAAGCTCAACATTCAGAAAACTAAGATCACAGTATCCCATCACTTCATGGCAAATAGGTGGGGCAACAGTGGAACCAGTGGCTGACTTTATTTTTCTGGGCTCCAAAATCACTGCAGGTGGTGATTGCAGCCACTAAATTAAAAGACACTTACTCCTTGGAAGGAAAGTTATGACCAACCTAGATAGCATATTTAAAAGCAGAGACATTACTTTGTCAACAAAGGTCCATCTAGTCAAGGTTATGGTTTTTCCAGTGGTCATGTATGGATATGAGAGTTGGACTATAAAGAAAGCTGAGTGCCAAAGAATTGATGCTTTTGAAGTGTGGTGTTGGAGAAGACTCTTGAGAGTCCCTTGGACTGCAAGGAGATCCAACCAGTCCATCCTAAAGGAGATCAGTCCTGGGTGTTCATTGGAAGGACTGATGTTGAAGCTGAAACTCCAATACTTTGACCACCTCATGCAAAGAGCTGACTCATTTGAAAAGACCCTGATGCTGGGAAAGATTGAGGGCAGGAGGAGAAGGGAACGACAGAGGATGAGATGGTTGGATGGCATCACCGACTCAATGGACATGGGTTTGGGTAAGCTCTGTGAGTTGGTGATGGACAGGGAGGCCTGGCATGCTGAGGTTCATGGGGTTGCAAAGAATCGGACACGACTGAGCAACTGAACTGAACTGCAATTATCCACAACAATTTTGCTAAAACTGATATTCCTTAAGAAGAAAGTAGACTAGAAAACACCACAGTGGAAAAATGATATAGATGATCTTGTTTGCAAAACAGAAATTGAGACACAGACACAGAGAACAAACGTACAGACACCAAGATGGGAGGGTGGGATGAATTGGGAGATTGGGATTGACATATATACACTACTATGTACAAAATAGATAATTAATGAGAACCTACTGATAACTACGGGGCCCTACTCAGTGCTAGATAGTGACCTAAATGGGAAGGAAATCCACAAAAGAGAGGACATATGTATATGAATGGCTGATTCACTTTGTTATACAGTAGAAATTAACACAACATTGTAAAGCAACTATATTCCAATAAAAATCAATTTAAAACGAAAGAAAGAAACCATCACAGTGCATTCCACAGATGCTTAGCAAGAATGTCCATATTGCAACTGATCCAGGATGGGAGTGTGGCAGGGTGGGGGATACCTGATGGAGGGAATAGGAGGAATATATGTAATTGCTGACTCATCGAGCTTGTCTTCATTTCATCTGGTGCTATAGCATTGTTTTAAAAAACATTTGTATCACGCGTGTGTATGTGTCCTGTACGTGTATATATTCACACGTATACATGCACTAAGTTGAAATATAAAGTATATTTCTTACTGTGGTTGGCAGTCAAAAAAATTTGCAAAACATGACTCTGAAAGTAGAGTTCTGTAGAATGAATTTGAACAGGAAAGGCTTGAATGTTTGCCAATTCAGAACACTGAACGACAAAGAGATACACAGTAGATGAAAGAACAGCCAGTGTAGAGTCTAGAATAAGACTCTATAGTACAAGTCTACAGTAAGATGATATTCAGACCTTTCCAAGTTTTGCTTAAACCTTAGGGTTATTTGTTTCTCCCTAAATGTCCTCTTCCCCAAGGCTCTTCAACTCAGCACTCTTTTCAAATATCAACTATCAAATGAGGCTGGAATTTAATCATTTCCTGTGTTCTTTTGTATTTTTAAAAAATTTTCTCGGATTATGGTTTATTTACAATGTTGTGTTAGTTTCACAGCACAAAGTGATTCGATTTTAATATACACGTATATCCATTCTTTTCCAGACTCTTCTTCCCATACAGGTTATCTACTGAGTAGAGTTGCCTGTACTATACAGTAGATCCTTGTTGGTTATCTATCTTATATATAGTAATGTGTATGTGTTAATCCCAAGCTCTTGATTTATTTCACCCCCACACACATTTCCCCTTTGGTAACCATAAGCTTGTTTTCAGTATCTGTAATTCTGTTTCTGCCTTGTAAATTCTAAAATGCATTCCATTTGGAACACCTAATATACCTAGCACTGCCTAGGAAGGGTCAAATAACTGGCAATTTGAGGTGAGGTTGCAAGCTGTCTTTTCTTTAACTTATCTCATTAGTTATGTCTCTACATCATTTTCACTAAATAAATCCAGCATCAGCAAAGCTAATGGCTGTTTTATGATTATGCCATTAATGATGTTGACATTAAAAACTGTGATGAATGTTAAAAATAATTTTTTACATACGGCAATTTTATTCTATGTTAATTTCCTACCTCCTTAAAATTACAGACTTCAATTAAAAGAACATAAAAATTTCCCAACCCATTCAAATTTTATAGCATTAAATTAAAATCCAATAAGCAGCCTCTACCTGTGCCCCCACCATCATCACTTTAAATTAAAAAAGAAAACTCACTAGGAACCCAAGGTCTTTAGGCAGTAAAAGCATTCCAATCAGCTACACAAAGCATTTATTGTGGGATGATATCCATGAATAGTTAAACGCCCACTGAAATATCTGAGTATATGTTTTCTTTATATAAGCTTATACTGGGAGTGGAGAAGGCCTTCATTCATTCTGAAACTTGGCGACCTGGAAGTAGGCAGTCACGGCATATCTCAAGTGTATATTCACTTCCTCTTCTGCAAAGATCTGCTTTTCCCCATACTCTATGGTTCTGCAATTCCCCCCCTTCACATCCTATTTTATGCTAAGGCTACTTGAAGTCATGTTCATCTCATGTTACTTGCTCCAGAATTACTCTAAAATCCTTTCATATATGTTACTATATTAGGAAAAGGGAATTGAAACTTTCAGAGTCCTATCTGGGTATCTGCAGTTGCTCTGTCAATAAAGCCATGTGTTGATTGCTTACTAACTGACCCATCACATTACTGATGAAGTGTTCAAAGCAGTTTAGGAATTCAACCCCAAAAGCTGCATGGATATTCTAGAGAAATTATTCTCTTACTGCCTGGGAAGAAAATGGACTCCATGCTGAAAGAGGAACAGTAATGAACTTGACCCTGTGCAGCTGCCTTCCTATCAGCCAATCACATGACCTCCCTTGATTTCATGACAGCCACTTTTAGAAGATGGTGCAATTACAATGTTATATTGACCAAGTGGGTGAGTTTAACTGCATTGCTATTGTTGAAGACTAGCTATTTTTGAATCTACACCCAATCACAGAGCGGGTATGCATGTTCCACCTCCTGCTGTATGCTACTCATATAAAGCTTCTTTTTGTCCATCTGTTTCTCAAAAACCATTCAGGGCTCCATCAAACCAAAAGCAATCTGTGTTTTGGGGATGGAGACAGTGGGCATGTGTCCTAGCCTCACACTTCTCTACAACAGGCATTGAACAGTATATGGGACACTAATACATGAGACCATTTCAGGATTGAAGCCAAGAGCCTTGGTTTCTAGTCTAAATTCTGACACCACCTGGCCATGTGTCTTTGGACAACCCACTTGAACTTTCTAGGCTTTAGTTTTCCAAGTTATAAAATGCAGGGGAAAGACAATGTTGAATGCAGTTCAACTTTAAAATTTTCTTCTATATGGAGAAGGAAATGGCAACCCACTCCAGTATTCTTGCCTGGAAAATTCCATGGACAAGAGTAGGCTGGCAGTGGGCTACAGTCCCAGGGGTTGCAGAGTTGGACACAACCAAGCGAGCATACACAGCACATGCGGCTGCATAACTGACAGGTTTACAGCGGCATCTTTTGCTCAGACCAACCCAGAGTACCCACAGAACATTTGACTTGCTTCTGCTTATTCCCCTACTGGATCAACAGATCCAATCCCGGTCCCTGGGAAAACCTACTTCTTTCTTCCTCAATTCCAACCAATAACTTGATAGTTCAGAGAGAAATAATGCTTTCCCCACTACAGAGGTTTTGATGGGCATTACCCTTGTATGTTTCTCAGTATCTTACTTTCTCATTTTTATTTCCTTCCTTCCTCTGAGTCTGCCAAGGAAGATAACTCTAAATTCATTTATCCTGGACTACGGGTGTCCCTTTAGTCTCCCCCCAGCCCACAATCTGAATCCACTCCTGACATATTGATATCCCCATTTAAGTCGTTGTGGAATAAACTTGATCACCCACATGCGAATGCAGCAGTCAGACAGTCTCCAAGTGAACAGATGAAGCACATACTGCTGCTGCTAAGTCGAATCTGCTGCTGCTGCTGCTGCTAAGTCGCTTCAGTCATGTCCGACTCTGTGTGACCCCATAGACGGCAGCCCACCAGGCTCCTCCATCCCTGGGATTCTCCAGCCAACAATACTGAAGTGGGTTGCCATTTCCTTCTCCAATGCATGAAAGTGAAAAGTAAAGGGAAGTTACTCAGTCGTGTCTGACTCTTCACGACCCTACGGACTGTAGCCTACCATGTAGGGAGTTGGTTATAGAGTGATGCCTCCTTACATCCACATTAAAAGGACCTGCTGGGTCACACCTCTTACTTCAACCCCAGAACAATTTAACCCAACATAAATGTGCCCCCCCCCCCACTACTTGTTATGATACTTCTGACTGCCATTATGTCCCATTATCCCCTGACCCTTCTGGCTCTAATTGAGATGTGACACAATCTTTCCATGTCCCCAGGACTCTCTATGATTAGTCAGATAGTGTTCCCCATCACCATTAAGCTGTCCACAGCCTAGTCCCTGAAACCTCGGAGAATATTACCTTACAGGGCAAAAGGGATGTCAAAGGTATGACCAAGTCAGGGGTCTTAAGATGGGGACAGGGGATGATCCTGGGTCACCCAAGTGGATCCAATTTTATCACATGGGTCCCTGTAAGAGGGAGGCAAGGAAGATCAGTACCAGAGGAGGAGATGTGGCAATGGAAGCAGGAGTCAGAGTGACCCAATTGCTGGAAGGGTGCCATGAGCCAAGGAATGCAGGTGGTCCTTAGAAGCTAGAAAAGACAAGGAAATGGATTCTCCACAAGGGCCTCCAGAAGGAATCAGTACTGCCGACACCTTAACCTTTGAACTATAAAGTCCATTTCAGACTGCTGACCTGTAAAGACCATAAATGTATGTTGTTGCAAGCCACTGAATACATGGCAAATTGTTACAGCCAGCATTAGGAGACTAATACACTCTCCAAGACTTCTCTAGGTACCACTATCCCAAGTCTGACCTGATCCCAACACCCTCCCTTTGTTTTCCTGCTTTTTCCCAGGGCATGTTTACTGACCACCTCCTATGTGCCAGCTCTGTGCTCCATACAGAACAGCTCTGTGCTCCATACTGCTCCATACAGAACAGCATGGACACACTGACCACATGTATGAAGCCTATGATCAGACCCAAAGTCAATAACAGCAAATGACACGAAAGCTACAAAAGAGGCAAATAATGTTCTCCATGGACTGGATGTTTGTGTTCTCCCCAAAACTCCTAAGTTGAAGTTCTAACCTTCAATGTGAAGGTGTTTGGAGGTGGGGACTTTGGGAGGTAATGAAGGCATAAGCTTAGAGCTCTCATGAATGGAATTTGCAACCTTATAAAGAAAGACACAGGAGAGGACACAGCAAGAAATTGGCAGTTTGCAAGCCAGAAAGAGATTCCTCACCAGACACTGAAATGCCAGACATCTTGATTTTGGTATTATGAGAAATAAGCATCTGTGGTTTAAGCCACCCAGTCTGTGGTATTTGTTACAGCAGCCCCAGGTGACTAAGACAGTCCCATGGGAGCACATTGTGGGGGCTGGAGGAAAGAGGCTTAAGATAAGACCTGAAAGAAGAGGAGGCTTTATCCTGGAGATGGGAGACAGGCAGCTAGCAATGAGCTTTACAAGCAGAGGAAAGGTCGGGGCGGGGTGTGAAAAAGGAAGCCAGAGGAGAAGGCAGACCCTATCAGATCCAACTACTATGCCACAGCAAAAAGTGCTTCTCTTTTTGGTTTTGCTTTTGCTTTAACTTCAATCTAAGGGGAGGGGTTTTAAACAGAGGAATTACAGGATATCTGCAAATATCAGGTTCCTGAGATGAAATCACAGCACGGACTCCAGAGCACAAGGAAAACATTGGATTTTTCTTTGCAGTTTTGACGAAATGTGCAAATATTTCCCAGGCAGAGCACCTCTTAACCCACAGCTTTGGGATAAACATTTATTAGAAACAACCCATCTTTTGGTGAGCTGGCCACAGAGCAGTGCCCCAAGGACACGGAATAAGAAAGAAAACATGCCTAGGAGAAGAGGGGAAGCGTGCTTTCAGGACAGCACCTAGTTGGGGCAAGCTCCCAGAACTTGGACCTTGGGTGACCCCCTGGAGAGAAGCCCAGACTTCAAGTGAGCAGGGAAGGTGGAGTAGGGTGGCCCACTTTTCGTTTCGCTCCTAGTTGGAACCCCAGAGGGCTGAGCCTTGGCCTCCACCACGGGAATGGACGTGATGTTGTTCTTGGCTGAGTTCACAACCTCACAGAAGAGATGCCACCCTTCAAGGGTGCTGAGAAACCGTGCCAGACACACCTCTCAAAACTTTGAGAGGGTGAAGAGCATGAGGCCAACTGCCTCTGAGGCAGGCTCTGCTCTTCTGGGCATCTCACTGCCTGCTAATTCCTCAGTGGAAAAGAACCCATATCGGAAACAAATTCTCTCCGATTTACTTTTATTTGCCTTTAAAGCAAGTATCTGCTGCTAGTCACAGTCAGAGTGTGTTGCACACACGCTCAGTCACTCAGTTGTGTCCAACTGTTTGAGACCCCATAGACTGTAGCCCACCAGGCTCCTCTGTCCATGGAATTTTCCAGGCAAGAATACTGGAGTGGGTTGCCATTTCCTACTCCAGGGGAGCTTCCTGAGCCAGAGATCGAACCCTCATCTCTTGTGTCTCCTGCATTGGCAGGTGGATAAATATGTCTGCCAGCTTGGAAGCTCCACAGTCACAGCAGTGAAACAGAAAATAGACAACTGTATAGATGTTGATCCAGACCCTAAAACTGCCACTGAGCTCCCCCAAGGCCAGGCCAGGCCTTCCCAGGACAGGGCAGGCTTTCCATGAATGTGCTAGACATTATTTTGTGACATGGCTATGGACTTACCAGGCACAGAGGTTTTAAGGGGGATAATAACACTAAATACAGCATCCAGCACATACAAATTGCCAAAAAACTACATACAATCATTCATTATTGACTGTGCAAGGCACTTTAAGTATGTAACTTTAACCTAAAGCAAGTTCGCTACCCACTGGGAATTGAGAATTTTTAGATGTTAAGTTTAGAAAATACTAATGAAATCAGTGCATACAAAGAAACATGAATTCATAACATTTATTTTCACAGGCTTATTTCTTTTAAGAGCAATGAAACCGAGATATGATACAAATGCCTATTTCTGTCCCTTGAATGTTCAACCTCATTTAGTTTATTCCAGTGGTTCTCTGAAATGGAGGGCTTAGACCCTGAAATGAGGAGGAAGTCTCCTCATGTTTGGCCTTGGCCATAACCCACTAAAATATTATTTTTAATTTCTCTAGGAAAAAATGATTTCACAGACCCTGAGTTCAAGAATTGGAATGCCATAACACAGGGAGAAGGTAGCTGCCATGAGCTAATATCATCCATCCAGTACTTTCCAATACCTGAAGCATCATTGTTTAGTCCAATCCCCACATCTCCTGATTAAACAAACAAGACAACAGAAGCCTGGTTTTTAGACTGGAGATATGTTTATTAGCAATGAGGAGAGAGTTCCTGGCAGGAAAGGTTACCTAGAAAAGCTATAAAATCATTTTTTCCAGAGGCTTTCAAAAAGGAAGAAATAAATATATCTGCTCAAGTTGGTTTTGACATGCCTAGATGCGGTTGAAAAGAGACTCTCTAAGCTTTCATTCTCACCCCAGAGCTCTCTTTCGGGTCACACACACAAAAGCCCAACCTCCCAACAATACCACAACTCACAGATACCCCATCACTGGCGGAAGCTGAGCTCCCCTTCAGAACCACCAGACACCATCAGATCAGAACACAAAAGATCTGTGAGCAGAGGACTGCTGCCAGGGAAGAGTCACTGTTCAACTCCAAGGTCACATTTCAGCTGTCCTGACTCGATTTAGGCAAAGAAGATGCACTGACATTTTCCTATATCCTTGTGGGAGTGAGTCCAACCTTCCACTTTCTAGAACAGAAGTTTCTGAGGCCAGAGTCAGGCTGCCAGAGAGCAGCACCAAATGCAAATGAAGAAAGCTTCTTTTTGATGCCAGCCAAAAGGAGGGGCCAGAAGGCTTCGAAAGTTCTAGTACATAAAGTCTACAAGTTTAAATTTGGGACTGATGTGCTGCTGGTAGAATCCATCCCAATGCTTAGAATAATCTTCTGAAACAGCCATTTACAAAAGTAAGCCATGGTCCTTTCCCATCCTCCTGAGGTAGGTGGCGAGTCCTGGTGGGTCTGCCAACTACAGTGTTTGTGGTGCGTGTGGTAAAGACTCTGTTGGCTACCTTCTGAACAGAGGGATTCATTCACATCACCACTCCTGTTAAGGAATAACTGGTTCTGTGTTTCAAGGGAAAAGATGCCAACTTTTCCCAAGTTGCCTTTCTCTGAAGTGGGCAACCATAAAAGAATCCCTGATGGGAAACCAGGCAAGTAACCCTCAACTTTTCCACTCATTTATGATGACACAAAGCACAATGATAATGCTCAATGCATTTGAAAATATAATAACTATTTTATAAATTTTTTATTAACAAATAAAAAATTAAAAAGACATATGCATCCCTATGTTCATTGCAGCACTAACAAGACATGGGAGCAACCTAAATGTCCACCAATAAATGAATGAGTAAAGAAGATGTGGTTCATATATACACTGAAATACTACTAAGCCATAAAAAATAATTAAACAATCCCATTTGTAGCAACATGGCTGCAACTAGAGATTATTATACTAAGTCAGAAAGAGAAAGACAAATACCATATGATGTCCCTCATATGTGGAATCAAATATGATAAAAATGAATCTATCTATGAAACAAAAACTGACTCAGAAAGAGAACAGGCTTGTGGTTTTAAGGGGAAGCAGGGGGAGGGGGAGGGATAAAGAGGGAGTTTGGGATTAGCAGATGCAAATGAATACATATAGAATGGATAAAAAGCAAGGTCCCACTGTATGGCACAGAGAACTATATTCAATATCCTGTGATAAGCCATACTGGAAAAGAATATGCAAAATAATATATATATTGGGTTGGCAAAAAAGTTTGAGTTTTTCCATGCTACAGAAAGACCTGAAAAAATTTTTGGCCAATCTAATATATGAATGGGCTTCCATGGTGGCTCAGACAGTAAAGAATCTGCTTGCCATGTGGGAGACTTGGGTTCAATCCCTGGGTTGGGAAGATCCCCTGGAGGAGGGGATGGCAACCCACTCCAGTATTCTTGCCTGGAGAATCCCCATGGACAGAGGAGCCTGGCGGGCTACATTCCACGGGGTCGCAAAGCGTCAGACAGGACTGAGCAACTAAGGACAATACATGTATAACTAAATCACATATTAACACAACATTGACAATTAACACAACATTTCATTGTATATCAATTTTACACGAATAAAATTAAATTTTAAAAAATACAGTAAGTGTTCAGCTTGTGCCCAAGAAAGAAGATATCTTCAGAAATATAAGTAAAGAGGAAAAAAGAATTAACATGTTTTGAACATCTTCTGTATGCCAGGTCCTCTGCTGGGCCCTATGATTAATTTACTTAATTTAACATTCATGACAAGCTTATGAAGTCATTAAGGCAAGTATGATTCTCCTCTTTTTCATGGAATAGATAATATATCCCACAGATAAAGCCAATGAGGGCTCGAGAGTAGAGAAGTTAAAGGCTGGAGTTCACAAAGTGGAAAGGAGCCGAATTAGGAAACATAGGGAGAGCTCAGGTCCTATCTATCACCCCACGCTTCCCCTTAACACCCTACACTCATTACTCTTCCCTTCTGCTCCCACCATCCCCACTCCCATTCCATTTCACCACATTTATCTCTAGAATGGAAGCAAGATGGGGAGGCAATATCTCAGTTGCAGAGCCCCTGCAAAGAGACTCTATTTCTACTTTTTTTCAAGCTTCATGTCATTGCAAAGGTTATTTAAAGTCCTAGACTCAGTTTCTCTACCTGTAGAATGGGTATATAGGTCAAAATTATGTTTATTTCAGAGAGAAGAGTAAAAATATATGCAAAAGTGGTTTAAAGTTAAAAACTCAAATGTGAGGTGTCATTACTACAAAACCCTACCCAGACATGTTCCAGCTCTTCTACCACATGAACTTCAACATGAGAGAGAACAGTGGACACTAACATGTTCTTTAGAAGAGCAATCAGGTTACCCTCTATTAACTCATGGAGTGGCAGAGAGAGACACAAATCCTCTGCTCATGGACTAGAGTTGTCTTATTCATGGCACCACAGCAAAGGCATGGGAAAGACATCCTTAAAAACTTTGAACAATTAGAATGACTATTACAGTTGGTCATCTCCAAAGGTGACCACCCTTAGGCAGAGTCCCCTCCATCACTGAAAACAGGTTGGTCCTGTGAATCCCTATAACCCACAGAACATGGCAGAAGTAACAACCTGCCACTTATAGAACTTAGCCTTAAGAAGGTCTAGAAGCTTCTAGTTTTGCCCTGAGACACCATGTAAGAAGTCCTATTGGAAAGACCAAGTGGAGTAAAACACAGAGCCAGCCATCTCAGCATCCCTGCTGAGCATAGCCTTCTAGCCATCCTACCGAAGCACCAGATATGTGGGTGAGTCATCTTGAATACTACAGGCCAGCGGAGTGTCCAGAGGATGGTAGCCCCAGCCAATAAGGAGCAAAAGAACCACCCAGCCAAGCTCAATCAACTCAGAACTGTAAGAGGAAGTACAATGAAAGTTCTTTTAAGCCCTAAGTTCAGGAATTGTTTATCAGGTAGTAAAGAAAACAGTAACAGTGGAGAAGGAAGAGGAGAGGGAGAACTACCTTCATCTGAACCATCACTATATACCTCATCTAATCTTCACTGACACGAGATTTATGGTACCAATTCACACATGAAGTTGGGTGAGGTAAGTTATCTAAGGTTGAGAAGACATGGATTCTAAACCCAGCTCTGACCACAAAGCCCATTATCTTAATAACCGTGTTATACTTTTCACAAAGTGTATGATAAAATTACTGGTCTCTGATGAATCACTGGAAAATTAGGTTAACAGAAAATGCTGCTAATTATTAGATGCTTATTTTAAATAATCTAAATGGAGCCCATGTGTTATAGTGAAAATAGCTTTTCAACTAGGAGCCTGGAAACGTGAACTTGACTTCTGACTTAATCACCAGCTGTATAAAAATGAACACGCAATTTGACTACCAAAAGGTTCCTTTTATGAAAAATGAAAATAATGTCTTAGATTTTTGTGGTGGTTGTGGGATCAAAATGATACGCTTAATCTAAAGAACTTCCGTAAGCCAAAAATGAAAAAAAAAGTCCAATACAAATGTGAAGAATTGTTGAATTAAGTTGACGCTTCTCTATTCCATAGTTATCAGAAACATTCCCAGTTTCAAACTATCTGTTTTCTCTTGCCTCTTTCCAAGATTAACTGTTCATATAATTACTGTTTTGTTTCCAGAGCTTTGGAACACACCCCTTTTTAAAAATGGGAAATAAACTCAAAGATAACTATAATACATCACTTTTATTAATATTTTTGGAGGCAACGTTGTAAAAAGCAGAAACCTTTTGACTTCTAGTGAATGTCTATATTCCTCATCCCTTTGATCCACTGATTTATAGGAGTTTTGTTCCTGGGGGAGGGGGGTAGGAGCAGTAGCTTTAGGCAAAGTGCAATGAGAATACTCACAATCCTGACACGGGCAAAGAGAGGTCTCTTCCTGGTACTGGATACCAGAAAAGAAGTGCGAAAGAAATCATGGCTACAAATTCTGTCTGGAAAAAAGCAAATGTGTATAATGAAGTTATCTGCTCTATTAAATGAAATCAGATATAAGAATTCTCATAAAGAGAAAGAAACTCTTTGCTCCTTGGGTGGGCAGTGGCAGCTAAGAGCATTACAATATCCTCTGAAGTCATTGCCTAGAATTCTTTTAGCAGTTTTTGTTTTGGAAACCAAATGGTGTCACTGGTAGTCTCAACAATTTATGGGACTTCTTTCATTGGAAATAAAACGTAGTACCATAGGAAGATAATACATGCCTAAAGCTTATATTATAGAGTTAAAAATAAGAGTTTTATTCATGAACAAATTATGTGCCAGCTCCTGAGTATGAGATGACAGGTAGTAAGGAAGATGCTTCTCTTATTAAAGATTTAAGATTATTCTTTTCCAAAGGCCTCAAAGCATATATATTTTCTAGTACGTGAACAAACAAAATATCGTGGCTTCTATTGAAAAGTGGAAGCAACAATGGTAGACTAAAACTAAATAAAGCACTGTTTATGTCTTAATGTTTAAACATAAAAATGTTTAAATAAACCAAGAAAAGAATTGGAAATATAATGTGATCAGTCTGATTTCAAATATGCAACTTATTTTCTGAGTAATGGTACTCATATCATATTATGCTAATAAAATATGTATGATATATACATGTGTTTGCTTATACTTATGTGACATATTCTTATCTGTTCATTAAACAAAATGGAACACTATCCACTCTTCTTAAATCTAATTGCATAGAAATAGAAGCTGTGAGTAGGCAGTGAGGCTAAATCCTTCATTAAAATTAACAATCCCATTAGGAAAAGTTGTGCCCACAAAATACAACCGCTATAGATTGATTATGGTTGATTCAGCATGCCTTTGTTCTAACCTTCCTCAAATTATTTTTTATTATGAATATTAATAATACCTTGTTCATGTTTGCTTTTCTTTTTATCAAAGAACATTCATGAGACTCTGAAACTTTCTCTTAAATCTGCATGTAAAAAGGCAGATCAATATTCTCACAAGCGTATTAAAATTGTGGTTTAGAGAAAGAATGACAAAGATAAAAATCCTGAGGATATTATAACCATCTACTTAGGAAATTAATGTGGCCACACAAACTAGTAAAGACATTTGGCTGGATTATTATCTACAATATATGAAATAGAAGAAAAATATATCCTGTAGTTGAAAAGAAACAGCAACACTTTCTGTTGAAATCTAGCACACTAGAGGCCATTCACTGACAACTGTTCCCAGGTAGGTATCTCCTTCTAAGGTGTGCCTTCTCTATTTGTTTCCCTTAATCCTCCCTTCCTTCTCCCCTAGATTCACGTAGCAACAGAAAGTCAGCGAATCCTAACCAACCAAACAATAACAACAGCTAGACAAATGAGCTGGAGTCATAATAAGAGTTCCATCTTTACCCTTTATAGCATTGTCTATGACACACTGGCGGAGAATACACAGTGCTCACAAAATGAATGGACTGAGTGGGGGCTGGGTGGGATCTGAGTAGCAGAAGAGCTGGTGATAATTACTAAAATAGCCACAAATGTGTAGCACTAAAAACAAAACAAAATAAAACAAAAACAAACAAAAAAGGAACAGAGTGATTTTGCAATTACATAGTAATTTAGCCAATAGTGACAGCCAAATGAAGAAATCAGGCATCAACATAAAACTCTGTGGCCTGAAGGAGTTGATATGCTCAAGGACACTGGTTTATTTACAGAATACAAGTTCATTTCAAAGTGAGGCACCAATGGACAGAGATCTGTCAAGCAAGAAGTATAGAGAAGACCCATATAATATCACTTATATGTGGAATCTAAAAAAATGGTACAAATAAACTTATTTACAAAACAGAAAGAGTCACATATGCAGAAAGCAAACATGCTTATTGGGCTTGTGAGAGGAGGGACAAGTTGGGATAAAGAGATTGACATATATACTCTACTATATATAAAATGGATAACTAATAAGGGTCTACTGATAAGGAACTCTACTCTGTAATTACCTACACGGGAAAAGACTCTAAAAAAAGAGTGGATAAATGTACATGTATAAACGATTTCATTTTGCTGTACAGCAGAAACCAACATAATACTGTAAATCAACTATACTCCAATAATTTTTTTTTAAAAAACAGCATAACTCAGGCCATGAGTTTCAAGGCCATGAGCAGTGCAAATAAGCAATATAAGTGGAGAACCAAAAGGATTCAGACACTTTTTGGAATTCCAAACAATAAAAGAGAAAAACATTCAGAAGTACTGAATATTCACAACTACTTTGAATCATTTGCAAGCTTTCAAATACATGAATAGAGTTACAGTAGGTACAGCAATGGAAAGAAGAAAATATAGGGAATGAATGAGTTATCAAGCAGTTAAATGTATTTATATTCATAAACATGTAAGAAAACTGGGAATCTTATCATAACTAATTGCTCCCATGAACAATTTTAGAGAAAAAGCAGCAAAACTTTTCATTTTATACCACTGCATGATTCTGCTGCCTATTTGGGGGGGAAAGGGTATTAAGAACATTTCTCAAAAATAGAAAATAATCACAGAAAAAGAAAAATCATTATTCTGTATAATCTTATGTAAACAGCCAAAAGCCAGGTGCATGATTTCCTGCACACAAATTAAACAGTGTATGCAGATGAGGAACAGACCTGGAGTCCGGTCCTTGGAGACCAAACAGACAAATGATGGACTCAACTCTGTAAGCCGAAATCTCTGCCTCTCCAGGGATGAATAAACTCAAGAGACTGGCAGCAAAATCGGTGTGACTCCTATACTGTGCCCACTGTCATTTCCAATAAAGCTCCCCATGATGAAGAAAACCAACATAAGTGCCCTTTAGCCAGACAAAGAACCAGATTCCCAACAGCAGGGTGTGGTGTCTTCTCCGTGTTGTAGACACTCCCTCGGCAAAAACAAGCCACTTTCAATTCAGGAAGCTCTAATAGCTGTGTTGGGTCATTTATAACAATGTTATACCAGAGACATGATTTGAAATAGCAGGACTGTGTTAAGTCCGTTTTACTGAGGAAGTATTTGGATTATTGGGCATCCACCCCAAGACGGTATATGCCTGCAAAGATACCCGTTTCATCAAGTTTTCATTGCTTTTGACTACCACCTGGAAGATACAGTTTAGAGATAGAATTTGCTAGATAAGGCTCCTAATGCATAAGGATCTAAAAGTTTGGGGCCATCCTTGATTCCCCATCTTGGCAACTCTTTTCCATTTGGTCATTGAAAAAAAAAATGGAGGTTCTTATACACTAAGAACTCATGAAATCTCTCTCTTCTTTCCCATTCTCAAGGCACTCCCCAATCCAGGCCTTCATCCTGTCCTGCCTGTCTCATCATCCCACGTTCCTCCCTCATATCCCACCCACTATGCACAGTCTTCAGGTTCCTGCTCCTTACATCTTCCACCCACATGACTCCAAATAATCAAAAGCCTCTAACAGCATTTCCTGAAACAGGATCCCCATAAAAAATGGACTGAGTGATCAAAAATATTTTGGGAAACTCGTAAGAAATAAACAATGCAGATTAACATATTAAAGTCCCTGAGAATGTCTGCAGGAAAGAAAATCTGTTACACTCTCCCTCAGCTTTTCTTACTTCTCAACCATGGGGACTTGTTTGGACTAAGACATCGACAACACCCAGCAGACCTACCATTCCAGGGAGATGTATTTTGGGTAAAGTTAGCCCAGAAGATTGACCCCAGATGATTTAGCACACATGTACCAACCCTTATTTCTGGGTCCAAACTATTTCTCCATCTTCAGCACCCCTTCTCTTCTGGGGCTGCTTCAAGTGCCTGTCTCAGAGTCAAAGAGCAAGCCCTCTCCTGCCTAGATCTCCCTCTTTTTAATCAGCTTATGGGGTCAGCTATGTTCTCCTCCCCCCTCCTTCCCCACCCCCAAACCCAGAAGCCTATCCCATCCACCTGGCCTTTATCTACCATTTCATCTTCCCACTTCTGTTACCTGATTTCCTTCACTAAATGTTTTTGTTATCTTACAGGTATATTTCCTATTCCATCTAGATAATAAGCTCCTATGGAACATCCTATGGAACATCTCACACACTAGTAAAGTAATGCTCAAAATTCTCCAAGCCAGGCTTCAGCAATACGTGAACCATGAACTTCCAGATGTTCAAGCTGGTTTTAGAAAAAGCAGAGGAACCAGAGATCAAATTGCCAATATCCGCTGGATCATCAAAAAAGCAAGAGAGTTTCAGAAAAACATCTATTTCTGCTTTATTGACTATGCCAAAGCCTTTGACTGTGTAGATCACAATAAACTATGGAAAATTCTGAAAGAGATGGGAATACCAGACCATCTGACCTGTCTCTTGAGAAACCTGTATGCAGGTCAGGAAGCAACAGTTAGAACTGGACATGGAACAACAGACTAGTTCCAAATAGGAAAAGGAGTACCTCAAGGCCGTATATTGTCACCCTGCTTATTTAACTTATATGCAGAGTACATCATGAGAAATACTGGGCTGGAAGAAGCACAAGCTGGAATCAAGATTGCTGGGAGAAATATCAATAAACTCAGATATGCAGATGACACCACCCTTATGGCAAAAAGTGAAGAAGAACTTAAGAGCCTCTTGATGAAAGTGAGAGAGGAGAGTGAAAAAGTTGGCTTAAAGTTTAACATTCAGAAAACTGAGATCATGGCATCTGGTCCCATCACTTCATGGGAAGTAGATGGGGAAACAGTGGAAACAGTGTCAGACTTTATTTTGGGGGCTCCAAAATCACTGCAGATGGTGATTGCAGCCATGAAATTAAGAGATGCTTACTCCTTGGAAGGAAGGTTATGACCAACCTAAATAGCATATTTAAAAGCAGAGACATTACTTTGCCAACAAAGGTCCATCTAGTCAAGGCTATGGTTTTGCCAGTGGTCATGTATGGATGTGAGAGTTGGACGGTGAAGAAAGCTGAACGCCGAAGAATTGATGCTTTGGAACGTGGTGTTGGAGAAGACTCTTGAGAGTCTCTTGGACTGCAAGAAGATCCAACCAGTCCATCCTAAAGGAGATCAGTCCTGGGTGTTCATTGGAGGGACTGATGTTGAAGCTGAAACTCCAATACTTTGGCCACCTCATGCGAAGAGTTGACTCACTGGAAAAGACCCTAATGCTAGGAAGGATTGGGAGCAGGAGGAGAAGGGGACGACAGAGGATGAGATGGTTGGATGGCATCACCGACTCGATGGACATGGGTTTGGGTAAACTCTGGGAGTTGGTGATGGACAGGGAGGCCTGGCATGCTGCAGTTCATGGGGTCGCAAAGAGTTGGACACGACTGAGCGACTGAACTGAACTGAACACTTTAAGAAATTCCTAAGCTTCCTCAGGTTTCCCTTTCCTTCCTGCTGTCTAGTTAACAAATATTTATGAAAAGCCTACTGGGCATCGAGAGCTGAGCAAAAAAGACAAGTGAAAATGTATCAGGAAAACCAGTATAGACTCTGAGATAGACTAGAATCTAGATAGAAACTTTTAGAAGAGCAAAAGTTTCTATTTTCTGAATGAATGTTTTGGTGAAATAAAAAGAAAACCAATGTGAAATAGTATATTAATGCAATAAGAATGAGAAATCACCTGAAATAAGTCACAAAGCAGGAAATGAGCAGAAATTTGTAATGGCAAATGTGTGTGCTTGTTTCTGTTGAGAATTAATGACTTTCTGTTGAATAATGGACACTGGTTGCAGTGACTCTTAAGCCTGACATGTTGCCTAACACATGGTAGGTATTTAATCCCAGTCCATTGACTAAATTAATGAATAAACAAGTGAATGAAAGATGGCAGGCAAGAAAGCCTTCTGGCAATGCACAGAAATTCTGTGTTTGGCTAGAATTCTTTTTGTCCTGGAATTTCTTTAAACTGGGCACAGCGGATGATGAGCTGTGAAGATCAACCTATGCTTTCTCAAAAGACTACCTGTCTCCTTTAAAATATCATTATGAATGATTAAAATTCATATGCCCAAATATTTAGATAGCCTATGGGATTCTCTTTTCGTGTTACAGTGATTCAGGCAAATTCAGGATTCCTAAGATAAAAACATCACTCCAGAAATCTGAGAAGACAGTTCATTTCATACAGTCTCAATAGGAAAAAATGGAGAGTGACAGTTGAGTTTGGACATTTGTCACATGGGAGGAGGTGGGAAGAAAAGCACTACAATATTAGAATATTAACATGTTTAGGTGAAAAGACAAGACGTGACTGAAAGGAAAAACAAAAGAGGAACAGTTTGGGAGAAGTCAACTTTTCAGAATTTGCATCACGTGAAATGTGTGTTGAATCTTGGATTTGACTCTGATGCCGGTAGTCAATAATCCATGCTGTTTTAAAATGTCACACTTACCATTTGGCACACACCCATGTGTGTTCATAAACTTGATATGAACTACACTACAGAAAAATTTGGTCATTTTAATGTTAAGCAATAGAAAAACAGAAATAAATTCAAAAAAATCATTGATGACAATGTGGTCCTTAGAATAAGGAAGAACTTTTCAAGGGAGTGAGCAAGATATTTTCCGTGGGGGCATGTACAACGAAAATGAACAAAGACTTGAGAAAGAGAAGAGAATGAATTCCTCAATGGCTGGTTAACAAAGTCCAGTCTTTTCTTTCTCTCTTTTCTATAATATTATGAACAGAGCACAGGGGATCAAGAGATTGTTGAACCCCAATACAACCCTGGATAATGTGGTTATGAAATAAATCACTTTCAATATTTCCAGACAACTCATTTAAACACCAGCAAAAGCCACCTGAGGTAGGCTTCTCTGATAAGGCTGACACTCTCCTTTGCAACCAATAGTATTTTGTTAATAATACCACCATGAAACTTAAGTTTACCTTTATACTATCTCTATAATGGATAGAGATATGATAAAAAAAAACATCTAAAATAACATCTCTCACAGATATCAATCATATACTGCCTTTAATAAAGGATGTGTCTGACACACACCAGGGCTTACTAAGTGACAGGTGTCTTTATTATGATGAAGTTTCTTATTATTATGCTGTAATTTTTTTTTCACATCAACACATTCTCTCTCCCACCTTGAAAGCTGAGATCAAACTGTTTTTATCTCTTTGCATCCCTTGCAGCTGAGCACAGTGCCTTTCACAGGATGAACTGAATGTTAACTGAAAGTTTCTAACTTTACCTTGGAACCTTGAAAACTAAACTGTTTGTGCTCAAAGAGAGAAACAGGTAACATCTCCCATCATACCTGCAAAAGGCATGTGCTCCTTTGGAAAGTAGTGGCAATGGCCTTAAACTATAACTCTCCTATAATGGCGACTCTCTGTATGGTGCTGGGAGACAGTTCAAAGATGATATAGATGTGAAAAAGCAGTCCTATTGGGTTCCAACACAATGGAAAAACATTAAAAGGTCACATCAGAGAGCATACGCTAATCTTCTTGCATATTAGATGTTTTCCTAAGCTGATGAATGTATACTTAGAATGTATATGTTAAAATTCATACTACACACTTTATAAATGGATATTGTTTTCTCTTTTATTAATAAGGAAACCAAACTGAAGTTATAGAGATTAACAACTTTGCCTCAAATCACATCAATAGTAAATGATGGTATCAGGATCTGAATCCAAGTCTACAAGACTCCTAGGCTTAATCTCTTAACCATCTGCCAGGTAATTTGCAGTTATAGCAACACTCTGAATCCATAATCCATTTAGGAGTCACAGTCTTACCTGCAGCAGTAAGTGCCATGACCTATTTTCGACATCTTTCAACACAGCATATGATGATTCACTTCCTTCCCTTTATTTCAACCCTCCCTAGCTGTCAGAGAACCTGAGAATCTGGGTTCAGAACGAAAAGCTTCCTTAATATATTTGTGTGCTAAGTTAACATCAAGTAACAAGAAACAGCCATGCTCTCTGAGATGAGCAATGAATTCACAGGGACTGCTTACTTAATTCACTGCCATATAAGAAGTCTAAGCAGGAGGAGACATGTGAACAGAGTTACTGGGAGAATGAAGGTTGGAAGAGGGTAATATTTAGGAAGAAACAATGGTCAGAGGCAGCAGCCTTTGGCAGCAATACTATAGGACTTCACTGCAGCAAGAAAGCCTCTCCAGCACAACATTCTGTGTCCTCTAAACCATAGCTACAGGAACCCTGAAGGGCAAAATCATCAGATATTTGAAAGGAACATGGCTAATGGACTAGATGAAATGGCACAGGTCTGCAGAAAAAGCAAAGAGGCTTGGGCCACAGAGCCTGGTCTCTAAAAATGCTCAACAAATATTTATCGAACAAGCAAATCAATAATGAGGGTTTAGATTAGAGAGTCATGGGGAAGCCTGACAACTATGCAGCAGGGTGATGTTAGCCATCATCACGGTGCCCACAACTTTCTTCCACTCATCTCTCTCACATTAAACAGGAAAATCAGAGGAGGATGCCTAGGGTTGGAATCAATCATACCTCTCTGTAAACTTCACTTGAAACCTCAAGCACCCAAATGAAGCTACAGAAGTCCCCCTGTTAGAGGAGGGTCCACTAGATCCAATCAAACTTTACATATATATATGTATATGTATATATATGTTATGTTTTTCATTGACATACAGTCAACCTAAGCATGTAAGTTCAACTCTAATCTAAATGTTTTAACATCTAAGAATTAAAAATATACAGGAATGCCAAATACAGAGTATCAGGGTTGAGAAAACAGATTCTCCACCAAAAAAAAAAAAAAAAAAAAAAAAAAACTTAAAACCAAAATACCTACATCAAAAGTTTTCCACAAAGCCCTCATGATACCAAACAAGAAAAAGCTTCCTTGGGTATCTCATTCTTTCCTAACAACAGACCTTACTCTGTGATTACTTTCTTGGCTTATCTGTTATCTAGTTAGTGGTACCCACAGCCAGCCTCTGACCATAATTAGCTCCTTATGATATACCATCTTGCTTGTAAATCTTCTTTGAATAAAAGTTTTCAAAATGACAAACAAGAGGCCTCACATGATGTCTGAAATGCCAACCAAATTTTCTACCAGTTGGCATTCTTGACATCGTTTTTGGAGGAAAGTCATAAGTGATATTCACAGCTGAGACATGAGAAACAGCTGCCCTCCATGTTGAAGAATAAGAGAAAAGGAACAAATCTACATGAACAAATCTACATAAAGGCCTTCTGCACATTTTCCCTATAAATGATAAAACAGAAATTTCTATTTATCCACCTGTTTCCAAATATAACCCTAGTTTTCCAAGTAGTGGGTAGAAAATAAAACCCTGATTGTCTTCATATGGCTCAGACAAGGCACAAAAACTCTTAAGTTTTGTGCTCTAAATACAGAAAATTGCTTCATTTCTAAAGTAAATATATGCCAGAAACTTGCGGATATCTCAAGAATGCCTTGTAGCTAAAGAAAGTAACATCATTGCCTACTCATTTTGCTTAATTTGCTAGTCTCTCAGCAACTTTATGCTAACACTTCCATCCTATTTTAGATCTTGGCATAAGGCAATAGTCCAGAGCCCAGAAAGCCACCTCCAGCGGCCAGCCCTCTCAGGATGGAGTGTCTTCCCAAGATGCCTTTCTGCTAATGCCCATGTTCCATGCATTTCACTTATCTTCCCCAAGCTACATTCCAGTAACTAAGCTTCATAAGCTTCTTCTGAATTGTTTACTCTGTGTTTTAAAGCTCTGTCAGCTGTTGGGATGATCTGCGAGATTCTTTTTATTTTTGGTTAAGCGGGATTGGCGAGCCTTATTGGGCCTTTTGGTGGAATCCCTACTATTGAAAATTCCCACAGCTGGGATTAAAGGAGATAATACCTGTGAAAGCCTTTTGTAAACTGTAAAGTCCTGGTCGAACGTAGTGTGCTGCTGTAATATTAACCATCACGGCAATAACCACAATCCAGCTTTAATGGAGGCTTTAAAATGACCACAGCCATTTGGGCCTCGTCTCTGCTCCGTTTCCAATCCAGGTCCTTGCTTGGTGTCCAACACAGGACAGCTCACAAAAAAAGCTTGGTTGGCATGAACAAATGAATGGCTTAAAACATCACATCATTTTCCAAATTAATAGCCACATGTAAAATGAAGCTAGACTATTTAGACAGTGAAAATATTCTGCCCAAAACACTAAGGTGCTCAGAGAAAAGCTGCAGAACCAAAACTTACTTTGAAGAAAATTTCACTGATAATAAAAGCTGGCCCTTTGTGCTCAGTATTGGAGAAGAAGAGAAGGGGGACAGACAGGTGCAGGAATTTCTATGAGCCCGCAAAAATTTCTTTTAGTTCACAATAGCTTAGAGGAGGAGGTTGCCATCCCAGAGAAGGGAAGAGGTAATGATTTTGGATGGCTAAGGTGCAAAAACACAGAAGTGGTAAAGGCTGGCCCAGCATGGAGCATCCCAAGCTCAGGCTGATTTCCGGGGTTGTGTCTCCTTGGGTTGCAGAGGACCAGCTCCTATGGGAGGAGGGAGGAGGCAGTGCAGTGGGAGGAGAGGAGTCTGCTAAGGAAGAGGTGCTGAGAGGAAATGAATTATTTTTGGAAAATGTTTTCCAGAGCATTTGCAGGAACAGTTCAGGTCATGATATGATTTATCTGAAGTCTACCTATGTGTGAGGAGATGGGGGCTGACAGTAGAAAGGAAGACCATAGTGACCAGAAACTGTTGCCTCGTTTATCTTTCTCAACAGAAGCCATCTCAACAGAATTAAGAAGGGAAACTCCAGCGAGACCGCTAGTGACTCAGGAAAGCAAATGCAGACACCAAATTTATGTCCAGGCGAAGGTGATTCAAACTGTCCCTTTTGGCTAAGGGGTAAGGTGGGGTGAGGTGAGGTGAGGTGGGGTAGGGCCTAAAGTTGGGAAGAGTAGCAGAAGGTCTGCAGGGCTCCAGTGGCGGGGAGAGCCCCTGCACTAGCCTGGCCGCTAAGCTCCAGAAAATACCACATTTCTGCCCATCAATCAGCATTAAGCGGCTTTGGGGGCTGAGCTTTCAGCACAGGCAGTTGCCAGTAGCAACAGGGCACACACTAGTAGCTCTTGGTGAGCTAGGGAGACAGCAACCAGTGAGAGGCTGCCAGGGCCAGACAACCTGCGCTGGGTAGACAAGGTCAGAGACCACTGGTGATGGGCCTGGGGGTACCGGGATGAAGGCAGGCCCCAGGGGCCATTAGTGGCCCAGGCCGCTGGCCCCTGGGAATGGGGGGCAGTCGGGGGGAGGTTGAAGGGTTTCTGGTAGCACAGCATTGCCAGTGCCAAGTACAGTAGCCTCCCGACCCCCCTGGAGGGGCATGGCTCTGCTAACCCAGGACACAGAAGTCAAGGCCAAGGAGCAGGAAGAAGCACTGGTCCTGCGCTTGGATGAGTCAGAGTTCTCAAGATCAATCCCTTCCCCCGCCATCCCTCTCCCTTCAGGAGTCTCTGGAGGACGCCAACGTGGAATTGTGTCTGCACGTGTGCTTGTTTTCATTTGCGCTTCCAGCACAAAAGCAAGGCCCCACAGGTGGAAAGGAGGGTGTGTGTATGTTGTACGGGGCTTGGACTGCGTGGGAGCGGGAAGGGGCTTGAAAGCATACATCGCGGCTCCCACCCACAGCCTGCGAGGCGGGTCCGGGTGCAGGCGCTTGGGGAAGAGAGCCGGAACCTCGTGCCACCTCCCCGAACTTATCCCCCTGCCGTTGGGATCTGGTAAGGTGGAAAAAGAAGGCGACAGTGAGGGAGGGCGGTAGAGGGCAGAGATGGACCGAGGAAACCACAGAGGGAGGCACAGAAGCAAGAAGTCCACCCGGACTAGTGGGAGCAAAGGGGCCGAAAGGTCAGGCTGGAGAGCGCGGGCGGCGTGAGCGGGAGGCGCGCCCGGGAGGGGAACAGGCTTGCATCTCCTTACCTGGCCGGTGGTGGAGCATCTTGCAGTGGGTCGGGGCCAGAATGGGCAGACCCTGCAGTGCTGTCACTTCGGGGACAGCAAGGCGCTGGCCACGGAGCCCGCAGTTGATAAACTTGCCATGCCTGGGGCTCGCAGAGGCAGCTGGGGCCAGACGCGCCCCGCCGCCTACCGCGGCCGGCAGCCGAGCCTCCTCCGTGCGCTCCCGGGCGCTCTTCCGCTTTGTTGTGTTGGGCTGGTCTTCCTGAGCCTGCCTCGGGGTGCTGGGTGCCCTCTCGGCAATAGGACGTTTCCCCGGCCTTCTGGGAGGCCCCTGGGATCCGCTTGCCACTTTCCTCCCGGAGGCGCACGTTAAACAGCTGCCCCGTTGCGCCTGGCGGGGCCGCGCCTTGCGCTCCTAGCAGGCGGCTCCGGCCTGTAGATTCCCGCCCCCCACCTTCTCCCCCTCCCCGCCCCTCCGCGGCCCCCCCATCGGAAGCTGCTTAGAATCAGGCTGTCAAATCCAGCCCATCTGCTGCAATCATAATCAGTCTCAACCGAACGGTTCTGACAAATCTCTGCCTGGAGCCGGAGTTGGGGGAGCCGGTGGGTGCGGGGTGCGGGCGGGAGGGGAGGAGGGGGCGAAGGGGCTATAGGGAACAGCGCGGGGAGAGCGGGACCTGGAGGCTTCTATTGTCTGCCCCAAACAGAGGAACTGAAAGGGGAAATGGGGATCCCAAAGGAGAAATAATGGTTTCCTTTCCCAGTTTCCGATAAGAAAAATCAATCCATCCTGGTGGACATATCCATCCCCTTACCCGCATCCCAAACCGCTGCTTGCTCTTTCTGGGTGGAACGAATGCTAAGGAACTGAACAAACAGGTCCTGTAATCTTATTATCAGGCTGATCCAGAGACTGACACGGATATTCAAAGTAGGATATTGTAATTGGCAGGTAAGAGCTAGAACTAACAATCATTTGTCTGCAGTCAGAAGTTGGTTCCCAAGTACATTTGAGAATCAAGTTTATGGAGGGAGAACCACCGTGTAATTCGCGATGAAGCTGGGCCCACTGCCTCCTGTTGGCATTTTGAAAGATATAAGGAAAATCTGCTTTGGGCAAGAAAATGCTGGACTCAGGTTAGCCCCATATTTTAATGGAAATGTTCTTTTTAAAGAAATGCTATTTTATTAGAAAATCATGACTTCTGAAACTGATATTTTTTTCCCAACTAAAATAGTTTCTTCTGCAGATGAAATAAGTTTCTTCTTTTGCTCCTTTCTATAATATACTTTGAACTATTTTAATATGCCCCTGCAATATAATCACACATTTTTCTACTGGTTATAGGCTTATGGGGATTATGGCAAATTTTTTTAAATGAAAATAACAGCAGTCCTAGATATATATAAATCTTAAAGCATAAAGAATACAACCAGTGGGATTATGCCTGCTTTCATACATTCTTTGCAAGTGCTGGAAATGTTCAGTTACCCTGAATGACTGTATTTGTTGGCGAGATAATTTGCTGGATAAACAGATCACCAGTTGAAAAGTTGAAGAGGAAAAACTTTAAGTCATTTATTCAGATAGATGTAAAAGCCAGGTAAAAAATAACTATACTGTGAAAACTGAATAGAGCTTTAAAATAGTGCTCAAATCATTCTTTTGCTTGATGCTATAGCTGAGAAATGCAGGCAAGTCACAGTAAGTTCCCCACTGATCCAGCCAGAGACTGTGTCTTCTAGTTATTTTACAGCCCAGTAGTATTTACAATAGGAATATGCAGTAATGGGCACTCCATGAATACTGATGGTTTGAAGTTTTAATTTACAGGTCACTGTAAATTAAAATCATATACATTACTGTGGCTGGACAGGTGAGCTAAAATGACATTCAAGTGTTACTTTCCCTCATAAATAAATAATATAAGTAAAGGACAGCTACAGATCCAATGTTAAGATGGTTTTATAATATCTAAAAATTGGTAATTTTTCATTGCCAGTTTGTTTAATGTGTTTATTAATATTAAAAATTCTGTTAAAAGATTGATCAACATGGTACCAAGAAGTAAATATTTCCAAAAAGGTCTCCCCACTAGAATTAAGTATCATGCTGGTGAATAATTTAAGGGACAATGTCCAGGAAATCGGTGTCGTCCAAGGAGACAAGAATTGAGTGGAAAGTCAGACCCTGGGCTACAGGCACCTTCCTGTTGGGTTCTGCTGTTTTTTTCCCCTGCAAGCTGGTAGTTTTAATTGTATCAGGCCCACGTAAGTGAGAGGCTAAATTGATGGCCCCACCTCCAATCCATCAAGTCTTTGGTTCTAACTTCAAAATATATCTTATCCAGTCGTCTCAATTATTTACTTCTCAGTTATGTATTGAGTGCTTGCTGTGTTTCAGTGCTGGAAAATATAAATGAGTAAAAAATCAGGAAAAAAAAAACATTTTGATCTTGTGGAACTTACATTCTGCAGGAGAAGACAGACATTATAAAAGAATAAGGAAATAATACTTTTTGTTAGAAAGTCATCGGTGCTAAGGAGAAAAATAAAGCAGGGAGGGTTGGGTGGTATTCAAGTTTAAGCAAAATTCTCAGTGATAATCCACTGAAAATGCCAAGTGTGAGTAAGTAAATACAAGAGGCAAGGAAGCAGTGAGCCATGTAGGTATCTGAGGGAAGGTGGTCCTGGGAAGCAGAAAGAGCAGGTGCAGTGGCCCTTAGAGATAAGTGTGCTGGGAGAGGTCTGAGAACAGCAGTGAGGCAGTAGGGATGGAACAGAGTAAGGTGAGAGGGTTATGGGGATGATCTGAGAGGGCAGATCATCGAGTGGGACAGAACAGGCCATGTGACTGCAGAGTTTCAAAGAATAGTAAGGAGAGATAAGAAAGCCTTCTTCAGTGATTAATGCAAAGAAAGAAAGGAAAACAATAGAATGGGAAAGACTAGAGACCTCTTCAAGAAAATTAGAGATACCAAGGGAAAATTTCATACAAAGATGGTCACAATAAAGGACAGAAACAGTATGGACCTAACAGAAGCAGAGGATATTAAGAAGAGGTGTCAAGAATACACAGAACTATACAAAAAAGAGCTTAATGACCCAGATAACCATGTTGGTGTGATCACTTACCTAGAGCCAGACATCCTGGAGTGAGAAGTCAAGTGGGCCTTAGGAAGCATCACTACGAACAAAGCTAGTGGAGGTGATGGAATTTCATCTGAGTTATTTCAAATTCTAAAAGATGATGCTATGAAAGTGCTACACTCAATATGCCAGAAAATTTGGAAAACAGCAGTGGCCACAGGAATGGAAAAGGACAGTTTTCATTGCAATCCCAAAGAAAGGCGATGACAAAGAATGTTCAAACTACCACAAAATTGTACTCATCTCACACTCTAGCAAAGTAATGCTCAAAATTCTCCAAGCTAGGCTTCAATAGTACATGAACCGAGAACCTGATCCAGACATTCAAGCTGGATTTAGAAAAGGCAGAGGAACCAGCAATCAAATTGCCAACATCCGTTGGATCATAGAAAAAGCAAGAGAATTCCATAAAAACATCTACGTCTGCCTTATTGACTACATCAAAGCTTTTGACTGTGTAGATCAAACAAACTGTGGAAAATTCTTCAAGAGATGGGAATACCGGACCACCTTACTTGCCTCCTGAGAAATCTGTATGCATGTCAGGAAGCAACAGTTAGAACTGGAAACAGAACAACAGACTGATTCCAAATTGGGAAAGGAGTACGTCAAGGCTGTATATTGTCATCCTGCTTATTTAACATATATGCAGAGTACATCATGTGAAATGCTGGGCTGGATGAAGCACAAGCTGGAATAAAGACTGCTAGGAGAAATGTCAATAACCTCAGATACACAGATGACACACCATTACGGCAGAAAGTGAAGAACTAAGGAGCCTCTTGATGAAAGTGAAAGAGGAGACTGAAAAAGTTGGCTTAAAACTCAACATTAAAAAAACTAAGACCATGGCATCCAGCCCCATCACCATGGCAAATAGATGGGGAAACAGTGGAAACAGTGACAGACTTTATTTTGGGGGGCTCCAAAATCAGGGCAGATGGTGACTGCAGCCATGAAATTAAAAGATGCTTGCCCCTTGGAAGAAAAGTTATGACCAACCTAGACAGCATATTAAAAAGCAGAGACAGTACTTTACTGACAAAGGTCTGTCTAGTCAAAGCTATGGTTTTTCCAGTAGTTATGTATGGATGTGAGAGTTGGACTATAAAGAAAGCTTTGCATCAAAAAATTGATGCTTTTGAACTGTGGTGTTGGAGAAGATTCTTGAGAGTCCCTTGGACTGCAAGGAGATCAGTCAATCCTAAAGGAAATAAGTCCAGACTATTCATTGGAAGGACTGATGCTGAAGCTGAAACTCTAATACTTTGGCCACCTGATGTGAAGAACTGACTCATTGTTGGGATGAGTTGGGGAAAATTGAGGGCAGGAGGAGAAGGGGATGACAGAGGAGGAGATGGTTGGATGGCATCATCGACATGATGGACATGAGTTTGAGTAAGCTCTGGGAGTTAGTGGTGGACAGGGAAGCCTGGCGTGCTGCAGTCCATAGGGTCGCAAAGAGTCGGATATGACTGAGTGACTGAACTGAACTGAAGGACTGGCTTTACTCTTAAGTGATGAGGGAGGGCAGGGATACAGAGAGGATTTTTTTTTGCGGGGGGGGGGGCAGGATTTTGTTTGTTTTTTGTCACCCTGTGCAGTTTGTGAAATCTTAGTTCCCCAACCAGGGATTAAACCCACTCCCTCATCAATGAAAGTGCAGAGTCCAAACCACTGGACCATAAGCGAATCCCCCAAAGAGATTTCTGAGCAGAGGAATGCCATGATCTGACTTTTGTTTAATAGGTCATTCTGGTTGCATGCATGCTAAGTCGCTTCAGTTGTATCTGACTCTTTGTGGCCCCATGGACTATAGCCTGCCAGGCTCCTCTGGCCATAGGATTCTCCAGGCAAGAATACTGCAGTAGATTGCCATGCCCTTCTCCAGAGGATCTTCCTGACCCAGGGATTGAACCCACATGTCTTACATTTCCTGCATTGGCAGGCTGATTCTTTACCACTGATGCCACCTGGGAAGCCCCATATTGCAAACTAATTACAGAAGAAAAAGGAAGATGGTAAGGGGGAAGATCTGTTATTAGGCTATTGCAAAAATCCAGGTAAAACAGAGTGACTTGTGCAGGACCATCACAAAAAAAAAGAATTTGTGGCAAGTTGGGATGGTTTGGAATTTAGAGCCAACAGTATTTGCTCAGGAAAGGGAGTTTGGAAGTCAAGGAAGGAGTAAAGAATAACTCCAAGTATTTGGACTTAGCAGCCAAAAGGATGGAGTTGCTATTAATTGAAATGTGGAAGACAATGGGTAGAGCAAATTTTGGTGGAAGAAGATGAGGTTTAGTGTTAGATGTGTTAAGATTAAGATACCTATTAAGTTACATTTTTAAATAGCTACATAAAGTCCTTCAAATAGTTCCTGGCTTTTGCTAAGGACCATGTAAATATTTGTAGTGGTGGAGCTTGTATTAGTTGGATATGTTTTGATGGCTGTTATTGTAATTGTTGATATTTGCCAACCAAAATGAGATATTGAGAAGGCAGTTGAATAAATATTAAAGTATTGTGTTCAGGGCACAAGTCCAGTATGGAGATGTATATTTTGGAATTGTATACAGTATAGATGGTTAAATTAAATTCATCATCATATCAGGTGGGCCATTAAGACTGAGAATACAGTTGGAAAAGAGAAGATGTTTCAGGATTAAATCCCAAAAGACATTCCAACTTTAAAAAGTCAAGAAGATAAAGAGGAACCAGCAAAGGAGATGGCCCCAAATGGCAACCCGAGAGGGAGGAGGTAAAGTAGGAGAGCAGTCTTCCTCAGGAACATAGTAATCAAGGTATATCAAGGAAGGAGTGATCTGCTAATCAGAGTCTCCTGGTATGATTGTCTTCATAGAGAACCCAAAAGAACCTATAGGAAGGCTATGAGAGAGTTAACCGAGGTTACTAGAAAAATTAATTATCTATTATCTGTTTAAAGTACAACATTCAGGGTGTCTCATCTGAGATCTGAGCGGCTGCTCAACTTTGCTGGGAGCTTTCACGAGGCCTGGGGCCTGCCCCTGCAACTGGCCATCACCTGCTATCTGCTGCACCAGCAGGTGGGTGTGGCCTTCATGGGTGGTCTGATCCTGGCGCTGCTGCTGGTGCCCGTCAACAAAGTGATTGCCACCCACATCATGGCCAGCAACCAGGAGATGCTACAGCACAAGGACGCACGGGTTAAGCTCGTGACAGAGCTGCTGAGTGGCATGCGTGTCATCAAGTTCTTCGGGTGGGAACAAGCACTGTAAAGGTCAGGGGCCTGAGAGGTATTCAGTGTGTGCTGAATCAGGTAACGAATCAGTGAAGGATCAAATGCCTTATGCTGAAAAATATTTCTCAGCTTATCTATGGATAATTTTTGAGGGGTTGCCTATTCTTAAATTAAAGAAATATTGATGTAGAACAAGGTTTCTGAGAGGGAACAGATATGTTTCCCTCTCCGTAAGCAATGTCAATAGACCAAAGATTTCTAGCCCACAGGTTTCATATAGAATGTTTTCTCTGATGATGTTCAATAAAATGTAAAGTAGTAACAAAGAAACAACTTGCAGATATATGGAAGTTTAAAAATATACTTCTGTAAGTAATTTTCAACTTAAGACAACAACCCAATTTAAATGTGCAAAAGATTTAAATACAACCTTATCAAAGAAGATATAAAAATGGTAAATCACTGCATGAAAAGATGATCGTCATCATGAGTCACTAGAGGAAAGCAAGTTAAAATCTCAGTTACATTTACTCACACCCACAACAATCAACAAAGTTTAAGATATTAACAATATCAAGTGTTGGCAAGGATGTAGAGCAACTTAAATTCTCATACATAGCTGATGGAAATGCAGAAGGGTATAGCAAGTTTGGAAAAACAGTTGACAGTTTCTCAAAGAGTTAAACACAGAAAAGATAAACATATCCCAGTGTTCACTGCAGCACTGTTTACAATAGACAGGGACTGGAAGCAACCTAAATGTCTATCAACAGAGAAATGGATAAAGATGTGGTACATATACACAATGGAATATTGCTCAGCCATAAAAACGAATGAAATACTGCCATTTGCAGAGACATAGATAGACCTAGAGATTGTTATACTGAGTGAAGTAAGTCAGAAAGAGAAAAACAAATACTGTATAATATCACTTATATGTGGAATCTTAAAAAATGGTAAATTTTATCTGCAAAGCAGAAATAGAGACACAGATATAGAGAACAAACGTATGCATACCAAAGGAGGAAGGAGAGGGTGGGGTGAATTGGGAGATTGGAATTGACATATATACACTACTATGTATAAGATAGATAACTACAGATGGTGAAGAATCTGCCTGCAATGCTGGAGATCAGGGTTCAATCCCTGGGTTGGGAAATCCCCTGGAGAAGGGCATGGCAACCCACGCCAGTATTCTTGCATGGATAATCCCATGGACAGAAGATCCTGGCAGGCTACAGTCCATAGAGTAGCAAGGAGTTGGACACGACTGTAGCAACTTAGCATACATGTACCAAAGCCATTAGATAAAGGATTGATGGGAAATAAAATACTCATCCAGTATCAAGTATCACCTCCTGATTTTCTGCTAACTGTTAAGGGAAAAGTTTCATTATACAAGGGAGAGATTCCCTGACACATTCCTGCTTATATGATGCTATATGAGAAGAGCACCCCATCACCTATGGGGTAGTCTTGGAAAAACCGTGTTTAACCTGAATCTAAGCAAGGACTTTGACATAATGTCCAGCTTATAAGAAGTAAGGAAGATAAATGGCACTACAAAGAAACAGTAAGGCATATGCAAAATACAGGGTGTTCTGCAGCACTTAATGTCTGAGTAGAAGGAAGTAGAAGCAATAAAAATAGATTAAATGATGGAACTAAATGAAACTAATGGGGTTAGATCTTGGTCCAATATAAAAGCTTTAAGAGACTTTAGAGGGACTTTCCTGGTGGTCCAGTGGCTAAGACTCCACACTCCCAATGCAGGGGGCCTGGGTTCAATCCCTGGTCAGGGAACTATATTTCATATGCCACAACTAGAACCCATGATGCCACAATACCTAGTGCAGCCAAATAAAACAAATATTAAAAAAAATTAAAGACACTTTGGAAATTAAAGAAACTCAAATAAGGTTGGCATTGATTAGGATAAGAGAAGTTTTATTACTTTTCCTAATGATGAAAATGATAGTGTTTATAAAGGCAGTAGTCCTTGGTTTTAAAAGACACATGCTAAAGTATTCAGGGTGAAGTACCATTGTGTTTACCACTCACTTTGGAAAAATTATATATGAAACAAAATATTAACATTTAGGTGGTGCTAGTGGTAAAGCAACTTAGCAGCAGCAGCAGCAGCAGCAGCAGCAGCAGCAGTGGTTAAGTATCTCCCTGCCAATGCAGGAGACACAAGATATGCAGGTTCGATCCCTGGGTCAAGAAGATCACCTGGAGTAGGAAATGGTAACCCACTCAAGTATTCTTGCCTAGGAAATCCCACAGACAGAGGATCCTGGTGGGCTACAGTGCATGGGGCTGCAAAGAGTCAGACATGACTGAGCATGGTGCCAAGTTATGGATAAATGAGTATTTCATTGCCCTGGTCTTTTACTTTTTCCTATACATTGAATTTCTTCATAATAAAAAATGAAAAAAATACATACTTTTAAAACCAAATAGTTAAATATAAAGGAGTTAGAAAAAAATAGAAGTTAATGTCTTAAAACACTATCAAAACTTATAAGATGAAAACAACTAAAGCAGTACATAAAGAGAAATTAATAATTTTAGGGCATATTCTAGAAATGAAGAAAATTGGAAAATTAATGTGTAAAGCATACAAGTAAAGAGGCAAACATCTCATAGCAATAAACAAGTAGAATAAAAGAATTAGTAAAGTTAAAATCAAAGTCTAATAAAGTATTACATAAAGCATTAATACAGGATCAATAAAACAGTGCCTGCTTAGATCAATGAAAAACAGAGGAGACATAAATCACTAAGTTTTGGAGTTAAAAAAGCTGCATAACTAAGGATACAAGAGATTTAAAATAATAGGACTGCTTCACTATGAGCAACTTTATAGTAATAAATTTTAAAACACAGATAAAATCATCAATGTCCTAAATTTTTAATAATCTGTCCGTAAAACTCTAGAATCAACAGAATCTTGGACAATACATCAACTCAATAGTTGAAAATAAAAATTTACCCCTGCATAACCAATAGGCCTAGATTTTAAAAACATCTTTATTAAGATATAATCCATATACTATAAAATTCACCCGTTTAAAGTATACAAACCATCACCATCATTTAAGTTTAGAACTTTCATAACCCCTTCCCCCAAAATCCTCCAGTAGCCATTTGTAGTCACTCTTCATTCTCCAGCCAGAGGTAACCAGCAATGTACTTTCTATCTCTTAAGATAAGAATTTGCTTATTCTGGATATTTCATATAAATGCACTCATACAGTATGGGATCTTTTGGTTTTGTCTTCTTTCACTTAGCATAATGCTTTCAATACCTGTCCTGCTGTAGCATATATCAGGATTTCATTTCTTCCTGTTGCCAAATACTATTTCATTCTATGCATAGATATCATTGGATAAATTTCGTTTCAGTTCCTATGCCCATTTTTGTATTGGATTGTCATTTTATTGTTGAACTGTGGGTCTAGTCTTTTTTAAGGCAAAAGTTTTACAAAGCTTGAAAACAATACAAAAACTCTAATATTCAAATCTTGCAGGAAAAGTTCTAGTAAAAGAAGGCGGGGAGGGGAGAAAGATTAAAGAGAAGGGGGAGAAAAAGGAGAGAGGAGAGATTTTATGAGTCATCTAGAATGACCTCGATACTAAAAGTAAACATGTATCATACAGGAAAGCTAATGAATGTTGTCCTAAAAATTCTAAATAAAACAATCCATCAATGTGAAAAATAAAAAATAGTAGGAATAATAATGGTAATAACAATAAAGAATGACCAAATAGGTTTATCCTATAAAGCAAACCCATTTATTCCTGGAGATTTATACAGTGAACTTTACCAGCTGATCTTGAAATGTTTATAAGAGATAAAGGCCAAAAATGGACAACTAATCTTTAAGAATGGTGACTCCACTAACATCCAGAAACGAGTCAGGCACCTTACTATAAAGGTAGGGAATTAAGCAGGTAAGTGAGGTAGGCAATTGCATCAATGAAATAGTAAGAGAGCCCAGAAATAGACGTATATCTATTGAATAAAGGTGTTGGTCAGAAATGGTATCATTGGGACTTCCCTGATGCAGAAGGTGTGGGTTTGTCCCTGGTCATGGAGCTAAGATCCCACGTGACTCGTGGCCAATGAACCAAAACATAAACAAAGTAATATTGTAACAAATTCAATAAAAGACTTTAAAAATGGTCCACATTAAAAAAAAAAAAAGAAAAGAAATGGTGTCATTAATTAGTGGAGAAAGAATTGACTACTGAAACAATGGCAACAAATCCACTTTCTATCTGAATAAAGAACTCAGACCATTCACAAAAAATAAACTAAGATTAAACACTTAATGTGTAAAGGAGAAAAACAATTTAGATGACTTTTCACCTCCAATTTTAAGACAATGCTACCCAATTTCAAGACTTAAAGCTACAGTAATCAAGAGAGCATGATATTTGAGAAAGGACAGATATATTAATGGAGAGATCAGAAATAGACCCTCATAAATACAGCCAACTGATCTTTGACAAAGGAGAAGAGACAATAGAACAAAGACAGTCTCTTCAACAAATGGTCCTAGAATATCTGGAAACCCACATGCAAAAAAAAAAAAAAAAAAAAAACATCTAGACTCAGACTTTACACCCTTCATACAAATTACTCAAAATGGATCAAAATGGACGTAAGGGTAAAACACAAAACCATAAAACTCCTAGAAGATAACATCAGAGAACATCTAGATGACCTTGGGTACAGTGATGCCTTTTTAGATATAATATTAAAGAACTAATCCATGAAAGAAATAATTGATAAGCTGGACTTCATTAAAATTAAAAACATCTGCTCAATGAGATACAGTATCAAGAGAATGAGAAGACAAGCCACAGATTGGGAGAAAATATTTGCAAAGGACATATCTAATAAAGGTCTGTTGTCTACAATTTACAGACAAGTCTTGAAACTCAACGATCAGAAATCAACCTGATTTTAGAAATGGGCCACAAACCTTAATAGGCACCTCATCCAGCAAATAAGTGTATGAAAGGATACTCCACACAATGTCATCGAGGAAATACAAGCTAAAACAATACTAATGAGATACCACTACATACCTGTTAGAATGGGTAAGATTCGGTGGTAACACCCAATGGTGGTGAGGATGTGGAACAACAAGGTCTCTCATACATTGTTGGTGGGAATGCAAAATGGTAGAGCCAGTTTAAAAACATTTGGAGTTTCTTACAAAACTAAACACACTTGTACCATATGATCCAGCAATCATGTTCTTTGGTATTTGTTCAAAGGAGTTGAAAACTCATATCCAAGCGATGTGGAGGAGGAAAGGATTGGGAGTTTGGGATTAGCAGATATAAACTATTACATATAAAATGGATAAGCAAAGTCCTACTGTAGAGCACAGGGAACTATATTCAATATCCTGTGATAAATCATAATGGAAAATAATATAAAAATATGCATATATATTATATATGTATAATTGAGCCACTTTGCTGTACAGGAGAAATTAAACATAACATCATAAATCAACTATACTTCAATAAAATTAAAAAAATTAAAACTCATATCCACATAAAAACTTGCATACAGATATTTACAGTAGCTTTATTCATAATTCGGAGAAGGAAATGGCAACCCACTCCAGTACTCTTGCCTGGAAAATCCTATGGACAGAAGCCTGGTAGGCTGCAGTCCATGGGTTCGCTAAGGGTTGGACACAACTGAGCGACTTCACTTTCACTTTTCACTTTCATGCATTGGAGAAGGAAATGGCAACCCACTCCAGTGTTCTTGCCTGGAGAATCCCAGGGACGGGGGAGCCTGGTGGGCTGCCGTCTCTGGGGTCGCACAGAGTCGCACACGACTGAAGTGACTTAGCAGTATTCATAACTGCCCAAACATGGAAGCAGCCAAGAGGTCCTTCAGTAATTGAATGCATAAACTATGGTGCCTCCAGACAATAGAATATTAGTCAGCAAAGAAGCTGGCTTAAAACTCAACATTCAAAAAACTAAGACCATGGCATCTGGTCCCATCACCATGGCAAATAGATGGGGAAAAAGTGAGAGACTATTTTCTTGGGCTCCAAAATCACTGTGGACAGTGATTGCAGCCATGAAATTAAGATGCTTGCTGCTTAGAAAAAGAGCTATGACAAACCTAGACAGCACATTAAAAAGCAGAGACATCACTTTATCAACAAGGTCCATCTAGTCAAAGCTATGGTTTTTCCAGTAGTCATATATGGATGTGAGAATTGGACCATAAAGAAAGCTGAGCACTGAAGAATTGGTGCTTTTGAACTGTGGTGCTGGAGAAGACTCTTGAGAGTCCTTTGTACAGCAAGGAGATCAAACCAGTCAATCCTAAATGAAATCAACCCTGAATATTCATTGGAAGGACTGATGCTGAAGATGAAGCTCCAATACTTTGGCCACCAGATGCAAAGAGCTGACTCACTGAAAAATACTCTGATGCTGGAAAAGATTGAGAGCAGGAGAAGAAGGGGATGACAGAGGATGAGATAGTTGGATGGCATCACCAATGACTCAATGGACATGAGTTTGAGCAAACTCCGGGAGATAGTAATGGACAGGAAAGCCTGGTGTACTGCAGTCTCCATGGGGTTGCAAAGAGTCAGAAACAACTTAGTGAATGAACAAGAAAAAGAAATGAACTATCAAGCCATGAAGAAATAGGGAGGAACCATAAATGCATGTCACTAAGTGAAAAGCCAATCTAAGAAGTCTACATACTGTGTAATTCCAACTATATGACATTCTTGAAAAGGCAGACAGTAAAAATACCCATGATTCTTAGATGTCGGAGGAGAGCTGGAAATGAATAGAAAGAACGCAGGGGATTTTTAAGGCAGTGAAAATACTCTGCATGACACTATAATGATGCATATATGTCATCAATTTGTTCAAACCCATAGAATGTACACCACCAAGAGTGAACCTTAAGGTAAACTATACATTTGGGTGATTATGGTGTGCCAACATGGGTTCATGGTTGGTAAAAGTGTACCATTTGGTGAGTGGTGTTAATAATGGAGCAGGGGTGCTATGCACATGTGGAGGCAGACGGTATATTGGAAATCTCCGTATCTTCCTCTCAATTTTTTGTAAACCTATACCTGTTCTTAAAAAAGTAAGTCTGAAAAGAAAACACACATGAAAAGCAAGTCTATAAAATCTTTTGAAGAATGCTTTGGAGAATATATCAGCAGGCTGGGAAGGATAAAGAAGTATTTTACTGCATTATATTTTTGAACCACTGTGAAAAGAAAAAAATTACCATAAAGAAAATGAAAAGTTAAGGCACAGAATAGAAGAATATTTTTGAAACATATATAACTAAGAGGCTTCCTAGGTGGCACAGTTATAAAGAATCCACCTGCCAATGATGGAGATGTGGATTCGATCACTTGGTCAGGAAGATCCCCTGATAAAGGAAATAGCAACCCATTTCAGTATTCTTGCCTGGGAAATTCCACGTAGAGAGGAACCTGGTGGGCTACTGTCCATGAGGTTTCAAAAAGTCGGACACAACTGAGCACACACACATAACCTAAGAAGAATCACTATCCCAAATTGATAAAGAAAAACACTTCCCTGGTGGCTCAGCTGGTAAAGAATCCACCTGCAATGCAGGAGACCCTGGTTCGATTCCTGGGTTGGGAAGATCCACTGGAGAAGGGATAGGCTACCCACTGCAGTATTCTGATCTGGAGCATTCCATGGACTGTGTAGTCCATGGGGTCACAAAGAGTTAGACACAACTGAGAGACTTCCACTTCACAAGTATAGTAGAAAATAATTTTTATAAAGAAAATATATTAATAAACAGTTCACAAAAGAAGATAATTGAATGGCAATAAATAAAGTGCTCAATCTCATTCCTGGGGTAATACAAATTAAAACAACACTGAGATACTATTTCATACCTATCATGATAGGGAAACAATAATCATTCTGATTACAGTATGTTTTGGTGGGGCTTCATGGAAAACAAAACTCTGACACGTATCAGGCAAGAACACTTAGATCTATGCTGGAAAGGTGAAAGCACTCCTGGTCTAAAACATGGCTGCCCCATATCTATGTACCTGAAAGAGGGCAGTCTCACACACACACACACATATATATATATATATATACAAACACACGTGGAACATACAAAATTGCATTATTTTGTTGTTATTTGCTGCTAAGTCACCTCAGTCGTATCCGACTCTGTGCGACCCCATAGACAGCAGCCCACCAGGCTCCGCCGTCCCTGGGATTTTCCAGGCAAGAACACTGGAGTGGGTTGCCATTTCCTTCTCCAGTGCATGAAAGGGAAAAGTGAAAGTGAAGTCGCTCAGTCGTGTCTGACTCTTAGCGACCCCATGGACTGCAGCCTACCAGGCTCCTCCATCCATGGGATTTTCCAGGCAAGAGTACTGGAGTGGGGTGCCATTGCCTTCTCCGTGTTGTTATTTACTTGGCTGTAAAACTCCAGCAATTCAATAACAAATGCTTCCCCACCCACACCCATCACAGCACTGGGAGAATCCTGGGACCAACCATTAGTGTGGGATGTGCTGTGAAAGCCAGGGTGAGTGGCAGCAGCCAGCTGACTCCTGGGAGCATCAGGTCCTAAAAGTTCCATCAAGGGCAGGCTGGAGCTGCCCATGTGCCCAGCCAGAGAGGATAGGTGGAGGCCAGGCTCAGGAGAGGAAAAGGGGGGATAAAAACAGAAGTGATGCTGGTCTGTCACCAAACTGAGTCCCCCTAGTCTGCCTGTGCCAAGTCCAGCTAACAGGAGTTGGCCTTGCCCATCAGAAGGCTGCCGCCGCTCACACTGTGCCTGCCTTCTTGACCTTCAGAAGGTATGTGTTCTAGTTATAAGATAAATAAACACTAGGGATATACTGTACAACACGATTGATATAATTAACACTGCTCTACCTTATATATGAAAGTTGTAAAGAGTAAATCCTAAGAGTTCTCATCACTAGGAAATTATTTTTTCCTTTTATTTTGTATCTATATGAGATAATGAATGTTCACTAGCTTACTGCAGTAATCATTTCACGATGTAAGTGAACTCACGCTATATATATCTTAAACTTATATAGTACTGCATGCCAATTGTATCTCAATAAAACTAGTGGGGTAAGTCATTATATATTCAGTCTCATAGTAAATATCAGTAAGTTCCATGAGGTTGAAATATGACAAAGGTTTGTGGGTAAAATGCAGTAGAACAATAAATTATCAACAAATTTAAAAATGTAAAAGCTCAAAGACTTCCCTAGTGGTCCAGTGCCTGGGACTTCCCACTCCCAATGCAGGGGGCCTGGGTTCGATCCCTGGTTGGGGAACTACATTCCACATGCCACAACTAAGTGTTCCCACATCACAACTAAAGATCCCACATGCCACAGCAAAGAGCAAAGATCCTGTTGCAGCCTTCTTGAAGTAAAATTTGTCAACATCTCTAACAAAATTCCATGTATATTTACAATTGGAGTGAGCATTTTCACTTTTTGGAAGTTTTCCTGAGTGAAAGTGTGAAAGTGAAAGTGAAGTCGCTCAGTCATGTCCGACTCTTTGCAACCCCGTGGACTGTAGCCTACCAGGCTCCTCCCTCCATGGGATTCTCCAGGCAAGAGTACTGGAGTGGGTTGCCATTTCCTCCTCCAACGGATCTTCCCGACCCAGGAATCGAACCCATGTCTCCCACATTGCAGGCAGATGCTTTAACCTCTGAGCCACCAGGGAATACTTCCAACAATACAAAAATACACAGGCACATGATTATTCAATGCTGAATTGTTTGTAATTTTAAACTGTTGTTTAAAATATATTTAACTTATTCTTATTCTACATTTTTTCTTTATCCTTATGATTTATCTTTTGGACTGGATTAAAAACTATTAATTAATTTTGTAATCCTTTATGAACAATTTCTACACTATTTTCTGTATGGTAGCATTGAATAAATGTTTATTGATTTGAAAATTATTAGGGCTAAATAATCATTTGTTATAAGAAATTTCATTTTGAAATAAAGCTTTCATATAACTAACAATATACAGCTTACTAATTTTGGATTTATTCAAGATTGTTGTCTACTATATTTTTTTCATGGTTCCTATGAACTTTCTGTTAATTGGGAAATTTGATTTCTTCAATAATTAAACTCTGAGGCTAGGGTACAAGGCTGAATTCAGCACATCCACTTAGAGAAGATTCCACTGGACTTGCTACACTTTTGCAGTCACAAGTGAGCAGATCATCATTCTAGGACAGCATTATTGTCTTTAATGAAATTTATAAATGAAATGCACTTAAGTAGTACCTGGTTATTCTTCTGGGCCTTGGTGGAAAAAAAAAAAAAAACAGATAAATACACATCTATGTTCTACAGATTGTTCTATTTTTTGAAGCTTAAAGATTCATGTTCTTTCATTGTGCTTAGTCACTCAGTCATGTCCAACTCTTTGTGACCCAATAGACTATAGCCTGCCAGGTTCCTCTGTCCCTGGAATTCTCCAGGCAAGAATAATGGATCGGGTATCCATTCCCTTCTCCAGGGGATCTTCCCAACCCAGGGATCAAACCCGAGTCTCCTGCCTTATAGGCAGATTCTTTACCATGTGAGCCACCAGGGAAGCCCATTCTTTCATTAATACAGTTATTTATTTAACTATCATTTAGTAAGCAACTAGTACTCAGATACAGGTTTTTAAATTCAAAAATCTTTCAGCCAAAAATGTTTCATGATTTCAAATTTTAACAGCTGATTTTCTGAATATTTTGTGTTGTATTCAGATCTTGTCTTAGAATGTCTCCTGAAATTAGTGTGGGTGTATTACATATATTAGTATCTTTTTTTAATTTTACCTGATGATTTATGAGTTTCCATTTTTGATGTTTCTCATAATAGACATATATGAAAGAATATGATTATTGAAAAGAGCCTAGAATCACTCTTTCTGCTTGCTCTATAGATAGAGAAATTGGGCTTACATTATATTTAGGACCACACAAGGGATTTATAGAGAGAACTGAATGTTGGCTAGGAGGTTTCCACATCCACTGTTCAGAACCCTAGCCACCAGACTTGTGGACCTTTAAGTGCCCCAGGGCTTAGCAGAGCAGCTCTAAAAGATGCCTTAGAAAAACATAGAGACACAAAATCATAATTATGTTGACCCTTAATCCTTCTTTACTTATACAGAAGTTGGTATGTAGATGCTTGCAAAACACAAACATGTTTTTTAAAAAACACATTCTAGATCATGAATTGGCACCCACAGGCAAAATCTTAGCTATTGTACCAAATAAAATTTTGAGGGGACACAGTCATACCCATTCACTTATCTGTGACTGCTTTTCAGCTCCAGCTACAGATTTGAGTAGTTGTGACAGTGACCATAAGGATACAGCCAATAAAGCCAAAAATATTTATCGTCTGGCCCTTAACAGAAAAATTTATTCACCCCCACTATAGAAAATATTGCTCTCTTACAAGCTATAAGCATTAATAAGTATACTTTAAAACACTGCTAATGATTATAATTTTGAGCTACACTTGGAAACAACCATGGTAATTAAATGCATGTTATAGAGTCTAATGAGCCCTCAAGTTTCTGATATAAGTTGTTCTACAGCATATACACTTCTGCAGAATCTGAAACATTCCATTTTTAATAGTTAAGAGTAATTTTAGCTAATTAACTTTTAAAATTAAACCTAAATTAACATTTTATAGCCTGCAATAACTATAGCTAAGAATACTTCCTGATAATTAAAATACAGTGTTCCTAATGAATGGATATCTACTGTAACTTTCTTTACAAAGGCAGTTATAGTTGCTTTTATAGTTTCATTTTGTTCTTTGTACATTCAAGATTATTGTATTTTCCCAACATACAAACATGAAATTTTTCAATCTATTTTTATGTATTAGGAATGCAACATTTATCAAATTTCTATGTTATACTATAAAATCTTAAAACTCTAGTTACTATTTGAGCAATTACAGTAACTTATTTTTTTAATTTTTATTTTATATTGGATAGTTGATTAACAATGTGATTCAGTTATATATATATATGTGTATCTATTCTTTTTCAATTACAGGAAATTTAAAGGAATATTAAGAAGAATGGATTCCAGAGTTGCTTATAAAAGGAACAGAATTTTGAGACATATTATTCAGATATATTGGGGATAAAATAAAGAAAAAGTCTAAAGCAGAAATTGGCATATAAGGGATTGAAATAAGGTAGCACCATAATAAATTATTAATTTTTAGGAAATATTTTCTAGGCACCACAGAGAATCTGTTCTGCCTTTATTCTGTTTGGTCTGTGTGTGGAGTCAGGAAAGACTAGATTATGGTAATAAATCACCCCCAGATATCCATAGCTTGACATGAAAGCTTATTTCTCATGCTACATGTTGGCAGAGACCTCTGCTGATGGTAGTCATTCTATGTCCCAAGCTTTAGATAAAACACCATCTTGAGCATTGCTGGTTGTCATGCCAGAACAAAAGAGCACACTGGAGGGTTGTATGTGCACCATATTCAACTTGGAATGTCCCTTTTGCTAAGGACTCATTGGCCAGAATGAGTCACATGACCCTGCACAACCACAAGGGAACAGGAATTGTAATCCTATTATGTACTCATAAGGGATAGAGTCGAAATATTTACTAACAACTCATTGAATGTTTAGGTTAATGGTTAAGGACTTAACCCTCAGACCAAGTTAGTTAATTGTCTGTACTTCACTTTCCTCATCTGTACAATGAAAACACTAAACCTCATAGAAATGTAGGAATTAAATGAGTTAAAACTTATGCAGTATTTAGAAGAGTATTGGAGTATAGTAAAATGTGTTATTGTTGTTTCATTCCAAGTTATATACTTGCCACACTGCTCTTCAGCATCAAAAAGAGAGTAGGGCAGCCTTAGGAATGTTGACCTGGGCCTAGCAGAGATGCCTATGAGAAGTATGAGGAAAGGTCCATGACTAAATTAAAGAAATCAAAATGCTAGGTTTTCCTTCTAAGTAATATTGATCCAAGAGGCAGGAGACATGCCATTAAAGGGGTAGCCAGTTAGTTCAAGAGAAGCTGGAGCACCAGGGGGATAAAGACATCAAACTACAATAGGTCTTATGAAATATGAAGGTCAGAGAATGAATTTAGGATGTGAACATAAAACATGGACAAAGTAAGTGGCATATACTGGGTAGGACTAGAATATATTAATAGTATACACATTTGGGTAATACAGTATATGAATGAATCCCTTCTAATAAGTGGCTTATAAGGTTTGTATCAGACTAAATAAGAGAGTTAAAGTAGAAGACTCTCATTAGAAATAAAAAATGAAAGTGTTAGTTGCTCAGTTGTATCCAACTCTTTGCAACCCCATGGATGGTAGCCTCCAGGCTCCTCTGTCCATGGAATTCTCCACGTGAGAATACTGTAATGGGTTGACACTCCCTACTCCAGGGGATCTTCCCTGATGCAGGGATCGAACCTGGGTATCCTGCATTGCAGGCAGATTCTTTACCATCTGAGCCACCAGGGGTTGAGTCCCATTAGAAAAGGCGAAGGTAATACCAAAAGAAGAGAAATGGGAAGAAAGAGACAGTGAGTCAAGAACCAGTGTCCAGGATGTACAGTCAGCTCCCGCCTTATGTAGAACATAGCAAATGGTGGATTTATGGCATTGTTCAATTCCTGTCAGAGCTGTTGACTCAGCACTGGTACAGTAGTACACAGCAGTACAACTGCTCTGAATCCATGACCAGATATCCACCCCTGACCATCCACCTGTGACCACCCATGCATCAATACATAGTCCAACGATTCTGGACTGTTAGGCACCAGATGAGGAGAAGAGCAGACATGATTTCCTCTTCCAGGAGCTAATGACAAGAGAGACAGAAAAGTTACTAACCCATGTATAGCATAAATCAGAATGAAATAAATTCTGTACTGAACACACATGCCAAATTTTAAGAGCACACAGAAGGAGGAAAGGTCCATTTTCAGGAGACATTTAGGGAACACTTTTTGGAGGAACTAACATTTTAACTGAGATTTTAAAGAAGAAGAGGGATGAAAGTCAAAGGATGTAATGAATACCAAGCTAATGAAATATCATGAATGACCATGAAATGGGTAAGAGTGACCACTTGGAGAGGGTAGAGGAGAAATAAATTTTAAAAAGTAAAAGGAGCTCTTTTTTTGACCCACAAGTAATAATTCAGAGGCACACTTAAGAAGGTCTCATTTCACAATCAATTTATATTTATAAAATTACCTGCTCTTTCCCCGAATTACAATATAAAAGTGGCTATTTGATTTGAATTTTATTTCTGTAGTCTTGAAATATAAGCTCTGCAGTCTATATTTCCCTAGATGATCACAAGTTCAAAAGATCATAGAGCTGAAAAGAAATTACAGTCCAAAGTTCTGCTTCAAAGATGGAAGGTCCAGTAACCAAATGACTTACTCATATTTTCAAGAGTGCCAGACTCCACACTAGAACTGTCATAATACTGAATGTACCAGCTGCTTTAAAAGATGAAAGAATCAAGAAAACAAACATGAGTCCAGAGCTGTTCTTGTGGTTTCTCTGGGAATGTTCTGTATCAGAACCTAAGTGATTTATGTCTATAAGAACACAAGTAATATGAATAAACATGGAATTATTCATTAAATTCAAAATGTATAAAGGAGGAGTCATTACTTGAAGCCTATGTGTGTTTCAGCCAAGTAAAAGGAAGCCCTACTGCACAAGGTAGGGATTATGTTTATGGAACTTAAACATGAGGTAGAGGAAGTCAGAAATACAAACAAATTCTGAATGGCTCATGTCAAGTAACAACAGGCCCATCACAGTTCATAGTAAAAAATGCAATGTCTATGTCATGTTATCAATGTTTGAAATGAACATCAGAGAAGTGCTGCTTTGCCAACTCTGCCAAAGACAGAGGCAGCACAGAACCATGATGCACCATGACAATTCTTGCTTCCATTTGTGAAAGTGTCCGGATGCCTCATTTTGGATGCCATGTGAAGTTGCTAGGCTACTGAGTTTCTGAAGAGAAGATGGACATTCAAGGAACCAATTTTTGACCATATATTAACCACGACAACTCTATCTAAAATATCTTGTTCCCAAACAGGAGCATAAAGCATATTTCTACATTCTAACTTTACATGAAGAATCGTGGCTTGGAAATCCCATGAGAAAGTTTTCATAAGGATTTATCCACACTTTCTTCTTTGGTTTCCTCAACTGCAAAGCAGGAAACCTCCAAGACATCCTGAACCTCTGACCCTTTTGTGTTTTTTCCCATCAACATACACAAGCATCCATGCATCAATTAAAAAAATCTCACCACATTATAGTATGGCCTTGTTTTAGACCTATATCTAGAACACTACTGTTTCCAACCCACTATTGAATGAATTTACTTGCATGTTTCTTGGGAAAAAGAAGGTTTCATTGGCTCAGAAATGTCAGAAGTCCATTATCACATATACCTATCAGGTTTCCAAGATGATTTTCCCAGGCTACCCTAAATGACTCCCTCAGAATGTTTCCTGCTAGCATGTGAATCAGCTTTTTGCCTTTTACCCAATCTCAGCTCATTCCTTCTCTATGACAGTATCAGGACATCCACATCTGACAACAGTCCCAGCTAATTAATTTACTCCAATGACTAGCAGCCTTTTGACAGGAAAAATAATCTACATTGTATTTATGGCAAAATCTCTACCATTTTGACAAAGATGAATGCCAACTTCACACAGCCATTTTTCAGCTGTTATCCAGAGTTGAAAGTGATTTTCAAATGTTGGCTTTAAAATTAGGAGGAAGGAGATAATAGTCCTACTTTAAAATGGCCTGGAAATGGAATCTCTATAATGATAGTGTAGCATCAAGCCAGAAAAAATAAACTCTCCTGCTACCATCATAAATGGGCCAGAAATAAACCTCGGAGTGAGGTCACACACAAAGAATGGGCAGTGGAATTGGATTTCCAAAATAAATGATCTGAAACTCAAAGAGTGATGTCTTCCCTTATCCCCATCCTTCTGGCCATGGGTAGTGGGGGGAGCGATATCTGCCTCTGTAAAATGCACACCATTGTTGTTATTGGTTGATCGCTAAGTCATGTCCAACTCTCTTGCGACCTCATGCACTGTAGCTGGCCAGGCTCCTCTGTCCATGGTATTTTCCAGGTAATAACACTGGAATGGGTTGCCATTTCCTTCTGCAGGGGATCTTCCTGACCCAGGGATTGAACCTGTGTTTCCTGAATTGACAGGTGTATGCTTTACCACTAAGCCACCAGAGAAGTCCTAAAATGCACACAACACTGTGATAATATGGCTGAATCGGAAAAATCAAAATTTGAACCCAGACAACATCTACAATGCTCAACTTCTATCTCTATCATAAGCAAAGTATCCAGTAGTTCCATCGGAGAAGGCAATGGCAACCCACTCCAGTGTTCTTGCCTGGAGAATCCTAGGGATGGCGGAGCCTGGTGGGCTGCTGTCTGTGGGGTCGCACAGAGTCAGACACGACTGAAGCGACTTAGCAGCAGCAGCAGCAGTAGTTCCATTCACTTTGGCTATGCTCTGAAATACTTTCTTATGAGTTTTGTTCAATCTTTCTAGCATTATCCTTCCTAATGTTCCTTAACCTTGGGATTGTAAATGTTAAATTAATAATTATTCATTTCAGTGATAATCTGAACCTCATTCCCTTCTTCCCTCTGAAGACCAGAGTAATCATCCAATGAAAGTTCTACCAAGGTCAAGAATGACCTAATTTATTTGTAATTATTAATTCTTCTCTGACCCTTTAACCATAAATAAAGCCTTGGCATTGGAAAAAAAAAAAGATGTGAAACAGGACAAGGCAATTTTCAAAAGTCAGGGAGTAATGGAACAGTGGAGAAAAAGAGAACGGATTTTCTAAATTTAAAACACTCCTTGTCCTTTCTTGAAATAATGATTTATATTCTTTGAGTCCACAAGAGAGTAATTGGATATGTGTGATGCAATGCTGGAATTTTAGGTATTTTGCCTAAAGGTTATTAACAATTAGTACCACTGGGGTAAAAATCATAAAGTTAGAATAATAATCTCTCTCAAAGGATGACTGAAATTGAACTTGTAATCTGTTCATAATCAACTATATTATGTTTATATTAGAGACCCACATGTTCAGAGGAATATTGACAAACTAAAATAAATCATTAGGTGGCCATGTGTAAGAGGGGTCTGAAATGTAAGTTGTATGAGGAGCAATGCAAGAACCAACTCTGCTTCCTTTGGAAAAGTGAAGACTGAGGTCAAACAGATCAAACTGTCAATATTTTAAAGGGCTGACAAGGAAATAGTCATTACAAACAGAGATGCTCATGGTGGTGTTAGGGCCAGAGAGTAAAAGCTGCGTGATGAGTTATCCAACATGAAAGGCACCTGACCTATCCCCATCCACAGAAGCAGAATCCCCTGGACATGACCTCTGAAGGATGGTCACCCAGGCTCTGCCTGGACACTTGTATGGGCACAGAGCTCACTATCCCAAACACCCTCCTTTGTGTTAGAGAACAGAATGTATCAGAACATTTCTTTTTAGCCCTGAGTTGCCATCCCTCAGGTTCTAACATAGACAACTGGTTAACTAGTCCTGCCCTCCTGAATATCCTAGGATACTGCTGATCCCTTCTCCACAAGATAACTCACTGCAGTTATTTTTTATTGAATTATAATTGAAGTATAATATTATATGAAGTACAGGTATGCAAAATAGTGATTCATAGTTTTTAAATATTATACTCCATGTAGTTATTATATTCATTCTATTTCCTATATCTTACAATATCCTTGTAGCTTATTTTATACATCATAGTTTGTACTTCTTAATCTTCTACCCCTATCTTGCCCCTCCCCACTTCCTTACCCCAACTGGTAGCCACTAGTCTGTTTCCTACATCTATGAGTCTGCTTTTTTTGCTATATTTACTACTAATGTATTGTATTTTTTAGGTTCCACGTGTAAGTGATATCATACAGCATTTCCTTTCTCTGTCTGACTTATTTCACTTATCATAATGCCCTCCAAAACCATCCATGTTGCTGAAAATGGCAAGGCTGCATTCTTTTTTATGGCTTAGTAGTATTCCATTGTCTATGTGTGTGTGTGAGAGAGTGTGTGTGTGTACACACATACCATCTTCTTTGCTCATTCATCTATTGATGTACACTTGGATTGCTTCCATATCTTGACAACCATATTCTGCCATGAATATTGGGGTACATGTATCTTTTCAAATTAATGGTTTTGTTTTGTTTTGTTTTTTGGATACATACCCAGGAGTGGGATTATTGAGTCATATGGTAGTTCTCTTAGTTCTCTATGTGTCAAGTTAAACATCTGCAATTCCTTCGGACCTTCCAGATACTCTCTGGTTTCTAATGTTCTTAACTGACATATGAAATAAGTACTCTTGATGCAGTATTATCAGCCACAGTACAGAACAGAACTTTCAATTCTCCTGTCAAAGAAAGATCAGTTAGTATGTGTTAGCTGAACACCTATTATGTTCAACCCTATGCTTAGCACCATTTGATATAGAAGTAGAAGACCAGGTGCTGAAGATATCTATAGAATAAAAACTGAGGTATGTGGAATAATTTTGGAGTTTTTGCAAGATGTAAACAATTATGTTGACATATGTAGTATAGTCTCAAATTCAGGGTGAATTAAAAAAAAAAAAAGGGAGCCTGGGCAGACTGAGGCTGAGGAATCCAGGTACTGAGTTGTAATAGATTAAGAGGACCATCGCTTGCTCCTTGGAAGAAAAGCTATGAAGAACGTAGACAGCATATTAAAAAGCAGAGACATTACTTTGCCAACAAAGATCCATCTAGTAAAAGCTATGGTTTTTCCAGTAGTCATGTATGGATGTGAGAAATGGACCATAAGAGGGATGGGATGGGGAGGGAGGTGGGAGGGGGGTTCTGGAAGGGGAAAACATGTACACCCATGGTGGATTCATGTCAATGTATGGGAAAACAAAAATAAATAAATAAAATAAAATAAAAAGCTGAGTGCCGAAGAATTGATGCTTTTGAACTGTGGTGTTGGAGAAGACTATTGAGAGTCCCTTGGACTGCAAGGAGATCCAACCAGTCCATCCTAAAGGAAATCAGTCCCAAATATTCACTGGAAGGACTGACACTGAAGCTGAAGCTCCAATACTTTGGCTATCTGATCCAAAGAACAGACTCATTGGAAAAGACTTTGATGCTGGGAAAGATTGAAGACAGGAGGAGAAGGGGATGACAGAGGATGAGATGGTTGGATGGCTTCGCTGACTCGATGGACATGAGTTTGAGTAAACCCCGGGAGTTGGTGATGGACCGCGAAGCCTGGTATGCTGCAGTCCATGGGGTCTCAAAGAGTTGGACAGGACTGAGTGACTGAACTGAACTGATCTCTGCTTTCCCTTGAAGGATATGTGTGTCTAGAATAAGACACTGACAGTAGGGAGTGTGTATGTAGGAATAATCAGTAATAAAGAAGGTCAGCGTTGGTAGGGACATGTATAGCTAGAAATAGAAATACTTAGATTTGTACTCTTAACATGTCTACTAGGACTTTCTTCAATTCTAAATATACTGAGCTTAACTTTGCTAAAAATAAAAAAAACCAGGACTCAGATATCCACAGGTCTTTAATTTGGCAAACTAATCCTTGGTGACTACTACCAGGAGCTAAGAGAGTAAAGCTAGAACTCCCCTCAGGTGGCAAGTACAGATTTCAGAGGTGATTTTTCTGGACACCCAATTTCTTTTATTTCAAGCATGAGAATTCCAGGCAGTCCAGTGGGAGAGATATTTTTGGATAGATGCAACTTTTGATACAGTTTAAATTATGTCATCTTGGTAACAAATGATTCCAAAGGCCAAAGTCCTAAATTATGTATCTGACTCAAAGAATTTCTCTTTTAGAGTGGCCTTCTGTAATCGACCCCACTCAGATATGTATTTCCAAAGCCAAGATACAGGAAAATCAATTAGATAATAAAAAATGAATAAATCCAGGTAAGTACACATTTTGGCTTTCAGTTAGCCAATGACTTTGTGAATCTCTAGGGAATACTGAAGCGACATCATAAGACAGTGCAGTTTCCTTTAATAGGGACCATAACCTCAGAGTGGCATATTTTTCTAATAATGAGCAATTGACTTTTTTTTTTTTCACCATGCTGTGCTCATAGCTTCTGTGGAAACTTAAACATTATTCAATAGAACAATTTCCTGCAAAGCTTTTGAAAGTGGTCACAGACTCGGATTCTATTCTGGTGCCCTGGGTCTGCCAGCATGCTGTTTTATTACCTTTGGAAGATTCAGTGCCAAGACACAGTCCAAGAGTTAGAGCTGAAAGAAGACCAGGTATATAAAAATAATTTGCTGCCTTCTTTCAAGAAGGAAAACTATCACTTTCTATCACTTTAAACTTTCAGTAATTCTATGGACCTCTCATTTCTCTTCTGTCTTCATCACTCAACCCTTCAGCTGACCTACAAGGTAACTGTAATAATTACAGACTGTTAACTCTAAAGAAAAGACTGCTGAAATCACTGTTTAACCCTGTCTTGTTATCAGTGGGAAACCAAGGCCCTGGATGTCTAAAGGGCTTTCCCAGAAACCACACTGTAAGTGTCAGAATCAGGACATGAACTTCACATTGCAGAGAAGGAACCAGAAATGGTATTTGAAAAAGTTCTCAACAGGACAGCACATTCACCAAGCAATCAGAACAGAGACCCTGATTGTAGCAGTGTGCCACCAAATACCACTCCAGGTGGACTAGATTGGAGGTAACATTTTAGGAGATAAAAAGTGCCCCTTATTTGTTATCTAAAGCACTTAGCTAATAAAAACGAAATTTACTTTTAGCTGTTAGTTGCTCTCTTTTTTCATCTGTTTATTTTCTACTAATGCCACTAATCCTTTGAAAACTTGCCCTCTGTTTGGCAGCCCATGTCATTGTTATCTATGCTGAATGACCTTGACTTCAAGTGTGTGTCCATCTTAACAAAATTCTAAGGTCTTCTCTGCCAGTACCACTTTGTAGACTTTCAGTCCAAGCCCCAATTCTATTTTTATTTTTTTTAATTGAAGTATTAGTTGGTTTATGATGTGGTATTAGTTTCTGGTGTACAGTAAAGTGATTCAGTTTTTTAATATATATATATATGTACATATCTATTATATATATATACTTTTAATATATGTATTATATATATTATACAGTTATATATATATAAATGTGTGCTTTTATATACATATATAAAAGTTTATATGTATATATATATATTTGTGTGTGTGTGTGTGTGCTAAATCACTTCAGTCATGTCTGACTCTTTGACACCCTATGGACTGTAGCCTGCCAGGCTCGTCTGTCCATGAGATTTCCCTGGAAAGAATACTGGAGTAGGTTACCTCCTCCAGGGGATATTCCCGACCCAGGTATAGAACCCACGTTTCTTATGTCTCCTGCATTGGCAAGTGGGTTCTTTACTACTAGAGCCACCTGGGAAACCTATATATATATATAGGTTTATATATAGGCTATAGAAGCCTATATATATGTGTGTATATATATATATATACACACACATACACTTTTACAGATTCTTTTCCATTATAGGATATTATAAGATATTGAATATATTCCCTTCTGCTATACAGAAGGTCATTATTATTTATATATTTTATATACAGCAGTGTGTATCTTATCAATTCTATTCTTTAAAAGTAACTTGATCTATTTTCTACAATTTTTCTCCATTTTTTTTTCATTTTATTCAAGGTGATAATTATCCAAGGCCTGGATTTTTATCATGGATTTTTTTTTTAACCTTTCATAGTCTCTTAGTCCTTTTCTTTAAAAATTATGAGAAATTCTTTCATTGTGTCTATTGAAAATGTTGTTTGCAGCCCAAGATACAATTGGTAGATAATGGGAATAAAATTATGGACAGAAATACACATTTGATTATTGTTACTGGTTAGAACCTTTCCTATGATGCCCAGTGACCCAACATGCAGACAGGACATGTCTCCAAATTTATTTTATGATTTAATTTTTAAAGAAGCATAACATAAAAGTCTAGTGAAGCAAGCATTCTTCCTAGCTTTATATATCCAAAGCAATATGTTCACATCTTCATGAAGTATCCCATCTTTACCTTTCTAAGAAGAACTATCTTGAAACTATGGATCCCTTTTAGCACTGGTATGGCACTGAAATGAAGGACTTTTTGCTATGCTTGCTTGATCTTTTCCTTGCAATGGACTCATCAATAAAGGCAGACTCATCCCTAATAAACACATGAACCATTAATAATTTCTCTTCTTGAATCAACATCAGTTCCTTCAATGGCTTAAGAAAAGTGTTTTGAGGACCTATCACATGCTAAGTCTCTTAGGTACAAAGGTGATTAGAACATACAACCAATTGTCACTCTGCTTTCAGGGTAAGTGAAGTGTTAGGTTTGAAGTTGGATGTCTTATGATAAGCACTATGAGAGAGATGAGATACCAGAAGATTTGGTTCTATAAGTCAAAGACCTTAGGGGAATAAGGTGGTTCATTGGTAAAGAATCTGCCTGCCAATGCAGGAGATACAGGAGATGCAGGTTTGATCCCTGGGTTGGAAAGATCCCTGGTGTAGGAAATGGCAACCTGCTCCAGTATTCCTGCCTGGAAAACTCCATGGACAGAGGAGCCTGGTAAGCTACAGTCCATGGAGTCACAAAGAGTCAGACACGACTGAGTGACTGAGCATGAGCATGCATGAAAAAATAAGACAGTGTGTGACTGAGAGCTTCATGCTTGGAACTGGTATAGAAGTCATTGACGGTGTGGATAGAGCCAATGTTACACTTTGGATTATTTTGTTGAAGTGTCTTTCTCATTAACTGGGGGGAGGGGTAAAGGAATGGAGCAAGAACCAATGCCTCCCTTGGGTCTAAGTGAGTGATGTCCTCTACTAGTAAAATCTGGCTAATGGAGCAGTATAGAATTGAGATGTGCAGTTTGTCTTTTCTCTTTTCATAGAAGCTCTAACATCTCTCCCCAGAATTGAAGGATGGAGGTGGGTTCTAGAACTCCCTTCCAGGCCTCTGAATACAGAAGGCACAAAAAGAATAGAGGGTGAGCAAAAATAAATAAATAAATTTACTCCTTTAAACTCCAGAGTTACACATGTAGCGAGATATGTAGAGTTATATCCTAACAATCAATCTCTTTGGGGGTGGGGAAAGTCACAAGTATGCTCATGCACTAACAAGTTGGTGATTCTTTTCCCATTAAAATTAAATAGAAGGCCATGGTAAACTACCCATTTCATTCCTCCTTCCAGAAAAAAAAAAGGCACTTTGTCATTCTTTACTGTGGGTGCACGTCAGCTTCAACACATGCATTTATGTCAAGTAGGTCATTTATACTGTTGCCTGCTGGAGTTTTTCTCCTTTCAACTTAGTAGGAAATATTTGTGATCTTTATTACCCCCAATAAATCTACAAAATGCCTTTTGCTTGAGGCTTTTTATTTTAATTTCACATAAATAAATCACATTAGGTTCCTGGCTGTCATATTAAGATAAGCATGGATCTAAAAATAACAAATGTGTTTTTATTCAAGTGTTTTCAGATTACACAGTGGTAATTTTCTCTGGGTCACCCGTGAATCTTATTGATGTTGAAATATTTTTTGGCACTTTAAGAGTGTTTCTTGAAGAGCACAAACCTATTTAAACTAGAAGTAGAATAATTTTCAGATCCTCTACAGACATACTTGTACACTATTATTCAACTCAAGCTTCCCATGGCTGCAATAAATCCATCTTTAATGTGGGGATGTGTCCCCACTTACAGCAGAGGGCAGTTTTATGTCTTTGTAGGTTAATTGAATGCCTCTATCTATATTGTGTTTTATGTATTAACTATAAAGAGCTCTAGACCTGAATCCCTCATCAAAGATCTTACATATAGTTATACTCAAAGGTCTTAAAGGCAGCCCAAATTCAATCTAGTCAATACCCAATTCTTCATCTGTCCTCATGCTACCAGACCTGCTCCTACTCAGGACTCAGATCAAACCACCAGCTCCTTGGGGAAACCTTTGGTCTTTTGAAGGACAGTCTCATAAAATGTGTTTTACAGAGTCCTCCACTTAGCCTGGGGTGGAACAGTCTTGATAAATGGATGTGAATTTTTCTTTCAAACAAGATTTGTAGTGAATAGGCAAAGATAAAACCCATAAGGTTTTAAATAGTTTATTTTATGCATTTATTCATTTGGGACCTAAATATATTTTCTGATGGATTAGCACAGCCCTTTTAAGGGTGGACAGATTTAATATGTAAATCATGTATATATAAAGTTGGTGTAGAGTTTCACTCTGGCATTTTTGGTAATCTCTTTGCCTTGGGTAACTTGGGTTCAAATACTAGGCAACTCTCAAAGTAGACAAACATGCAGACCATACACCGGCCACCTAAATCAACAATAATGTTGATCAATCCTAAAGTAAAGGTCAAATATGAATCTGGGTGGGCTTCCTTGGTGACTTAGGGGGTAAAGAATCATGCCTGCAATGCAGGAGACCCAGGCTCAATCCCTAGGTTGGGAAGATGCCTTGGAGAAGGGAATGGCTACCCACTTCAGTATTCTTGCCTTGAGAATCCCATGAACAGAGGAGCCTGGTGGGCTGCAGTCCATGGGGTTGCAAAGAGACAGACACAACTAAGCAGCAAAGCATGAAGCACGATGAACCTGGCGATCTTCCAATCAACTGGATACCTTTCTGGATTTAGTTCTATTAGCCCCTTCTGTTATGAACAAGAGTCACCTTAAAGATAAAGCTGTTAGTTCAGCCAGAGTATCAGAGCTCTGAGAAGAAGCCTAAATGCTCCCTTGTTTACCTAAAGCAGCACCATCAGTCTATAATAAGAGTCCTTGGGGATACGTCTCAGCCCACAGCCTTCCCCACCACTGTCCAGGGATAACATAACCACTGAAGCATGTGACAATACCCAATTTCCTGATTTATTCTCCCTTGTGCTGGGCAGAGGGCATGACTTAAAGGCAAGACTCTTATCTTGGCAGGGGTCTGAGACTGTCTGAATCTCTGGAACAACCCCTGGTGGGTAATTGAGAAGTGACACTGATGGGTTCCCAGGGTGGCCTGATGCTTGCACTTGCCCTGAAGAGGCAGATATATGCTGTAGAAATCCAGCCCAAGGGCAGAGAAGAGGGGAATAAACTGTAAAGCTTGCTAGTCCTGGTCTCCTTTGACCTCAGCAGAGAGAAAGATGCAGAGCTGGGAAAGGGTACACTATTATTCTTTGGGCTTAACATGAGCTTTTGCTTTTATTGCTAGCAGAGAGTGCTGAGTTCTTTGTTTGCTACACAGTCTATCCCCTAGAGGTAGCCTCCTTTTCTCCTGAAAGGATTTTAAAAAAACAAATCACAGTTCTTATTTTATGTGGTGTCCGCCATTAAGAATTCATGCAGAGCAATTTTACTTGTTGCCAATTAAGCTCTCCCAGTGGAAGTCTATGATTATACCAAAGGCGACCTGTGTAATACTTGGAATCACTTTGGTCTACATAAATTAACCCCTTGAGGATAGAGACGTGCTAATTCTTCAGATGCCTGGATAATTTGATTCTAAGAACCAAAATACACAGAAGGCAAATCTCCAAGAAGTTCTGGGCCTGACTTTTCTTGAGCTGTGTGTGCTTTTGCCTCTTAACTCTATTTTACAGCTACAAGACAAGTTCTGTATAACATGTTAGCAAAGGATGATCTTTTCCCAGAGATAGAATGTAGCCTCTCAGTAACCAACTTTAATGTCACTCACATTTTACAGAAATGGGGATTGCTGCTAAAGGAAACTTTAGGCACTGGGGCCAATTACCTCCACCCCAAAATGTATAAATACGTCAAAATTATGGAGAACATGAAGACTATTTGGGATGTGCATCATTTCATGGCTGTCTTCACTCTGCTTAGCTAGGCAGCATGTTGAATCATGGTGGGAATGAAAACAAAGCTCTTGCCCAATATTTTTTTTTCTATCTCTTCCCTTACGTTAAGAATCACAAATAAGGCAGGATGCAAAAGCCTACTTCAAAGAATTTTGGATACATTCCAAATTCTGAAACTATCATTTTATTGTTGGAAGGATGGATCATAGGGACTCTTATTGCACCCAGAGATCTCTACATGCTTTTCAGTGAAGTGTTTTCTTCGTGTTTTCTTCCTCTTGGTGATGTAGGCAACCAACATTTATTCCCCCGGGGAAGCACAAGTTCTGTGCTTTACCAGGGCAAACATTGCTTGTGATCAATGGTTCTTCGGATTCTTGGAATCTGGTAGTATTGATACTTTGACTGCCCCTCAGAACTTGGGGTTGACTTTCTGCTTTTATCAACAACCCAGACTCCTCACACTATTTGCTTCTCTTTTACAAACTACCCATCCCAGTACCTGTGAAGTAAGGGGAGAAAGATGAAGAAAGAGATATAACTATGTTTTTGTATATTTGGCTACCAAACTAGATAAGTCACCATTTTCCAAAATATATTTCTTAGACCTTTAGTCAGAGTAGATGCTCCAAGAAAAATAGGATTTGGGAATATTTTCTAAGATGTCAAAATTACATTTTATGGTCTATACTTGATATGCATAACACATTAGCAATATAAATGGCTCTGAGTAGTTCTATAATTAAAACAAAATCTTTTTTTTTTCTTTTTTTCTATTTTTTGTCTACACCATGCAGCATGACAGATCTTAGGTCCCTGACCAGGGATTGAACCTGTGCCCCCTGTAGTGAAGTGCTTTGTCCACAAATGTCAAGAGTGCCTTAACTGAGAAACTCTAGCCTAAATATAGCTTTTTCAAATGAGACTTCAATTAGGCATCTGTCGGTTGGAAATTGGCACTGTGCATTCACCAGATCTTGTCATTTAATTTTGGCCTTGAAACCTACTTATTCTTCACCTATTTACAGGCTATGGATAACTCTGTCTCTAACTCAAACTCTGAAAATCTGAAATGAATACTTTGACATTATCTGGTTCAGTCACTGGCAAGCTGTTGTTGTTTAGTCACTAAGTCATTTCTAACTCTTTTGCAACCCATGAAATACAGCCCACCAGTATACTCTGTCCATGGATTTCCCAGGCAAAAATACTGGAGTGGGTTGCCATTTCCTTCTCCGGGGATCTTCTGGACCCAGGATCAAAACCACATCTCCTGCATTGCAGGTGGATTCTTTACCAATGAGCCACCTGGGAAGCCCCACAAGCCATTAGGGATCTATTATATTAGGCATTTCTACACAGATTCTTTGAAGCCTTTTGTGACATGTAGTAAATTCTACAAGCTGCTGCTGCTGCTGCTAAGTCGCTTCAGTCGTGTCCGACTCTGTGCGACCCCATAGACGGCAGCCCACCAGGCTCCCCCGTCCCTGGGATTCTCCAGGCAAGAACACTGGAGTGGGTTGCCATTTCCTTCTCCAATGCATGAAAGTGAAAAGTGAAAGTGAAGTCGCTCAGTCATGTCCGACTCTTAGCGACCCCATGGACCGCAGCCTACCAGGCTCCTCCGTCCATGGGATTTTCCAGGTAAAAGTACTGGAGTGGGCTGCCAGTGCCTTCTCCGAAATTCTACATGATCCAGCTGTATAAGTATTACAGAAAAAAGATTATACTTATCAGTACATGTTATATATAGGTAATGCTGTTTTAGATATTATATGCTTCATACAAGCTCAGTGCTCAGTTATCTTAAATACTAGCTATATCGATACCTTCTTTTTATACCTAAGGAAACTCTGTCTCAGAGATGCTACCCAATAACCACTTTGGACAGACCAGGACCGGAGTCTATGCCTCTAAAACCTCCAATCCAGTCTTATTTCCATTTCTAGAGTGTTGTGCTGCCTCTATTTGTCATACATAATTTCACATATGTGACATGAAAGAGTAATTAACACTATAAATATTCATGAATCCCATTTGTATTTTCCAACTGTTTGTGTTTGTTCTAAACTCTTAATCTAAGGCTGTAAATGGATAAAGATTTCTGTCAAATATCAGAAGAAAGTCTCAGCAGTTGTTTTCTCACACTCCTTCTTGTCAGTCACAGATATATTTAGTCAAATCAGAAATAGTAACAGATGATATAAAAATCATTAAGTACAAAAGAGCCTTTTTCTCCTAATCTTAACTTTCCTCATTAAAACAAGTAAACGTACAAAAATATGTGATCACATTTCAACATCAACTTGTAAATAAGTTGTTGCTGGGTATGGTTATTTTTTCTCATCAGGAAGGGAGAGGCAGAGCAATTGAAATGCGCCCAGATTTGTACTCAAGTCTTAGACTAGGTTCTAGATCCCAACTCTACCGTCTTCTTCAGATAAATTCATAGAAGTTTTCTTCTTCTGGTATCAAAACATTAATTGAGCTAAATGCTCTTTGCCAGACAGCTATATTTGAACTCCACAAATTCCTTAACAATTTGAAAACCTAGAGTAGATTATAGGTCTATTTCAGTAGAATACTAAACAGGACCCCAAAATAGCCAGTTATCTTGAGAGTATGATTACAACAATGTATTTGTGTCACAGCACATGGTTATGCTATAAAAAATGACTAAAGCCTGTTAAAGACTATGAGATTCCTTCACGAAAATAAGACTTTTCATTCTTATATCCAATCTTCTACCATTTGTCCAATTCTTTTATCATTAAGCAAGAGGCAATAACAGTATGACATGTAGCTTCTATGCTTTTGATCAGTCCTCAAAGACTGTGGCCATAAATTAATGCTGACTACTACTAATGTTGGAAGATCAAAATATTCAAAATTGGTACTTCCCTCGTGGTCCAGTGGTTAAGACATCCCCTTCCAATGTAGGGGGCGTTGGTTTGATCCCTAGTCAGGGAGCTAAAATCTCACATGCATTGTGGCCAAAAAACCAAAACATTTTTTTTTAAAGCAACATTGTAACTAATTCAATAAAGACTTTAGAAATAGTCCACATCGAAATGATCTTTTAAAAGTATTCAGAATTTTTAAGTTATATGTTAGCTTAAGTATAAATGGAAGACCATTAGTTAATATCAATATCAATGAAAGTTGTAACAGCTACACGAAAGTTGTAACAGCTACAAATCAAATGCACAATAAAAATCAGAAAACATATATACTGAATTATGGGAATGTTTGTTTGGCTTCAGACACTTTAGCTGTGCTTGTGTTTGTGGTATGCCATGGTCCTTGGCACATCACAGAGTCTACCTTAACTCAAGAAAGCATTTTAATATTCAATCATAAACAGAAAAAAAAGTCCCCCACTGCTCACTGTCACTCACAAATCATTCACCATAAACTATTTGGCTATAGTTGAAGTTGTGATATTGTAATGAGCATCAGAAAGCCTATCACTGTAAGTCAGTCAGGATCTGTTTGCAAAATATAATCAAGTATAATTTCATGATTCAATAAATAGTATGTAAATCTACTATTATTGGTTTTCATTTTCATTTCAATACTACCATTTCCATTTCCTCACTGTTATTCTGACTATTCAAATATCATTATTGCCCTTTATTATTATTCAAATAAAGCTTTTCTATTAGATCTTGTGACACTAAATATAAGCCTTTGCTTCTTGACTAGCAATAATTCTATTTCTGAAGGAAAATGGATGTGATTGCCCACAAAATTCTGAGCTCTTACTTTAGGTTAGGTGATGTCTGTGCCTGAAATGAGATTTTAATTTAATCATATCAGAGAAAACCAAAGGTTTTTATTAACTACCTTAAGAAAGCAGGAAAATAGCCTTTTCCATGCAGGTTTTTTTTGATTCAAAAATGTATGAAACTATTATTCCTCTTCAAAAATGTATTTAAAACATACTGACCAAATTATTAATAAAGTGTAATTTCTTTCATCTGATGGTATTCATCATTCATATATTTTTCTTTGGAAAGATGGGGTAAGTTATTTTATACAAATAGTTTAAAGAAAATGTTACAACTCAGTTAAATATACTTTGCAGTACATCTATGGAAAATATAATTTAAAAGGCATATAACCATAAATACATTGCTATTGGTATACACTGGTTCTCAAAAGAAAACTGTATCAGCAAGTTATAGATCTCAGAATCAATTCTAACAAATATTGCATCAAGTTATATAAAGTTAACTGACATGTCATATAGTGACAAGCAGACTTAAAAACTGTACAGTTTTGCTGTATCCTATTAGCAGTTTTCTTCCAGGTAGAAAAATAGAATATTAAAAAAATTTAAAAAAAAGAAAAATAGAATATTGTCTATTAATATAACCACAGATACATTTTCTAGTTTCACAACGAGTTGGACATGACTTAGAGACTGAACAACATGTTTCCTAGTAGGAAAACTAACATCAGAGCAGAACAAATGAGTAAAATGGATTTGGATGAGGTTGGGCAAGAAAGCCACAGGGTTAGGTCGTACTTATCTCCCTAATATCTCTGTGTACAGAGGTAGTCTTCCCTGGTAGCTCAGATGGTAAAGTGTCTGCCTGCAATGCGGGAGACCCAGGTTTGATCCCTGGGTCAGGAAGATACCCTGGAGAAGGAAAAGGCAACCCACTCCAGTACCCTTGCCTGGAAAATTCCATGGACAGAGGAGCGTTGTAAGCTACAGTCCATGGGGTCTCAAAGAGTTGGACACGACCGAGTGACTTCACTTCACTTCTTCACAGAGGGGGAACTGGCCTCCATGCCATGAGGAGGTAAGACATAAAGGACTTGAGGAGCTTATTGACCCCTTAGAGAAGAAGCTAATTATATTCAATAATTCTGATGCAGTGCAAGGTATTTGAGCAGTGTAATTGAGCGCGAGCACATTTATTCCAGATAACAAGAGCTATAGGAATTTAGTAAATGGAATTCAGAGTCCATACTAGCACTGGCAAAAACATGGCCACATGGACTTTAAAGATCTAGATAATCCTATCACAATAATCTCCATTCCCTAGAAGCCTCAGGGAATGAGCTACTTGGGAAAACTTAGATAATACTTATATAATACTCTCCTCTTTTTCCAATTTACCTGCAGATGTTTTCACACCTAGAATCAGAATCCATTATATAAAACAAAAACCAAACCAAACATGGGATACCTATACAACAGCGTTCTTGAAATATGTATTTTTTAATATGAAGAGAAGCAGAAATTTTAAGCGGAAGTGTTCTCAACCTTTCAGTTATAGAAAAACATAAATAATATCTAGGCGGGCAAAGGCCAGAGAATTTGGGTTCTAGTTTCTACAATATAAGTTTGCTGCATGGCCGTGGACAAATGCATTCCTTGACTTGGCAAGTGTTATGATTTCTACAATCCTCCAAGCTCTGAGCAGGTCCTTCACTCAAGGACAACTTTTGACACCACTGTTTTACCTTAATTAAAGGGATGGAACTCTTTAGGTAGCCTCTGCTGATTTTTGCCCCCAAAGGTGCTTTTGGCAACCAAGTAGAAGAGACCATTTGCCAACTTCATGCTTCTGTGATCAAGATTAAAGCTATAGATGCAGCTATTAAGTTAAGAAGAAGATTTAACTCACCTCCAGAGACATCTATGTTGCTCCTCAAGTTGATTTAACAGATGTTCAATGTATTTGTTGGAGTCCATGTATTCCTGCACATAGAAAAATAAAGCTGCATTACACCAAAGACAAAGGCAAAGACAAAACCTCATTATCATAGGCATGAGGATTCTAAGACCATCTTGATCTCTACAGGACGATTTTGGACAAGATGATTCCCTTGGTCCCTCTCATTTGTAGGAATAGATGCTTCTATGACTTATATGCGTTGTCATTTGGGGACAAATAAAATTTTCCCCATATCCTATGATGTTTCCATGAATGCAAAATGGAGGAAAACTGGAGTTCTATCAAGTCAGCATAAAAATCCTCTTAATCACAGAGAAAAGCCAAATTTTACAGTCGTTTACACTATATTTCATGTGTATGTGTGCTGTGTGTTCAGTCGCTCAATTGTTTCTGACTCTTTAAGACCCCATGAACTATAGCCCACCAAGCTCCCACGTCCATGGTATTTTCCAGGCGAGAATATTGGAGCACGTTGCCATTTCCTACTCCAGGGGATCTTCCTGACCTAGGGATGGAATCCATATCTTTTCCATCTCCTATATTGGCAGGCATATTCTTTACCACTGCACCCCCTGGGAAGCCTATGTTTTATATGTTTTGCCATATAAAAGTATGGGGTTGGGCTGGGGGTTGGGAATTGAGCCAACTTTAGAAAAGGAGGAATAAAGTAGATAGCACAGGTCTTGATTATACTGATTTTACACAAATCACTTTCTAGCAAAAACACTATTTTTGAGCTACATAGAAACTACATATTCATTGCCCTCCTTCACTGGGCATATCATTTATACTGATGAATCACATGTTTATTTTTCCTTCATTTCCTTATATGAACAATGCAATTTTTTCTTGGTTCCCCTTTTTTTTCTTTTCATTTTATCTTATTTATTTCCTTAGAAAACCAATCTTTAGCTTCTAAGATGATATAAAGGCAAGCTTTATCTTGTTTAGAAGTACTCACAAATTTATATAAATCAAATTAGGTTTTCAAGAAACATCTGCAAAAAATAAGGGATTCCTTCATTACATAAGAACTGCTCATAGAATCTGTAGGTTATTGAACCTAATTTTTTTTTAATTTTTGATTCCTGAATATAAGGTTCACATGCAATCATTTTAATTGCTAACTATGTAGAAAAATACAACAACAACAACAAAAACTTGTATAATTTATTTCATCCTGAACCTGTAAATACTTCTTTCCCTTTGAGGAGCCCACAGCCCTCTGTGTCTACATCACAGCAGCCTTAGACAGAAGAGTGTGCAGTGATTTCAGTGTTAAGGTACCCATGAAAGTTACCATTTTATATCTTGCGGATTTAAGATAAACTAGGAACTCAGGTTAATATTGATACCTTTTTAAAACATTCTTATTTTGATGGAATACTATATAAAATCAGTTGTTTCTATAAAAATATTGACTATAATGGGTGGGGGTGGGGGAGTAGAAGACACACAGTAAGAGCTGACCTTACGTAACAGAAAGGGCTCTGTTCAAGTTTCTGGGCCTGTGTAGCCTTGGAGAAGCATTTTCACCTTTCTACAATATTTCAGTTAGACTGGAGGGCATTCCAAGTCCTTACCTAGTGAAACTATTCTAATAGTTTTCCATAATCCTATTGCAGAAAATTAGCCAAAGAGTTTTATTCTTATTAATATGCATGTTCAGGTGAGTTATTTAAACAAGACCATTGACATGAAAAGCAAAGCAGAAATCTGTTACCTGCAGGAAGTTGCAATGGTTTGTGGTAATGTTATTAAGTATCTTGATCAAGGTTTAAACATGATAGGAACACTCAAAATTCTTAAAGATATTTTCAAATACATCCTTTGAAAAAACTTTAAAGACAGTGTTTCTAAGTAGAGGCAAATATATAAACTTCAAGGTCACCCATCCAGTCTTCATTCAAATTTTTTCAACATTTATTATATGTCATGTGCTGTTTTAACTATATAGATATAGTAGTACCTAAGAGGGAGAAAATTCCTGTCCTCAGAGAGCTTACATTCTGTAGAGAGATACATAACAAAGAAGTGATCAGATTGATTTCAGGTTGGTTACATGCTAGGAAGGAAATAACAGATGATAGGAAGGACTTTAAGTGGGGAGGGCACCTCCTTTATACACCATGGTTGGAAGAGGATTCTGAGCAAACGACTTCTGGGTCTGGGGCCTAGTAGAGAAATAGGCAAGCATATAGAGAAAGGAAGAGGGGAAAGAACACCACAGGCAAAGGAAACAGCATAAGCAAAGACCCCCAAATGTGGTATTTAAGAACAGAAAGGAAGCCAGTGGGGCCAGGGAACAGAGCCTGAGGTGTGTAGTCTAAAAAGAAGTTGGACAAGGAGTATTAGGCACTCGGTCATGTCAGACTCTTTGTGACCCCATGGACTGTAACCCATTAGGATCCTCTGTCCTTGGAATTCTCCAGGCAAGAATACTGGAGTGAGTAGCCATTCCCTTCTCCAGGGGATCTTCCTTACCCAGGGATCGAATCTGGGTCTCCTGAATTGCAGGCAGATTCTTTACCATCTGAGCAACCAGGGAAGCTCTCCCTGGACAGGAAGGCAGGGGCCAAATCATGTGCAAGCTCTAGAAAACAGTTACATTTAACCAAGAGATCTGTGTTCTGCTTATTCTGCTTAGCTCAAGTCAGAGGTGGACTCAAAGAGGTGATTACAAATATAATCTTTGGATCAAAGAGATTTAGGTTCAAATCCTGGTTTTGGTACTTACTAACTGTGCCCCCTCAGGCAAGTCATTTAATCTCTCTAAACCTTACTTTTTTTCCATAGAGCTAAATAATTGAAGAGGTATAGTAAGGATTAAATAAAACAGTTTAAGCATATAACACAAGGCAAGCAGTGAACAGAGCCATTTCCACAGGATCAAACCTCTTCTCAAAAGGCAAACCACTTTACAAGGTGAAAGTTATATGCATTTTCTCTTCTCTTACTCAGCTTCAAGGTTTTTAAGTCAATGCTTCTTCAATTATAGTTGGATTTTAGAATAGGTAGTTAGAGATTAACAGTAATAATACAGATTTTCAACCATTAATTAGGGTATATCTGGATTATGATTTAAACTATAAATGCTATTTCAAATAACAAATACAGAGTGCTTCCATTTAAGGTATTTTTACCCAATTGTCCATAAAAATAGCTATAATATAATGACATGTTAAACTACAAACAATGGAAAACTAAGACTATGAATTCTTCATCCTTCTTTTCAGCTTAATTTTTCTCCATGGCATGCTTAATTTTAATATCCAGTTTATGTTACTTGCATATTTATTGGGTATTGCCTATACCCCAACCCTATGTGTACACACACACAGATACACACGCACACACATGCAAATAAACACTAACTTAAATGAATTGAGAGAAGAAAAGAGGATGCTTACATGTGCTTTCTGTTAAATGAAATCTTTTCCCCTGCCCAAGAGAATTTAGGCAGCACCTCATACATTTACCAACTCTGGCTCCTGAATTGGAAAGATTTGTTAACTAATAATAAATCCCTATCATTCTGTAAGAATAAAATAGAATTATTCTATTGGGAATCATTTACATTTGGAGATTAATTCCCAGGAAACAATGGAGGATGATCACAGTGGGGCTGGCAGTGGTGCACACTGGAATTACAGTCACAGCAAGTACGATGCTCTAGCAACAGTGCCTATAGTGCCAGCTTGAGTATAAAGCACATACTGAATGTTCTTAACACAAGCTCCAATATTCCAGAGTATCAAAGCCACAGGCAGAAAGAAAGGGAATGGCAAAAGTCTACCTCAGTGTAACACAGCTCTCCAAAGTGCCTGAGAGACTGGACTTTGGGAGACCTTGGAGAAAAGATTTCTAAAGCAACTTAGCACACGTGCATGCAAGCTAGAAGAAAAACATATACCATATTTCCATTGTCCTTGGTGTCACATTATCCATGAGAAATGCCAGTTTCATCAGGCTTGCTTTGCCTAGAAGGTACCTCTCATGTCACTCAGCATAAAAACTATATTCAAATATAGTTATTAACATGAACATTGTATTCTACTCATTTTCCTTATGACAAACCCACATTAGATTTTATAGTAGAAGTGACAATAAAAATACTTACACAGTCCTGTGAAGGACAAACGATCTAGATAAATTAAATAAAGGATAAAGGCAAAAATGAATAGAGACATAATGGATATTAGGTCAGAAAATGTAGGTGTGTCTATTAATTATAGCTTTTGAGTATTTGGCAAGATTTGTAAGGTAAACAATGATAAAAGGGATAATTAAAGAGACATTTCAGCATAAAATAGAGTAAAAGAAAAACACTTGATTTTACACATCAAAAAGTTTCCTCACACTCCAGGTAGACTTTACAGAAAATCATCTACACTTCTACCCACATAAGGGCTGAAAAAAAACTGTGTGTATGTTTGGGGCGGGGGCTGGAAGACTGCATGCACCCAAATAGACAAATGGGTCTCCTACCAAGGATTTTAAAAAGGCTAACTGCATAGCTTCTGGCAAGTCCAGATGTCCATTGAATCCTTTGAGTCTTAATACATAAACAATCCCAATAAAGTAGATTCTTTGTAACAAAGCAACAGAAAGACATTCTCAGGTTTACATGAATTCAGAAAGTAAAGCACCCCCCTTAATTAAAAATACATGTGCATGGCAGGGGTGGGGGTGGGTGGGGCAGGGAGAGGTGTTCCAAGGTGGAGGCTCAGGAAGATCAAGAACTCACCCTGCCCCATGGACACACCAACTCTACAGCTATATATGGGACAATATTCTTGAAAAAAGAACTGAAAATTAGCTGAACTGCTCCTCCACAACACATGATCAAAGGACCACATTGAGACTGGTAGAAAATGCAGAGATGCAAGCTCACCAAAAATTCCATCCCTGGTGCAGAGTCTCACAACAGGGAGGGATGTCACAAACACAGAGCTTCTCCCCAGGATGACGGATTTGTTCCCCATATCAGCCAGCCCAGCCCTGGAACCTACAACAAAGAAACGAGCCCCAAAAATATCTGGCTTAGAAACCAGCAGAACTATGTTCAAGGAATCCAAAAGTCTGTGAACTAAAAATGCCACCTGCCACATAAGTAAACAAAGTATGTTGCTGACATCAAGCCATCACATTACAACTGGCCTGATGGTGAGCCCTGAGAGAACTCAGGATGGAGGCAGGATCTGTCCCACATATAGCAGTCAGCTGCTTACAGCCAGCCACCTCTGATGGTACTTCCTGAGGAGACTAGGATAAGAAGCACAGGACACTGACCTGAGGTGCATATCAAAGGAATGATTTCAATGAGCCCAGACTTTGCATCTTCGCATCTACAGAAAAGTGCCAAATTCCTTAACTTGAAATATCTGGTTTTCCTTAATTAAGAGTAATCTTTTGAGGTTCTGACTACCTGGCCTTTGTTTCAAAAATTCCTATATATCCTGGCTCCCTCCTTTGCCTCTTGGGAGCAGTCTTTCAGAGTTACCTGAGATGCTGTGTCTCAGCCTTAAGTACTCAGTGTTGTCCACTGACTAAAACATAACTCTCACCTTTTAGGATGTGCATTTTTTTTTAGTCAACAGTTGAGCTGACTTGAGATTCTCCTTTTAAAAGGCTTGCATGAGGTCTCATTTGCCCTAGAAACAAGTGAAAGTGTTAGTCGCTCAGTTGTGTCCAACTCTTTGGAAGTCCGTAGAATGTAGCCTGCCAGGCTTCTCTGTCAATGGAATTCTCCAGGCAAGAATACTGGAGTGGGTAACCATTCCTTTGTCCAGGATATCTTCCTGACCCTGGGATCAAACCCAGGTCTGCTGCACCTCAGGCAGATTCTTTACCATCTGAGTCACCAGGGAAGCCTCATTGGCCCTAGAATCCACTGCAAAAGCAGCAGTTTGTAAAGTGCCTGGAATGTGAAATAGATTCATATGCTAATCTTCAAGCATCTGCTGGGGGAGGTCAGGATGGTTGGAGCTCTTTCTGGAGACTGGAGTGCTGGCAGAGGCCATTTGCATGCTCCTACCTTGTTAGCACAGGCAGATATGCAAATAGGGGACTCTCCCACTGTCTTGGTAAGGCAGGCAGAGATGAGTGGGTATAGCATCCTCTCATTCCCTGGCTGGTACCAGCTAGTGTGAAATTATGACACTGTCCCACTCCCTTGCTGAGGTTGGCAGGGGCACACAGACAAGGATTTTTCCTGATGTCATGCTGAAGCCAAGGAGCATGTCCCACCCCCGTGCATTCCAGATGCCTTTCTAGAGCCAGCAAGCTCAAGCAAGCCAAACAGACTACGCCCCTCTGATCATCTGGCCCTGGTGGGCAAGGGGATTTGCATTCCTGGGCCCCATGGAACTATAACAATTGGAAAGATAGTTCTTGACAGGATGCCACATCCAGGGCACTATACAGGCAGTAGACTAAAACACACCTCCAGTCTTCTTATGAAAAGGACAATTTACTTGTCCTGAAGATTCAGCTTGAGGGACAGGCTTAAGGTCTGCACACATCTAGAGACCACAGACGCACTCTTGGGAAATGTAAGACACCATTCTTGATACTCCCTTGACCTCCCTGAGCTCACTGATACCTCCCAGAAAGGAGCTTATACACTTGTCTAGAGGTCTGATTTACGGAAATGTTACCCAAGGGTCACCTCCAGATTTCCTGGTCTGAAGGCCAGCAGGGTTTATGAATATGGTCCACAGGACTATATTTGCATACTTCAAAACCTACTCCCCAAGTATCTGGCTTTCAAACAGCCTAAAGCTAAGTACAAAGTGAGATCTTTCCCCTTGGAATACTGAAAAGTCTTGACACACCTTCAACAACAGGAACCTGTCAAGAATAAATCAGGCTGTAAGACAATCACAAAGGTTAAAAAAGACAACCAACCACCAGGGCAAGGTTGAATTCTAAAGTTCCTCACATACACAAAGCCAGTACTTCAAGACACAGAGAGGTTACCATCTCACCCAATACCTAGGAACAGAGCATCAAACAGAATGACAAAACAGAAATGTGTGCCAAAAGAAAGAACAAGACAAACCTTCAGAAACAGCCCTTAATGAAATGGGGATGAGTAATCCACCTGATAAAGAATTAAAAGTAATAGTCCTAAAACTGCTCACTGAACACGGATGAACACATGAACAGAGAGAACTTCAGCAAAGAGATAGAAAATATAATGAAGTACGCACGGCTGAGAACACAGTAACTGAACTGAAAAATGCACTGAAAGAATTCACTAGCAGACTGGATAAAGTGGTAGAAAGAATCAATGATCTAAAAGACAAAGCAAGGAAACTCATCTGAACTAAGCAGCAACAACAATAATAATAATACAAGTAAAATTAAAGTGAAGAGATCTTAGGGGATCTGTGGGAAAACATCAAGAGGACTAACATTCACGTTGTGATGGTCTCAGGAAAACAAAAAAAAGAAAGGGGCAGAACTCATCTGAAGAAATAATGGCTGACAATTTCCCTAACCTGGGAAAAGAAACAGACATCCAGGTCTTGAAAGCCCAGAGAACTCCAAATAAGATGACATTCAGACAGAAACTCATAAGAAAACATTGGCCTTAGTGACAACTTACATCAGATCTACCTAATAGACATCTACAGAATATTCTGGGGCTCCCCAGGTGGCACTAGTGGTAAAGAACCTGTCTGCCAGTGCAAGAGACATAAGAGATTCAGGTTCAATCCTTGGGTTGGGAAGACCCCCTGGAGCAGGGCATGGCAACCCATTCCAGTATTCTTGCCTGAAGGATCCCATGGACAGAGGAGCCTGGTGGTCTACAGTCCATAGGGTCACAAACAGACACAACTGAAGTGACTTAGCATGCACAAAATATTCCATCCAAAAGCTGTAGGACACATTCTTTTCAACTGCACATGGAACATTCTCTAGGACAGATCATACATTAAGCCATAAAACAAATTTCAATTTTAAGGAGACTGAAATCATATCAAGCATTTCTTCAAACCACAATGGCATGAAACCTGAAATCAATTACTAGAAGAAAACTGTAAAAATCACAAATATGTGAATATTTAACAACAGACTACTGAACAACCACTGGGTCAATGAAAAATATCAATAGAGAAATAAAAACATACTTTGAGACAAATGAAATACAACATACCAAAACCAATGGAGCAGGTTCTAAAAGGGAAGCTCAAAGAAATATTAGCCTACTTCAAGAAACAAGAACAATTTCAAATAAACAATTTAACTTTGCATCTAAAGAAGCTAGAAAACAAAGATGAAACAAAGTACAAAGTCAGCAAAAGAAAGTAAATAATAACAATCAGATAGAAATAAGATAGAGACTAAAAGGACAATAGAAAGGATCAGTAAAACGAAGAGCTGATTCTTTGAAAAGATAAACAAAATGGACGAACCCTTAGCCAGACTAACCAAGAAAAAAAAGAGGCCTGAAATAAATAAAATCGGAAATTGAAGAGGAGATGTTATAACTGATACTACAGAAATATAAAGGATCTTAAAGTAAGTAAGTAAGTGAAAGTCACTCAGTCGTGTCCGACTCTTTGTGACTCCATGGACTATACAGTCCATGGAATACTCCAGGTCAGAATACTGGAGTGGGTAGCCTTTCCCTTCTCCAGGGGATCTTCCCAACCCAGGGATCAAACCCAGGTCTCCTGCATTGCAGGCAGATTCTTTACCAGCTGAGCCACAAGGAAAGACCAAGAATACTGGAGTGGGTAGTCTATCCCTTCTCCAGGGGATCTTCCTGACCCAGGAATGAAACCAGGGTCACCTGCATTGCAGAAAGATTCTTTAGCAACTGAGATATCAAGTAAGCAAGGATCTTAAAAGACTACTCTAAACAATTACTTGCCAACTCATTGGGCTACATAGTAGTAATGAATACATTCTTAGAATCACAGAATCTTTAGAGACTGAATTAGGAAGAAATAGAAAATCTGAACAGACCAAAACACATAAAGAGATTGTGTGAGGCTTTTGATTACTGATCAAATAGAAGTTTGGGACCAGATGGCTTTTCTAGTGAATTTTATTAAACATTTAAAGAAGAGTTAATACCTATCCTTCTAAAACTCTTTCAAAAGTTGTACAGGAGGAAATTATTTGAAACTCATTTGATGAGGCTAGTATTATTGTGATACCAAAAACCAGACAAACACAAAAACCAAAAACATCACAAAAAATGAAAATTACAGGCCAATATCCCTGATGGACACAGATGTAAGAATCCTCAACAAAATATTAGAAGATCAAATTCAACAATACATTAAAAGAATCATATACTATGATAAGTGGGATTTACTCAAGGGATGTAAGGATGGTTCAACATCAACATCTGCAAAGTAATATGATACACTACATTAACCAAATAAAGAACACAAGTCATTTGATCATCTCAATAAATGTATAAAAAAACTTCTGACAAAATTCAATATCCATTTATACTAACCTTTCAACAATGTTGGTAGAGAAGGAATGTACCTCACCATAATAAAGGTCATATATGAGAAGCACACAGCTAACATTATACTCAACAATGAAAAGCTAGAAATGTTTCCTCTTAAGATGAAGAATAAGACAAGAATGTCCACTATCCCCACTTTTATTCAGCATAATATCAGAAATCCTTGCCAAAGAAATCATGAAAGAAAAATAAAAGGCATCCAAGTTGGAAAGAAAATAGTAAAACTGTCACTATACAGAGATGAAATTACTTTATATGTAGAAAACCCTAAACGTTTCTCCAAAAGACTGTTAGAACTAATAAGCAAATTCAGTGAAATGGCAAGGCATAAAATCAATATACAGAAATTGGTTGCATGTCTATATACAAGGAGAAATTAAGAAAACAGCCCCATTTACAATTGCATCAAAAAGAAGAAAAAAACTAAAATTAATTTTACCAAAATTTGAAAAACCTGTACTCAGAAAACTCTAAGACACTGATAAAATAAATTGAAGACACAAACAAATGGAAAGATATTTCATGCTTATGGTCTGGAATAGTTAATATTGTTAATGTCCATGTTACTAAAAGCAATCTATAGATTCAGTGCAATACCTGTCAAACTCCAAAATTATTTCACAGAAATAGAACAAATGATTCTAATAGTTGCATGGAAACACAAAAGACTGTGAACAGCCCGAAGCAATCTTGAGAAAGACAAACAAAGCATCATGCTCCTCAATTTCAAACTATATTTTAAAGCTAGAGTAATCAAAACAATGTGGCATTGACATGAAAACAGAAACACAGACCAATGGAACAGAGCAAAGAATCCAAAATAAATCCATATTTATTATATGGTCAGTTAATTAGTGACAAAGGAGTCAAGAATATGCAATTTAAAAAGGATTGTCTCTTCAGTAAATGGTGTTGGGAAAACTGGACAGCCACATGCAAGAGAATGAAACTAGACCACTATCTTATAGCATATCCTCCAATTAACTCTAAACAGATTAAAGACTTGAATGTAAGACCTGAATTCATGAAATTCTTAAAAGATAAAATAGATGGCAAACTCCTTGACATGAGTCTTCTGTGATGAATTTTTCAATCTGATTCCAAAAGCAAAGACAAAAAATGCAAAAATAATGAAGTGGGACTACATTAAACAACAAAAAAATTCTGCATAGCAAAGTTGTTTTTCGGTCACCCAGTCATATCTGACTCTCTGCAGTCTCATAGACTGTAGCATGCCAGGCCTCCCTGTCCCTTACCATCTCCAGAAGTTTGCCCAGGTTCAGGTCCATTGCATCAGTGATGCCATCCTGCCATCTTATCCTCTTATGCCAAGTTAACCATCAACAAAAGGTAGAGACAACCTTTTGAATAGAGAGAATATATTTGCACATCATATACCTGATAATGGGTTAATATTTAAAATATAAAACTCATACTAACTCAATGGCAAAAATTCCAATCTGATTTTTTAATGAGCAGACATTTTTCTAAAGATGCAAATGAATAGTCAACAGATACATGAAAAGATGTTCAACATCACTAATCTTCAGGGAAATGTGAATCAAAACTACAGTGAAAAACGCCTCACACCTATTAGAATAGCTATTATGAAAAATGACATATCTTGACAAGGATGTGGAGAAACGGGCACTTCCATGCACTGTAGGTGGGAATGTAAATTGGTGCAGCCAATTTGGAAAACAGCATGGAGCTTCCTCCCAAAATTAAAAATGGGACTACCATATGATCTAGTAATTCCACCTTTTTGGTGTGTGCATGCTAAATTGATTCAGTCATGTCTGACTCTGAAACTCTATGGAGCCCACCAGGCTCCTCTGTCCTTGAGCTTCTCCAGGCAAGAATACTGGAGTAGGCTGCCAAGCCCTCCTCCAGGGGAATCTTCCTGACCCATACATAAAACAGTATAATGTTAGGTGAAAGAACTATGATGTAAAACTGCATAATCTTATGAATATGTACATATATACAAACATATATATACACATATTTGTATTTATTCCATGGTGGCTCAGTGGTAAAGAATCCACCTGCAATGCAGGAGATGTGGGTTTGATCCTGGGTCCAGAAGATCCCGAGAGAAGGAAATGGCAACCCACTCCAGTATTCTTGTCTGGGAAATCCCAGGGACTGAGGAGCCTGGCGGGCTGGTCCATGGAGTCGCAAAAGAGTTGAACATGACTTAGTGACTAAACACATACACATAAACATATACAAATATCAAAGAGATGAGTAAAAAGTATATACCAGATATATATATGTATATATGCCTGTATGTGCACGTGTGTATATACACATACATTCTATACTGAACAGTGAGTGAAAAATATGGAATTCACAATATAAAAGGAAGATTCAAAACAATTCAAACAGATTTTAATGTCTAAAAATTCAACTACATTTATAAAATTAAACATCCTAGAAAGAAGATGTAGGATGTAAATTATGCATCTTTGTGGTAGACAGAGGGGGGAGGAAGAGAAAGGGGGAAGCAGGAGGATGCAAAGATGTCTCCGTACATAGGGATAGGGCTTCCCTATCTCTGTGGTGGCACTAGTGGCAAAGAATCCACCTTCTAGTGCAGGAGATGTAAGAGATGTGGGTTTGAACCCTGGGTCAGGAAAATTCCCTGGAGGAGGAAATGGCACCCCACTCCAGTATTCTTGCCAGGAGAATCTCATGGACAGAGGAGCCTGGTGGGCTACAGTCCATGGGGTCACAAACACTCAGACACAACTGAGCATCTGAGGACATATATATAAAGTTATTGTTCTATTTGACCTGAAAATCAGGAAAGCTTAAGTATAAGGCTGTGCTTTGCCTATTTATTTAACAGTTGGGAAAAGCAACTTAGTAATACGTCATGAAAATTAAAACATTCATGTTCATTTGATCTAGAAATTTCATGTTTAGGAATCACCCTGAGTAAAAAGTCAAAACAAGTGATATTCAAAGTGTTATTTATAGAAATATAAAAAATTTGATGTATTAGGTTCCAAAAATAAACAATTATCACACTTTATCCGTTTAAGAATTATACAGTTTCTTAAATTTGTAAAGAACATATAATAAAATGGATAACAGTATAATGTTAGATAAAAGAAGTATGATATAAAACTGTATAATCTGATATAGCACAGTTTTGAAAATATATAAAAGGTCAAAAGAGAATAAAGCAAATAATACATGGTAATATTATGCACTAAATTAATTTCTTCACTATATAAATATTAAAAGTGACGAGTATTATTTAGAAAAATATAGGCCAAGAAAATAATGTCCAAAAATCTAATTGTAATTAAATTTTAGAAAGATGGATCTAAAATACCACAATAAAATCGTTTATATTATCCTAGAGCTAAGCTAGTATTTGAAACAAGGAAGCCTTTCTTCACTTGTTCTTGTCAATGTTCTGCTAACAGCATTTCACCCAAGTGAAGACTGGTGAGGAACACCAAGATACACCATGACATAGTTGTATGATATGTTTTAAAAATTTTACAAAGGTATGGCATCTGTTCCTTGTGCAAAGGAATCTAACATGCAAATTAGAATCATTCTGGAGCTATGTTTCAGGGAATTTGCCTTTACTTCTTTAATGAACATGCTTCAGGACAGTGAGTATGAAACATTTAAAGTAATTAGGTTTATAGATATACTGAACATTGCATATCTGTGTAGTATAAGCCCACTTAATGTGAAGCTGGTATTGTCTGATCTGTGTCAGTTCTGAGCAAAGTCCATTATAAATGAATTCCAATTATGAGAGGATCTTGTTTTTCATTCACTTCAAGTGGAGTTTAAAATATAATACTATTTCAAAGCTTACAGAGATCAAAATCCCTCAAAATAATCGTTATGTTATAATCACCGTAATTTATGTCAGAGCTTGTGAAATCCTGTCAGCAGTTTTATACTACTTATGTAGGATTCCCAATCCACTTGCAGGCAAAGCTGTATGAACTAGGCCAGCTGTTCAAATCAACCTATCTAGCATTAGTTACAGGATTTTTCACACCTAGGAGATGACTAACTACTATAACAAGTGATGCTGCCCTCAAAAGTTATTTTGTCACCTTAACAGAAAGGTACATCTATTCAGTAAACATAAAAAACTAAAATATACTCACTTTGGAAATGACATAGCAAGGTAATAGACAAGAAAGGTGCTTCATACTTGATTAGTATCTGTGCCAACATAACTTCTTCCAATAAAATATTTTTAAATGTTAAACAACACAAACAAATCAATTCAGGAATACTAGCTGTAACAAATTCATCTCACTGCAATTATCTCTCCACTAGCCACCTCTAATTTTTCTTTTCCAATCATTCTTTATTTTTTTTTTACCCTGACATAAATAGTTACAATTTATTTAATTTCTGCTAAATGTCATGCATTGTTCTGTGCTCTTTGTGCCTGTTGTTTAATTTAATCCTTACAACATTTTAAAAGGTTTTTAAATGCTATTTCTCTTATCCTAGAAAGATGCCTCATTAATACTGGGTGCCTGGCAAATGCTGGCTTTCCTTCTTTCTTCTGTGTGATTGCTTGGGCTTTTTTTTTTTTTTTTTAATAAATTTATTTATTTTAGTTGGGGGCTAATTACTTTACAATATTGTAGTGGTTTTTGCCATACATTGACATGAATCAGCCATGGGTTTACATGTGTTCCCCATCCTGAACCCCCCTCCCACCTCCCTCCCCATCCCATCCCTCTGGGTCATCCCATTGCCCCAGCCCTGAGCATTTGTCTCATGCATCAAACATGGAATGGTGTTCTGTTTCACATATGATAATATACATGTTTCAATGCTATTGTCCCAGAACGTCCCACTCTCACCTTCTCCCTCAGAGTCCATAAGACTGTTCTATGCATCTGTGTCTCTTATTCTGTCTCGCATATAGGGTTACCGTTACCATCTTTCAAATTCCATATATATGCATTAGTATACTGTATTGGTGTTTTTCTTTCTGGCTTACTTCACTCTGTATAATGGGCTCCAGTTTCATCCATCTCAATAGAACCGATTCAAACGTATTTTTTTTAATGGCTGAGTAATACATTGTGTATATGTACCACAGCTTCCTTATCCATTCGTCTGCTGATGGACATCTAGGTTGCTTCCATGTCCTGGCTCTTGTAAACAGTGCTGCAATGAACATTGGGGTACACGCGTCTCTTTCAATTCTGGTTTCCTCGGTGTGTATGCCCAGCAGTGGGATTGCTGGGTCATATGGCAGTTCTATTCCCAGTTTTTTAAGGAATCTCCACACTGTTCTCCATAGTGGCTGTACTAGTTTGCATTCCCACCAACAGTGTAAGAGGGTTCCCTTTTCTCCACACCCTCTCCAGCATCTATTGCTTGTAGACTTTTGGATAGCAGCCATTCTGACTGGTGTGAAATGGTACCTCATTGTGGTTTTGATTTGCATTTCTCTAATAATGAGTGATGTTGAGCATCTTTTCATGTGTTTGTTAGCCATCTGTATGTCTTCTTTGGAGAAATGTCTGTTTAGTTCTTTGGCCCATTTTTTTTATTGGGTCGTTTATTTTTCTGGAATTCAGCTGCAGGAGTTGCTTGTATATTTTTGAGATTAATTGTTTGTCTGTTGCTTCATTTGCTATTATTTTCTCCCATTCTGGAGGCTGTCTTTTCACCTTGCTCCAATCATTCTTTAAACCTCACTTCTACTGCAAACTCTTCAGTGGAACTGCTCCACTAGAGCCACTGATGTCCTCCATAGGTGGAATCTCAAGACATGTGAAATCATACTTTCTCCCTCTTTGGTATTCTATGAAAGTGTTTCCTGCATGCTATCACTCTGAGATCTTTGTTTTTTCCTTCCTTCTTCTTCCTCTTCCAGCCCCTTATGTATTAAAAGTAAGGTTCTATCATAGGCCCCTTTTCTACTGGAAAATCCTATAGACTACTAGGTCTTTAAATATCACCCCAAATCCAGAAACTTCCAAATATTTACCTATATGCTAGATCACCCTTTTGGGCTTCTCAGGTGGCTCAGAGTTAAAGAATCCACTTGCCAATACAGGAGACGTGGGTTCAATCCCTGGGTCAGGAAGATTCCCTGGAGGAGTAAACGGCAACCCACTCTAGTATTCTTGCCTGGAAATTCCATGGACAGAGGTGGTGGGCTGTGGTCCATGGGGTCGCAAAGAGTTGAACACGACTTAGCAACTGAGCATGCAGATCACTCTTTTGAGGTCCAATCTTGTGTATCTGGCTATTTACCAAACAGGTCCCTTTGAATGTGCCACAGATCTTCAAAGCACCTATTCCTTCATTTTTGTACCCTCCAATACTTAGCCGAGCATTTGGAACATCACAGATGTGTGATAAATAAATGAATAAGTAAATCAGTTAATCAGCTAGATATAGTCAGTCTAATAAAAGAGAATCTGAAATTATAAGTCTATTAGTTTGACCTTACAGGGCTATTTTTTAACTGAAAAAGGTTACAGTGGTCATAGAGACATTAGGCTAGGTTTCCAAAATTACTGTATGCTCACTTTTATTCTATTAGTACAAACCAGAAAAGGAATCTGAGAAGTAACCTATGGACAGTTTTCCAAAATCATTGTGTTTCCGCTGATCTCCTAATCCTTCCTCCTGAGGAAGATTTAGCTACACTGCTTATCTATGCTATGTAAATCATACAGGCTGTCAAAGATTTCAACACAATACAAAAAGTCATAGCCAAAGTTTGTTGTCAAATAGAAAGACAATGGATAGCAAAATGAATAGTAAACCCCACAGGGTGAAAACATCTCTTAATCTGTCACATATGAGAATTTCATTATTATAAATTAATAGTGACAGAGTATAGACAAATAGTACATGTGGTCCTCAAAAAGTTTCATTGCCTGCTATTTGGTACCAAGCCAATGCAATTAACACAAATCAAACTATGAGTACAGTTTAACAGGACACTATAGTACAGTATGTATCAATTTGTTGGAGACCACTAAATTGTCCCCCATTGTATATTTATTTTAAAGGTAACTGACAAAAAACAAGGCAACTATATTCAATATCCTGAGATAAATCACAAAAGAATATGAAAAAACATATATATATATATATATATATATATACATGTATGCACATATATATCTGAATCAATTTTCTATACAGAGAAATACTAATTTATATATTATAAATCAACTATACTTCAATAAAAAAATGGAGATCACTTCCACTCCTCCCCAGTTTCAGCTCAACACTTGGTTCCTGAGCTGGAGTTCTATTTCCCAGCATGTTAGGTATGAACATGTGACTGAGTTCAAGTCAATAACATGGAGCAAAAAGGTAATTGCAGTATCCAAGGAATCTTCAACCTAAAGACCAGTTGCTTGGGACTTCCCTGGCAGCCTAGTGATTAAGATTTCGTGCTCCCAATATAGGGGGCACAGGTTCAGTCCTCGATCAGGTATCAGGGAACCAAGATCCCATATGCCACATGGCGTGGCCTTAAAAAAAATCCTAACAAACTACTTTCAAATTCTGTTTTAAAAAAGTGACAGGTTGCTTGCCCATTACACATTCTTCCCCTGGGAGGGAACAGTAACAACCTTGGACTCAAAAACAGAAGGGCAAAACTGATTGATTTTAAAGCAGCTGTCTGCCCACCTTGTGAAAAAGAAGTAAGTTTCTCTCTTAGATGAAACACATTTTGGAATCTCTTTGTCACACAACTTGGCCTATACCGTAAGTAATAGAATAAATACTCTGTTCAAAAGACAATTCTTTCAAAATTAACATGGCAAACAGACAAAGTGAAATATGGTACTAAACAGCCAACTTAACATCTCTATATTTCTTGATTGACTGATACACTTTGTCGTCATTTTCCAAAGCACTTTGGCATCCATTTTCATTTAATCCTCACAACACCTTTAAGTCATGGTCACCATTTCAATTTAGAAGACTATGGTTCAGATTATGGTTAGATGATTTGTTTGGGGTCAAACAATGACAGACTTAAGACAATCACTCAGTCTAGCACATTTCTCACTGCCCCAGGCCAAACTGAAGAGGGAGAATGTCCTTCCCTGTGGGCTAACTGCCCTCAAAGTAGATTCAGTGCTGAAAGATGGAAACTAGAGGGACAATGACTCCCCCAGTCCTTCATTTAGGGGAATCTGGAGATATGCAGTCATAAACTAAGTCAGGAATAAACCTCCAAATTCATACTAATGGTACATGCTGTATAAGTTTGACTTTGGTTTTGCTTTGATAAGGTCAAGGGCAGAAATTAAATTAGTAGTCTCATATTTAGCACTCTAAGAAATGGAATGAATTCAAACACAATACATTTTAATTTTTATCACATTTGACAAAAGATGCTATTACTGATAGCTAGATATTCTCTGAGGAAAAGACATAAGAGTTATACTTGGTTTTGAGTGAAAAAGAGAAGTGTTACTATATTTCTAAGTTGCTTATATTATTTTCATACTTACTGTTTTATAGCAATTTGGGAGATAAGTATATATTGCTCAAATAAGGAACTCATTTAAATGGGAAAAATAACTTACTTTTAATTTTTCTTTTTATTTTTTCCTGAAGTGGAAATGAAAAATAATTCAATCAGTCCTAAAACTGTGTGAGTCAATAACATATCATTTGTCAGCAAGGCAATAGATGATATTGAGATATATATACACACACATACATACATATAGCTCAACAAAAAATCGGTCACCATAAAAATATAAATGACATAGTTAACAGAGTCCTCATTTCAACCTTGATTCCTGTTTTGATGGAGAGATGCTGACAGAGTCTTACATAAGTAGAAAGCCTCAGTGAGGTCACCAGCTACTGTAAGTAGAAGTGTTCGGCCACAGAAAGTTCAAGGACGATTCCAAATTCCTGTATCACATCAAAACACAGCAGGAATTGACTGATGGATCCATTACATTAATATATTGAACTTTTCACATTTCCTTCCACTTAAATATCAGATCACAGAATACTATTGCACTGATTACAGTGTGTCATAGCTCCCTGAGCCTACTACTATCAACACTATTCAAAATCTGGCTAGATAATTTTATCTCCTATTATTTCTCCTATTATTCCCACAAAGCTGTCCTGGGACTCTGGTGTTTCCAGGCTCCTCACTTTTCCTGAAAAAATAATAAACAAGATATAAGCTCTCTGCGATGCCAGCACCTAGCACAGGACTGCAGAAAGGTAGATGCCAAGATGAGTTTCACCAGTGTCATCCACAATTAGGCTTTTTAAGAGACGGTATTGTAGCAGTAGTGTTAGTTATTCAGGCATGTCTTGCTGTTTGTGATCCCAAGGACTGTAGCCAACCAGGCTCCTCTGTCTACTGGAGTGGGTTGCCATTCCCTTATCCAGGGGATCTTGAATAAACTATCCTCCTCTGGACAGGTGAGTATAAGATGCCTATTGCATGTGGGAGAGAAGATACTGACAAGGACACAGATAACACTTCGAACCACAAGACAGAAGTGAGGTCACCTGAAGAAGGAACAACACTGAAGATGAAACGATCCCATAGTCAAAGGTGGAGAGAAGGAAAATAAGCCAATAAGTGAAGGACAAGTCAGTGAGAGAGAAAGAGGATGAATTTCCCAAAGTATTTCACAAAGAGAAGGTCAAATACAATTAAGGATCATATAAGACAGGCCCCAAAGTTGACCTTGGCCTTTGCCAGTATGGAGCCCTCAGTGGCCTGATGGAAGCAGTTTGCATGGATCGGGCTTTCCAGAGTCCTCGCTGGGGAGATTCAAGGAAAGTTTGATGCCAGGTTGGATAAAAAGTGTGAACAAAGATTTCTAGAAAATATCATATGTCTTAAAGGTCAATGCTCCTGAGAGAAAAATGGCAGATTCCAGGTCCCAGACCAAAGATTCTGGTTCTGTAAATCTGGGAGTTAGGGGAGCCCCAGAGATCTAATTTTAACAGGAATAGAAAAGAAAATATTGTCAGTTTTCTGGGGGCACTTTTGGAGAATGGTTGGCTACATGGAGGTTTCAGGCATTTTTGAAGGTCTAATGCATCAAACCCAACCAACCAATCACCAACAAGCAATCAACTAATTGAACCTTTTGCTGACCCACTCACAACACTTGTTCTACCTCCATGAGTCAGGGTGTTGTGGTCAATTGACATTTCCATATTTTTAAAGAAAACTGGGAACACAAAGATGTTTGAGAAGAGCAAGCATGGATAAATTGGAAAATGGATATCATTCTATCCATGTTGGAGCCAGGAACTCTTCTAGGAAAGCTTGGGTTGCCTATCCTAGGAATATGCCCTTGCCACACAAAAAAGCTGTAAAAACATTTTAAAATGTTTTTTTGTTTTCATATTCATCTTTCATAAGAGACTTTCTCTAAGAAATGGGCTACTTCCTACTGGGTGATGAGATGATGCATTTATGTATTAACACAGAAACCTTGTTTGGATTTTATTTTCTGAGCCTGAAAGCATTTGTGGATTCAAAGATTTGAGTACATTGCCTGTTAAACTGCATTTCTCACTTGCGGGCACTGTACATCAATCATGCTGGAGAAAAACATTCCTCCTGGAGCGAGGTTTCAAAGACTTCCTCTCTATTGCCTCTGGGTCCGAGTGGGTGGTGCACAGAATCAGATCTCATTGATATCTATATTTTCATCATAAAAATAGGAAAATGAAGGTAATGGACCCAAGCTCGAGTTTTTCTCACTCTCCTGGGGCTGGAGGCTATTGTTGTATTTAAACATTCAGACTTGTTTGGGTGAAAAGAAACACTAGCTCTCTCTTGTATTTCCTAAGACAAGAAAAGGCAGATCTGAATGACCGCCATTGACCATGTTCTTCCTCTTACCCCTCAATCTGTTGTCCATATTATATCAAATGATGTATAATGGGAGACCACAGGTGTCCCCCTAACACACATATTGGAAAATAAAGGATGGTGGCACTGAAGAGATATGCCATTTCTCAACAACCTTCTCTGATATAATACTCTGCAGGGCATATGTGTGTGTGTGTGCACACACACATAGTACAAATCTGTATTATCAATGCAAAATAGGAAAGAGGGCTAAAAAGTTATGAAAAATTCTGGAAGTCAAAAATTGTAATGTAATTGACAAAAGCTATAAGGGCACAGTCCAAAAGAAGAACAAACAATCATGAATAGTTTCTGGCTGCACTAGAAAAACTCCAAGCTCAGATGGAACAGAAAAAGAGTAGAAAGGGTCTCCTACATAATAGTCTGTGTGATTTATTCAAATGAACTATTTTGTGGCCATCTCCCTTCTTGCACACACCAAAGGGAAGCAAGAAGCTTGATCTCAGGATTGAAAAGAACTGTCCTCACAGAGACTAGACTGGTTGTTGCCAAGAGGGAGGGGGTAGGAGAGGGATGGGTTGGGAGTTTGAGGTTAGTAGATACAAACTATTATATGTAGGGTAGATAAACAATAAGGTCCTGCTGTATAGCACAGGGAACTAAATTCAATATCCTGTGACAAGCCATAATGGAAAAGAATATGAAAAAGAATGTATGGTGGCACTAGTGGTAAAGAATCCGCCTGCCAGTGCAGGAGACATAAGGACACAGGTTTGATCCCTGGGTCAGGAAGATCCCCTGGAGGAGGGCACGACAAGCCATTCTAGTACTCTTGCCTAGAGTATCCCATGGACAGAGGGGCCTGGCGGGCTGCAGTCCATAGGGTCACACAGAGTTGGACACAACTGGAGCGATTTAGTGGGCACATTCGCACATATGTATAACTGAGTCACTTTGTTGTACAGCAGTAATTAACACAACATTGTAAATCAACTCTACTTCAGTTTTTAAGCAAAGAAAGAAAAAAGAATTGTCCTCTACTGAGGACTAATTTCATCCTTGGACCGACAGGGCCAGGGTGTTAGGGTGGCATTTGAATATTGGATTCTGTGTGGGTTCAGGGCCTAAGAAAGAAATAAAAAGGAACTGGTATCCACTGGTGCCTCTGCAAGAGATAGTAGTAGAACCCTGCCAGTCAGAGTTGTCAGCCTGGAAGACCTCAATGAATCATGGAGAGCGCTAGGTTGCTTCTTTAGCTGTGGCTATCTAGTAGTAGAGACCCTTGAACTTGTCCAGCATCCTCCAGGAAGAGGCCAACTCTACAGAAAGAAACATAGCTCCTTGAAGGCCAATTCAATGGTATTTCAATACGGTTCCCTAAGCCAGGATCATTACTGATATAAAAGGCATGAAGGCAAAGCAGGACATGTCTGGCTGCCACTCATTTTCAGATCTTTAAATATGACCAGGAAAATGTCAAGCGGGAACTAAAAGGTAGGAGGTTGAAAGTGAGGACTCCCTTCTGCCAATGGATCCCTGCCTCCTGAAGACAAACAGACTGCATCCAGGGGCTGTCTACATTTTCATGAGGCAGCCCTTCTTTCTAGTTTGCAGCTCTGCCAAGGCAGAAAAAGGGCACAGTGGGGGACTTCCCTGGTGGTCCAGTGGTTAAGAATCCATCTTGCAATGCAGGGGAATGGGTTCCATCCCTGGTCAAGGAACTGAGATCCTACATGCTGCAGAGCAACTAAGCAGGTAAGTTGCAACTACTGAAGGCTGTGTGCTCTGGAGCCTGCATGCTGCAACTGCTGAGCCACATGCTGCAACTAGAGTCCATGTACTGCAATGAAAGATCCCAAGTGCTGTAAGACCCAAAAGAGCCAAATAAATAAAAACACATATTTTTTTAAAAAAGAGAAAGGGCACAGTGGGAAAACATGCCCTCCTCTGAAATGACAGAACAATTTTCTCCTTCAACTTTGCCTCCAGAGACCTTGAGCTTCCAGCCTAGAGGATTCTTTAATACCAAGATAAACAGTTTACAGCAGAATCAAGCCCATGGCATGACTGCCAATCACTAGGAAGATTTTAGCACAGTGTTGGAAGATGCAGAGAAAGGACTAAAGAAGTAGAAGATAAAAATAAAAATAAATAAAACCTGATAATAATTCAGTAGCAAACTTTTCCATTTTTCTCAAAGCGAAGTGAAAGTCAGTCACAACCGACTTTTTGCCACCCCATGGACTATACCGCTACTGCTGTCACCTCAGTCGTGTCCGACTCTATGTGACCCCACAGGCGGCAGCCCACCAGGTTCCGCCGTCCCTGGGATTCTCCAGGCAAGAACACTGGAGTGGGTTGCCATTTCCTTCTCCAATGCGTAAAAATGAAAAGTGAAAGTGAAGTCACTCAGTCGTGTTCGACTCTTAGCGACCCCATGGACTGCAGCCTACCAGGCTCCTGCATCCATGGGATTTTCCAGGCAAGAGTACTGGAGTGGGGTGCCATTGCCTTTACAGCCATGGAATTCTCCAGGCCAGAATACTGGAGTGGGTAGCCTTTCCCTTCTCCAGGGGATCTTACCAACCCAGGGATGGAACCCAGGTCTCCCGCATCGCAGGCAGCTTCTGTACCAGCTGAGCCACCAGAGAAGCCCTTTCTCAAAGAGACTGGATTAAATACCATTGTTTCCACTCTCAATGCTATAGTGTGATATATAGGATGAAATTTGAGTTTATTCTCCAAACTGCCCCAAATGTCTTATAGTATAACATGATTACCACTCTGGTTAAAAAGTACTCTTATTAGAGGTAATTAGAAGGCTGATTCAGCCTGAAGGAAATGGTACTCTCTTGTTGGAAAGGTAATTTGAAAACCATTTTGTCCTGACAATGGAAACTCTCTCTGATTCAGGAGAAAAGAAGTTTCTTTCTCTTGAAGGGCAAGGCAAATTAAGTAGCTGTTAGAATGTGGTTATAGGAGTCTTGAATGCTTTCATTGGTAAATCTAAAGAGAAACGTTGTAACACACAGCACCTCTTAATTTACTCAGGTGACCTTGTACCCAGGGTCACCATTTCTCAGCACCCATTCATCACTGGAAGAGAAGCAGGATCAGAACAGGATCAGAACATAGCATCTCATGACTTCGCATCGCCTGAGCCCTGCTCACATTCATTCTCCTCTCAGCTCTGCCAGGTCTGACCAAAACAGCCCTTTAGCTTTAGCTGAATATCTATTATGGGGCTTCCCAGGTGGCAATAGTGGTAAAGAACCTGCCTACTAATGCAGGAGACATAAGAGACACAGGTTGGATCCCCTGGAGGAGCGCATGGCAACTCATTCCAGTATTCTTGCCTGGAGAATCCAATGGACAGAGAAGCCTGGTGGGCTACAGTCCATAGGGCCACAAAGAGCCAGACACAACTGAAGCAACTTAGCACACAGCACAAATACCTGTTATACTTCACAAAAGTACATTCTTCTAAAAATTAGGATCTAACTCAGCTTTTATCCCTGTGTGGTCTCCTGACCAGCAGTAGCTTCACCTGCAAACTTGGTAAAAATGCAGATTCTCAGGTCTTTCCTGAAACCAACTGAAGCAGAACCTCTGTAGGCAGGGCCCAATCTGGTTTTACCAAGACCCCCAGGTGTTTCTGATCTCACTTTACTTTGAGAACCATCCTCAATAAATGGTTAATAAGTTAATCAGCCCATCCTTATTACATTCATTACCCACATGTGTCCCACCCCTAGAATTTTCAAAATTAACTAATTTTGAAAGTCCATAATTAGTTTCTTGAGTTGTTCTCAGCATTGAGTAAAGATTCCAAGTTTTTTCTTTTCTTTTTTTTTAAATCTCATTTTGAGGGTAGGGGACTAGAGAATCATTAAGGGACTTGCTTCATCACATCTGGTGAAAACTCTGTTTATTTAAAATAGTGCAAAACCAGCAATAGCTGCACTGCTGTGGAGCCAACTTTTATACTAATGATAAAGGTGCCGTTTAAAAAATCAGCATGGGGTCAGTAACCATGATAAGTAGAATAGTAGGAGGTACACCTGTGCTGTTACTCTATTTTTTTTTTTTTTTAAGTATTTCCTCTGAAAGCCTTAAGTAGCTAAGACCATTCAGTGAATGGACTGGGCAACATCTGAGATTTGAAGAGTCATGAACGCTTTGTACCAGGACTATCACCCAAGACAGGAACTCCATTAAAACAAATACATATCTGGGGTTGAGACACAGACAGGTCACTTAGCAGTGGATAGTAATTTAGCCATCCTAATCCTTATTTTTGATGAAAATAAGCCACATTTAGACAAGGCAGATGTGTTAAGTCAATTTAGAAAGGCAATTTACTATGATGAGGTTGTTAACGAGTCAAAAAGAACATCAGGAAATTTATGCAAATATTTTTGGGAATTTGTTCTGAGTATGCAAATGCCGCATAATTAGTTATCCTGTTTTTCATGCAAAATTAAATTTGCTATAATAACGAATCACAGTCAAGAATAAGACTAGTTAACATGAGAGGGACCCTCATTTTTATGACTGAAAGGCTGCAAATTGAGAGTAAACTGCAGGTGAATCTCATTGCAGTCTCCAGTATTGTTATTCACTCAGATCAAACAAAACCAACTGGAGTAAGAGGTGGGAGGATTCTGCTGACTCTGGCACCGCTTGTCTGGATACAAGAATCAAAAGCAGTGGAAGCATGTGTCTTTTAGCCTCTAATTATTTTGGAAGGACTCAGCACTATCATTTAATAATATCAGAAAAACAAAACCAAACTTCTATTTTGGAATCTCTCTGAAATCTTACTGCTCCATCCCTTCCTGCCCTAGGCTGATAGGCTGGAGAGAGTTTAGCCTTCTAGCATATTGATTCTCCCTTCCTCACTCTGTAAACACTCCCACTAACAACGGGGCTCTGGACCTCCTTTTGTTGGACAGGTTCTGTGTCTTATGACCTTGCTGGAAAATCTTGAAATTAGGCTCTGCGTGCCTACTGGCCTGGCACTAGTGGTAAAGAGCTCACCTGTCAATGAAGGAGACATAAGAGATGTGAGTTCGATCCCTGAGTTGGGAAAATCCCCTGGAGAAGGGCATGGCAACTCACTCCAGTATACTTGCCTGGAGAATCCCATGGACAGAGGAGCCTGGTGGGCCACAGTCCATAGGGTTGCAAAGAGTCGGACACAATTGAAGTGACTTAACACATGCACACACACACACACACACACATGCCTTCTGGCCACTTGAGTTATAGGTCATCCCTATTTGCACAGGACTGAGGCTTCTCAGAGTATGAGACTTTCAGGGCTAACACCAGGGAAGTCTTGGACAAACTGGGTCAAGGTGGGCACTCTACCATAGTCACAACTTCCTCTCTTAACTCTCAGCCTTTTTGCCCACTCTATAACCAAGTGGGACCCCCAGGGGTCTTCCCAGGACACAAATTCTTCCAGGTCCTCCACCTGCCTCTTATTTGTAGAAAAACTTTAGCCTCCTAGCCCTTCTCTGAGTTCCAAAGTGTAAATTTAACCAGAGAAGTGAGAAAATGCTGAAAGAAAGGAAAACAGTCAAGCAAGACAAAATATAATAGTTTAGCCATTAAACAAAGTCAAGGACCTTTAGTTCCTCTTCAAGGACTGTAGATAATATTCTGAGCCATATCCTTTGAGCTGTTTTGTGGATACTGAAACTGCCACCAGGTGGAAGAAATTAATTGTGTGTTGCCCACAAGCATATAGCCCCTAGACCTGCTGGAACTAGAAGGTTGATGATGTTGACTCCTGGTTACCTCATCATCAACCAATCAGAAGAACGTCCATGAGCTGATCACACGCACTGCAACCCTTTCCCTCACCCTGTCTTTAAAAACTTTTCTTGAAAGCCTTTCAGAGTTCAGGGGTTTTGAACACCATTCACCTGGATGCCTTGCTTTGGCATCCTGCAATAAACACTGCACTTTCCTTCACCACAACCTGCTGTCAGTAGACTGGCATTACTGTGAATGGGCAAATGAATACAAGTTTGATTTGGTAACAATTTCTCATTACTGGGCTTCAGTTTTTCTAAAAAATGTTCTAAGTTCCTTTCTGGAAATGGATTCATCCCTAAACTTTAGTGCAACTGACCTGACTTAACTCTAGGCAGTGCTTTTGCTCATCTACCATCTACTAAAGAGGTAGATGTTTCTTATAGTGAGTCCAATCACTGTCCCAGGCCTTGCATTATCCCACGTGGACTTCTCTGGAATCAAAGGCTTGCTTCTTACAGGGAGCTCACTCTTAGAGGGCTCATGCCCTCAACACCACCCCCAGGTTAAAGCCCCCAGGATAGATCAGTTTGCATCACAGCCATGCCTCCACCCTAGACACGGTGTGTGACATCTATTACTACTCAGGACCCTTCAGTGGGGCCAGCCCTTCAACCAGTCTGGACTCAGTTATATTCTTGGTTTCCAGTTAGTCCACAATGGATTATTATTGATATCCCAGTTTTACTTCTTAAAATATACTTTTCTGTCTCCTATTAGAAGTGAATGCTGTACTTTTTGAACAATCACATTGTCTTTCCTCGAAGGATCACAAAGCACTGGGCATAATACTGTTGCTCTGTTTAATATAGTGTTTTACTGTATCAGTATTGGGTATACTTCATTTTATTGTGCTTCACTTTATGTGCTTTGCAGAGACATTTTTTACAAATTGAAGGTTTATGGCAACCCTGCCTTGAGAAAGTCTACTGGCACCATTTTTCCAACAGCATTTGCTCACTTCATGTCCTTGTGTCACATTTTGGTAATTCCTGCACTATTTCAAACTATTTCGTTGGTATCATTTTATTTGTTATGGTGATCTGCAATCATGATCTTTGATGTTACATCAGGACCCACTGAAGGTTCAAATCATAGTTAGATTTTTTTTAGTATTTTTTTACTTTATTTTATAAATAAAGTATTTTATTTTACTTTATTTTATAAAGTATTTTTTTTTAATTAAAGGATGCACTTTTTTTTAACATAATGCTACTATACACAAAATAGGCTACCATATAGTGTGGACATAACTTTTATATGCACACTGAAACCAAAAAATTCTTATGACTTGCTCTATTGCAATATCTGCTTTATTGCAGTGATCTGGAACTGAGCCCACAATATCTCCAAGGTTGGCTTGTATAATGAGAGAAACAGATTTTAGTAGCATGTTTTTGGCTAAAACTAGAAGCCAAAGCTGTACTAAATTTAGAAAGAAACTCCAGAATTTGAAAGCTGCAGCCATTCCTTAGATTTGATAAAAGATGGACATGGTAGAGATAATTTGTAAAAACAAAAGGGGGAAATGAATGATGAAAGTACTGTCTGCCTGGCCGCTGACACATGGAGACATCCAGCTTCCTACTGAGGCTGGCTGTTAAAAGCACTTGACTTTTTTGGTTTCAAGAGCTTGCTATCTACCTCCTTGCTACACCCCAAGCTTGAAATGAAATAGTTCCTATCCATATACAATGTGTTTGACTCTTTTATCCTCTATTCCACTTCACCTAAAAAAAAAAAAAAAAAAAAAAAAAAGGACAATACCCAGATTAAGCCCAACTCCAGAACAATAGTTTAATAGTATTTAATTCACTCCAATTTAAGCTAAAAGCCTTCTCACCCTTAACTATGCCTTGTCTTAGCTTGCTTTTAAACTTAACTAGCTAAATCTTAAATTGTGCCTGTGCATTTACTTTACACAAAAGTATATTTGTGTAAGAATTGTATGTGGACCTAATTTTCATACATTGAATCATTTTATAAAGTATCATCCCTCAATTTGTCATGTTTGTAAAGTGTATTTTATATAAACTAGAGTTGCCTAGCAGAAAATCAGTAGATTTGATTAAACATAAACATTAAAATACCAGTAGTTAAATCAGCAAATATTTTAGTACTCACTATGCAAATTCTGTTCTGCTACAGACAAGACCATTAGCCTCTGAGAATGTAACACTGCATAGATGTAGGGAAGTTACACACACTTAATCATATGGACATATTTTACATCAAAAGGGTACCATTCTGACTATGATTGAGATCCAGCAACATGTAAGATCAAGGCTTGTGGGAGCTTGTGGGAAAATAATTTATGTATAAAAATCACATTTTACATAATGCCTTATGTTTAATACAGTGTCATACAATTTGTCACTGTCCATTCAAAATATCCTTCTAAAAATTGCATATCGGAATCCGCCCTGGATCAGATGAAGTATACTTACAAGCCATATAGACCTTGATACTTCTGCTTCTCTGCAGCCTTAGTTATAAGGGGGTGGGGCCAGATCAGTAGTTGGCAAACTTCACAAGGCATCAGAATCAACTGGAGAGCTTGTTAAAACAAAGATGGCAGGAGAAAGACCTGGGAATCTGTATTTCTAATAAGTTCCCAAGTGATGCTGATGCTGCTGGGCTCAGAACACACTTGGGAGAACCACTGAACCATATCTCAGATCTAGGTGCTAAGGCTGCTGCAGTTCTGAGTATGAAAAAACTTAATTAATGGTCTTACATCTGGGCCAGCTGAGAGTTATGTCTTCATATATCCACCATCATCCATCCACTCACTCAAAAACATTTGTTGAATGTTTATTACCAGTATGTTTTCCAATTGTCCCCAGTTTGGGTAAAAGTAGGGAAGATGATTTAGTAAATAAGATAATAAAACACAGGGACTTCTCTGGTGGTCCAATGGTTAAGATCTGCCTCCCAATGCAGGAAACGAGGATTCCATCACTGGCTGGGGAACTAAGATCCTGGCTCAGACAGTAAAGAATCTGCCTGTAATGCAGAAAACCTGGGTTTGATCCCTGGGTTGGGAAGATCCCCTGGAGAAGGAAATGACAACCCACTCCCGTGTTCTTGCCTGGAGAATTCAATGGACAGAGGAGCCTGGTGGGATACAGTCCAAGGGGTCACAGAGAATCAGACACGACTGAATGACTAACACTTCCCTGGTGGTCCAGTGGTTAAGGAGTCCTGGATCCCTTCCAAAGTAGGGAATGAGTGTTCCATCCCTGGCCAGGGAACAAAGATCCCACAAGCTGCAGGGCAAGGGCAACTAAGCCTCCACACCACAGTGAAGAATCCCGCACTGTAACTGCAAGCATCTCTCTCCTATTTCAGCATTTTTGAGTTTTCCTCCCTGTCCTTTGCTGGAGAAGCTTAGGAGAGCAAAGACCACATGGAGACCAGGCTGAGAAAGGGAGAGTTGGGGTTAAAGAGAAGGGAGGACGATTACATGCAAAGCGTATAATTGACTCCTAACACAGTGCATTACCTGATGGAAACGAAAATCCCTTGTCTGCACAGTGTGAATAAGCTCTCACTAGTGCCAACTGTGCCACTAATGAGGGTATGCATTTCCTGAAACTCACCTCACTTCCTGGCATATACTTCGGGGAGTGCAGGGTTGCCAGCAAAATAAATGAGCAGCATTAGCACAATTGTCTGGGAAATCTGACAGAGAGGTAAATTTGATATAATTACTGTCCCAGCCTGAAGCACATTTTTATGGGACTAAGGTTCTGTAGACACGTGTTTAGAAATAATCATAAAAACAGTAACAACAACAAACATGCCCAATATTTTTCTCTAAGACAGAAACCTTCAGTCAACCTCAGCTTCTCACTGTGATGACGGTTGGTCCTATCCAGGACCTGGCATCAGCAATTTGAAATGATGCCCACAGAAACTCCCAGAGATTTTTCTGGAAGTGGCACTAAATCACCCTCACTGTGTGAGACAGATCCTGAGCTCCAGACAGAAGTCTTCATTTACAGATTTGGCTTCTAAAAATACCTGCCTTTGCCTATATCCTTTGACCCTCCACCCTCCCCACCCCCGCCCCGATTAGGTTTCCATGGCCTAAGTAAGGTTTGAAGGCTGGACGGCATTAAGTTTAACTTGCCTATCCCTCTTCCCAGACAGTATTATAGGTAAAGAACCTGCCTGCGAATGCAGGAGACATAGGAGACACAGGTTTGATCCTTGGGTTGGGAAGATTCCCTGGAATCTTCCCATGGCAACCCACTCCAGTATTCTTGCCTGGATAATCCAATGGACAGAGGAACCTGGCGGGTTGCATACAGTTGGACAAGACTGAGGTGACTTAGCAATCATGCACACTTATCCCTGTACAAAGCGGAAGTGGGTGAGGAATCAACCCTGCCTTCTGGGTCAACAGATTAATCCACCTCCAGGGATGGTTCAAGGGAACAAGAGACTCTGTATTTTGAGAGTATAGAGGCCTGAATGGCATTTCGGTTTCTCTGAGCTTATTTGTGATAGCAAAACTGACTCACTGAGAAAATCTTTGAAAAATATTTGCTTGGAATGACACTAAAAAATATCTTAAAGGATTTTTCAGAAGTAGGAAGTCTGTTTCACAGACAGCTGAGTCAGACCAAACTGCCCAAAAAGCTGGAAACTTTGAGCTGTGCTGTAGCTTATTGGTTGCAAAGCCTTGAGATGTGCTTCTGAAACCAAGGCACAAAGAGAAAGTCCCAGAACTTCTTCGAAGAGTTCACTTGGATGAATTGGGAGATTGTGACTGACATATTACATTACTGATACTATGTATAAATGGAGAAGGAAATGGAAATCCACTCCAGTATTCTTGCCTGGAAAATCCCATGCACAGAGGAGCCTGGCAGGCTACAGTCCATTGGGTCACAAGAGTTAGACACGCCTTAGAGACTAGACCACCATCACCATCACTGTGTGTAAAATAGATGATTAATGAGAATCCACTGTATAGCATAGAGAACTCTGCTCAACGCTCTGTGGTGACATGAATGGGAAGGAAAGAGGGGATATACATAAATGTACTGGCTTCCCTGGTGGCTTGGTGGTAAAGAAACAGCCTGTCAATGCAGGAGATGTCAAGAGATGTGGGGTTCAACCCCTGGGTCAGGAAGACCCTCTGGAGGAGGAAATGGAAACCCACTCCAGTATTCTTGTCTGGGAAATCCCATGGATAGAGGAGCCTGCCGGGCTACAATCCACGGGATCACAAAGAGTCAGACATGAATTAGCGACTAAACAGTGACAATGTATACATATGGGTGACTAATTTTTGCTGTACAGCAGAAACTAACACAACATTGTAAAGCAACTAGACACCAATAACAATTTTTTACAAAGAAAAAAGAAAATACCTGGCACATAGACGATACTAAAAACAAGAAAAAATTTCACTTAGGCTTCACAAAGAAGGCCTGCTTTTAGCCAAATAGAAGAAATTTGTTATAGAGGCACACTTAAGCATAAGTAAGAAAATAGTAAATATTTTAAAGCATCTCCTATTTGCCAAGTACTTTTAAAATCATTTATTTATTTATTCACTCAACAAACTTTGCTGATATCTACTATATGTAGTGCTAGGAGCTGTTGGGTACAATGGTGATAAAAAATAAGGTCCCCTGCATCAATGCCATATATAATCTTTACAACTATCTGGGAGGGAGGAAGCAAGAGAGGAACGAGGCAGTGGTATCTCACTTTATAAAAGAAGCCCTATAGCTTTACCACATTAAGCCCCTTTCCCAACTATTCCCAGTAAATGAGGGAGCATCAGGGGAATTGTAGCCAGGATTTTGTGTCTCCAAAGGGTGTGCTCTGACCTTTGGGAAGGGATGGGTCCACATACTGTATGAAAACCAGATCACTGCATCTTGTAAAGATCATATTTATACAACCCTCTGTCCACATAAGCCTGACAATAGGGGACACTTCTAGCAGCTACTCCTTTTAGTAGGGGCCTTTGGGGACGATGTTTCCTGAGGGATTTGCATGCACTGTAACTCATTTTTATGACTTCAGTCCCAGCTGTCCCTAAGTGCTCACAACCCTAGTTTCTACAGCACTACTCTCTATGGGGCATTGCATTTCTCAGTTATTGGTGGGTGCACAGATCAGACATTTGTGACTTTGGAGAGCATGAAGCCCCCTTCTTCGGGGGATTCACTCTTCTTCTACCCTGTGGCCCTCTATCCCTGCTCCCAGGGTGGAGCCTCTGACCTGAATGAAAGGCAAACAGCAATCACATTCCCCAGAGATGCTGACTGGTTCACAAGTAGGCACTGGATCCAACCAGAGCCAATGAGATTTTGCTGGAACTAAAGTGTGAATGGCATCTCCTTTTCCCTTCCAGTCTTGAGACTACCCGTTTCTGCATTGGTTGGAACTATCACCATCCCCTGGGCCCAATTCACATGCGCTTTTGGCTACCTTTTCCCTCTTCAGTATAGCTGAAATGTTTACTTTTACCCAATTTCCTCAATAAAAAGCTGCCGATGGTGTGTATGCTGGAATCAGTTAAAGGGGAAACCATCCAAAGGATGTCATTAAGGTCCACTAACAATGCTGCCTTCTAGTAGCTACAAGGAATAGACTAACTGTATAAGCCTGCAGAGTGAGACATGACTGAAATGACTTAGCATGCATGCATGCATTGGAGAAGGAAATGGCAACCCACTCCAGTATTCTTGCCTGGAGAATCCCATGGACAGAAGAGCCTGGTGGGATGCCGTCTATTGGGTCCCACAGAGTCGGGCACGACTGAAGCAACTTAGCAGCAGCAGCATAAACATGCAGGCTCTTCTTTCACTCATTCTGGAGGATGGACCACTTTAGGGATGATATGCTCAGCATTTCTGGCAGACAAAGAGCTGTTACTTAGGATACCACTGATGAAAGTACAGGAAAAGTTGCCACGAGACTTATAAAATGGGACACTGAAGGAGGGGTCCTGAAATAGCACATAACAGTTCCACCTTCCCTTGGAGACATTTTCCATTTCTTTATTTGAAAAAACTTTACAGAAACCTGGAATTCTGAGCACTCTGTTCATTAAGTGGAAAATCTTATCATTCTGCACTCCCATCTCCAGGGACCTCTCCGCCATCTCTGATGGCCTGTGAGAACTATGTCATCCATCCACTTAGTGATGACTCATTCTTCTTCCCACTTCCTACTTAAAGGTTTCCAGGATCCTTTCTGCTTAAAGTGAAGTGCACTAACCTGAAGCCTCAGCATCTCTTTGGTGCTGGTTAGGCAGGCAGAATCCTGGGCCCCACCTCAGACCTGTGGGCTGTGAATCTGATTGTAACAAGCTCTCAAGTTGCTGCTGCTGCTGCTAGCCCGGGGCTGCTGCTGCTGGCCTGTAGACTACATTCTGAGCAGCAAGGGTTTAGACCTCGGTGTTTTCTAATCCTACTTGATCATAAAATTCACACAGGACCATGCATCGAATCCGGAATGGTGTTCTGCTTCACATATGATAATATACATGTTTCAATGCTACTGTCCCAGAACGTCCCACCCTCACCTTCTCCCTCAGAGTCCATAAGATTGTTCTATGCATCTGTGTCTCTTATTCTGTCTCGCACATAGGGTTATTGTTACCATCTTTCAAATTCCATATATATGCATTACTATACTGTATTGATGTTTTTCTTTCTGGCTTACTTCACTCTGTATAATGGGCTCCAGTTTCATCCATTTCAATAGAACCGATTCAAATGTTTTTTTTTTTTTAATGGAGGGGGATGGGATGGGGGGGTGGGAGGGGGGTTTGGGATAGGGAGCACGTGTGGACTCATGGCTGATTCATGTCAATGCGTGGCGAAAACCACTACAATATTGTAAAGTAATTGGCACCCAACTAAAATAAATAAATTTATAAAAAAAAAATTCACACAGGGAGTTTCCTAAAAAGACAATTTCTGGGCATTACCTCAAACCTTCAGATTCAGAATCTCCAGAAAAGAAACCTGGATATTTACCAGGCAACCCAGGTGATTTTCTCAAGGACAGACAAAAATGGGAATTGAATTTTGAGTTCCAGGCTGTGCCCTCAGCTGCTAGCTCTTGTCCTGCCTAAATTTGGGGGTAAGCAGCTGGAAACACACTAGTGCTCCCCATTGAGCTATTTCTTTTTCCTTTTTTTTTTTTTCTGATGGCTTGCTACCAAATGCTGCATCTTTAGCATCAGAAATTGGTTTTTACCTTTTCTCTATATCATTAAGTGAGAAAATAACTCTGAAGTATTTACATCCCAATCATAGGCAAGAGATGTTAATAGTTACAACCCAGTGGCATTGTTTAATGTTCTTAGTGTTTCAAAAACAAAATGTAGATTCTTGACTCTAATTGTTCTGCAGGTTGTAGACATGGTATACTGATTGGTCTGAGTAACTACTTTATTTGGAGGATTCACAAAATGCAAGAACAGTTGTTATCATGGAAAAAAAAATGGATAGAAATGATAATCCTCTCTCTATGATCTAGGAAAACAGTGTTTGTTATGGTTTTCTAGATCTTTTTAAAACTGGCAAATATATTTAATACAATTGCCTCAAATTCTTAGGGCCTTTTAGAAGTCCTTAAATATTTTTCCTTCTATAGCTTCGGATTTTTAATAAGACACTAGGGATATGCACACCTAAAGGGCTCCTGTGAGGATGCGAGGCCCAAAGGTGAATGTGCAGACCTGTACTTCTCACTAGAGGGCGACTTTGTATCCCAGGAGACATTTCTGGTCTCAGACCTGTGAAAGGAGGGTTGGCAGCTGGTGAGCAGAATCCAGGGAAACTTCTAAGCAACCTCATTGTTCAGAGAAGCTCCTACAATCAAGAACTAACCAGCCCAAAGCGTCAATAGTGTTGAGGTTGAGAAATTCTGATGTAGACCAAACCAGAGACTATCCACATCCTCAGAGCTCCATTAATGTCAAGTAACCTGCTCTCTACCTGACCCTATTTGGTGCAAGAGTACTTACTTGGTAGAACCAAGATTTGAACCAATGTCTCTTACCTCTAAAGCTGTGTCCTTCCCATTCCAACATGCTGCCTCCCCTTTCTAGGAAGACTACCTTAATCTTCCTTTGTTGATTTATAGGAGGTCCTGCAAACTGCAAATTCTATACTGATTTTCAAATTCACTGAACATTCATTCTCATTATATAAGTTTCAGGTAGGAAAGAGTCTTGGGAGAATGGAAGTAACAAAATATAGTAGCTTGGACGTAGATGAAGATTTTTCTCTATCTTGTTTTAAACTGAGCTCTGATGTGAATTAAGATATTTAAAACAATCTATTTAAAGAGAAAAAATACTGAGACTCAACAACAGAGGCAGGATGACAGGTAGGTTGAAAGTGATTAATACTTCCTGACTTCTTCTGCCACCCCATACAGCTCCTGGAGTCTCCATGGCCTTGACATTCTTTGACAGCCAATGTTTTAAATATTTAAGAGCATTAAATGGTGAACACATAATAGAAACATGGGAAAAAGTCAGACACTATGAACTTCATTATGATGTGTTGGTAATAAGGATCAAAAGCAACCAGCACATCCAGTAAAGGTCTACAGATATATCTACAAATGGAAAAATATATACAAGTTTTATTTGAAGGACAGACAGATACATGCCTCATGTTTAATTTAAAATGAACTTGCATTTTCAAACTCACATAATCAGTACTTAAATATCATTAAATGCTGGGAACTTTCCTGAAAGTAAAAAGTTACAGCAATCAAAATATTAGAATTTTATTTCTCTCAGGTGTTCATAATCATAGGACAAATGATTAAGCACATCCCTTTATGTGGAAATGCCCTGTAGTGACTATGAACATTGTATTATAAAGAAAAGTAAGACAATAAAAAGGAATTAGTTTTAAGGAAGCATTTAGAGTTTAACTGTTTCCTTTACCCACATATAGTGGCCTGCATATATACTAAATTTTCTCTTTTTTCTTTTTTAATTGAAGTATACTTAATGGAAGTATACATTTTGTTAATTCCTGCTGTAGAGCAAAGTGATCTAGTTGTACATATATATATACATTCTTTTTAAAAAATTATTCTTTTTCATTATGGTTTATCATAGGATATAGAATATAGTCCTCTGTACTCTGCAGCAAGACCTTATTGTTTATCCATTCTATATATAAAAGCTTACATCTGCTAACTCCAACCTCCCTCTTCATCTTTCTTCCAACACCATCCCCCCACCCCCACTATAGTAACCACTAGTCTATCATCTATGTCCATGATTCTGTTTCTGTTTCATAGATAAATTCATCTGTGTGCTATTTTAAATTCCATATATCTGTGGCATCACATGATATTTATCCTTCTCTGTCTGACTTCAATTAATATGATGATCTCTAGTTGAACCATGTGATGGCATTATTTCCAATACAATGCAAATAGAATTATTTCATTCCTTTTTATGGCTGAGTAGTATTCCATTATATACATATACCACATATTTTAATTTTCTTTTAAACTTTCTGAAAGTGGAATCGAGCTTTCTGCCAAGTTGTTGAAGAAACAGGAGAAAGGAAACACTTGAACCATCAGGATTGGTTCCACCTCCCTGTCTTGCCTCATTAGCTATTCCCACTGTGCAGTCTACAGGCCTATGAGGGAATACAGAGCAAGCAAGGGGAGCCAAGCGGCTATTGGACACAGGAAGGGAGGCTGGAGACGGCACATAAAAAGAAGAGAGTGTACCAGATATGACTTCCCATAAACTTCACAGTTTTCCAGTTGCCTTAGAAAAAGGGAAAAATAATAGAGAAGCAAGCAGAGGAGCTTGAGGTAGAATTTACCTACCACAAACACCATCCTTTAATAAGGAAGAGTCAAGCTTTAAAAAAGAACAAATCTGACAAAAGACAGGTGGCAGATGAGTAAGGCATTTGGAGAGCAATGGGAGGAGAAGACAGGTTTAACAACTGGCATAACATCAATTCACCTGAACTGTCAAAATTTGGGTTAGATAATAGGAAAGATATTTGTACCATGACACATTAAATGGCTACTTGATTATTTATCCACCAGAGCTAATGTTGGAATAGATTATGTGCATTTTTGTAACTCTTAAATGCTCTGGAATTTTGGAAACACTAAAAAAGACACAGGGAGCTGGGTAGAATTCTCTAATGGGCTGAATTGTGAACTCCCAAGTTCATGTCTTGACGTCCTAACTCCCAGTACCTCAGAATGTGACTATATTTGAAGATTGAGCCTTTAAAAGGTGATTAATATCAAATAAGGTTATTAGCATGGGTCTGATGTGACTGGTCTCCTTGTAAGAAGAGGTTAGAGCACACACACAGGGAAGACCATGTGGAGACACCAGGGAAAGACCACTGTCTACAAGTCAAGAAGAATGGCCTCAGAATGAAGCCTACATTGCCCACACCTTGACCTTAGACTTCTAGCCTCCAGAACTGTAAGAAAATAAATTTCTGTCATTGAAGCCACTCAGCCTGTTGTACTTGGTACTTTGTAATGGCTTCCTAGGTGGCGCTAGTGGTAAAGAATCTGCCTGCCAATGTAGGCGATGCAATAGACGTGGGTTCAATCCCTGGGTTGGGGAGATCTCCTGGAGAAGAAGTGGCAACCCACTCAAGTATTCTTGTCTGGGAAATCCCATGGACAGAGAGGAGCCTGGCAGGTTATAGTCCATGGGGTCACAAAGAGTTGGACATGACTGACCGCACACACATACATAATGGTGGCCCTAGACTAATCCAGTTCCCCACACATCATTCTCTAAATGCACAGGAAAGGAGTGATCATCCATGACTCTGCTCATGGGTCCTCTGTCCAGTTTCATGCATCACTTGTGGAGTCTCAAAATATGGATTCTGCTCTTCTCATGCATGGGTCTGAAATAAAGCTAATACTTCTGTGTTGTGTAAAGGTCTTCAGTTAATCCTGAGCACCTAACCTTTGACCTGAAAGGGCAGTACCTAAGATGCTATGAAAAATACAGAGTATAATAGTATACTGGCATTATTCTCCAGCCTTGGAAGGGAATATGGGCAAGAAAACAGCTATATTTTTTCCTTACTAAATACATCAATCCATATTTTTTAAAGGACATGTTTTATGTCATAGCAAAAAGAAAAAATAAATTGAAAGTCTCTTACTTACAACTTTATTTTGATGTATTGCTCTCTACACCATATAGTATTAGTGGCAATTAAACATTATACTCTATACTATACACAGATATTATTTAAGCCATGCAAACACACAAATACACACATACAGCCCAGCTGGGCATGTACTATTATTATATTCATTTTACAAATCAAGAGACCCTGGGTAAATATGTTTGCGTAAGTGTGTGTCTATGTATGTGTATGTGGCTATTGTTTTAAGTAAAATATAAAAACTATCCTAAGGACAATGTCCTCAAAATTGATACCCAAATTTTTACAAATATTCTTATGTTGTACATATTAACTTTTATTATCAGTTCTTGGTCTGAATATAAATATTTATTCTCTTTCTCCTTTTCTTGCCGGCAGGGTACATTTAAGACATCTTTGTGGAGAGGATAAATGATGAATCACAAACAATTGATGGATTTCTCAAAATTAAATTGCACCTGATTAAAATCACCCGATGACTTACTCAGAAACTTGAAGACAACAAAACATAACTAAATCTGTCAATTAGCATTTTCATTTTCTCTCCTGGCAGCACTTAATAGTATCTGCAAAATGCAATTTTCAACCCTGAGCTCTTTGACATTTTCTATTTCCTCCTGCGAGTTTCTCTCCTGCCGCTCCTGTTACGACTACGAGCAGCCATGTGCTTTACTCCATAGTGGCAAATGCATTGCTGGTCGTTGAAAGGAAAGCAATTATTGTGTCCTCGTTAAATCTTGGGGACAGCTTGGGCACTGCTTTCTCACTGAAGTGCATAAACAGCCAACCCAGGTTTTAAGTGGCTCAGCCTTCGCAATGGCATCTGGGCGGCAGGTTGATGTCACCTGTGGTACCCATTAAGGGTGTGGAAAGCTGCCAGCAGAGACTGCCCTTCCAGTAACTACTACAACCCTCCCTCCAGGGAACCCACTGCATTCCCACACACAAAGTGATGCACAATGACTGGGAAGATAACATACTGACTTTCCTTTCCCCTGCTGACTTAGTTTGAGGACAGCAGCCCTGGAGAGGAGGTTGGGCTGTTCCCAGCTGGTGGGAGCGGATGCCGTCAGGAATGACATCTCTTCCTTTTAGAGGCAGCTATGTTTAAAAGCTCATGTATGTGTCACATGTGTGGACCCCTGTCTAACTCCTCTATATCTGAACAGTCCTGAAGGAGGTTCTGGGTGATAAGAAGACATGTGTCTTCAGGGGAATTTCAGAGTGTTACCTTGGAACTTTGCACCTAATGGGGCATCTGAGTTTCTAAGCTCAAGGGTCAAGTGCCCCAGCAAAACATCCTCAATATACCATTTTCACCTGAGTTATTTTTTAACACACCTTTGCCTCTCTGTGCTAGAGAAATTGCCTTGTAAATACTACCAAGCACCAAGTGAAGCATTTCATTCTAAATATATGCAACCAAATCTATATTAACCAGAATCCAATGGAACTGATGTACCCAACTAACCAGAATCAGTTTTAATACCTCATTTTTAGAAGAAAAAGATGTTCAAGATCATTTCAGCTAAAGAAACAAAATTATTGTTTTTTTTTTTTTCTGGAGTAGGTCATCTCAGTGGTTCAGCCTCTATCTAGCTTCTTATATAAAGAACGGGTTTTTATAGAGCTGCCATATGATCCAGCAGATCCTTTCCTGGGTGTATACTCAGACAAAACTATAATTTGAAAATGTACATGCACCCCTATGTTCACAGCAGCCCGAGTCACAATAGCCAAGACATGGAAACAGTCTAAACATCTATCAACAGATATGTGGATGAATAAGATGTGGCATAAACAGAGAATGGAATGTTACTCTTCCATTAAAAAGAATGAAAAATGCCATTTACAGCAACATAGATAGATAGACCTTGTGGCTTCCCTGAAAGCTCAGCTGGTAAAGAATCTGCCTGCAATGCAGGAGATCTCAGTTTGATCCCTGGGTTGGGAAGATCTCCTGGAGAAGAGAATGGCTACCCACTCCAATATTCCTGCCTGGAGAATTCCATGGACAGAGGAGCTTGGCAGGCTACAGTCCATGGGGTTGCAAAGAGTCAGACACGACTGAACAGCTTTCACGGTTTCACTGTGGATACACCTAGAAGTTGTCATACTAATCAAAGTCAGAAACAGAAAGACATGATACTGCATGATATCACTTATATGTCAAACCTAAAATATGACACAAATGAACATATCTACAAAACAGACTCACAGACATAGAGAACAGACTTGCGATTGCCCGGGGGAAAAGAGGTGGAGGAGCAATGGATTGGAAGTTTGGGATTAGCAAATGTAAATTATTAGGATGGATAAACAACAATGTCCTGCTGTACAGCACAGGGAACTATGTTCAATATTCTATGACAAGCCATAATGAAAAAGAATGTGAAAAAGAATATATATATATGTATAACTGTACATTTTGCTGTAAAGTAGAAATTAAACATTGTAAATCAACTATACTTCAATAAAATTTTTAAAAAGAATAAATTTTTACAAGACCCTTGGGCAATGATCATACAGTTATCATACAAAGATATAATGATTGGCGTGTTTATGCTAAAGAATTGAACATTTTAGAAAATGTTTCCACTGTACATACCTTTAAAAAGTTTTAGGGATTATGAGGTTAAAGTAAACAGAAATTTATATTCACGCATATACTCTTGGCGTCTAGAATTCCAGAGTCAAAACTGAAGTTCTTCTTTTACTCTGTTAATTGTTTTTTTTTCCTTCTGAGGGAAGACTGTAATCTTTCTCTCACTTCACAGATGGGGCCCTGAGGTGGAAGATTCCATGACCTGCTCAGACTTAGACAGCATGTCAATATCCAATTCAGGGTTAGACCCCTGGGTTGTGGGCTGAGCATTTCATGAGGAAATCCATCACTATAGAGGTGGTCCACTTGACAACACTTCTCTAAATGGTTCTCCTTTGAGAGAAAACTCTGGTAAGAACAAAATAAACAAAAAATGGAGTTTCTATTGGATTGACCAAGAAGTTCATTTGGGTTTTTTCTGAACAGGTAAAATTGGGTAACGGCCTAATATTACCATCAATGGGACTCCTTGCCAACTGTCTGCAGAATAATTAATTATGAGCCTAAAATTGGCCATTGGATCTCTGAATTTTCCCTTAGTAGTCACTAACAGAATGAACACAAAGCCTCTACATTTCAATCTTCCTAGAGGTAGTTCAGAAAGTAAAAATTCTATTACTCTAGCACTTCCAAAAGTTTTATAGGTGATAGGTGGTTAATTCATTTCAGAATTGCTTGAGACAAAAAAGCAAGGGGTGATAGTATATAGATCCAAATATTTATGTTTTCTGTTTTAAATAAAACCTGGCCCCTGGAGTTTGTAGAGGTTATCGATGAGCACATGGTACATTGGAAGGGCACGAGCGCTGGAGACTCTTGGCCTGAGTTTGAAGCTCCCTTTGCCCTTAAGGCATTACCATGAATGTCAATGCAATGTTCTCTCCTTCCTCCCATAACTAGGCATAGCCATGACCCTGTGGATCTCAACAAATAAGAGTATGGAAGTGAAGTCACACAGAAATACCCATGATCATTCATGTCCACAACAGTTCTCTATCTTAGCCACACACCTTCCCCTTGTCCACACCATTGAATTAGCGGTAGAGTCAGGAGTGGTGGCAATGCACCATCTTCCTTCAAGACCTTCCATAAACTATCTCAAACAGTTCTGAGAGTCAATCAGGCTGCACTGCTCAACACCATGAGACAAGAGTGCCCAGAGAGATAAATCCTCTCAAATCTCCTTTGCCTCAGACACTGGGGAAACCAGTAGGGAGGTGTTTCAAAAACACTAAAACTAGAATTACCATTGGACCCAGAAATTCCATTTGAAAAGATACAAGCACCCAATGTTCACAGAAGCATTATTTATAATTGACAAAACATGGAATCAATCTCAGTGTCCATCAACAGATGAAAGGATAAAGGTGTGGTGTGTACACACACACACACACACACACACACACACACAATGAAATACTACTTGGCCATAAAAAAAGAACGAACTTTTGCCATTTGCAGCAACATAGATGGACTCGGAGATCATTATGCTAAGTAAAATAATTAAGAAAGAAAGATAAATACTGTATGATATCACTTATGTGTGGAATCTCAAAAATACAACAAACTAGTGAATATAACAAAAAGGAAGCATACTCATAGAGAACAAACTAGTGGTTACCAGTGGAGAGAGGGAAAAGAGAAGGGACAATGCAGTGGGGGAGGGAAGGTACAAACTACTCAGTATAAGATAGGCTCAAGGTCATATTATACAACACAGGGAATATAGTCAATATTTTGCAGTAACTGTAAATGGAAAGTAAAATTTAAAACTGTATACAGATTTTAAAAGTTTTAAAAATCTTCTTTGCCTCAATTTTTATACGATTTGTTGCTCATCATACATCAGTTCAGTTGAGTTCAGTCGCTCAGTCATGTCCGACTCTTTGTGACCCCATGAACCGCAGCACACCAGGCCTCCCTGTCCATCACCAACTCCCAGAGTTTACCCAAACTCATGTCCATTGAGTCCGTGATGCCATCCAACCGTCTCATCCTCTGTCGTCCCCTTCTCCTCCTGCCCCCAATCCTACCCAGCATTAGAGTCTTTTCCAATGAGTCACCTCTTCGCATGAGGTGGCCAAAGTATTGGAGTTTCAGCTCCAACATCAGTCCTTCCAATGAACACCCAGGACTGATCTCCTTTAGGATGGACTGGTTGGATCTCCTTGCAGTCCAAGGGACTCTCAAGAGCCTTCTCCAACAACACAGTTCAAAAGCATCAATTCTTTGGCACTCAGCTTTTTTCACCATCCAACTCTCACATATATACATGACCACTGGAAAAAACATAGCCTTGACTAGATGGACCTTTGTTGGAAAAGTAATGTCTCTGCTTTTAAATATGCTATCTAGGTTGGTCATAACCTTCCTTCCAAGGAGTAAGCATCTTTTAATTTCATGGCTGCAATCACCATCAGCAGTGATTTTGGAGCCCCCCAAAATAAAGTCTGACACTGTTTCCCCACCTATTTCCCATGAAGTGATGGGACCAGATGCTATGATCTTAGTTTTTTGAATGTTGAGCTTTAAGCCAACTTTTTCACTCTCCTCTTTCACTTTCATCAAGAGGCTTTTTTAGTTCCTCTTCACTTTCTGCCATAAGGGTGGTGTCATCTGCATATGTGAGGTTATTGATATTTCTCCCGGCAATCTTGATTCCAGCTTGTGTTTCTTCCAGCCCAGCGTTTCTCATGATGTACTCTGCATATAAGTTAAATATGCAGGGTGACAATATACAGCCTTGACGTACTCCTTTTCCTATTTGGAACCATCATACATAGTGAGGGACTAAACTGGGTGCCTTGAGGAGCTGAATATGACATAGGCACAAGATGAAACTTGTAGCCTCCCAGGCAGACAGGCATGTGCATATATGAACCAGGTACCACATAGTGTGACCAGCCTTATAGAAGGGATTCAAAGGAGATGCAGGGGAGGAAAGTCAGTGAGTAATCCCTTGAGAGTTAGTTTATTTTAGTGGTTATGAGCATGGATGCTAGAATTATCTTGCTTCGGTTCAAAGTCTGGTACAACTCACTGGTTCTTTGACCTTGGTTAAGTCCTCAGCACTCTGTGCATCAATTTCCTTATCTGCAAAATGGGTATAATACCAATGATGATTCTTATTTCATACGGATTTCAAGAAAATCACACAAATTAATACTTGTAAAGCTGGCATTGTGTAAGGGTTAGCCATCCCCCTTGAGGACTGAATTGACACAGCAGTGCTCTTGGTGGTGGTGGTGGTGAGAGTTATTTGTCATGAAGGGCATGCCATGTGACAGATGCCAGACACCCTATGTTCATCATTTGTTTTATTGAATCCTCCCAGCAAGTACCTCTTATTACCCCCATTTTAAAGTGATTGCTCACAAGTATTGAATGACTTGTTTGAGGTCACAAGGTAATGAATGGCTGAGTGGAGATTCCATCCCACAACTGTCTAGTTCCCAAGTCCACACTTCTTCTGTCACTCTACATTGCCTTTTATGATTTCTCCACATTATTGTACATAAAAATAAAATTCCTTCAATTGTAGGAAGGAAATTCTCCATGTACAAAGCCACAGAGAACTGACTTTGTTATTAAGTTGTTCCCCATTCATACTGTTCTGTTCAAGAGGGCTGTTGTGTACATTAAAGGCAAAATAGCTGTGCATGCTAATTCAAGCATTGAGCACCAGATGCCTTGCCAGAAAGTAATTAGCAAAGCTCTTGAATTAGGGTGCCCCTCACACTGGTAAGTGCAGGAAATAGCTTCCTGATATTAGATTTTTCATATTGGTAGGAAAGAACAGCTTCTTTCAGCCCTGGCTGAAAGGGGTCTCTGCTGTTAATCAAAAATGTAGAGAAAAACCCAAACACATGTTCATTACCTTGTAGTTGCTCAGTGCCTTCTATAATAGTGGCAAACACGTGCTGGGTGCTAATTATGTGACATGCATTATGCTAAGTGTTTTCCAAAAAGTCTGTTCCTTAAGTTTCATGTGGCTGAATGGTGTAAGTATTGGTGTCATCCTCATTTTACAAGTGCCCAAACCAAGGGATTGGATGGTAGAGTAGCTGGCCCAACTTACAGTATCTGTGGAATACCTCAATGGAGCTAGGATTCAAATGTAGGTGATACGTTTTCTGAGCTATAATCACTGTGTTATAGTTTCTTCCTGTCTTACTCTTAGAGCTAAAAAAAAAAATTATGCTTCAAACAGATTAACTTTCCCAACAGAAATATAACCCAAATCCACTTGCAATGCAGGAGATCTGGGTTCAATCCCTGGGTTGGGAAGATCCCCTGGAGGAGGCCATAGCAACCCACTCTAGTATTCTTGCCTGGAGAATCCCCATGGACAGAGGAGCCCGGCAGGCTACAGTCCATGAGATCACAAAGAGTCGGACTCAACTGAGCCACTAAGCACGGCACTAGTTCCTAAATTGCTAGCAGTTCTTCCTATTCACCACTAGTTGGTGCTCTAGCTGGGACCATTACACCTCTTCCTTCTTTAGCTGGAAGAATACACACTGTGAATATTATAATTATTATAATTCATGTACAGAGAAAACTGGAAACCAGTTTGGCACTTGGGAGCTGGGTGTGTCACTGAAAGAAAGCAATTACACAAAGCCCCTTAATACTATATATATTTTACCTGTGCTATAAATCTCCTTTATTTTAAATCTGTCACTTGCTCTATAAAAATGCATAGAACAAGGAGCCATAAAAAACTTAAATAAAAATTTTAGCCTAATGATATATTGTGCATACATATCTTCATTTTTGTATATTCTGTGTTATAGTAAAAAGATCCCTTAAAAGCTGAGTTTAAATAATTATTCACTTTTCCCATTATTATTGTAATCAATTGCCAATTATGAAAATTATTACTATCTTTATGAATTACTTTGCTAAGTGAAGTAATTAGAACTGATATTTTATTTTCCATTTCTATTCCAAAAAATTGATTTTAGAGGATAATCAGAGTAGGAAAGTTGAGATATAAATTTCTTAAAGCAAAATGAATGGCTGGTCAGGCTTTAGGTTAGATGCCTTATATAGTATTTGTTGTTTGTCAAGGCATTTTTCTCTTGAGACAACATTGCTGATTATTATATCTGTTAGCACTCAAGGAGGTAGAAACTCCTCCATTTTATAGTCTTAGGTATCTGATATTCCCAAGAATGAAGAGACGGAGGCCTTCAACCAACACAGAGGGTTGGAAAGTCAGTATCTTGTTTTTACTAATACAGCCATTATTTCTTAGAGTTTGAAGAGAAAGCAGGGAAGAGACTGGTCCCATTTACTGAATGTCTTGGGTGTACATGGCATTAAGCTCAATAAAACAGGACTTCCCTCATGGTCCAATGGTTAAGAATCCACCTGCCAACAGAGGGGACATGAATTCAATCCCTGGTCTGGAAAGATTCCATGTGCTCCGGAGCAACTAAGCCCATGTGCTACAACTACTGAAGCCCATATGCTCTAGAGTTCATGAGCTCCAACTACTGAAGCCTGCATGCCTAGAGCCTCTCCTCCACAAGAGAACCAACACAATGAAAAGCCTGTGTCCCACAATAGAGCGTAGCCCCTGTTCACCACAGCTAGAGAAAGCCTGCACACAGCAACGAAGACCCAGAGCAGTCAAAAATAAATAAATAAATAAGTTAAAGAATACTTTAAAAAACTCAGCAAAACGTATATATTTTTTCTATTCCTTATCGTTATCTGGCTAGGTAGTTACTGTTCAGATAAGGAAACAGGCTCAGAGAAGGAAAGTGATTTGTGCTCTATCAATCAGACAGTTAGTCAGTGGCTGAGTTGAGACTCAAACTCAGATCTGTTGGTTCAAAAGTCCACATTTTCTTCCTTCCATTAACCCCCTAAATGCAAACAGTTTACATAAATATATTTTAACACAAGGATTGAGCTCCACGATAATTGTGCCCTTTGGCACAATCATCTTAGCCATGTTTCAAACCAAAGTGAATGCCCTCCCCTAGTTTTTACACCATAGTGAGTTGTAGAGGAAAATGTAAAAAAAAACACAGAATGAAAGATGTGTTTGAAGAAAAGACACATATAATAGTTTCATATATATTATTGGAGCTAGTGAATTGAAGTGAAAGGACCACTCAGTGGGACAGGGTGAGAATCCTAATTTCAGATCAGCTAATGATAAGCTGGAAGATTTGAATAAGTTCCCCATCACTCTGGCCATGAAATACCTCATTTGTGGAATGAAGGGCTATGCTTTTCAGGTTAACAACTTCTCTTTTGCCTTAGGGAGAGCTGAGAAAATTGATTCCACCTCTAAAAGTGACAGGCAGTGGGCCTCCATCAGGCAGAGCACAGCCCCCCTGGGGGTCTCAGCACAAGGAGCAGAGGAGGCATTCATTAAACAGCATCACCTGCTTTGTCCCCGTGACCCCAGGTGTCTATTAGAGAAACATGAGTGGCATTGTTACAATCAATAGCAAACAGCTAAAACTGTCATAGCCTTTAGAGGTTCTTGTCATAAGCCAACAAACTTCTGTGACTGTACTTGAAGTCAGGCCTACTTTCAAATGTGCTGTCTGCTCCTCTCCCCTACACCCAATCTTCTTCATTTCCTTATTGTAATGGATGCATCTTGTGTCAACATGATGGACAGTTTTTATTTTCCACGCAGCATATTCAGTCCAAGGGCTTCCCTGGTGGTTCAGATGGTCAAGAATCCGCCTTGCAAAGTGGGAGACCTGGGTTCGATCCCTGGGTTCAGAAGATCCTGTGGAGAAGGGAATGGCTACCCACTCCAGTATTCTTGCCTGGAGAATTCCATGAACAGAGGAGCCTGGCAGGCCTCAGTCCATGGGGTCACAAAGAGTTGGACACAACTGAATGATATTCACATATTCAGTTCATATTCAGCATACCTGGGTTTTAAGCCTGCCTCTGCCATTGTTTAGCTGTGTTCTGTGAACTTCACCTAAACTACTCTGGCCTTAGGAGGCTTCATCAATCTGAGATTTTTCATCTCCTTGATGTTTCACATTCAAGGCAGCTTGGTTTAAGATATAGGTTTATGGAAGGGATAGTTGGTAAATTGGAGACCTGTATTAATACTCTGCTCAGTGTCTCTGTTACAGGAATGGATTCAAAGCAGATAGATGGAGAAAGAATTTTCCTCATTGTTTTGAGCTGAACTGTGTCCCACCAAAATTCCCACCAACTCCCAGTACCTAGAGATCACTGGGCCCTCAAAGAGGTGACTGAGTGAAAATGAAATCTTTTGAGTGGGCCCTAATCCAATATGATTGGTGTCCTTATCAGAAGAAGAGATTTGGACACAGAGAGAAAGAGAGACATCAGACACATGTACACACAGGAAGACAACAGCAAGAGCTCAGGGCCAGAAGGCGGCCATTTGCAAACCAAAGAGAGAAACCTCAGAAGAAAACAAATATGCCGACACCTTGACTTCAGCCCCTAGAACTGTGAGAAGACCTATTTCTGTTATTTAAGCCACTCAGTCTGTGGAACTTTGTAATGGCAGCCTGGACAAACTAGTAAACTCATTTTTTTTTTTCTATTTTTTTGGCCACACCACAGGGCATGTAGGATCTTAGTTCCCCCACCAGGGATTGAACCTGTGCCCCCTACAGTGGAAGTGCACTGTCTTAACGACTAGACCACCAGGGAAGTCCCTACTATACTCATTATGCCACTAATCAACATCCTTGGGTAGGATGAACCATTTTCAGGAAGAATTTCATGCTAGAGCAGAGAATGTACCTCCTTAGAAAATCTTACCCCCAACGTTGGTAATATATACTCTAGACTATAAACAAACATTGATATGTGTTACACTCATATGTTTAAACATGTTCTATTCCATCCAGCCCAAATGTTTGAACCAAATTTTCAAGAAGTCTAGATTTTAATATTAGCAAGGTATAGTAAAACTTCTTGGAACATACAAAGGGCATGATGGAAGGAAAACTGAATTACATGGGTTTATTGAATCTTTTGTTGGTTTCAATCAAATTGCTAAATTGAACAATTTGGTTAAAAAAAAATGTAGCAATTTCTCCTCACAGGCACTTGGTGTGAATGATGTGAAACAGTGCAGGGAAATCTGCACAAAGTGATAGCATATTCTTCCCTACAGATACCAATACATGTTCAAAGACAAAGACATACCAGTTCTTACTAATGAGAATGAAATTCTACCTGGAAAAGAATGCATACACATGGAATGTCATTGTATTCCAGCTCATTAATAATAGAGTAAGCTACATAAGGAGGCCTTGACTTAAATGCTAGCAACCTAGATAATGCACCTCAGTCTCATAGGCAGCTCTCATCCTGAGACATTAAATCCTATTACTATATCACTGATTAATTCTTTTTAGTCTTCAGCAAAGGTAATACAAACAAGTACTATTTGATATGTGAGGAAACAGAGACAATAACTGATTTGCTAACCACAAGATTTATTTAGTGTTTAGTGGTGCCATCAAGACACGAACCCATGAATTCCTACATTACTTTAGCGTATTCCTTCTTTGCAAGCCAAGGTGCTCTGACACATAAGCTTCTTTAACATACAAGGACACTTTTCCCTTTCTGTCTGTTCCTGCCATCATTATATGCAGGGGAAAAAACTGAAGTCACTAATATAATATAAATTCTTAAAACTGAATTACCCATCTTCTTTGTTTCTTTCTCCTCCCTCAAGTCTCTTTACCAACAGAGAGAAACTGTAAGTTGTATATATTTTTTAAAATAACTCTGCCACAAGAGAGAATCTCCTAAAAATAATGAGAACTTTGTGGAACTTTTCCTCTTTTGATCTTAAAAAAGAACACAAGGTTAAGTCATTAAAAAAAAAAACTCTATGAAACAGGTCCCCTGGGCTGTGAATTCATGCCCCGGAGCTATTTGTAATAAGGCATATAAACAGTGAGTTGCTTTGGTCTTTGAAGGCCTGGACTTTAGAATAAGGAAGAACTAAGAATTCCTTAACTTGTGACATTTAAGAATGTTTATGTGTGTGAAGGGGAACTAATTGGACAAGTGGGCTGGACTGTTAGGACCACAGCTGAAGTAACCATATTTTAACCGAACATCATAGCATGCTCAAAGGCAGCCATTCATTTCTTTTTACCAAGACAGATAGATTTCCACTCAACAATGTGTGTGTGTGTGTGGGGGGGGGATAATTAAGAAAATCTAGAGCCAGAGTGGAAAAGATACTCTTGTCTTGACAATGTGATTCTTCAGTTTGTAATTAGCAATTGATAAAGTGCTACACATGGCAAATTTGGGGATGAATAGCTTGTCATTTAAAATACTAATCTCTTTTCACCGATACTTGTTCTTCTGTTCCATCCCATAAGTAGGCCATACAATTTGAAGGAAAAAAAAAAAATGAAGAGTGTCAGTGTATACCAGCTATGATTCTGGGAATCTCTTTAATTTTAAATGTTTGGTTTTAACAACAAATCCAATTTCCACTGCTGAACATTTTTCTAGTTATTTTAGCTTCCTGGGGATCAAAAGCCGATTTATACCCCCTAACATACATACTCCCTGGTCAACAAATTATTATATCTTTTAATTGTATCAGCTGACACACACACACACACACACACACACACACACACACACACACACACAGAACATCTGGCTTTTCATGACAAGAACAAGTGTTTGAAAATACACCAAATCACAGTAATAACAACTTACTCACAACTGTGTGAAGCTAACAAGCAATTTTTTTAATAGTTTGGTGGTAAGTGCCTTTTTAAAAAAAATGAGGATAATATATTCTAGATGTCACTTTGGGACTGAAAAACAATTCTTATTGTCTTCACCTTAAAAAAGGTTCAAAGACCTCATGTGACCCTCAAAAATCTTTTCCTCTAGCCAAACTAAGTTTTACCAAAAAACTCATGGGATTTTAGACATTGGGAGTCCTAGCCCACTTCTTTACTTTCTCTTATCTCTATATTCTACAAGTATTTACTAAGATTTTATTTTGCATCAAGTTGGATTCTATGTAATCTAATTCTTTGACTTATGAAAGTGACTTTGGATATTCCTTGACAAAGTGTGGGAAAAGAAGAGCTTTACAATCTATCTGACAAGCTAAGAAAGAGGGAGTAACTGATCCGTAACAACAGACCTTAAAAAAACATCACTTGAGTGATGTAAAACGGTGAAGGGTCTAAGAATTCAGAGATGGTATGCTGGAGTAGACAGACTGCTTTTCAGAAGAGTAGGATAAATCTGGATCTTAAAAATACATTTGGAGAAGGAGAAGGCATTCTAACACCTACATTTTCCTCTGCTTATGCCTCGGTGCATTCCTATTTGCTTCATGACTCAATTAACTCACCTCCTCAGGGGCATCACTGTTCCTAGGCTTCCTGAGGAACATCGTCGAAGTAGTTTTATTTAGACATGTTCATGTCTCATACTTCATCCAAACCACTCTAAATATTCACAGTTTCTTTTTCCCCCACTAAACTCTTGTCAACTCCATTCATTGCTATCCACTTCTAGATGAAACTATGAAGATCACTGGCTCAAATCTATTTCTGGTTATCTCCTATAACCATGTTCATTTATTCCACAAAAGAGGCAATTATTAGAGTCTATATGTAGTGGTAAAAATGTTAAACTATAACAACACAAGAAATAATGACCAACTAGGTCAAATCCAACACTGACCTCTGACTTGTCACTCTGGAAGTGAGAGTTGTTCTCAATATTTTTTCTCTGTATGCACAAACCTGAAGGCTATGACTTACTTTCCTCACTAATTCCCTCAGGCAGTACTTCTAAGGGGGTGGAGGAATGGGCTCACTTTCTTAGAGGAAAAGAACACATGCTGTCAAGAGATAACTATGAACTCCAGAAAAGACCTTCAGGTGATCTTGATATTCTTATCTTCCCCATCACTGGGTTCCCATCACCGAAAATTATCCCTCTCTTGGATAGGGATTTCTTCTTAACATTAAATGAATGAGTACCATGCTAACTTCCCTTAATAACCTATTCTCAATCTCTCATCTGAGACTTTACTTAAATAATTTAAAAGTTATGGAGTAACAGGCAAATCTGGCCTTGGAGTACAGAATGAAGCAGGGCAAAGACTAATAGAGTTCTGCGAACAGAATGCACTGGTCATAGCAAACACCTTCTTCCAATAACACAAGAGAAGACTCTACACATGGACATCACCAGATGGTCAGCGCCATAATCAGACTGATTATATTCTTTGCAGACAAAGATGGAGAAGCTCTATACAGTCAGCAAAAACCAGACCAGGAGCTGACTGTGGCTCAGATCATGAACTCCTAATTGCCAAATTCAGAATGAAATTGAAGAAAGTAGGGAAAACCACTAGACCATTTAGGTATGACCTAAATCAAATCCCTTATGACTATACAATGGAAGTGAGAAATAGATTTAAGGGACTAGATTTGATAGACAGAGTGCCTTATGAACTATGGACGGAGGTTCGTGACATTGTTCAGGAGACAGGGATCAAGACCGTCCCCATGGAAAAGAAATGCAAAAAAGCAAACTGGCTGTCTGAGGAGGCCTTACAAATAGCTGGGAAAATAAGGGAAGCCAAAAGCAAAGGAGAAAAGGAAAGATATTCCCATCTGAATGCAGAGTTCCAAAGAGTAGGAAGGAGAGATAAGAAAGCCTTCCTCAGTGATTAATGCAAAAAAGAGAGGAAAACAACAGAACGGGAAAGACTAGAGATCTCTTCAAGAAAATTAGAGATACCAAGGGAACATTTCATGCAAAGATGGGCTCGATAAAGGACAGAAATGGTATGGACCTAACAGAAGCAGAAGATATTAAGATGAGGTGGCAAGAATACACAGAAGAACTGTACAAAAAAGATCTTCACGACCCAGATAATCACGATGGTGTGATCACTCACCTAGAGCCAGACTTCCTGGAATGTGAAGTCAAGTGGGCCTTAGGAATCATCACTACGAACAACGCTAGTGGAGGTGATGGAATTCCAGTTGAGCTATTTCAAATCCTAAAAGATGATGCTGTGAAAGTGCTGCACTCAATATGCCAGCATATTTGGAAAACTCAGCAGTGGCCACAGGACTGAAAAAGGTCAGTTTTCATTCCAATCCCAAAGAAAGGCAATGCCAAAAAAATGCTCAAACTACCGCACAATTGCACTCATCTCACACGCTAGTAAAATAATGCTCCAAATTCTCCAAGCCAGGCTTCAGTAATACGTGAACCATGAATTTCCAGATGTTCAAGCTGGTTTTAGAAAAGGCAGAGGAACCAGAGATCAAATTGCCAGTATCCGCTGGATCATCAAAAAAGCAAGTGAGTTCCAGAAAAACATCTATTTCTGCTTTATTGACTACGCCAAAACCTTTGACTGTGTGGATCACACTAAACTGTGAAAAATTCTGAAAGAGACGGGAATACCAGACCACCTGACCTGCCTCTTGAGAAACCTGTATGCAGGTCAGGAAGCAACAGTTAGAACTGGACATGGAACAACAGACTGGTTCCAAATAGGAAAAGGAGTATGTCAAGGCTGTATATTGTCACCCTGCTTATTTAACTTACATGCAGAGTACATCATGAGAAACGCTGGGCTGGAAGAAACACAAGCTGGAATCAAGATTGCCAGGAGAAATATCAATAACCTCACATATGCAGATGACACCACCCTTATGGCAGAAAGTGAAGAGGAACTAAAAAAGCCTCTTGATGAAAGTGAAAGAGGAGAGTGAAAAAGTTGGCTTAAAGCTCAACATTCAGAAAACTAAGATCATGGCATCTGGTCCCATTCACTTCATGGGAAACAAATGGGGAAACAGGGGAAACAGTGGAAACAGTGTTAGACTTTATTTTTTTGGGCTCCAAAATCACTGCAGATGGTGATTGCAGCCACGAAATTAAAAGACGCTTACTCCTTGGAAGGAAGGTTATGACCAACCTAGATAGCATATTAAAAAGCAGAGACATTACTTTGCCAACAAAGGTCCGTCTAGTCAAGGCTATGGTTTTTCCAGTAGCCATGTATGGATGTGAGAGTTGGACTGTGAAGAAAGCTGAGCACCGAAGAATTGATGCTTTTGAACTGTGGTGTTGGAGAAGACTCTTGAGAGTCCCTTGGACTGCAAGGAGAGCCAACCAGTCCATCCTAAAGGAGATCAGTCCTGGATGTTCATTGGAAGGACTGATGTTGAAGCTGAAATTCCAATACTTGGGCCACCTCATGTGAAGAGTTGACTCATTGGAAAAGCCCCTAATGCTGGGAAGGATTGGGGGCAGGAGGAGAAGGGGACGACAGAGGATGAGATTGCTGGATGGCATCATCGACTTGATGGGACATGAGTTTGGATAAACTCCGGGAGTTGGTGATGGACAGAGAGGCCTGGCGTGCTGCGATTCATGCGGTTGCAAAGAGTCGGACATGACTGAGCAACTGAACTGAACTTAGCTGATCTATATTTCAGAATACATGTGCTTAAATGTCATTTTAAAATTACCAACAGCTAAGTAGAACAGCACCTGTACACATAACTACACTAGATTATCTCTTCATCTATGTGTTTCTCTACCCACAAAGTGAAGTCTTTTAGCCTTACAGCACAGCAGGAGGTGAGAGCCAGGTGAAACCCATAACCTTATCCTTTATCCATGAAAAAATTGTCTTCACAAAACCGATCCCCTGCCAAAAAGTTGGGGATCATTGCTTTGAGGTCAAGGATTATTTTCTTTGTTTTTGCATTTCCAGCACCTAGGACAGGGACCTGGAATTTAGCATGATTTAGGATTACATTCAATTCCTAATTTTGCTGCTCAAATGTAGCCACACTGGCAACTTCATAAGATTCAATCTAGTAACTGGAAGCAATGATTGGTGAATGGAAGAAGAGAGGAGTCTAAGCTTATTTTTTTTAAGGGACTTCCAGGAAAGGAAATGGAGAAGAGAAGAAAACTAACATTACTGTGATTTTGATGCAGTATGTCTAGGGTGGAACCCAGGAATCTACAGTATAACTAGTATCACAGATGATGTTATGCAGAAGATGCATGACCACACTGTGACAAATGCCACCCTTGAAGACCCAAAGGGAGGAGAACGTGCTTTGGTCAATGAGGATACAAGAGACAAGCCTGCCTCCCAACTACTCCTTTCCATGGGAATCCTCCTCATCCTTCCCAGAACTGGCTGTGAGAGCCAGACTCAGGAGGCCCTGGACACTCTGGATGTCTGTCCTCATTCAGCCTTATGATCACATGCTTTTTGCAAAGATAATTTTTCCTTTGAGAAGTCCCCAGCAGTTTAAGGACTATTGCTCAAAAATGTTCCCCACTCTCTGGCTGAGTCTGCACTGTGCATGCCAGGGAGGATCCTTTCACTCCTGCATCTGCCAGTGTATCTCTTTTAGGAAAAGTGTTCTTTAATGTGCTCAGACCCCAAAACACCCAGAGGTCACTGTGTTCTTGGTTCAGACAACTTCAGAGCCTGAAAACATAGGGGGCATTTGGACAGATGTCATCATTTTGTGATTAATCAGTGTCTGCTTTTGACAAGCTAGGAGAAGGTCACCAGGGCAGTTCCCACAGGCTGGTGCACCATCTCTTACGTCAGAACAGTGAGAGACGGGTGAGAAGATCATCTCCAAAACAAGATGGGAGGAGGTGACCCTGGAACATGGGCTGCAGGCTCACCAGATCTAAACTCTCTTGATTCCTTCTTCCCAGGTATAAAGGCAAAGGTTCATTCAGTGAAAATTAGAGACACAAATTCTCTGAGGTGAGGCATCTCAGATGCAGGTGTGGTGATTGATGGACATGCTGTGTTAATGACTGTCCTCCTTACCCTTGGCACAGAGCATTGAATTGAACTAAGGGCTGTTCATAGGGGACAATGCATTCAACTTGTTATGTCACCAAACCTGCTGGGTGATGTCCTATCCACATACAATTCATTATGTACATTTTCCTGGGTTTCCAGAATTTATGGTGACCCTGAATAATACCCACCCCCCCACTAAAACTGACATGTTTAATTTAGACAGATACATAAAAGAGAAAAATCTTATTAGTAGGAAATGAAAAATACAATATACTTGCAAAAGAAAATCACATGTAAAAAAAGAAAAGAAGAACTTGTGCTACCTGTGCTCAGAGAAGTATTGCAAAGATCAATAGTTTAAGAAAAATATAAGGGAGCAAAAATCAAAAATTCCACCCTTTGAAAAATTTATTTCTGAAAATTGGGATGAGACCACTAAAATCTGACTTTCATTCATCCATCCATCCATCCATCTGATGAAGATTAATTAAATGCCAACTGTGTCCAGGGACTCTCACAGACAGTTAAATGTGACCATATGCAAGTCACTCTAAGTTATATGATCAGGCCACCCAAGATGGATATTCTCTTGCTCTCTGTACATCCCCTGCTTGACCCGTTCTTGCTTTACCTACACCCTACTCACATGACTGATCTTCCTACATAAGCACAGAACCTATTCAGTATGTACCTACATGCTTGCCCCAGGCCCCAGCTAGTGATTGTTCTGATAGTTTATCAAAGGGACTTGCTCCTCTGCTGGTTTCCCTAGTAACTAATAAGCCAACCTGAGATCAATTTGCCCTATAACTGGTAACACTCTCATCCCCCCAAGCCGACCCCAGTGAGGCTGCCATGTCCTGCCTGCCTTCTGCCTCACACAGTGGGGTGGGCAAGTATAGGGCTTGCAGGCCTTGGGGGTACAGTCCATCATAAGCCCCTGTGCTCATGGAACTTAAATTCTACTGAAGGAGTCAGACCAAACACACAAAGTCTATGATCTGAATTCAGGTAGTCAGAAGCAGCGGTATAAATGTTTCACAAAAAGCTTCAGGGAGGGAGCACTTGATGTAGCACCTCGCCCATGGAATTTCCCAGGCAACAATACTAGAGTGGCTTGCCATTTCCTTTCCAGGTGATCTTCCAGACCCAGGGATCAAATACGCATCTCCCATGTCTCCTGCATTGCAACCAGATTCTTTACCCGCTGAGCCATCGGGGAAGCTAGTAACTTTTTGCCACAGTATAAATACTCCCACTCTGGATAACTTCAAACTACCAAGGTGATGTCACATTCAGTGTGACAACATGTTGTATACTGTCAGCTCTGTAGAGCAGTGCAAGACAGGTCCAACTCATGCCCGGACATGATGTGAAGAAGCAAAGCATGGTTAAGGGGCCAGGTACTGCATGAATGGTGGACCTTTAAGGCAGGTGATCAAAATTCTTTAGTCAATGACATTTGAGCAGAGACGAGAATGAAGAGAAAAGAAGCCATGAAGTAGGAAGTTGGGGATGGGTCGGAGAGAAAAAGTCAGTACAGGGACCTAAGGCAGGAAATATCTTGTCTATCTGCGGAACAGAAAGGCCAGTGTGAGAGGAGAGGTAGGCAAGGGATAGATCACTTGGGCTTTGTCGGCACTGGAAGGAATCTGAATTGTGTATGCATAAGATGGGGAGTCAATGAAGAATTCTGAGAAGGTCAGAGCTGTGACCTGATTTATTGGGTTGGACAAAAACTTAGCTTGTTTTAAAAATCCAAATTAACTTTTTGGCTAACCCAATACATTTTTAAAGAAGCAGTCAGGCTGCTGAAGAAACAGTAGGAAACAGCACTGTAGTGAATGTGTTCTCTTCAAAGGTGAAAACATGATGACTGACCAGGAGGGCACTGAGGTAATTTCCACAAGAGATGAAAGTGATCTGGAATGGCAGAGGTAGGGGTGATGAGACATGTTCAGGTTTGGAATATAATTGACAAGGAGACCTACCAGAAGTCCTTGATGGACTGGATGGGAGAGGGTAAGTGATGAGTCAAAGGTCATCTCAAGAATTTCTTAGTTAAGCTTAGCTCTTAGATGAATAAGTGAATTAGCTACTAGGTGGCACCATAGCTTAGATGGAGAATACTGAGGCAAGAGCAGGTGTAGAGGGGGAAATCAGGAGCTCAGTTTGGGTCATTTTAGGTGAGAGTTATGACATGCAAGTGGAGATATCAGGTAGGTAGCAGGATATTTAAAGTCTACAGCTCAGGGGAAGTCAGGAATGGAGATACAAATTTGGAAGTCATCCAACTATGATGATGATCTTATGATGATATACTTATGCCACTGGAGCATCATTTGAAAACCACTGTCTTAGAGCTTAATGACAGACTCAGTCTTTAAGGAAACCCTGGTTGGGAGGCAACATTTTTCAGGGAGATGTAGGCCTCCCAGGTGGCAATAGTGATAAAGAACCAGCCTGCCAATGTAGGAGATGCAAGAGATGTGGGTTTGATCCCTGGGTCAGGAAGATCCCCTGGAGGAGGGCATTTCAACCCACTCCAGTATTCTTGCCTGAAGAATCCCATGGACAGAGGAGCCTGGTGGGCTATAGTCCACAGGGTCGCAAAGAGTTGGACACAACTGAAGAGACTTAGCACGCACACACGTATGAAGCACAGACCAATAATCTGTCCCCTGTTAATCTCTCCATGTTTCTGAAGCTATAGCTACTTCCAAATAATCCTGTTATAAAGTCCACCTTAATACTTATCAATGAACTGCTGCTGCTGCTAAGTCGCTTCAGTCGTGTCCGTCAATGAACTAACAGAGATTTATCCATAACTTAACTAGAAAACTGAATGTTTTGATATTCAGAGGGGGAGCAATGGTTCTCAACCCAGCTACAAATTCTAATCACCAAGGAGCTTTGAAAAATACTAACACTCAAACCACAACCCTAAGCGACCACACCCTGAAGCCATTCTGATTTGTTTGGTGACAGTATGGATTTATTTCAAAAGGAATTAAATTAGGGGAAAAAAAGACAGGAAAGCAAGTGATAGAATCAGAGACCTGAAGGCCTTGATAAAGCAGAGGGTACTTGCCAAAGTCATCTGAGAAGGGAGGGGTTGTGGTCAGGGAGCGGGATGCTTGTATTGTGACTTTGAAGGTGGTTCAGGATGTGACATAGGAGCTGAGATGGAGTAAAGCAAACCATGACCCGGGATCAAGGAAGTGAAGTAAGTGAAGTCAGCCAGGGTGCTGGAAAATCCTAGGGAAGTTTGTTTAGAATGTGAGGTTGATTTTTTTTTTTTTTAAGTTCCACATATAAGTGGAATCGTGCAGTGTTTGTCTTTCTGTGTCTGGTTTATTTCACTTAGCGTATTGTCCTCCCAGTTCATCCATGTTGTTGCAAATGGCAGGATTTCCCTAAAATTTGCTAAGATGATAAATCTTAAGTGTTCTCACCAAAATAAATACATACATACAATTTTGCTTTGCCAGTTATACCTCAATAGAGCTGAAAAAAATTTTCCAAGTTTCAAGTAAGTGACTTTTAGAATACAACCATTTAATAAGCAAGAGGCTAGGGCTTCCCAGGTGACGTTAATGGTAAAGAACCCATCTGCCAATGCAGGAGACATAAGAGATGTGGGTTTGATCCCTGAATTGGGAAGACCCCCTGGAGAAGGGCATGGCAACCCACTCCAGCATTCTTGCCTGCAGAATCCCATGAACAGAGGAGCCTGGCAGGCTACAGTCCATAGAGGCACAAAGAGACACAACTGAAGCGACTTAGCTCACAAGCAAGTGGCTATTCTTGCATAAAGTTTTATTTGGACAATATTGTTTACAGATCATTCCAATATGTAAACATCTATCCATTTATTTTACCCATCTATCTAGTATAACAAAACACAAAATCTGCATCTCATTTTTTAGGTGGAAATACTTCTCGGAAACTATGAAGACGATGTTACAGTGATGCCATACCAGTATCATCACTTCCCTACACCCCCAAATGCCCATCACTGGCACTGAGGTACCACTAACCTGCCTGCAAATATCATACTGAAATCTGTATGCTCTTGATCACAAGAAATACAGTTTCTAACACTGCTAAAACAAAGGAATTTCCTTTTCTTCCTGATTCCTGCCACCCATGCTATTGAAAACAATTTCCTGCTGACGGTTAATGAAGAGGTTCAATATGCAATAAACGCAGTTTGTTAAGACTGTAAGCTTCTGCCTAGTTGGGAAGGAGTTACAAGAAATAAGAAGACATAACAAAGAGGAACTGAAGTTTAGAAAACCCCCAAAGCCATGCAAGCAAATATGGAAAAGTAAGTAAATACTAACATATTTCTTTTTAGAAGTCTTCTGGTATTGGAGTAATAAAAAAAAATTCTCTCCCAAAAATAACTCTCAAGCACTTTTTTTCCCCAAAAGTAGTTTATTTTGAGCACACATCCTTCTTGACCTCTCCTTAAGTTAAAAATGTCCTGTCAACTCTTTCCTTTTTACTGCCTTTTCTCTGTCCATAGAAAGAAAGGGGAGTATATTTTAATTATTTGTTTGTGCTAAGTTCAAACATTATAATTCCTATTCTGTGGCCTTCAGTTTAGGGAAGCATCATTTTGTTTCCCTAGAAAGGAGAGATAATGATAGTATGAATGAATGAATTTGCTTTTCCCTGCCACTTCAGGGACAGCCTGAGAAGAGGCGAGTTTGCAGTTAACAGGAGGGAAGTTGTGTGTTAGAAGGGGAGCCCCAATGCCCTCTGTCTTCTCTTCCAGAGATCCTCTTTGGTGGGACATCTCAGAAATGTGATGTCCAGAGGAGACTGTTGGCTCTGTATCTTAACTATCTCTTTTCAACACCACCACGCTGCTTTGTCCTCAACTCCTGCCTAGCCTATAGAACTAGCCTCATCTCTGAATTTTGTGTTTCCAACTGGCCCATCTCTTATCTGGTCTCTGAAACCAGAGTTAGTTTAATATTTATTTTTTCATTTTGATTTTTTTCTTTTGCCCTTTATATACTGAATTCTTTTTAAAAGATTTTTATTGCAGTATAGTTGATTTACAATGCTGTGTTAGTTTCAGAAGAACAGCAAAGTGGATCAGTTATACATATACATATATCCACTCTTTTTTAGATTCTTTTCCCATGTAGGCCATTATAGAGTACTGAGTAAAATTCCCTCTGCTATAGAGTAGGTATAAGTTTAGACTCAAAAGAAGTTACAAAATTAAAACACAGAGTTTCCTGTACCCTTTCCTTAGCTTTCCCAATATGACATTCTACATAACCATAAACATAACATCTAGGAAATCTATGCTGGTACAATGCTATTCACTAAACTCAGAGTGATCCTTTACAATGCAAATCTGACTATGCCAACCTTTTCCATTTTGCTAAACCTGTTAATTACTTCCCATCAACTGTTACAACAGGACTAAAATCCTTAAGCTGGCTCGTAAATAGTGTGTCTGTCAGTCTAGTTTGGCCAGGACAGACCTTGTTCTCACACAGAGTACCAGTGAACTACCCCCTTTAACATCTGAGGACTCTCAAAAGAGTGGCAGTTTGGATGACAAATTACTTGGTCACCTACAATGAGCTCTCCAGTCTGACCCTGCCTAGAGACCTCTAACTTTTGTTTTGCATCACTCCACTCCTTGCTATTGAGGCCCTGTGGCACTGACTTTCTTTTTTTTTTTTAACAATGAAATATATGTATGTATTTTACATGTACACACTTAATAATAGACTGCTACATAGCAATAAGAAAAAAGCAGCAGCAAGGATAAATTTTAAAAACTAGTGTTGGTTGTTAGTAAGCTCAGAATGATACTAATATATGATACCATTATGTATAACTTTAAAACATATAAATCAACTTTGTTATATTTGCTACTTTTTTTTGACTCTCTCTTGATTTTATTTTATTATTATTACTATTTTTAGCTGTTGACTCATGGCCTATCTTGTTTTATCTATTTTCCTCCCATTACATTTTCTTCTTCCCAGTAATACACCAAAGCAAATCCCAGACATGACTGAACCTGTAATATTTCAGTATGGATCTTTTAAAAACATTATCACAGTATCATCATTATTCCTAAAACAACAATAATAACTTAATATTATCAAATATGCAGTCAGTGTTCAAATTTCCAATAGCATCACAAGTGTCATAATTTTTTCCACCTTCTATTGACTCAGGAATATTTTTCTGTAAGGTCCTGGGTGATGAGTGGGTTTGGAAGCCACTCATGCATCTTTGTTGAGCTGCAGTCAGGCATTGTTTTTCCCCTTGAGATTACATTCCAAAGGAAAAGAAAGGTATATCAACCCAAATCAAATGGCTGCTCTACCTAGAAAATAGTCACCACTTTATTGTCCCTTGTAGTTCTTTTAGGAAAGAGAATTTTTAACTCAGAAACCTATCTGTGATTTTTTTCTTTTTTTAAAAAAAATTAATTATTTAAATTGGAGGCTATTTACTTTACAATATTGTAGTGGTTTTTGCCTTGCATTGACATGAATCAGCCATGGGTGTACATGTGTTCCACATCCTGAACACCCCTCCCACCTCCCTCCCCATCCCATCCCTCAGGGTCATCCCAGTGCACCAGCCCTGAGCACCCTTGTTTCATGCATCAAACCTGGACTGGCGATCTATTTCACATATGATAATATACATGTTTCAATGCTATTCTCTCAAATCCCACCCTTGCCTTCTCCCACAGAGTCCAAAAGTCTGTTCTTTACATCTGTGTCTCTTTCGCTATCTTGCATATAGAGTCATCATTATCATCTTTCTAAATTCCATATATATATGTTAATATACTATAATGGTATTGTTCTTTCTGACTTACTTCACTCTGTATAATAGGCTCCAGTTTCATCCACCTCATTAGAACTGATTCAAATGCCTTCTTTTTAATAGCTGAGTAATATTCCATTGTGTGTATGTACCACAGCTTTCTTATCCATTCATCTGCCGATGGACATCTAGGCTGCTTCCACATTCTGGCTCTTGTAAACAGTGTTGCAATGAACATTGGGGTACACATGTCTCTTTCAATTCTGGTTTCCTCAGTGTGTATGCCCAGCAGTGGGATTGCTGGGTCATATGGCAGTTCTATTTCCAGTTTTTTAAGGAATCTCCACACTGTTCTCCATAGTGGCGGTACTAGTTTGCATTCCCACCAACAGTGTAAAAGGGTTCCCTTTTCTCCTCACCCTCTCCAGCACTTATTGTTTGTATACTTTTTGATAGCAGCCATTCTGACTGGTGTGAGATGGTAACTCACTGTGGTTTTGATTTGCTTTTCTCTGATAATGAATGATGTTGAGCATCTTTTCACATGTTTGTTAGCCATTGGCACAGACTTTCTTTAAGATCCTGGGATGGGATGCAGGATGTGCAATGTTTCTTCCTGCCTCAGGACCCTTGCACATGTCCTTTCTGCCTGGAATGACTCCCCCTTCCCACCCGCCTTTGCCTAGTTAGCTCCTACTTGCCTTGGTTCATCACTCCTTCCCCAGACTGTCACATTCCTCCATTAAATGTCCTCACCACTCCCTGGACCTCTCTGCTGAATCACTTATCATAGTTGTAATTTCATCTTTGTTTCTATAAGTAAAGAGTAACCTGTAAGAAGTCAGGGGGCATATTCGTGTTTATGCAACAGCAATCCCCAGAACCAGTATGAAACTTGCTACACAGAAGACAATTATTTCAAAGCTATGGACTGAACAGAAACAAGCTCAGCTGACAGCTCCAGGGGCAACAAAAGCAAATGCTTGATGGCTTTAGGAATAAAAATAAAAGTGAAAGTCGCTTGCATTTCTTTTGTAGGCTGCTTCCTGTGTGACTCATTTAACCACTTAAAACCCAGCTTTAGTGAGTGAGAGAATGTCCAAAATTTAAAACTTGGCACCCATTAACTGAGGAAATTTATGCTAGTAATTTAACTTCTTTGAGTCTTATTTTGTTTTTCTTCTATAAGTAGTAGTAGTAGTTATAATACTGCTAATAATAAACTCATCTACATATAATAACAATTATAACCACTATAACTATATGATTATAGCTAATTGTTATTATAACTATATAGTTAATTATATAAGTATAATTATATAAGTATAATTATAAAATTATTAATTAAACCTATAATAATTGTTTATTATAATAATGATCAAAAAAAATCATCTACCCTATAAAATTCATGTGAGGTGAATGTTAACTCTTAATATCAATACTATTTGGCTAAAGCTGTTTCAAATATATCCCGTATCTAACATGATTGTCTTGCTTCATGAAAGACACACAGTGAGGACTTAGTGCTCTACACCTGACACAGCCTCCTCCACCTGCTCCCCTCAACCTCTCCACATCAGACAGGCAATGCTATCCTGGCCATGACCCAGGCCAGACCTAGCATCTTCTTGGACACTTCCCTTTCTCTCCCTACATCACATCCATCATGAAAGTCTGTCTGCTTTCTCTTTAAAATATGTTCAGAATCCTGCCACTCCCCACCATATCGACTACTACATTCTGATCCACCCATATTATTACATCAGGCTCCAAATGGGTCTCCTGCTTCTGCCCCTGCCTTTCCGAACAGCCAGAATGATGTTGTTAAAAATGTAAGTCATATCAGGTCACTCTCCTGCTCAAACTCCTCCAAGGCTTCCCCCTAATCCATGGGGTAACACATGACACACTTCTGGAATGGAGATAGCACCCCACAACCTGTCCTTTTTCTTGGATTCTTTCTGACACATCTCTTCCCCTTCAGATCTTTCCTCCAAGGAGAGGCTTCCCTACTCCACAAGGTCAGCACACTGTATCTTCTCCCTGCTTTTGCTTTCATATCTCTCAGCACTCATCACCTTCTACACATTTTCTTTATAATCTGTCTTCTACACTAGAAAGGAAGCTCCTTGGAGGGCAGGGATGTATGTTTGTTCTGTCCCTGCTGTCTCCCTAGCATTGAACACTAGGGAGTATCTGATATGTATCTGTATTGAGCAGGTGCTCAATAAATACATCTCAACTCAATACATGGATGGCAGACAGGGAGGGATGGGTGGATGGATGGATGAGGCATGACCATTTCCAAGGCAAGATCTGTCCCAAACACAATTTGATATAGGTTACAAGGCATAGACGAGCAGCAAACCTGTTTCAAGTGAGTGTGAGGCAGAGGCCCAGGAGGAGGAAAGGTTAGGGTGTACCCAAGCACATGCTGATGACTGGCTTCCCGACTGTGCCCACATCAGTATGGCAGGGACATTGGTAGCACCCTGGTGGTGGCAATGCCAGCCTCATGCCTCTGGGACTGCTGAGTGGCTCTGTGTAAAAGGCCAAGGATGGTTGCTCTCTTCACATGCAAAGAAGGGCATCCATTCCCCTTCAGAGAATGATCTAATCAGAGGGACCTGCCAGTGACTGACATGGACTGCCAAAACTCAGGGACATGCCTGCGGCAGAAGACTCTGGCCAGAAATCCCACTGGCTTGGGGGCCAAAACGAGGCTGTTTTTAGACTAGCCAAATTCACTTCCTATTGTCAACTGAAATTGAATTTCCAGAACATATGCTGAGAAGCTGGCTCAAAATGAGTTGTCCAGATGTTGGCCAAAGAAAAGCCAAAAAGAAACATTTATAGTCGGCTGCCTGTCTTGTGACTCCACAGCTTTTTGCCAAACAAACAAGTTTATCTTGTTAGAAGCTGAAGACCATAGCAAGGCTCTGAGTAGACCAGCACTGAAAGAAACTTTGGGCCTTATTCAAACAAACTTGGACTGAGCGGAGGACACTGAATTCTCAATTAGAATGCAGTTATTTACAAACTTAAAGGAAGTGAACCTTGATAAGGAAGGAAAGAAAAAGAGCATTAGTATCTAGGCCTCATAAAATCAGTCTGAAAATCTAAAACCTAAATTCTGTCCTGTTGTTACCAATAGGCATGAAGCATTTGCAGAGGAAACAAGCTGGATTATTATCCAATAGCCTTAAGAGAGAAGACATTCCTGCAGTTTTCATGGCTCAAAGGCATCTTATAGACCATCCAGTCCAGATTTCCCATGTTTATCCCTTCCCTGGGCTTCTCAGTACAATTCTCTCTGAAAGCCAGCAGACAAGGTAACCTCAAGGAATTGGCTATGACTGTTCTCACATCTCATCAGTGACTCAATTCTTCCTTATCCTCTGTAAGACTGACTCCAGGCCCCTTCATTACTTGTTCAGACTCCCTTCTCCACCTCAGTGTCCTCACTTCTATGCTTCTTGCCTACACACTTCCTTGATTTTATCACCACACACCATCTTGGGTTAAGGGAAAAGGTCTCCAGCAATCTTGGCCTGGGGAATGCTCAGTAGTGGTCAAATGCATCAACTAATATTAAAAAAAGAAAATGTTCTATAGAAGAGAATTGAATTGTCTTCCATCTTATTAATGATAGAAGCCAGGTTAATAACCCAAGCCTTCTGATTCCTAATAAAATAATACCTCTAACAAAATGAGGAGGATGGGGTAAAATAAGTTTGCTTCTATTTTTTCTAGTTTGTTTGCAAGACCATGTATAATTTGTAACATATTGAGACATGATAGCTATTTAGAAAACATTCAAAAATCTCAGAAAAAATGCTCACTAGAAAGAGCAACAATGTCAGGGGGAAGGATAAATCAGGAGCTTGGGATTAGCATATGCACATTACTATATATAAAATAGATAACCAACAAGGACCTAGACTATAGCACAGGGAACTATGTTCAATATCTTGTAATAACCTATACTGGAAAAAACCTGTATCTGTACATATATATATATACAGTATATATAAAAAGATTATATATATATATAATACACACACACACACGCACATATATATATTTCTCAATTTGTTGTACATCTGAAACTAACATATCATTGTAAATCAACTATATTTCCTTAAAAAATTAAGGGGAAAAAGTTAATCAGAAAAAAATGCAAAAATAAAAAAATAGTGCCAAGGTATTGATACATAAGGCATGTGATAAGACATCCTGAAGGGGCCACTTCAAAAGACCCGAGTCATTAACTAGATATATTCTAACTAGTTTCCATAGAATACCATCATCTTAGCTGAAAAACAAAGTTATTCTGGATAGCTAACATGGTATAGAATAAAATACTTACACTTCTTAACATTTGTACTTAAAATAATTGTTTGAGATCATCACAGAGAACCCGAAATAAAAATTTAACAGCTCATTGACCTTTATGTTTATAACTCCTAAAATGGTAGAAAAGTGAAAATAGATATTTTATTCAAATGAAACCACAATATTTTTCTTGCTTTAATTTTTCTCTAGCTCAGTTTTGTAATAGCCTGGTACTTTACATGAGTGATTATGAGCTGATCTTAAACTGTAGCCATTGCTCTAAAGAAAATGTTTATGGCCTGCTTGGGATAACTGTATTCTCCTATTAAATATCACTCCTTCAGGGCTAGTTATTGTTCAGTATAAATGTGCCACTTTATATGCAAATAAAACATACTGAGGTTTGAATAAAAAGTTCTGCATATATCTACTGACAAATCATCTTATTATGATTCATATTAACAGACAGAACCTTTCCAGAAATGAGATGCTAATATCACACACAAGAGTTAATTCTTTCCTTGATTTTTTGTCTTCAAAATGTTCAGGTAGAGTTGGAAATATTTACTTTCCTCACAGCTACAGCACATTTGGAACTAGAGCCTCAGTGTTACTTTGAGTCAAAAGATTTTGCAATGTTGTGATTATGAAAGTATTTCTTTTTTATGACCTTGCCTAGCCTTCAGTCTTTTTCTCACCAGGAAAAATCAACTTCCCAGATACACTACTGCAAAAGATACCTCAGAGTTCAGCTTTCCCAAGAAGGCTTCTTAATTTCAACCTAGTACAACCAGGTCTTCTGCATTGCAGGTAGATTCTTTACTGTCTGATCCACCAGGGATTCAACCAGCAAAGCAGAGAGATTCTACAAACACGGTACATGGCGTATAAGCACTTCAAGTCACATATCTGCATTGTCTTTTTTTTTATCTAGGTTCTTTGAATAGATATTTGTGCAAAAGTAGCATATTAAAACCCATGATCCTGCTTTTCACATTTGAAGGAGCACTGTCCTACAGCACAAATCTCAACTCACACCTGTGCCTTATATTTTTATTAACCACTTCTCATGGGAACTGTGGGACATGATTAAAAAATATTATGCATATTTACCACTATCTATGCTGAGTTAGCAATGCAAGATAAATATTTACTATTTAAGGGAACAAAGTAAAGCGTTAATTTTCTTTTCTTTTTTAGAAATATTTTGGCTGTACCACGTAGCACGCAGGATCTTAGTTTTCAGGCCAGGGGTCGAACCCACACCCCCTGCAGTGGAAGTTTGGTGTCTTAACCACTGGACCTCCAGGAAAGTTCCCAAAGTAAAGCATTTAATGACCATTTTCACCACTCTCCCTGCAGGGTCCAAAAGAAGAGAGGAGGGCCCAATGGCATCAGCATTGGAGACTGAAATCTGATTTTCTGGACAATACATCTAACTCCCTAGAGTTAAACGGTCACGCCATTGAATGGAGACTAAAGGACAGGATGTAAGTAAGATAAACTCAGGGCTGTATCTACCCAATCAAGATATTATTGCACATTTGGGAATTTATTTACTTATGATAAAATTTGGAGGAAGCCTTCAGTTCAGTTCAGTCGCTCAGTCGTGTCCGACTCTTGTGACCCCATGAATTGCAGCACACCAGCCCTCTCTGTCCATCACCAACTCCCGGAGTCTACCCAAACCCATGTCCATCGAGTTGGTGATGCCATCCAACCATCTCATCCTCTGTCGTCCCCTTCTCCTCCTGCCCCCAATCCTACCCAGCATTAGGGTCTTTTCCAATGAGTCAACTCTTCGCATGAGGTGGCCAAAGTATTGGAGTTTCAGCTTCAACATCAGTCCCTCCAATGAACACCCAGGATTGATCTCTTTTAGGATGGATCGATTGTATCTCCTTGCAGTCCAAGGGACTCTCAAGAGTCTTCTCCAACACCACAGTTCAAAAGCATCAATTCTTCGGCGCTCAGCTTTCTTCACCGTCCAACTCTCACATCCATACACGACTACTGGAAAAAACATAGCCTTGACTAAATGGACTTTTGTTGGCAAAGTAATGTCTCTGCTTTTAAATATGCTATCTAGGTTGGCCATAACCTTCCTTCCATGGAGTAAGTGTCTTTTAATTTCATGGCTACGATCACCATCAGCAGTGATTTTGGAGCCCAAAAAAATAAAGTCTGACACTGTTTCCACTGTTTCCCCATTTGTTTCCCATGAAGTGATGGGACCAGATGCCATGATCTTAGTTTTCTGAATGTTGAGCTTTAAGCCAACTTTTTCACTCTCCTCTTTCACTTTCATCAAGAGGCGCTTTAGTTCTTCTTCACTTTCTGCCATAAGGGTGGTGTCATCCGCATATCTGAGGTTATTGATATTTCTCCTGGCAATCTTGATTCCAGCTTGTGTTTCTTCCAGCCCAGCGTTTCTCATGATGTACTCTGCATATAAGTTAAATAAGCAGGGTGACAATATACAGCCTTGATGTACTCCTTTTCCTATTTGTAACCAGTCTGTTGTTCCATGTCCAGTTCTAACTGTTGCTTCCTGACCTGCATACAGGTTTCTCAAGAGGCAGGTCAGGTGGTCTGGTATTCCCATCTCTTTCAGAATTTTCCACAGTTTATTGTGATCCACACAGTCAAAGGCTTTGGCATAGTCAATAAAGCAGAAATAGATGTTTTTCTGGAACTCTCTTGCTTTTTCAGTGATCCAGCAGATGTTGGCAATTTGATCTCTGGTTCCTCTGCCTTTTCTAAAGCCAGCTTGAACATCTGGAAGTTCATGGTTCACGTTTTGCTGAAGCCTGGCTTGGAGAATTTTGAGCATTACTTTACTAGCATGTGAGATGAGTGCAACTGTGCGGTAGTTTGAGCATTCTTTGGCATTGCCTTTCTTTGGGATTGGAACAAAAACTGACTTTTCCAGTCCTGTGGCCACTGCTGAGTTTTCCAAATTTGCTGGCATATTGAGTGAAGCACTTTCACATCATAACCTTTGAGGATTTGAAATAGCTCAACTGGAATTCCATCACCTCCACTAGCTTTGTTTGTAGTGATGCTTTCTAAGGCCCACCTGACTTCACATTCCAGGATGTATGGCTCTAGGTGAGTGATCACACCATCGTGATTATCTGGGTCGTGAAGATCTTTTTTGTACAGTTCTTCTGTGTGTTCTTGCCACCTCTTCTTAATATCTTCTGCTTCTGTTAGGTCCATAACATTTCTGTCCTTTATCGAGCCTATCTTTGCATGAAATGTTCCTTTGGTATCTCTAATTTTCTTGAAGAGATCTCTAGTCTTTCCCAATCTGTTGTTTTCCTCTTTTTCTTTGCACTGATCTCTGAGGAAGGCTTTCTTATCTCTCCTTGCTATTCTTTGGAACTCTGCATTCAGATGGAAATATCTTTCCTTTTCTCCTTTGCTTTTCGCTTCTCTTCTCTTCCCAGCTATCTGTAAGGCCTCCTCAGACAGCCATTTTGCTTTTTTGCATTTCTTCTCCATGGGGATTGTCTTGATTCCTGTCTGCTATACAGTGTCATGAACCTCTGTCCATAGTTCATCAGGCTCTCTGTCTATCAGATCTAGCCTCTGTCCATAGTTCATCAGGCACTCTATCAGATCTAGTCCCTTAAATCTATTTGTCACTTCTACTGTATATTCATAAGGGATTTGATCTAGGTCATACCTGAATGGACTAATGGTTTTCACTACTATCTTAAATTTAAGTCTGAATTTGGCAATAAGCAGTTCATGATCTGAGCCACAGTCTGCTCCCAGTCTTGTTTTTGCTGACTGTATAGAGCTTCTCCATCTTTGGCTGCAAATAATATAATCAATCTGATTTCAGTGTTGACCATCTGGTGATGTCCACATGTAGCGTCTTCTCTTGTGTTGTTGGAATAGGGTGTTTGCTATTACCAGTGCGTTCTCTTGGCAGAACTCTATTAGCCTTTGCCCTGCTTCATTCTGTATTCCAAGGCCAAATTTGCCTGTTACGCCAGGTGTTTCTTGACTTCCTACTTTTGCACTCCAGTCCCCTATAATGAAAAGGACATCTTTTTTGGGCGTTAGTTCTAGAAGGTCTTGTAGGTCTTCATAGAACCGTTCAGGTTCAGCTTCTTCCACGTTACTGGTCGGGGCATAGACTTGGATTACTGTGATATTGAATGGTTTGCCTTGGAAACGAACAGAGATCATTCTATCATTTCTGAGATTGCATCCAAGTACTGCCTTTCAGACTCTTTTGTTGACCATGATGGCTACTCCATTTCTTCTAAGGGATTCTTGCCCACAGTAGTAGATATAATGGTCATCTGAGTTAAATTTACCCATTCCAGTCCATCTTAGTTCGCTGATTCCTAGAATGTCGACGTTCACTCTTGCCATCTCCTGTTTGACCACTTCCAATTTGCCTTGATTCATGGACCTAACATTCCAGGTTCCTATGCAATACTGCTCTTTACAGCATCTGACTTTGCGTCTATCACCAGTCACCTCCACAAATTAGACAGTCATTCATTAATCCAGGAGTTGCAACTAAATGCTTAAATCTTGAGAAATACCTACAATTTTGCTGTTGAAGTTAAAGTCTGACTATGATATTTTTAATTATGATTTAGGGATAATAGGAGAAATCATACAGCTGCTAAGCTGCTAAGTCACTTCAGTCGTGTCCGACTCTGTGTGACCCCATAGATGGCACCCCACCAGGCTCCCCCTGTCCCTGAGATTCTCCAGGCAAGAACACTGGAGTGGGTTGCCATTTCCTTCTCCAATGCATGAAAGTGAAAAGTGAAAGTGAAGTCGCTCAGTTGTGTCTGACCCTTAGCGAACCCATGGACTGCAGCCTACCGGGCTCCTCTGTCCATGGGATTTTTCAGGCAAGAGTACTGGAGTGGGTTGCCATTTCCTTCTCCGAACATACAGCTGGTATCTGCATTATATGAAAAAGATGGGAAGCCCTTTAAGCTATTTTCCCTGGGAAGTCAGGGAACCATATTCAATGTCAATATTCCTTCTGCAACAATTTAAAGCCAGCTGATGGAGAGCTGGAAAATACCAAGAACTGAGATTCTTGACCAATGTGAAAACCAAGACTTGGATAAATGGCATCGTGAGATAGAACTGCATTAATTGTTTAAAGGCAAATGCATTTATTTGAATAACATTGGTCATCCTTGCTAGACTGTAATTCCCATAAGGGCAAGGCTCATATCCACTTTGAAAATGATTGCTTCTTTCCATAGTCCTTGTCACCTGTTGCTGCTGCTAAGTTGCTTCAGTCGTGTCCGACTCTGTGCAACCCCATAGATGGCAGCCTACCAGGCTCCCCGTCCCTGGGATTCTCCAGGCAAGAACACTGGAGTGGGTTCCCATTTCCTTTTCCAATGCATGAAAGTGAAAAGTGAAAGTGAAGTCGCCCAGTCGTGTCCGACTCTTGGTGACCCCATGGACTGCAGCCTACCAGGCTCCTCTGTCCATGGGATTTTCCAGGCAAGAGTACTGGAGTGGGGTGCCATTGCCCACTCCGTGTCACCTGTTAGAGGTTCAAAAAAATTTGATGGACAGATAGATAAATGAATGAGTGCATGCTTTCCCAACCCTAAAGAATGTTCTATTTCTAGTCCATTTTTCAAAACTGTAGTCACCCAACACTTACTCCTATCAGTTGGGTGATACACACACACATACTTACACACACAAACACACACACAGAGACTAATGTGAAAATAGACCTTTACTTATAGCCTTTAAAATAGAATAAATCCTTATGCTTCCATTATCTTTTAGATGTTCTGATTAAAAGCAAATAAAATGACTAAATCTCTCCTAAAAGTGAGACTAGTTTCCACAATACAAAATTACACCAATTAAACTCTCCAAAATGAAGTCAAGGTACCTATCTAAAATGTAAATCCTGTCATGTTGCCATCTTGCTTTAAGCACTTCAGTATTTCAGTAGTCTCCATCTTCTTCTTTAATATCTAACTGAAGTCATTTTAATATTTAAAAGACAGGGAATTCCCTAGTGGTCCAGTGGTCAGGACTCTGTGCTTTCACTGTCAAGGATTAGGGTTCAATCTCTGGCTGGAGAACTAAGATCCTGCAAAGCTGGCAAGGGTGGCCAAAAAAAAAAAAAAGAAAAGAAAAAGTTATCATTTTGAGTCTACTAAATTTAAAAATGAGAATGGTACTAGGAGCTCTAAAAGATACCCCAAAATTTTTTTTATGATTTCTTTTATGTATTTGTGAATATATTTATGTATTTATTTTTATTGAAGTATAGTTATTTATAATATCATATTAGTTTCAGGTATACAACATAGTGATTCAATATTTTTATAGATGATACTCCATTTAAGGTTATCATAAACTATTGGCTATATTCCCTATGCTGTACAATATGCCCTTATAGCTAATTTATTTTTATACCTAGTAGTTTATACCTCTTAATCCCCTATTGTCCATCTTGCCTCTCTCCCCTTCCCCTTTCCACTGCTAACTACTGTTTTTCAGATCTGTGACTGTTTTTGTTTTATTATTTTCACTTGTTTTACTTTTTAGATTCAATGTGTAAGTTATATCATACAGTATCTGTCTTTCTCTGACTTATTTCACTAAGCATAATATTCTTTAGGTCTATCCATGTAGTTGCAAATATACTCACTCCTTTTAATGGCTGAGTAGTATTCCAGTGGCAAGACAGATGAGTCACAAGCAAGAATCAAGATTTCCAGGAAAAATATCTACAAGCCTCAGATATACAGATGATACCACTCTAACGGCAGAAAGTTAAGAGGAATTGTAGAGCCTCTTGATGAGAGTAAAAGAGGAGAGTGAAAAAGCTGGGTTGAAACTCAACATTCAAAAAACTAAAATCATGGCATCCAGTCACATTACTTCATGGCAAATAGATGGGGGGAAAGTGGAAGCAGTGATGGATTTTCTTTTCTTGGACTCCGAAATGACCACAGACAGTGACTGCAGCCATGGAATTAAAAGAAACTTGCTCCTTGGAAGGAAAGGAGCAAGGTTTGCTTCCTAGGTTTGTCTATGATAAACCTAAACAGTATATTAAAAAACAGAGACATCACTTTGTTAACAAAGGTCCATATAGTCAAGCCTATGGCTTTTCCAGTAGTCATTTATGGATGTGAGAGTTGACCAATAAAGAAGGCTGACTGCCAATGAACAGATACTTTCGAACTATGGTACTAGAGAAGACACTTGAGAGTCCCTTGGACAGTGAGGAGATCAAACCAGTCAATTCTAAAGGAAACCAACCCTGAATATTCATTGGAAAGACTGATGCTGAAGCTGACACTCCAATGCTTTGGCCACCTGATGCGATAGCTAACTCATTGGAAAAGACCCTGATACTGGGAAAGATTGAAGGCAAAAGGAAGAGAGAGCAGCAGAGGAAGAGATGGTTAGATACCATCACTGACTCAATGCACATGATTTTGAGCAAACTCAGAGAGATATTAGAGGACAAAGAAGCCTGGTATGCTGCAGTCCATGGGGTTGAAAAGAGTCAGACATGACTTAGCCACTGAACAACAGCAACAGTATTCCACTGTGGACTTCTGGTCACTCAGTGGTAAAGAGGTAAAGAATCTGCCTGCCAATGCAGGAGATGCAGACTTGATCCCTGGGCTGAGGAATTTTCCCTGGAGAAGGAAACAGCAACCCACTTCAGTATTCTTGCCTGGGAAATCCCATGGACAGAGGAGCATGGCAGGCTACCATCCATGAGGTCATAAAGAGTCAGATGCAACTTAGCAACTAAACAACAAGTATTCCATCGTGTGTGTGTGTGTGTGTGTGTGTGTGTGTGTGTGTGTGTATAAAAATATTACCACATCTTCTTTAACCATTCATGTGTTGATGGACATTTAGGTTGCTTCTACGGCCTGGCTATAGTAAATACTGCTGCTATGAATGTATTTTTTCATTAGTGTTTTTGTTTTTTTTTTCTGGATACATATTCAGAAATACAATTGCTGGATCATATGATAGTTCTATTTTTCTTTTAATTTGGTATTTTTAGTTTTTTAAGCAGCCTCCATACTGTTTTCCACAGTGGTTGCACCATTTTACATTTCCACTAACAGTGTAGGAGGGTTCCCTTTTCTCCACATCTTTGCCAATATTTACTATTTGTGATCTTTTTTGCTAATATCCACTCTAATAGACTATCCATCCTAAAGGAAATCAGCCCTGAATATTCATTGGAAGGACTGAGGCTGAAGCTGAAACTCCAATACTTTGGCCACCTGAATGGAAGAACTGACTCATTTGAAAAGACCCTGATGCTGGGAAAGATTAAAGGTGGGAGAAGAAGGGGACAACAGAAGATGAGATGGTTGGGTGACATCACCGACTCAATGGACATGAGTTTGACTAAACTCTGGGAGTTGGTGATGGACAAGGAGGCCTGGCGTGCTGCAATCCACGGGGTCTCAAGGAGTCAGACATGACTGAGCAACTGAACTGAACTGATTCTAATAGGTGTGAGGCAATATCTTAGTCTGGTTTTGACTTGCATTTTTCTGATGATTAAAAAGGATGAATACCTTTTCATGAGCCTGTTCAGTAGCCCCTATCTTTTTAAGAGCTATGTTTTTTAGGGGGGGAGGGGGTGGGTAAGTCCTGACTTGAACTATGCTCCTCCTACACATTCAATCCCAATTCCCTTCACTCTTTGCCTTAGTTCTGGAAAGTCTAAAGAAATAGTTAGTACCACCTTTCTGAACACACTGCATTATTTACACACCTCTGTGCCTTTGTGTCCTTTCCTTTGTCTAAAACGCTGTCCTTACTTTTCTTCACCTTGTTGATACTTTCTCCCTTTAAGCTTTATGGAGTATCTTCCTAGAGATATTTGGTTATATGTCCCTCTGTTATAGTCCCATATATGCCTGAGCGTATCTCAGTATTTGCCATGTTACATTGAAATTAACCAGTTACATGTCTGTATCCAACTCTGCACTCCAGGTATTCTCATTTCACAAACTACATCAGTAATCTTAATATTTCCAGCACTCATTCTGAAATCATAATCATAGTACTAATGGAATTAATATGTATTGAACCAAATTGACTATGTAACATTATCTTCTTCTCTTACCATCAATACTGCTTAATTTCTCAATGTTCTGTTGTGATCTGGGAGTTTCCAGAAATTATCATTCATTCTTTTTCTTCTTACATGAATCAGTGAATTAAGCTACTAATGTCCTTCATAATGATAGGGCAACAAAACTCTTCATAAATGTGTGTTAACAAAAGCCATACTGCTGACACTGATATATTAGTAAGCAACTTTATACTGGAGACTCAGGTGGGAAAAATACCCAAGCATGAGTTTGCTTAATGTGCTAACACTTGCAAAATATAATCACTTAAGTTGCAAGCAACATTTCTATTATACCATCTCAGTTCTGTTTCATAGTAACTAAATTTGATATTATTTCCATATTGGGAGTGCTTCTATAGATAGATTATTTTCTTTTTAAATCTAAGAACTCAAACAAGTTTCATAAATTCAAAAAATAGTTCTAAAATCATTTCTCTATTTCAATCTACTATTTCAATGTATTGCCTAGAGAGATTTTCCTTATGGTTGTTATAAACTCAGAAGAATTTATAATAGAAATGCTGACACTCCTTGAATAATGGTGGTTCTAGCAGCCTTCTCAGTGTTATCAGCAGACTGTGCAATGCAGTGACTTCATCAGTACTCCCCAAAGCACAAAATAGGCAATAGTTTTTGTCCTTTGTGCATTTTGCACATCTTAGAACTGTTCCCCTTCAATCTTCCTATGTGCTACCTACACCCATGTCTCTCTCACCCTATATCACTATCTTTTACAATTTCTTCTGGGCTTTGTTTTGTTACTACACTGAAATCTTATGTATAATTATGTGAAGTTGCTATGGAGATTTTATGTGATTTGTCATGAGGAAAATCTATTGTGTTTGAGATCATTCTCCATATTAATGACTCAGGAATCTATTTCCCACCTCCTCCCCCTTATTTTCTCTGGGATTATAACCAACTGCATATATTTGAATATCTATAAGCAAAAGTCATTATATAAATAATGCAACCAGAAAAGTTACTGAACTCACCATGTAGATGAAGCACATCACTGAAACCAGGTCAGGCTCTCAGGATATAGAAAGAACTTCTAATACGTTACCTTTTGGAACCAGTTGAATTCTTCCCTGAATCCTTTAAGAAGTGACCCCAAAGAAGTTCTTCCACAATTGTACCTCTTAAAATCCCATCACTAACTATATTATATATATTTTGGCTATGGCATAACTTAGGAAATGCAATTTTGGAGAATGTGCTTTACGATAGTGTGAAATTAAGGAAAACTGTAACAACCTTATTAAAATCAGTGATTTGTTCTTCTTCTATGGCACAGACCATTTGAAGTTGGGAGCTATGGTGAAAGTGATCATCTGACATTAGTCAAAGGCAGTCTAAACTGAAGACTGTGTGCTGAAACTTCACACCACTCAACAAGAATATGATCTTATATCTTTCTTGTCTGACTGTACCACTGCCATCCTAGAATGTGAAATATCACACTAATTATCACTAGACAGCTCACATGGACCACTGTTTCGATTACCAGATTTGTAGAATTGATTTCAGAATCATGATTGATCTTTGGAGAGAAACATTTCTAAGTCAGGTGTAGGTGGGAGAGAATTGCAATGAATCCAACCTTTTGCCACCAGGAGAGTGGCATCCAGAGGATAGTTATAGAAGTTGAAGACAAATTTCAACAAAATTTCAAAGTTAAACCAATTCTAGAAACAATTCCCAAGCAACACTTTGCCGGGAAACATAGCCGAGTTACTAATTCCCCAAACAACCAATTCTGAAAAGTGTATGGTTTTCACATAGGATGATTCGATACCACAGGTTCCCAGATAGAAATCCAATAGGAGCAAAGATAGGAAGTAAAGGGAAGAGAGGGAAGGTGAATCAAGCTGGAGGGATTGAGTGAGATTCTCTAAACAGAAAGCCAATATCTGTGCATTTCTCTTAAAAGCAGAGCTAATGTTATATTGTAAAAGTCAGGACTGATGAGTGGCCCATAAAAGATGGAGGCAAAGAACAGGAAAGAGTGAGAGGAGGAAAGAAGAGAGAGTAGACATCAAGAAAATGCCCATTTCCAGGCTGTGATAAAGGAAGGTTTCAAATGAGAAGCCCACACACCACTAGTAGACAGTAGCCCCCACTAGCCCCAACTAGAGAAAGACCATGTGCAGCAGTAAAGAACAAGCATAGCCAAAACTTTAAAAAATTAAATTAAAAAATGAAAAGGAAGTTTTCATCAACAGGCTTGGCAAGAGAAAGTCTGCATATCAGGGATCCTCTAGGACTTTTAGGTAGACTGAAAAAGGATTCCAGTTCATTTGAATATTGGTAAGTCTAGACAGATGTTCAAGCTGGTTTTAGAAAAGGCAGAGGAACCAGAGATCAAATTGCCAACATCCGCTGGATCATCGAAAAAGCAAGAGGGTTTCAGAAAAACATCTATTTCTGCTTTATTGACTATGCCAAAGCCCTTGACTGTGTGGATCACAATAAACTGTGGAAAATTCTGAAGGAGATGAGAATACCAGACCATCTGACCTGTCTCTTGAGAAACCTGTATGCAGGTCAGGAAGCAACAGTTAGAACTGGACATGGAACAACAGACTGGTTCCAAATAGGAAAAGGAGTACGTCAAGGCTGTATATTGTCACCCTGTTTATTTAACTTACATGCAGAGTACATCATAAGAAATGCTGGGCTGGAAGAAACACAAGCTGGAATCGAGATTGCCAGGAGAAATATCAATAACCTCAGATATGCAGATGACACCACCCTTATGGCAGAAAGTGAACAAGAACTAAAGAGCCTCTTGATGAAAATGAAAGAGGAGAGTGAAAAAGTTGGCTTAAAGCTCAACATTCAGAAAACTCAGATCATGGCATCTGGTCCCATTCACTTCATGGGAAATAGATGAGGAAACAGTGGAAACAGTGTCAGACTTTATTTTTTTGGGCTCCAAAATCACTGCTGATGGTGATTGTAGCCATGAAATTAAAAGATGCTTACTCCTTGGAAGGAAGGTTATGACCAACCTAAATAGCATATTTAAAAGCAGAGACATTACTTTGCCAACAAAGGTCCATCTAGTCAAGGCTATGGTTTTTCCAGTGGTCATGTATGGATGTCAGAGTTGGACGGTGAAGAAAGCTGAACACCGAAGAATTGATGCTTTTGAACTGTGATGTTGGAGAAGACTCTTGAGAGTCCCTTGGACTGCAAGGAGATCCAACCAGTCCATCCTAAAGGAGAGCAGTTCTGGGTGTTCATTGGAAGGACTGATGGTGAAACTGAAACTCCAATACTTTGGCCACCTCATGCGAAGAGTGGCCTCATTGGAAAAGACCCTAATGCTGGGAAGGATTGGGGGCAGGAGGAGAAGGGGACGACAAAGGATGAGATGGCTGGATGGCATCACTGACTCAATGGACATGGGTTTGGGTAAGCTCCAGGAGTTGGTGATGGACAGGGAGGCCTGGTGTGCTGAGATTCATGGGGTCGCAAAGAGTTGGACACGACTGAGCGACCGAACTGAAGTCTAGACAGCAAGAGATCCCTTTCATTATCCTGATGGTAATGCAATGAAATGCCTTCTTCCCAGAGTCTGAGAATAATCAATATAGGACATTCCAGTTAGTGTCTGACAAGTATCAGAGTAGGTGGGATCTTGCAGATTTTTCTCCATGTCCCAATTGGTTAAAAGGAAAAAGCATTTCCAGAATTATTAGATGATCATTTGATAGAAGATCATTTTCAAAGCTGGAAATAAAATGGAATCAATAAATGGTTTGAGGGTCTTCTCACAGGAGGAAGAAAAATACCAGTTCAGAGGAAGAATTCATAACTATCTTAAACATAAAATGTGTGAGATAGCAATGGTCAGAGATAGCAGTGGGCAACCTGAAGAGAGAAACAAGGACCTTCTCTCTGGTGACTGGAGAGCTCTCCCTGAAGTCTTTAGAGGCAGCCATGGACTCATATCAAATTGCTAACTAGGGATTTGGGTCTTTTCTTGGAGCAATGCATCTGAGATGCCAGGGAGAGCCTCACCCACTACACAACTAACAAACATACCCTGCTATTCATTCAGATAGAGCAGTGATAAAAGCAGAGAAACTTGTAGTCAGATCTTCAGTGGCTTTGAAATTCTCCAGAGAATACTAAATAATTTGAGAGCCTAAGTAGAGATATCCAGTTCAAAATGGCCAGAAGAGGAAGGAGAAGAACTGGGAGAGTAAACAGCTGAGTGTTTAGGAAAAACCAAAAGTGTTTGGTTGTCTCAGTCAATATTCCTTGAACAGAGTTGCAAATATCGATTAAATAGATTCAAGGATTTCCTCTGTATCCAAAGTCATATTTAATAGATCCACAAAATCTCAATAAATATCTTTAAACTTTAAATCTTGTTTCAGTGACATAAAAATGAATAGTATTCTGAATGCAATAATAAACAACTTCTGAATGAATACTGTCACGTGGTCTAGTGTCTTCTTTCTGCTTTTGTTCATGTTGCACTTGACAAAAGCTAATCAAAAGAGAATAGAGGTAGACAATGAATAATGGCATATCCCTGCCACAAGTAAAGGCAAAAGTGATGTACACACATATTAAACTAACAAATATTGTATAGTTTGAAGCGTGAAAATTGGGAAGCCTATTGGGCTAACATCCATCATGAGACTATAAATGGCAGCCAAACTCAAAAGAACCTACTGCTAGTGGAAGGGATCTTAGAAGACCACATTCAAGTTGCAGGTTTGGAAAATATTTCAGCAAAACAGCACTATCTGTCATATTAAATCCATTTCATATATTTGGATTTTACTGCTTTTATAGTTTTAACTTATAAATTTATTTTTTTTCTGTAATTAAATGAGAATAAGAAGATTAGGATGTGTGGAAGGAAGGACAAGTAACTAGGAAAGAGAAAATTAAATCTGTAAAAAAAAAAAAAAAAAAACAGTGTCAAAAAGTCCAGGATAAGTCATGGCTTACAAAACCTGATGAGATCTACAAAAAAATTAGCTTAAGACTGTGTTTAGAGTCAGATGAGAACAAGGATGGGTCTGACTTACTGTTTGATGGCGATGGTATAGAAGGTAAGAAAAAGGCAGAATCATTCAATTCCTACTTTGCTTCAACATTTGCTATCAAAGCAAATAATCTCCATATTGAAAAGAAGAGGAACACATGAAGCCCAAGATAAATGAAGAAATCCCTCTGGAGATGAGCAAGCTATTTTGAATAAATCCAGCCCTCACCAATCAACTACACCCCGGGTAATGGAAAGACTTCAGATGGGACTGTGGAAGAACTGTTGCTAATCTTTGGGAAATCATGGTGCATCAGAGAGGGGCCTATGTTAGAAGCAGGAAAATGTGGGGGTTTTTTAAGGACATTTAAGAATTTTCTTTTAATTTTCAATATCAAAGGCAAAAGCTGCATTTAAAAGCTATAAATCAGTTTTTAGTTTGCTTCTCTCCCCTCTCCCCATCCCTCCTCAAAAAAGGGAAAAGAAAGTATTTCTAGAATGCAGTGTTTTAAAAGAGGGAATATGAGAATGAGAGAACACATCAATAGTCACAAGGCCTTCCTAAGAACAATTCATGTTCATAAGTCTTGAATAAAAGTAACAAGACTGAGAGGTAAAGTGAATCTGGACTTTTACTGAGTGTTTAATAAAATAAACCAAGAAGTAGGATATGGAAACAGGGCCTAGAAGCTCATTTTAGTTAAGTGAGATTGCAGAAGTGTACTGTAGTGTTCTCTGCCTAACAACTGTGCTGAAATGATGCAACAGAGGATAGTAACATGCCTGGGCTTGGAGTCAGGAATTTCAAGTTGAGTCTCTGCTTCACCACTGACTAGTTCAGGGGCCCACACATCTGACCCACTGCTCATTTTTGTGAATCAGGTTTTATTGGAACACAGCACACACATTTGCTCACCTGTTGTCTAAGACTGCTTTCGGGCTCCAGTGGCAGAGTTGAACAGCTGTGCAGAAACCACATGGCCCACAAAGCTAAAACATATACTGCTGAGCCCTTTACAGAAAACGTTTGTCAACCCCCTGATGAGTCACATAAGCTAAGATGTATCACAGCCTCTCTGACACTCATTGTCATCACCCACATTTTAGAAATTGACAACTATAGCAAATGCTTCACAAGGTATCTAATGAAATAATGTATGAGAAAGCTCTGTGTGGATTTTAAAGTGCTCTACACCTGTAAGGCATAGCTTATTATGATCACTGTGCCTGTTCAAAGATTAATTGCTTCTTTTCACATTAAAAACACGCCAAACTCCATCCAGTACACAGAGACCCTCAAAAGTACTAGATGGATGGATGGATGGATGGATGATAGCAGTGACCATACCTTACTCAGCAGCAACTGTGTGCCAGAGACACATAATGTTTTAGATGTAACAGCTTGTTTTATCCTTATAGCACAAATGGGACATAGTTTACATTTCACTGCTGAATAAAGGAAAACAGATAATAATATCAGGAACAACAACTAATATTTATAAAGCAGTTATTACATCCTAACCACCATGCTACATATTTATTAAATGTTATTTCATTTAACCCTTTCAACCTCTTCACGAGATGTTAGTATCATCACCATCCTCACCCTCATTACAGTATTTATGGATGAGAAAATTGAGGCTCAGAGAAACTAAATAACTTCCCAAAGTGAAGTTTCAGGTAAGTGACAGAGCTGAAATTCAAAACCTTGTCTTCCTGACTCTGATTTTCTAACCATCATATGCTGGGGCAACTTATACACATGAATAAGCCTACTTTTATTCAGGATAAATGTAAAGTCTTATTAGAAAGATGAAAATTTGTTTGAAGGAACCTATGAATAGTTCCTATGAAAAACATGTGTTTTGAAAGTGTTTTTATTTTCAACAAATTTTAGACTGAAAAATTACAAAAATAGTAAAGAATTCCCATTCTGTTCCTCACTCAGTTTTTCCCAATGTTAACCTATTATTAAATACAGCACAGGGACTTACCTGGTGGTCCAGTCAGTAGTTAAGACTCCACACTTCTGATGCAGGAGTCATCGGTTCAATCCCTGATGTGGGAACTGAGATCCAACATGCTGTGGGTCTTATATACTTAAAAATAAGTAAATAAATACAGCACAATGATAGTCAGGAAATTAACACTGGCACAATACTCAACTAAAGATTTTACTAAGATGTCACCAGTTTTTTCACTAATGTCCTTTTTCTGTGCCAGGATCCTACCTGGGATTCCGCTTTGCATCTGGTTGCTATTGCTTTTTAGTCTCCTCCAATCAGTAACACTTTCTCAGTCTTTGCCTATCTTTAACTTTCTTGACACTTTGGAAAAATATTGATTAGCTTTTTGTTGAATGTCTCTCAATTTGGGTTTGTCTGGTTTTTTCCTCTCCTGCTAGACTGAGGCTGTTTTGACAAGAATAGCACAGAAATGCTGTGTTCCCCACGCCTTATACCATGGTATTTAAAATGTCAATGTGACTTTTTATTTAATGGACTAAAAGCTCAGTAAGCTGATGTGTAGCTTAGTCATTAACACACTTATGTGTGTACACATACACACAAAATCTCATGACAGTTCCAATTCAGAAATTGCTGAGAACCACAAACAGTATGAGTATCAGTTCTACCTTTTTCCAACAATGACTAGATTATTGGAATAAGCACTGGGCTATGAGCATCCCAATTTTACTTCCTATTTCTCACCATTTGCATGTTAGCTGGTGAAGCATGTTGAATGACAGAAATGAACTCTTAACATGTGTGTCTCTGAATTCCAAAGACCAGACCAGTTTGGGTCATGCTCCAAATATTCATTCATTGCATGTGTCAGACCAGCCCCAGTTTTCCTGCCTCACCTATGAGCCAGGCTTATTGGATGGTGGGGGAGTCTTCCAGAATCTCATCATTCAGTTCAGTTCAGTTACTCAGTCGTGTCCAACTCTTTGTGACCCCATGAACCATAGCACACCAGGCATCCCTGTCCATCACCAACTCCAGAGTCCATCCAAACCCATGTCCATTGAGTCAGTGATGCCATGGAACCATCTCATCCTCCGTCATCCCCTTCTCCTCCTGCCCTCAATCTTTCCCAGCATCAGGGTCTTTTCAAATGAGTCAGCTCTTTGCATCAGGTGGCCAAAGTATTGGAGTTTCAGCTTCAACATCAGTCCTACCAATGAACACCCAGGACTGATCTCCTTTAGGATGGACTGGTTGGATCTCCTTGCAGTCCAAGGGACTCCCAAGAGTCTTCTCTAACACCACAGTTCAAAAGCATCAATTCTTTGGTGCTCAGCTTTCAACTCTCACAATCCATACATGACCACTGGAAAAACCATAGCCTTGACTAGACGGACCTTTGTTGACAAAGTAATGTCTCTGCTTTTGAATATGCTGTCTAGGTTGGTCATAACTTTCCTTCCAAGGAGTAAGCCATGCTGTGTGGGGCCACCCAAGATGAATGGGTCATGGTGGAGAGGTCTGACAGAATGTGGTCCACTGGAGAAGGGCATGGCAAACCACTCAGTATTCTTGCCTTGAGAACCCCATGAACAGTATGAAAGGCAAAAAGGTAGGACACTGAAAGATGAACTCCCCAGGTCAATAGGTGCCCAATATGCTACTGGAGATCAGTGGAGAAATAACTCCAGAAAGAATGAAGGGATGCAGCCAAAACAAAAACAACACCCAGCTGTGGATGCGGCTGGTGATAGAAGCAAGGTTCGTGGCTGTAAAGAGTAATATTGCATAGGTACTTGGAATGTTAGGTCCACGAATCAAGGCAAATTGGAAGTGGTCAAACAGGAGATGGTAAGAGTGAACATCGACATTCTAGGAATCAGTGAACTAAGATGGACTGGAATGGGTGAATTTAACTCTACTATTATATCTACTACTGTGGGCAGGAATCCCTTAGAAGAAATAGAGTAGCCATCATGGTCAACAAAAGAGTCCAAAATGCAGTACTTGGATGCAATCTCAAAAACAATAGAATGATCTCTGTTCGTTTCCAAGGCAAACCATTCAATATCATGGTAATCCAAGTCTATACCTCGACCAGTAACACTGAAGAAGCTGAAGTTAAACAGTTCTGTGAAGACCTACAAGACCTTCTAGAACTAACACCCAAAAAAGATGTCCTTTTCATTATAGAGGACTGGAATGCAAAAGTAGGAAGTCAAGAAAAACCTGAAGTAACAGCAAATTTGGCCTTGGAGTACAGAATGAAGCAGGGCAAAGGCTAATAGAGTTCTGCCAAGAGAACGCACTGGTCATAGCAAACACCCTCTTCCAACAACAGAAGAGAAGACTCTACACATGGACATCACCAGATGGTCAACACCAAAATCAGATTGGTTGTATTCTTTGCAGCCAAAGATGGAGAAGCTCTATATTGTCAGCAAAAATAAGACCCGGAGCTGACTGTGGCTCGGATCATGAGCTCTTTATTGTCAAATTCAGACTGAAATTGAAGAAAGTGGAGAAAACCACTAGTCCATTCAGGTATGACCTAAATCAAATCCCTTATGACTATACAGTGGAATTGAGAAATAGATTTAAGGGACTAGATATGATAGACAGAGTGCCTGATGAACTATGGATGGAGGTTCGTGACATTGTACAGGAGACAGAAATCAAGACCATCTCCAAGAAAAAGAAATGCAAAAAAGCAAAATGGCTGTCTGAGGAGGCCTTACAAATAGATGTGAAAAGAAGGGAAACGAAAAGCAAAGGAGAAAAGGAAAGATACACCCATTTGAATGCAGAGTTCCAAAGAAGAGCAAGAAGAGATGAGAAAGCTTTCCTCAGCAATCAATGCAAAGAAATAGAGTAAAACAATAGAATGGGAAGACTAGAGATCTGTTCAAGAAAATTAGAGACACCAAGGGAACATTTTATGCAAAGATGGGCTCAATAAAGGACAGAAATGGTATGGACCTAACAGAAGCAGAAGATATTAAGAAGAGGTGGTAAGAATACACAGAAGAACTGTACAAAAAAGATCTTCATGACCCATATAATCATGATGGTGTGATCACTCACCTAGAGCCAGACATCCTTGAATGTGAAGTCAAGTGGGCCTTAGGAAGCATCACTAGGAACAAAGCTAGTGGAGGTGATGGAATTCCAGTTGAGCTATTTCAAATCCTCAAAGGTGATGCTGTGAAAGTGCTGCACTCAATTTGGAAATCTCATCATTATACTTGGCCAAATAGAAAAAAAAAAGACACACCTTTATGCTTTATTTATATTAAAAGACATAAGTCCCATGAAGGCAAGGGGACTTTATTTTCTCACATCTTGTTCAGCCACCTAGCTAACTTCAAAACTGCAACTGATAATGAAAAGAGCTTGCTTTGGAGACACTAAAGACACATCACTGCTCACACAGGCACAACTGCGAACCTATTAGGAGAGTCCTCAGTTATTTATTGACTTGATTTCTAAAATTTCTTGGATTTCAACACATTTTGTCTCATTTTTCTTGTTAGATTCATCTCCTCTGAAAACTATAGTCTCATTCAATCTGAAATGTGTTCATTCTACAATTCAGTCACTGTGAGAAAAAAAAAATTACCTTTAGTAATTAAAGTAGCAGATGTATGCCCTGCTGACACTAAAACACTGTTGTAAGATGTTATTTGTCAAGATTTCTCCAGAAAGTGACTTATTCAACAACGTGCTGTTATTTCAGTAAGTGACACTTTCTTGGTATGTTTAAACGGATAGAGAAAAAGGAGATTTGTTCACCTTAAAAATAAAAAACCTGCAGAAGTGGGAAAAATTGTTTAGTGTATAATTTTTTTGAAATTTTAGTGTTTGGAGTTTTTAATAACAATTTTAAGGAACAATGACCATTCTGAGATCTTTCATTATAAATCTCTTCTCAACAGTAAAAAGAAAAGACATTAAAGTCACAAATTTATTAGGGATTTTTAAAACAATATGGATGATTTGAAAGTAAATACATATTTTAATTAAATACTAACAACTAAATAAATATTTGTTTTGTTGTAACTCCTTTTCAGTGCTTATTAAATTTGTATGACACTAAAAATTGGAATAGTCCAAAAATAAAATGGAAAGAGTGAGGAAGCATTGTTAAACAATGACTATTGATGTAATAAATTTTTCTAAATCAGGACTTGAAGGGACATTTAAGGTGTACAGGATATAAATTGTTTTGCTCTTTCTGGAATACAATCTTGACACTATATACAAAAGATTTAAAGTGCATATGAAACGGTTTTACTCTCAGAATTTATCATAAGGATAGTGTAATAGAAGCATGCACGAGTGTATGTGCACTTACGTTCCCCATGACCTTACTCATCATATAGAAACACTGAAAATGAGTAACTCAAATAGGGATCGGTTAATAAATCTAAAGACAGATGGTCTTCAACTCCCATATGTACGTTCTACCTCTAAATAACGTGAGCTTCAATGGAATCTCCTTCTTAAGGATTCTTCTTAAATGCTAAATGTGAACTTCTGTTTATCAGAATAAAACAAAAGAAATATCCACAACGAAACCTTCCCAGCCATGGAGCGGAGGCACAATCTGCCCAGTTAGTGTCTGAGGTCACTGTGGCTGCAGTCCTGCCCTACCCAGAATCGCAGAGCCTGAGAAACTGTCAACTATCACTGCAGCTAATTTTACCAAACTAGAGCAGAGGTGACCTTGGGGTGGGTGGAGGAGGATCCCAGCAGACTTCAATCTCTTGGCTTTCCCTCCAGGGAGAAGAACTTGACCTGTACTTCAGCTACAGGTTGGTTTTCCAGCTAAAATTTTCTTTGAAGATGTTGTCTGAAGCCCCCAAAGAAAATACAGGTTTGAAAGACACTGCTGTAGCACCCAACACTTTCATTTATTGATTTTTTTAACCAGCCCAAACCAGAAGAAATAAAGTGCTGATTTCAGTCACAGGGATTGTAGATCTCATAAATTTAGGCTACAATCTGTTATTCAAAACTCTTTGTTCCAGCTATGTTTTGGAACTCAGAATAGTTTGCATTTATGACCTAGTTAATAGAGAACATGTCCTCCATATTATGTATTGCTCCCAGGAAGGACTTAGGACAGCAAGGCATAGTTAAATACATTCATATTTTGGAAGCAAAACACATAAATGTTTGCAGCAAATGAATTACATAAAAAGCTATAGGTTTCCTCACACAGATTTACATCACATTTTTTTTTTTGCCAACTGAGTTGGGCCAAAACTTCTAAAAAAATAAAGAAAACTTCTTGATATTTTTAGAAGTTTTGGCCCAAAAAGAGACACAGATAAATAGAACAGTATTATGGACTATATGGGAGAGGGCGAGGGCAGGATGATATGGGAGAATGGCATTGAAGCATGTAAATTATCATATGTGAAACGAATCGCCAGTCCAGGTTCAACGCATGATACAGGGTGCTCAGGGCTGGTGCACCGGGATGACCCGGAGGAATGGGATGGGGAGGGAGGTGGAAGGGGGGTTCTGGAAGGGGAAAACATGTACATCCATGGTGGATTCATGTCAATGTATGGCAAAACAAAATGTTGTATAGTTAAAAAATAGAAAACAAACTAACTTAAAATAAAAAAAAAAAGAAAACTTTTGACTCTTAGGGCTTTCTGGATGTTGGGACTGTGGCCAAAGGACTGTGCATCTATGTGGTAGAAGTGAATTGGAGCTTCTGAGAAGCCAGAAGTAAAGACTTCAGCCCAATCCACTGAACTGAGGCCAGCAAGAAGCAAACAAAAGTTCAATGATGAAGTTCAGTGAAAAGTTCTGAATATCAGGAAAGTCACGAATATCTCATCAAAGATAGTAAATTGGAGATTATAGATCCTTTTCAGCAGTCAGTATATATGTCTATTCATACTTCATTCTCTAAAATACATTGTGAAGAAGAGACTATATATGCTTTAATATCCATACAATGGCACAGTGATTGTGTGATGTGAAAGTAATATCTATCTTATAGTGTTAAGTGAGAAAAGCTGCCAAGAAATATCTTTCTATTATTAAATAGGTAGATAGATGGATAGATAGGTAGACAGATCAATCTCTTACCTATGTGTGCACATGGATAAGAAATGTGAAATGATAAATCCCAAAATGTTAATACAGCGTCTATCTCAAGGTAGTACACTTTCAATTAACTTTTTATTGCTTTTTTAAGTGTTTCTGTATTATTTGAATATTTTACAATGAGAAAGCATTATTTTTTGTGGGGAAAAAGAGCTCTTAACCCTTGGTGGAAAATGCAATCATTAACAAATTATATATAATTTAGTCCCTCAGTGTTCAAACAACTCACCAAAGTCACAGTGCTAATTTGTAGCAAAATTATATTTGAATTCAAATCCTTTGACTTCTAGTTCTGATCTTCTCTTTGTTTTTTCATGCCACATGTGACAATGAAGTATGAGGTATGGTCCCTGTATTGAGAGCTGATGACTGAGGGGAGGAGATAATAAATATAAATAGGAAGCATTGATCAAATATTATAAGATGCTATCTACTTAAGTAACTGCTGCAAATACTTTAAGAAATGTGCTGTGTGTGTGTTGGGGGGTGAGGAGTACATATAAACCTCAAATAAGAGAGAATAAAGTATAACATTACATCACACACATCACAAATCCCCATGAATATGGAGAAGTATAAGATAAGACAGAAGTACCAGAGAAGGCTTCATGGGTCCAAGATGAATATGCTTTGAAAAGGCTAAGATCAGAGAGGATATTTCCACAAAGACATAACCAGACAGCATGACTGATAACGGATGGTAGAAATATGACTGCACACCATGGGGAAGGAAGGGAATATGACTGGAAAGGTAGAGTGGAGAAAGACTGAGGAAGGCTTTGAAAGCCAAGGCAAGAGTGGTTTAGATTTGATGTGAAAAGAAATGGAGGTCATGGACAAATTTTGTCAAGAAAACCATGTGGCAAAAGTCATTTAATTGGCATGAATCTTCCAGTAGTGTATAGTATGGGTTGGCAAGGGGAGGCTTGAGTCCAAGATGCTAGGTACAGGGCTAGGGAGGTGAGGGTAGGCTGTGTAAATCAATAAGAGATCAGATTTGCGGGGGTGGGGGTGAAGGGGGAAGTTGAGTCACAAAGATCTCAAGGTTCTAAATGAATGTCTCTGAAAACAGTGATCCCTTGACAGTGACAGATGGTTAAGATGAAGCTCACTATCTTAGAAGGGAAAGCAAAGAGAAAAGACGCATTCATGTTCCTGTTTTTTAAAATTATACTGTAACTATTTGGCTTTGTAGATTTGTGCACTAAGGCCATGAGACTAGATTCTAACTTCTGATTCGCAATATAGTTTTGTTCTGTTTTGAATCTTAAGCTGTGTTATTTTTATTTCACGCAGCTATCACACATGCAGGGCTAGGATAAAAATACAGAAGATCGATAAGGCAATACCAAGAGAAAACAACAATTAATAAAAAAAAATAAGAAAAATCCTGGAAATATGACCTCTAGATCAATAGCACTTTCTTTGGATGTTGGAATAGGATTTTATATGGCTTAAAGAACAGCTGAATGTTTCCTTTGGATTTATCTGTAAAGGAGAAAAAATAGATTGTAAATGCAAAGGATGGACTAAAATACAAGTCATCCTGTCTTCCTTATGTCTGCTTAGGTCTCCTATATTTTGTTTAAAGTGTTTCTTAAGAAATGATTTATTATCATCATCCAGGCTGCCCCATCAGGGACATCTCGATTGGGTCAGAGTGGCTGGCTGAGCTGAGACCCCACTGCCTCTGAACCTTTAAATAGATACTGCTTCAAATTTCATCTCTGAGATCAGGTGACATCCAAATCCACTTAACGTTTCACTGGTAGGGGTTTTGATGTCATCAGAGACCTTGATGAAATTACAATCCTATTAGTCACCACAGGGGAAGACAGGAGACCTTAGGTGGCTAATGTTCCATTCATAACAAGAGACATTTAACATTTGTAAAGGGCACTGATTTCTGATAGTTCCCTGCAGAACAAGGCTCAAGTGAAGAAATATGACCAGAAAAGGCTTGGGAAAGAAATGATAGAAAAGGCAAGATTGCCTTTCCCCAAACAACTTAACTCTGTGTACTTTCTACAACTCTGCTTGACTGAAAAGAACTGAGTATTCAAGTAATGTGGGTAGGAGGAAGGGCAGGGCAGAATAGGAAGGACATGCCTAGCTATGCAGAGATTCTGTTACTGAGAAATCTGGGAAATCATACCAAGCCCTTGATTGATGCCAAAGAGGTGCCTCTAAATATGAAGGGTAAATGGAGGTTACAGGGAAAGGGCTTTTAATCTGGGTGATAAATTGCCAGATTCCATTATGTTTAATGAGTCTCATCAAAGCAAAGCTAGGCTCAAAAAAAAAAAAATAAGATCCCTTTCAAAGCCTACTATAAACAAATTAGAAGAATTAATAATAAAAATCCTATTAATGTGTATGTAATTTTAAGAAGTTAATGAGGTCAATTAGAAAAGTTTGCCTAATGTATTTTTACCATTTATAAGAAAATGCCTCATCATCAAAATGGATTCATTCTTTAATTTTTTTTTTTTTAAACTCAAGTATGTCCTATGTAAGACTTAAAGGATTACATTTCTTTTGGCTAACACTTCTCCAGGGAGAGCCCTGTTTAGAAGTTATGGGATATGACAAAGAGACTGTTGCCAGCCTCTGTATGCTTACGATGCTTATTGACCTGAAAGTAACAAATGGGATTCATTCAAGTGAATTTGCCAAGTCTCATAATATGCCTCCTAACCAAATGGAGAGCACAGGAAGGCACGCTTCTCAGTCATTAGACTGGGGAAACATAAATCTTTTGCCTCTCAATATAATCATAGGTAGGAAACAAGAAGCGGGGTATGAAAACATCTATGTGTGGTTCCAAATAGAAGTGGTTGTCTCTCATCAGCTAAGACCCCTGGTCTTAAACAAGAGAAAACTTGCTGGTTTTGCGTTAACAATTATTTGTACAACATACCATCAGTCATGAATTAGAAATTAGATTCTCACTCCTCACCATGAGGATTCTTTTAAGCCATTATTTTGAAAAGAATTTCAGTATTCATGTGTATAATCAAAGCACTTGGGGACATGGGAAAAAAGGTAGCTCTGTTTTGCAGTTAAATCCCCAGGTGAGAAGGCACAATCAGACATCTGTGCTTAGTTAGATTTCCAAGAAAACGAATGCCACATGCTCCTTACTGCAACATAAAATAACATAACTCATGGTTTTCAAATAGCATCAAGGGCCATGGAGCTTGCCTGCAATGATGTCCACTATGAAGTTAGTAACAACCCTGTTTATAATACTACAAGATAATATGCAGAGTGTCTGACACCCAATAAGCACCCAATAAATATTTCTTCAAATCTGAATGGAAGAGTGAGTTCTTTTATATACAATCTGCTACATAAAGTTTTTACATCCTCTATTTTACTATAAAAATAATATATGTTCTCATGCACATCTGCTTCAACCTCTGAATCAATAAAGACCCAGAGCCAATCTCGCCTTCTCAGACATCTGTCTTTCCTGGGCTGCTGATGTGCTGGTTTCCCCTGGTTCTGCCTCCAGAACTCTGAATATTTTTTCATTGGGCTTCCTTCTCCTGTCACTTATTGCTGTCCCATGCCTGTTCATTTCCTTTTACATTTTCTTACAAATTCATTGAGTTTCAGGGCTTCAACAAATGCTGCTATGCAACCCCGTCCTTCAACATTTATGAGCTTAGCAATATACTAGATTTTGTAATGGATGAAAAGTGGAATTAATCTAAGGTCTCTATCTTCTGTGTTTATAATAGTTTAGTAAGTGAACGACACATCCAAGGTTAAATAATGATTTTAAGGACAAGTGAGTTGGCAAACCCAGAAGAACCATAATTAGAGAAGAAAGTTGTATCATCATTGGCAAAGGAGATGAGATTTGAATTGGCTCTTGAGGGATGAGTGGGATTTATATAAGGGCAGTTGAGGGGGGTGGGAATATTAGAAGGGTCAACTATTATGAGCAAAGATGGTGGGGATGGAAAAGTATGTGACTGGTTTGGGTCAGTGAGGATACTGCTGTGTCTGCCATGAGGGTTTCATTATAGGAATACTGGGGGAGAGGATGGGCCAGGCAGATTGACCCACTCTGGAGACCTTCAAATGCCTGATTAAGGAATGGGATTTTATCCCAGAGGAAGGAAGGAACTATGTGAGATTTTAAGTGTGGAAAAGACAATCAAAATAATCTGATTCCTATTTCCTACTGACTACAGGATACTTTCTCAATATCTTATCACTGCTTGCTTGTTCCAGAACTCATATTTATTTTCCATATGTCCCCTGGCCCAGCCATTTATGTCAGTGACAACGAACATTCCTCTCTGGTTCAAAGGCTGATACCCGTGGAAGTATTTTTGATGTTTGTCACTAGCTTCAACATTAGTTGAAGACTGACCAAAATCACCTTGGGGGGCTTTAAATAAGTACAAATTCCTAAACCCTGTCCCAGACCAAGTGAATCCAGACAACTTGGGGACCCAGACTACTACCTATTATATGATGAATAAAACTGTTGCTTAATTGCTATTATGCTTTCTTCCAAACATCTCTCAACTTTCTCATTTCCCTTTAAACCTACAACAATCTCTTTAACTCAGGATTTCCTCCCCTTTGACTTACCACCATAGGAACCTTCTGGGTTGCACCTTTCCTTTTAATACCCATATCTTCTCTGTAGAATTCAACCTGGGCTCAGGGAAACCAACATAATTATAGTTGAGTTGTGCCCAGATATTTAGATGGTGGGAATTCTGATGACATAAACCCTTCCCCAGTATGCTGGGAAGGCAGCTCACTCAAAGAAATTTTGTGTGAGCTCAAATCAGGGTCTGATGACTCAGCCAGTCTACATGGACACAGGCCATGCTACAAGTCCTTGGCAGTAATCCCTGCCCCTTAGATAAGCCACTGTCTAAGCAACTCCTCAACAAAGATAGCTTCTGAGACAGCCTTCTCTGTGGCTGTTTTCCACAGCTGAGTCTCGGGAATGTGACAAGTTGGCAACATGAGAAGCAGCCATGATATGATTTCAGAAGTTTCCTCTTCACCCACCCCAACTCACCACCCCTCACCATGGGCATCTAAGATGTCTCTATCATGACTGATTTCAGCTCAAAGCTTCAACATTAGAGATTCTTTTGGCTAACTTGAGATTTTCTCTCTTTAAATATGTTACATTCCCCAAAACTCTTTATATACATATATTATAAGTATGCTATAAAAGAGAAGTTTCTAGCATTGGATTCTCTTGGGTACCAGTCCTAATTCTTCTGCTGACTTTATGGGAGTTTGGTTATATTTTGTAACCTTTCCAAGTCTCAATTTCTTCCTCTATAAAGTGGGAATGACAAAAATACTACCCAGAATGTAAGACTGTTGATATAATGTACATAATGTACCTATTATAAAGTACATATTTAATGTATATGTCAAAATACCTGACACATGGTAAATATTAATGTTAGATATTATTAGCATTTTGTTATGCTTTTATGCTTAAGATTTAGTGGAAAGGCATTCATCCAGTCCTTACTCAGGATGTTGAATGAAAAGGCAGAAAAGAAGTACAGATGCAGAACACCAAAGGTAGCATAAATTATGGGATACTGCAAAGAGTCTCCAAGACTTGAGGGAAACCCATGTGCAACAACTACTGTAAAAGTGAGTCATCTTTAAAGCTGATCTTAAAACTGTTGTGTGGGATAACTCTTCAGCACACGTTTTGTCTATGATACACAAGAAAACCCAGCTTTCAGCCTTTGTATGAGGTCAATACTGATGTCACTCAATTAATTACAGTATTCTATAGAAAATGACATTAATAAATTGTATGAAGTGCCATGTGCATTGCTGTGCTGAGCTTCAGTTGTATCTGACTTCAGTTGTGTCTGACTGAAGTTAAGTCACTTCTGTTGTGTCTGACTCTTTGCAACCCTATGGATTGTAGCCCACTAGGCTCCTCTGCCCATGGGATTCTCCAGGCAAGAATACTGGAGTGGGTTGCCATGTCCTTCTCCAAGGGATCTTCCTGACCCAGGGATCAAAACTTTGTCTTGTCTCATGTCTTCTGCATTGGCAGGCGGGTTCTTTGCTACTAGTGCCACTTGGGAAGCCCATGAAGTACTATACAGTATGTATATTAAAATAACTCTTAATCCAGAAAAAAAAGGGTGGGGTGGGGTGGGGAATACTGTTAAGGGTCAAACGATGTAAAGATGGCAAAGGGGAGAAGGGAATGGATACCTGACCCAGCCAATGTCATAATTTGGAGCAGGACCGGCCTTGCCTTGGGCATGACTTTTGTGAGCCAGATTTGCTTTCTAAGATTTTTATCTGAGAAAGATGTGTGCATACAGGCTGAGAGAACACATATTTCAAAGTGAGAACCACTTTAGATTCTCCCAGACTCTTCTGAACTTCACACTAAATTTCTTCACTTTCTCAGAAGAAAAATATTTTTTAAATTAAAAAAAAAAAGTTATTTTAGGAGTCACAAAATTTAGTTATGTATTTGACAATACCATTAAACATATTCTTACTGTTAAGGAATTAAATCATATGGAAGACTAAAGATAGATACACATATCATAGACAACTTCCCTTGAGAGCACCAGCGTGAGGAGAGAGGTCCATAACATTTACGTTCAAAAGCTGTATGGAAAACCACTCTTTTTGCATTGTAGAAAAGTAAGCAAACTAAAAGTCACACTCTATTTATCAACTAGCATCCCCTTCTCAAACATAACAAATATTCCACTTCTAGAAAATAAAAGAGATACATAGTGAAATGTAATAGTTAAAACTAATTAAGCAAACGTTGTTTCTAGGGACTTCCCTGGTGGTTCAGTGGTTGAGACTCCATGCTTCCAATGCAGGGGCACAGATTCTATCCCTGGCTGGGGCACAGCTAAAAAATAAAATCAAATGCAAACGTGAAAAAAAAATGTCAGTATTGCCTAATGCTAATCACTGAGGTTAAAAAAAAAAAAAAAACTTGTTTCCAAAAAACAAAACTCAAACTTAGTAACAAATTTTCTTGTATCTCAGTGGAATGAAGTACTCTCTCTTTCCTTCCTCTTCATTTATACCATCAAGTCAGTTTATTCCTCCACATGCTTTATGTAGAGACCTCAGGGATTAGCAAACAGGATGGCCATCGTTAGAAGTATAATGAAAGACATTCATTTATAGAGGAAAATGTTCTGATCCTGGACCTGCCAGATTATGTGTGTAAATAAATTTCTACAATTAATTCAACCTTAGTTTCCTAGGTCAAGGAAAGTGAGGATTCAGGTGGGATCCCTGAGGGCAGGGTCAGTGCCCAGTACTTCTTTGGATTCATCATCCCTAGGGAAAATTTTGGATGCCACAGGGGTGACTCACCCACATGCACCTGAAAGCCTGGCCTCTCCCTTTTCACAAGGTCTGGCTTATGCAAGAGGCTGACAGCTTCCTAACAATCATCCCCCAGCTTACCTCACCGATCACAAGTCCAGAGCAGGTGGTTTAGAGCCTTTATTCTCAGCAAGTACAGCACCAGCTCCCCAACAGTGCTGGCTGGGTTGGCTCCTTTCTTTGGCAACCTTGGTCCTCTCATTCCCATGCTTTTCCATTATCAAAGAGACATGATTCTGACCACAGATTTGGAATTAACTAAATCTGTCATTTAAACTGATTTGAAGTTTTGCTCCTTCTCTGGCTGTACCCTGTGAGTGATCGAGGAGATTCCCTGGGTTTCATCACTGTTCACTCCCTTTTTCAAGAAAGGGGGATTTTCCTTCCTAGATTTTACCGTTAATAATGACTCTTCTTTCTCTTGTGTCATCCTCCTCCCTTTAGTAAATCTTTCCACCCAACAGTACCGAGGACTGCCTTGCTGCTGCTGCTGCTAAGTCGCTTCAGTCGTGTCCAACTCTGTGTGACCACATAGACGGCAGCCCACCAGGCTCCGCCGTCCCTGGGATTCTCCAGGCAAGAATACTGGAGTGGGTTGCCATTTCCTTCTCCAGAGGACTGCCTTAGGGCTTAGCATAACCCATGCCCAGGCTGATGAATTAGCATGAGTATTCCAGCCAGCTGTGACTGTTGTTGCTAGGAGGGACCCATGGAGTTTTGCCTTCGAATCTCTGAGCACTTCCAGAGGCAGCTCCCTCCCTAGACCTGGGGCAGGACAAGTTGGGCTTAGATCCACCTACACTGCCACATTTGCTCCAGGAAGAAATTTCCTTCTCAACAATACACTTCTCTTCTAGATTTGCACTTTCATCTAGAGTCAGTCCTATAATTCTCTCACCAACTTGTCCTTCTTAGGGCACTTCTAACTGGATAAAATCTTCTCCTTAGTTTTTCTACTTTCTTAAATCTTCCTTAACTGAACACACTCCTGTTGCCTTCCAATGATTGAGAATGGCTTTCTTTCTTTTCTTCTTTCACATTCCCTCTCCTAAACCCTCCAGCCATCTCCATTCCAGTTCCAACCAACATCAGGTCACGCAGATGGCAAATCAATCATGAAATAAACATGAAATCTACGTTTCTCTATGCTGTTGGGTCTTTAGGGAAAGAAGTGTCTCTAATGTACACTACAATAAGAGCCACACAACTGGAGAAGTAATCAGTCTCAGTAAAACACTCATTACACTTTCTTCCGAAGGCCAAATTAATTTTGCCCTGCTCAGAAATACCCAGATGGCTCCTGAAATTCCATTAAAGATGAACATCCCCACTCCAAAGCCAAAGGGCACTCCAACAACTGGATTTCAAACTCCCTAAGTGGGGCAATCCCAAATTTATAAATACAGTTCGCTCTATTCCTGTGCCCTTCTTACAATTGGAGGGAGGGAGCAAGTATGGGGGTGGGGGTTGTTGTATCACTACAGCTTTGTGGGCAGTGGAGTGAAATAGTGCTTATCTGGCAATGAAATGAATCTCAAAGAGGAACCCTTTTCAAGTGGAAAATCCCCTTGTTCCAACTTCTATTAATGAGACTGAAGTGTAGATACTCATTTGGAAACACACTGCTTCCATAATCTTATGCTTTCTTTGGCATTTTAGAGTTTACTCAACATAACTTCTCATGTTTCCAAAATGTGATTATATTGCTATCATTCTAGAGTGTGGGTAAAGATTTAAGAAGATAAAAGTAGGCCAGCAGTAGCCCATACTGAGAAATGATCCAGATGAAGTGAATCTGGCGTACAGTTAAATATATGGGGAAAAAAAAGGATAGCAATCTGAAAGCCAGTATTTTTAAGAATAGGCTCATCAATGATGTCAATGATTATAGGAACTCTAAAAAGGGAAATGGGTCTAATGTCTGAAAGACCAGCTCAAGCAGGAAAGAAAGGGCTTCAGAAGGTGGCCATTGAGTCCAATCAGGAAGCTGGCTCTACAGCACCAAAGGCCTGGCTATGTGTTCAGAGAAGTATGGTGATTTCACCAACAAGGGCTGGGCAATGGAATCAGGCACAGGTACAATGGAAATAAGGGAATCCCTAGTGGTTCAGCAGTAAAGAATCTGCCAGTGGGAATTTGCTGTGTGACTCAGAGAACTCAAACCAGGGTTCTGTGACAACCTAGAGGGGTGGGATAGGGTGGGAATTGGGAGGGAGGTTCTAGAGGGAGGGGACATATGTATACCTATAGTTGACTCATGTTGATATATGGCAGAAACCAACACATTATTGTAAAGCAATTATCCTTCAATTAAAAAAAAAAAAGAATCCACCTGGAATGCTGAAGACTGCCTCCAATGCCAGATATGTAGTTTAGATCCCTGGGTTAGGAAGATTCCTTGGAGGAGGAAATGGCAATCCACTCTAGTATTCTTGCCTGGGAAATCCCATGGACATAGGAACCTGATGGGCTACAGTCCATGGGGTAACAAGAGTAGATGACAATTTAGTGACTGAACCACAACAGAAATGAGTAGAAGGTGTCAGAGTTCTGCTGTCTGCACAAGTCTGGCACATAGTCTCAATAAACACCCCATATCCATCTGATGAATGAATGAATGCACAAATAGTCTCAATAAACACCCCATATCCATCTGATGAATGAATGAATGCACAAATTTAAAAAGAGGTAGGCACCCAAATAATCACGATGGTATAATCACTCACCTAGAGCTAGACATTCTGGAATGTGAAGTCAAGTGGGCCTTAGGAAACATCACTACGAACAAAGCTAGTGGAGGTGATGGAATTCCAGTTGAACTATTTCAAATCCTAAAAGATGATGCTGTGAAAGTGCTGCACTCAATATGCCAGCAAATTTAGAAAACTCAGCAGGGACCACAGGACTGGAAAAGGTTAGTTTTCATTCCAATCCCAAAGAAAGGCAATGCCAAAGAATGCTCAAACTACTGCACAACTGCACTCATCTCACACACTAGTAAAGTAATGCTCAATATTCTCCAAGTCAGGCTTTAACAATAAGTGAACCGTGAACTTCCAGATGTTCAAGCTGGTTTTAGAAAAGGCAGAGGAACCAGAGATCAAACTGTCAACATCTGCTGGATCATCGAAAAAGCAAGAGAATTCCAGAAGAATATCTATTTCTGCTTTATTGGCTATGCCAAAGCCTTTGACTGTGTGGATTACAATAAACTGTGGAAAATTCTGAAAGAAATGGGAATACCAGACCACCTGACCTGCCTCTTGAGAAACATGTATGCAGGTCAGGAAGCAACAGTTAGAACTGGACATGGAACAATGGACTAGTACCGAATAGGGAAAGGAGTATGTCAAGGCTATATATTGTCACCATGCTTATTTAACTTATATGCAGAGTACATCGTGAGAAACGCTGGGCTGGAAGAAGCAGAAGCTGGAATCAAGATTGCCGGGAGAAATATCAATAACCTCAGATAATGCAGATGACACCCTTATGGAAGAAAGTGGAGAAGAACTAAAGAGCCTCTTGATGCAAGTGAAAAAGGAGAGTGGAAAAGTTGGCTTAAAGCTCAACGTTCAGAAAACTAAGATCATGGCATCCGGTCCCATCACTTCATGGGAAATAGATGGGGAAACAATGGAAACAGTGTCAGACTTTATTTTGGGGGGCTCCAAAATCACTGCAGATGGTGATTGCAGTCATGAAATTAAAAGATGCTTACTCCTTGGAAGGAAAGTTATGACCAACCTAGACAGCACATTAAAAAGCAGAGACATTACTTTGCCAACAAAGGTCCATCTAGTCAAGGCTATGGTTTTTCCAGTAATCATGTATGGATGTGAGAGTTGGACTATAAAGAAAGCTGAGCAGCGAAGAATTGATACTTTTGAACTGTGGTGTTGGAGAAGACTCTTGAGAGTCCCTTGGACTGCAAGGAGATCCAACCAGTCCATATTAAAGGAGATCAGCCCTGGGTATTCATTGGAAGCACTGATGTTGAAGCTGAAACTCCAATACTTTGGCCACCTGATGCGAAGAGCTGACTCATTGGAAAAGACCCTGATTCTGGGAAAGATTGAGGGCAGGAGGAGAAGGGGATGACAGAGGCTGAGATGGTTGGATGGCATCACCGACTCAATGGACATGAGTTTGGGTGAACCCCGGGAGTTGGTGATGGACAGGGAGGCCTGGTGTGCTGCACTTCATGGGGTCGCAAAGAATCAGACACGACTGAGCGACTGAACTGAACTGAACTGAAGGCAACAGAAATGATAAATTATCTCCAATACATGACAGCTGAGATCTCAAATTCAGTATACTCAAACCTAATAAAAATAAATGATTTATTAGGTAGGCCAATAAGTTTGTTTGGGTTTTTCTGTTACATCCCATGGAAAACCCTGAAAGAACTTTTTGAACAACCCAGTATAAAAGCAATGGTGTTAGAAACTGGGAAAAATTTTAATAAATGGTGACTGATACCTGAACTTCAGTATGTTCACACGTGACTAAGACCCTGTGAGATGTGGCATCACTGGTCACCCACTCACACAGACCAGGGGTTGGGAGTCATCCTCAAGCCCCCTTCTCCATCTGCCAGAGTCCCATGCCACCAGGTTCTCTTGCATTTACATTCCAAATAAACGTGAAATATTTCCCCTGGTCCCCATCCTCATGGCCACTATGACTAAATTTCTGTCTTTATCAAGCCTCACTGAGAACATTGCAGAGACTTCCTAACCAAGCTACTTGCCTCATCCCCCCACCCTCCACAACAAACTTCAGCTGCAGTGATCTTTCTAAAACATAGATTTCATTACCAGACTCTCCTGCTTCAAGCCTGCCGGTGGCTTCCCTCTGTCTACAGAATCAAGCCAGGCATCTAGGCCTGACAAAGCTTTCCAATCTCTTCTATTGTCATTTTCAACAAATAGAAAAGGTAGAAGAGCATCACTGTAAGAGCTGGTCTATAGCAGCACTAAGTCTTGCTGGGGGTTCCCAAATGAAATAAAGTCAATATTGTTGCTGACATGTCCCATTCCTGTAGGGAACTTGGATTCTTTTTTTTTTTTTTTTTGACAACCACACACAATACACAGCTCTGTAGAGAGTCCTGAAATCAATTCTGGTAGTGTGTTAATCTAGCAGTGTAGGCAGAAATGCCTGAGATAGCAGACATAATGTTTGGGAGTTCCCTGAGTAAATGGTATCAAGGAAATGAACAAAGAATCCTGAGTGGGGAGGTGGGTAACATAGGGGTGGCACAGTAGGAGGTATTATACAAATTATTAGGGTAACATAGGCCACAAAGATGTACTGTACAACATGGGAAATATAGCCAATGTTTTGTAATAACTGTAAATGGAAAGTAACCTTTAGAAATTGCATAAAAATAAAAAAAAATCATCCTACAGGTGAGTGTCTTGTCCTGTTTTTCTGAGACATCAAGATTTGTTCCTATATTCTGTATTTCTCATTCACCTAAAGCCATCCATTGGAAACATATCAATCTGTATTATCCCTTATTTTAGCTAAACATTGGCAAAATCATACATAACCAGAAGAGAAAGCCTGTTACAAAACCCAACATGACTATAATTTCCAAAGCCAAATATAAGTTATCTGAGATTTGCCAAAGTTTCAAATTATTAAGTATATTGATACATTCTGAAAAACATACAAGCTTCAATAAGCACAGTAAAAATATTATAACACCACTATAAAATTCTTGGTGAATGCTGCAGCAAAGATTGTGCCACCCACCTACACTATTAAAAATTCACTAAGCAAGTAGGGGAAAATACATTATTTCCCACACTACCCCTCACCTGGATCAAAAGTGGGAGGAAAAGGAACAGAAAAAACACTCAACAAAAGCATTTTGTGTAAACAGCCTTGAGATAGAGCGAAGGGAAGTGTAAAAAATGGGTTTAAGTAGCTCTTTTGATTCCTACCTGGTGAGGCATCCAGTGCTCCCCTGAGTTACCGGGAAATGATTTCACAGGCCACCTAGTGTGTGCAAAGCAGTGTGAGGTTGAAAGCAAGGGCAGCATGCTTAATGTTCTAAAGAGCATGTGATGTGTGAGAGCAAATGATCTACAGAAAGACAGAAGGCACAATACTGGCAAGATGGAGGTGAGAGCTTGGCTGGACTTGTGATAGAGCCAGCCCGGTGCAAGTCCCAAAATGGCCTTGATATTTGGAATCAAGCAAAAGTTCTGAACTGGGCAGCTAGCAGGTGCCTGGACCTACGTTAACAAGCGCCATCAACATCAACGATCACAGGGAGGACAAGCTTGGACAAAAGCAGGGTTTTCCCAGGTGTGTTATGTGTTATGTGCTATGTTATATGTAGAATGATTATAGCAGCTCACAGAAAAACATACTTACATCTTCATAGCTATGAGTTTATTTGAGTATATATTAAAAGAAAATAAAAAATAAAGCTAATGATGTATAGTTGTTTTATAATAAAACTAACCTTGTGATTCATTAATATTCTTTCTTAGGGTCACATTAAGTTAAAAAAGAGTCGACATGAAGAAAAATTATAAGTAAATGATAGCACAGGTCTTCCTAGGATATGGAAAATTGTGAAGCTTATACCAAATGACTAAAGTTTGAAAAAAATCTGAACTTAACCAATGAGATAAGATAAGGCATGTCAGTGGGTTGAAAAAAATATCTAGTGCTAACATTAAAATGATATTCTTGGAGAGGTTATTTTCCCCCTACTTTTTAGATAAATTACAGACACAAAATAATCTGAGTTCTTATGTAAACTCTCAAATTTTCACAGAATAACCAGTGAGGTGGCTCTAAATCCAACTTCTTAGTTCCTATATGCAATGTTTTTTTGCATCCAATTCTGCCCTTTTTATTCATCTCATTGACAGTAGTCAGACAAGAAGGTCTGACTTCCCTGCAAAGCCCATCACAGGCACAGGGGATGAGGCTGCTGAGCAGCAGGTGAGAGACGGGTATAATTAACCTGTCAGACCAGACCTTCCTCCCCAAGCCTCCTCCTCTCAGCATAGCGAGAAGCCCATAGCCAGGAAAAGGTATCAGAGGGAAAGCAGCATGTGCCACCTAGGAAATTAACTGAAACAAACAAGACCTCCCTCCATCCCATCTCACTCAGATTCAGAGCATCTTAATTGCAGAGAGGCTAAGCTCATTAAGTGCTGCTCAACTGTTGGCAGAAGATTATCAAGTATTAAATTTAAAACCTATATACAGTCTTTATGCTTGCTGATAAAAGTGTGTAAGGGTCTTTTTCCAGAAGCCCAATCTGGGATGATTGTGAAGTGGTGATTTGCTAAGAAGCTTATCCTAACCAATGTGGATATGAGCAATTTGCTTCTAATTATTTCAATCAACGAGCTTCCTAAGAAATCCTAATAATAAAGTAACTTATGCCACCGAAGAACAAACCCTGGCACTCTCAATATCCAAATAACATAACCATGCTATTAAGAGCTCACTTGTCAGCAACAATAGTCTTTATATAATGATCTAACTCTATACCATATGCCAATGGTGCCTAATGCAAAACGGGTTATATATACCACAAGTTGACTTGGTAGCAGGAATTCATATTCCAGCTTTGCACTGGTCAAAAAACATTATTACACACTCCACTGCCCTAAGCAATACATTAATAAAGCTCATCACTTTTCCTGTAAATCCCGATGCGCATACCTCTTGGTACAAAATATCTTCTCAGTCGTGCCCTTGCATATCCTTCGATACATTCATGGAGAGAGAATTATTTTCTGGAATACCCCACTCTGCATCTGACCTCCAGATGTATTTCACCAAACTGGGTTCTGGCCAAAGCTGGGGAAGAAATCTCAACACTAGTGATGATCTCATCCTTTCATGTCAAATGAAGGGAGGAAAGTGACCAGGATTTTCTTGTTCTCATTAAAGTCAGTGAAAGCTGCTCAGTAGTGTCCAACTCTTTGCGACTGCATGGACCCCATACAGTCCATGGGATTCTCCAGGCCAGAATACTGGAGTGGGTAGACTATCTTCCTGACCCAGGAATCAAACCAGCATCTCCTGCATTGCAGGCAGATTCTTTACCAGCTGAGCTACCAGGGAAGCCCATTCTCATTAAAAATCTCCCAAATACCAAGTTCCATAGTTCTAAAATAAAACTGCAGCAAAACACCCCAGGGTTTTATCTTTCCTTGACTTGTCAATTTGATGTGGGCAGGAGCTATCGCCTTCTCACTTATTCACATTTGTATCCCCAGTGTCTGGCACAGGTATATACTTAACACCTGGCACATAATAGGGAGCTCAAGAAATGCTTATGGAATCAATGAACAAGCATTATTAATATTACATCCCAGATCTGAGAGGGTGATCCACTATAATGTCAGAATACTTCAAAGTGCAATAAAATGTATCGGTTACATATTTATTAATATCAGGGATCTCATGTAAGGTATTTTGTGAGATACAAAAGAATAAAAATTAGGGTCTATAATCAGATGATGGGAACCAGCCTAACTAACACAAGGAAAATAGTGGGAGACAAATAAGGATGTGCACTTATTTGGAAAGATGTTTAAAATTTTGCATCTTAAGTGTCAATGAGACAAGTGCAGAAATATGAGAGAGAGAAAATCTACTTTTGGCCCCTTTGAAACTCATTCTGTAGGACCAAAAATATAATTTCCCTTTTAGAAAGAAAAAAGGTATTAACTTGTTTTTCCCTCTAAATTATCTATGTGAATACAGAGACAAGATTTACATAAGCACAGGAAAAAGCCTAAAAGTTCACAATAAACTCTTCAAACACTGTAATGATGTTATTAAATCTGAGAGGTAGGGTTTGGGAGAGGATATGTTTTCACTTTCTATTTTATGCCTTTCTGCACTGTCTGAATTTCATATGGTGGGCAAGGATCATTTTTTGTAGTTGAGTGAAACAATTAAAAAAATAAAGTAATAATTACATAACCACATTTTGTGGTATACATTGGGTGTTTTAGGTGCTCAATCAAACTTTGTCCAGAATATAATTAAAGACCTCAATCGACTAGCATTTTTTCATTTTTTTTTTTTTTTTTTAATAAATGTATTTATTTTAGTTGGGGGCAAATTACTTTATAATATTGTAGTAGTTTTTGCCATACGTTGACATGAATCAGCCATGGGTTCACATGTGTTCCCCCTCCCGAACCCTCCTCCCACCTCCCTCCCCATCCCATCCCTCTGGGCCTTTGTTTTATTCTTAGTAAGAAGCACATCATATAAAAACAAATTCATATCAAGAATTTAGAAAACAGTATTGTTTATCAAAATTAAGTGTTTTTAGAGGACGGTCTCACTACCAACCATTCAGCTCTTCTAAGTTAATCTACCTATATCTTTGTTGGTACACAATTATTAGTACTGTCGAGACATTTGCTCCTCCATGTATGGTCCCAGACAAGCAGGTTGACAGAATCAAAGTCTTCACCCAGACCTACTGAATCAGAATCTCTGGGATTAGACTCTAGGAATCTGAATTCTAACTGATATATATGCACATGAAAATTGAAAGGTACTTGTTTGGAAGGCTAACCCTGAGATCCTGCATGATTTTCAACCTACAAAGAAAGATGGATTTATTTCAATAGATTTTCCTTTTGGAAACAGAAAAGTAGATCATTTTTACTTTTTGTAGGAAGTGCAAAAACAAAATGAACCAGACAAATAGTCACACTGCCCTCCCCACCCCCAGCATTATTCCACCAGATAGCTGGAAATGGCATTAGAACTCAATACAACAAAATAAAAAGGATAGTGGAAAATTTCAGCTCCAGAGCAAGTTTGGCAAAGTATAATCCTGCAGTTACTTTTTTTAACCACAAGATAGTGCTCATGTATCAGCAGGGCAAATATGAGATCCAGATTTCAGAACTGAGATGGCAAGTGAAAGTTAAAGTGTTAGTTGCTCAGTCATATCCAACTTTTTGTGACCTCCATGGACTATAGCCCACCAGGCTCCTCTGGTCCCTAGAATTCTCCAGGCAAGAATACTGTTGTGGGTTGCCATGCCCTGCTCCAGGGGATCTTCCCAACCCAGGGATGGCAAGACAAGATATTCAAGATGCAACCACTTCTCATCCCATATGAAAGACAGACATCTTCCATCAATTATGGCTCTTTCTCCTCCCAGCCAAGGTGCTGCACCAGAATCCTTCTTAATAGAGAACCAGAGGTAAACCATGGCCCATGAATCAAAATTAGCATTACAAAAATGTTTCTTTAACCTTATTTAAAGGCTGCTAGAAATGATAAGTGACAATATTAAGTGATGATAAATGAAAGATGGGTAATTTGAGGCTCCACTGAGCAAACCAAACATGAGAGATTCTGAAATAGCCAAAGATTACTCCCTAAATCTAGAAACATTATTTATCTCTATTCCCCAAGAGACTCGATTAGTACAGATTAGGATTAGAAACTAGAATCAAAGAGATTTTAGAGCCAGATGGACTCATTCATTATCTAGCTCAACTGCTTCTCTCTCTCGCAGGAGGGAATATTAATCTAGGGAAATCACAGTGGGCAAGTCACATTGCTAGTCATGGCTGAGCCCAACTGGGGATTGACCGTATCTAACCAGGATTTCTCCTGCTATGTCAGATGACTCTTAAAACCACGGCAGCCACTGGAAGGATAAACTGGGCATGGATATGCATATGGGTTTAGAGACAGAGAACCACATCATCCTCTAGTTCTAGGGGTAAATCAAACTCATGTAATGGTGGCCCATGCTTCTTGGTAAGGCTGTGTAGCCAGCCATCAGGTAGAGTAAAGATAAACAACAAAATGGAAAATTGCTCCAGGGGGTGATGCACAGGTACTCCTAGGAGTGTTGTATGTGAGGGTATCAAGAAGGAATTTCAAAGGTCAGGTCTGAGGCTGTACTTGCTGAACATATGTTCTTAGGTCTCTCCCAGAATACTCAAGACATTGAAAATTAACTCATGGTTTGTATTGTACACCCATGCCAAAGCAACAGCAAACCTGTTCTTCCTCTTTTGATTTTGCAGGACTGAAGACTAGAGGCCATCCCTCCTTCTTCCTCAGTCCCAAATCCAGGACTTCCCTGGTATTCCAGTGGTTAAGACTCCATGATTCTAATGCAGGGGAAGAAGGTTCAATCTCTGGTTGGGAAACTAAGATCTTTCATGTCACATGCATCAGTTGCTTAGTTGTGTCCAACTCTTTGCAACCCTATGTACTGTAGCCCTCCAGGCTCCTCTGTTCATGGAATTCTCCAGGCCAGAGTACTGGAGTGGGTTGCCATTCCCTTCTCCAGTGGATCTTTTCGAGCCAGGGATCAAACCCAGGTCTCCTGCATTGCAGGCATATTCTTTACCATCTGAACCATGAGTGAAACCCACATGTCACATGGTGCAGCCAAAAGAAAAAAAAAACAACCCTCAAATCTGATCAGCAGCACCATAAATTATATCCCTAGAGAGCTTGGAATTCCCCACATCTCTATACTTTCCCCATAACAATGACAGTCATACACACTGTCCTTTCTTGCCTAGACTTATACAGTAACTTACTAACTGGTCTTCTCACTTTTATTTTGTCCCTCTCCCCCATGTGTCCACCGGACAGTGGCCAGAGTAATTTTTTTCAAATATCTATGTCACTCACCTCCACTTAAAACCATTCAATAACTTCTCATAGGTTTAATACAACCCTCAATTTCTTACATATTCTGACCCCATCCATCACTCTTGCCTCAGCCCTTAATTCTCCCCTATCTCAGCTTTAAACCCACTTCCTCCAAGAAGCCTTTTCAGATTCACCAGTGTAGTCACTGCTCAGTAATACGCTCTTATGTATAAGTATGTGTTTCCTTAGGAGGACTTCCATGAGTATATAACCCTACAGTCATTAGGGCAGTCTTTGATTTATGCCTGTCTCCTCACCCACTACCCTGTCCTCACTAGTCTGCAAACTCCATGAGACTGTGTCCAAAGACTGTGTCCTTGATAGCTCACCATTTTATCCTCAGTGCCTAACCCAAAGCTGACACATAGTAGACACCCACTAAACAGGGAAGAGAAGGAGGGAGGGAGAGAAGGAGGGAAGAAGGACAGAGAAAAAAAGAGAAAGAATGAAGGAAGGGAGGAAGGGAGACAGAGGGAGGGAAGAAATGAAGGAAGAAGGAAAGGAGAAAGAAGGAAGGAAAGAAGTTAGTTGAAATTTATGCCATTGCTTATGAAGCAGCTAGTAATAATTTGCAGCTTCCAGGTATATATGAGAGTGATGCTTTCTAGGATTTCTGAGGGGAAGTAGCTCCTTAGCTATACCAGTGGCTCATATATCTCACCAGCATATTTCTGCAAAATGGCCTATTCTTGGAAACCATGTATATCCAAAAGACCCAAGTGAAACCACACCTCTAGGTTCAGACGTGACACCATGATGTCTTATTTCTTATCATCTCTGACTGATTCCCCCACCCAGGTGTCAGCCTCATAAATTGGGGCAGAACTGCCACAAAATACATGAGCACTCAGGTAAGTCCCAGATATGGAACAAGGACTAACCTGAGCACTGTCAGCAACAAAGCCTATCAGAGGACAGTTCCTAACACGCTTGTATTTATTAGAGATGCAGCATGGAAGGCAACAGCGAACATAAGGTCCTCCTGCTCTGTATCACAGTCTGGACGAAGTCTCTAACATCCAAAGCCAATAATTATACTGGACAACCCCACGTGTGTCTGAGATGTGCCACAGCCAACTGGATCACAGGGTTTACAACAACTAGAACGTATGGCCCTGTGCTTGCTCATATATTGTCCTGGTTGCAGGGTCTCTCTTCCCCAATCCCCTCATACTCCTGCCCTTACTTATTCTTCCTCCCTCTCTCACTTTCTCTCTCTTTCTCTGTTCTTATTTGTCAGAGAACTCCAATGTTGAGCAATAAATTACATTCTTTTCATACAAAATGACTTTTCACCTACAGAATGAACATCTAGTGGCTTCTTCTTTCAACAATAGAATCTTGAAACTGAAATTAACCTTCAGAAGCTTTGGCTTCCAGGCCATCTAAGTGATAGCTTGATTAGACCAGTTTCCCTATTTGGAGAATACTTGAAGCATCTCGAGGGTTTCCCAGATGGTTCAGTGGTAAATGTAGGTGATACAGGAAATGCGGGTTCAATCTCTGGGTTGGAAAGATCCCCTGGAGAAGGGCATGGCAACCCACTCCAGTATTCCTGCCTGGGAAATCCTACAAACAGAGGAGTTTACCAGGCTACAGTTCATAGGGTCACAAAGAGTGTGTGCTCAACATGGTTGAGCACACACGCATGCCTGAAGCATCTCGATCAAACCCTCAGCACCAAAGATGCCTTACACTTTATCCCTACTTACACTCACAACTAAGAATGGGAAGTAACACGTCCATGATGACAGCTGTCTATCAGTAAAACTGGGCAATTCCTGGCAACCAGGCCCACTGGTGTCAATACCTGAGTACACATACTGTTTCTTCACAGGACATGCCCGTGCTTTGAACCCTTCAGACCCCAGGATGGACAGGACTGCTTCCAGTGGCATCTATTTTATAAGTGGATACTGTTTTAGCCCCTGGGAATGTTCTGGGTATCAGTCACTGATGATTAACTTCTTGATTTTCCAGTTTAATGTACCTGTGATGTGCCTACCAGAGAGAATGCAGAGCAACACACACATGCCCAGTGCCTGGAGGGCATGCACCTATTTCCAGACTTGTTCTGCTCCTTTCAGTCAATTTTTCTTAGGAAAAGATTTTTTCCTAGTTTCTTATGGGATATGCTCTTTCTAATCATAATTTTCCCTGTTTTCTAAAACTGCATCACTTAATTTTTTTCTTGCCTCATTTCCCATTCTCCAGCCAGGGTGTTCTGGAGAAAGAAATGGCAACCCACTCCAGTATTCCTGCCTGGAGAACCCTAGGGACAGCGGAGCCTGGTGAGCTGCCGTCTACGGGGTCGCACAGAATCGGACAAGACTGAAGCGACTTAGCAGCAGCAGCAGCAGCCAGGGTGTTACGTTCAACTTACCCTCCCAGTTCATTCTTGTTTCCTCTAGAGCAGTAGTTCTTCCCCTTGGCTTCACACTGGGATCACATGGAGACTTAAAATCTACACACAGGAGCCTGTGCCTCTGTCACAGCCCCACCCCAGAGCAAAGGGAGAAGGAAATGGCAACCCACTCCAGTAATCTTGCCTGGAGAATCCCGTGGACAGAGAAGCCTGGAGGGCTGCTGTCCATAGGGTCGCACAGAGTCAGACACAACTGAAGCAGCTTAGCATGCATGCACACATTGGAGAAGGAAATGGCAGCCCACTCCAGTATTCTTGCCTGGAGAATCCCAGGGACAGAGGAGCCTGATGGGCTGCCGTCTATGGGGTCGCACAGAGTCGGACACGACTGAAGCGACTTAGCAGCAGCAGCAGCTAGGGAGTAAGACTTCCTCACTGATCATTTCTCAAGTATCTTCCGTGATTCATTGTATACTCAGGGATGAGAATCACTACCAAAAACTTCTTTACCTAATTGTACCTTTTAACTTTCATTTACTCACTCAGAATGTATTTACGAATAATCTAGTCATTTTATATTTATTAAATTTTTACATGCACCTGTGTTGGGCCCTGAGCCTGCCTAGATATATAGATACATCCTTCTTTTGTGTTGACATTCTGAGTATTCTCATCCTCAGCCTCCCTGTTCTTCTCAACTGAACTCTCTTCTCCCTCCAAAAAACTCTCAGCCTCCATCAGAGCCTCCATCCAATTATCTTGTACCTTCTGAGAGTCTCCAAGTTGAAATATTCAATCCAGATATCCACCCGGATGTTCAGACTAGTGTACATAACTACATCATGGACATCTGCTTTGGTGGACCCCATGGACACACACTTCATGATCAACTGATTTGTCATTATACTGAGTGCATAATCTCAAGCATGATACCAGTTTAAAAAAAAAAAAAACAGTGTAATTAGCTGTCTTTGTTTCTATCTTCCCCATTGGTGAACTCCTAAAGACAGTAACTATGACCATAAAGTTACTGTTTTTTTCTTCCTTTATATTTTCAAAATCTAGCACAATGACTGATTCATCTCAAGTACTCAGTAGCTACTTATAAAATGATGAATGCTGCCTCCCCTTTGTTGTTGTCGCTGTTGTCCAGTCGCCCAGTCTTGTACAACTCTTTGTGACCCCATGGACTGCAGCATATCAGGCTTCCTTGTCCTTCACCATCTCCCCAAGTTTGCTCAAACTCATGTCCATTGAGTTGGTGATGACATCCAGCCATCTTATCCTCTGTCACCCTCTTCTTCTGCCCTCTATCTTTCCTAGCATACATTCCCTTAAGAAGCTTAAAATCAAATACACTTCTAAAAGATTTTATGTTCACCTATCAAACTCCAGAAATAGCTTTTTTTCCTCCCAAACTCTTAACATGTACCCCAAAGGTCCATTATACTCAGTACACAAAAAAGTGAAAGTCACTCAGTTGTGTCTGACTCTGCGACCCCATGGACCAGTCCATGGAATTCCCCAGGCCAGAATACTGGAGTGGTAGCCTTTCCCTTCTCCAGGGGATCTTCCCAACTCAGGGATTGAACCTAGGTCTCCTGCATTGCAGGCAGATTCCTTACCAGCTGAGCCATAAGGGAAGCCCAAGAATAATGGAGTGGGTAGCCTATCCCTTCTTCAGGAGATCTTCCCAACCCAGGAATTGAACCAGGGTCTCCTGCATTGCAGGTGGATTCTTTACCAACTGAGCTATCAGAGAAGCCCAACATGAATAAGACAATTTAATTCAACACTGGGAGAATTTAGCTTACTATACCTTTTGAAGGATATAGAGAGGTCATGTTTATTATTACTACTACTGAAAAATGACACTCTTAGCAAACAGCAGAGCCTAAAACTGACCTTGTAACTTTCCATATTTTGATTGTTTTTCAGAAAAAGTTCTCAGCAGAAAACATACTCAAATTATCTCATTACAGAGGCCAAATTACAGAATCAGACAAATAAGGAGGCTGGTCTGCTGAATCTGGTGTGCTGCAGTCCATGGATTGCAAAGAGTCAGACAGCACTGAGTGACTGAACAACAGCAACAACCGCTGAATCAAGAGCTACTGACTGGACTGCCTGTCCCACATTCAAATCAACCAACTCTTTTTGGAAACTAGACTTTCAGATGTTACACCGAAGATGTGCATGAGTGGAACAGAGCTTTCCAAAGGAGGAATTATACAGGATGCTTATTTTATTAGAGATTTTAGTGGAAACCACTGAGCCATTGAGTAATAAACTCAGTTTGACCTTGTCAAAATCCAACATCCAGCAGCGTTTTGAAAACTTGTTGGTTCCGCCTCTTCGTTCCAAGTTGTTTGAACTTTAGTTGAGCACATGAAAGCTTTCAGTTATCAAAAATGTGCTTATATATGCACATTATTTCACGTTCATCTGCACCTGCCTAGCAGTCATCACCAGAGGCCCTAGAAATATTCAGAGAACCACTGAACTGTGAGCAATAGTTAATAAAAAATTCTTGCAGTTTTAATTACAAACAAAAACCAAGCATGTTTCAACTCTATAAAATAGATCTGGAATATCCAGGGAACGGCTGCTGTTTATAACCACACATAAATTATATTCATCTCTCATGCTGAGTTAGTGCAGCATTACAGATTGATATAAAGCCAGCAGGTTTTCATATTTATAAAAATATTAGTTCTAACACTTGTTTCTGGAATTCCAGGTAACCCAGCCTCCAAAACAAATAGAAAGTGATAAATAACAAGTTCCTTCACCCTTCCCATCATGGGGCTCTTTCCTAAGTCACCTTCCTATCTATGAAGGAAAAACAAAGCACTACTAAGAACCTTGGTGCTATAAATAATTGCAAGGAAAATTGCTGTGCTTTTTCTGAGGGTCATTAGTGGTAGAGCAAAATTAAGAAGCAAATCAGAGTTTCTCCTTCTTTCTGAATTCTCACTGCCAAAAACATGATGCAAGATGATGTAAGAGATTCTTATTAGGGATCTTGGTCCCCACTTGCTTATCTCTTCATTTGGCATCTATCTATGACCTGGCCTCCTTACTGAGCACTCGGCACACAAAGACCGTTTAGGAAGATATTGTCTTTTCAAAGATATTTTCTGTATAATGGGCAATTTACATAAGAAGTCACACAGTTTGGTAAAAATGAGAGAAAAGACATGTCTTTTTCTGTCACTCTTTCAACAAATAATCTGGCTTGACTTTTAGATGTCAGATACTGTATTAAGTACCAGAGAACCAGATCTAGTCAATTGTTTGTCACAGATGTTCAGACAGTAAATGTGAGTATATTCAGTTGCTCAGCTGTGTCCAATTCTTTGTAGCCTCATGGAATATAACCCACCAGACTCCTTTGTCTGTGGAATTTTTCCAGGCAAGAATATTGGGGCCAGTTGCCATTTCCTACTCCAGGGGATCTTCCTGATGCAGGGATCAAACCCACATCTACATCTCCTGCATTGGCAGGTGGATTCTTTAGACCACTAACACTACCTGGGAAACCCCAGAAAGTAAATACACAATTACAAAACAGTGACCTAGGTCTTTGGTAGATTAAATGCATGGGAACATCTAGCAAGGGCTCCAAACTCAGACATAGGGTTCTAGGAGCCTAGAACCATTCAAGGCAAGAGCCATTCAAGGCAAGAGCTAAAAATGATGAAAGAGGTGGATGTAGAGAATATAGGCTAAGGGAGCTGTAGGCCATGGGACTTGCAAACGAGCAAGAACACAGACACACTGCGTTGATTTAAAGACTAGAGTTAGGATGACTACAATGTTCATTCCAAGAAGGTTTTATGTAGCAAAAGGAACCAGAGATATTAGATTCTCTAGTACAGGCTTTGGAAATGATTATCCTGACCTTGCAAATGAATCGAAAAAATAAGTAGTGATGATTTCTAACAGAAATTCCAGGTGTCATTTTGGACGAGGACCCTTGAAAAACATATTCGAGAATTAGATCATATGAAGGGAGATGCGAGCCAATTAATCAAAGAAGTCACCAGGAAGGCATGAGGAGGAAGCAGACCAAAAAGACTATGACTCCATGGCCTCAGAGATAGATCCAAGGAGATGGGAACAAAACTTTAAACCATGTGAACATACCTAACCCAAGCTCTGGGCAGAAAATTAAAAGGATAGAAATATTCAGTGGTCAGAAAAATTAAAATGCAAATTTAGTTACCTGGTTTTGAAATAACCAAGGGTATTATTCCATCTGAATTAAGGAATGAGATAAATAAAATATTTACCAATACATCTGCCAATAGAAAATGTTCCCTACTTGTCAAGATATTATTGTTGTTATTAGTGTTATCATCATCTATGAGAAACCAGTTCATAATATATGTGATACATTGATCTAGATAGGAAAAGCATCTCTTAAGAAGCAAATAATTCATATTAAAGTTTTCAAAGGAAAACAATAGAATGGGAAAGACTAGGGATCACTTTAAGAAAATCAGAGATACCAAGGGAACATTTCATACGAAGATGGACACAATTAAGGACAGAAATGATATGGAGCTAACAGAAGCAGAAGATACTAAGAAGACATGGGAAAAAACACAGAAGAACTATCCAAAAAAGACTTTATTGACCCATGATGAATCATGTGGTGTGATCACTCACCTATAGCCAGACTTGATTTCCTAGAGTGTGAAATCAAGTGGGCCTTAGGAAGTATCACTTTGAACAAAGCTAGTGGAAGTGGTGGAATTTCAGCTGAATTATTTCAAATTCTAAAAGATGATGCTGTGAAAGTCCTGCACTCAATATGTCAGCAAATTTGGAAAACTCAGAAGTAGCCACAGGACTGGAAAAGGTCAGTTTTCATTCTAATCCCAAAGAAAGGCAATGCCAAAGAATGTTCAAACTACTGCATAATTGCACTCATTTCATACAGTAGCAAAGTAATGCTAAAAATTCTCCAAGCGAGGCTTCAACAGTGCGTAAACTGAGAAATTTCAGATGTTCAAGCTGGATTTTGAAAAGGCAAAGGAATCAGAGATCAAATTTCCAACACCCTTTGGATCATAGAAAAAGCAAGAGAATTCCAGAAAGACATCTACTTCTGCTTCATTGACTATGCTAAAGCCTTTGTGTGGATCACAACAAACTGTGGAAAATTCTTAAAGAGATGGGAAATACCATACCACCTTATCTGCCTCCTGAGAAATCTGTATGCACGTCAAGAAGCAACAGTTAGAACTGGACATGGAACAACAGACTGGTTCCAAATTGGGAAAGGAGTATGTCAAGGCTGTATATTGTAACCCTAATTGTGTAACTAATATTCAGAGTACATCATGCAAAATGCTGGGCTGGATGAAGCACAAGCTGGAATCAAGAATGCCAGGAGAAATATCAATAACCTCAGATATGCAGATGACACCACCCTTATGGCAGAAAGCAAAGAGGAACTAAAAAGTCTCTTGATGAAAGTGAAAGAAGAGTGAAAAAGCTGGATTAAAAACTCAACATTCAAATAACTAAGATCATGGCATCCAGTCCCACCACTTCATGGCAAGAAGATGGGGAAACAATGGAAACAGAGACAGACTTTATTTTGGGGGGCTCCAAAATCACTGCCTATGGTGACTGCAGCCATGAGAGAGCTTACTCCTTGGAAGAAAAACTATGACAAATCTAGACAGCCTATTAAAAAGCAGAGACATTACTTTGTGAACAGAAGTCTGTCTAGTCAAAGCTATGGTTTTTCCAGTAGTCATGTATGGATATGACAGTTGCTTGGTAAAGAAAGCTCTTCACTGATAAATTGATGCTTTTGAACTGTGGAGTTGGAGAAAACTCTTGAGAGTCCCTTGGGCTGCAAGGAGATCAAACCAGTCAATCCTAAAGGAAATCAGTCCTGAATATTCATTGGAAGGACTGATGCTGAAGCTCCAATACTTTGGCCACCTGATGCAAAGAACTGACTCAGTGGAAAAGACCCTGATACTAGAAAAGTCTGAAAGCAGGAGAAGGGGATGATAGAGGATGAGATGGCTGGATGGCATCACCAACTCAATGGAAACAAGTTTGAGCAAGCTCCGGGAGTTGGTGAGGGACAGGGAAGCCTGGCGTGCTGCAGTTCATGGGGTTGCAAAGAGTTGGACATGACTGAACTGAACTGAAAGAGAACCCATAAAGAAGGCTGATTGCTAAAAAATTGATGCTTTTGAATTGTAGTGCTGGAGAAGACCCTGAAAGTCCCTTGGGCAGCATAGAGATCAAACCAGTCAATCCTAAATAAAATTAACCCTGAATATTCACTGGAAGGACTGATGCTGAAGCTCCAACACTTTGGCCACCTTATACTAAGAGCCGACTCATTGCGAAAGACCTTGATGCTGGGAAAGACTGAAGGCAAATGGAGAAGGTGGCAGCAGAGGATGATATAGTTAGACAGCATCATCAACTCAATAGACGTGGATTTGAGCAAACTCCAGTAGATAGTAGAGGACAGAAGAACCTGGTGTGCTGCAATCCACGGGGTCACTAAGAGTCAGACATGATTTAGGGACTGAACAACAATAAAAAGGGAACCTCAGGAGCCCAGAGTAGGGTGTGTGAGGAGCATCCCTGCCTCGTCTTTCAGTTTCTGTTCCCATGGAGCTGTCCACCTAGGAGAGATGGATGAGCTGGAAGGATTAGGTATTGAACTCAACATGTTGCACAGACTTCTGTTCACAGACATACTCGTCAACACTAAAGAAGAAGACTCTCTTGTTGATATTTAATGGCTGGGCTGAAGATTTCCTTAAGAACAATATATACAAGGTTTGTTTGGGTCAGACCAAATATAGCTTTCATGTCGAATGAATGGTATTGGTTATCAAGTGATCTTGTGGTTTACAAGCAGAAGAGAGCTGCCCTTCTAATAATTATTTGCTATGTGTAGAAATGGAAAATTATCCTATTTTCATCCAAAAACCCATTTTCCTCAGGACACAAACTGTCATGTATATAACAAGGATAAATCATCCCCCTATCCAGCACCATTTTTATAAGTCTCTCTATCTACCCTCGTCTCTCCCATACTACTTTCTTCAACTCTCCTATCCATTGCCCAAGAGAATATCGTGGAAGAGTCACTGAATCACCAAGATATATAAAATCCAAGGAATATGGCCAGCAGTGTTGGCAAGCTGAGGGATGTCATGAAAATTCTGCTTGGAATTTAATCAAAGTATATAAAGGTCAGTGAACTTTGTCTACTACAACAAGAGGTAGAAACAAAATGGAAGCATGAGGCAAAACCCTCAATAAATGAACAATGTGGTTGCAAGGGCTTTTGCAATTTGCAGGAATTCCTATTTATACACCTCAGCTCTTGCAGCCAAGATGACCCCAGCTGATTCTCACCAAAAAAGAATCATTAATCCCACTCTGGTCCTTTCCTCTCTCAAAACTCATAGCAGCTGGTTCCTCCAAGCTTCTTGCATCATAGGAAGGCAACCTAAATGAGATTCAGGATCTCTGCTTAACTCAGATGGCATATGAGTTCAGGCAAACAGTGTATTAGTTTGCTAGGACATCAGTAGCAGAGTACCACAGACAAGTGGCTGAAACAACAGACATTTACTTTCTCCCATTTCTGGAAGCTACAAGTCTGAGATCAAAGGTACTGGCAGGGTTGGGTCCTTTTGAGGGAGCATGTGTTCCAGGCCTTGCTCCTGTTTCTGGTGGTTTGCTGACATCACCCAATTTCTGCCCTGATCTTCACATGGTATTCTCCTTGTGTGTGTCTGTGCAAATTTCTCCTTTTCCTAAAGACATGACTTATATTGGACCAGGGCCCATCCTGATGACCTCATTTTAAGTTGATTACCTGTGTAAAGATCCTGTCTCCACACAAGGTCACATTCTGAAGTACTGGGAGTTAGAACTTCAATTAATAATAGAAATAAACAGAAATTCTTTTAAATAATGCAAATTGTTGGGTGATACATTTCAATCCATGACACATGTTAATATCTTTACCCTTATTATTATTCAACTGAGTCTGTGGAGCAGCAATTACAATGGGAAAGGTGCAAGCTTGTAGCTTGATGGACTTAGGCTGAAATACACCTCTGAGGGTCCCTACTATATGACATACAGATAACATCTCTATCATGGAAGGATGGTGTGAAGCCAAGGCAGGGAGAGCAGCTTCTATAAAGAAGTATTTGTACATTGCGTGTGTGCTCAGTCGCTCAGTTGTGTCCGACTCTTCGTGACCTCATGGACTGTAGCCTGCCAGGCTCCTCTGTCCATGGGATTTTCTGGGCAGGAATACTGGAATAGGTTGCCACAAGGAGCCACCTGGGAACGCTAATTCTACATTACAGGTCACCAATAACTAGTTACACCCAGGTAAAATAACCCACATCAAGTCAGCTCATTCTTTTCATAAAACAAAAATAACACAGCAAAATCAAGCTTCTTCTTCTGTTCCACAAAAGAAAACATCTTAAAAATAATTCAAAAAAATCACTCAATATCTTTGTTTACCCATAAGACTCTAAATATTCTTTCCTCATAATAAAGATATGTTTTTATTTATGGCTGTTTACCCAAACGTATAGAAAGAAATCTAAAAGGATCCTTCTTGTCTTCTCATATTTGAGTCCATCTAATCACTTGATTGTAATCTCTTGGAATGGAAGAACAGTGCATTCAATGATATCTGAAAATATTTTCAAAGATAGCCTTTTTGTTAACTACCTTCTTTATGTAATTCAATGGGAAAGTTGTGCAACTGTGAAAGTTAACTTTGTTTCCCAGTCTGTTCTGTCTCACTAACCTTGATATTCACTGCCTATTGGGAGTATTTGTGTTGCCTCTTCTTTCCCTATTCTTAAATTTTACTTGCAGCAAAAAACATGGATGCATTTTTGGGGACTGAGTAGTAAATTATTCTGAAGTTGTTGAGTAGTTTGGAGCAGTTTGTAGGCAAGAGTGTAAACTTTTATAATTATTATGACAATTCTTGAGCAAACGTTTACAAGGCCTTGCTCTAGTATAAATCTGAATTTTATAACACTTTTCTAATCTGTACGAGAAGGGATGCTTTTTCTAATTTGCATGAAGGGGATACAAAGGCCATTCTTGTTCCTGCTGCCAGTGATCACACATCACTCTCTCAGGAGATTCTCAGACAAGGAGAGCTAAGCCAAAGGAAGAAAGTCTGTGCCATTTCTAGCATCATGTGAAAAGTTAATCTGGGGAAAATCTGATGAGTCCTATGTCAGGGACAGCCTCCCCCTCAGCATCAGCTCAGGAAAAACAATTTTACTTAGGAAGGGCTCGAGGCTGAGTGGCGATTCTGCCAGCATTGGAGAAATGAAGTATGAATTTCTTCCTGGCAAGTGTTCTGCCCTCTGGTTCCTATGTGAGAGCAGAGACTTGGCCACCCTGTCATCTTCACTCATCACAGTTGACTCTTCTGGACAAGAAACAAGCTCAATAATAATAAACTCTCAAGATGAGAAGCAACTGAAATAAGGTAATATTTGGTAGAAATTGGGCACTCTGGTATGTGATAAAGATCTTGATTTAGTGCATTTTAATACATCCAAAGGAAAGTTTTATTGAATTATCCTAACTGTATCCATACAAAATAGCAATCTGACCAATAATGCCAGTCAATAGAATCACTCTGAACCATATTTTTTCAATATAATGAACATATGGAGTAAAAGAAAACATGTCCATTTTAAATAAATACATTTTCTAACTGGAGAGTAGGAAAAATAGCAGTGATAAATTTTCAAGGGGACAAAAGTGTGGATACATCAATAGTGATGTATTTGTAGAGAAATGTACAGGGTGACTGATAGCAAAGCCCCAGTGGATGGAGATATAGGGAAAGGAGAACGGAGAGAGGGCTGGGGCCTATGGGGTGGGTGTGCTTGTTTAAGTTTTGATAACCTGACTCAAAGTTAGCCAATCAAAAGCATCAGGAAGCAGGGAGCAAGAAACAGCGAGTGAAAGTTTCTAACATGGAGTTGGTCTGAGAATTGGCATCCCATATAACGGTGTCAAAAGTCACATAAACCAAGATTGCCTAGAGAGGCCACTTTTCAAAATGTAAGGGCAAAAAAGAAACAAATAAATAAATTTGAGAAAAGAGGAGCCAAGTAGAGATAACAGAAAACCAGAGAAGTATCAAAAGAGGGACAGCCTCCCAGCCTGCTCATGGCTTCCTGGATCCTAAGTTCAATTCCTGTTGAGTGTGCTTCCTTTTAGAGGGAGCCCTGGAACCATACAACGAAACACCGTCATTCTTTATCTGAGCTAGCCTCAGTGAGTTTCTGCTCCTTACAGTCACAGTTTTGTAACAAAAGGTACACAAGTGCCAAGTAAAAGAGGAGAAAGAAGGAATAAGGTTAGGGAGGTCTCTGCAGCCAAATAAGGTTCACAGACAAGGAACTGACCCTAAGATTAAAAGACTAGCTATCTTTACAGAGCTGGTGGGGGAGAATAGTTTTCTCCCCCAAGAGAATAGTTTTCTTAAGATTCTGTCCATACTGATAGGCAAGAATTGAGATTTGGAAAAGCTCACTTCTGGATTTTTTTCCCAACATTTTATATGAGGTTTTATTCCCCTCCTCCTAAAATTTCCACTGAAGAGAAATCCCTTTCAATAAGAACACTTTTTGCAGATTATTAAGAGAGACAGTGTGGAAACTTCAATAATATTTAGAAATCTATGTAGGAGGACTAACTTGATTCATTCCTTACATTTGCAAGTAACTGGTGTGGACTCCATTTCTGACTACACAGCACAGTACAGATAGACTTTTGTGTATCAAAATTAATGAAAAAAAAGGGGGGGTTCAGGGGTCTCAGTAGTTCTCCCAATTTAAATATGCTTAAGTAACTGTGAAAACCAGTCAGTTTACACATAATGGTGTGCCAAGTTAAAACAGAAAAGTTCCATTGATATTGACCACATTTTTGGCTCCTATTAAATTGCTACATAAATATATAAAACAGGTCTGTAATACTAGATGTCTGCAAAAACATGTTTTTGGCAAACAAAAGTTTTTCCATTTTTAATCTCAATCTTCTTTACACAGTATTCTTAAATATTTTTAAATTAATTTGAATTCTTATGTATCTTATCTGCTCTCTACCCCCTATCTTCCACATACACTTCTGTGGAGGATAGAGGGTAGAGGGCAGATCTATCCTTTTCTTTTATATATTTACACATAAAATAGTTTTATATTAATGAAGATTGTCATTTTCAGTCTCTCAAAACCCAGTTTCTAGTTGTCAGAGGAGAAACATCCGAAGTGTAATGTTATTAGTCAAGATTATAGTAGATTGAATTGTGGTCTACCCAAAAGATATGCCCCTATCCTAAACCATGGAATGTGATCTTATTGGAAAAAGATCTCTAAAGATAGATAAGCTAACCCCATGGACTATACAGTCCACGGAATTCTCCAGATCAGAATACTGGAGTGGATAGTCATTCCCTTCTCCAGGGGGTCTTCCCCACCCAGGGATGGAACCCAGGTTTCCTGCATTACAGGAAGATTCTTTACCAGATGAACCACTAGGGAAGCCCAGGAATACTGGAGTGGGTAGCCTATCCCTTCTTCAGCGGATCTTCCTGACCCAGGAATTGAGCCAGGGTCTCTGGCATTGCAGGTAGATTCTTTACCAACTGAGCTACCAGGGAAGCCTGAAGATTTCCAGGTCAGATCATTCTGTATTATCTGGCGGGCGCTACATCCAAGGGAAAATTTCTTTAGAAGAGACTCTAAGAGGGACTTCCTTGGTGATCCAGTGGTTAAGAGTTTGCCTGCCAATTCAGGGGACATGGGTTCAATTCCTGGTCTGGGAAGATTCCATAAGCCGTGGGGCAGCTGAGCCCATACATCACAACTACTGAAGCCCATGCCCTTGAGCCCGTGCTTCACAAGAGGAGCCACCATAATGAGAAGCCTGTGCACCAAAACTAGAGAATAGCCCCCACTTGCTGCAACTAGAGAAAACCCTCAAGCAGCAACGAAGACCCCAGCACAGCCATCAATAAACAAAAAAATTTTTTAAAGAGACACTAAGAGGATAGAGAAGGAAGAAAAGAAAAAGATGACCATGTAAAGATGGAAGCAGAAATTGGAGTAATGAAGTCACAAGCCAGGCAGTGACTGGAACCACAGCAAGCTGGAAGAAACTAGGAAAGGCTCTCCTTTAGAGACTTTAGAGGGAGCACAGCCCAATCTGATTTGTGATGCCTGGCTTCCAGAACTGTGAGAGAATATTTTCTGTTGTTTTAAACCACCATGTGGATGGTAATTTGTCACTATGATTAAATGATACCCATTTATTTTTATTTGCTTTTCATTAAAGTCATGACATAGATAAAATGCTGATTTTTTTTTACCACTGTTATCTCTAAAATGATTAAAAATAAGTATCTTATGGTCTTCCCTGGTGGCTCAGATAGTAAAGAATCTGCAAGCAATATAGGAGACCCGGGTTTGATTCCTAGGTCAGGAAGATCCCCTGGAGAAGGGAATGGCTACCCACTCCAGTATTCTTAATTGGAGAATCACATGGACAGCGGAGCCTAGCAGGCTATGTACAGTCTATGAGGTCACAAGAGCTGGACACAACTGAATGACTAAGCACTCACATACACAAGTATATTATAATAAAGCACTAGTAATAAAACTAGAAGCTAAGGTAAAGTTTATCTCTAAATGCTCTTTATTTTAAAAAGGTCACAAAACACTTTTAAATGGCAAGTGTTTAAACATTTATATGCTTTATGATTTAATGTTGCTAGTTACCACAACAATTGAATAAAATCTATAACCCATGAGGAAAAATCACAGCTATACTGCAAGATATATTCTGCAAGGTAAGCACCAAATGAAGACAGTAAAAAGCATAACACATAATGACATCCATGCTTTTGTACCAGAAGTAAGGAGTAGTTCAATTCCAGAAGATCTTGGTGTGTCTCAGGCATTGTGCTAGGCACATAAAGATCATATCCCTTTGTCAAGGTGCATTTACCCTACTATTCGGATAGATATGTAAATAAATTGGCTAATTTCTATTAAATTCAGAATACAATGTCTGGTTTTAGGGGATCCCTTAGCTTCAGCGCATTACCTGGTAATTCTGAGTCATATTGTTTTACTAAACTCCTTAGCATGGCAAGGAAGGCCTGGCTCTTACCTACCTCTCCAAGTTTCTCTCTCCCTGTACTCTTTTCTTAGACCAACTGCACTACTCTAATCTGCTTCTGGTTTCCAAACCTGCCTTCCCTGACTTCTTAAAAATCAGCTCAAGGAATGAGATTGTCAAATCCTTTATGTCCTTTCAGGGACGCCCTCCTGTTAGTCACCATTGTAGCCCATACAGCTTCATCAGGAACGCTGTAAAGTTTGGGGGCTTCCTTGGTGACTCAGACGGTAAAGAATCTGCCTGCAATGCTGGAGACCTGGGTTTGATCCCGGCATTAGGAAGAGCCCCTGGAGAAGGGAACGGCTACTCACTCCAGTATTCTGGCCCGGAGAATGGACAGAGGAGCCTGGTGTCTTTTGAATTAATAATCTAGGTACACTGTATTTATGATTCAATTTGCAAAGTTATTTTTGATGGATAAATAGGGGAAAAGGCAAACCCATAGGAGGCCTCCAATGCTAAAGAATAGCTCAACTTGCAATTTTGTCTGATTGGCACTGTGTGCACTCAGCCTTCTGATGACACGGAACATAGATCCATCTAGAAAGTCCTCATTAGAATGAGGCTCCCAGTGACTGGTCATCTGGATGTAAGGAGGAGATGAGAAAGGAGCTTAGATGGGAAGTGGGGATTTGGTTTGGGATGCTAGATTTGATGGAGAAAACATTTCTCTTTAGGTCATAGAGGTATGGCAGCTGCAAAACAAGAGAAGAGCTTGAGATCACCCATGGGCTTCCAGGTGGCACAGTGGTAAAGAATCCACCTGCTATGCAGGAGATGCAAGAGACACAAGTTTGATCCCTGGGTCAGGAAGATCCCCTGGAAAAGGGAATGGTTATCCACTCCAGTATTCTTGCCTGGAGAATTCAATGGACAGAGGAGCCTGGTGGGCTACAGTCCATGACATCTCAAAGAGTCAGACATGACTGAGCATGCATGCACAGAGGTCACCAGTAATAAAAATTTAAAAGGAACATAAAATAGCAATATATCTTTATTTACTGTTTTACATTTCCCAGTGAGTTCTAAGGAACAGAAAGATTGTTTCAGTTATGGAAATAATTGACCAGGGTTAAGTTTTATATCCCTGCGGAGAAAGATTTCCAGACCCAAAATGGCATAGCACAGATCTCTGAATAGCTTTGAAAAGAAGAAGTTATACCACAAAAACCAGATAGCACTGTGATTTGCTGATTACACTTCAAACAGCTAAGAAAGTCCTAGGTCATGACTAATAAAGTAGAACCACAAAAGTTCATTTCTAAAACAAATAACGTAAAACCAAATTCATTAAGATGGAGGCATTTATTTTATAAAGGAAATGACTAATGGATAATTAAAATGCCATGCATCACTGATTATTTAGTGACAATTGGTATTTCCACAGAATTTAAAAAAATACAGAAATTGATTTAATTAAATTTAGTTTAGCCAGCACCTTGTAAGAGTAAAGTAAATGGCCTGTGATGGATATGTACGACCATATGGTGTTGTAAGTTATTTCTTCTATGTATTTATTACTCAAAGTATTTAGTCTAGCCAACAATGTTTTATTGAGTTTTTAAAAATTTGAATGTCTAGCATTTAACACAAGACTCTTGGTTCAAAATGACTGCATTTCACATCCATGTGAAATATATTTGATTTTCAGGGAAGCCCACCTATTGATATAATTTTAATAACTTTAGGCTGACATTAGCTTTAACAGTAGATGATGCAAACTACTTTTGTCACTGTGGCCCTTCCTGTCACTTCCTTTGGAAAATGCTGTCCTATAGAACATGCTCCTCTGGGCACATTCTTTATAATGCTCCAAGTGCTCATCCATCTCACCTCTACCAGCCTCAATTTCCTTTTTTAGGTAAAATGAACAAAGAGGATTCACATCATTTCAGTCCATCCTCATCCAACCCTTCAGAGGAAAAGAAAGCACTTAACCAATGCATTCAATCTTAGGGTTCCCACAGCTAGCCAGGAGCCAGGCCAGGAGGGATATATGGAGAGGTGAGTTTTTCCCAATCAGTTCTGAGCCTGTTGACTGCCCTGTGAAGGCCCACTTCTCAGCTCCAGGGCCCCCAGGCTTGCTCTTCATACCCACACAGCCTACAGCCTGGTTTTTCCCAGAGGCTCAGGTACCACAGCTATTGTGCCTCAGCTTTCCTCTCTGTCTCCCAAGTATTCTGAATTGAATGAATTAGGAGCCTACTTTCCAGTTTTGTCAACATACTTCATTGAAAGTGTAACCAACCAAAGCCCCTGTAGGGCCTTTCCCAGGATAGATCCCTCCCGTGTCCTCCACCTTCCTCTGTCTGTAGAAAACATTAGCCTCTTAGGCCTTCCCTGAGCTTCAAAGAATAAGTTTAATCAGAGAAGTGACAAAATACAGAAAGAAAGGAAAGCAGTCAAGCAACACAAAACAATAATAGTATAGCTGTGAAACAAAGTCAAGGACCTTTAGTTCCTCCTCAAGGACTATGTATAATATCCTGGGCCATGTCCTTTGAGCTGTTTGCATATACTAAAACCCCTACCAGGTGGAAGAAGTTAACCTTATGCTGCCCACAAGCTTGGAGACCACAAACTGGTTGTAACCAGAAGTTTGATGGTGCTGACTTCCAATTACCTCACCACCAACCAACCAGAAGAATTTCTATGAATTGATCACACACCGTACAAATCCCCTCCCTCACCTTGTCTTTACAAACTTTTCCCTGAAAGCCTTCAGGGAGTTCAGGTCTTTTGAACACTAGCTAACTGGACTCCTTGCTTGGTACTCTGCATCACAACCCAGCTGTATCAGTAGATTGGCTCTACTGCACATGGACATTTGGGCCCAAGGTTGGTTCAGTAACAAAACTACACTGTGACCATGACTAGAAAGACAATGGTCATTTGGCTTCCCTATCCTACTGAACTGTTGAAATACATCCCCAAATTGAGCAACATAAAGCACAGTAACATGCAAAGCAACATTATGAAGCAAAACTTTGCTATAGTTCTCACTTTAAAAGCAGAAACACTACTCTTCTGTTTGTATTATATCAGGGGACATTTGTCACTTGTTCTTTCTTGCAAATGACTGTCTTTTATTAAATGCTGGTGAGCCTTCCTCTTTTCAGCTAACAGTTTTTACTCCTAGACTACAGATCTTTCAATTTGTTTCTCTTCTGTCAATTTTCCATCAGCATTTAAATGATCAGTTAGATTTTGTGAATGAGATCACTTGAGAGATCACCCCCAGTCCCCAGCTTCTCACATCAGTTAGGTCAGATTCAAATGCTCTACATGAACTCTAAGGTCAGATACAACCTGACACCTCCTACATTCCTAACCTCATCTCCTTTCAATACTTTTGTCTGTTTCACTGCAAGGTCACAAAAATTCAGACATGACTTAGCAACTGAACAACAACAACCACTGATCTCCACATTTCTAAGTCAGCCCAAGCTCACCCCTACCTCTGGGCCTTCGTACTCGCTGTTCTGTTTACCTGGATTGTGCCTCCCCCAGATCTTGGGAGGCCTGACTCCTTATTATATTAGTATCTTTATTGTCTTCCTTACACTACAGGTCTTAACTGACCTCCCCATACAAATAACCAGTTCCCACTTGGTCCCACTTGATCTCATCCCTTGGTTAATTTTCTTTCTAGGAACCATCTCTATCAGATGTTCTTATATTGTTGCTATCTCTCCTTTTAGATAGCAACAATATTAGAAGTGTAACCTCCAAAATTTATAGCTTGTCTCCTTTCTTTACCACTGTATCCCCAGTTACACACTAGAACTCAATATACTAAGTACTCAATAGATATTTGTCAAATTAATGAATTAATTAGTGACAACTGTTTTCATAAGATGTGCTTTCTTGGCAAAACAGAATACATAGGCCATCTTTGACAGTATCCAAACTTTAGGGGACTACTTTACAGGTCTAAAAAATCCCCAACTTGAAGATCCACTACTTTTAAAAAGCACCCTCTATGAAGTTCCAGCCTATAATCTTTTCCTATTATGTTGTGATTTTATTTAATCATACATGTCATCAATAAGTCAACAGCAGCCTCTCAAATTAGAAACAGTACTAAATTGTTGAGAGAAGAGGGGATTTGGGGCAGTTTCACCTGAGTACTGATATAGATTTGTTATTCTCTTATCTCTCAGATGAATGAAGACAATTTTCTTTCACTTAACTAAGCTGATTTGTTAACTAAGCTAAGAGATAGAAGCATTTTGATGAGCATTGGGTAGTGATTTTGGAGAAAGGCAAAATGTGAAAAAAGATATGCAGAAGGAAAGGGCTGCTTTGGAGAACTGGATTCAGCATGAAGGCAATGGACTCCTGGAGGTGAGAAGGGATATAAAACATAATAAGGAAGAAAGGAAAGGAGGTGAGAGGCCTTCAGAATCAAATCTCTGTTTCACAGTGTTGCTCGAGGTTGGGCCTGCCTCATGCTTTCTTCATATGACCCTAATTTGTTTAGAAAAAAGAAAGAAAGAAGGAAAGAAAGAAAGGAAAGAAGGAAGGAAGGAAGAAAGAAAGAAAAATTCTTTTACTTTTTTTTTTTTGGCTCTCAGTCCCCAGACCAGGGATTGAACCCATACCCCCTGTAATGGAAGTACAGCATCTTAACCACTGGACCACCAGGGAAGTCCCAAGAAAACTCTTAATAAATATGGAAGGAAGGAAGAGAGAGAAGGAGAAAGACAGGAGAGACAGAAACTGAAAACCAGTTAGAAAAAAGAGTTTAATGAGAAAATGAGTTTAATGATCAATTAATCAAGTTGGGAATCTCTTTGTGGCAGGAATGCAGATATAGCTTTCTGCTGAGTAAACTCACAGACAAGAGAAGATAGGGAGTGCATTGTTGCACTCAAAAAACATGATTCAGGCCACCATGGAGTTCCTTAACCTCCCAGCAAAAAGAAAAGTCCGTATCAAGTTCCACCTGGCTCTGCCCTCCATGGGATTTTCATGATGGCAAATCCAAACTCTTCTCTCTCCTACTCAGGGTTGGGGACAGGGAGGGCAGCAGCCTTTAGCAACGTTTTTAACATGAATCGAACAATTCTGAGAGCCCTTTTGAGGCTTCCTATGTCTCAGATCCAACAAGAAGAGCACAGAGAGCAAGCTCTCCCTCAGATGGGAAGTAGGGTGTCTCTGTGCCCCAAGCTCATACTTGACTCTCTAGGCACGTCTGTTTTGCCAAAGAACTGAACTCATACAATAGCATCTGAAAAGTACAGGAGCCAGAGTCCTGAGATAAGGAATGTTTATCTGCCAAGTATGAAAAATGAAATAAGGGCTCCAAGAATTTCGCCTTAACTTGCAAGTAAGGAGAGTCTATTGTTCAGGGGCTGATCAGTGTTGATTTTCAAGTTTTCTTAGAAACACAAGTGTTTGCTCTCAGGATAACTATGTTGTTTTCTTTTAGGGCTTGTCAGTACACCATGAAAACAGAGAAACCAAACTAATCCTAGTCCCTCCTGTTGGCTTCTTTTAAAACCTTGAGTGGTTTCCAGTCCAAACCAGATTTGCCCAGGCTTCCATTTAAGAATAATCCATTTACCACAGCAGTCAAAACAATTGAGCAAGTCTGGGAGGAAAGCTAACATGCAGTGAGACTGGGGACCTGGGACTGGTTGGGGTGTGGGGGCAGTGAAGATGCTGGGAGACGGCAAATCATGTTTGCTGTGCTCTTCCACAGGGAGAGGTGACTGGGCCATCCACTTAACAAGCCGAGTCCGGCATTTTTTAGAAGACAGGGATGCAAACAAGTGTTCCTCAAGTTCCCAAGTGGACTCTTTTGGAATCTACATCATGCTGTGACTATCCCAAGCAAAGATAACAAATATATGCCATCCCTGAACATAAAAACACAGAAATATCACAACTAAAATGCAACAATTTCTGAATCTTCAATTCTTCTAAGAGTGAAGAGAAGAACATCTAGTGTTGGACTATAAATAAGAACAAGTTTACGGTATACATTGTTTTAAAAAGAGCCAGTTGACCCAAAATGGGGTCACTTGTGATAAATGCATGTCAGCAAACCAAGGCTTAATATTTAACTTAATTACAGTTTTCAGACTCTCCCAGGATAGAATCTTAAACCAGTCAATCTGGAATTACCTGACCAGCACCAGTGAGGTATCTATCTGTCTGTTAGACCCCTGTTGTCCCCTAATGGAATGTGACAAACAATCTATTTTTTGCTAATAACTTCTTTTTCTTCCCCCTTCTGCCTATAAAGTCTTCCCATTTTGTACAGTTCCTCAGAGCTCCTTTCTATCTGCTAGATGGAATACTGCCCAATTCATGAATCATTGAAGAAAGCTAACAGGCTATAAATGTACTCATTTGAATTGTGTTTTTCAATAATATACACAAATGAGCTTCATCTACAGTTGGTGTTTGGGGAGGGAAGAAATAATAGAGGAATAGAGAGGGTCAAGATTAACCAGCAATAGGATAGGAGGAAACAGTCTCACAATCCTTGGGTGCTCTGACAGGAGGGGACGGAGACTGAAGGAAACCGAAGGCAGATCACACCTGACTTTTCAGGATCGTAGACTTCACGAGCTAGTCTGCAGACTCTACTTTGTAAATGAGAAATCTGAGGTGCTCAGTCCTTCAGTTGTGTCCAGCTCTTTGTGACACCATGGACTGCAGCCCACCAGGTTCCTCTGTCCATGGAATTTTCCAGACAAGAATACTGGAGTGGATTGCCATTTCCTACTCCACGGGATCTTCCTGACTCAGGTACCGAATCCATGTCTCTTGCATCTCCTGCATTAGCAGGCAGATTCTTTACCACTGAGCCACCTGGGAAGCCCTAGAAATCTGAGAGCCCTGAAAACTCAAGCAGTTTGCTAGAGTTGCACATCTCAGTGGGGAGCTAGGACCAGGGTCTGGCCTCTTGGCATATTTTCCTTTCTTCTTCCTGCTGCTGAGTTCAGGAAGATGATCTGATTGCAGTTTACTACAAAGAGGAGATCCTAGAACCCTTGGTCTCCTAATGGTGTGGAGCACAGCTGGTGCTAAAATGGGACGCTACAGCTACGATTACTACTCTAACAATGTTTTTTGGGCTGGCACACATTTTGTGTTCTTTTCATGTGTAGTGTGTTATTAGGCTGCACCTTGTAGGCCTGCAAGCCCTGTACCTGCCCAGCCACCAAACTGAAGAAAAAACCCAGAGGCAACAAAAGAGATATCAGTGGTTTAATGGATGGAGGACCTTACATGTCTGAAGTGAGGTCCTGGAGTGACACCCCACTGTGTACAGCAGAAGGTGGACAGGATATGGCAGCAGGCTTCACTGTGGTGGTAGGCAGCAGGAAGGGGCTGGTGTTCCCAGTTATAGGAGGAATTTTCCCCTTTAATAAACTATCATAGTGGAGTTGTTCTGATCTAGAGATGAGAACAATCCCTAGTTGGGGCCGGAGGGAAGTACATGGGCATTTACTGATTAGGCCCTACAATGAAGAGGGAAGGTCAGTCCTATGAGCAGGAGGTAGGTGAAGCAGGACCTTGTCAAACAGCAAGAGAGCAGTCATCCTGGGTGGCCTGATCACACATCTGTATTTTTTAAATTCTGCCAGAATGCTGTTCCATAGTAAATCTATAGGCTCTGTGAAACAGACAAAATCTCTCCTCTCTGAGACTTAAAGCTCCTCAAGGCCAAGGTCTATGCCTTTCACATTTCTGGCTCATTCCCATCCTACAACTGTATGGCAATTAACACTAACTTGGTAATGTTTAAGGAAGTGACTGGAACGGACTGCCTGCTGGGGCACTAAGGGGATGTTGAAAGCTTTATCATTTAACTTGGAGGGTGACAGATTGTACTATCTGTTCATAATTCTCCTTTTTTTACCATTCCTGTTCAGGGAGAACTAAAAAACACCTCCTATCACCGCTGATTTTGAGATTTGCCATGGTACGGGCTGTGACCAGTGAGGCATGGGCAGAAGTCACCCAGTGCCAGTTTTAAGCAGAGCCTCTCTGCCTTCCCCTCTTGTGTTCCTGCCTCCCCTGTGAGGAAAACACGTTCCTGAATGGGAAGTGGGGCTGCTCCTTGAGTCTGGGCTCTGGGATAAAATAGGAGGAGCAGACCCAACTCCTCTGGCTGCCCAGGAACAGCCAAGCCAAGCAAGGACCCAGCAGCTCCATAGCTAACCCAAAGAGCCATGAATGAGAAATGGATGTTAGTTAGTGTAGCCAATGTGTTTTTTCCTGGGTTGTTACCACACATGATTTAATATATGGAATCTCTCCGAAAAGAAAATCCACCATAGAGCTGAAGTGCTGTGAACTGTTCTCAGCCAATTAGATCACACAAAACACTGAGGTTCTTTCTGGTAGATAATGACATCTCCCGAAGAAGCCTGACCTCACTGCTAAGTTATAATGGAAGCAAATCTCAGATCAGATGTTCTTCCACAAATGTAAACATTGATTAAATAAACACGGCTTAGCCAGCAGGCATAAAAATGGTCCTTAGAACCTGTTGTGCAAGTTCAAGAAAGGGCCAGAGCTCTGTCCTTTGATGCTCATCTCACCCTGTCATGAAATATTTTCTAGAAGCTGACACGAAACATACCAGAGGCAACATGCCTTTTAATAGGCAGCAAGCAACTATTACTCTTTGTAACGAGGCCTGGGCAAAAGGACTTCTAGAAGTCAAGACTCAGCTGTCAGGCTTTCATTCCAGTTTTATGCCTCAAAGGTGAATCTGTCTATTCTCTATCTATGTGTCTAAAACTGTGTGAAAAAAATTGTTAGTCTCTCAGTTGTGTTTGACTCTTTGTGACACCATGGACTGTAGCCCACCAGGCTCCTCTGTCCATGGAATTCTCCATGCAAGAATACTGGAGTGCATATCCATTCCTTTCTCCAGCGGATCTTTCTGAGCCAAGGATTGAACCCAAGTCTCCTGCACTGCAGGCAGATTCTTTACTGTCTGAGCCACCAGTGAACCCCATATATCTAAAACGAATTAATATATATCAAATATGTAATACCTTGAACTTCACTAATAAGATCATTCCTAACATTTATCAAGCTAATTAGCAATTTACTAAGTTCACAAATAAAAGCAATGTCTGACATTCACAAACCTCAGGTGGCTGGCTGAAATGCTTGTAGAAGCTGGCCCTGGAGTATGATTGTCCAGCCCTGGAATGGGGATTTGCAATTAGAAATCTGTTACCTAATTTGAAAATTAAACTAGTTAGCACATAGGTAAAATCACACTAGTCCAAAGTATTTTGAAGTAAATTGCAGACACCACAACACAGAAATTATTGCCTCTGCTTCACCCTCCAGAAATACCCAGCCTGCCATACCTAGGGTGAGAGTCTTTCCTGCCTGTGACAGGTTTACTGTAGAAACATCAGCTTGGGGACTCACACCTTCAGCCAGGACGTCAGCAAAAAAAAAAAAAAAAAAAAAAAAAAGGAAATAAAAATAAGCAACATTAGGAGGCTGTTTTGATTATTTAAACAAGAATTGCAAGGGTTCATGCTCCTAAATCCAGCAGAGGAAATACCAAGCAGGAAGTCAGATAGCAAAGCCTTGGTGTGAGAGCAGCGGACATTGACATTGTACTCACATTGGATTCAGACGGAATGTTCCCTGTAACCCCTGCTGGGCAGCCAACAGAGGTCCAGAGTATCTCATCACACCTGTAATGTCCTGACACACTTCTACAAACACAACACCTATGTCACAGTAACCACAAGTGCTCAAGCTCATTTCCTACTTCATCACTCCAGTAGAAATCATTCATTATTTGACATTGACTGAGTGCCCTTCTAGCCAGCCATTGCACTAGACACCAGAGATTCCATTTCAGACAAGTCACAAACCTTGCCATAGAGAAGCTTCCAAACTTGGGGAGAAGTTCTTAATATGAGGCCTGTGGCTAGGATTCATGGATGGGTTTCAGTGGTCTGTAAATGCTCCAGAAAGCAAGGCTATGTATGTATGTATGTACGTATGTGTATGTGTGTGTGTGTACTGTTCTGTGCTGAATCTATATTGTTCATCAGATTTCTGAAAGAGCCCTTGACTCAGAAAGGATGAAAAATGTGTGTTCAATGGGGAAACCTGTATATGACTTATTGTATGACTTGTATGACTATATAATAAGTGCATTTACTTAGACTTTGCTATAGAAGATCAAACTGTAGACCATACAAAAAATAGAATTTTTATCAAAATGACCCCAAAACCCCTTAAACATAACAACTTGAATGAGGTAAGAGCTTATTTAAGAAATGTGCTTATAACTGAACTAATGACTAGTAAAAATGGTACTTGACACATTGCAATGAGGGAAACTTCATCTTTTCCATTACAAAAGTCAATCACAGACGCAGTAAAGCAAGGGCTCAAGGTTCTCTGAGACATGACTATGTGTATAGGGTAATAGTAATAATTCCCAAGTCTCATTTCAATCTCCATTTGTCTTTTCACGTCAAGGATGAAGTAGAATGGGGAAAATTTACAGCCATGACTTGACTCTCTACTACTGGCCTAGAATATACATCAAAGTTAAGATAATCAATGTACAGGTAATAGGGACATTTCCCTCTCAAACAGTTCAAGCCTGTTCAGCAAAGAGTTCATCTGATGCCAGTGAAATTCATGGTCCAAGAAGTACATGTTATCCATTGTGTGGTTTTCATTTCTGCTATATATCCAGAGATCCCAGTTTGAGAAGCACAGATTTAACCTCTCTAAGGTTCACTTTCCTCCATATATTAAATAGGAATAATCCAACCTAAATCAAAAGGTTTGTGGGAAGATTCTGTCATTTGTTGGCCAAGTCATATAACACAATCATTCTGCCTAGTACCTAGCATGTACACAATAAAGGCTAAGATGTACCCCCATCCCAGTCTTCCATTTAGGTGTGTGTGAAGTTGTGGTCCTCAATTATGATGTGCAGCAGCAGTATCACAAGGAACTTGTTAGAAATGAAAATTCTCAGGCCCACCTCAGATGAAGAGAATCCAGAAACTCTAGGAGTAGAGCCCAGGGAGAGTATGTTACCAAGCACTCCGCAGAATTCTGATAGATGTTTCACTGAAGAATTGCTGATGTAGAGAAGTGAACTGCAATCACAGCTTAGCATTAAAATCACCTTGGATGCTTTTAAACACAATTGATATTCAAATCTACCTTAGACTAAATCAGAACCCCAGGCATTGATAGTTATTAGAAGGACCCCCAGTGATTTAAATTATCTATTCTGAAGCCCAGGGAAGTCCATTTCTCTCCCTTTCTTCAGGCTGTGATGGATACTTGAAGATCCATCAACATGCAGTCATCCCCTCTGGATGCAGACCTGCCACACCACCTGGTAGCTGTGTGATATTGGGGAAGTTTCCTACACTTCTTTTAGCCTCCGTGTCTTCACTTGCAAAACAGAGAGAGTAACAATCCCTACCACATATTTCTATTTTCAGATGTGAAAACTTAATTCTAATGTCCTTTTCACTTGTAGCATCACCCACAGTAATAGCAGGAAGACCAGGACCAGTCTTTGCTGGGTGCTCTCTGCTGGAGAGTCATGTGTCTGGGTGAGGGGAAGAGAAATACCTGGGGGTGATGGAGAAGGCATTGGTAAATCTTGGAGTATTTTTGGCTTAAGTGCCAAAAAGCAGAGCTGCTAGGTATTCACTGGAGAATGTAACATCTAGAAAGGGGACTGTGGGTCTCACAGGATTTGGTGGGAGATGTGTGGGGCAAGACAAGGAGCAGCATCAGGAAGGGGTGACTAGTGAGTGTCCTCAAGGATGGAGACACTGATTCCACAGGGGCCAGTAGAGGGGCAGGCAGCATTGGCTAGGACCCATGGAGACTCTGATTTCCAAATCAGCATAGAAGGGCTTGGAGAGTGAAGCGTTAGTCCAAAACAGAATGGGGTGAATATCTGTGTGTACTCTGGTCAGGCTGGAAAAGATGGAGGGGGGACCCAGGGACAATGTAGCTCATTTCTCCTTCTATAACCATTTTCTCTTGCTTGGTAAGGAAGACACAAGTTCATTAGCTCAAAAGGATTGACGCCCAGAAATGAAGTAGTTAACTCCAGGAAAATTCAACTTTGGGTTTATTGAATACACTATTTCTATCCTCATCTCCTTCCTCTGCTTCTTCTCCATGAGAGACACAACTTCTGTATCACTAGCTCTACTGAGTGAAGATGGTTCACTGTTATCTGAGAAGAAGCTTCAAACTAAGCTTCATGGCTTCTGCCTCCAACTACTGTTTACACATAATATTGGGAAGAAAGCAGCTGGCTCTAGACCTCAACCCATCATGGGTCATCGTGGTCACCATGTGCTGGTCACTAGGCTCTGCCCCCTCTTTTCCTCCTTGGCACATTCTTTCTGATTCTGAACCCCTTATTCTGACCTTGGTTGGTACTCAGAAATCTCAGGTTTCCAATTAAAGTGTTTTTTATTCCAAGAATGCTTGCTATCACCTTCTGTCATGATAACCTGGAATGAAAACACTGTAGCATAGAAACCATTCCCACACTGAGGTTGGAAAAGGCACTGACGTCTATGAGAACACTCAATAAATATTCAAGGAAGACTTTTCTTCTATAGCAGAAGGAAATCTAGAAACATATTACCACCCTCAATATTCTAAGACTTTATTGGCATTTTCTTTTTGATATCATGGGGGTCTTCAAGTCATTTACAGTAGAAAATTGATTTTTTATGACAGATGGTATAAAAGAAAATCAACCCCATAACTGTAATCTCCAAATTACAGCTCACTTCTTTTAAATAAATATTGGAGATTTCAAAATTCCAGTACAAACAAATAAATACTTTGGATATCCACCACCTTCAAGTGTTTGCCTTCAGTGGGGAGGGAGAGAGAGGAGAAATTAGGAAGGAATGTGAAGAAAGCAAGTCTGAGATGCCTGTGAGCCAGAGGGCATGTCCAAGGCCAGAGCCTTCAGGGACAGGCTCAACTGAAGGATGCATGCAGAGCTGACCAAGCTTCAGTGGAAAGCAAGGCCAGAATACGGAGCTACACAGTGGGGAGAGAAGGGGTGGGTGTCAGAGCATGACCATTGCTGGGCTCTCACTAATAAGCAAGATGAGAATGGGATCAGACCAGAAGAACAGAAAGGCATTCAGAAAGGGAAAGATAGGAGGGGTCCATATTCTAGCCAGGTTCTAAACAGGCTTCTCTATCTTCAGCAATGAGGATTCAGAGCCATGGCTGATTCTCTGATTCTAGCAAGATTATAAGAGACACTGATTGCAAGTAGAAATAGTAAAGCAGGCTAACTCTGCCCCACAGCTATAATTTGGTGGATATGTACCGAGTTGGAAAAGAATGAGCCAATAAGGTCAGTGTATTATATTAATGTCAATTTCCTGATTGTGATATTCTGTAGTATGCAAGATGTTAACACCAGGGGAAATAAGGAGAAGGGTGTATGGGATTTCTCTGTATTATTTCTTGCAACTGCTTGAAAATTTATAAATATTCAAAGCAAAAAAATGTTTTAAACTTTAACTCAAGAAAATGAGTTAACCTTTATAAGTCAGAAGATTTCATATAAACATTTTACTTTCCAGCTGTTCTTGAAAAACTGGAAGATTTGGCAATAGTAGCCTTGTACCTTGTTCCCACAGTAGCATGGTATCCCATCATTACAACTGGAGGAAGGGGAATAGCATCTGATTCTTAAAGACAGGCCTTAAAATCTTCACTTTGCCACATTCACCACCCAGCCTGCCACACTTGTGTATGCTATTTGTCTGGTCCCCACAGACACTAGCTTCCTCCCACCCTTCTATAAAGAATTATGGAGATGAAAGCTAGGTTGACCAAGAAGTCATCTGAGTTTTCACAGTCTTGTCTCAGGTTTAACACGGCATCATAAATGAGAATAAAAGGACACCTCACTATCTCTGTCCCCCTGGGGTTGTGAACATAAAGGTACCATTATAGTATTCTTCTATAGTCGCTGAACCACTTAGGATGGGTTCCAAGAAAAATCAATGACATGCTAAATGTCATGTTATTACAACTGTGTCACAACTCAGGAGTCCTATAAAATATAGAGAGTTCCTAAAGTCACAAATGCTCTTAAGTTATTAATGAAATAAGAATCAGGTAAGGCCTAATTAATCAAAGTTGAAAATATGTAGACACCTGACTTAATTGGAGCTCTCATACACATACACACTAGGATTCAAAGACAGGGTGTCATTCCAAATGGAGTCTGCCTTTTAGTTTTCTGAGATTAAATATTTTCCACATTAAAAACCTGTTCCCTTTGGTTTCCACATGGTAAATTGTTCAAGTGGAATCATTTACCCCAAAGGCAATGCAATGTTCCCATTATCACTAAGCAGCAAAGGGCAAAAACACCAATGGGGTAAAGACAGGAAGGATGAATTGAGGTCATTCTTTCCTTGCTGCACCAAAAAGGCATGAAATTGACTCACATATTTAACTCCATCTTTGTGTTTATTAAAAGATATTTTGTATGATCCTTGGCCTACTCAATGTATGGTCCATCTCATCTATTAGCATCTCTTCACTATACGTGTCATGCTCAGACATAGTTTTTCCTGGTTATGCCATTCTAATAGTGATGCTTTCTCATAAGTTTAGCCAAGAAAATCAGATTTGCCCCATAAGAAGTCTATCAGAGTTGGAATATTATAGCACACAAACCATATAGTGATGAGAAAGTATGATGTTTTTACATATTTTTTTACATATAAGTTAGCTTATCAAGAGAGTTAAATTGCATTTAAAACATATACACACTACTATATATAAAATAATCAACAAGGGCCTACTATATAGCACAAGGAACTCTACTCAATATTCTGTAATAACCTATATGAGAAAAGAACCTGAGTAAGAATGAATATATGTATATGTAAAACTGAATCACTTTGCTATACACCTGAAAGTAACACAACATTGGAAATCAACTATATTTCAATATAAAATAAAAAAAATAAAATAAATAAATAGATTGCATTTAAAAATCAGGGGCAGATGGAGGTCCTGGCTAATGGTCCCTCATGTGGCCTGTTAGGTCAAGGATTCACTGATAGGATTCTCTCATCCTCCCTGGTGCTGAACTTTGACCCACAATATGTTCCCTTTCCTCTTAGCTGTTTTCCAAATTGGTAAATACACAGACCAAGCTGCTTCTGTCCATTATGTCCCCAGATTTATTCAGTTTGGCTGCACAGGTTAATTCAACCTTCAAGTCCCCACAGACGCTGCCTCAGTTCACACTGGTAGAAGGGAGTTATTAATGTTACCATTTGCACTGTGTCACTGCCAAAGAGAGTACATATCTGGAATTCCTTGCAAAATGCTTGGAGCCTGTGATCTGGCTGTCACCAGCAGCTACAGATCAGACCACAGCTCGTGCATTTGGGAAACTAGATTACAAGCATGAGATGCTGGTTCTGCTGAATTGAAAGTAATGCCGATGACATCTAAACCAAGAAATTTTATTTGTAATGTAAAATTGGTGGTGCACTGCATGTGGCATCAGCTGGACCCTGCTATAAGGCATCTGGTGAGGCCATGAGGCCCCTCCACGTGTGCTGCTGCGTATGTGTGACGGCCAGCTGGCAGTGCAGCTGCTGACCCAGCTCACTTATGGAGCCAGCTGACCATCCATCCTGCAGACAATGCATCAAAAGGTCAAAGGGGCTTTGGCTCTTACTTTGAACAAGTGTGTTCAGTCACCAGGGGTTCCATTGACCATCGGGCAACAAATCAGGCAAATAATTTGCAGCTTCCCTAATTAAGGTAAACTCCAACCCCCAATCTAGAACTTCACTTCCAAATGGTACTTGTATTTCTTACTCAAATGTTTTCTGCAAACATGGATCCCCTCTCTGTGTACAAAGACTGTCTTACTGATACTTTTGAAAGAATGATTGACTCCTTTTTTTGAAATTATGTACTTATTCTGAATAGATTTATAGTTATAGATAGAGGTAAAGATAGCAATCAAATATGGTTTTGCTTCCCAGAGATGAGTTTATTGGAGCAAAAGTAAAACATCATTGTGAGTGGTGGATTGAAAGCAACTTGGTTTGATTTTGAGGAGTCAAATCAATAGTCTCATTGAATAAAATATTCCTGTTTTCATTTAGTGCCAGGTCTCTCTGCTACTAAGTGATCTCAGGTTTCTGTTTGCCCCTGATAAGTCTCAGGCCTCCCTGCCCTCTCCATGATGTGGCAGATTATCATGATTAAACAGATATCTAGAGAACATCCTCCTCTGTACCCAGTGCCATGTGGGACTCTGGGTCTCATGGGGAACAAGACAGATAAGGTCCCTTCTTTCATAGACTGAAATGAGCAGAAATTTCTCTAGTCATTCTTTCCTAGCAAACACATATGTTCTGTTTTCCAAATCCAAGATATGGGAAATTTCCCACATAGGCTTAATAAAAAATTCCTTTAGAATTGCTTTCAGAAATCACCTATCAGACTATAGAGGAAAAAAAAAACATATTCTGGAAAAACTTTTTCACATTTGCAAAAAGCCTCAGAATTTCTGAGAATGGGGGATCTTCAGAAAAGAAAAGAAGCCGTATTCTATTTTTTTTTTGATCCCCTTCACTCTTGTAGCATTTTATTGAAAAAAAAAAAGAGTAGAAAATTTGAGTGTGCATCAATTTTAGTAAAGTGTTGAATTACGTATTTGTTTCAGTTAAGAAGCCATCTTCTTGATGACAAGGATCACAGCAAACAGAAAGCACAGGCTTCTTGAGAATGCCCAACTACGTCTGAAAGATTGGGTGGGTTCCCTATCTCCTTATTACACTTGTAGAGTTGCAGGGAAAGGGGCTTATGCCCAACTTGACAATGAAAGTGATTTCCTCTGGCATCATCTGAAAAAGTTAGTTTGGTATCATACTGGAATGACTACATCCTACAGGATTTTTACAGCCTGTTTTTCTATTTTTATCTCTCAGTAGGATTTCATCTCAGCCCATGTTCATCATTCTAAGCTTTGTGTGAGAAACGTCTCATCTGGATCATCGTGGAGAAAACGCCAGTTCCGAAGCAACATGCAACTTCTCAAGCTTAAGAAAAAAGAGGCCTCCAAGGGCAGCATCTTTCTACTTTACAAAACTCCTCTCCCTGCGACTTCACTTTCACTTTTCCATTTCATGCACTGGAGAAGGAAATGGCAACCCACTCCAGTATTCTTGCCTGGAGAATCCTAGGGACGGCGGAGCCTGGTGGACTGCCGTCTACGGGGTCGCACAGAGTCGGACACGACTGAAGCGACTTAGCAGCAGCAGCAGCCTCTCCCCGCCAAACATTTGGTTTTGCATCCACCGAAAGAAGCAGCCATGCTTAGAAAGAGAGTGAGAAACCCATGTTTCAATAAAAGCATTGTCAGATACCCTACTTTCAAAATGTTGCTTTAAATGAGAAACACTTCTCACACTTTTGTGTGAATAATGGGAATCTCTTTCTTTTTTGCCCCATTCTATTTCTTTACAATAAAAAGAAAGCATTTTTTTGTTTGTTTGTTTCTATTAAAAACCACATTCTCTTCCATCTGACTCATCTGGCTTTTTCCAATTATTGGTCCTGACAGTTGGCACTTTGCTCCCATCATCCCTGGAGGATCCAGAGAGGTCAGCTCTCCCAGCATTTCATGATTTGTGACAACCCCAAATGGTGATTTCCCATTAACCTCTGATTGCCTCTCCCCGCCAAAGGCAAGCACTTCCGTCCCACAAGGTGAACCTATAGACATCACAGCATGCAATCAACCTTCGCCTCACTTTCCTAGGTTGATTTTATGAGCGTGGGAAGTCACGCTGTCAACCAGTCAGCCAACTGCCTGAATGATGGCAGGTGTCCTGCCTGGCAGAGAGCTCCCCTGATGTGGATGTGGGAAATATGCTAATATTCAGGGTGGTGATGGGAGCCCCAGGCTTGGTGACATCTCATTTGAGAGGCCTCAGTGCACTTTTTATGAGATGGAGCTATTGTCCTGTTGGCCTCCAACAGGAGATTCAGAGGAGAACCACAATGGGGATCAAGAGATGGCAGAGGAGGACCTCCAAGCAAAGGGTCCAGGGCCTGGGTAGTATTTTGCCTGGGGGAGAAGAAAAGCTGGAACTAGAGGAGGTCTTGAGGCCAGGATGGTAGTGGGGCTATTATGTTGTCGACATGGCCAGCTGTTCAACATTCTGTGTGAGAAGAAAAGCAGAAGGAGAGAATGAATTTAGACTAGGATGGGGAAATTCTGTTTGCAATTTCCAATAGTAAGGGCTGTTAAATACTAACACTGATAACAGGAATACATTTTGTGTTTTAAAATTCAGATTTTCTCAGTTGAGAGTTTTAAAAGCAAATTTGTCTGGATGCAGGGAGTAGACAGGGGTCCTGAGTCCCCTTCAGTTAGCCATGTGCAAAACAGAATTTGGGCCTTCACCACTGCCCCTTATGACTGACATCTCTTTGAGTGGGAAGGAAGTCCAAAAGGGAGAGGATATATGTACATGTATGGCTGATTCATTTTGCTACACAGTAGATACTATGAAGAAGGTTAAGCACTGAAGAATTGATTCTTTTGAATCATGGTACCGGACTCTTGAGAATCAATTGGACAGGAAGGAGATCAAACCAATCAATCCTAAAAAAATCAACACTGAATATTCATTGGAAGGACTGAGGCTGAAGTTGAAGCTCCAATATTTGGCCACATGATGTGAAGAGTCAACTCATTGGAAAAGACCCTGATACTGGGGAAGATTGAGGGTGGGAGGAGAAGCAGGTGACAGAGTGAGATGAGATGGCTAGATGGCATCGCTGACTCAGTGGACATGAGTTTGAGCAAACTCTGGGAGATAGAGAAAGACAGGGAAGCTTGGTGTGCTGGAGTCTATGGGGTCACAGAGTCGGACATGACTTAGCAACTGAACAATGAACAACAACAAACATACTAACAACATTGTAAAGCAGCTATAGTCCAATTAAAAATTTTTTAAAAAATGATAGTATTTGATGTTGCCATGCAGGATTCCCTAAACCTTGCTTTAATAACTTATTTAGCTGAGATGGGACTTGTCTTTGTGGCCAAGTGACAGATCAAGACCTTGGATGACGGGCATCCTGATGTCAGCTCTGCTGTTAATCAACTCTCAGACTTCAACAAGCACTGAACCTTAATTTCCTTAACTGTCACATGAGGATGATTGCTGTGTTGTCCCTTGGAGGACTGCTTGGAGAGACATATTATAAAAGGAATGAAAAGCACAGTGAACCCAAGTATGTAGTAATTAGACTGTTCAGACCGCGGGGCTACTCCCAAACAGTAAAATACCTGGCTTCCTTAGTATTATTCTAATGAGCTCCTCCTACCCAGCCTCTGTGTAAGAAAAAAGAAGGGTCAGCAGGACAGAGAACTCAAGATCAAAGCGATGCCAGTGTCCAGGCTGCTGTTTCCTTCTTGTCTCTCCCAGATCTGCAGCCCAACATTGGGTACAACCAGGAGGCCTAGACCAGTGCAAACACATAAGGTGTTGTAACCAGGGCTGTGGTCCCAACAGTGTTTGGACATTTCGACGGGAAACACTTCACCATGAAATTCTCAAATATCAGAACTAGAGAAGTCTACTGACCTAGGTACTTGTTATAGGTATGTTTTAAATAAATACGAAATTGACAAATAAATATAAGTGTTTTGTGTATGTGTGTTATTCGCTCAGTCATGTCTGACTCTTTGCAACCCCATGGACTGTAGCCCGCCAGGCTCCTCTGTCCATGGGATTTTCCAGGCAAGAATACTGGAATGGTAAGTGTTTAAGCATAACCATAAAGTGATGGAAATTTTTACCCCTAGAGCAAATTCAGGCTGAAGACATATTCAGTTACCAGGTAAGAAAATAAAAATTGTCCATCCAGAATTCTAGCTACAGAGAAAAGAGCCTTTGAAAATGAAGGGAAATTAAAGTACCTTTTCAGCCAAAAGATGAGAGACTTTGTCCCAAGCAGATCTAAGTTTTTCCCAAGAAGTGGAAGGCATCCTTGCCTTTTTAGGTTTGTCATGGGTTGGAACATCGCTTCTGTTCATTATGTGGTCTGTGCTACTGCTGTCAGAATCAGAACTCGGAACTGGGCAGTCTTTATGCAACTCTCAAATGTTAGAGGCAAAAAGACCAACTAAGTATATTTCATCAAATACCCTTATTTTCCAAACAGGAAATAGAAGGTTAGAGAAATAGAGACAAACTAAAAATAATACAATTAGGAGGAGGGCAACACTGGAATTAGCCCCTCAGGGAAAATGTTGTGGTCACTAAGTCATACGATTTGCTCCATTTGAAAGGCCACAAACTGATCTCCAGTGAGGTAAATAGAATTCATAGTTACATTTTATTTGGCCCACAAAGTCAATTTTTAAAATTCAAAATTAATTGCCTTGAAAATTTAGAAGGCATTGTCAGGTGAGCTCATATACCTATCTCAGCACAATCAGCCAGAGTTTCATGTTTTCTGTTCCCTTTAGATGTGACATGTACTCTCTAGTTTGCCATAGTCACCCCACTCCCTAATGTCACCATGACATGAGGTCACAGGCAATTCAGAATGAATCATCATACGTGTACAGTTGCTTATCTTAACCATTCATTTCATTCATCCATCTTATTTTCATGGGTCATGGGAACATTTGATTTTGCAATCCCTTCTGTTCCATATGCTGTTTCTCTTTTCCGAAATAGTAATCATGATAATTTTGCAAATAACTAACAAACAAGAGACTTAATGTCTGCCTGCATGGATGACACATTTTTTTTTTAAACTTTTCTTTCTTGATTGATTGATTGGCTGATTGATTTTTGGCTTTACTGGGTCATTGTTGCTGCTCACAGACTTTCTCTAGTGGAGATGAGTGAGGAGCTATTCTTCATTGCAGTGCACGGGCTTCTTCTCACTGCAGTGACTTTTCTAGTTGCGGGGCGTGGGCTCTAGGCCCAGGGGCTTCAGAAGTTGCAGCACACAAGTTCAGTAGTTGCAGCTCGAGGACTCTAGAGCTCAATCTCAGTAGCTGTGGCATATGGACTTAGCTGTCCCAAGGCAAGGGGAATCCTCCCAGATCAGGGATCGAACCTATGTCCCCTGTACGGGAAGGTGAATTTTTATCCACTCTGCCACCAGGGAAGTTCACATGGCACACTCTTGATCCTATAGTAATTATGTATTCAGAGAACACAAGGCATGTGCATTCACAAAAGCTAGTACAGGAGGCCTGTTTATTATATCCACTTGTACATAAGACTTTAAATATTGATAAAGTCCTACTTGTATCACAATATTTTGAAGGAGAATGATGACCGTTTTGCCATTTTTTCAACTTCCACTGGGTAAGATGCAGCCTCCCCTAGTCTTTTCTACTGTGCTCCCACGTAACTTCTCAGGAGGATGGGGCAGGGGAAGAATCTAGTTTTATATTTATATTAAAAAGATAAGCTAGACCCATATGTCCACACAAAAATCTGTATATGAATTTCATAGTAGTATTATTCATAATAACCCCACAGTAGAAATAATCTAAATTTGAATGATCTGATGAATGGATAGTTACAATATTTTACATCTATACAATAAATATTATTATTTGCTAATTTAAAGAAAATGAAGCACTGATACATACTACAACAGGAATGAACCTTGAAAATGGTATGGTGAGTGAAAGAAGCCATTCCAAAGTATAACATCGTATAATTCATTTATATGAAGTGTTTAGAATAGGTAAAATCTATAGAGACAGCAAGTAGATTAGTGTTGCCCACGACTAGCGACTCTGGGGGGAAGCGGGAATGACTACTAGTGGGGATGAGATTTCTTTTTGGAGGAGATAAAAATGTCCCCAAACTGATTGTGGTGATGGTTGCACAAGTCTGTGAATATACTAAAATGTTTGAATAGGATGTTATAAATGGGTGGATATTATGGTATGTGAATTACAGCTCAGTAAAGCTCTTATTTAAAGAAAGTTAAAAACTGAATAATCCTTTTGTAAGGGAAAGGGGAACTAATATTTTGAAAGGATCTGCTATGGGCCAGGCAGACTCAGCCTCTGTGTTTGTGTGCTTGTGTGTGATTTTATTCAAGCCTCACAGCAACCTGCCAATTGATTTCAAACTCACACACCTTGCCTTAAATGAGGATCAGCCTGAGCTGTATAAGAAGGGGCAGCCAGCAGAGATGCCAATCATCTCTAAGCCACAGGCTCAGAATCTGCACTGACTCACATCACAAGCCATTAGCGTTCCAACTGGGCTCCAGTCCTTACCTCTACTGAAGCAGAAGTCTTCACCAGGGAGTGACCTCACTGGGTCATAGCAAACCCCTCTTCCAATAACAGAAGAGAAGACTCTACACATGGACATCACCAGATGGTCAACACCAAAATCAGACTGATTATATTCTTTGCAGCCAAAGATGGAGAAGCTCTATATAGTCAGCAAATCAAGACCGGGAGCTGACTGTGGCTCAGATCATGAACTTCTTATTGCCAAATTCAGACTTAAATTGAAGAAAGTGGAGAAAACCACTAGACCATTCATGTATGACCTAAATCAAATCCATTATGACTATACAGTGGAAGTGAGAAGTTGATTTAAGGGACTAGATCTGATAGACAGAGTGCCTGATGAACTATGGACGGAGGTTCGTGACATTATACAGGAGACAGGGGTCAAGACCATTCCCAAGAAAAAGAAATGAAAAAAAGCAAAATGGCTGTCTGAGGAGACCTTACAAATAGCTGTGAAAACAAGAGAAGTGAAAAGCAAAGGAGAAAAGGAAAGATATGCCCATTTGAACGCAGAGTTCCAAAGAAGAGCAAGGAGAGATAAGAAAGCCCTCCTCAGCAATCAATGCAAAGAAATAGAGGGAAACAACAGAATGGGAGAGACTAGAGATCTCTTCAAGAAAATTAGAGATACCAAGGGAACATTTCATGCAAAGATGGGCTCGATAAAGGACAGAAATGGTATGGACCTAACAGAAGCATAAGATATTAAGAAGAGGTGGCAAGAATACACAGAAGAATGTACAAAAAAGATCTTCATGACCCAGATAATCACGATGGTATGATCACTCACCTAGAGCCAGACATCCTGGAATGTGAAGTCAAGTGGGCCCTAGGAAGCATCACTACGAACAAACCTAGTGGAGGTGATGGAATTCCAGTTGAGCTATTTCAAATCCTGAAAGATGATGCTGTGAAAGTGCTGCACTCAATACGCCAGCAAATTTGGAAAACTCAACAGTGGCCACAGGACTGGAAAAGGTCAGTTTTCATTCCAATCCCAAAGAAAGGCAATGCAAAAGAAAGTTCAAACTACCACACAATTGCACTCATCTCACACACTAGTACAGTAATGCTCAAAATTCTCCAAGCCGGGCTTCAGCAATACATGAACCATGAACTTCCAGATGTTCAAGCTAGTTTTAGAAAAGGCAGAGGAACCAGAGATCAAATTGCCAACTTCTGCTGGATCATCAAAAAAGCAAAAGAGTTCCAGAAAAACATCTATTTCTGCTTTATTGACTATGCCAAAGCCTTTGACTGTGTGGATCACACTAAACTGTGGAAAATTCTGAAAGAGATGGGAATACCAGACCACCTGACCTGCCTCTTGAGAAACCTGTATGCAGGTCAGGAAGCAACAGTTAGAACTGGACATGGAACAACAGACTGGTTCCAAATAAGAAAAGGAGTAGGTCAAGGCTGTTTATTGTCACCCTGCTTATTTAACATATATGCAGAGTACATCATGAAAAATGCTGGGCTGGAAGAATCAAGACTGCCGGGAGAAATATCAATAACCTCAGATGTGCAGATAACACCACCCTTATGGCAGACAGTGAAGAAGAACTAAGGAGCCTCTTGATGAAAGTGAAAGAGGAGAGTGAAAAAGTTGGCTTAAAGCTCAACATTCAGAAAACTAAGATCATGGCATCTTAGATCATGGTCCCATCACTTCATGGGAAATAACAATAATGTATCATTAATTGTGACCAACATAGCATACTTATGTACGATGCTAATAACAGAGGAAACTAGATACAGAGTATATAGGACATTACTTTGCCAACAAAGGTCCATCTAGTCAAGGCTACGGTTTTTTCAGTAGTCATGTATGGATGTGAGAGTTGGACTTAAAGAAAGCTTAGCACCGAAGAATTGATGCTTTTGAACTGTGGTGTTGGAGAAGACTCTTGAGAGTCCCTTGGCCTGCAAAGAGATCCAACCAGTCCATCCTAAAGGAGATCAGTCCTGGGTGTTCATTGGAAGGACTGATGTTGAAGCTGAAACTCCAATACTTTGGCCACCTGATGAGAAGAGCTGACTCATTGGAAAAGACCCTGATGCTGGGATAGATTGAGGGCAGGAGGAGAAGGGGACGATGGAGGATGAGATGAGATGTTTGGATGGCATCACCAACTCAATGAACATGAATTTGGGTAAACTTCGGGAGTTGGTGGTAGATAGGGAGGCCTGGTGTGCTGTGGTTCATGGGGTCACAGAGAGTTGGACACAACTGAGCAACTGAACTATACTGAACTTTTATCAGGTGCCTTCCATGCATTCATTTCTTTCAGCATGCATTGAGCACCTACTGAATTTGCAATGGAGATACAGAAATGAAAGATCTCATCCTTGGGCAGTCAAGACAGTGTGTTATGTGTTAGGATGCCAGACCACACAGGTTAGCGGAGTCTCCCATTACAGGTGGCTGCTGAGAGATGACATGAATGGGACCAGAGAATATTCCAAAGATGGGGACACTCAGAATTACATCCTTAATGGGCTAAGCTAGATCCAGAAAAACACAGGAGGATAAATGCATGGCTTCTATCCTCAAGGAGCTGAAACTCAACACAGTCTACAGAATAGCAGGATTACATACATAAGAACCACAGGCAAAGTATTGACAGAGGGCAGTCATTTCTCATTTTTTCTTGACGAGTTGGATTATCAGCTATTTCTCTTTTTTCACTGAATTTTATTTGGCATATAACATGTGTATATTAAGGTGTACAACTCGTTAATTTGATACATTTATGTTATAATGATTTCCCGTTGTAGTGATGCTTAGCATGTCTATCACAGCACATAGTTACCATTTATTTTTGGTGGTTGTAAACATTAAAATCTGATCCTCTTAGCAAGTTTGGTGATTATAGTACAATATTCTTTCCTATATTCACTTGAGTGTGCATTAGATCTCTAGGACATATCTGTCTCTCATTGCATGTTTGTAGTTTTAAACAACATCTGTTCTCTCCAGCTATTTTTGAGATTGAATATTTGAACACAGATGTCTCAACAGGGAAAACTGACTGAAGCCTACTGGTCCCTTAGTGTTACAAATATGGCTGACTCCTCAGATCTTTCAAATAGCAGATAAACCTAAAGAGTAAAGGAGATTACCTGGGACCCATTTTCAAGACCAGGGAAAAAAGAGTTTGCATAACAGAGTACCATTCTTCCTTGATCAAAGGAATTAATCTGGGACAACATGGCTTGGCCATAGGTAAACAGGGATCTGCCAAATATCCTAATCTCTTCATGACTATTCCAAAGCAAAAATACAAAAATTCTGACACTTAATGAACAGATGATGACTCTTTTAAATAAGATAGACTGGGGCTTCCCTGGTGATTCAGTGGTGAAAAATCTACCTGCCAATGCAGGAGATAAGTGTTCCATCCCTGATCCAGCAAGATCCCACATGCTGTGAAGCAACTAAGCCCAGGCACCACAATTATTGAGCCTGTGCTCTAGAGCCCAAGAGTCACAACTGCTGAGCCCATGTGTCACAGCTACTGAAGCCTGTGTGCCCAAGGGCCCATGCAACAAGAGAAGCCACTGCAATGAGAAGCCTGAGCACTGCAACCACAGAGTAGCCCCCACTCGCCACAGCTAGAGAAAGCCCAAGCCGCAACAAAGACCCAGCTCAGCCAAAAATAAATTAATTAATTTAAAATAACAATATAGGCAGATTTACAGAGCCACTGGGCAATATTAAACTGTGGTCTTCCATCCCATCTGTGATCAGGAAGGCTCAAAAGCTACTCACTTTAGGATTTTTTTCAAAGTTGGAGTTTACCACCCAGCACAGCCCTCACATATGCCCACATAATCTCTTTTCTACCAAAACTGACTTCAGTTTCATGCTCCAGAGAACAAAGCTCCCCATTTATGTGTGAACATTCAAAGGACCCCACCATTGGGAGCCAAAGAGACTGCCACATAAACTGTTGGGATATTTGAGTTGCAAACCGCAGCCTGGGGATCTCAACACATCTAATCTGGGACATGTTCCAAGCTCAAGAGCATCTCTGCGTGGAAGCATCTCTCATAGTCAGTTTCTCAGGCCATTTCCCAGCTCCACACGTCCACTTCCCCAACTGTTTCTAAAGCGAACGTTTATAGTCTGTTTCCATATTTTACCATAAGGTATTTAAGGTTTTGACAAATACTAACTGACATAGTCACCATTCCAGTGGAAACTGGTGACCTGGAAATAATGCCGATGACTTGGTTGTGGCCAAAGACATTTTTTAATCGGTCAGTAATGTTCAGCATAATCCTGCTCCAAATGCCTCTTTCACATCCTGGAAACACAGTTTAATTTCAGTCTTTAATAAATCCACAGTGCATGTTAAATCATCACAAAACGAAGCTTTATCACACTCAAGCTTGCTCTTTAAAAAAAAAAAAAAGACATTTCCCGAATCTCTTTTCTTAATAACACATAACACATTTGGCATGGGGAATACTATACATTATTAATGGAACAATTGTTACTTCTAATTGCCCAATGCCTAGGGACTTCTGTATCCAATTAAAGTGGATTTCTGCCATTTATCTTGTAATACCACTAGAAAGACATGGTACTATATGACCTTTGTTTGTTTTTAAAGGCAATTTTAGTAAACTATAGCAAGGTGAGGGACACTTTTCAAATAATACAATTAATATCAGAGGTGGTGAGATAACTATCATCCCATGGAAAATAATAAGCAAATGCAACTGACATATCCAGATGTCAATTATGAAGAATTTCTGTTTCCAAAAGACATGCATGCATCCTCAATCGTGTCCAAATCTTTGCAACTCCATAGACTGTAGCCTGCCAGGCTCCTCTGTCCATGTTATTTTCTAGGCAAGAATACTGAAGTGGGTTGCCACTTCATACTCCAGGGGGTCTTCCCCACCCATGGATCAAATTTGCATCTCTTGTGTCTCCTGTATTGGTAGGCAGATTCTTTACCACTGTGCCATCTGGGAAGCCCCTTTCAAAATATAGAATATTTCAAATATACCCTGCTTATCTCTTGTGTACTCAGCTTTACAAAATAGAAGAAAGAGGGTTTGTGGTTTTTTGTTTGTTTGCTTGTTTTTAATAAATCATCTTAAAGAAAATTTCCAAAACAAAACAAATTGCCCAAAAGCCAATTAAGTAGTCTTCTTTTTCAGAAAGGAAGTGGCATTACATACTCATCATGAATACAAAGAACTTGAAGCCTCCGTCAATATTATGATATTATGTGAATCTGGGCAAGGCACTTCATCCCTGAGATGAGGCTGCTAGGCCTGCCCATCTCTTATGAGGAGTAATTAAGGATACGTGATGATTATTGAAAGCACACAGCACTCCTGTGTGGCAAGGAATTCTGGGCCTTTTAAAACAGTCACTGAGAGCGTAAGACATGTTCAAGGTCACAGAGTCCTTCTCAGGTTGCTATTAACTGTCCCAGTTTGCCCAGGACTGGGGGCAGGACTCCCAACAAGCATGACGTTGAGTGATAACACCAGCAAAGTCTGGGGTAGTCTATGGGTTGGACACTGAATTTCCTATTACTTGGCTCATGTTAGAACTCTGTCCTGGAAACTGACTTTATAGTTGCCAGCTACAAATTGGCACTCACCTGTCAACTACAAACTGGCACTTGCCAAGAGCATTTGCCAGCGACTGAACAACAATAGCAAAGGCATCTGTCATCTGCTTGTGCTGCTGCAGCTGCTGACCTTCAACACCCCCTGAAGGGAATTCAGGGTGGAGAGTGAGGCACTCTGTGCTCCAGGGAAACTGGTGGAACAGGTCTTTACATAGTTAGATATTTTTAGGAACTGATTTCATGATCCTAATCCTTGTATCGCCTCATATCTAGAAAAGCACTAAATCCCTTCATGGTGACATCAGCTCCTCATGTCATGACTAACACAAGACCTTTTGCAAGTAAGCACTTGACTGTATTGAACTCCCCCTTAACCAAAATCTTATTATTGACCTACCCCCACTGCCTTTTTGGAGCAGTCTCTCAGAGTTATCTGAAGTGCTGTCTCCCAGGCTGCAGTCCTCATTTTGCCCCAAATAAAACTTAACTGGCAACTTCCACATTGTGTATCTTTTTAGTCAACATAGTAGCTGATCAATATTTATATCTTTTTGAGCCAAAAAATTTTGATTCTTCAGAATTCACTTGGCTTTTTGAAATAAATATTTAGAGCCAGTCACCCCCTACAATGGATTTTCAAGGTGGGTGAAAAGTTTGATGTAAAAAATGAGAAGTATTCATCAGTTATAGAGTTTTCTTTTTTGAGAGGTTCAGAAAGTAAATAAATTTTTTTTAAAAAAAATCCAGAAGGATTGCTGCTCAAAGTGTATCCATGGGATTAGCAATATTGGTATCACCAGAACTTGTTAGAAATGGACAAACCTATCCCACCCTAGACCTGCATCAGAATCTGCATTTCTGGAAGATTGCTGGGTGTCTGAAGCCATGACAGTTTGAGGAGCACTGTTTTAGAATTTGTTTAAGCCTGGGGTAAAGAGGGAACAAACCTCCATAAAATCATTTGATAGAGTTATAAAAATAAAAACATTCCTGCAAGTCAAAGCTTTTTGACCAAGGAAATGAAAGATATTATTGTAATTTATGTTGTTGTGCCTTGTGAATTCTAGTTTCATAGTCGAGGAGGCTATAAAATGTAATTCAAGTTTAAATGAGAAAAAGCAAGTTTCTGACATATGTGGAGAAGTCTATTTTGGAGTGGGAGATTTGAGGGGCCAATAAACACACATGTGTGGTTCAATTTGGTATTTGGACGTACTAGTCTGGGACTAAGCAAGTTCCAAAGGGGTATGTACATGATTTCCTTTTGTAAAATGATCGGGGGAGCTGTCAGCATAGAGACTGTACCAGATAATAAAGGGATAAAGGATTTTATAGACGATGGCATTCCAGGCCTAGAGGGCAGCACAAACACCCTTTGGCAAAAGGAAAGGAAAGCAAAACCAAAAAGGGTGATAAGCAAAAAGTAACTAAAAGTTTCCTAAATCTGTGTCTCTGTTTTGTAAGTAAGTTCATTTGTATCATTTCTTTTTAGATTCCACATATAAGGGAGGTCATATGATATTTCTCCTTCTCTATCTGACTTATTTCACTCCGTATGATGCTGAGAGGTCCATCCATGTTGCCGGGGTGAAGGGATAGTTAAGGAATTTGGGAAGGTCATGTACATACTGCTATATTTAAAATGGATAACCAACAAAAACTGATTTCATAGCACATGGAACTCTGCTCAATGTTATGTGCCAGCCTGGATGGGAGGGGGTTTTGAGGGAGAATGGATACATGCATATGTATGGCTGAGTCCCTTCACTGTTCACCTGAAACTATCACAATATTGTTATTTGGCTATACTCCAAAACCAAATGTTTTTGGTGTTAAAAAAAAAAAATGATTTTTTTTTAAAGTAACTAAAAGTGAAATCTAAATGGATGAGCATAACATGGTAAATTGAAATAATATAAAGGTTTAAAGGCTTTGCTTCCTAAAACAGAAGGTACATATTGTAACAGCAAATACAATAGGAGTCTGAATCCAAAATTCTAAATATTTCAAATGGGAGAGCTAGGAGACTGAGTACACAGTTTTATTTGCGTGTGTATGCATGGACATTTATGGACAGGAAACATATAGCCTTCTTTTTGCCCATGGGGCATAAATTTACAGGAAGTGATTAGGCATATGGACACAAAGAAGACACTAAGATTCCTTGAAGTGAATGAAGAAAGGACAAACGAAGAAAATTTAAGTGGTTTTCAATGAAAAAAGTCTCCTAACTAAACCAAGTGTCAAAAAGGCAATAAAAACACAAAGTACAAGTTATTTAGATATAAGCACAACAATCAAGAATACTTCAAAACGGGGATGCATCTGAATGCAAAGAAAATATATAGCTTTAAATAGTTTTATTTTTTAATCGAATATAATTAAATTCAGTTCAGTTCAGTCACTCAGTTGTATCCGACTCTTTGCAACCCCACGAATGGCAGCACTCCAGACCTCCCTGTGCATCACCAACTCCCGGAGTTTACCCAAACCCATGTCCATCGAGTCGGTGATGCCATCCAACCATCTCATCCTCTGTCGTCCCCTTCTCCTCCTGCTCCCAATCCTTCCTAGCATTAGGGTCTTTTCCAGTGAGTCAACTCTTCACATGAGGTGGCCAAAGTATTGGAGTTTCAGCTTCAACATCAGTCCTTCCAATGAACACCCAGGACTGATCTCCTTTAGGATGGACTGATTGGATCTTCTTACAGTCCAAGGGACTATCAAGAGTCTTCTCCAACACCACAGTTCAAACGCATCAATTCTGCGGCGCTCAGCTTTCTTCACCGTCCAACTCTCACATCCATACATGACTACTGGAAAAACCATAGCCTTGACTAGACAGACCTTTGTTGGCAAAGTAATGTCTCTGCTTTTAAATATGCTATCTAGGTTGGTCATAACCTTCCTTCCAAGGAGTAAGCGCCTTTTAATTTCATGGCTGAAATCACCATCAGCAGTGATTTTGGAGCCCCAAAAAATAAAGTCTGACACTGTTTCCACTGTTTCCCCATCTATTTCCCATGAAGTGATGGGACCAGATGCCATGAACTTAGTTTTCTGAACGTTGAGCTTTAAGCCAACTTTTTCACTCTCCTCTTTCACTTTCATCAAGAGGCTCCTAAAATCTCAAAATTCCTAAAGGAATTAAGGGACCTAATGAAATAAAATAAAAGTACAAAAGGATAGAAAAAACATGAAATAAATTGGCTAATAATCAATTTATACATTAGCTGATTCAACAAACATTTATTGAATAGTGCCTAGGAGTTGTCTTTGTTGTTGTTTGCTTTTTCCTACTTTTCTAGACTCAGTGAATATAGCTGTGAAGGAAAACCATTACCAAATAGATGAACAAAAAATAATGGATGAATAATTGATGTAGATATTCCACCTTCAGTGAGAAGGGGCATAACTCCCTACTCTCTAAGTACAATATGGAAAGGAAGTGGGGGAATAGTAACTTTACTGTAGAGAAATCAGAAAAACATTAATCATCCAGGTGATCAAGATAAACATCAACTGTGATATATTCTCTTCATAGTATGTACCTTTGATATGATGTGATGACAACAGCACTTTATTACTCTAGGCTTCCTCCTCAAGCCCCATAACCCCAGTGTAATCATGAAAGAAAAATCAGACATGTTTCAAGAGAAGAGCATCCTACAAATTGCCTGATCAGTACTTTTCAAAACTGCCAAGGTTATGAAAAACAAGGAACCACCGAGACACTGTGGTAGCTAAGAGGAGCCTGAAGAGACAGGGTAATCAAATGTCAGTGTGGTATCCTGGATAGGATCTTGGAACAGAAAAAGAACAGTAAGTAAAACTAAAGAAATTCAAGGGATTCCCTGGTGGTCCAGTGGTTAAGACAGTGTTTTTACTGCTGGGGACACAGGTTCAATCCCTAGCTGAGAAACTAAGACCCTGCAAGCCATGTGGAGGAGTCAAAAAAAAAAAAAAAAAAAAAACTAAGGAAATTCAAATAAAGTATGATGATAGTAAGTTAATAATAATAATAATGTATCATTAATTGTGACCAACATAGCATGCTTATGTAAGATGCTAATAACAGAGGAAACTAGATACAGGGTATATGGGACATTATTTTGCCAACAAAGGTCTGTCTAGTCAAGGCTATAGTTTTTCCAGTAGTCATGTATGGATGTGAGAGTTTGACTGTAAAGAAAGCTGAGCACCAAAGAATTGATGCTTTTGAACTGTGGTGTTGGAGAAGACTCTTGAGAGTCCCTTGGACTGCAAGGAGATCCAAACAGTCCATCCTAAAGGAGATCAGTCCTGAGTGTTCATTGGAAGGACTGACAATGAAACTGAAACTCCAATACTTTGGCCACCCGATGCAAAGAGCTGACTCATTTGAAAAGACCCTGATCACTGGGAAAGATCGAGGGCAGGAGGAGAAGGGGACAACAGAGGATGAGATGGTTGGATGGCATCATCGACTCAATGGACATGGGTTTGGGCAGACTCCGGGAGTTGGTGATGGACAGGGAGTCCTGGCGTGCTGTGGTTCATGGGGTCACAAAGAGTCGTACACGACTGAGCGACTGAACTGAACTGATATGGGAATTCTCTGCCCTATCTGCTCATGCTTTTCTGTAAACTTAAAAATGTTCTAACAAAGTCTATTTGAAATTTTAAAAATAAGTGGATGCGTTCAGATAGTGATGTGCTGTGTGCTGTGCTTAGTTGCTCATTTGTGTCTGACTCTTTGCAACCCCATGGACTGTAGCCCTGTCAGGCTTCCATGTCCATGGGGATTCTCCAGGCAAGAATACTGGAGTGGGATGCCGTTTCTTCCTCCAGGGAATCTTCCCAACCCAGAGATCAAACCCATGTCTCACGCATTGCAGGTGGATTCTTTACTATTTGAGCCACCAGGAAAGCAAAGTTACAAAGAATGTGAGATAGGATAACCTAACAGGATGTCCTGGGATGGGAGGATGGCTGGGAAGGGTGATCAGCAAAATTTCCTCTGTGGCATTTGAGCTGAGACTCCCATAATGAAGGAGGGAAAGCTCAGGGAAAAATGTGAGGGTAGATGTTCCAGAGAGAGGGACAATATCAAAACAAAATAAAAAAGCAAAGGAGCAATTAAATTGAAAGCTAGTTATTCAGGAAGACAAAATAAGCAACTCTCTGGCATTCTGATTAAGGAAAAAAGATAAAAGTATACAATGCAAAGACTAAGAAATAAGATATTGATGTATATTGAGAAATGAAAAGATTATGTGCAATTCACTGACGTTGCATTGGGAACCGAAAATTTTTTAAGTAAAATACAGATGACTGAAAGTAATAAGGCTGAAGAAAATAGAATAAAATAAAAAAAAAATTTTAAATATTGCTACAGACCTATTGTTTAAAAGTAAGCAAATAAACAGTCCATGGAATTCTCCAGGCAAGAAAAGTGGAGTGGGTAGCCATTTCCTCCTCCAAGGGATTTCCCTGACTCAAGGATCAAACCCACGTCTCCTGCATTACAGGCAGATTCTTTACCATCTGAGCCACCAGGGAAGCCCTGTAAAGTTTTAAGCAATAGACAATTCATATATAATTCAAATTATGTCAGAGAAAAGAAGACACGTTTTATAATTAACTTTGTTAAGCCAGTATATCTTAATACTTAAGCCTGATAAACCTGACACAGACAAAGAAATTCCCATTTTATTTAAAAAGTTAAATGTATTAAATAGAATGTTAGTAAATTGTTTTCAGCCTTATAATAAACTATGACCTAGTTTATTTTAGTTATATAAGGATGAATCAGCATTTCTATCCATTGAATTTATATTAACAAATCAAAACAAAAATATATAATTATATCATTAGATGCTGAAATCACTTACAACACTTTTGTAAGAATCTTGACTTTAAGTAAAAGAAACACCACTGGAAGCTTCCTAAGCATGAGAAACTGTTTACTAGAAACCAAAACAAACCATATTCATGTTAAACTCATAAATATCTCCCTCATTGCTATACTTTTCAACATCACTTTAGAGCAGCTAGCAGATGTAGTAAGATGTGAAAATGAAATATATATATACAAATATTGGGAAATACTATATAAAAACAATAATTATTCATTAAATTGTGCATATAGATATATAGAACATTCAAGGTACACAGCACAATCTTTTAAAAAGTTCAGAGACTGAACTTTTTTAGGCGACTGAGGCATAAGATAAATATAAACAAACAGGAATGCTATTTATATTGCACAGTAACAAGAAAGAAAATAAAAATCTCAAAACTTGATTTTTTTACTTTTGAGAGAGAGAAATATCTGGCTACATAAAGTTTTGCTGCATCATGGAAATAGTTTTATTTTTAGGGGTCCATAAATTCAGGTATCCAATTCTGCTGAGATGACCAAGTACCAACGAGACATAAAAGAAACTAGTACTACATTTGACAGAAACTCAGAATATTGAAATAATAATTCCCCAGAAGGCAAACACCAACAGAACTCAGCAATTCTGCCAAGCTAATCGGTCCTACTGCCCATGTTTCCTATGTTTAAACTGGCTGTTTCTAGTTGTCTTCAAGTGTATAATCTATTTCCAGCATAGAATTAATCACTGTGTGTTGATGAGACATGTTAACCACCTCCCACTTCCCACCTCTGGCCTTTCAACTTGAAGAGGAGAGAGAAAGCCATTTCTAAGGTACACAGCTTTGAAGGCCTGAAGGCTGTCTCTTTGATGTGGCCTTTTGGTTTCACTGACTCATCCTCAGAGAAAACATGCTGAAGTTGTTGCAAAGATCATCTGAGATCTCTGCAGTGGTCAGCAATAATATGTCTCTTTACAGTGCCTGCCTGCATCAACCCAGAAGCACAGAGAACCAGGGTAACCAGCTTAAGTGAATTGTGCTTTCCATAGCAGAGTAAGGTTTGTATTTTGTACATAAAGGAGAGGATTCTTTTTATTTTACTTTTCAGCAATTATACCTAAACCTCAAAAGTAAAGATTTCCTCCTATTACCAATATCAAACAGGGATATGGGGAGTGGAAGTGATGCTAATAAAGAAGAAAGTGAGAGGTGAGAAAACAATGTCCTTTATCATGAAAGCAAGAACAAGGAGTAAGTTTTCCATGCAAATGAGAAGAAGAATCAAATCTATTTATGTGAAAATAAAAATTAATAAAGCACAACCCAAGAACCCAAGAGTTGTTAGTGAGTATAACTTTTGAGTAAAATTGTCCATATAAGAGAGGGTCCTATTGAGAAGAAATAAATATGTTTCCCTCTGAAACATACACATTTTGCCAAACACTTGAACCAGATAAATATCCAAGTCATGGACTCTATCACTACATCATTCCTTAACCTTAGCAAGTTAAGTTGAAAAATGACTTTTCTATAAGTGCCTAATGTTGCCCACAGCAAGAGCTCATTAAACTGTGAAGAGGAAATATCACCATTTATAGTCGAACTGCGCAGCTAATACTACTGCATTATCTGTATCATGCAACAAGCTTAGCATCAATATAGTTTCATGAGATACAATAAAAATTGTTTATTAATTATTCATATTTTGTTTCTAGTATACAGGACCTTAAAATATATATACAAGAGAAACAGAAGTGTTGTTACCCTAAACATTTAGTTTTGTCAACAGAAGACTCAGCTGAGCTTCAAAACATTGGATTTCAGACCTCATAACAGCACTGATCACTTGAGTGCTTTAAGAGTTCCACCCTGCCCTTCTCACAGGCTGCTCAGATGTTCCCATTGCCTGTTGTTACTACTAAGCCATGGATAAACATACCATCAAGATTACCATCCTGTGTACAATGTCAGCTCCAAATGCAATTCTGTCAGGTAGTATATTAAGGCCAATCTTTTAACCACCAAACTGGCCCTGCTACATACCTGCCCATGAAGGTGGTATGTTAATTTCACTAATATCTAACTCCCCTGACAGCTCAATAGCAAATGGTAAGTATTTTATTCATCAGGATAGTCTCAGAACCTGGAGCAGTGCTTGGAACATGCATGCATGCATACTCAGTTGTGTCTGACTCTTTGTGACCCCATGGACTGTAGCTCACCAGGCTCCTCTGTCCATGGGATTCTCCAGGCAAGAATACTGGAGTGGGTTCCCATTTCTTCCTGCAGGGGGATTTTCCTGACCCAGGGATTGAACCTACATCTCCTATAGCTCCTGCATGGACAGGCAGAGTCTTTACCACTGAGCCACCTGGCAAGCCCTACCTGGCACATAGAAGACAATAAATACTTATGTTGAATGGAGCCTATAAGAATCTTTGAACTTTGTGTATCTGTAAAATGAGGATATTAGAATTTCTTTAACTACTTCTGCATTGTTTCTTCTTTTACCACCATACTAAACATTGTTGGGATTAATACTTTACTCATGTGATTTTTCCATATTTTGAGTTCTCAAAAGGAGAATTAATGGGCCAAAGAATCAGAACATTTTTAAGATTCTTGCCAAATGACATACATGAACAATGTCATAAGTAAACAAGAAAAAATAAAATTTACCACTTGTCATGAAGATTAGCTATTAAAGGTTTTTAAAAGAGTGGATAACTTGAGGGGAGAATGAAATGCTAATAATATTTTGTTGTAATTTGAATGGAATTAATTTTGTAAATTGAACATTTTTTTCTGTTTAGTTATAGTTTCTTTTTTTTTTTGGTCCATCAACTGAAGAACTACTCCCCATTCTGAGTATGGGAGTCTTTCCCAGATACTTCATTAAACTTTGGCATCATAACTTTTTCAACAGTTTGGTTTCTTTGACATTCCTTCTCAAAAGTAAAAGAGCCTTGAAAGCTGAAGTTTAGGTGATCTTAATACTTCTATTGCCAAGGATCTCTTTACTCAATGGACTTATATGATAGACCAGGGCCCCTAAGATTATTTACATGTGTGTTGATAAATACCTTTGGAGGTTTTCATTCTGGCAGAATTAGTAAGTTATTTGGTAGAGTCAGGCCAGTTTTATGAGCCATAAATGATAGTTGAAGTAAGTCACAGTCAGGGATCAGCCCACACAAAGAAATCCTATACCTACCAAAGTTTCAGTGCTAATACAATTGACAACTGTCACCAAATCCTGTTATCTGTCTGGATAGAAAAGTGCTCAGCAACACACTGATAGCCCAGAAGGTACAGAATTGAATTAAGGCCAACAAAAACCTTTGAGTGAATGGCAGATTCAAGATTATAGTGGAGTGATAAAACCTTCCCAAGTCCTGATCAAATTTCTCTGTAAGTGCTTTGTGACTACTGGTCTGTCTAACTTCTTTATGTATTTTTGGTTTTGGGAATAGACCCATTCAGGAATGTGCAGACAATCTAGGCAATTTGCAACAGGGCCCAAGGTGGAATCTGATTTGTAAAGCTCAGAGGTTGGTATTACTGTATTAATGTTTATATGTGAATTCCAAAACAAGGCATTCTCATTGTTCTAGATATTCATTGCTTAAATGCTTGGAATGAAAGTAAGAGCCCAAGAATACTTATAAAAATATTTTAGATTTGAAAGGTCAAACATTCTTAATGATAACCCAAGGTGTGCACGGTGAGCTAAACATTTACTTCTTCTTTCATTTCTATTTGGCTGAGCGATGCTTAATAAGAAGAGAAAGAATATTTTTAAAATGTTCCTTTTCAGGAATCATTAATATATAAAGAGCTAAATGTCAACCACAGAAAAGTCAACAACCACATTCTATAAAAAATTCATTTCAAGGGGAGCTTTGTCTCCCACTGGAGAACATAGCTGAGTGGAGGAGAGAAGATAAAGTACAGTGGTTAAGAACAGAGACTGGAGATGAACAGCCTTAGTCCAATACCAGCTCAGCCTTTATTAGCTGTACAATCTGGGATGTGTTGCTAAATTCTATATTCCTCAATTTCCTCATCTGCAAAATGGGGTTGATAATAACATTATCAACTTCCTAGTATTGTGATGATGAAGTGAGTTAAACATGTAAGAACACTCTGAACAGTGTCCAGCACATAACACCAAGTATTCTCCATATGAGATTATTCACATCTTGTGAATATTATATAAGTGTCCTCTTTAGAACCAACATCACCAAGGTACATAGTAGGTGATTAATAAATAATTGCTGAATAAAAGGATGACTATAGACTTTTCTACCAGAATTTCTTGAAAGGACAGCATTTCCTTGTGTCTTCAAAGTATGACAGCACAACATGGGGCTGACAATACAGGTACCTTTCAGAAACAATTCCAGGGTGCAGGGTGCAGGTACCTGAATGCAGCAACAGAATGAATAATGAGAGAGTGATGAAGAGTATTAGATAAAAGACAAGTAAGAGTCTTTATGAAAATCCAAATGGTTGAATTAATGCAAGCACAATTTTCTTGGCATAGCCCAGGCCTGCCTTTATACTCTTTACTGATAAAGCCATGACTATTACACCATCTGGAACGGGTCAAGATGAAGTGGAGATTCTGATCTCATCCCTAATTATTTCTTCATTCAACTGGGGGTTGGAGAGTGGGTAGGAAAGTTTCAGGGAAGGATGTTTCAAATGACATAGATTCACTAATAAAATGCTCAGGAGCTGATGTAGGCCTATTTAATCTCCAAGACATCTGAAACAACACAATGTCGGCAACGACTTCTTATCCTGGAAAATCCTAGAGTCGTTTTTAAATTTTTTTTTAATCCATGTACTTAGTAGTCACATCACTCACCACTAAAATGCAATTCTTATTTTTGGAGTTAGAAAGAGCAATGTGTTTCCTAGGAACCGCAAGATAATAGGATGGCTAGACACACAGCTCACATCATTCAAAATGGAGACAGACTGGCTTTACCAAGGTGGAACATAGCCAGCCTCTACAGTGTTTCTTATGATCTGGGTGTGGCATCACCATTTTCACCTTAGACACAATGGGGTAAAAGAGTGGGCAAGGAAGTGAGTGAGATAATGAATGTATGATTGAATGAACACATACAATGAAGTTAGAGAAGGTACTGACCTACAGAAGATTTTAGATGAAAGAGTCAGGGCTTTTCGCATCTATCAAATCTTGTCAAGAATGGATTTAATTTTAGATATCAGCTTGTGGTTGGTGGCTACCATATTGGATGGTGAAGGCTAGGTGAATCCCCTTGACATCTCTATTCTTCTCTGCCTCCTTCACAATGTTTTTTTTTTGTTTTTTTTTTTTTCAAATCTGCTACTTACCTATTGGGATGCCTCACTGGCTCCTAGTTTTGTGACTGTATACCTTCTACAACTGTTTTGGGGATACCTGACACCCTACATTGCCAAAATCTAACCCTTTGTCTTCTCCAGTAAAACAGCTACTCTTCACTAATTTGTTACTTTGGTCACTGGCACTATCCTCCACCTAGATTCCTAAGCAGGGAACCATTTTCTCTCCCTAACCTCATCCCATCGGTTATCAATTCTTCCTACACTGATATTTCCCTTGCAAAAAACATTTCTTAAAATTCATTCCCTACATCCCAACTACCACTGTACACTTTAAATTATCAATTCTTTCTTGTATTTTAACCAATATTCTAGCTCGGGGATTCTCGCTTATGGCTGCATGCTAGAATCACATGGGGAATTGAAAACATGACCAGGGCTTGGATCCATTCCAAGAGATGTGGTTTTCTTCAGGATGGGGCAGGGCCTAAGCACTGCTGGATGAAGCACAAGCTGGAATCAAGATTGCTGGGAGAAATATCAATAACCTCAGATACGCAGATGACACCACCCTTAGGGCAGAAAGTGAAGAAGAAATAAAGAGCCTCTTGATGAAAGTGAAAGAGGAGAGTGAAAACGTTGGCTTAAAGCTCAACATTCAGAAAACTAAGATCATGGCATCCAGTCCCATCACGTCATGGCAAATAGATGGGGAAATAGTGGAAACAGTGGCTGACTTTATTTTTGGGGGCTCCATTTCCAGTAGTCATGTATGGATGTGAGAGTTGGATTGTAAAGAAAGCTGAGTGCTGAAGAATTGATGCTTTTGAACTGTGGTGTTGGAGAAGACTCTTGAGAGTCCCTTGGCCTGCAAGGAGATACAACTAGTCCATCCTAAAGGAGATCAGTCCTGGGTGTTCATTGGAAGGATTGATGTTGAAGTTGAAACTCCAATATTTGGGCCACCTGATGTGAAGAGCTGACTCATTTGAAAAGATCCTGATGCTGGGGAAGATTGAGGGCAGGAGGAGAGGCGGATGACAGAGGATGAGATGGTTGGATGGCATCACTGACTCAATGGACATGAGTTTGGGTAAACTCCAGGAGCTGGTGATGGACAGGAAGGCCTGGCGTGCTGCAGTCCATGGGGTTGCAAAGAGTTGGACACAACTGAGCGACTGAACTGAACTGAACTGAATGTGACTTTAGTGGAGTCAGACTTCAGAATCACTCTTCTTGTTCTTATCTCTGGCTCTGGTTTTGTCCCCCTACAACCACACCCTGAAGAAGTACCAGGATACTCCATCCATAATGTTCATCTGCCCATTCTGCCTAAATCTCTTCAGTGATTGCCCAATGTCTAGAAAGTGAATCCCCAATTCCTTAACTTTCTGTGGCCTCTCTACTTATGCCCTGACACTGCCTCACATCTTTTGTTTCACTTACTTCAGCCCTGGGCTCATTCTGTCTTCTTTATTCACCATGTTGATCCCTATTCTTCACCTGGTAAGCACCTGGTTTGGTTTAGTCACTAAGTCATGTCCGACTCTTGTGACCCCATGGACTGTAGCCCACCAGGCTCCTCTGTCCATGGGATTCCCCAGGCAAGAATACTGGAGTGGGCTGCCATTTTCTTCTCCAGGGAATCTTCCCGACCCAGGAATCGAACCTGGGTCTCTTTCATTGCAGGCAGATTCTTTACCGACTGAGTGCCTATTCATCCTTAAAGACTCAGCGTCAGCATCACTTTTCTAAGAAGTTTTTTTTCATTCTAACTTGCTTGTATACCACTGCTCTGTGCGTGGCACACACTGTGCATATCTCTCTCAGTGCATTTGTAAGACATCATAAGATTGGGTACATACACATGAATCGTCCACTTCCCCATGAGCTGGTTTTCTCAGGATACTCATGCCCTGTGCCTGTTGTCCCCTATTAGTTAGTAACAGTGCTCCGTTTTAGTCCCAAGGATGTCTTAAAATGGATGGGAAATTGGTAGTCACCCTACCTGTGAGATCACAGAGGCCAGTAACCCAGTTCTATTCTTTGTTCTAATCTCCACGCCTAATACAATTCCTAAAACTTGGCATATGTTTATATGCTCAACAAATGAAGGAAGGAAGAAAGGTATTATGCAACTGGCAAGCTATCTTATCCTCTTCAGAAGCAACCTTTAGGAAAACCTATTCAAAAATCTAAATCAAGTTTTATCTCAAAGAAATGTCTGTACTCCTATATTAACTATGGCATTATTCACATTTGCCAAGATATGGGGTTAACTTGTGTTCATCAATTGATGAATGGATAGCAAACATGTGAGATATGTGTACATATGTGTACACACACACATACAGACATAGATACACACAGAAATGTTATTTGCTCTTACAGAAGAAGAAAATCCTGTCTTTTGCGACATGGATGATACTGGAGGACATTATGCTAAGTTCGTTAAGCCAAGTTCATTAAGCCAGACACAGAAAGACAAATACTGAATGATCTCACTTGTACTTGGAATTTTAAAAAGTCAAACTCAAAGAACCAGAGAGCAGAATGATGACTTCTAGGGCTAAAAGGTGAGGGAAACGGCGAGATTTGATCAGAGGTTACAAAGTTTTAGTTTTTCAATATGATTCAGTTCTGGAGACCTGAACCGTGGTGTTGGAGAAGACTCTTGAGACTCCCTTGGACTGCAAGGAGGTCCAACCAGTCCATCCTAAAGAAGATCAGTCCTGGGTGTTCACTGGAAGGACTGACATTGAAGCTGAAACTCCAATACTTTGGCCACCTCATGCGAAGAGTTGACTCATTGGAAAAGACCCTGATGCTGGGAAGGATTGGGGGCAGGAGGAGAAGGAGATGACAGAGGATGAGATGGTTGGATGGCATCACTGACTCGATGGACATGGGTTTGGGTAAACTCTGGGAGTTGGTGATGGACAGGGAGGCCTGGCATGCTGCGATTCATAGGGTCGCAACGAGTCGGACACGACTGAGCAACTGAAGGGAACTGAATACTATCTTGGTGACTACAGATAATAGCACTGCATTATAGACCTGAAATTTGCTAAGGAAGTAAATGTTCTTACCACATACACACAAAAGATAACCAAGTGATGTGCCAGAAGTGTTAATTAGCTCAATTTTGGTAATCTTTCACAATGCACACATATATCAAAACACCATGTTATACACTGCAAATACACACAATTTTCATTTGTCAATCATACCTCAGTACATCTGGGAAAAGAGAGAGGTGATTAAATTTACGGAGAACAACACAGAAACAGGGCTTCCCTGGTGGCTCAGTGGTAAAGAATCTGCCTGCACTGCAGGAGATGTGGGTTCAATCTCTGGGTCAGGAAGATCCCCTGGAGAAGGAACTGGAAACCCACTCTGATATTCTTGCTTGGGAAATCCCATGGACAGAGGAGCATGGTGGGCTATAGTCCATGTAGTCGTAAGGGCTGGACACAACTCAGAGACTAAACCACCACCACCAAACACAGAAACAAACTGTAATTGCTCCTCAAAACTATGACTGTAGAGTGTAAACTGTAGTTTTCTCAGCCTACCGTCACTTTGCATACTTCTGAGTGTCCTCTGGACCATAGGGATGTGGACAAGTCATCAGGTGAGTGAGGACCAAAATCTAGATGATTCCTGGGAATGACCCCAGCCTGTGTCTGTTCTCAACAGGGCAAGAGTGCTTTTTGTGGCCAAGGATTTGGGCTCTGGTGTCAGGCCACCTGTATTTGCACTGTGTTCATCCATTGGGAGGGCACATGACTTGGGTAAGTTATATAAACTCTCTAATTCAGCTGTATAATGGAGAATAATGTACCTACTCACACAATCATAGAGAATTAAATGAGGAAAACTATGCAGGGAGGTTATCATGGTGCCTGTCACAGAGAAAGCCCCAGAGAAACAGTAACCCTTATGCTTTTACCTATTTTACTTATTGGACTTAAAATAATATTTCACTTGAAGAAGGGATTTGCTTGCATTAAAAAGAAATACTTTGTGAAAGCACGGTTCTAGAAATGTTTGACTATAGAAATTTCAACCTGACTTTCCCTTGGGATCTTTGTAACTTGAGTGGCTGATGGAGCCACTATTACTCCTTTCCTCTGCAATTCAGAGACTCAAGCCCATGGCTTGCCTGCTCCCTAGAACATGTTAGTGACAAAAAAAAAAAAAAAGCAAACCAGCAACCCATGACTTAAATTTCAGAGCAAGCCACAGGTGCTGGTGGGTGCCAGCTTCTAGAAGCATGGCATAGAAAGAAATGAATGCTCTTGCCAGTGTTGGGAATATGACTGCAATATGCCTATTTCAAATATATACCTGTTTAGCTGGAATACCAGGGGACACTAGGGTTTCTGTTTGAATAGAGCTTTGAGGCAGAACTCATTGAAATGACATGGAAACCTTTGCATAAATCAACTCTTTTATTATTATATTTGTAACACATCATGCCATCAGACTGCAAAATAAAGCTTGGGAGGAAAAAACAGTCCCAGTTATTTATATATACGTCTTGTTCCCAAAGCAGATTTGTGGATAACTTTGCATAAAATATAATAGGAGATATTTCATTCTTGGAAAAGGGGACTATCAATAGGGTTGATAAAGCAATGGAATTTGGGGGCTACAGTCTAGGGATTATAGCAGATGTCTTTGGAGTCATATACACGTTTGAGAAAATAAAGCATTTTGAGTATCAAGAACCTAAAATAGATGCAATAAGCCTTAACTCTGGTAGTAATAATAATAGTAATTATTAAAAAATTTATTTTATATTGGAGTATACTTGATTTACAATGTTGCATTGGTAATTATTAATAATATTATTTGACAAAAATTCCAGCAAAGATGATTAGGTTGTTTTTAATCGTATCCTATGTTATTTTTCCCTGCTGCCGTTGTTTGTGATTTTTAGATCAATCCCCAAATATTCACATAGACTACAATCATTTCAATATTCTTCAAGGAGTTAGCGGATCACACCAAGCTATGGGAATGAGATTGAAGTATCTCTGTTTTTATGACCAGAAGGCAAAATACCTTGTCCTAAAACTGTTTGATCTTGTTACCATTTCTGCTGAATACTTTGAGTCATGCAAGGGTATAGAATGCCTTTTATTCAAAGGCTTTCAGAAGAGAGATTACATCAATAGAAATTCAGAGCAAGCTGCTGAGAATCTGTATTAATCCAGATTTCAGGCTATTACACTAAATATTTGACAGGAATCCAAATTTTCCTGTAGCCTTCCACTAATAAGATAATCTTTATAATCTTTCATAATTTTAACTGTGAAAGGGGAGGACTTGATCTTTTGAAATGGAAAGGGTGAGCCTAACTGAATTTCCTTCTTTGGTTTCTTACTAAAGATGGGACCAGATTGAATCATATTCAATTAATGATTATACGTAGACATATTGATCTTCGCAGAAGTCAAAAATAAGATTAGCAAAGCTAGAAAAAGATGTAGGGGGCAACGGCACCAATTCAACACTTAAGGGCCAGGAGTATGTAAAAGCAAAGACCTATTTCAATGCCATATAATTATGTGATTTTGGAACAGGCTGGGCCATTGTTTTTCATCAGCTCAAGAACCGCGTGGAAAATTGTATGATACTGAGCATCACCTTTGAGGGAAAAATAAACTTATAAATGCCTCAAAAGATAATCAGGACATACTCTTCTGACCTGTCCCCTCTCCTGACTACCCACCAGATACACCACGATCCTGTAGGTGTTGACCCAAGGGACACCCACCATGCTCTCTTCTCAGCCCACCCACCTGTTTCCCAGCCACTGCAGCTCAGTTTTAAGACTGTCATCTTCCACAAGGTTCTAGTAACCACAGAAGTACATTTTATGGACTAATAATTGTGAAATGAGATCTGACAAGTACATTCAAATATTTAAAAACTGGAACTGTCGAAGAGTGCAGTCTCTATAATTACCATCTCCATAAAACTCTCCCTTCTGTAAACTTTTCTTGGATATTTTTTCTTCTATATCTTAAACACTGATATTTTAACAGATAATAGACTTATATCTCTATTTTTATGGTGTACCCATGGCAGTGGTGTGAGTGCTTCTAGGGCAGACTGACTGACTTTTCTGTTCTCAGGTGACCATAGTACAAAACATACAGTGTGAGCTTAATTACTACTTCTCTAAATTTAGTTGGTGTGTGTGTGTGTGTGTGTGTGTGTGTGTGTGTGTGTGTGTGTGTGTGTGTGTGTGTGTGTGTGTATGTGTCTGCATTTGAGGGGAGGAGGTGGTATTAGTTTGGGAGCCAGAATCTGGAATTTTCATCCCATCCCTGACCTTTGACATCTGCGTGAGCCTGAATCTGCAGAATGAGCGTAATAACCCATAATGATATCCACACTGTGATGATGTTATATGACATTTGTACAGTGTCTAGTGTGCAGTGGAAGTTCAATTCATAGTCATTCCCTTGCTGAACAGAAACCCTGACCTAAGAAAGATTTTAGGATATGAGAAGGACTGGAGGGCAGTACTCATGAATAAGGACATTGGAACCAGTTCTAGTTGCCTAAGTTCAAATCCCAAACCTAAACCTTCTGGCTGTGGAATCTGGGGCAAACTGCTTAACATCTGTAAATCTTAGTGTCCTCACCTGTGAAATATAGATACTACCAGTATCCACATCCCTAGAGAGTGAGGGTTAAATGAGTTAACACCTGTATATCCCTTATGAGTGCTGAAACAGACAAATATGTGGCTTTAGTATTACTAAGGATGACCCTACCTAAGACACACAAATGAACTTAGTTTATTTTAAGGTCTTTGAAACTCGGGATCTATAGTTCTGCAAAGAAAACATACATACTCTTTCCTATAAAGCCCCACATATAAAATAACATAACATACATACTGAGACAGTCCCCAATGTCTACACACACACATCAGAATTTCATCGTTTTCCTTTCTCTATCACAACTCACTCATCTGCTACCTGCAGTATCTAAAGGCCCACCAATTTATGATCTGTCATAACCAGCTATGAAGCTGGCTTGAAAAAGAGACCTGAATTCAAACCCAATATTCAACTTGAAGATTGTTTGTCAGAATATGTCTTCTCTAGCCATGGTCTTTTTGGTGAGCCAGAAGTGCCTTATCTAAAATAGATGCTTGAAGAGCAAAGGTCTGGACTCAGAGCCTGGTATTAAGATGAACTTTCAGGGAAACACTGAATGAAGTTCATCAATGTCTACATATGAAGCCTCTTCCAGCAGATTGGCTGTGTCAGCACAAAGTGCATTACAGAACTGGCCAGAAGTCTTCAGAGGACAGGGATACAAAACACTTTCCAAGAGTAGGTATAAATTATCCACACAACTGCACACCAGCAAATGTGCAAAATGATCTGGGGATTCCAAGAAAGGTAACAGAGTGAGCTCAGCATCAAGATGAACAATGAGCTAATATAATAAACTAGCTTTGTGACTTATTCAGTATTTAAGTTCTTTGAAACAGCCCTCTGCTACCGACCACCATCCCACACATCTTCCTTGCTACTGGCCTTGCTGCTTCCTCTTCTCTAGTCACCAATCATTTGCAATGACCTTCATAGGACACTCTAGTTGCTTTAGATATTTCCCAAAACAGCTCAGGAAAAACTCATATCATTACCATGAGTTTCACGTATATACTTATACCAGTCTTCTTTGTATCAATCTTGTTCTTTCAGTCCTTCTGTCATAGAAACTCTGCCAAGTATTGTTCTTATTCTTATACCCAAATAGGATTCAAATGCATTTCAAATCAGAGAAACAATGAGAATTCTGCCCACATGGCTTTCAGATGGAACAGAATGTAACGACTAAAATGACCAAATGAAGAAACAAACAATGCGATTTCACAGGAAAATCTTAAGTATAGAGGAAGGCAGATTACCAGAGTTACCTGCAGCCCTCCACAGGAACATCAGGTAGATGTCTAACGAAACCCGAGTTCTTGGGAGAGGCGTCAGACATAAAGGAGGCTATTCTGGTGCTCTGAAAGGGCAGCTATTGTTTTACAATGAAGCTCTGTTCAGTGATAGAAAAGGAGTCAGGGACACACATCAAGGCAGGAAGGAAGGGGAAGAGGAAATAGAATAGAGTTGCAGTGACTGAGCTGAATAAATTGACTCTAGACAGTTATACAAATAGGAGGAGCTAGCGTGGTAATGACAAAGAGAACCATCCTCTGGAAAGACCCCTACTCCACTGTGCCTACCAAAACCTTCCTCATCTCTGAGTCACTGCAGAGATTTACATCCCTATAACGACTCCAAGGCACCTAGCAGCTCCCCTCTGACATCTAATGTACTTACTCTTGGTACCAGTGCTTGTCAACTAGGGGTGATTTTTGCCCCCGCAGGGGACACTGCCAATGTCTGGAGACATTTTTGGTGGTCACAACTGGGAGGATGCTATCTCTAGTGGTAAACAACAGGGGGGCCACTAAACATCCTACCACGCATAGGACAGCGACACAACAGAGGGTTAATCACGCAGTGGTTGAAAATGCTGCCCTGTATCACTGTTATCTAGCCCCAAATCCTCATGGCCTTGAACTTTAGCTCCATTTACTGGGTGTATGCATTGAGACTCTGTGCACCTTTAAGTATTTTTGGAACATGGACCACACGATACAACATGCCATTGCCCAGTATGCTGGGCACAGGGCCTTGCAAGTGGTAGGCAGTGTGTGAATGAGGGAAGGAGAGAAAAGACAAGATATGTCTCTTTTTCTGTGAGTCAAGGCTGAAGGAAGTTAGTTGCCTTTTGGCAGCATTAATGTCAAATCTCGCTGGGCACAGAATGACATGCAAAAAGCACCATGTCTATTTGATCAAGGGGTGAGAAGTGAGGGCTGGGCTGCAGCATCATTTCCACTAGTTGATGAAAGAAAACAATGAAAGATGGGCATTTTAAATGATGCTTTTACATATAATTTAGAGAAATGTCCCAAAGCTGTCCAAGCCAGGTAAAAATTCATCTGCCTACCTCAGGATGCTGCTAAGTTTCTACTAGTCCTTCCCATGGCAGTGACTGCAATGTACCTGGGCTTTGTGAAGCTTTAGAGGAGCAGAAATAACAGAGACATCCTCTCACTCCCTCTTTTCCTCTTCTTCACCCTCTTCCCTACTCCACTTTTGTTGTATCTTCTCTCCATTCTGGTTGGTCAGGGAAAAGCACAAATCACTAACCCAGGTTGATGTGGCCAGCATCACCTCTGCCATAGAGCCCTCCCAAGGTCCACACCATGCTGGGCCTCGAGTGTGGGTCTCTTATTCTACTGCTTTATAATTGGTACCTCAAAAGTTGTTGCCCCACTGGACTGTGGGCTGGCTCCCTGGTACTACGACAATGTATTACCCACCTTTAGTCCAGCCAGCTCTGACGGCAGCACTAGGTACATATAACATACCCTGTATGTGTCTGTTGAGCCCCTGAAAGGGGATACTTGCGGCCTCTGAGATGAAGCCAGTTTCCAGCCAGCATAGCATGGAAGCCTCAGATCAGGCCGTCTCAGATAGCTGCTCAGATGGCAGAGGCCGCAGGCTTGAAGACATTCTTGCCTGGGAAAAAGAGGTAGCCACAAGGTTCTTGTTCCAGAACATTCTTGCCATCAGCTGCATGTAAATTTCTGAATATTCATCTCTAATTTGAGGCTAGATGTTATTTTTAAGTGATAATGAACTGCATTATTCCAAACACGTATTTACCAAAATATAGCTTTTCTTTCTATACTTATCCTCTTAGATGGCTAAAAAAAAACCCAAAAATAGAATCTTAAACTAGTCACGCCCGAGTTTTCTCAAGCCAGTGTCCCCAGAGATGCAGGCTTAAGGGATGTCACAATGTGAATCTCACAGACTCCTAAAGGGGAAGGAGAAGAGCTCTTCTCTTGTCCTGCTCTTTCTGTTCAGAGCTGGCCTTTGCTCTAACCTTGCCTTTTCTTCTTGGAATTTAACAAAAGCAAACAATCATGCTCCTCAGTGATGGCCACTGATTGGACTGCAGGATCCCATAATTCTACTCAGACTACATGGCATGGCAAAGCACTGAGGTTCAGCCCATTTCTAGTAGGAACCTTCCTGTTTCCTTCTGATGTTCCTCCATGGACCCTCCTCTCTATAGCTCAATTTTGGACTCTACTTGCAGGAACTTTCTGAGAACTTTGAGCTGACTCTAGCCTCTCTGGCATGAATCACGCTACCACTCCCACTGTGCCACACAGCCTAGGGTATGTGCCCCAAGGCAGCTGCTCTATATTTAGCCAGGCCACAGTCATGGACAGTCACACTCTCATGTGACTCCCAAGCTTCAAGTAGGGTTCCATCAATTTCTGCCCCAGCTCATCCCTGAGTATCCCACTCCCTTTTCATACATGATCTTTCACCTTCAGTGCTGTTTCTCTGCTGGAAAAAGGGAGTGGGGGGAAGATGAGTAAAGGGACCAGTTGAGTACATTTTCATTCTCCTGGTGATTTTTCCTGTGTTTGAACTTAAGGGCTGACATTTGAAACTAGAAGTCAAGATTCCAACAAGCTTTTTCACTGATATGTTTCAGACAATTTCACCCCACTTCCCAGGGCAACTGGCTGCTCCTTCCTAATTGCATGAAAGATGCTTAATCAATGTACAAGAAAAATCTGGCACGTGTAAAATTTTGAGACATTTCAATTCCTCATGAGTGCTTTTAAATATGGCCCATGGTTTATTATTTTTTTAGTCTACTTCATTGTCCCAAATTCCCTTTCTCATGACTGACCTACACAAAGCCTTTAAACAAAGCTGGTAGGTGTACAGGCCTCCAACATTTTGTCCCATTCTCCAGATGAGGAAAGAGATTAGAAAGAATGAAGGATTGATGTGCTCAAGTTTTGGGAACACATTCTAGAAAAGTGCCCACAGCATCTTAGGGCTGTTTAAATACAATGGAACAACTAACATAAGGCCATGAGGACCCCAGAAACTTTCCAAACTATAAAGAACATTTTAAGACAAAAACTGGAAGGATTTGTTTTTTTTAGAGCTATCCATCTTCTGGTATTGCTTAAAAAATACCTTCATGATATAGTCTACAAGAGAGACCCACTGTACCTGTCTGTCTCCTGTCAAACAGGAGGATAATGAACCTTACTCTCCTTATCCCAGCAGGGTGTTAAAAGGATAAAGTGAGATAACAGATGTAAGACATCGATCTCAAGTCAGGAGACGATCAGAAGTCTCTCCGTGCGTTACCTGCAGGCACTGCCAGGTGCCTGTGTTCTCCCTCCGCACACCCTGATCTTTGGTTTCCTGCTTATTGGCTCAAGCAGGAGAAGAGTTCACTCCTCACTTGACTGCTAGCCCCTCTTAACCCAAGACCTGACACCAGGCCAGGCAGTGGCCTCCTTGCTTCTTTGAATCCACCTATTCTCTAAATGTTCCCTCCTCAGCTAACGTTTTGAACCTTTACCCAATATGATTCTCCCATGGATTGTGCTCTCCATGCGAAGGACTGCTTTAATACTTTGTCTTTTAAGATCTCATGGGGCGAGGAGAGATGTTAGTTGTTAATAAGAAGTGATTTCTTAGATCATTTTGTTTATCTCATAAGAGGATGCTAAACATTGCTAAACATTCTCTTATGACTGATTCATTTAGGAAATGAAATAATTTATTAAAAGGTCATTTTCCTTATATGAAAGGGCAAGTTACAAAAGTATTAGATAATGTGAACTTTTTCTCTCATGTTTCACCGCCTTGACACAGCCCCCATATCTAGGTAGATCTCAACTAATGTGCATAAGTTGCTTCAGTTGCATCCAACTCTTTGCAACCCTATGGACTGTAGCTTGTCAGGCTCCTCTATCCATGGGATTCTCCAGGCAACAATACTGGAGCGGGTTGCCATTTCCTCCTACAGGGATCTTCCCAACCCAGGGACTGAATTCGAGTCTCATGTATCCTGCGTTGGCTGGTGGGTTTTTCTTTTTACCACTAGCACCACCTGGGAAACCGTGATAGGAGAGATAGGTTATTTAAAAGAAGGAAGTTGTGGTTAGAAAGTTTTGCAAGTTGAATCTTACAGCTTTAGTAAAAAATAATTATTCAACACCAATTCTGACTAGGTTATAATACAAAAGGACTGTGGGGAATATATTAAAAATGAAATGCAAAGCAATTAGTTCTTAAATAAAACTAGGATTTTTAAAAAGTGCTAGTTTTAAAATGTTTTTCATACATGTCTGACTTAATCCTCATAAAAAAAATCTGTAATTTGGCTATTATTGTTATGACAGTTATATAAGCAAAAAATGGAGACTGACTTTGGCAGACCTTGGATTAAAATTCCAGATCCCCTTCCTTCAAACTCCAAATCCTTCTCACTACACGAGGCTCAGAACTTTGGTTTGCAGCAATCAGTGTCCCTCAGGGGAGTGAACACAAGGTGCTATTTGGTTCTTTCAGGGGCAATCACTTCTTATGCCCAGGATCAACTAGATGAAGATGCAAAGAAGCAGGTCAGAGTCAAGGATGAAGTGTAAAAGTAACGGAAGATAAAAGTGCAATTCTGGAGGGCATCTGGGCAGAGCTGCCAACTGGACTTACGAAGAGGATGAGCTGGCCCTGGGGGAGAGGGGAAGGGCAGGGAGAAGCAGTGAGAAGTGAGGGGAAGGAAGAGCAGAGATGGGAGGGAAGATGAAGAATGCAACTTAGAAATATACACAGTTAGTAGGTGAGAAAGAAGAAGAACTAAAAAAAGAGACCAAAGGCTTATAGTCACCAAAGGAAGACCTCCAAGTAAGTTCCAAACATGATCCCATTAAAACTAAATGCAGAAGGTCAGTTAAGCAAGGAACCAAGCAAGCAAGGCCATTGGTACAGCTGAGCTGGTGATTCTGATGGGGTCAAGGTAGAATTCATGGCTTTATGGTGAGTAATACTAACACAAATGACTGCAACCCCCAACTCCAACTTTCCTCACCAGCCACTCCTACCCTCTCCTCAACAAAGCCAGGAGAAAACCAGAAACAAATCACCATAAGCCCAAGAGAGGTTTCATATTTAAGAGAAAACTCCATCTGCATCTTCTACTGAGTGACATGTAGAATTTGGAGGTCAATGGCAAGGTCCCTGAACTCATTCTTAAAGTAAAATAGTCTTTTTAGGTAAGTAATAAACTCAAAGTTAACTTGTTTAACAATTTATTTTCAAAGTCTGTTTATTTATTTTAAATGGAAGAAAACTCAATCTTGAGGCAGTATCATCTTGCACTTCTCTCCGTGGTCTCATCTTGATGCTCTCAAGGGTAGCTGGTCTGTCTAGCCTGCTGAGACAGAGCGCCACAGATGGTTCTTTCAATAGTTCTGTCCACATGCATGGGCTTTTGGCTTATACAGCATTAAGGGCACTGCTGAGAATACTGATCAGACTAAAGCAAACACACCTATTAACTATATAATAAACAGATACATGTGAAGCAACAGACATAACAACAGACTAAAGTAGAGATGAATCAGCAGATCAGTGTCCTAAATCCATATACTTAAAATTTCTACTTCTAATTTACTCCTCCCATAGTATTTTGATTATATTAACTCTGAAATAAAGGCAAGACTTATTCTCCTATTGAATGTATTCTCCCCTTTTGTCAGCATTCATTCCAATAAGCAGTTTGATATTTATTCTGGAAAAAAAAAGGCACAATTTTTACAATCTGTAAGCTCCTGGAAACTCTTCACCATAAATCAAACTTCTGAACCATTCTGGCATGAGGAAGTTCATGCATTTCATTGACTTGGGAGGAACAAATTTAATCCATTCTGTGTAGAATCATGTCAAGTAATCCAATTGTTTATCCTGAGCAGTCAAGAGGAAAGACTTGCTAAATCTTAAAACAAAAGCAGTACATGTAAATGCTTGATTTGGTATTCTTCATGATTTTTCTAAAGGCTGCAAAGTGAACTCTACCTAGAAGTATGTGTTTGGGCAGCTTTTACATAATTTTTTTTTCCCTTTAAAAAAGCTTATTGATAAGAGAGGAGCCCTGACTTCTATAGCTATTTTAGCATTTTAGTCTATCTGCTTCTTAAACTTTCTAACCATCTTTCTCCTTTCTGTAAAATAACATAGGCAGGTAAGATGCTATGTTTACACAGACGTTCACAAGACGCACACATGAGCAAAGATATAGGCTATTCTCTTTTTTTGTGTTGTCTATGAAGCTACATTTATTCAAGTGAGTCTACTGTTTTTTAAAATGTATTTATTACTTTAAATTTGGACTAATATTATAATAATATATATAATATAATATTAACTTCAGATGTACAGTATAGTGATTTAGTATTTTTGCAGATTTTAGTCAATTATAGCTTATTACAAGATAATGGCTATACTTCTCTGTGCTAAAAAGTAAATCCTTGTTGATTATCCATTTTATATATAGGTTGTGCTTGGTGGTTTTTTTCTCCTCTCTGTGGATTTGATGTTCTTTGAAACTTTCAGCCACTTTGAATATTCCTCCATAAGAGCACTTCTCATACTCTATAAAGCTATCTCTCCCTCCTAGACTGAAAGGACAAGATTAAGGATAGTTTCTACCCACTTTACATTTATGCTTCCTATCAGAGTAGCTGTGCCATAATCTTTGGTGGGTCAGTAAATGGCTGAATAAAAAAATATTCCCTAAACTGTTATCACCTCTCATGTATGTTAGAAAAAACTGAATTTCTGACCCTAGCTTTTGTTCTTTTTTTCTTCAACTTGAGCTGAAAGATACAGTGCTTAGGCAAAAGTGGTTCTAAGTCATCTATTTTATACTGAGAAGATTTAAAGAATTTTAAAATATATGAGAATAATGAGAAATTATCAAAATAGGTAAATGGTGTTATACAGAGTGTATAGATAATTGTAAATGGCATTGTATAGATAGACAGGGAATATATCTTCTTTCCGAAGACAGAAATACTAGACCCAGATACCTCTGAAATAGGTATACTTTTAGGTCCCTTCCAACCTAAAGAAGGGAGAAGGCGATGGCACCCCACTCCAGTACTCTTGCCTGGAAAATCCCATGGATGGAGGAGCCTGGTAGGCTACAGTCCATGGGGTCGCTAGGAGTCGGACACGACTGAGTGACTTCACTTTCACTTTTCACTTTCACGCATTGGAGAAGGAAATGGCAACCCACTTCAGTGTTCTTGCCTGGAGACTCCCAGGGACGGGGGAGCCTGGTGGGCTGCCGTCTATGGGGTCGCACAGAGTCGGAAACGACTGAAGCGACTTAGCAGCAGCAGCATCAGTAACCAAAAGAATTCTCTGAACAAGGAAATAGAACAGTTTTCCCCAACCACAGCAGTTCTTTCTAATAATATGAGTCTTCAACTTCCAAAATGCTCCCTCTCCAAGACTGACAGGCTGATCTGAAGTGAACTTCATATCAAAGTTGAGATCATAGATTGTATCATCCTGACTTTATTACCATTTCTCTTTTACATGCTGTATCAATTTGAACCATAAAGGGAGGTTACAATATATAATTAACAGCATTATGGCCCATCCAAACCTCACAGAGTTTTACAGCATTTTCTTTCAAAAGAAGTTATAAAACTCAGAAGTATAAGGTCTCTTAGAGGCCAAATAGCACTGTTACCATTGACTGAATTGTCATGACAAACTCTTTTGTCAAATGGCCATGCATTTTTGCTTGTGCACTTCCAGTTCTTAGAACTCACTGTCCCCTAGGCAATCCCTGGATCTCAGAAAAGGGGTTACAAAGTATCAAAGATATACCTTCCAGAACCATGCATTGATGTGTCCAAATGTGGCCTCTTGGGGTAATACAGGCTAAAATAGAATCCCTCTTCCAAGCAAACATACATACAAACAGCCTTGAAAATTTTTTTAAAAAGCTGACTTGTTCAGCTTGGTTCTTCCCATTCATTCTTCAGGCTAACATTTAAAGTTTTACCTATCCCTCGAGTAATGTCATCTTGAGTCATTTACTCCCCTGGCCATTGTTCTCTGCATACATTCTCACATCTCCATCAGATTTCTTTTAATATTTGGTAACCTCCCCTGGACATTGTTACTAGCAATATAATTTGACCACCATAAAGCAGAGGAAGATGATGGCTTCTCTCATTCCATTAGGGCAGCTTCTGGTTTACACATTACTATTTTGGGAGCCATTCATATTGAGATTAATATTGGCTATTTAAATACATATTGTCACTAAGCCAACAGCCCTTTGATGCTCTAATGAACACTTGATTTTAGAACCATATCAAAATTTACATTCATTTTTTAAAATATCTCTTTTCCAGCTCTACTTATCCTTTAACATCATTATTTGGCTGAAACTTTAAAAAATTCAACTATGTGCTATCTTCAAATGAGATAGGCAATGTTTTCATTATCTTTACTCACATTATTGACCAAAAACTTGAACATACCCAAGGCCATGAAAAGCACTGTGGAGTATGCCACAAAAACCTTCTTTTAACTGACAACAATCTCTCTTTGGGGGCAATAACTCAACCAAGATCTAATCCACCATATAGTATTTGCATCCAGACCACATTTCTCCACATTTTCCACAAGGGAAAATGAGAAATCTTGGGGAAAGTTTCTACAAGATAAAACTAAAAGAATGCTTTGCCAAAAATAAGATGGAGAAAAATTTTTTATTGTATTGCTCAAACTGTGTGTACTGGGTTTAATAGTGTTCCTTCCTCCCCTAATTTATCTTCACTCAGTAGTTTGTGACCTTATTTGGAGACAGGGTCTTTGCACATGAAATCAATTAAAGATGATGTCATATAGGGCTCTGTGCAAGGATGAGTACCCATATAAGGAAACAGAGATGTGGACACAGACACAGACACAGAGGGAAGATGGCTGTGTGAACTAGAATACAGTGAATGAAGTTATGCCTGAGAATTGCTGGCAACCAACAGAAGCTAAGAGGCAAAGGAGGGTTTTTCCTTAGAGCCTTCAGAGGGTACACAGTCAGGCGGACCCTGGATTCAGACTCCTAGCCTCCAAAACTGTGAGAGAATAAATTGTTTTTTTCAAGCCACACAGTGAGTACGATTTGTTCCACTAGCTCTCGGATACTAATGCACTGTATCATAGGGAGAGATGTATATATTGTGTATCATGTGGACAACACAAGGCTTCTGCCTTCAACCTGCCCAAATCATATGAGCAAACCAAGTATGTCCCCTGCCCCATCTACTGCAATTCCATATTCATCTCTCCCTTCTTTTCACTACTTAGTCATTAAAAGGAGAACTATAGAACTTACAACCTAGTAGCATACATTTTCATGTTTTACAATTATTTCTTGAGTGGTACTCTTATACTTCCAATTATATTATAACCTTACTGAGGGAAGGAATAATATTCTTTTTGTAACCACTATAGCACCAAACTTCGACTGTGTCCATTGCTGGTACACAAAATACCACATGCATGAACACACACATTCACAAAACATTCCAACAATTGATTATTAGAAGAATAAGCCTCAAAAAGCAAATAATTCATTTGAACTAAGTTGGAATAGTTTATCCTGATAAACAGCATGTCTAGTTTGCCAACAAATGTCCGTCTAGTCAAAGCTGTGGTTTTTCCAGTAGTCATGTATGGATGTGACAGTTGGACCATAAAGAAAGCTGAGTGTTTAAGAATTGATGCTTTTGAACTGTGGTGGTGGAGAAGACTCTTGAGAGTCCCTTGGACTGCAAGGAGATTCAACCAGTCCATCCTAAAGGAAATCAACACTAAATATCCATTGGAAGGACTGATGCTGAAGCTGAAGCTCCAATACTTTGGCCAACTGATGCAAAGAGCCGACTCACTAGAAAAGACCCTGATGTTGGGAAAGATTGAAGGCAGGAGGAGAAGGGGATGACAGAGGATGAGATGGTTGGATGGCATCACCAACTCAATGGATATGAGTTTGAGCAAGCTCCTGGAGTTGGTGATGGACAGGGAAGCGTGGTGTGCTGCAGTCCATGGGGTTGCAAAGAGTCGGACATGACTGAGCGACTGAACTGAACTGTAACAGCCTGAATGAGACACTATAACACTTTAAAGAACATATTATAATATGTAAATAGGAAATATGAAGTAAAGTTATATATTTTAAGGAATTTTTACTAAATTTTAAAATTAACATTTCCACTTATCAGAGAGAATATACTATGCAGTATATTGTTTCTTTTTTCCTTCTTCTTGGTCTTTTATATTGTCCTCATGTTAATTACTTTTTAACCTATGATACATGAATGCTCAATTATACAATTGATCTGTAATATGAATATGCTTTTCATAGATCATTCAATATCATGGGGCAATTCTATAAGCAAGTGGGAAATCTTACTATCTACAAAATCTAATCAGAGATGCTTAAGTGAGAATCAGAGGCCATCCTTGACTCTGATGTTGTGGTAATGGATCTCACTACTTCCTGTTCTTCAGCATCACCCATTAAATGCAATGCAAGTTCACTGGAAACCAGCTCTCACCTCACCTCTCTCCATCGTTCACATTGCAAAGAAACTGAAGGCACAACCAACAAGGGCCTACTGAATAGCACATGGAACTCACTCAATGCTATATATGTCAGCCTGGAAGGGAGGGGTGTCTAGTAGAGAATGAATACATGTGTTATGTATGGCTAAGTCCCTTCGCTGTTCACCTGAAACTATCACAACATTGTTAATCGACTATGTGAAGTCGCTCAGTCATGTCCGACTCTTTGTGACCCCATGGACTGTAGCCTACCAGGCTCCTCCGTCCATGGGATTTTCCAGGCAAGAATACTGGAGTGGGTTGCCATTTCCTTCTCCAGGGGATCTTCTCGACCCAGGGATTGAACCTGCATTGCAGGCAGACGCTTTAACGTCTGAACCACCAGGGAAGCCCCAATACAAAATAACAGTTAAAAAAAAAAGAAATTGAAGGCCCACATTTCAGGGAACTGGACTGGGGTCTATTCACATGCAGATATCAGAAAGCTTATAGCCCAAGAACTCATGAGTATCCTTTCCAGTAATCAGCTTCATCGGTGAAAACCAAGTCTGCTGAAAAGTGAGCTGTGAGATCTTGTCTGTCTTCTAAAGGATCTTTTCCCTGGAATGCCACACACAGCCATGTAACAATTACACAAAAGCACCACACTCGTTTTTCTGCCAGGGTAACAGATCCACTTCACTAAAAACACACTGATTTTTGAGCTAAACCTTCTGTTTCCATAGCAAGGCAGACAGTGACAATACCAGTGTCTATCAGCCAGATGACCTGCATCCCTAGTGCTGATGCCAAGTAATCCCACAATCCCAGAGACTGAGACTTAAGAGTGAATTATGACATTTTACTCTTTCTGAGCTAAAGTCTCTGGCATTGCCGATCCATACTAATAGGTCCTACTGGGCAGAAAAGAAGCGATGGGAGCTTCAAACACTCTCTTCTAAAATACAATGGTGGATGGTCTTCCCTCACATGCATTTACACCCACATACTGAGTAACCAGGTCTAAGTGTACACACACAAGCCTATTCAGAAGGAAACTTCACAAAGAAAGGATTTCATTTAGTCTTCTTTAGGACAGGTGATCTGGCAAATGAGTTCTCCTGAGACAGCTACCCAGCTCATTTCACTACATATTTCAATTCTCTGAGATGAAGAAGAAAACTGCCAACTGGCCAAAAATAATAATGTTTGACTCAAAAACAACACTATGTTAAAAGCAACCTCCTCTCCTTGAGAGAACTATTTCCCATTTATGCAAGTTCAGTGCACACTGAAAGGCATCCATATTCCCAGGACATGGGACCATTTGAAGAACCAAAGTGTGAAACACAGCCTACTGGGAGAGACTCCATGATTAGGAAAATAACCAGTAATTCTGGAACAGTCCATGAGAGGAGGAATATGGGACCAGGGGAAGCCCTGATTACAAGGAACATGTGCCCAAGAAGGAAACCCACTGGTGGAGAATAGTTTAACAATAATTTTATTAATAAGTTTATCAATAAAAATATCAATAGTTTATCTATTTAGACCTGTGGCTGATAACATGGGATAGAGAAACTGTCACCGAAACTCACCAGAAAATGTCATTCACAATCATACATCTGAGTGGCACAAGAGTGGAGGGATAAGGAAGTAGGGGGCAGATGATACATTTCCTGCCTGGATAGAATCTTCCCAAATGGCCCCTGCCTAACAATTTCTAAAACAGAAGATGTCAACATGACAGAAAGGCCATCAGAGGAAGCAGTGTGAAACCAACCTGTTAGTCCATTCAGGACAAGATTCAGGAGTTAGATTGTGAAACATGCAAGAAAAGGATGTCATTGGGGATTCCCTGGTGGTCCATTGGTTAAGACTCTGCAATTGTGCTGCTAGGACACAGGTTCAATCGCTCGTTAGGGAACTAAGATCCTGCAAGTCACATGTAGCAGTCAAAAAAAGGAAAAAGTTGTCACCAAAGTGAGGTACATTTTTACACATAATTGTGCAGCCCAAAGCCCTACCTGTAGAAGGCCAGGGGGTACCTTGCCTCTGCTGTATTCTCTGCTATTAGAAGTTGCCACTCTTCATTTCAGTCACTTCAGTTCAGTCGCTCAGTCGTGTCCGACTCTTTGCGACCCCATGAACTGCAGCACCCCAGGCCTCCCTGTCCACCACCAACTCCCGGAGTCTACCCAAACCCATGTCCATCGAGTCGGTGAGGCCATCCAACCATCTCATCCTCTGTCGTCCCCTTCTCCTCCCACCCCCAATCCTACCCAGCATTAGGGTCTTTTCCAATGAGTCAACCCTTCGCATGAGGTGGCCAAAGTATTGGAGTTTCAGCTTCAACATCAGACCTTCCAATGAACACCCAGGATTGATCTCTTTTAGGATGGATTGATTGGATCTCCTTGCAGTCCAAGGGACTCTCAAGAGTCTTCTCCAACACCACAGCTCAAAAGCATCAATTCTTCGGCGCTCAGCCTTCTTCACCGTCCAACTCTCACATCCATACATGACCACTGGAAAAACCATAGCCTTGACTAGATGGACTTTCGTTGGCAAAGTAATGTTTCTGCTTTTAAATATGCTATCTAGGTTGGCCATAACCTTCCTTCCAAGGAGTAAGCGTCTTTTAATTTCATGGCTGCAATCACCATCAGCAGTGATTCTGGAGCCCAAAAAAATATACTCTGACACTGTTTCCACTGTTTCCCCATCTATTTCCCATGAAGTGATGGGACCAGATGCCATGATCTTAGTTTTCTGAACGTTGAGCTTTAATCCAACTTTTTCACTCTCCTCTTTCACCTTCATCAAGAGGCTCTCCAGTTCTTCTTCACTTTCTGCCATTAGGGTGCTGTCATCCACATATCTTAGGTTATTGATATTTCTCCCAGCAATCTTGATTCCAGCTTGTGTTTTTTCCAGACCAGCGTTTCTCATGATGTACTCTGCATATAAGTTAAATAAGCAGGGTGACAATATACAGCCTTGACCTACTCCTTTTCCTATTTGGAACCAGTCTGTTGTTCCATGTCCAGTCCTAACTGTTGCTTCCTGACCTGCATACAGGTTTCTCAAGAGACAGGTCAGGTGGTCTGGTATTCCCATCTCTTTCAGAATTTTCCACAGTTTATTGTGATCCACACAGTCAAAGGCTTTGGCATAGTCAATAAAGCAGAAATAGATGTTTTTTCTGGAACTCTCTTGCTTTTTCGATGATCCAGCGGATATTGGCAATTTGATCTCTGGTTCCTCTGCCTTTTCTAAAACCAGCT